>OZ012741.1:494803644-496138644 GCA_963859935.3 Lathyrus sativus
CAATTGTATGCTAAGTTGTCGAATTGTGAATTTTGGTTGTCGGAAGTAAGTTTTCTTGGACATGTTATTTTCGGTAATGGTATTAGTGTGGATCCATCCAAGATTGATGCGGTGATGCAATGGGAGTCTCCTAGATCAGTTACGGAGGTTCGAAGCTTTTTAGGCTTGGCAGGTTATTATCGGAGGTTTATTGAGGAATTTTCAAAGTTGGCACTTCCGTTAACGCAATTGACTTGTAAAGGAAAGGCCTTCACTTGGATATTGATTGTGAAAAGAGTTTCATTGAACTAAAGAGAAGATTGACGACAGCGCCAATCTTGATTTTACCGAATCCGTTGGAACCATTTGTGGTTTATTGTGATGCTTCTTTGACGGGTTTAGGTGGTGTTTTGATGCAAGATGGAAAAGTTGTGGCCTATGCTTCAAGACAATTAAGAGTGCGTGAAAAGAATTACCCTACGCATGATTTGGAGTTAGCGACCGTGGTGTTTGTTCTGAAAATTTGGAGGCACTATCTTTTTGGTGCAAGGTTTGAAGTTTTTAGTGATCACAAGAGTTTGAAATATTTATTTGATCAGAAAGAATTGAACATGAGACAAAGAAGGTGGATAGAGCTTTTGAAGGATTATGATTTTGGTTTGAGTTACCATTCGGGTAAGGCAAATATGGTGGCCGATGCTTTGAGTCAGAAGTTGTTACATATGTCCATATTGGTGACAAAAGAATGGGAATTATTGGAGAATTTTAGAGACTTGAGTTTGGTTTGTGAAATGATGCTGAGTAGTGTGAAACTTTGTATGCTACATGTTACGAATGATTTTCTTGCAACCGTATGTGAAAAGCAAAAGTTGGATTTGAAGTTCGTTGATTTAATGATGAATGAGAATGAGGATTTTAAGGTTGATAAATTTGGGGTTTTGAGATTTCGTGGTCGTATTTGTATTCCCGATGATGTGGAGTTGAAAAAGATGATATTGGAAGAAGGACACCGAAGTAACTTAAGTATTCATCCGAGAGCGAATAAGATGTATCAAGATTTGAAGAAAATCTTTTGGTGGTCCGGATTGAAGAGAGATGTAGCTCAATTTATGTATGCATGTTTGACTTGTCAGAAGTCTAAGGTGGAACATCAAAAGCCTAGTGGGTTGATGCAACCGTTGGATATTCCAGAGTGGAAATGGGATAATATATCAATGGATTTTGTTACGGGGTTGCCGAATACGCAAAGAGGTCATAATTCTATTTGGGTGATTGTTGATAGGCTTACTAAATATGCTCACTTCGTTCCGATTGATATTAGTTGTCCTTTGGAAACGTTGGCCGAGATTTATATTCGTGTGGTTGTGAAGTTACATGGAGTTCCTAAGAGTATTGTATCAGATAGGGATCCTAGATTTACATAGAGGTTTTGGGAGAGTTTGAAAAAGGCTTTGGGTTCTAAGTTAAGATTGAGTTCGGCTTATCATCCGCAGACGGATGGTCAAACCTAGAGGACAATTTAATCGTTGGAAGATTTGTTGCGTGCTTGTGTACTAGAGCAAGGTGGTGCTTGGGATAGTTATTTGGCGTTGATTGAGTTCACCTACAATAACAGTTTTCATTCAAGTATTGGTATGGCACCATTTGAGGCTTTGTATGGTCGGAGATGTCGAACACCTTTGTGTTGGCATGAAACTGGTGAGAAGTCGGTAGTTGGACCGGGGATGGTACAACAAACGACGAAGAAAGTGAAGTTTATTCGGGAAAAGATGAAAGCTTCTCAATGTAGGCAGAAGAGTTATCACGACAAGAGAAGGAAAGATCTTGAGTTTCAAGAAGGCGACCATGTGTTTTTGAGAGTTACACCGGTTACGGGCGTGGGTCGTGCTTTGAAGTCAAAGAAGTTGACTTCTCGTTTTATTGGTCCGTATCAAATTACTGCACGAGTTGGTGTTGTGGCTTATCGTGTGGCGTTGCCTCCGAATCTTTCGAACTTGCATGATGTGTTCCACATTTCGCAACTTCGGAAGTATGTTCCGGATCCGTCACATGTTATTCCTATAGACGAGGTTGAAGTGAGAGATAACCTTACGGTGGAAGTTTCACCAATTAGAATTTTGGATCGTGAAGTTAAGAAAATAAGAGGCAAGGATATTGTGCTTGTGAAAGTAGCATGGGGAGGCGCTTCGGAAGGCAATATGACTTGGGAATTAGAGAGTGGGATGCGAGATTCGTATCCGGAGTTGTTTGGATCAAGTAATATTTTCGAGGAAGAAATTTTCTAAAGTGAGGGAGAGTTGTAACGCCCCGATTCTGATTTCCCATTTTTGTTGAGTCTTTTTGATTTATTTGGATGACTATTATTTTAATTGTGGAATTTGCGTGTTAATATGTTATGTTGCATATTATGTTATTTTACCGACTTTGAGAGTTTCGGGGAAAATAGATTGGAGGGTATTTTAGACATTTAGTATTTAATGTTAAGTTGGATATTTTGTGAGAAAAGGGATTTAATAGATATTTTGAGAGAAATAGAATAGAAAGAAGTATAAGTGGAAAGAGGAGAGAAAAGAGATAGAAAGAGGAAGAAGAGAGAAAGAGAAGAAATAGAGGAAAAGCTTGGATTCATCAAGAACAACATCTAGGCTTTGATTTAATCGGGTAAGGGTGTGAAATCTTATTATTCTATCAATGTGTATGATTATGTATGTGTTTGTTGAATTGGTTTGGATTGTTGGAGAGTTTTTGCTCTTTTTCCATTCTAGGGCAGAAATGAGTTTAATCGGTAGAATCGATATTTTAACAGTTAAGATTGAGAATAAATGGTGTAGATTAGTCCAGAAATGTTAGGCTAAGACCACTGGAATTCGTTGGAATTCAATCAGTTGATTTTGTGATGATTTTGGACAGTTGGGGTTTTGAACATCGCAAACGTTCGCTAGCACCTTCGCTAGGCGAGTAGGTCGCGAGTGTTCGTTGTAGCGAGCTAGTAGCGAATGGTCCCAGACTTGGACAGAATGTAATTGACCCTCTAGGTTGGTAGCGAGCAAGGGGTTCACTAGGTGAATCCCCAGCGAGTAGGTAGCGAAGCCTTACAGTAGCTTCTATTTGCCTTCGCGAGCTTGTTCGCTAAGCGAACATGTAGCGAGTGTTCATTAGGAACTCGCTAGGCGAGTAAGCTAGCGAGTGTGACAACATTTTCATTTCCTTGTGTTTCCATCCAATGTTGATTGTTTGGTTCGATTATGTTCAATCCTTATCGGAAATGAATAGTTTGTGTGCTGCTGTGTGATATGTTGTGGGTAGTCGTATGGCGTGAATCCTAGATTATGGAATCGATTGTGAAATGTGGTCTTTTGGCATATATATGTGCATTGTTTAAATTGATTAAAAATGCATGGTGATTGTGATGGAGTTTGTTGTCGTTTGACATGATATTGTGAATGCATATTGATTGTATGCGATGGTATGTGAGGAATACATGAGTATATTTGTGAATATGTATGCATTTCGAGAATATCATGAGTCGTTTGCATGTGAAGCATAATGAAGTGCATTCTTGTGTTGATTGATTCCTAAGAGAATCTGTAGGACATTGTGTGCCCAGTTAAGGCGTGAGCAATGAGTAAACATTGTGTGCCTATGTGAGGTGTGAGTGATGGTTGCAATCGGATTGTGTGCCCAGTTGGGGTGTGAGCAATCCATGAATATCGTGTGCCTATGTGAGGTGTGAGCGATGGTTGCAAATGATTGTGTGCTCGTGTGGGGTGTGAGCAATCCATAACATTGTGTGCCCACATGGGGTGTGAGTAATGGGTGAACATTGTGTGCCTAGAAGAGGTGTGAGGAATGGTTCCAATAAGTTCCTGAGTGAACTTGAGATGATTGAGTCGGTACCGCATTTGCATCTGCATAGGGTCGTGAGTCGGTCTCTATGAGTTGCATTTATCATCTTTATATGATGCATTGGTGAATAAACATAATATGTGTATGTTTATGTGGAACGATGAGAATTATGGATGTGTGCATGATGAATATGCTTGGTGATTATCCATATTTGTTTATATATACATTGTGGCGTATATGATGAGTTATGATGAATTATGGTGAGAAATGTGGAATATGTGTATTCTATGCTTACGTGTGTGTGTATATATATATATATATATATATATATATATATATATATATATATATATATATATATATATATATATATATATATATATATATATATATATATATATAATTATATGCATTGATTATTATGATAATATTTCTCACTCTTCTGCTGTTTTATGATGCTCTATGAGACATTGCAGAGTAGGTTTGCTGGAGGTCTTTTGTGAAGCGTGGCTTCATTCTTTTTGGTTGGTTGGCTCTGATATGTAGCACCGGGTAGCTAGTATTGTATAGAATTCTTTTGTGATATGTTGTATATGTATCTTGATGATGGAATGTTTATGAAAACATGTTGAATATGGTTGAATCAAACTGGTTGACATATATATGATCATATGTTTTGATGTTATTCAATGTTTAGATTTTCCGCTTTTATTCTAAATATTGAGATGTGGGTGTAAGGACTAAGTTCCTATGTTGCAAGTTACCCCATTGTTTCATATCAATTGCTGAACAGGTGTTGGATGTTTTAATTTCATGTATAATGTGACATGCCTCTTTTATACCATGTTTTAATTATACTCTGATGGAAAATTTTAATATATGCCTAAGTGATTTAATTGATTATTTGGGGGTATAGAAAGGGGGTGTTACAGTGATAGGTTTGTATACATGGTCGAAACTTTGGACACGAGGCTTCACGTTGTCAGGAGGTGCTGGTTTTCTGCTCCTGTGATCAATTTCTTCGGTGGAAGCTCCGAGAATGGGGGTTTTGTCCCAACCCAGAACCGCGACGAGGGAATCTTGTTGGACGTCATTACAGTAGGAGGCCATGACGATGAAGGTTCAAAGAGGTAGCTTTAGTCTTTTGTTTGGGAAGATTGGGAAATCTTAGTTTAAAAAGACGGGGGAGCTAGTGTTCCCATAGACGGAGCCATTGATCTGAAGTGATTAGAATGAATCATCTTGGCCTTCAATGTAGGGCAACAACAATGGTTGTAGGAGAGGAAGGGGTTGTACCTACAAGGAACTCCAATGCCAAAGTAAGTGTTTGGGCTAAAGAGAGAAAACAAGTATGAGTGTTTGGGTATGTACAAGAATGATTAGAATACCTGACCCTATCAAGAGAGAGGGTATTTATAAGTTTTCTGCCCAACGCAGGGCCAAGGTCTTCCATGTAACCGAAATGTCTGGTTTGCCAATGGGGGACTGCCAGGTGGAAGATTTAGCGCATGATCTTTGACCTGGTCCAATTGTCTTCATGACTTTCGGAGGGGTAGTTGGTCGCGTGAACTGTCAAGCACGTGAGGGGCACGTCCCCAATGGCTATGTGCTCCAACGACTATATTGTGCCCAATGACTATATTTTGTCCAACGACTATATTGTGCCATATGGTCATATTGGGCTTGGCCTTAAGCTAGACTGGGTTGGGCATTACCCAGCTGTTGGCAGGTGCTAGTCCATTCCAGAACACATAGCCTTCATCCATTTAGTCTTCTTTTGACTCCTCATAACTTCCTTATAGTCTATAGGTTCTTTGTCGAGAACCTCACTTGTAAAAATTAAGGCATAAGCTATAAGATATGCATACTCAAGTCTCTGAGGTGGCTTGATGACTCTCCTCGACCCGTCTCTTGCTAGCAGGTAGTCATTATCAGTCTCCTCATCTTCGACAGCAGCTTCTGCTTCTTCTTCGACTTCATCTGAGGTACGCAATTCAGCATCAACATGCTCCACCTCAATAGGAATCTCTCCTTGTTCCAGATCTTTGTCAGCATCGTCAAGTTTCTTGAAAGCCATCTCAGCTTCATTGAAAACTACATCTTGACTAGTGATACACCTTCTGTGACGTAGCTCTAGGCACCATAGCCTATAAGCTTTGATTCCTTCAGGGT
Organism: Lathyrus sativus; assembly: GCA_963859935.3. Classification (NCBI taxonomy): domain Eukaryota; kingdom Viridiplantae; phylum Streptophyta; class Magnoliopsida; order Fabales; family Fabaceae; genus Lathyrus; species Lathyrus sativus. Next base: position 494,809,642 of record OZ012741.1, read on the forward strand.
ATCCCATGAACATGCATTTCAGAGCTCTAGGTTCAACCTTGTCTAACTTAATGTGAGCATAGGCCACACAACCAAATACTCTCAGTCTGTCGAAACTAGGTGGATGTTCTGACCAAACTTCTTCAGGTGTCTTCATATCTAACGCAGTCGAATCACATTTGTTTATCAGATATGTTGCTGCCGAAACAGTCTCAGCCCAAAACACCTTCTTTAATCCAACACTAGTCAACATGCGTCTAACTCTTCCCAAAATAGTTTGATTAAACCTTTCTGCCAAACTATTTTATTGTGGAACTCCTTGTTGTAGTTTTATGCCTTGCAATACCTGAGGCAGCACAAAAATTGTTGAAGGCCTCATTGCAAAATTCAAGGCCATTGTCGGTTCTCAACCTCTTGACCTTTCTGATAGTCTGATTTTCGACCAGAGTCTTCAAACCTTTGAAAATCTCAAAAGTTTCATCCTTAGTCTTCTGGATGAATACTCATAACTTCTTGGAATAATCATCAACTATGAATAGAAAATACCTTGCTCCTGAATGTGATTGACACCTTGCAGGCCCCCAAAGATCAACATGGATGTAATAAGGGATCCATGAGTTCTTTGTTTGCCTTTGTTGAACTTCACTCTGCAAGATTTTCCAAGTACACAGGGTTCACAAAATTTCAGCTTTTCTACTTTGTCTCCTCCGAGCAAATTTTGTTTCCCGAACTCGACCAAACCCTTTTCATTGACATGGCTCAATCTCATGTGCCAAATTTCCGTCTTCGACAAAGGTTTCCTGGATGCATCATTTGTCGAACCACTTACAACTCTAGCCTCAATGGTATACAAGCCTTATTTCCTCACGCCTCTCAAGACTTTCTTTGACCCTTTCATGACTCTTAGGATACTATTCTCTCCTTGGAAAACATATCCCTTCCTGTCAAATTCACTAAGAGAAATCAAATTTCTCTTCAAATCAGGTACATACCTGACTTCAGCCAATAACCTTATTGACTCATCGTGGAGCTTGAATCTCACTGATCCAATACCTGCAATTTTGCAAGCTTTGTTGTTTCCTAGAAACACTGATCCATCATCTTGATCACATAGCTCCTCGAACAATTCTCTGTTTGGAGTCATGTGCCAAGTGCAACCTGAATCCATAATCTACTCTTTTCTTGAGTCGCCGCTTGAAACTACAAGAACATCAGATGATTCGAAGTCATCTTGAACAATGGTTGCGCTGCCATTATCCTTACCTTCACGATCTTTCAAGCGTTCAGGGCACACCTTTCTTGTGTGACCCTTCTTTTTACAGTGATAACATCGAATACTAAATGCTTCGCCACTATAAGACTTATGCTGACTTTTACCTTTCTTCTTATTAAACTTACCATCCTTTTGCAAGAATTTTCCCCTAACGGCCAAACCTTCGCCACTGCCGAATGTTTATGCTCCTTTAGTTTGTTCAGGTCCTTAGAATATAAGGGTAATTGAACTTCTCCAAAGCTCAGGGGATTCCTTCCATATAGGAGAGTTTCTTTGAAGTGAGCATGTGTTATGGGCAAAGCACACATTAACAACAATGCTTAATCTTCATCATCAATCTTCACATCAATATTTTCAAGATCAAGAATCAGCTTGTTAAACATATCCAACTGCTCAGCCAACACTTTGTCTCCACCCATCTTAAATGAATACAAAGCTTACTTTAAGTAGAGTCGATACACTAGAGATTTGGTCATGTATAAACTTTCAAGTTTCAACCATAACCCTAATGTCGTAGTCTCCTTTGATACCTGTCGAAGAACCTTATCACCAAGGCTCAACAATATTGCGTTATGGGCTTTCTCTATCATGGTCGTCTTTTCTTTTTCCATTAACGCATCGTCCATGGCTGCCTCTCCCTTCAACGCTTTCAAACAACCCTGCTGAACTAGTAGGGCTTTCATCTTCAAGCACCACAGATCGAAGTCGTTCACTCCGATGAACTTTTCAATCTCATACTTTGTTAAAGGCATATTCTCCATGCTCACCGCACCAATTTATTGTGAATTAGGATACCTTAAAATAAAATATACTTAGTTTCTTTATGATCAGTGTCACATCGCTGCGTAGAGGGGCTGACAAGGACAGAAGAGTCGTCATCGTTTGTTATTTATCCCAAAGAGATGGAAATGAAATGATTAGAGAAAACCTACGAAAAAGGTAAAAGACAAGGTCATCACAACCAAATCTTGGGTTCGGGAGTCGGTTACGCAAGGGGAAGGTATTAGTACCCCTTACGTCCATTGTACTCAACGGGATCCACGCTTGTTGTCTAATCAAAGGGTGTGTTAATCTATAAAAGGCTGGCTCACAGGGACAAGAGAAAAGAAAAGAGACTCGATAGATCATCTCCGCTCTATGCCTATGTACTCCCTCGTGCAATGGGAAAGTCAGGGTCAACGTAGTTCAGAAAACTACGGGTGAAAAGGGGAAAGGTTGCTCGCCAAGACATCGCCGTATTGTGCCTATGTATCCTCGTCTGGTACGAGAAATTAGAGCAAACGTAGTTTGGGCTGACACGACCACAAATTGGTTCAAGTGTTTTAATTGAGTAGGGTTAAACCTTCGTTCCAACAGTTAGGGACGATGCCTGTTTGCGGTAGAACCAAAGCTTAACACACTCTTTCTGAAAATGGTTTTCAATTAATCCCGAAGGATAAAAAAAGTTCAATGTTTTGTTTGTGTTTTTTAAACAAGAAGTGGATTGAGTTATGTTTGTAACTCATGTTGCACTATAGACTATGACTTGAGAACGAATGCGTCGCATATCGCCCCCAAACGGGACGTACACTAAACACTTTAGACAAGCGAGAGGAGACCCCTCACTTATCATTTTCCATGTGCTTAAGGCTCGTAGCGTACAATATTTGTTATCCTTTATTAAGTGTCTTAAGATGTTAGGAGATGAGAAGAGAAGACACAAACTCTAAGGGGAAATTAGACAACCCTAATGTTATCAGACAAAATGATCCTATAGTTGGGATTGAAAGGGGAAATCTACCCTAATGTTAGCATGCTTGGATTGAAAGCCTAATGTCTCTCCTACTCTCATCATAAACGGAGGGACTAGGAATCCTAAGGGATCATGGCAAAAGACCAAGAAAACACAAAGCAATTCAATCACAAATAGAAAGAAATGAAAGATGAAATGCAAACACCAAAGATGCGAGGATGAGATGAAATGGGAGAAGCAAGCTCCTACAACCATTACCATCAATCATCAAAGAAAATGGGAGGAAAAAAGTGTGGGGAAGCAGCCACCACAAACACATCTCAACCAAACAATTCTTGAAACTCAAGCAAAGCAAATGCGAATGATCACTCATCACTTGAACAACATCCACAAAATATGCATTCAAGTGGAAGCCAAACATCACGTGTCGAAGAATCAAGATTAAACAATCAAGAACAGTGGAATACGTCCAAAATAATCCACATAAACACATCATATGAATACATGAGGTTCAAATGTGAGAAGAAATCAAAACATGCTTGAAAACAAACAAAAATTGCATTCTGGTTTAGTCTTAATCAGTTAACACTTTTGGTTAATTGGTTAACCACTTAAAAATTTCAGAAATTACACTGGTTAACCTGTTAACGCTATTGGTTAATCTGTTAACTACTGGTTAATCGGTTAATGCTATTGGTTAGCCGGTTAACCACTGGTTAATCTGTTAATGTTGTACCAGAAGCAGAAAAAACAACAATGCAAAAGCACTTTCAGCAATTAATCACTTATGCAATAATGCAAATGATATTGTAATCAATTACGCACGAATTTAACACCAAAAATCAGTGATCCAACAACATGTAAACACATTCAAACATGAAGATCACAATTCACATATATCAAAATCAACCAAATCAATCAAAAATGAAGATCAACATGATGATTATGCGAATAAGCTTAAAAACAGAATCAAATCTAGAATTTCCAACCTGCAAAGCGGAGATTTGCTTTGGTGAGTGTTGATTCACTTGAAATGTGTAGATCCAAGCAAGAAACCCAGATATTCTTGAAGATCTAAGTGTTTTCTTGTTGTAGGAGTGAAGATCCACCAAAATCAAGCAAAAATAATCCAAATAAGCTCTTCCAAAATAGCTTCCAAATTCAGATCCAAATCCAAACGAAAATTAAATGGAGAATTGAAGATAATGGAGATGGAGGATGGAGGTTTAGCTCTAGAATTCAATGATTTCAATGAAGAATCAAAGAGCTCAAGTGAAAAGAGCTTTAATGGAGGTTTTGGGAGTGAAAAAAGTTGAGAGCAAATTAAGAGAATGAGATTGAATTCTGAAAATGAAATGAGATTGTGAGGATTATTGTGTGAGGTTTGGAGCAAATTCATTTAAATTTGCTCTAGGTTAGGAGTAGAATGGTGGTTTAGAGTGTGGTTATGAAAATTGTAATGGGATTAGGAATGGGAAATTGGAGGGAATTTGAATTAATTTTGAAACTAATCAAAATTTAGAGTTGTAGCGGTAAAAATCGTGAGTGTAAGTTATTGACTAACTTAACTCAAAGAAAACAAGAGTCGCCACCGCACTTTTATTTTATCCAAATAAAGGAAAGGAAAAAGAGCGAACAAAACCAAAGAGTTCTAAAATAAGAACACGAGACAGAGATCAGGGTAAGGGGGTTGGTTACGCAATGGGAAGGTGTTAGCACCCAAAACGTCTATAGTACTCTATAGGAGCCCTTTGAAATATTTACGCTTTTTGGTTTGAAAATGGTTTGTTTGAAAAGAGATTGAGGAGATGAGAAGAGAATTATTTTTTATATTTTTGTGTTTGGAGAGACTTATCGTCTCATGCCTACGTACCCATAAAGTGCAATATGGAATCAAAACCCCGTAGTTCGTGGTACAAATGACAAAATTTTGTTGGTTTTGATTGATTTTAGATGTTCAAACAAGTCGTCATTTCAAGGAGAAAACTGCGACTATCCACCCACGAGTATTAAGACAACATTTGCGTCACATAAAGATGGAGGATTTGCTTGGATTATCAACAAGACTATCACTCAACATCAACGTGGAAAATGTCAAAGTCTTAATAATATGGGGAATAGGAGATTTACATCTCAACTATAGAAATGAATCATGTCTAAACTTTATGAAAAGTTTTAAAGTGAAAAGTGCATAAAGGCACAAAAAGAGTTGATGAGTTTTTGTATTTTTTATGTCTTTTGAAATTGGTCAAAGCATGATTAACATTGATTGACTTTTATTAAGAAAGAAACAAAGTTTAAAAATCACTTGACGAAAGTCAAAGTTTTATTGCGAAAGCGGTTTTGAAGTTTGAAACCAAGAAGGTTTTTGAAAAAGGGAGAAAGTTTTGAAAATTTAAGAAGGGGAGGAGATGAAGTGACTATCCTAAAAAAACAAAATAAGAGCTAGAGGTAAGAAAGATCTAACCGACTTGTAGCACACTCCAAAGCAAGCAAAAAGAATTCCATCCGATTTAAAGTATAAGCTAATGAGCGAGCCAAATAAAGGCTAAGATCCACAATACTCCAAGCATAGGAATGAGAGCCCTAATTCTAAGTCCAAAGGTCCATAAAGTCCAAGGTCTAAGAATGGTCCAAGAGTATAACCACAAAATTAATAGCACCAAATTTTTTAGATGTTTTATCCTTTATTAGTGTTTTGAACAAAGTATGGTCCAAGTGGACAAAAGAAAAATGACATAAACATAAATAAAGATATGGTATGTAATGATAAAATGGAAGCATAAAAGTAAAAAATAAGGAGTAAGAAGAGAATATAAACAAAATTAAACAAGGATATTGTTAGTGAATTAGTGGTTAGTGGTTAGAACATATGATCAATGATGATTAATTCTTGCACTTAGACCAAGATTAATGAAAATTCATTAGAGGATTGATAGAATCAAAGCCTCCTAACAATGATTTTCATAGGTATTGGAGTTAAGACAAACAACTAAACATACTTGGACTTTTAAACGTAAGTTTGAGCCACGAATGATCATTTTCCGATTAAGGGACAATTTAGCGCTATGTTAAGCAATCGTAATCGGGTTTATGTAGAAACCACGACTATCTGAGGCCGGTCAATAAAATGTTAGTGTTAATACATGTTAGAGAAGTGATATGTAAATCACCCTCCTAAAACATGCCACACAAAAAGAAAAGAGGTAATGATCTCATCATAATCAAGATTTTTAATTAATTAATCAAAGGTAATCTATCACTATTCCAAAGTAAGGAGAATTATCTCAATGATTATTCGTCCATAGATTTGAAATAATGAAGATTAAACAACCTTGATAATCAACAATCTATGATCCATAGATTTCATCGATCAAAAATAAAAAGAAGAAAAAAAAAATGAAATCACAATTTGAATCTCGAATCGATTAAATTATCGTCAATATCAATCACCTCTCTTGGTGGATAAAATCAACACCCAAAGTCCATTGATATTGATGAAATCTTATCAACATCAAGATCCAAAACAATCAACACTTAATCAAAATATTTTTAAAAAAAATTTTTAAAAGCTTTTTCAGAAATGAAATTAAAATACAAATTTAATAATAAAAGAAAAATGTGGAAAAATCCACATAGTTAAGAAATGAAAAAAAAGAAAATAAAAATAAACAAATAAAAGAAAAGTAATATTGAAAAATAGAAAGAGAAAACGAAACAGAGAAAGAGAAATAGAAAACCAAAGTATCAAAACAACTTCTTCTTCAAAACTTCACGCGACACCGTTCACCATGGCTATGAATTCAAGCTCAAATCAAAGCGACGGGATGCAAAATTAACACGGTTGCAATCGAAATCAAGAGCTCTTCACAATGGTACCAACAATTCAGAGAATCACAACAAAAGATAACGGATCGAAAATGACGGTGAAGCTCAATCTACCTTCAAACTCAGGTAAGAAATCAATCCAAGCTTCTTCTTGCTTCTCTTCTTCTTCTGAACGAATTCTGGTTCGAAATTGATCTGTGTTTGAGGTTGATTTGAAGTTAATTTGGTGGAATGAAGTATGAGAAGAGAATGAACGAAGGTTTTTTCTGGTAGTGAAGAATTGAGGAAGAAAATTAGCAGAGATTTTTTGGCTTGAAAAGCTTGAAGAATAGAGTGAGGGATGAATTCTATTTATAGATGAGAATGAGTGAAAAATGATTTGCAGTTTGTGAGAATTTTCTGCCGTTTTGAAGTAGGTGTGTTGTGCGTGATATTTTTTGCTGGTATTTGACATGTCGTTTTTGCAATTTTTCTCTTTGTAGCTCATTACATGTTATTCTTTCTTTTCACTTTTCAACTCACTTGGGTGACGTGGATTATTTTTCAACTGGCTCACATGCTACTTATTTTTGCTGCAGCTTGTGAATATGGCTTGGTTCATGGCTTGAATACGTGATAAATTTCCTTCACCCTGTTGCAAGTGGCTTCGTACTTGGTCCTGTCTGTCTTGTACATATGTGCGATCTCAGGCACCAAAGGGTCGTCGGGATTGGGATCCGTCAGCAACGAACAAATCGACAAGAGCACCTTGGAAATGGTCAATGCTGGGCTCCATTGTTCCTTCAGAATGTCGAGACAGATACTTCCATTGCTGTTGATGTTCGGGTGGAATACCTTAGTCCTAAATGCAACCTTTAGTGGCTTGAATGGATAATCTGGAGGAAAGTGAATTGAAACCAAAAACACACCACCTGAATAGGGGCTATCAGCAGGTCCCATGATTGTTGCTTGCCAAATAAACACCGTGACCCTCTTCGGGAAGAAATCCAAGAGCACGTACCGCTGAATGTGGATCTTGAACTACACAGCCGCACCAATTAACTGTACGGGTTGTTCCATTTCCATCCCTAACATCTGTTCCCACAAGAAGTTCAACCTCTCGTCCCTGCCGAAAAATAGTCATCTGGAGCAAGCCATCATTGGTATTAGATTTATCTAAGGCTTGGCAAGCATTTTCAATATCAAGGAAGCATGTGACTGGTTCTTTATTGATTGCTAAAATCATGTCTCCTTGCTCCAAAAGATTCTCAGCCTTTGATCCAGCCAAACAACCTTTAACACGTAAAACCTGCCGTCTTATTGGGTCTTTCTTAACAAGTGCCTGAATCCAAACATCACTTAATCCAAAACTGCGAGCTTTTGAAAGTAATGTTGGATAAAGTTCAACTTCTAATATTCTCACAAGTGGCATAGGCCTTTTGACACCATTTATGAGAAGAGGTGGCCCATTTGCAGCAGATATGATCTTGTCCAGGACCTGGCTTATTGCATAAATCGGAATTCCTCTCACGAATTGATGATCTTCTGATGTACTGCCACTGTATTTCAGCTGAGTAGAGAAGCTTCCCCATAAAGCCTGGACCCTTCCATGTTCATCTGTTAGCACACCCGAAAATGAACTACCAAAATCAGTATCAAGCTCAATAACTTCCATGTTAGTTGCTCTGTAACGAGGGGAGTCTGCCGATCCTATATTTAATGCAGCACAAGGATTGGTAACAACTGATTTCCTAGAAGTTGCTTGAAGGCTTCTACTTAAGCCCACAAGGTAAACAGAATCTCCTCGGCATAATGCTGGCTCTGGAAGTAACTCTGCAGCACGAACCACTGTAGCACCAACAGGTCCCAAGGCAGATGGGTCATATGATATGAGAGCATAATTGTGAACAGGATGGAGAAATACCACCTCTTTCAATTTGTAATTCTATGTTTGAGTTTACACTGTCATCAAGTATAGTCTCCAGTTTCAGGAATTGAGTAATGACCTCACCATTGACACGAACAAGTACATCACCCGGTTCCAAATGTTTATAGCCTGGACCACCTGGCACCGCAGATTCCACAACAAGCATTCCAGTTTCACTGATAGGAGAAGCATGCCGTACTGTCTGCTCTGGTGAAACAAATGAGATGTGGGAGGACATCTTGGATAATCTCTGGAACGCAGAAATTCATCTTTCAAAACAGATAAAGCAGTGGAAAAACGAAGAGCATTAACAGCATAGCCACCTCGCATCACCTGGGTGAACTGTGGACCAGATTGTGATAAAGAGACAGCTAAATTTCCACAGACCGTAGATCCTCTTGCAAGGATATCCAGAGACCTAGGTGTTATGCGCAAGCTGTCGAACCTCGACGCTATTTGATATAATATTTCTGAAAGATCAAGCTTCTGCTCAAAGCTTCGCTGCATTGTGGCAAATCCAATAAGAATTGGTTCAAGAAGACCAACAAGGCAACTTTTGATCTCTACCCCCTTCTTCTGTCTGGGATTTATCTCTGTAGGACTCGCGAGCAACAATCTGTCATTCAAAGCCCCAACCAAGACTGCATATGGCATACTGACTGATAAGATAGGCCTCACTTTTCCATCCCAACCAAGTATACTTATGGCAGTAGTAGTAGAGAAAAGAAGGGCAGGCCCAACCCACAAGAGAGATCTAAATGAAGGAAGTCCCTTGTCAAAATGTGTAGAAGTTCCTGCAAGCAAATCAAGTGCCGCAGAAACAATAAGGACTCTGTGTGTTGTTTAAAATTCCAGCAACATATCCCCGTAAGGTCTCTTGCCAGTGCACCTGAAGTACAATTTCGTTTCTTTTCAACTTAATTGACTTTGTTCCATCACTTTTGGTGGATATATAATGGCCATTGGCAGTTGAAGTTGATAAGCTGTACCCTTGAATGAGCTTTACTAGTCCAATTTGGTTCCCATGAGAAGCAAACATCAAAGTTGAATCTAATGGTGTAGAGAAGATACGATCAACTTCCGCTTCAAACATAAATGGTGTTGGGCCACGAATTGAACCAACATTAGTCTCAGTAGGTTGATTTTCTTCAAAAACTTTCTCATTGTCTTTAGCTTCTTGAGAGGCCCCTCCTGGCAGAGAATATAAAGCCAAACCTGTCCTGTCCTCATCAAGTATAGCAAACTGATTTTCATTGGAGCCAATAAATGCTGCGTCTCGACCTTTTACTGTGCTGCTGAAGAATCCCAGCTAAAGTCTATGTTCATGTCCTTCTGAACAAGTTGTTTCCAACTCTTGGGATCGTTCCTGAAGAGATTTATAGCACGGACTAAGGCCCCGTTTATTCCCTTCTCATCGGCATTCAAAAATGTAAATCCATTTCGAAACTGTGAAGGTATTGTATCATCATCAACGTCAAAAACACTGTCATTTAGGCCGCCAGTTTTTCTGGCAATAGGTACAGCACCATATCTCATTGATATCATCTGCGTTAGGCCACAAGGTTCAAAGATTGATGGAATGATGAACATGTCAGAGGCAGCATAAATGGTATGCGAGAGAGATTCATCATACTTCAATATCAGCCTTATGTGGTCGTGATTTTTGAAGTGGTTGGCAATGCCCTCAAATTCTCTCTGAATATGTGGCACTGGACTTGAACCAAGTAAAACAAATTGACCTCCCAGCTCCAAAGTTAGATATATTGCATGTCTGATAAGGTGAACACCTTTTTGTGGAACCAATCTTGTTATACAGCCAACCAAGGGCCTCTTAACATCTGCAGAAGAGAGACCTAGGTTCCTTCTTAAGGCTTCCTTATTCTCTGATTTCCCTTGGAGATCATTTGCATTGTACTGGACTTCAAGAAATGGATCAGTAGCAGGATTCCATATATCAGTGTCAATACCATTAAGAACACCGATGAACTTTTTGGAGTGAGTAGGGAGAGTTGAATGGAGGCCTTTCCCTCCCTCTGCAGTTCTCATTTCTTGGCCATAAGTAGGGGACACTGTTGTTACAATGTTTGAGTATACAACTCCACCCTTGACAGAATTGACTCTATCATGTGCTGAGTTGTCTTGCATTCTATCTGGTCTGTTTAGATGCTGGCTATCAAGACCACATGATTCCAACTCTGAAGCTGCTGCAGTCCCTTGATACCAGCTCTATTATCATCCCCAAACTCTCCAACAGCTCCATGAGCATATTCCAACTCTTTCACTGTTACCTCAGAATTTCTTAGATAGTGGTTTCCGAGAGTGAAGAAATATCATTTCTAGCGTCTTATGGGTTTCAATATTTCCAAGATCACTGGCATTGGTGAAAAATTTGAATCCATTTCTGTTGAAAGGTAGATGACTTGCTTTTATCATAATAGACCCATCAACAGGACAAAGAAATGCTTCATCCTTTGTAAGTGTGCTGTTGAACATAGCTGGTGTTGATGCTAATCCATATTGGACAACTTCTAAGCCAGCACCAGCAAGCCCTCGAGAAATCGCATTCTGTAGGAATTTGGCTGATATCCTGGAATTATGGCCAATGGAAACTCTCAAATGCTGAGAAGCATTTGCTTTCTTTTTCTCCACTAACCATGCGGCGAAAGCAGCTCCGATTGCTTCAGCAACAGGTTCAGTGAGGTTAACCCCCTCTCCCTCAACACCATCTAGAGCCACACCATGTATGTCACTGCCATTTTGAAGCTTTAGAAAGTCTGCTTTGTCAAGATGTGGCACGACGGTAGAAGATGCAGAAGCATTGCAGAGAATATTTCTCCGGAAAGTAAAATTGTTCTGGGGTTTCGATAACGTGCGCAATTGCATGGAAGAGATGCTACTCCATGTCAACTTCCCTGGAGGAGAGGGAAGGAAGTTGTGCAAATAAGGGGCACAATAGTCCCTTCGACTCGGTGAACTGGACTGTGTATTCTGTTGGCAGCAGTGTGACATAAAAACATTTTGAACAATCTTCCCTGATGTTGCTGCCATGCGATGAAATTGTGTTGCAGAGCTCTTGAATTGGTACAGCGGAGAAACTGATGGATGCGCCTAAGTTGTTCTGTCACCTTCCACACCAAATCAGTAACACAAGGAACAACCCCTTGCACGTGTAGGAGCTCAACTGAAATTTCCTTACTAACTGATTTAGCAGCATCTGATCCAAGTGTTGCCTTCAGAACATCTGTCTCAAACCAGTTATTCAAAACTTTAGAAGCTGGGGACAACAAAAGGTCCATAAATTCCACCATATCTTTTTGCCCCATGGAAGCTGCATGCCTCAAACAACTAGCCCAAAATACTGAATTCTTTAATTTATTTTTTCAGTTGCTCATTAAGAGATGATTTATGCTGTAAAGACTCGGGTGGAGACGAATCCAGAACTAGATCCATGAATTTACTGAATTTCTCAAGCTGACTCTCATATCTCAACATTTGTCACAACATGTGCTCCAGCTGTGACAGCAACACTAGCAATGGCCTTGGATATTGAACCCATTCCACCTTCAACATATGACCAAACTCCACGCTCTATTCTCCACTTTCACCTCTGATAAAAAATGAACACAACTACTCATATACCAGGACATTACTTGCACCTTCCATTTTGATCTTTGACGTAATTCTCTGGATTTCTGGACCAAACTTCTCATAGAACACACAGCGGGTAATTCACAGTTGAAGCAAACCCTTGATAGTTTGACCAAGATGAGGTCAAACGTCCATCTGATTTAAACTTGAATGAATGTCCTAGCCATTAATCTCCTTGCAAAATCCTAAACACACAGAGAAGAAGAAGAAACAAACAAATTGAAAAATATTTTTGGTAATTTTGGTTAGATGTTAGTAAACAGAAACAAACATAAAGTAAATAAGAAACACAAAGTAAGATCTTGTTTGTGGAATGATATGCAAATGAAATGTGGGATCTTAGGGGTAAAAATTAGGGTATTACAGCTGCCCCTATTTAAGATTCTTCTATCCGGAGATATGAAGATTGACATCTTTGTCTCGACTAGATAGAAGAGACTTAAATATAACAATTAACCCAATTTTTAACCCTAAGAGACCACAAAATGATATGATTATGCTAATGATATGCGAACATAAGACTTCTGTGGGGAAATAATGCCACAAGAGACAAACAAAAGCTCGGGAGAAAAAGAGAGACTCCACATGAGAAAACAAAAGAACAAGATCCTATTCCGATAAGGGAAAGGAAACGACTCAATGGGGAAAGAGATACCAACTGCCAGTTACTGGGCGAAGATATTCGAACCAAAGAGAATAGGTAAAATACTTTCTACTGGTTACTGAGTAGAAAATAAGTGCAAAAACACAAGAGAGTTGTTATCTACCAGTTACCGGGTAGAGAACAAAGAAATGTATTACTTATTACCAGTTACTGGGTAAAAAGTAATTCACTTGTTGAAATATAATCAACTACCTGCTACTGGGTAGGAAAAGAAGCAACGCCAACTACTGGTTACTGAGTAGTTTAGCGAGATTAATAAACTTGAATGAAAGGGGTTACCATCTATCGATTACTGGATAGGGTAAACAAAATGTCGACTACCTGTTACTGGGTAGGACGGACTCGACTACCTGTTACTGGGTAGGAGAAAAAGATAAAAGGTCAACTACCTGACACTGGGTAGGACAAACATACTCGACTACCTGTCACCGGGTAGGAGAAAGAGATATATCATTAGCTACTTGCTACTGAGCAGCTCCAAACACACAACAAACTTCTCAAATAAAGAGACAACCATTTGTTGGAAAAAGATATTAACAACTCTGGCAGGGATCTTTAAAAGAGATACGAGCAGGTTGAACCATGCAATAGAATTCTCATCGGGAGTTATTCCACAGAAATTCCAATTGTCAGAAAAGCTGGTCAGATAAGGATCTATCATTTCACAATAAACTTCTCTGTTGAGGATGAACTAGAGAAATGTTATTTATTGCGAAGGTAAATTTCTGGAGATTACACAAGCTGCTCAAATAAAGAGGCTTCCACATGAAGTTGCATAAGTAATTACCAAGAGAGTGTTATCAAAACACTACTGGGAGAATCAAATCTTCATCTTCTATTGGGGATCAGTAACAGATTCCTGCTGAGGAAAATAAATCCTCAAAAATACCTTCTTGTCATCCCGGTTCCACAGCCCAGGGAAAACTAAAGTAACTGCTGCAAGAGACCAAAGTTCAATCCAGGAACAAACTGGAAAGAAACAATCAAACAAGACTCGACCCAATGAGGAAATAACTCAACTGGGGAACAATTCCATCCAGATAAAAACTGGGGAGGAAAGCTAAACAAAACATCTTCCACGAGGCATAAACTCAGTGGGGAATTAAAAATGATAGGTATTTTCTGCTTAGGGGTCGACACTCTAATGAAGAGAGGACACACGCATTCTGCGAGATAACAACATCGGGAAAAGGGAAATACCAACAAAAAATGCAGGATGCACAATGCAACAAAGACATGCTATGCTCAACCAAAATGAATGCGCATGCAATGAGTATGAATATGCTGATAAATCAGACAAAAAGGGCAAACAGAGGGTGAACAAAACACCACAACACTACTGAAATACTCGGCTAATCTCTGCGAGTTAGAGATATCATTGGAGATCGTGCTGGGGATCAGCAACAGAAAATCTGCAAGAGATACACAAGAGCCATCAAAGGAAAATAAATCCTACTACAAGGCTTAAATCTCGCTGAATAAATGGAGATATTGCTTGGGGAAAAGACCCCAAAGATTAATCTTCAACCATCAATAATTCCACAAAAGGGAACAACAATATGAACTCCGCTTTGAGAAAAAACTGTTGGAGAAAACATAGCAACAGAAATCTTCCAACCCTGCCAGGGGAATAAGAAATTAATATCATAGCAAAAAGTCAAACTGTGGGGGATTTTAAATCAACACACAATCACAAGGTGAGTGAAAACCCGACAGGTGACTGCTATGTCAACACTTCTCAACATTGTTCTCTACTTGAGGAATAATCCAAAGCAAATGTGCATAATCTCCGCTAGGAATCATCAAAGACAAATCTCCGCCTGGGCAAAAGCATCAAGGAGAAGTAGTCTTCAAATTTCTCAACTGTCCGATCATTTAAATCAAGACTTTGCTGTGGAAAACCGTTCTACACTCGTCTGGTTTATCCAAAGAAACAAAACTCTGCTAAGGGAATATCAGCAAACTCTACTGAAGAGACCTCAACAATAGCTCAAATAGGGAAACATCAACACAACTCTACTGGGGAGCTGCCAATAAATTCTACCAGAGAGGCAAGAAAGAACCCTGCTGAAGAGAACACTTATGCTTTTCGCTTCAAGATTCTACCATTCTTGGGATTACTGTTGATATTCTTTCTTTTATTTTCACAAATCAAAGAAAAATGTTTTTATAATTTTCAAAATTTAAATCAATTATTCACATTTGTTTCAAAAATCATCATCAAAAATAAAATGAAATTCTATAAACAGAAACAAAATAAGAATTGCAAACAAAGGGACAAAGGCCCAAATTATATTGATAGAATGGTAGTCCGCAAATGGCGTAACTCCATGGATCATTACAAAGTTTGAAAAATGGTAAGTACAATGGAAAGCTCTACATTGAAATACAATGACCATTATTCTCCCTAACAACTTTGAATTCCAACTGTGCTTGAGACTTCAGCGGAGAATATCTGAAGTAAAACCTTTGATAGGAAATGTTGCTTCAAACGATCAAGACTGGCCAGATGCAGTTACTTGCCATGATCCCTAACTTTTGCCTAGATTGCCCTCTCGGGTTTTCAATCTACCAGGATGATTATTTCTATTTTTGTCTCTAATTTTTGCCTGGACCGCCCTTTCGGGTTTTCAATCCACCGAGACGCTCATTTTTGCCTAAGTCGCCCTTTCAGGTTTTCAACTTAGCGAGCTGTTCTTTTATTTTTTAGGCGAAGTATTTCTTGACTGCATCGGCATTCACAGGACGAGCGAACTCTTCTCCATCCATAGTTGTAAGAATTAATGCACCGCCAGAGAAGGCTCTCTTAACAACATATGGGCCTTCATAATTAGGAGTCCACTTGCCCCTAGAATCAGTAGTAAAAGTCGAGATCTTTTTGAGCACGAGGTCACCTTCTCTGAACACACGGGGTCGAACCTTCTTATCAAATGCTTTCTTCATTCTTTGTTGATATAATTGGCCATGACACAAAGCCGTCATTCTTTTCTCTTCAATCAGATTCAACTGGTCGTATCTACTTTGACACCATTCATCCTCAGCCAATTCAGTTTCCATCAAAACTCTCATAGAAGGGATTTCAACCTCTATCGGGAGCACTGCTTCCATGCCATAAACAAGAGAAAAAGGGGTTGCCCCTGTTGAAGTGCGAACGGATGTACGATACCCATGCAGAGCGAAAGGAAGCATATCATGCCAATCCTTGTATGTAACAACCATCTTTTGAATAATCTTCTTAATGTTCTTATTAGCAGCTTCAACAGCCCCATTCATCTTGGGTCTATAAGGAGAAGAATTATGATGCTCAATCTTAAACTCATCGCATAATTCCTTCATCATCTTGTTATTTAAATTCGACCCATTATCAGTGATGATCTTGCTCGGAACACCATACCGACAGATGATTTGATTCTTGATAAACCTGACCACTACTTGCTTAGTCACATTTGCATATGATGCAGCTTCAACCCATTTGGTAAAATAGTCAATAGCCACCAATATGAAACGGTGTCCGTTTGACGCTTTAGGCTCAATCATTCCAATCATATCAATGCCCCACATTGAAAAAGGCCATGGAGAAGAGATAACATTGAGAGGAGTTGGAGGCACATGAATCTTGTCAGCATAAATCTGGCATTTATGGCACTTTTTCACGTATTTACAACAGTCAGATTCCATTGTCAGCCAATAGTAACCTGCCCTTAACATCTTCTTAGCCATCGCGTGTCCATTGGCATGGGTGCCAAAGGATCCTTCATGGATTTCTTTCATCAACATATCCGCTTCATGTCTATCCACGCATCTGAGCAAGATCATGTCATAATTTCTCTTATACATCACATCATCATTCAAGAAGAAACTACCAGCCAATCTTCTCAAAGTTTTCCTATCCTTCTTGGATGCCCCAAGTGGGTACTCTTGATTCTGAAGAAAGCATTTAATATCATAATACCATGGTTTATCATCAACAACCTCTTCAACTACAAACACATGAGCTGGTCTATCAAGACGCATCACATCAATCTTTGGCACATCATTCCAATGATTTACCACAATCATGGAGGATAAAGTTGCTAAAGCATCTGCCATTTGATTCTCTGCTCTTGGTATATGGTGAAACTCAACTTTATTGAAGAAAGTTGACAACCTTCTTGCATAATCACGATAAGGAATCAAATCAGGTTGACGTGTCTCCCATTTCCCTTTAATCTGATTAATCACTAAAGCTGAATCTCCATACACATCAAGAATCTTGATTCTTAAATCGATAGCTTCTTCCAAGCCCATAATACACGCTTCATACTCAGCCGCATTATTTGTGCAATTGAAAACCAACCTTGCAGTGAAAGGAATATGAGAACCATGAGGAGTAACAATAATTGCACCAATACCTCTGCCATATTCATTAACCGCCCCATCAAAAATCAAACCCCAACGGGATCCAGGCTCAGGTCCTTCTTCATGTAATGGTTCCTCACAATCTTTAACCTTTAGATACATCACATCCTCATCAGGAAAGTCAAACTGAATAGGTTGATAATCATCAATTGGCTGGTGTGCCAAATGATCAGCCAAAACACTTCCTTTTATCGCCTTTTGAGTTCGATACTCGATATCATATTCTGATAACAACATTTGCCAACGAGCAATCCTCCCAGTTAAAGCAGGCTTTTCAAAGATATACTTGATTGGATCCATTTTAGATATCAACCAAGTTGTACAATTCAACATATACTGACGGAGGCGCTTGGCAGCCCAAGCTAGAGCACAACATGTCTTTTCAAGCATCGTGTACCGAGACTCACAATCAGTGAACTTCTTACTCAAATAATAAATGGCAAATTCTTTTCTCCCGGATTCATCTTGTTGACCCAGAACACAACCCATAGACTCTTCTAGCACGGTCAAATACATGATCAAAGGTCTTCCTTCTACGGGAGGAGACAAAATAGGAGGTTCAAGCAGATACTCTTTAATTCTTTCGAAAGCTTTCTGACAATCTTCTGTCCAGACACAACCCTGATCTTTGCGGAGAAGTTTGAAAATCGGTGCACATGTGGCAGTCATATTGGATATAAATCGAGAGATATAGTTCAAACGTCCCAAGAATCCTCTTACTTGTTTTTCTGTTCTGGGTGCAGGCATCTCCTGGATAGCTTTAACTTTACCAGGATCAACTTCAATGCCTTTTTGACTGACAATAAAGCCTAACAATTTTCCAGAACGAACACCAAAAGTGCATTTATTAGGATTCAGACGGAGCTTAAACTTTCTCAAGCGTTGAAACAATTTCAATAAATTTTTAATATGATCTTCTTCAGTCTTCGACTTACAAATCATATCATCCACATAGACCTCAATTTCTTTATGCATCATATCATGGAACAGGGTGGTCATAGCTCTCTGGTACGTTGCACCAGCATTTTTTAAACCGAAAGGCATCACTCTGTAACAGAATGTTCCCCAGGGTGTAATGAATGTTGTTTTTTCCATATCCTCAGGTGCCATCTTTATTTGATTATAACCGGAAAATCCATCCATAAATGAAAAGATGTTGAACTTAGCAGTATTATCTACCAACAAATCAATGTGTGGTAGTGGAAAATCATCTTTTGGACTTGCTTTATTCAAATCTCTATAGTCAACACACATTCGGACTTTTCCGTCTTTCTTTGGAACAGGCACGATATTGGCCACCCACTGAGGATATTCGACGGTCACAAGAAAACCAGCATCAATCTGCTTTTGAACCTCTTCTTTAATCTTCACTGCCATGTCAGGATGAGTTCTTCTCAATTTCTGCTTCACGGGTGAACATTCAGGCTTTAATGGCAAATGGTGCTCCACAATACCGGTATCAAGACCAGGCATGTCTTGATAGGACCAAGCAAACACGTCGACATATTCCCTAAGAAGCTCTACCATCCTCTTCTTAACATCTGACTGAAGCAGTGCCCCAATCTTGACTTCTTTCTTATCATCATCGGAACCCAGATTAACCAATTCCACCGGCTCTTCATGAGGCTGAATGGCCTTCTCCTCGTGCTCAAGCAATCGAGAAATCTCATCAGGAATTTCTTCAATATCCTCCTCTTCCGCTTCAAACACAGGGAACTCAAAGTTGGGAGGGGGCATATGGTCATTGTTTCCAATGGGTTTAACAATCAATCTGCACAATGATTTTATGTTTGATTTTAGAATATGAACAAAAAATGAAAATATTATGCAGATAAGAGTGATTATAACATTATTATACTTTTTTCGGTTTTTTATGTTACCATTTTTCAGAAGTAAAGCAAAAAAGGAAAACAACATATGGATAAACAGAAAAACATTTTATTGATGATGATAAAAGTTGAAACAAAGCCCTCACAAATTCACTTTCACCTTGGGCAGAGTGAAAGGATTTTTTGAAAGAAACAAAAACAAATTACTTTGAAACATGAACAACAGTAGGAACATCAACAGCGATCCAATTCTGGCATATCAATCCACGTGTCACAAAGTTGGGCATTTCTTCCTCTTGGTCATCTTCGAGAATTGCAGCTGTAGAATGATCTTTGCAATGGATGAACCCAGCACTTCGAAAGACTTCATGAATACTCTTCAGCTCATTTTGGGTTGAACCAGATGTAAAACCCAAACCAGCTCTATCTTTTTTCTCAGCAACTTCAATGATTCGACCCCATCCATCAGCTTGGCCATTATCCACTGCACGTTGTGCATCTTTTAGAGAAGACATGGACGCCCCATCCTTCTTGACAGCTTTATCAACCACAGAAAGAGCCTGAAACGGAGTTCCAATATCCTCTTCCGCATCGATATAAGAAAAAGATGACAAACTGCTTACCAACATAGCCTGTTCTCCACCAACAACGACAAGTTTACCATTCTGCACGAATTTTAACTTTTGATGCAGTGTCGAAGTAACAGCTCCAGCTTCATGGATCCATGGGCGTCCTAGAAGACAACTGTAAGCAGGACGAATATCCATGACTTGAAAAGTGATCTGGAAAAAACATGGACCAATCTTGATAGGGAGATCAACCTCTCCAATCACGGTTTTCCTCGATCCATCAAAGGCTTTCACAATGACCCCACTGAACCTCATAGGAGTACCTTGATAAGATAATCTGGACAAAGTAGATTTTGGCATCACATTCAACGATGACCCAGTATCAACCAGCACATTGGATAGAGCGTCTTCCTGGCAATTCATGGAAATATGGAGAGCCAAATTATGATTTCTTCCGTGATCAGTCAACTCTTCATCACAAAAACTCAGATTATTACACGCAGTGATATTGGCAACAATGCTATCAAACTGGTTAACAGTCACATCATGATCTACATAAGCTTGTTCCAATACTTTTTGCAACGATTCACGATGAGCCTCAGAGCTCATTAACAGAGATAAAACAGATATTTTTGACGGTGTATGTAACAATTGATCCACCACATTATATTCACTCTTCTTGATCAATTTCAATACCTCATCATTATCTGACTTCTGATTTACATCACTTGATTGACCAGTCTCCACAGAAGTCTTCAACTGAATTTGCTTACTCCCAGTATCTTCACTTGTCTTTGAAGGCACATTATCAAATACTCGACCACTTCTGGTTACACGTCCGACATCAGCAATAGTCACAACTGAGGGAAGAGAAGGAATGGGAACCTCTTTTCCATCCTCCAACATAGTAGCATTGTATTTGTAGGGAACAGCTTTATCGGATTCATACGGCGTCGGGCCAGGCAAACGGATAACCAAAGGCGTCACAGCAGATTTCTGACTGTTGTAAGAAATTACAACCCGCTCAGGAATATTGAAACGTGGGACTATGACATTCACCTCGTTCTCCACTTCATTTCTGTTTGCAGTAACCTGAATCAAATTCTCATCCATCATCTTTTGTAAGTCCCTTTTCACAATCACACACCCTCGAGGGTTCACCGAACAAATACAATAGGCGGCATAATCATGCTCAATATCATGGAACTCACTCAAAGTAGCATGCATTTCAACAAGCGATCTCCGAATCCAGCGAATGTCGAAAATACGGTATGTACCAGGACAACCATATACCATATTAACAGTTGCATTACCATGTTTAGGAAACGGATTTGATTGCACATTAGGGTTGGTATCTTCAAAAGACAAAATACCACTTTTAACGAGCTTTGCAACTTCATGCTTCAGAGGATAACAATTTTCGATATCGTGTCCAGGGGCACCTTGATGAAATGCGCAATGAGCATCTGGCTTATACCACCATGGAATTTCAGTTGGAACAGCCGGCGGATCACGAGGTTGAACCAAATTATTCTTTATTAAAGCCGGAAAGAGCTCAGTATACGTCATTGGAATGAGATCAAATTGTGTTTTCCTCTGTGTACGACCTTGTTGAGTTGTCTTCTCTTGGAAACGTGGTTGATAACTTGCAGTAGCTTGAGCGGTAGGGGTGTTACTGACAACAGGCATAACAGATGCTACTTGTTGCTGACGACGACTACCATTGTTGTTCACAACTCTGCGTCTTCTAGACCTTTCCTGAGATATAGCATTAGTTTCTCCCTCTTTTTTCTTAGGGAACCCAACACCAGGCTTTTTTGTACTTCCAGAATTTCCTTCTTTTATCAGACGTCCCTCACGGACAGCTTCCTCTAATCTCATCCCCATATTAACCATTTCCGTGAAATCACTAGGAGCGCTCGCAACCATCCTTTCATAGTAAAATGAATCCAGAGTCTTCAGAAAAATCTTGGTCATTTCTTTCTCTTCAAGCGGAGGGCTTATTTGAGCTGCAATCTCACGCCATCTTTGCGCATATTCTTTAAAAGTTTCTTTCTCTTTTTGAGACATTGCACGAAGCTGATCACGGTCTGGCGCCATATCGAGATTATACTTATACTGACGAACAAAAGCTTCACAAAGATCATTGAATGTCTTGATTTGTGTACTATCGAGTCCCATATACCATTTCAGCGCAGCACCAGTAAGACTATCTTGAAAATAGTGGATCAACAACTGATGGTTGTCAGTATAGGTAGACATCTTTCTAGCATACATAATCAAGTGACTTTGCGGACAAGTGTTTCCTTTGTATTTTTCAAAATCCGGAACCTTAAACTTGGCGGGAATCTTCACGTTTGGAACAAGGCAAAGCTCATGAGCATTCTTTCCAAATAACTCCTTTCCCCTTAAAGCCCTTATTTCTCTTTGCATTTCAGCAAACTGATCCTGAAAGTCATCTATTCGATCCATAACATCCAAACTCTCGCTCGGAGCAGTATGGAAAATTTGTTCTTCAGTATAAGGCATAGCGTGAGTTACAGGCGGTGGCACAGGTATGACAGTAGGAACAACCGGAACTTCAGCATTAGGAACAACATTAACCACAGGAGGTGGTACAGCCATGACAGCAGGGAGTCTAGAACCTTCGGGAACAGGAGGGCGATATCCCTCTGGCACATAATTGTTAGGCATGCCCCAAGGGAAACCAACAGGCATTTGATATTGAGAAGCATTAATCGGGGCCACAGAAATGGGCGTTGATCCGATTTCAGAAATCACAGTTCCTTGGACAGGAGAAGGAGGAGGTAGTGGTGGCTGATTCTGAGCAGCCACCAGAGCTTCCATTGCGGCAGTCAGTCTCTCCAAACCATCTTTCAGAGTTGATACCTCTTCACGGAGCTCGCGGTTCTCTTGTTGTAACTGATCCATCTTTTTCTTAGAGTTAGCCCGGGTGTTGTAGTGATGCGACAACTTGACTGAAGGAAGGCCAAAAGAAACAAATAAGACATCTTGAAAAGGCAACACACAATGCACGATGATGCGAATGCAAATGCAAAATGCAGGTGTTTCAACCAGTTTTCAAGGATCTTTAAAATATAAAGCAATTACAAACATCATAAAGAAAAATAACACTTCTTGAAATACTGATAAATATCTCATTCATTGAATATTGGAAAGAGTTACACTTGGAAGTACAAAATACAATAATATCAAAATAAGAAAAAGCTAGGTCCTAAGGAACATCTGATGACGATCCAAGCTGATACTTCCTTCGGAGTCTCTTAATCTCTTTCTCATAGTTGTGTTTCATGGTGATCTTCTCTAGCACAAGCTGATCTACAATACCCTTCCAAGCACCAGAAGTAGGAGGATGTGCTGATGGAGTAGTAGAGGAAAATAAATCCTCTGCATGCCTCTTCACAGCGCGCCGCTCAAGTAACTCTATCAAGTCATCTTTCTCCTTCATCTGTTTTTGCAATTCCATCTTCTCTTTGTCAGAAGCTTGAAACTTACTTTCCCACATCTCTTTCTCTTCCTTCATCTTAGCCAAAGCGTCTTGAAGTGTCTTAACATCATCAGAAGAAACAGGTATTGCCGTAGGGAGTGGCGTAGAGATCACAGTAGTCAGAGGCTTCTCAATAGGATAAGGCATCTTAAGCTCCATAGCCCTCTTCTTCACCCAAAGTGTGTAAGGTTCTAAAGCAATGCAAACTTGTCTTCCAAGCTCCCCTCTACCCAACCTGTGAATCTTAGTCCAGGCATGAGCCATTCTTCTTCTCAAACCAAGAGAATCATCCTCTCCTTGAAAGAATAAACCTTCTAATAAAATATTCTTAGGCCTATCCTTCAGCATGTAACCCAGCTGGCGGCGAGCTAGACTCGGGTTGTAGTTAATTCCGCCTTGTATTCCAAGAAGAGGAACATTGGCGAATTCTCCACAACTATCAATAATCCGGACATTATCGTAAACCGAAGAAGACCAAGTGATATCAGTATGCGTAAGAGACATAATCCTTTGAGACCACCTTAAGCAATCCTTGTTTTTCCTAAAAGCAGATGTCTGAGGTAAGTGTGAAACGAACCAATTATACAGCAGAGGTAGACAGCAAACAATGGTACCGTTTCCCTTAGAGGTCCTACTATGGATGGAAAAATAAGTATCACCAAGCAAAGTTGGAACAGGGTTCCCAATCGAGAAAATCCTAATAGCATTAATGTCCACAAAATTATCAATATTAGGAAACAGGACTAGTCCATAGATGAGTAAAGCCAATATAGCCTCAAACGCCAATGTGCGACCAATGTCAGCAAATAAAGTAGCCTTCTCGATCAAGAACTTAGCAGTCAAACCCTTGAGGCCTCCCTTAGTCTTTAGATTTGTATCAATATCTGACTTCGTCAAATGGGTAACTTCAGCAATATCTTGAGGCTTAAGAGCTTCCTCCAAACCAGTATACGGAACTTTATCGGAAACCGGTACACCCAACAAATAAGCATATTCTTCCAAGGTCGGCATGAGCTGATAATCGGGAAATGTGAAGCATCGGTAAATAGGATCATAGAACTGCATAAGGGTATTCAGAATTCCGTCTTCAATATTGGTAGAAAGAACAAATAAAAGTCTCCCATAACGAGATAAGAAGCCTGAACGATCATCTACCAAGGACACTAGCTTTCTCAACTCTGTAAGATCAGGAGCCCGAAAACCGTACTTCTGAGTGTTTCTCCTTCCAATATCCATAATCAACAATATCTTCGATGTTTGCAAAAGAAAATCTCTGAGATCCTTAAAAACCAGCTGAAACACAATGCTCATGAATGCATGAGTGCAAGATGCAACACCCACAAACAAGTCATACAAAGCACACAGGTTCAAAGGTTCGGCATGAGCATGGAGCCAAAGGTAAGAATCAACCAACCCACAATGGTATGTACTATGGTTATATCATCACCTGTAGAACAAGGTTCTAAAAAGTTCCCAGAATCATAATTCCATCTTTTGGATATTATCGGCTTAAACGACTACTCGTCGGCCAACAATATTCTCAAGAGAAACTCATCTGAGTGTGGTATCGCGTAACGACCAATTCAAGTCTACACCTGAACAGCCACCGCACCACGTCCTAATAAGGCCAAGATGGGTTAAAGGGTTCTAAGGTCCTCAGCTTCTCAGGCTCCCAGTCGGAAAAAGTAATATCAATTACGACTACTCGTAAGACATCAGTAATTTCCAAAGGGGCCTCCACCGAGCGGGGGATCTCAAGTCAGCTTAGTAAGGACTACTCCACGTAAGCCAACAAGACTATACCACCCTCCTATCATAAGTGCACTCAAGTCCGGGTTAGGACTTATCTCACCACACAAGTTACCAGGCACCAAAACAGAACAATCAATAACAAACAAGTCAAACAGAAAGCGATAAATAAATCAAAGTAGGCGAAACCCACTAGGAACCGTTGGAGTCCCCAGCAGAGTCGCCACTTTTCTGTAGCGGTAAAAATCGTGAGTGTAAGTTATTGACTAACTTAACTCAAAGAAAACAAGAGTCGCCACCGCACTTTTATTTTATCCAAATAAAGGAAAGGAAAAAGAGCGAACAAAACCAAAGAGTTCTAAAATAAGAACACGAGACAGAGATCGGGGTAAGGGGGTTGGTTACGCAATGGGAAGGTGTTAGCACCCAAAACGTCTATAGTACTCTATAGGAGCCCTTTGAAATATTTACGCTTTTTGGTTTGAAAATGGTTTGTTTGAAAAGAGATTGAGGAGATGAGAAGAGAATTATTTTTTATATTTTTGTGTTTGGAGAGACTTATCGTCTCATGCCTACGTACCCATAAAGTGCAATATGGAATCAAAACCCCGTAGTTCGTGGTACAAATGACAAAATTTTGTTGGTTTTGATTGATTTTAGATGTTCAAACAAGTCGTCATTTCAAGGAGAAAACTGCGACTATCCACCCACGAGTATTAAGACAACATTTGCGTCACATAAAGATGGAGGATTTGCTTGGATTATCAACAAGACTATCACTCAACATCAACGTGGAAAATGTCAAAGTCTTAATAATATGGGGAATAGGAGATTTACATCTCAACTATAGAAATGAATCATGTCTAAACTTTATGAAAAGTTTTAAAGTGAAAAGTGCATAAAGGCACAAAAAGAGTTGATGAGTTTTTGTATTTTTTATGTCTTTTGAAATTGGTCAAAGCATGATTAACATTGATTGACTTTTATTAAGAAAGAAACAAAGTTTAAAAATCACTTGACGAAAGTCAAAGTTTTATTGCGAAAGCGGTTTTGAAGTTTGAAACCAAGAAGGTTTTTGAAAAAGGGAGAAAGTTTTGAAAATTTAAGAAGGGGAGGAGATGAAGTGACTATCCTAAAAAAACAAAATAAGAGCTAGAGGTAAGAAAGATCTAACCGACATGTAGCACACTCCAAAGCAAGCAAAAAGAATTCCATCCGATTTAAAGTATAAGCTAATGAGCGAGCCAAATAAAGGCTAAGATCCACAATACTCCAAGCATAGGAATGAGAGCCCTAATTCTAAGTCCAAAGGTCCATAAAGTCCAAGGTCTAAGAATGGTCCAAGAGTATAACCACAAAATTAATAGCACCAAATTTTTTAGATGTTTTATCCTTTATTAGTGTTTTGAACAAAGTATGGTCCAAGTGGACAAAAGAAAAATGACATAAACATAAATAAAGATATGGTATGTAATGATAAAATGGAAGCATAAAAGTAAAAAATAAGGAGTAAGAAGAGAATATAAACAAAATTAAACAAGGATATTGTTAGTGAATTAGTGGTTAGTGGTTAGAACATATGATCAATGATGATTAATTCTTGCACTTAGACCAAGATTAATGAAAATTCATTAGAGGATTGATAGAATCAAAGCCTCCTAACAATGATTTTCATAGGTATTGGAGTTAAGACAAGCAACTAAACATACTTGGACTTTTAAACGTAAGTTTGAGCCACGAATGATCATTTTCCGATTAAGGGACAATTTAGCGCTATGTTAAGCAATCGTAATCGGGTTTATGTAGAAACCACGACTATCTGAGGCCGGTCAATAAAATGTTAGTGTTAATACATGTTAGAGAAGTGATATGTAAATCACCCTCCTAAAACATGCCACACAAAAAGAAAAGAGGTAATGATCTCATCATAATCAAGATTTTTAATTAATTAATCAAAGGTAATCTATCACTATTCCAAAGTAAGGAGAATTATCTCAATGATTATTCGTCCATAGATTTGAAATAATGAAGATTAAACAACCTTGATAATCAACAATCTATGATCCATAGATTTCATCGATCAAAAATAAAAAGAAGAAAAGAAAAAAAAATGAAATCACAATTTGAATCTCGAATCGATTAAATTATCGTCAATATCAATCACCTCTCTTGGTGGATAAAATCAACACCCAAAGTCCATTGATATTGATGAAATCTTATCAACATCAAGATCCAAAACAATCAACACTTAATCAAAATATTTTTAAAAAAAATTTTTAAAAGCTTTTTCAGAAATGAAATTAAAATACAAATTTAATAATAAAAGAAAAATGTGGAAAAATCCACATAGTTAAGAAATGAAAAAAAAGAAAATAAAAATAAACAAATAAAAGAAAAGTAATATTGAAAAATAGAAAGAGAAAACGAAACAGAGAAAGAGAAATAGAAAACCAAAGTATCAGAACAACTTCTTCTTCAAAACTTCACGCGACACCGTTCACCATGGCTATGAATTCAAGCTCAAATCAAAGCGACGGGATGCAAAATTAACACGGTTGCAATCGAAATCAAGAGCTCTTCACAATGGTACCAACAATTCAGAGAATCACAACAAAAGATAACGGATCGAAAATGACGGTGAAGCTCAATCTACCTTCAAACTCAGGTAAGAAATCAATCCAAGCTTCTTCTTGCTTCTCTTCTTCTTCTGAACGAATTCTGGTTCGAAATTGATCTGTGTTTGAGGTTGATTTGAAGTTAATTTGGTGGAATGAAGTATGAGAAGAGAATGAACGAAGGTTTTTTCTGGTAGTGAAGAATTGAGGAAGAAAATCAGCAGAGATTTTTTGGCTTGAAAAGCTTGAAGAATAGAGTGAGGGATGAATTCTATTTATAGATGAGAATGAGTGAAAAATGATTTGCAGTTTGTGAGAATTTTCTGCCGTTTTGAAGTAGGTGTGTTGTGCGTGATATTTTTTGCTGGTATTTGACATGTCGTTTTTGCAATTTTTCTCTTTGTAGCTCATTACATGTTATTCTTTCTTTTCACTTTTCAACTCACTTGGGTGACGTGGATTATTTTTCAACTGGCTCACATGCTACTTATTTTTGCTGCAGCTTGTGAATATGGCTTGGTTCATGGCTTGAATACGTGATAAATTTCCTTCACCCTGTTGCAAGTGGCTTCGTACTTGGTCCTGTCTGTCTTGTACATATGTGCGATCTCAGGCACCAAAGGGTCGTCGGGATTGGGATCCGTCAGCAACGAACAAATCGACAAGAGCACCTTGGAAATGGTCAATGCTGGGCTCCATTGTTCCTTCAGAATGTCGAGACAGATACTTCCATTGCTGTTGATGTTCGGGTGGAATACCTTAGTCCTAAATGCAACCTTTAGTGGCTTGAATGGATAATCTGGAGGAAAGTGAATTGAAACCAAAAACACACCACCTGAATAGGGGCTATCAGCAGGTCCCATGATTGTTGCTTGCCAAATAAACACCGTGACCCTCTTCGGGAAGAAATCCAAGAGCACGTACCGCTGAATGTGGATCTTGAACTACACAGCCGCACCAATTAACTGTACGGGTTGTTCCATTTCCATCCCTAACATCTGTTCCCACAAGAAGTTCAACCTCTCGTCCCTGCCGAAAAATAGTCATCTGGAGCAAGCCATCATTGGTATTAGATTTATCTAAGGCTTGGCAAGCATTTTCAATATCAAGGAAGCATGTGACTGGTTCTTTATTGATTGCTAAAATCATGTCTCCTTGCTCCAAAAGATTCTCAGCCTTTGATCCAGCCAAACAACCTTTAACACGTAAAACCTGCCGTCTTATTGGGTCTTTCTTAACAAGTGCCTGAATCCAAACATCACTTAATCCAAAACTGCGAGCTTTTGAAAGTAATGTTGGATAAAGTTCAACTTCTAATATTCTCACAAGTGGCATAGGCCTTTTGACACCATTTATGAGAAGAGGTGGCCCATTTGCAGCAGATATGATCTTGTCCAGGACCTGGCTTATTGCATAAATCGGAATTCCTCTCACGAATTGATGATCTTCTGATGTACTGCCACTGTATTTCAGCTGAGTAGAGAAGCTTCCCCATAAAGCCTGGACCCTTCCATGTTCATCTGTTAGCACACCCGAAAATGAACTACCAAAATCAGTATCAAGCTCAATAACTTCCATGTTAGTTGCTCTGTAACGAGGGGAGTCTGCCGATCCTATATTTAATGCAGCACAAGGATTGGTAACAACTGATTTCCTAGAAGTTGCTTGAAGGCTTCTACTTAAGCCCACAAGGTAAACAGAATCTCCTCGGCATAATGCTGGCTCTGGAAGTAACTCTGCAGCACGAACCACTGTAGCACCAACAGGTCCCAAGGCAGATGGGTCATATGATATGAGAGCATAATTGTGAACAGGATGGAGAAATACCACCTCTTTCAATTTGTAATTCTATGTTTGAGTTTACACTGTCATCAAGTATAGTCTCCAGTTTCAGGAATTGAGTAATGACCTCACCATTGACACGAACAAGTACATCACCCGGTTCCAAATGTTTATAGCCTGGACCACCTGGCACCGCAGATTCCACAACAAGCATTCCAGTTTCACTGATAGGAGAAGCATGCCGTACTGTCTGCTCTGGTGAAACAAATGAGATGTGGGAGGACATCTTGGATAATCTCTGGAACGCAGAAATTCATCTTTCAAAACAGATAAAGCAGTGGAAAAACGAAGAGCATTAACAGCATAGCCACCTCGCATCACCTGGGTGAACTGTGGACCAGATTGTGATAAAGAGACAGCTAAATTTCCACAGACCGTAGATCCTCTTGCAAGGATATCCAGAGACCTAGGTGTTATGCGCAAGCTGTCGAACCTCGACGCTATTTGATATAATATTTCTGAAAGATCAAGCTTCTGCTCAAAGCTTCGCTGCATTGTGGCAAATCCAATAAGAATTGGTTCAAGAAGACCAACAAGGCAACTTTTGATCTCTACCCCCTTCTTCTGTCTGGGATTTATCTCTGTAGGACTCGCGAGCAACAATCTGTCATTCAAAGCCCCAACCAAGACTGCATATGGCATACTGACTGATAAGATAGGCCTCACTTTTCCATCCCAACCAAGTATACTTATGGCAGTAGTAGTAGAGAAAAGAAGGGCAGGCCCAACCCACAAGAGAGATCTAAATGAAGGAAGTCCCTTGTCAAAATGTGTAGAAGTTCCTGCAAGCAAATCAAGTGCCGCAGAAACAATAAGGACTCTGTGTGTTGTTTAAAATTCCAGCAACATATCCCCGTAAGGTCTCTTGCCAGTGCACCTGAAGTACAATTTCGTTTCTTTTCAACTTAATTGACTTTGTTCCATCACTTTTGGTGGATATATAATGGCCATTGGCAGTTGAAGTTGATAAGCTGTACCCTTGAATGAGCTTTACTAGTCCAATTTGGTTCCCATGAGAAGCAAACATCAAAGTTGAATCTAATGGTGTAGAGAAGATACGATCAACTTCCGCTTCAAACATAAATGGTGTTGGGCCACGAATTGAACCAACATTAGTCTCAGTAGGTTGATTTTCTTCAAAAACTTTCTCATTGTCCTTA
Organism: Lathyrus sativus; assembly: GCA_963859935.3. NCBI lineage: Eukaryota > Viridiplantae > Streptophyta > Magnoliopsida > Fabales > Fabaceae > Lathyrus > Lathyrus sativus. The sequence continues at coordinate 494,840,342 of OZ012741.1, forward strand.
GCTTCTTGAGAGGCCCCTCCTGGCAGAGAATATAAAGCCAAACCTGTCCTGTCCTCATCAAGTATAGCAAACTGATTTTCATTGGAGCCAATAAATGCTGCGTCTCGACCTTTTACTGTGCTGCTGAAGAATCCCAGCTAAAGTCTATGTTCATGTCCTTCTGAACAAGTTGTTTCCAACTCTTGGGATCGTTCCTGAAGAGATTTATAGCACGGACTAAGGCCCCGTTTATTCCCTTCTCACCGGCATTCAAAAATGTAAATCCATTTCGAAACTGTGAAGGTATTGTATCATCATCAACGTCAAAAACACTGTCATTTAGGCCGCCAGTTTTTCTGGCAATAGGTACAGCACCATATCTCATTGATATCATCTGCGTTAGGCCACAAGGTTCAAAGATTGATGGAATGATGAACATGTCAGAGGCAGCATAAATGGTATGCGAGAGAGATTCATCATACTTCAATATCAGCCTTATGTGGTCGTGATTTTTGAAGTGGTTGGCAATGCCCTCAAATTCTCTCTGAATATGTGGCACTGGACTTGAACCAAGTAAAACAAATTGACCTCCCAGCTCCAAAGTTAGATATATTGCATGTCTGATAAGGTGAACACCTTTTTGTGGAACCAATCTTGTTATACAGCCAACCAAGGGCCTCTTAACATCTGCAGAAGAGAGACCTAGGTTCCTTCTCAAGGCTTCCTTATTCTCTGATTTCCCTTGGAGATCATTTGCATTGTACTGGACTTCAAGAAATGGATCAGTAGCAGGATTCCATATATCAGTGTCAATACCATTAAGAACACCGATGAACTTTTTGGAGTGAGTAGGGAGAGTTGAATGGAGGCCTTTCCCTCCCTCTGCAGTTCTCATTTCTTGGCCATAAGTAGGGGACACTGTTGTTACAATGTTTGAGTATACAACTCCACCCTTGACAGAATTGACTCTATCATGTGCTGAGTTGTCTTGCATTCTATCTGGTCTGTTTAGATGCTGGCTATCAAGACCACATGATTCCAACTCTGAAGCTGCTGCAGTCCCTTGATACCAGCTCTATTATCATCCCCAAACTCTCCAACAGCTCCATGAGCATATTCCAACTCTTTCACTGTTACCTCAGAATTTCTTAGATAGTGGTTTCCGAGAGTGAAGGAATATCATTTCTAGCGTCTTATGGGTTTCAATATTTCCAAGATCACTGGCATTGGTGAAAAATTTGAATCCATTTCTGTTGAAAGGTAGATGACTTGCTGTTATCATAATAGACCCATCAACAGGACAAAGAAATGCTTCATCCTTTGTAAGTGTGCTGTTGAACATAGCTGGTGTTGATGCTAATCCATATTGGACAACTTCTAAGCCAGCACCAGCAAGCCCTCGAGAAATCGCATTCTGTAGGAATTTGGCTGATATCCTGGAATTATGGCCAATGGAAACTCTCAAATGCTGAGAAGCATTTGCTTTCTTTTTCTCCACTAACCATGCGGCGAAAGCAGCTCCGATTGCTTCAGCAACAGGTTCAGTGAGGTTAACCCCCTCTCCCTCAACACCATCTAGAGCCACACCATGTATGTCACTGCCATTTTGAAGCTTTAGAAAGTCTGCTTTGTCAAGATGTGGCACGACGGTAGAAGATGCAGAAGCATTGCAGAGAATATTTCTCCGGAAAGTAAAATTGTTCTGGGGTTTCGATAACGTGCGCAATTGCATGGAAGAGATGCTGCTCCATGTCAACTTCCCTGGAGGAGAGGGAAGGAAGTTGTGCAAATAAGGGGCACAATAGTCCCTTCGACTCGGTGAACTGGACTGTGTATTCTGTTGGCAGCAGTGTGACATAAAAACATTTTGAACAATCTTCCCTGATGTTGCTGCCATGCGATGAAATTGTGTTGCAGAGCTCTTGAATTGGTACAGCGGAGAAACTGATGGATGCGCCTAAGTTGTTCTGTCACCTTCCACACCAAATCAGTAACACAAGGAACAACCCCTTGCACGTGTAGGAGCTCAACTGAAATTTCCTTACTAACTGATTTAGCAGCATCTGATCCAAGTGTTGCCTTCAGAACATCTGTCTCAAACCAGTTATTCAAAACTTTAGAAGCTGGGGACAACAAAAGGTCCATAAATTCCACCATATCTTTTTGCCCCATGGAAGCTGCATGCCTCAAACAACTAGCCCAAAATACTGAATTCTTTAATTTATTTTTTCAGTTGCTCATTAAGAGATGATTTATGCTGTAAAGACTCGGGTGGAGACGAATCCAGAACTAGATCCATGAATTTACTGAATTTCTCAAGCTGACTCTCATATCTCAACATTTGTCACAACATGTGCTCCAGCTGTGACAGCAACACTAGCAATGGCCTTGGATATTGAACCCATTCCACCTTCAACATATGACCAAACTCCACGCTCTATTCTCCACTTTCACCTCTGATAAAAAAATGAACACAACTACTCATATACCAGGACATTACTTGCACCTTCCATTTTGATCTTTGACGTAATTCTCTGGATTTCTGGACCAAACTTCTCATAGAACACACAGCGGGTAATTCACAGTTGAAGCAAACCCTTGATAGTTTGACCAAGATGAGGTCAAACGTCCATCTGATTTAAACTTGAATGAATGTCCTAGCCATTAATCTCCTTGCAAAATCCTAAACACACAGAGAAGAAGAAGAAACAAACAAATTGAAAAATATTTTTGGTAATTTTGGTTAGATGTTAGTAAACAGAAACAAACATAAAGTAAATAAGAAACACAAAGTAAGATCTTGTTTGTGGAATGATATGCAAATGAAATGTGGGATCTTAGGGGTAAAAATTAGGGTATTACAAGAGTGATTCTAGATCCTTCTTCTGGTGTAAAATTAAATTCACAAATGATCAAAATGGACCCCAAAGTGGCTGCCTTTGAAAATTCACGTGCAGAGGCAAAATTTGCCTCGGTTAATCGGTTAACCATTTAGGTTAATCGATTAACACCTTTAAAAATTCAAATTTGTTTTGATTTTGCTTTGGTTAACCGGTTAACCATTTTGGTTAATCGGTTAACACCTTGAAAATTTAAATTTTGGCTCCTTTTGGAGGGAAAAGTGCACGTTCGCCTGTTTTCATCCGTTCTAAGCCCTGTCTAGCCTCTAAAACTTGCCCTTGAATCTTACAACCGTGAGAATGCTTGAGATAGCCTGAGTATTGCCTCATGAGCTGACAATATCCTGCAAAATAAAATAAAATTGACCTCTCGATCGTCGGGCAAAATAAATGTTGGAGCCCCTGATGCTCGCTGTTTAAATTCTTGCACCAAAAGAGAACCCTGAGCCACAGAAATGCCTTGATCCCATGCCTCAAGAATAAATGCTATGATATGCGGAAATGCAAAAATGCAGCAAAACAAAAGCCAACTAAGGTTTAAACGGAAGGGTAAATTTTGGGGTGCTACAACTGCCCCTATTCAATCGACTTGAACCTGAAGGGGTAAAAAGCATCAGCTTTCAATCATTCAAGGTAGAAGGTGATTGAATACAAAAGAACCCGAAAATTTGCAACCCGCGGGGATGCAAAACAATGAATACCAACCAAAAGTTGGGATTCGACACGATGAGGATAACAGTCCAATATGAACAGAACTTCGAAAGATACCAACCAAGAGTTGAGATAACAACCAAAGGATACCAACCAAGAGTTGAAATAACAACCAAAGGATACCAACCAAGAGTTGGGATAACAAACCTCGGATACAAACCAAGAGTTGGGATAACAACTAAAGGATACCAACCAAGAGTTGGGATAAACGAGAATGTCGACCAAAGGTAACCTCCTAGGGACAAAACTTAACTCAAGAACCTGCAGGACATACAATCAACAGACTTACGACCTGAGGAAAAGACGAACTTCACTGGGAAGATAATAGACTAACCAGACAGCTCTGCACAGGATAAACATCCATCAAAAGACAATAATCAAAGGATACCATCCAAAAGATGGGATAAGGGTTACTCTCTAGGGATAAACCAAACACTATCAACCAAGAGTTGGAACCACCACAACACTGACCGAAGGTGAAATGGCGGGGCTACTTCGCTGGAGAGTACGCTGACCAACAGTCAGAATGCCACAAGAAGGTAATAAACACAAGTTACCAACCAGGAGTTGGGATCACCACAATACCGATCAAAATTGAACCCAAACTATCAACCAAAAGTTGAAATCACCAAATGAGACAAAACTGACCCCGATCTTCCAACCAAAAGTCGGAATTACTTCCAATTTGCAAGGGATAACCTCCTACCCAAAAGCTGAAGGACAATGTTACTAACCAAAGGTTAGAATCACCAGAACACCGACCAAAGGCAAACTCTGCGGGAAAAAAAGTATCAACCCCAAATAGTTGAAAACTACCAATAAAAATTGGAATCATCCACCCAAAACAAAGACTATTAACCAAAAGTTGGAATCATCAACCAAGAAACGAAGGTTACCAACCAAGAGTTGGAATAACGTCAACAAGACGACCAAACTAGGGATTACCAACCAAAAGTTGGGATCAGACTCTACAAGAGAAACCAAGGACTACCAACCAACAATTGGAATCGCGTCAACAAACCTTACCAACCAAAAGCTGGAATAATAACCCTGACAAGTCACAAGTTACCAACCAAAAGTTGGGATAACGACTCTGCCGGTGAATAGAAGAGAAATACCAACTAAAAGTTTGGATAAACATACCACCACCAAAGGACTACCAACCAAGAGTTGGAATAACAATTCCCGAAAAGGCAGACTACCAACCAAAAGTCGGAATAACATCAACAAAGCTTTGGACCCAGCTGGGGATTACCAACCAAAAGTTGGAATAACAACTTCGCAGGGGATAAAATCCAACCAAAAGCTGGGAAACAAGGCTACTAACTAAAAATTAGGACTATTGGGGACACTGAACAAAGCTGAATCCACCACAGAAGACTACCAACCAAAAGTTGGGATGATCATCCATAACTACCAACCAAAAGTTGGAATACAAAGCTACTAACCAAAAGTTAGGATCGCCGGAAACGCCGAATGAAGGCAAACTGACAACAACGAATCCCACCAACCAAAAGTTGGAATAACGGACTTTGCTGAGAAGAATAAGGATTACCAACAAAAAGTTGGAATAAGGACTCTGCGGAGGGAACCAGAGATTGCCAACCAAAAGTTGGGATAACCCACCCTAGGATTACCAACCAAAAGTTGGAATACCAAACACAATAATTTGGACTACGCTGGGGAGTACCAACCAAAAGTTAGGATAGCACATCCGAGAATTAGCAGGCAACAGAATCAACCGACTCACAACTTGCAAAGAAAGCTCCAATAGGAAAAGAGAGGTTTAAACAAAAGAATCTGCCGAGGAAAAGAAGTTCACCAAACAACTCTGTTAGGGAAAATTTCTGAATAAAAGGCTCGGCCAGGGAAGAAAACGTTCACAAGCGACTCACCTGGGGAGAACAAAGACGTTCATACAAACAACTCATGGGAAAAGAAATCTCTTACCCAAACGACTCAGCTGAGAAAAGAAGACGTTTAACCAGACGACTATGCTGGGAAGAATCCAATAAAATGAATAACCCAAAGATCCACCCCCACAGGATAACACAAAAATTTCCTGAATCAAACATCTTCTGCCGAAACAGACAAAAGGCATCAAAGGTATAAAACCTGGCTTATGCTTCTGATGCATATGTTTGAAAATGGCGTAATGCTCCATATGAATGGAAATGCTATGCACTTGGGAGGATGTTATGCAAAATGCAAATACAAAGGGACCCGCTCCAGCAAAATAAATGTTGGAGGGAAGAGAGTAACTCCGCTGGGGATGAAATCAAACTCTGCTGAGGGAGACATCCTGGATGGCCTACCAGAATAGAACTTCCCCTTGCTGGGGAAAACACCAAACACTTCACTCAGTAGGGAATCGAGAACAATGCTGAAAGCTCCACTCTATTTGGGAAGAAATCCGCCCTGCTGGGGATGTACAAGTAACAACCCATCCTGCTAGGGAATATCGGGGACTTCTACTAAGAACTCCACTCTTCTGGGGAATGGATCATGCTCTACTTAAACATTTTCCCTGAAGACAAAAAGAGTATCATCTGTTGGGAGCTTGTCTCGACAAATGATCCTCAAAGATGCCAATGATCATTGGACTTAGCTGGAGATATCCATCTGTCGTTGATGTACATGTCGAGGGAATCAACACTACACCTTGCTCGAGAAAGAAAATCCTAAATACTGATATTACTGTGAAGACACCAGAACGTCGACTCCATTGGGGAAGGACGTCAAAGACGTTGCCTCCGCCGGAAGACAAAATCTCTGCTATGGGGAAACAAAAATCTTCATTGGACCAAATGCCCGACTGCATTCCCTTCTGAAGTAATCGCCCTTACAAAACTCGTCGGGGTGTACAAACCCACTCATGCTGGGAAATACAACGCTGAACTCCTGCTAGGGGAGAAATGAATCACCATGTATTACCGTTAAAACTTCCTCACCAGGGGGAAACGCTCTACCGAGGATAGGATCCTGTCATCCTGCAACAACTAAGAAACAAAAGAATGCCCCACGTGTGAAATGGTTACCTCGGTTACCACTCACGAAACTTGTCGTTTAAGCAAATTTACTGCTTTCATTCTGCTCTGTAAAGCCTCATATTTTCATCTGCAATGTTTACCAAAATCTCATACGTTTTTGCAAACAAACAGTAAAAGTAAAAACAAGAAAAGAAAAGCTCTTTGACTGAAGTGAATAATTTATTAATAAAAGGCCTGTAAATAGGCGAATTACAATTCAGACGCAATTCCTAAAAAGAGGTAATTGCGCGAAAGCAAAAGAATATATACAAATGTCGGCAATGTGGAAACAGACAACCACCATGTGTCGATTCAGTTATGACCTGTATGTCTTCGATGTTCCCTGTGTTTCGCCTTCTGAAAAGACTGACTGGACTGATTCCTTTCCTTCGGGATACCCGCGCACAAGCTTACAGATCGAACGCAGACCGCAGTCGTTTGCTTTCAAATCCCTAATTTTTGCCTGGATCGCCCTTTCGGGTTTTCAATCCACCAGGATACCCATTTTTGCCAAAGTCACCTTTCCAGGTTTTCAACTTTGCGGGTTTATTATCTTTCTTTTATACATAATTTTTGCCCGAACCTTTTCTTTTTATGGTTCACTGGGATGCCCCATTTTTTCCTGGACTTTTTTCTTTTTCTGTCCATCGGGTCTCTTTTAGGCAAAGTATTTTTTAACCACGTCTGCATTCACAGGGGACGGAAAATTTTCACCATCCATGGTAGATAGTAATAAGGCTCCATCAGAGAAAACCTTTCTTACCACATATGGACCTTTATAATTGGGAGTCCATTTTCCACTGTGATCTGTCTGAGGAGGAAGGATTCTTTTCAACACCAAATTACCTGTCTGGAAGCACCGAGGACGCACTTTCTGATCAAAGGCTTTCTTCATCCTACTCTGGTACAACCGGCCACGAGCAATGGCTGCCAATCTCTTCTCATCAATCAAGCTCAACTGATTCAATCTGGTCTGCACCCATTCAGCTTCATCAAGCTTCACATCAGACAATATCCTCAAAGAAGGATTCTCAACTTCTAATGGTAAGACTGCTTCCGTACCATACACCAGTGAGAAAGAAGTTGCCCTGGTTGACATACGCACTGAATTACGATAACCGTGAAGAGCGAAGGGCAACATCTCGTGCCAATCCTTATATGTTACAAGCATCTTCTGCACAATCTTCTTGATATTATTGTTAGCTGCCTCAACAGAGCCATTCATCTTCGGACGATATGGAGAAGAGTTGTGATGCTCAATCTTAAAACTTTGGCACAATTCCATCATCATCTTGTTATTCAAATTTGAACCATTATCAGTAATGATTCTCTCTGGAATTCCATAACGACAAATGATGTCCTTCTTTATGAATCGGGCGACCACTTGTTTCGTGACATTGGCAAAGGAAGCTGCTTCTACCCACTTCGTAAAGTAATCAATCGCAACCAGAATGAAGCAATGTCCATTGGAAGCAGTCGGCTCAATCTTTCCGATCATATCAATTCCCCACATAGAAAAGGGCCAAGGAGATGTTAACACATTCAGAGGAGTCGGTGGCACATGCACCTTGTCAGCATAAATCTGGCATTTATGGCATTTTCTGGCGTATTTGAAGCAATCAGATTCCATGGTCATCCAATAATACCCAACTTTCAACAATTTTCTAGCCATTACATGTTCATTGGCATGAGTATCAAAAGAGCCCTCGTGGACTTCCTCCATCAACAGGTTGGCTTCAAGTTCGTCAACACAACACAACAAGACCATCTCAAAGTTCCTCCTATAGATCACACCATCTTTGTTCAGATAAAAATTACCGGCTAACCTCCTCAAAGTCTTCTTATCTTTGTTAAATGCCCCATATGGGTACTCTTGAGTCTTGAGAAAATGCTTGATATCAAAATGTCAAGCCTTTCCATCTGATTCCTTCTCAATAGCAAACAAAAAAGCGGGTCTATCAAGACGCATGATGGTGATAGCTGGAGCTTCATTCCAGTAATTCACTTTGTACATCGAGGATAGTGTGGCCAAGGCATCCGCCATCTGATTCTTAGCTCTTGGCACATGATGGAACTCGACTCTATCAAAGAATGGAAACAACCTCCTTGTATAACTCTTTTAAGGTACCAGGTTGGCCTGACGAGTTTCCCACTCTCCTTTGGTTTGATTGACGACTAGCACTGAATCGTCGTATACATCTAGATTCTTGATCCTCAGATCAATGGCCTCTTCTAAACCCATAATGCACGCTTCATGCTCGGCTTCATTATTGGTGCAGGCAAAATTCAATCGGGTCGTGAACGGTATGTGAGAACCGTGAGGAGTTGTAATGATTGCACCGATTCCATTACCATATGAATTAACAACTCCGTCGAAAACCAGTTTCCACTGAGATCCAATCTCAGGACCCTCGTCAGGTAAAGGCTCATCACAGTCTTTCATCTTCAAAAACATGACGTCTTCATCTGGAAAATCAAACTTCATCGGCCGATAATCCCCAACCGGCTGTTCAGCGAGATATTCTGATAGAACGCTTTCCTTAATGGCTTTCTGGGAAACATACTGAATATCATATTCTGTTAAAACCATTTGCCGTCGGGCAATCCTCCCGGAGAGCGCTTGCTTTTTAAAGACGTACTTAATCGGATCTATCTTCGAAATCAACAGGGTTGTGTGGTTTAACATGTACTGTCTCAAACGCTTAGCAGCCCAAGCGAGTGCACAACATGTTTTTTCCAGCATCGAGTATCTTGACTCATAATCAGTGAATTTCTTACTCAAGTAGTAGATGGCATGCTCTTTTCTACCTGACTTATCTTGTTGACCGAGCACACATCCCATTGAACCCTCAAGAACCGTGAGATACATGATCAGAGGTCTCCTTGCAACTAGAGGCATGAGTATTGGAGGTTCCTGCAAATGTTATTTTATTCTTTTAAATGCCTTTTGGAAATTTTCATTCCACCTGACCGTGTGATCTTTTCTTAGCAATTTAAAAATTGGTTCACAAGTGGCGGTAAGATGAGATATGAACCTTGCAATGTAGTTCAATCTCCCCAGGAAACCACAAACCTCTTTTTCTGTTCTCGGCTTAGGCATTTCTTGTATAGCTTTTATTTTGGCAGGATCTACCTTAATACCTTTTTCACTGACAATGAACCCCAATGAATTTCCAGATCTCACTTCGAAGGTGCACTTGTTAGGATTTAGCCTCAGCTTGAACTTCCTTAACCTTTCAAACAATTTCAGCAGATTGACCAGATGTCCTTCCTCCGTCTGTGACTTTGCAATCATGTCATCAACATAGACTTCGATCTCATGATGAATCATATCATGAAAGAGAGTCACCATTACCCGCTGATAGGTTGCCCCTGCATTTTTCAATCCAAAAGGCATCACCTTATAGCAAAAAGTCCCCTATGGTGTGATGGAAGTAGTTTTCTCCTTGTCCTCTAGGGCCACCTTGATTTGGTTATACCCAGAGAAGCCATCCATGAATGAAAACACAGAATATTGAGCGGTGTTATCAACCAACACAACGATATGGAGGAGCGGGAAATCATCTTTTGGGTTCACTTTATTCAGATCATGATAATCAACGCACATCCTGACCTTTCCATCTTTCTTAGGTACAAGCACAATGTTAGCGACCCACGGAGGGTAATTCATGACAACAAGAAAACCAGCATTTAACTGCTTCTGAACCTCTTCTTTGATCTTGACTGCCATGTCAGGCCTTGTCCGTCTCAACTTCTGCTTGACTGGCGGACATTCTTCTCTGAGAAGTAACCGGTGTACCACAATATATGTATCCAACCCAGGCATGTCTTGGTAAGACCAAGCGAAGATATCCCTATACTTACGGAGCATTTCAACCAATCTTCTCTTGATACTGTCTTCCAATGTAGCCCCAACTTTAACCTCTTTCTTGTCATATTCGGTACCCAGATTGATAACTTCAATATCCTCCTGATGAGGCACAATGACCCTACCTCTTGCTTGAGAAGTCTGGCTAACTCTTCAGGTAGTTCATAGTTTTCGTCAGTCTCTTTCTCAGCTTGATAAATGGGATTATCAAAGTCATACGAAGTCATAGATGAATTTGAATCGATGGCATCTGATAGAAAAGACCTGCATGATGATGTTTATGTTTATTATGCGATGCAACAAACAAAATACATTGCCATTTTCCTGTTTAATATAAATGCAAAACAAAAACAAGAAAAACAGGGATCACAATATTTGAATGCAAAAAAAACGTCCTTTATTTACGATAAAGTGCAAACAACAAAAGGGCCCCACAGATAGGGTCACTACACCTTGGGCAGAACGTAGGACTGAACATAATCAAAACAATGAAAATTACTCTATAGTAGTAATATGAATGACTTCTTCGGTAGTCCAATTGCACAACTTTTGGCCAGGAGTACATGGACGAATCCAGGCATCCATATCACAGTCACTGTCACCTTCATCATCTCCAACGACATTAATCCTGTCGAATATCACACCACTGCTAGTGAATTGAACAGGTCCCCTGTACCTCAGAATGCTTTAAGAAGAACTAGGGGGTTTGTATCCCAGGCCGAACTTGTCCTGCTTGACGGGAACATTAAGAACTTGGCCCCACTTCTGCGGTGAAACGGATTCTACGATAGCACGAGCTTCTTTGAATGATGACATAGAAACCTCTGGGCTCTTGGCTTCTACAAGAGACTTCTCCTGAATCTGGACCATTTCAAACACCTGGCAAAGTGTTTCGTGGATCTCCCCATCCACTTCCACGTACTTGAAGGATGACAAATGGCTGACCATAATATCCTCTTCACCGCATACTATGACAATTTTCCCTTCCATCATATATTTCAGCTTCTGATGCAACGTTGAAGTGACTGCTCCAGCAGCGTGTATCCAAGGTCGGCCCAACAAACAATTGTATGCCCGCTGGATATCCATAATGTAAAAAGTTACATCAAAGATCTCTGGTCCTATCTGAACAGGCAACGTAATCTCCCCAAACACCGACCTCTTAGACCCATTGAAAGCCCTCACCACCAAATCACTTGGCATGCATATCAAGCCTTGAGTATCCAATTTCATCAACGCCTTCTTTGGAAGCACATTGAGGGATGGTCCTGTATCCACCAGAACATGCGACAGCAGGGACCCTCTACATTCCATGGATATGTGTAAAGCACGGTTATGGTTTCTCCAGGCAGGAGTCAAATCCAAATCAGTAAAACCTAGACCATTACCGACGTTTACATGAACTACTACCCCCTCCAACTGATTAACAGAAATCTCCAGGGGTACATATATTGCATTCAAGATTCTCAATAAAGCGTTGTGGTGTGCCTCCGAATACAATAATAATGACAGAATGGAAATCTTCGAAGGAGTCTGATTTAATTGATCCACAATCTTGTAGTCACTTTTTCGAATGAGTCTCATAAATTCCTCTGCGTCTTTCGAAAAAACATCAGTATCAACCTGTTGTTGGGTATTCTCCTCAATCATGGCCTTATCCTTCCCTTTGTCATTTCTATCAGCATTAACCTCTGGTGGGGAAAAGATCCTACCACTTCTGGTGATACCTCCGACACCAACTATATTCTCAACCGACGAACTTCCGCATGTAAACCCTGTTAGTTCTTGTCTCTGCCTATTACAAAACACCTCTGCCCCATAGTTCCATGGGATGGCTTTAGTGCTCTCGTACGACACAGGTCCAGGTACAATAATGATAACCGGAATTGGCCTAGCAGGCGTTGAAATATTGATGGTCTGGTATAGAATGGAGATTGCGGCAACTTCGCTTCCATCATTACTCACTTTATCCTCAACATCTTCCTTTACAACCTTGTCGAATTGTAAACGACCCTCATCGATCATTATCTGAATACCCTTCCTCAAAAGATCACAACCCTCAAGTTGCGCTTCACATTTTGAGCAGTCAGTAGAACATCCAAGAAACACTCCCTTCTTCAACAAACTAGCCTTCACAAAACTCAACGGAGTCTTCAAATCCTCAACATCAGTTATTAGATTTAATTTTTCTTCCTCAATAATGGCATTAGCCCTTGCCACCCCATGATTCGGCATCAAGTTTTGATTTATATTAGGCCCATCGTTGGTGAAGTTGATAGCCTTGGAGTCAAGCAAGTCCTGAACTTTATGCTTGAAGGCTTTGCAATTATCAATATTATGGCCCGGGGGCACCTGAATGAAAATCGCATCTGGCATTCGCATCATAACCAGGAGGCGGTGTACCAATGAGAGGAGCCAAAGTCCTCTTCTGAACCAGTTGCAACTACAGCAGATGTTGTAACAATTGAGAATACGACATCGAAGGAGTCTCAAATTGTCTATCAGCCATTCTGCGTCTAGCAGCATAAGGTCGCGGAGTATTAACTCGTTGCTGAGTTACGACTGAGATATCTACAGTAGCAACTTGTTGATGATAACGGGACTGAGCTCTACCTTTACCCTTGTGAGAAATAGCATTTGCATCTCCTTCCCTTCTCTTGGGGTTTGTTGAATATGGTTTATTTGTTCCTCCCAAAGAGGATCCACCATCATTTGGGATCTTTCCAGACTTAATCCCGCTTTCGACCCTTTCACCAGCCATTACCTGTTCGGTGCCAGATCACTATTATACTGATAGTGACGCACGAAAGCCTCAGCCAATTCTCTCCAGCTGCGGATATGAGTTCTCTCAAGTCCCATATACCATTCCAAAGACGCTCCTGCCAAACTGTCTTGGAAAAAAATGCATTAACAACTTTTCATCATCGGAGTACACATACATCTTTCTGAAATATGCCCGAATATGCACTATTGGACAGGCCGTCCCTTTATATTTGTCGAAATCCGGTACCTTGAACTTGGGAGGAATCCTGACCCCAGGGACTAGACCAAGATCTGACATATCGAGTCCCAAAGAGTTCTGATTCTCATAAGACTTCATTTTCTCCTTGATCAACTTAAACCTTATCTCGAATTCAGTTGGTAAACCACCCTCCATATCTCTCATGGAAAAGACATCATCCTGGTGATCTTCCCACTGAGGGCCAGCAGCCCCATGCACAACGCGCACACTTCCCCCAGCAACATTACCATTTTCATTCACAACACTTCTGCCCGGAGGTACGATAACAGTAGGAATACCCTGTGGAACAAATCCACCGATCGGTGGAGGAATGACACCAGCTCCTCCGTGCAAAACTCCCTCTTTGTCAACCCGTGCTATCAACGGCTGAACCATAGTTCTTATTTGTTCCTGCCCACTAGCAACATTCTGCATCAGCTTCATGAACTGGGACATGTGAGCTCTGACCTCCTGCAATTCAGCTTGAACCTGATCCATTACTCTTTGCTGATTCTCTCGAGTTGAATACATGTGGAAACTGAACTCCTCAATCCTGTTACTGAAGAAAAACAAGCAGAGTTAGGAACAAAAAGCCATCGAGAACACATGCGATACAAATGAAAATGCAAAATGCAAAATGCACACATGTCTATGTATTTACAGGGAGATCTCCCCCTTGATTCTAGTTTCCATGAACAAGAACAACAGAGATGGACAAGAACATCATCAAAAACTTCTCATATCAAGTATAGCTGAGACAATACAATAACCAATGAGAAATATCCATATACAAAGAGGTATTGATCTCATCCAACATGTCTGGTGATGATCAAGATACAAAAGCAAAGAAACTACTGTGATATATCAAAAGATAAACCTCCTTAGCAATCATGCTCTTGGCTTTAGGCCTGAGCCTCCCTAAGCACTGTCTTCGTATCTAGATGGTATGGTCTATCCACCAACTCTCTAACGAGGATGTCTCTTCTGTGTATCACCTCCCTGAGATAATGACAATGATCTTCCCAGGAATCTTCGCCGAAGGCGTCTTCAAGCTTGGGTTTTTTCACACCTGTGTGAACCTTGAGCTCTTCAAGTGCTGACAAAGTCTCTTGGTACTTCTGCTCAATCGTGCATCTGCGGAATGATTCCACCAATACTTCTCTCTCCTTAAACTTGAGTTACGCCTTCAGCTTATCGACCTGAGTACGAAGTTGGTCCTCCATACTCTTGTTGGCGGTCAAAGTAGCATTCCATTGCTCATTGAATTTTGATATCTTCAGATATGCTTTGTCTAACTCCTCTTTTTTGTGCTTCAGAATGCTGCAGGTGATTTCTAAATCATGATCGACCCGTTCCCGTACTTTGATCTGATCAGCAAGCTCTTTCTCCAACTTGATCAATGATTCTGACTTCGTCTTGGCCAAATAAACAACTTCACCTTTGTCATGCTTCAGCTGATCGATCTCCTGCTTCAACTCTTCATTCTCTTTGCGCAACTTTTCCTTCTCTACCCAAAGCTCGTTATACCTCAGGATGTCGATCATTGTAGGCAGCTCAATGGATAAGGGATACAATGGTTCCTCCACGGGAAATAGTAACAGTACCTTTCCAACTCTCTCCTGAATCCAATCCAAGCAGGGGTTGTAAGCTCTACAATCGCCTTTGCCTAAAGAAAGTTTTCCCTTCTTATGGATTTTACCCCACGCGTCTATGAATCTGGCCAAAATACAAGGATCAGCTACACCGGTAAAGTACAAAGATTCCTGCACTTCTTCCTCTTTCGGAGGTCCTCTCAAAGCATAACCAAATTGTTTGACAGCAAGAGAAGGATTATAGTTGACGCCGCCTTTCCTCCCCATCAAAGGTAGATTGGGAAAGCTACCACAACTAAAGATGAGCTCATGACCAAGCAGACTTCGGTTGAACCAGACGATATCCTTTTCTGTTAAACCCATAAGCCTCTTTGACCATTCAGACGAGTTTATTAAATCCACAAAAGCTCCAGAGCGAGGAAGATGATCAACAAACCACTTGTGCAAAAGAGGCGCACAACAAGAAACCATCTTTCCTCTTCTTTTCTCATTCTTGTAGTGTACTGAATGATACAAATCTCCTAGTAGAGTAGGTACAAGATTCCTGGAAGCGAAGATATGAAAACATCAAAATCCACAAAGTCCGATACATTAGGTAACAATACAATGCCATAGACACACAGAGCCAAGATAGCACTGTAAACCACCCAACAACCCTCTTCAGCATACTTTCGGGCTTTATCCACCAAGAAAGATAAAGTAAAGTCGGAAACACCATTTATGCTGATAACATGGTATACCAACTCAGAGGCGCTCAAATAAAGAGCAGCGGACAACTTCTCTAGATTGGGTTCTTCCTCGGACTTGAAGAATGGCACCTCGTCTCGAATCGGAACACCTAAGATGAAAGCAAATTCCTCCAAAGTCGGAACCAACACATAATCCGGGAACGTGAAACATCACAGCGGTGGATCATAAAACTGTAATAGGGTATGAATAGCTCCATGATCATAACTCGTAATCTTACAGACAAGATTCAAAATCCTCCCATAATCTTTCCTGAAGGTTTCAAGGACGCCAGGCTCAGCCATGGAAATCAGACCAAATAAAGGTCCTAACTCAGGTTCCGGAAACTTGTACACAACAATCCTCTTTCTGCCTACTTCCATCTCTACAGAAGACCAGTACCAGAATCAAGGTAAAGACAAGAATTTGTAACACACACAAACATGCCATGTTAAATGCAGGATAATTATACAGATGCACACATGGGATCAAGGTATCCAATGCTCAAGTTTGCTGATGTACCGTTGACTGAATACAACCATAGCTCCGCTCTAATCAGAACACTGAGATAATAGAAAATCGGAGTACTCAGGATCAAAAGTCCATACTAACAAGAAAATCGGGTTGGTTGAAGGTCAAGTTTTCCTGCAAAACCCATCCCCTCTCACACGTGGGTTCTAGTCTTGAACGGTACGACATCCTATGCAGTCGTCAGCGTCACAGACTTTCGAGAAACGATGATACATTCACCATTTCTGGTTTGGCATCATAGTCTAACAAAGCGACCTCACTTAGCTGACTTCCAAATGATCGGTCTCTAGAGTCGTTAGTCTTTCTAGGTCAATACTCCATCAACTGCACCAGACGCGCAGGATTGAGTATCTCCAAAGAAAAACCTCGTCTAGACGTGAATTTGGCACGAGCTATTGTGTGGCCAAACGCCACACAAGCTCCCGCTACTCTCACCACTAATCCTGTGTGTATACTCAAGCCTGGGTTTTGGCTTAACACTCAATGGAACAATGCACCCCATAGCACAACAGCAACATAATATTATAACAAAATGCAAATGTAATAATATACAACAGATAATGTACATAAAGAAAAATAACTGCACAAAAGTAAACACCCAAAGACACACAATAGACAAGAGCTAGGATTGACTCGCCTAGGGAACACTCTTTCCCCAGCAGAGTCGCTAGTTGTCGCATCGCTGTGAAGAGGGGCTAACAAGGATAGAAGAGTCGCCACCGTTCGTTATTTATCCCAAAGAGAGGGAAAGGAAACGATTAGAGAAAACCTACGAAAAAGGGAAAAGACAAGGTCATCGCAACCAAATCTTGGGTTCGGGAGTCGGTTACGCAAGGGGAAGGTATTAGCACCCCTCACGTCCATTGTACTCAATGGGATCCATGCTTGTTGTCTAATCAAAGGGTGTGTTAATCTATCAAAGGCTGACTCACAGGGACAAGAGAAAAGAAAAGAGACTCGATAGAGCATCACCGCTCTATGCCTACGTACTCCCTCGTGCAATGGGAAAGTCAAAGTCAACGTAGTTCAGAAAACTACGGGTGAAGGGGGGAAGGTTGCTCGCCAAGACATCGCCGTCTTGTGCCTACGTATCCCCGCCTGGTACGAGAAAACAGAGCAAACATAGTTAGGGTTGACACGACCACATATTGGTTCAAGTGTTTTAGTTGAGTAGGGTTAAACCTTCGTTCCAGCAGTTAGGAACGATGCCTGTTTGCGGTAGAACCAAAGCTTAACACACTCTTTCTGAAAATGGTTTTCAATTAATCCCGAAGGATAAAAAAAGTTCGATGTTTTGTTTGTGTTTTTTTAAACAAGAAGTGGATTGAGTTAAGTTTATAACTCATGTTGCACTAGAGACTATGACTTGAGAACGAATGCGTCGCATATCGCCCCCAAACGGGACATACACTAAACACTCTAGACAAGCGAGAGGAGACCCCTCACTCATCATTTCCCATGTGCTTAAGGCTCGTAGCGTACAATATTTGTTATCCTTTATTAAGTGTCTTAAGATGTTAGGAGATGACAAGAGAAGACACAAAATCTAAGGGGAAACTAGACAACCCTAATGTTATCATGCAAAATGATCCTAAAGTTGAGATTGAAAGGGGAAATCTACCCTAATGTTAGCATGCTTGGATTGAAAGCCTAATGTGTCTCCTACTCTCATCCTAAACGGAGCGACTAGGAATCCTAAGGGATCATGGCAAAATACCAAGAAAACACAAAGCAATTCAATCACAAATAGAAAGAAATGAAAGATGAAATGCAACATGAAATGCAAACACCAAAGATGCGAGGATGAGATGAAATGGGAGAAGCAAGCTCCTACAACCATTACCATCAATCATCAAAGAAAAATGGGAGGAAAAAAGTGTGGGGAAACAACCACCACAAGCACATCTCAACCAAACAATTCTTGAAACTCAAGCAAAGCAAATGCAAATGATCACTCATCACTTGAACAACATCCACAAAATATGCATTCAAGTGGAAGCCGAACATCACGTGTCAAAGAATCAAGATTAAACAATTAAGAACAGTGGAATACGTCCAAAATAATCCACATAAACACATCATATGAATACATGAGGTTCAAATCTGAGAAGAAATTAAAACATGCTTGAAAACAAACAAAAATTGCATTCTGGTTCAGTGTTAATCGGTTAACACTTTTGGTTAACCGGTTAACCACTTAAAAATTTCAGAAATTACACTGGTTAACCTGTTAACGCTATTGGTTAATCTGTTAACCACTGGTTAATCGATTAACGCTATTGGTTAACCGGTTAACCACTGGTTAATCTGTTAACACTATTTGTTAATCTATTAACGCTGTACCAGAAGTAGAAAAAAACAGCAATGCAAAAGCACTTTCAGCAATTAATCACTTATGCAATAATCCAAATGATCGTGTAATCAATTATGCACGAATTTAACACCAAAAATCAGTGATCCAACAACATGTAAACACATTCAAACATGAAGATCACAATTCACATAGATCAAAATCAACCAAATCAATAAAAAATGAAGATCAACATGATGATTATGCGAATAAGCTAAAAAACAGAATCAGATCTAGAATTTCCAACCTACAAAGCGGAGATTTGCTTTGGTGAGTGTTGATTCACTTGAAATGAGTAGATCCAAGCAATAAACCCAAAGATTCTTCAAGATCCAAGTGTTTTCTTGTTGTAGGAGTGAAGATCCACCAAAGAACTCAAGTGAAAAGAGCTTTAATGGAAGTTTTGGGAGTGAAAAAAGTTGAGAGTAAATTGAGAGAATTAGAGTGAATTCTGAAAATGAAATGAGATTGTAAGGATTATTGTGTGATGTTTGGAGCAAATTCATTTAAATATGCTCTAGTTTAAGAGTAGAATGGTGGTTTGGAGTGTGGTTATGAAAATTGGAATCGGATTAGGAATGGGAAATTGTAGGGAATTTGAATTAATTTTGAAACTAATCAAAATTTAGAGTGATTCTAGATCCTTCTTCTGGTGTAAAATTAAATTCACAAATGATCAAAATGGACCCCAAAGTGGCTGCCTTTGAAAATTCACGCACAGAGGCAAAATTTGCCTCGGTTAATCGGTTAACCATTTGGGTTAATCAATTAACACCTTTAAAAATTCAAATTTGTTTTGATTTTGCTTTGTTTAACCGATTAACCATTTTGGTTAATCGGTTAACACCTTGAAAATTTGAATTTGGCGCCTTTTGGAGGGAAAAGTGCACATTCGCCTGTTTTCATCCGTTCTAAGCCTTGTCTAGCCTCTGAAACTTGCCCTTGAATCTTACAACCGTGAGAATGCTTGAGATAGCCTGAGTGTTGCCTTCTGAGCTGAAAATATCCTACAAAATAAAATAAAATCGACCGCTCGATCCTCTAGCAAAATAAATGTCGGAGCCTCTGATGCTCGCTGTTCAAATTCTTGCACCGAAAGAGAACCTTGAGCCACAAAAATGCCTTGATCCCATGCCTCGAGAATAAATTCTATGATATGCGGAAATGCAAAAATGCAGCGGAACAAAAGCCAACTAAGGTTAAAACGGAAGGGCAAATTTTGGGGTGCTACATCAAGAAACACACAAGGGTTAGGGTTAAGGTAAAACAAGAAGAACAACAGGGATTGGTTATAACTAGTATTCTTTACTTTCTCTATAAAACAGATTACAAGTACTTAAGAATAACAAATAACCCTCTCACCCTAATTAGGTTTTGTCACACCACACCTAAGATGAGAGACTAATATGTTATTTATAATAAAACCTAACATACTAAACAAATGGGATTTTTAACAATTACCCATTACAAGCTAACTTAGGGTACAAGATAACTTTTACAATTGGATCCATAATACAAGGCCCAATTTGATAGCTACATACTATAACACAATTTGACTATAACAAGTTGGTCTTCGATAATAGCATATGAGCAAACTTCAACGGTATGCTAACTAGAGTTCGATCTAATATCTCACAAATACATATCAATATAAACTACGAGGTATGACTAATTATCGTCCTACTCTATCGCGTGTACTGCACGACATTCTGTAACTCAGAAACCATGTGTTGCACTGCTTACAATTAGAAGCTACCGTCGTCAAATAGTCTTGACTCTATGGCTGATTTACCCATCTCTGCAACACCCTGACATACCATCGTCAGACTCTCTACCTGCTCATTTCGAAGCTCAAGTACCTCTTGGTTAGCTGGCATAGGTGGTTCTCTAGGAGCATTTGGTGTCATGATAAGGTGTTACACCCTATAGAACCATGTTAAGTAAACCTTAGCACAAGCCCAATGTACATGAGTTGGCTTCCGATGATACTCCTTGAACGTCCCCCAAACCAACATACCTGATGATGCAAAAAACACTGGGTTATACACGTAGCAGCCTACATAACTATCATGATTCCTGTTCTGAATAGAACATCTCAACATTCGTAAAACTTCATAATAAAACCATAATGTTTCATAGACTTGGAAGAAAAATGTTTAACAACAATCAAATGATGTTACATCATTTTATACGAATTACTTCTGATTTACCACCCTGCAAATTTTTATCAACCAATAACACAAGCTTCCTAAATCATACAACTAACTTCGCCATTCCTGAAATATTTAGATGGTTCAATTGGTTAACCGACTTCAACTTATGATTACTCACTTCATTGTCACCATACGATACATAAATTTCTACACAAATTAGATAACACAAAAGCATCAACACATCTTACAGAGATCCCACAAACACACTGTTAAATATAAGTATTTCCAAAATCTGTAACTAACAGCATTCAATCAGCATCCTAACATTACTACTCCCTTCCTATACTATACATTACTTTAAATAAATCTTACTCAAAGTCTACTTGCAAATTCACACGACAAAAACATCCTGTTAAACCTACAACAACATCATTGTAAATCATATGTAACAAAAACAACAATTACAATTCACTCATATGTTTAACACAACGTTACCTTCCACGTGATGGGACAACCTTATCAACATCTCCAGCAAATGAGGTATTGCATGCCCTAAATTCCACAGGACGTATCACAAACGCCGGATTCGGTATGGATCTGCAAGTCATTTAAGCATACATCATAATCTTTAACCTCTCAACATTACAAGGACTTTAAAACACATTATATTTAAACTCTTACAACAACATCTAATACTGTCTAAGTTTACTATTTGCCTTACAAATTTTTTGCATGTAGTTTAAATATTAATACATACCTAACCATGACATTGGGTCTACCTTCCCCTTGCTTTCCATGGCCTCCATCGTCCGTAGTTGTCAAATCTACAACCACATCTTTGTTCCCAACTCCCTTCGATTTAGGGAGATCTTGTTTGCTTCCTGAAGCCTCCGCTACCAGTATTCGAAGCTTCTCATCAATCATTTCTTTCTCCCTCAGCCACTTCTGATATGATCTGCATGCAAAAAATGGGAACTCAATGAATTTTTCTATTCAAATGGCGAAATCCTTGACATGCATAAGTTTTCAACTTACTCTGTCTCTTTCCTCGCAATTGCAGCACGATCCATGGGAATGGCTTCCGTCGTACCTACGTTTCTTCACTTACTTCTCACAAGTCCCTTTTGATAACTGCAACACCATCCAATACCTACCACTCGTTTTCCTTTTAAAAAGACCCTAACTATCTTTGCAACATCACTTTGGTGGAACTACACCACTCAATCTTTTAAACACTTTTGTTGTTACGATGTTTTTTCTCTATTTGTTCCCAATGTCTATAACTTAACACGTTTAGGTAACCATATTTTATTTACTTTTTAATACGTTTTGGTTTTTTTTGTTGACAGTTACAAAAACATTTACTCAATTTGTTAATGACATATGAAACACACCACTCTTTGCACTTTCAATTTCTATTATTTTTTTTCTTTTTACTTTTTGGACTTTCTCATTTTATATTATTTTTTATTTTTAATCTATATCATTGAAGATATGGCTTTTTACAAATTATTTTCTTTCCCCCTTAAGTAACTTTATATATTTATTAATGTTTTTCATATTTTCATATAATTTTAATATTTTTAACTTTGTTTTTTCAAATTCAGTATTGTTTTTTTTTTTACACTTCTTTACTTCAATTTAATATTTTTATGCATTCAATTGTATACCGATTACTCATGCAAATGTACGGGTATCCTACTAATTATTTATTAAAATATTTACTTTATTGTTAAATTGTTCATCTCTTTTTACAAACTCCATTCTTTTGCAGAAGTCACCTTAAAACCGATGTATCCCTACAATGTGATAATATATATATATATATATATATATATATATATATATATATATATATATATATATATATATATATATATATATATATATATATATATATATATATATATATATATATATATTATTCCTTCACTTTTGTGCGAGTAGTATTTTAAAAATTTGAATGACTAGGTTGACGATAGAAGATAAATAAGGAATCTAAAATTCTTAAGGTAATTAAGCTACCATGAATTGCATAAAACAATCTTGTTACTGCGATAAGATTTGAATTTGGTAACAGATGATGTCGATGGAACAAAGTTATGCCTGAAGAAGACAATTCAAACGACTGCACTGAGTGCTAATTGTCGTGTGCTGCCTGATGTAATACAGAATCACGAACCATATCCAGAACATTGAACTAATTTTTCTTTTTATGACGATTCATTCGAAATATAATTTAAAATAATGTTGTTCCTATATACCCAAGTATATTTCCATCTGAAGGCAAAAGTTGGATTAGATCCTTTTCGATTATTGTATTCTGGACAGAAAGAGTGAAAGGGAATCATTACTAGTTTTCAAATTGCCATATTATTAATGGAATATATCATAGAATTTCTGTGAACATAGACAAAGTCGTGAGCATCTTTGTATATGAAAAATATACATGATTAAAGGTTTAATTGATATTAAGATATTTATGCAAATTAGACTAGATTGATCTGCATTCAGTTTTGTGGAACTTGTGACGAGATTGATATTATGGAATCAATTCCAAACGGTTGAACGTCTTGGAATTAAACTGTGGAAATTATTGAGAATATATCCGTTACGTGTATCTCTGCTTTATCGACATCGCACTAACAAAATCTCAACTCTTAAAGTAAAAAAAAAAACTAAATGAAAAAATATTATTTTATATTTTAATAAAAATATAAAATTACTTTTTTATTATTATTTTTACCATAAACTTTTTATAAATTAATTTCTTTACCGCAAACTATTATATTTAATTAAGAATAAATAATTATAACTAAAATAAATTTAATATAAAAAAATACTAAAGACAAATTAAAAATACGAATAACTAAAATAATGTTGAATACTTTTTTAGATAAATAAATAAAAAATAAAAAATATCTTTAAATATGAAATATTCAAGAAAATATATAAATAAATAATTAAAAATAAAATATCAAATTAAGAACGAAAGACAAAATCAACAAATTCAAAAAAAAAAATTTGGATCAAATATTCTAGTATCTAAAATTCACATATTTAAAGATAAATAAGTGACATATTATAAGTTTGAGTCTACATCTTATTAGTAATAATTTATATTTTATTATATTACTTTCTTAAACCCATAAGTTTGTTAGAGGGTATTTTAGTATTTATCTTATTCTAGTAACCCTAATTTTAGCTTATAAATAGGGTGACAATCATTGTAACCAAAATATCATGTTTTGTAGCCGTCATTCTCTTAATAGAATATTTCCCTATTTCATCATTTATTCTATCTTTGCACCAACAAATTGGTATCTAGAGCTCCGGTTCAGATTCATTGGGAAACACGGGAAACACGAGTGAACGTGAGGTCTTGTGTGTTTGATTTTGTTTCTCAGATTCTTGTTGAATCTTGAACAAAATCTGATCAGAATTTTTTAATTCTGTGGGTTGGGAAACACTGTGTGAGAAAACTCTTAGTGTATTGTGCAAAGTAGAAGATGAACGGAAACGGCAACATGAACACCAAACTTCCAGTATTTGACGGTAAAAATTGGAATCGTTGGATGATCCAAATGCGTGTACTGTTTGGTGCTCAAGATGTTCTGGATCTTGTCACTGATGGTTATGTTCCGGTAGCAGCAGATGCGACTGATGAACAGAAAAACGCGCAGAAGGAAGTAAGAAAGAAGGATCAGAAAGCATTGTTCTTCATTCATCAATGTGTGGATGTAAACGTGTTTGAGAAGATTGCAGACTCTACAGCAGCAAAGGCTGCATGGGACACTCTGGTGAGATGTTATGGTGGTGACGCATCAGTGAAAAAGGTGAAGCTTCAGTCCTTGAGAAAGCAATATGAGAATCTCAACATGAAGAATAATGAGAAAGTTTCTGAATACATCTCCAGAGTGATTCTGATCACTAATGAGATGAAGGCATGTGGAGAAACTCTTTCTGAAGAAACAATCATGGAGAAAGTGTTGAGATCCCTTACTCCTCAATTTGATTACATTGTGGTAGTAATAGAACATTCCAAAGATCTGAGCACAATGAGAATTGAAGAGCTGCAGAGCAGTCTAGAAGCGCAAGAGTTGCGTCTGACTGAGAGAAACTCTGAAAAGGAAGTAGAACAGCAGGCTTTGAAAGCAACTTCTGATAGGAGGTATCAGAAGCAGTCAGAAGCCAGGAGAAGATCTGATGGTGGTCAGAAGTCAGAAAGCTCAACCTCTGATAGACAAAAGAATGCTCAGAGGGGAAAAGAGAAGTATGACAAAAGGAAAATACAATGTTACTGTTGTAAGAAGTTTGGCCATTTTGCTAGAGATTGTTGGTCAAACAAGGAGAAGAAATCAGAAGAAGCAAATATAGCCAGAGGCTCTGATGACGAATCTGTGCTGTTGATGGCCTCTGAATCTGATAATATGGATCTGACAGACTGGTGGTATATGGACACTGGCTGTTCAAATCATCTTACTGGAAACAAGAAATGGCTGGTTGACTTTGACTCTGAAAAGAGAACAAAGATCAGATGTGTTGATGACAAATATCTTAATGCAGAAGGTATGGGAAATGTCAGAGTGACTATGAACAATGGGAAAATAGCATTGATTCAAAATGTGTGGTATGTACCTGGCATCAGAAGTAATCTGATGAGTGTGGGACAATTAATTGAGAAAGGTTTCTCAGTTACCATGAAGGACAATCTTCTGAAGCTGTATGACTGTAATCAGAAGTTGATTATGGAGTCAGAACAGGGAAGGAATAGAACATTCAAGGTGAATGTCAGAACTGCAGACTCAGAGTGTCTTAGTGCAACAAGTACTGAGAAGGAGAGTGAGCTGTGGCACAGAAGATTTGGTCATTTGAATTTCAGTAGCTTACAACATCTGAATTCAAAGAAATTGGTACATGGAATTCCTGCAATTAAGAAGCCTGAAAAGTCATGCAAAGTTTGCATGGAAGGAAAACAACCAAGATTGCCATTTGCATCAGAAGTTGCTCCAAGAGCAAAACATGCCTTGGGAGTTGTACACTCTGATGTGTGTGGTCCATTTCCAGTAGCATCAATTGGAGGGAATAAATACTTTGTGCTGTTTGTTGATGAATTCACAAGAATGACATGGGTATCCCTTATTAAGTTCAAACACGAGGTGTTTGATGAATTCAAGAAGTTCAGAATGAAGGCTGAGAATCAGAGTGGTCAGAAGTTGAAGATTCTTAGAACTGATGGTGGAGGTGAGTATAACTCCAAAGAGTTCCAGAAGTTCTGTAAGGAGAATGGAATTGAGCATGAGGTTACTGCTCCCTATACCCCTCAACACAATGGTCTTGCTGAAAGAAGAAACCACACTCTGCTTGATATGGTGAGAAGCATGCTAAAGGAGAAGAAGCTTCCTCAGAAGCTCTGGGGAGAAGCTGTTGCCACTGCAACGTATGTACTCAACAGATGTCCTACGAAGAAGTTGAAGGAAATAGTTCCAATACAGAAGTGGACTGGAGATAAGCAAAGTGTTAGTCATCTAAAGGTGTTTGGTTCTGTTTGCTATAAACATGTTCCAGAAGCCAGAAGACAGAAGCTGGATGATAGAAGCAAAGTGATGATTATGATAGGGTACCACAGTACTGGTGCTTACAAGCTCTATTGTCCAAGAAACCAATAAAATTGAATTCAGCAGAGATGTGATTGTGAAGGAATCAGAAGTTTGGAATTGGGATAAGTCTCAATCTGATTCTGATGTTAGAACCTCTGAAGAAAGGCCAGAGTTAAGAATTTCTGAAGTTGAAGTAAACCCTGATATTGACTCTGAATCTGATACTGATTCAAACTCTGAAGAAGACTCAGAAGATGAAGGTGACCCAGATGACCCAGACTCTGATGATTCAGACTCTGATGGCAATCCAGATCTTGGTGGCAATTCAGACTCTGGAAATATGCCAGACTCTGAAGATGGTCAAAGCTCTGGAGGTCAATCATCTGAAGCTGGAAACTCTGAAGCTCAAGACTCTGAACAAGTTCAGAGACCACAAAGAATCAGAAGCGTTCCCAGAAGATTTGCAGAATTTGACATGCTGCAAGACACTGAAGTAGACTCTGAAGGAGAAGTTATTCAGTGTGCCATGTTAGTAGACTCTGAACCTATAAGTACAGAAGAGGCTCTTAAGCAGAAGCTTTGGCTAAAGGCCATGAAATAAGAACTTGATGCTATAGAGAGAAACAAGACTTGGAAGCTGACAGAACTTCCAAAAGACAAGAAAGCCATCAGCGTCAGATGGGTTTTCAAGCAGAAGTTAAAGCCATATGGCTCAATTGGAAAATATAAAGCAAGGTTGGTAGCCAGAGGATTTCTACAAAAACCTGGGTTGGATTACTCTGAAGTGTTTGCACCTGTAGCAAGATATGAAACAATCAGAATGGTGATTGCAATAGCTGCTAACAGGAATTGGCCTCTGATGCATTTAGATGTAAAATCTGCATTTCTGAATGGTCCATTAGAAGAAGAAGTTTATGTGTCACAACCCCCTGGATTTGTGAAAACGAATCAGGAAGGGATGGTGTACAAATTATACAAAGCTCTATATGGACTGAAACAAGCGCCCAGAGCTTGGAATCAGAGGATTGATTCATTTTTCAAGAAGCAAGGCTTTCAGAAATGTGAGATGGAGTACGGTGTCTATGTTCAACATACTTCTGAAGGCAATATGACTCTGGTATGTTTATATGTTGATGATATACTATTGACTGGAAGTTCTGAACAGGAGATAGCCAAGTTCAAGAAAGTTCTGATGAATGAATTTGAAATGAATGATCTAGGCAAAATGACATACTTTCTAGGGATGGAGTTCAAATATTCTGAGAAAGGTATCATTTTGCATCAGCTCAAGTATGAATTAGAACTTCTGAAGAGATTTGATCTGAAGAATTGTAAGATGGCTGTCACACCTTCTGATACAAATCAGAAACTGGATTCAGACTCTGAAGGAAAAGATGTGGATGCTACAACCTTCAAACAGTTGGTTGGTTCTCTGAGGTATCTGTGCAATACCAGACCTGATATTTGCTATTCTGTTGGGATGGTTAGTAGGTTCATGAGTAAACCTAAGTGGTCCCATTATCAAGCTGCTGTCAGGATTCTGAGGTATATCAAGGGAACTCTGAAGTATGGAGTGTTATTTCCCTCTGGAAGAAAGGATGAATCAGAACTTCTGAGTTATTCAGACTCTGATTGGTGTGGAGACAGAGTTGACAGAAAAAGTACCTCTGGGTACTTGTTCAAATTTCTGGGAGGTCCTATTTCTTGGTGTTCCAAGAAGCAACCTGTTGTGGCGTTATCAATCTGTGAAGCTGAATACATTGCAGGTGCTGTTACTGCATGCCAAGCTGTGTGGATTCTGAATCTGTTGCAGGATCTGAAGATTAAAGTAAGCAAACCTCTAAAGTTGATGATTGACAACAAGTCTGCAATCAACCTTGCTAGAAACCCAGTGCTGCATGGGAGAAGCAAGCATATTGAGACCAAGTATCATTTTCTGAGACATCAAGTTCAGAGTGGAGTGTTAGAAGTTGTACACTGCAGCACTCAGAAGCAGTTGGCAGATGTTCTGACGAAAGCTATCAAGACTGATCAATTTCTCAGATTAAGGGATGGAATTGGTGTTACAAGTTTTGATGGAATATGAATTAAGGGATGGTATTAGTAATAATTCATATTTTATTATATTACTTTCTTAAGCTCATAAGTTTGTTAGAGGGTATTTTAGTATTTATCTTATTCTAGTAACCCTAGTTTTAGCTTATAAATAGGGTGACAATCATTGTAACCAAAATATCATGTTTTGTAGCCGTCATTCTCTTAATAGAATATTTCCCTATTTCATCATTTATTCTATCTTTGCACCAACACATCTATCAATTAAACTTATTTGAAGTAACTTAATAATAATAATAATAATGTAAATTAACCTCAATCAAACTAGAACTAGCACCTTTACCACAAAAACCAACTACTCAACTATTCTCTTGCTGCCATGAATACATAAATAATTTTAGAATAGGTAGTGCTATATTTTTCCTTTTCTTTTTATCTAAAAAAAAGTATGTTTGAAAAATAAGAAAAAAAATGATAGACAAGTTTAAAAAAATGAATAAAATCAAATTTATTATATAAAAAAAGAAATAAATGAATATCTTTTTATAATTTTATTTAAAAATTGAACAAAATAAATAATATCAAAAAGAAGATGAGAACCAAAATATAACTAATAGTATTGAATTTTAAAATTATAATAAGATGATAATAGCAAAAAGGTCTTCTATAAAAAGTTCATAAGTGAATTTTTTTTAAGAAAAAAGAAAAAGCCACGATTGTTGTCAATAGATAGAGAATAACACTATATAAAAATTGTTATAACACATAATATATCCTCAACTAACTCAACTCTCAGTACACCTACACCCTCCAACTCCCAGTACACCCACACCCTCCAAAATTAATATTAACTTGGATCCTATATATAGTCTTGGACTCTCTTTTCGTTCACAAAATTAAGCGATGTAGGACTTCAAAAAAACTTGTATCTTATATATAGACTTGAACCCCCTCTTCATTCACAAAACTAAACGATATGAGACTTCTCCAACATGTATATTTTCAACCAACTCCAACAATCTTCACCTTGATTGAAAATAATACATAAGTTTTCATTGTCTTCACCGACAATCATACTCCACCATAAAAAGTATCAATATGTATATTTTCAACCAACCCCAACAATCTCCACCTTGATTGAAAATAATACATAAACTTTCATTGCCTTCATCGACAGTCATACTCCACGATAAAGAGTATAGTCACTTGAAGCTACATCACTCCATGAATTTTCACATTGTCTTCACTGACAATCATAGTTTTAAAAACTATCATACTCTCTCATAAATAATATATTTCACTTGAAGATAAAACAATTCAAGAATTTCACATTATCATCATCGACAATCATATACTTTATCATGAAGAATAAATTTCACTTGAAGTTAAATCACTCCAAGAATTTTACATTGTCTTCCCCGACAATCATAGTTTTAAAAAAACTATCATACTCCACCTAAAGAAGAGTATACTTCACTTGAAGGTAAAACACTTCAAGAATTTTCACACGTCGAAAATCAGGTTGAAACATTATGGTGCAACTTTCTTGTTGGCAGGAAGCTCTTCAACCATCGACATACTAAAAAAATTTCCCAACCAACACAGAGTATAAAATTTCTTTTATGATGTAGAAGATCAGACAAAACTGCAATTACAAAGCATACTAAAAAAATTATACTCCACCAAACCAAGGCTCTAGATACCACTTGTTAGGAAAAATAGAACATATAGAAAAAAAAGAGAAACACAATAACAACATAAGAACATAACATGGAAACTCCAAAACCGGAGAAAAAATCATAGTCGTTGTCAATAGACAACTCGGGAATAACACTTTGTGAAAATTGGTGCGGTGAGCATGGAGAAGATGCCTTCAACAAAATATGAGATTGAAAAGTTCACCGAAGTGAACGACTTCGGTCTGTGGCACTTGAAGATGAAAGCCCTATTGGTTCAGCAGGGTTATTTGGAAGCGTTGAAGGGTGAGGCAGCCATGGACGTTGCGTTAACGACAAAAGAAAAGACGGGCATGATTGAGAAAGCCCACAGTGCAATATTGTTGAGCCTTGGTGATAAGGTTCTTCGACAGGTATCAAAGGAGACTACAGCATCGGGATTATGGGTGAAACTTGAAAGTTTGTACATGACCAAATCTCTGGTGAATCGACTCTACCTGAAGCAAGCTTTATATTCATTCAAGATGAGTGAAGACAAAGTGTTGGCTGAGCAGTTGGATATGTTCAACAAGCTGATTCTTGATCTTGAAAATATCGATGTGAAGATCGATGATGAAGATCAAGCACTGTTGCTGCTGTGTGCTTTGCCCAGAACAAATGCTCACTTCAAAAAAACTCTCTTGTATGGAAGGGAGTCCCTGACCTTTGAAGAAGTTCAATCAGCCTTGTATTCTAAGGACTTGAACAAACGAAAGGAGCATAAACCTTCGACGGTGGGCGAAGGTTTGGCCGTTAAGGGAAAATTCTTGCGAAATGATGGTAAGTTCGACAAGAAGAAAGGTAAAAGTCAACAAAAGTCTTATAATGGCAAAACATCTAGTATTCGATGTTATCACTGTAAGAAGGAGGGTCACATAAGAAAGGTGTGCCCTGAATGCCTGAAAGATCATGGATGATGTTATAGAGTTAGATCCAAGGTGGAGATTTGTGAGACGTTGGATCGAACTCTAGTGTTGTCGAAGTCTGTTCGCAAGTAATGCGTGTTGTAGTCGAAGTTTGTTCTAACATGCATTAGTCAATATTGATAGGGTTGTTAGCATGTTGAATTGGGCCTTGCTTGTAAGCCCAATTGTTTAAGTTATCTTGTACCCTAAGTTGGTTTGTAATGGGTAATTGTTAAAAAGCCCATTAGGTTAGTGTGCTATTTTATTATAAATAGGATGCTAGTTTCTCAATCTTGGCACATAAGGAAAAATAGGAAGATAAAATCCTACTTTCAAGGGAGAGAGGTTATTTTGTTATTCTTGTATACTTGTAATATTGTTCTAAGAGAAAGGAAAGAATAGCAGTTTAATAACCAATCCTTGTTATTCCTTGTTATTTTACCTTGTCTTCTTTGTTAACCCTAACCCTTGTGAGTTTCTTGATCATTAAGAAACCGTTTATACTTTGTTTAAAGGTATCCGATTCACAACAATTATATATTATTTACATCAAAGCCAAAATGACACACACATTCTTTTTTTACAACAAAAATAAAACATATACAAATGATTAATCAAGAAAGACAAAAATCAAAGGTCTGAATGGTCATCCTAAAGTCTTCTTCTATGTATCAGATTGTTAAACATCTATAATTTGAACGACATTTAAAATAATTGGGATAACACAACAACAACAATATACCTTCAATAACAACCCCTGAGATTCCGAAGGGTGTTCGGGAGGAGTGGTGGCACATGACACCAACTTTTTAGGGGCACCAAATTTTTTTTAATATATATATATATATATATATATATATATATATATATATATATATATATATATATATATATATATATATATATATATATATATATATATATATATATATATATATATATATATATATATATATATATATATATATATATATATATATATATATATATATATATATATATATATATATATATATATATATATATATATATATATATATATATATATATATATATATATATATATATATATATATATATATATATATATATATATATATATATATATAATATTTTTATAAGCTTAAAATCTAATAAAAAAATTAACCTTAGATTTCGCATATGACATATTATATATAATTATTAATGTATTAAAATCATTCTCACTTAATAAAAGATTTGATCAATATAACACATATGAGAATATTTTTGGATTTTTGTTTAATATTAAAAGACTTGAGTCATTTTCTAATGAGAACTTGAAATTGTCTTGTATAAATCTTGAAATTTATATGAAATAAGGAAATTCTTATCATTTTGATGGTGAAATTTTATATGAAGAAATAAAAGTAATCAGAGATTTTAACAGTTGAATCAAAATCTGATTTTATGATATTGAATTCTTTTAAGATATTCAATTATTTTCATAATGCATGCATATCTTATAGAATAATATTAACTATTACTGTTACTATTGCATCGGCTGAGAGGAGTTTTCCAAAATTAACATTTGCTATAATCTTATTTGCGATAGACAATGTTGTTGATTAGATTAAATAATCTTCCTTTGATTTCAATTGAAGATGATTTTTTAAAGAATCTTGATTTTGATCAGATTATTGGTGATTTTGTAGAAAAAAATGCTAGGAGGATGATATTCAAAGATTAATAGTCGAAGGTTGCAGCTAGTGTTGGAATCGGAATGCTACTGATACATGTTCGGATTGATAGATATATTATAACAACCTTTTTCTTAATTTTATTGTAGTTTTTATTTGGTGTAGACTTTTTAATATCAATATAACTTTTTACTTTTTTTTTATAATTATATATTTATAATTATATAAATTATAAATATGGTAAAAAAATTATAAATTAAGAAAAAGGGCACCAAATTCATAATTTCGACAGGGCACTCAAAATCTTGGGGACGGCCCTGATAACAACAACAACACCAAGTCAATTATTGATAGAGTAACGTGTTGTTATTTGTATAGGTGATTGTATCATAACTCTTTGTTTTGTTGGCATTGCTTATGCCTATTATAATTTATTCTTCTTTTGGACTTCTAAAAAAAATAATAACAATAACAACATCATTAAAACTACAAACTATTTGTTATGGGTCGGTCAAACCGACCCCGAATGGATATCTGCCGATCATACCAGTCGTGACCAACAATGATTTGAAAATCCCACTTCTCCTAGAATCTTCCTAATATGCAAAGATTATCATTCTAATGATCATCAAAGATCTCACTTGTAAAACATCCAATTGTTCTCTGTAATTCACTCATAACTAATAGTAAGTTAGTTATCCCCTCTCAACTATTTATAGAAAAGGCGCCAAAATCAAGCAACAAGTTTTAAATACAACTTCATTTCACTCTTCTTCTCCATATACTGAATTAAGCATTGGAGTGCTAATCTTGCAGGTTCCCCCACTCCACCGCACCAAAAGTAACAATCTACTATCACCACCATTCATCTTCTTATTTCTATTTCCCGAACAAAATATTTGCACTGTTTGTTGGAATCAACTTTTTATTCCTACAACTTCTCACTCTACAACGCTGAAAGTAACAATCTCTCGTCATTTCCATTCACCTTCTCATTCCTGGTTCTCAAATGAAACAACGATGTCGTCTGTGGAACTCGACTTTTAATTCCTACAATTTCCATTTTACATTCGTTCTCTAACTTTTGCAATTCATAACTTCTTCCGATCATTAGATCAAGTATTTGCACTCAAACGCGAGAAATTATTGTGTTTCGATTCATTTAAGAATTATATCATTCTCTTTTCTTCAAATATCTAGATTCTCAATTCTTACTTTCATCGATGATTATTGGATCTAAGGTTACCAAATCCTCCGCTGTATGAGAAGCCATCATTGTTGGTCCACCTGCAAGAAATCAACCACCTATTCATTCGTTGTAAAATGTCGTAGATCCTGAAATGATCGTTCTACCACATCTAGATCTAGTTTGAGCTCCACAATTAGCTAGATATGTTTAGGAGAATTCAATAGAGACCCCCGTTCAGCCTTAGATTACTTAACTTAATGACTTGTCTGGCCTCTAAACTCTCCAGGAGAACCTAGATATGCAAGGTGTTGACAAACTATTGAATAACATGTTTAGCATTGTTCGAGAGTAAAGTTCATATACCTTTAAAGTAAGGCATCATTGCCTAAAAGAAATGCTTCATAACCCTTATTCCCGAAAAATACAATTCAAGAAGTTGCTTCAAGAAAAACATCTGTTGACGTTAAGATGAAGAAAGACAAGACTCCTCATCTGAAAGATCTACATAAGCGTAATGCCAAGCTCCTCCGCTCAACTCCAGTGGATACTAGAGTAGTCACGCTCTTTCCTCGACTCAGGAAGAGACTCATCCAAGAAAGGTACAATCGATACACCCGACATTGTTAAGAATACGGGAGAGGAAGATCCCAAAATCTATGGAAAACCATCTAAGTTGAACGATCATGACTGCAAAGGGGATCAAGATGAGCATATATATCTTGTGGATGATCGATTATGTTACTTTAACGCTGAAGACGCGTCCAAGTGTAGTCGTTATCGTTATTTTAATGTTATGTCAATTATTTTCTCTATGTGTGTATGTAATTTGATTTATCGTGTTTGTATTATGTGTTTGTAATTTAAGTGTAACTTTATGCTTCATTTGTTATATACTTTTCCATTTAGTCCATTAGATTTGGGTCCATATAAATGTGTTTTAGCCTTTTTACAATTTGATGCAAGTAATTTATTGAGTGTTACTTGAATCTCAATTTTGAAGTCTTAAATCATGGTTTTTAAAATTCTTGATTCAAATAAAACATGGTGTGATTCGAATCATGATCTTGCTTGGAAGTGAGAAATTTTCCTCTGTCATTCTGATTCAAATAAGAGAAGTATGTGATTCAAATCATAATGTTTCCTGACTCGAATTACAAGATTGATGATTCGAATCAAAGTCATCCAATTTTATTTTAAACTAAGTGTGATTCAAAACCCACATTGCTTGAATCCAATCACACATTCATACTTGATTAAAATCACTAGTAACAAACATTTTTCACTTTATTATTTCTTTGACTCAAATCACAATACCTCGTGATTTGACTCAAATCACATTTTTAATTTCCCATCTTTTTGTGTCTTACATATAGCACCTATTTAAACCTTTTTGGTTATGTCTCTAAAAAGTGATGTCACAAAAATTGTGAAATCAAAGGGGTTATTGACAATGTAAGGCAATGACACTTGTTGATCAGATGTGGTTATCATAATTGAGAAAAACTCTTTTATAAACCATTGGATCTTTCTGTGTTAAAAACCCATAAAATTCATCAAAACCCAACCTTTCTTTGTCAAGAATCTTGAGAGAAACTATGAAAAGGTTTCTTCATTCACCAGCAAACCATCTCCGAAGTTCAACCTTGTGAGAAACCTCCTAGAATTTTGAAAATGTGAAAATTATACATTTGTTTTGTGTGAGACCCTTTAGATAATATTCATTATCTTTAACCTTATACCAAGAAACCATTGTTGTGGGTATTAACTCTAAATATTGAGTGTGAGAGGTAGATTAAGGTAAATTACGAACTTTAATATTTTTTTGTGAAGTTGTGATGTTTAAATCAGGATAACGATTGTTTCTTGTTCGCATTGTTGGTTGGTTCTTATCAAGCAAGAGAAGACTTTTCTTCATACTCTAAGGAAGACATTGGTAGATCCGAGCAAAGGTTGCCACATGACAAAGTTTGGAGTTGTCCTCGTTCAGTGATAGAATAATCGCTCAAACAAGTGTTCGTCAAATTCGAGTAAATGAGGCTATAAAGTTGAAGCTTGGAGAAATTTATTGGGTCTACCAATTTTGGTGGATCAATATCATTAAAGATCTTGAATTTTAACAGTTAGTAATTTGCATTGACATGAAGAATTAGTTTTTTATATTCATGTTGTCTAAAGCATTGGGTTGTTAGTGTTTGGTTTGATAATAATTTGTTGTGCCAAACTACTTGTTTTTATATTAATCATAGTGGAAGACGTTACCATTTCTGATTTAGAAAATCATCAAAAAGTAAAGTAGGCATAGCGAGGACGAATTGTCGAATTGTAACACCCCAAATTTGATTAATTGAATTATTTATGTATTTATTTGGTTATGAGGTGTTTTAAATTAGGTGATTATATGTGTTGATAGGGTGTAATGGTATAGGAAGGGTGTGGCGAGAATATGGGTATTGGTAGAAAATTAACAATAACTAGAAATTGGAATAATTAGTATTTTTAATTAATATTATAAACAAAATGAGAAATTGGTAATATATGAAGAATTGATATAATATTTAACTGAGGGAAATATGTGATAAGAGGAGAAAAGCCTAATGTTAGTTGGGCAAAAGTTATAATTGTATAAAGATCAATAAAATATTATATATTAAAAAATTATAGAAAATTAGGTTAGTGGAGAACCTTTTTGTTAGTACGGGAAAACAAAGAATTTTAGAGAACAAGAGCATTGGAAGTGAGAGATAGAGTTTGAGAGGGAGAATCCATAGGAGCTGCTTGCTTTTAATGTGTTTGTTAGAAAATCTAAGGTAAGGGGGGAGAAAGCGTTTTCATTATAAGTGTATTGCATGATAAGGTAAAGAAGAGTGGTATTTGCTCTCATTAAGGTTGTATGATTGTGTTTTTGATGAATTGTTATTGTGTTAGAAATTTGTAAATTGATGATTGGTTGTGTTTGTATATGTGATTTTGTGACCGAAAACATGCTTTAATCGTCATGTTCACGCATATATAAAATTCTACCATTGATGAATGTATGAAGCTTTGATCATGAATGTGATTATTGGTCAAATTTTTTATTTAATTGTATGAAAAATTGTCATGAACCATGATTGATTTATGTGTTGTGAGATGTTGATTACTATAAAAATATGGTGTACTGTGCAAATTGAATCAAAGAGTATTAGGATTGTAGAAATCATACTTAGAATGATACATGTTTGGTTCAGAGTGAGAGAGATGAAGAACAGGGGAGGAACTATTTTTTTTTGTGTGGAAAAATCAACAGTGACAATCAATTGTCTCTCCATGACTATGATTGCACTAGTGCAATTTGCGAAAAAAATTAATTATGACAATCGTTTGTCATAGGGAAATAATCGATTGTAATGCCTCTAAACGCGATTTTTGGAAAAGTCAGAATCAAAATATTCTTGATGACAATCAATTGTCATCCTATGACAACTAATTGTTGTAGGCCAAGTGTTAAAAAATTCCGTTTTAATCTATGTTGCAATATCCAAAGATTTTGGTCGTAACTTTAGTTCAGTAGGTCCAAATAAGGTGTCGTTTGAAGCGTTAGAGAGCTAACACGCAGAGTTACTGCATGGTAATGCTTAGTTAAACGATTGATTTGTAGTCACGTGTTCATTGTAGGAATGCATGTGTTAGGTTTTATGATTGGATGTATTTTTGTATTCCAATGAGATGTTGAACAAGATATTTTGACATGTTGGAGCGACATCAAAGCATATCTGGTTGCACGCTTCTTGGAGATTTGGTTTAATCTTTAAATATTCTCAAAATATTTATTTCTCATATCTTGCAGTTAAAGCCTCGCATTTTCTTTAGCAGCAAGGGTCGGTTCGTGCATTGCCTTGCTTCGTAAAAAAAAAAGATGTTGTAACATTTAAGGAAGATTGGATTTGATATGATTTGATTACACTGCTATCATTATAATCTGCATTTGAGGAAATATTATATCCTCATCAAGGAAATAATATGTTGTGTTCATAATTTTTGTTTGGATCAACAGTGAAAAGTCCACGTGTTTCTCGAGCTATAAAAAGAAAGGTTCAAAACCCTTGCAAGAGCGAGTCGTATTTTGTGAGAGTATTTATCTAGGGTTTTGTATTTGTTAATTGTTATTTGTGGACCATTCTTTTATAACCTTAATACTAGGGATGGACTATTGTTAGTTGAGTTGTAATTATGAATACACTCATAAGCTTTTAAGCAAGAGTGTATTGTTAGAGTGTGCCTTTTTCTTGATTGTTTGCATTATTATCACTATTGTGTGATTAAGGGAGGGGGGTGAGAGGGGTCTCATATCTAAGAGTGTCTTAGATAGAAATTTCACGGGTAGTGATTAGGTGCGAGGAGTGTAAATTGAAGGTTGTTTACATAAGAGCTTCAAACTAATACTATTATAGTGAATTTCCTTCCTGGCTTGGTAGCCCCCAGATGTAGGCGACGTTTCACCGAACTATGTTAACAACTTATTTGTGTTATTTATTATCTACATCTTTCAATAAATCTATATTTGTATTTGTATTTGTGTTGTCACAACGTCTTGACTTTTCTTTCGACATTTTGGTGTCGCGACGTCGTATTCGACATCTGTCTACTACGTGCCAAAATTTCAATTAGCATCAGATCAGGCATCCTGCTCTATTTAGGGTGAGCTCTAGGGAAGATAATTTATGGTACCATGGACAAGGAGGGAGGATTTGTCAACATACCACCTATTTTGGATGATACCAACTATGATTACTAGAAGGCTTGTATGGTGGCTTTTCTAAAATCTAGGGATAGCAAAACCTGGAAAGTTGTTATCAAAGGCTGGGAACATCCTGTGGTAAAGGAAAAAGATGGGAAAACTGAATTAAAGCTAGAAGAGGACTGGTCTAATAAAGAAGATGAACTTTCTCTTGGAAACTCCAAAGCTTTTAATCCCTTGTTCAATGGGGTTTACAAAAATATTTTCAGATTGATAAATACATGTATTGTGGCCAAAGATGCATGAGAGATCCTCATAACCACTTATGAAGGCACATCAAAAGTAAAGATGTTAAGACTTCAACTTCTCACTACCAAATTTGAAAATATCAAGATGAAAGATGACGAGTCCATTCGTGATTTCCACATTAATATTCTTGATATTGCCAATACATCTGGTGCATTGGGAGAGAAGATGTTTGAGGTGAAACTTGTTAGAAAGGTCCTTAGGTCATTAACTAAGAAATTTGACATGAAAGTCACAATGATTGAAGAAGCCTAAGACATCAGCAACATGAAAGTGGAGGAGCTTGTTGGATCACTTCAAACATTTGAATTGTCCATAAAAGAAAGAAGTGAAAAGGAAAACAAGAGCATATCATTTATCTCCAACGCTGGTGAGAAAGAGATTCAATATGACATGGAGACTGATGAGGGAATTTCTAATGCTATTGTGCTTCTTGGGAGGCAATTTAATAAAGTGCTAAAGAGAATGAATAGGAGGCCAAGACCGAATGTCAAGAACATGTCTTTCGACATCAGTAAAAATAGTAAGTCTCAGAGAAGAACAAGAACAAAGGAGAAGCTTAATTAAGGAAATGCATTTAGTGTCATAGATGAGAAGGTTTTGGTCACATTGAAGCAGAATGTACCATGTACCTCAAGAAACAAAAGAAAGGCATATCTGTTTCTTGGTCTGATGATGATAATTTTGAAAGTGAACCTGATGATGAAATTGTTAAGCATGTTACATCCCTCACTGGTAGATGTGAATCTGTTGAAGACTCATGTGATGAAGAGATCTCATATGAAGAATTAGCTGCTTCCTACAAGGCAGAAGAGAATCATAGCCCAACTGCAGGCTGAAAAAGAAAATCTTTTATCTACCATCTCTGGTCTTCAAGATGAGGTAACCTTGTTGAATTCTAAACTTAAAAATATGACCAAATCTATTAGAATGTTAAACAATGAGTCTGACATGTTAGAGGAAATTCTTCAAGCTGGAAAAGTGATTGGAAACTTAAAAGGTATAAGTTTTGAGTACAAATCTCTGAAGGGAAAAAAACCCTGTGACAAAGTTTATTCCTGGTGAAAGGAAGTCTGGGTCCATGATGTTTGATCAAATATCTCAACATCCTGCCATACAACAGGTAACTCAAACCAAAGTCAAGTTTCATCCTTGGAGATGTCATTACTGTGGTAAATTTGGACATATAAGACCTTTCTGTTACAGGTAGTATGGTCCAAAACATCCAACTCAACCTAGGATAAATCATGTGATGGCAAGAAATAATTGGAAACCTAAGTTTGGTGATACTAGTCTTATAGCCCACACTTCTTTTAGGGTTTCATCTAAAGAAGACGAGTACTTTGACAATGGATGATCTAGACATATGACAGGGGTCAAGAAATACCTAGTGGGCATCAAGTCTTATTCCAGAAGTTTTGTCACGTTTGGTGATGGAGCTAAAGGTGATATTAAAGGAGTAGGAAAGTTGGTTTGTACTGGACTTCTTAGACTTGATGATGTTCTTCTTGTGAAAGGATTGACTGCAAATATGATCAACATTAGCCAGTTATGTGATCGAGGTTTAAAAGTAAATTTTTCCAAGTCTAAATGGTTGGTAACTAATGAGATTAATGATGTGCTGATGAAGGGAGTCAGGTCTAAAAACAACTGCTATTTATGGGTTCCTTAAGAATCTACCTATCCTTCCATATGTTTAATATCCAAAGAATATGAAGTCAAATTGTGGCACCAAAAGCTTGGACATCTGAATCTCAAGGGTATGGAGAAGATTATGACTGAAGAAGCCATCATAGGTATACCCAATCTCAAAATTGAGGAGGTTAAATTTTATGGTGAGTGTCAAATTGGGAAGCAAACTAAGATGTCACACCCAAAGTCACAACATCGGGCTACTTCCAGAGTTCTAGAACTTCTTCACATGGATTTCATGGGACCAATGCAGGTTGAAAGCCTTGGGGAAAAAGGTATGTCTACATGGTAGTTGATGACTTTTCAAGATTTACTTGGGTGAATTTTATCAAAGAAGAAAGATGGATCCCAAAAGTGATGATTTTTCATGATTGGCTGCATTTTTGTATTCCAGCGAGATATTGAACAAGATGTATTGACATGTTGGAGCGACATCAAAGCATACCTGGTTGCGCGCTTCTTAGAGATTTGGTTTAATCTTTGAAGATTCTCAAAAGATTTATTTCTTGTATCCTGCAGTTAAAACCACACATTTTCTTTAGTAGTAAGGGTCGGTTTGTGCATTGCCTTGCTTCGTAAGAAAGGATGTTGTAACATGTAAGGAAGATTGAATTTTATATGATTTGATTACCCCACTATTATTAGAATTTGCATTTAAGGAAATATTATATCCTCATCAAGGAAATAATATGTTCTGTTCAGAATTGTTGTTTGAACCAGCAGTAAAAAAGCCCATGTGTTTCTCGAGCTATAAAAAGAAAGGTTCAAAACCCTTCCAAGAGCGAGTCGTGTTTTGTGAGAATGTTTATCTAGAGTTTTGTCTTTGTTCATTGTTATTTGCGAGCCACTATTGTATCACCTTGATACTAGGGCTGGATTATTGTTAGTGAGTTGTAATTGTGAATACACTCATAAGTTTTTAAGCAAGAGTGTATTCTTGGAGTGTACCTTCTTCTTGACTATTTGCATTATTATCGTTGTTGCGTGATTGAGAAGGAGTGAGAGGGGTCGTATATCTAAGAGTGTCTTAGATAGAAATTACATGAGTAGTGATTATGTGCGAAGAGTGTAAATCAGAGATTATTTACATAAGAGCTTCAAACTAATACTATTATAGTGAATTTCCTTCCTGGCTTGGTAGCCCCCAAATCTAGGCGACGTTGCACTTAATTGGGCTAACAACTTCTTTATGTTATTTATTATCTGTATCTTTCAATAAGTCTATATTTGTATTTGTGCCATCATTACATCTTGACATTGCTTTTGACATTCCGATGTCGTGACATCGCATTCAACATTTGTCCCCTACGTGCCCCAATTTTAGTATGTGATGACATGTATGATTGATTAGTGAATTGTTGCGTTTCCTTAATGATGAGTTGATGTTATGATGATTTAACTTGATTGAATGTTGTGTGAATATGCATTTGATTATGTGTTGTTGTTTGGTGTTGTTTATTAATTATCATAACATTGATTAATTGTTGCATATTGATAATGATATTGTGCATAATGGTGACAAATGCATGGTGATAATGCATGTTGTTGAAATTCATGCATCGTGGTTTACGAGCTTCGGTCTAGTTTTGGTGTTCTCTGGTTCTATAGTGGGGATTCAAGAGCGAGTAGCTGGTTCCATATGGGAATCGGTGAAGTGTCACTTATGGTGATAATAATGATTTAGTGTGCTCTAGTCCTATGGTGGGGATTCAGGAGCGAGATGGACCTGTGTTGTCCATAATGGTACCACATGCATAAGTCTCATGTTCTGTCGTGAGTCACATTTCATATACATATATGTGCATGTTGTTGTGAATGTGTGTCGGGCTATGTTGTTGTTCGATGGTGTAATGAATGTGTGTTATGTTGTATGTTCTCTACCTTAGTGTCGTACCTCAAAAATGAGAATGACCTTGCGAAGCGCAATCGCACGCTTGCAGGATGAAGTAAACATAGCCGCCACCAAACTTTATTTATTCCTAAAAGGAAATAGGAAATATCGACAAAAACCAAAAAGAACGACAATGATATTGGTCATCGCAACCAAATCAGGGTTCGGGATTCTATTATGCAAGGGGAATGTATTAGCACCACTCACGTCTGTTGTATTCAATGGGAACCGTTTTGTTTGTTGTGCGTGTTAGTTAGCTTAGAAATGTTTAGGCTTCTCAATTTATTGCATATATGTGTCACGTTCTGTCGTGAGTCACATTTCATATACACATGTGTGCATGTTGTTATGAATGGGTGTGAGACTAAGTTGTTTTTTGACGGTGTAATGAATGTGTGTTATGTTGTATGTTCTCTACCTCAGTGTCGTACCTCATAAAATGAGATCTACCTCGTGAAGCGCAATCACACGCTCGCGGGATGGAGTGAAAAGAGTTGCCACCAAACTTTATTTATTCCTAAAAGAAAATAGGAAATATCAATAAAAACCAAAAAGAACGACAAATATATTGGTCGTCGTAACCAAATTAGGGTTTGAGAGTCGATTATGCAAGGGGAGGGTATTATCACCACTCGTGTCCATTGTACTCAATGGGAACTGTTTGACTAGTTATGCGCGTTAGTGTTAACTTAGAAATGTTTATGCTTCTCAATTTATTAAAAGGAAAGAATAATTAAAAAAGGTTTATTTTTTATTAGAGTGCCTGACGAGACTTTGAATCTCACTCCTACGTATCTCCGGGTTACGTAGTTTTGGGTAGAAAATATTTGTTTGTTGGTCGATTTTAGTGAAAGCTATATTGTATCAATAGACAGAAAACATTGTTTTACCTAAAACAAGTGAGGAACGGGAGTTTGCATCACAATGAATGGATTTTTATATATCAACATTCATGGGAAAATGTCACTTATCTCAACTCAACGGTTGTGGATGAAACATTGTCTTGCATCATCTCGAGACAAAATGTATTTCATTTTTTGAAAAGGGTTTGAAAGTTGTGCCAAGAGGAAAAAAGGTTTGAATGTGTTTGATGTACTTTTGGGTTGGAAGACGACTATTTATGATTTGCAAGCTTTTACGACTTGGGTCTAATACTCGGGACTACATCTAGACCAATTTTGTTATGAAAAGGGTTTGAATATTTACAAATGTTTTGAAGGTTTATTTGAGAAAATGCACTCGATGTTGATCGAGGTTTATTTTGTATTTACAAAAAAAGGTTTGAAATGATTGGGGAGTTTTGAAAATGATTTGATGGTGGAGTGAAATGGGAATAGGTTTGACTTGGTAAAAATACTCGATGTTGGATAGAGTGTTTGTTTTTAGCTCTTTTTGAAAATGGTTGATTTTATTGTTTATTGTTGTCGTTTAAATGGTTAATGATCTATCTAAAGGAAATAAAATAAATAACAGTTACAAACAAAAGATGGGGGATACATTTTGTCAGTGGGGAGTAAGAAAGCAATTGAAATACAATCCATCAAACAAGTAAATGCAAACTCATATAAAGACAAAGGCTCATTGTAAGAAGGCCTAAGAGTAAGCCATGAGACCGGAAACCAACCAAAATCGAAAGCAACTGAATTTAGCTCTAAGTTGACCTAAAGTAAATTCATGTAAGAATCACTCTATAAGAAGTCGAGCAAATAAATCTATGCGTCTAAACGATTGTCGAAAGCTAAATTTGATTTAGACTCCAACATCGCAACACAATGGAAAGAAAAGCAAAAACACAAATTTATTTACATCATCATATGAACATGGATAAAGATAAACTAATTAAATCAACTAAACATATGAAAAAACAACAAAATAGGTAATCAAACAAAACACTTAATGATTAGCAAGTTATTGACTAATCAATTAAAAATCTCATTAATCTATTAACTATATAAAAAATCAAATAAA
Source organism: Lathyrus sativus (assembly GCA_963859935.3). Lineage (NCBI taxonomy): Eukaryota > Viridiplantae > Streptophyta > Magnoliopsida > Fabales > Fabaceae > Lathyrus > Lathyrus sativus. The sequence continues at coordinate 494,884,878 of OZ012741.1, forward strand.
TAAAAAGGCATACATAGACATGAGGGTGTAATTAGTAAAAACTAAATGGGCTCAAATCAAAAGTAAAACTTAGGCCAAAAAGTGATTACCTTAAATCTTTTAATAAGTAAAAAAAGAAATAAATACTAAAAATTAAATAATAAAAAAGACATCAAAAAGAAAAGAAAAAAAAGAAGAAAGAAAATAGTATAGGAAATTAATCTTTTAAACTAAGTGAACAAATAATATAATTGCAAATCAGAAAACCGATTTCCAAACTGCCAAAAAAAAAGTTCTAAACACTATTCACCATCCTTTTTAAGATGCACTTCACAATGGTCAAAACACGTCCAAAACGGTTTGAAAGGCAACAAGTTTTCTCACTCAAATAAATAACACAAATAACACCGTTCACTTTTCTTATGCGAAAACAACGACGAACAAACCATACACGGAAGTTTCAAAACGTAAACATGAGATTAAAGTGATACCTTCATGTTCGTTGTTGTTCGTGTGTGATGTTGTTGCTTGTACAATTGTTGTTGTAACTAGTGTGCCTTCTTAGTCGTCATAAAAAGTATTGACAGTGGCTGGAAACATGAATGGAGGGAGGAATTTTCAAAAAACGACGAAGAGGAGAGTGAATGATTCGAAGTTTGTTGTAGTGACTTGAATAATGGTGTGGTTTTTGTTTGGATGTGAGAAGAGTTATAGTGATGAAATATTGGTGGTCATCAAAGTTGGTTATTTGTGGAAGCTTGATGGTGGTGGAGAAATGGTAATAGTTATGGATCCGTATTTGTGTTGGTACTGTGAGAGGGAATTTGAGTTTGCATGAAGTAGAAAGGAACAAGGTTGATGTTAGAGTTACGTTTTTAAATGGAAGAATAAGTGGGGAAGGTTTGTATATGAAGGAGTATTTGTTTGTTTTTCATGAACCATTATCATCCCACATTGTATGTGTATGTGCGCTGACTTGAGATAAATCGATAATGGTTGAGTTGTCAAAAACTAAACCTCTATCAGAGGATTAAAGAACCACTTCTATTGCAGATGCATTTGATGGAATTGATGTCTCTATACCAATTAGTGTGGGTCTAATAGTATCTGGATTGTTAATTGGTTCCAATAAGAATAAATGGGAAGATAATAAATATGTTAGTGATGAGTTAGACAACTCTAATCCAGATGATTCTGAAGATGATAATGAGCCTAAGTTTGAGAAGTTTAGGAAATACCAACTTAATGAGAATTTCAAGTTTAAGTGGGGTATGCAATTTAATTCTATAGGTCACTTTAGAGAGGTAATTCGTAAGTGGTCAATTTTAAATGGTAGGGAAATTACTTTTGTGAAAAATGAGAGTTACAGGGTAAGGGTAGATTGTTGGGCTAAATGTGGGTTTTTAATGCTATGCTCTAAAGTGGGCCATAAGCACACTTATGCTATTAAGACTATAAAAGACAACCAAACATGTTCTAGGGTTTTGGATAATAGATATACAAATTCAAGGTGGGTGGCCAAGGCAATTGTGAAGAAAATGAAAACATCTGAGACAATTAGGATTTATGATATTATTCAAGACATGAGACAAAATTAGTCAATGGGAATTACTGTGGATAGGGCATGGAAGGCAAAGCTGATAGTAAAGAAGATAACTGAAGGAGATGCAAACAAGAAATATGCAAACTTATGGAGATATGTTGTTGAGTTTAAAAGGGTAAATTTTGGGAATACTTTGAAGATCAACATTGACAGACCAATCCCATCAATTCAACCAAGGTTTGGAACTTTTTACTTTTGTTTTGATGGATGTAAAAAAAGGATTCATAAATGGATGCAGACCATTTGTCGGGGTTGATGGGTGTCATTTGAAGACCAAATATGGTGGTCAACTCTTACTAGTTATGCGTAGGGACCCCTATGACCAATATTTCCCATTGACCTTTGGTGTTGTGGAAACTGAAACAAAAGATAGCTGGAGGTGGTTTCTACAGTTGTTAATGAAATATGTTGGATAATAAAATAGATATGTCTTTATTTTAGATCAGCAAAAGGTATGTCATTTTCAACTGTTAGTTGTTACTTCATACTTCTCATTCTGTTTTCATACTTCTCATTATCAAATGTTAGCTATTTTAAAAGTTGTGTCATTTTCATGATTGTTATAGGGTTTGGTAGAAATATTTAAAGAAATGTTTGAAAGAATAGATCATAGGATGTGTCTGAGACATTTGTCTGGAAACTTCAAAAAAAAGTTTGGAGGTGGATCATTAATAAGAGATCTCATGATGGGAGCAGCCAAGGAAACTTACTATCAAGTATGGATGCAAAGAATGAATGAATTAAAGCAATTAGATCTCAATGCTCGAACATGGATAATGGGAGTACCTCCAAAATGTTGGTGTAAGCATGCATTTAGTTTTTACCCTTAATGTGATGTACTAGATGAACAATATTGCTGAGTCTTTTAATGCCGTAATTTTAGTTACTAGGGATAAACCTATATTAACCATGTGTGAATGGATTAGAAATTACTTAATGAATAGGTGAAATGCTTCTGCCATGAAACTTGAAAAGTGTCCACATAAGGTTATGCCAATTCCTACAAAGAGATTAGATAATGAGGTGGCTATGAGTGGTCATTGGTTGCCAAATTTGGCTATGGATTAAAATTTTCAAGTTACTCATTCTTATAACAAACAATAATTCATAGTTAGTGAGGTGTTATGAGTGGTCATTAGCGTACAAAGTGTTATACGTTTAGACACAATGTTCAGTCATGCAGAAGCAAGAAATAAGATCCAAATTCCTTGAAAATAAAGGTATTGTTGTTTGTCTGTTCAGTATTGTTTGTTCAGAATGTTATAGGTGTAAACAATGTTCTAATATTGTATGTCATTTGGACTATTGTAGAAAAATACCAAGTCTAATGCAAATACAAGTGCAACCACTGAGGTGAATGCTAGCCAACATGAGGCAAGTTAATATAACCAACCAACCTAGGCAAGTCAACAAAACCAACTAACTGAGGCAAGTCAACAAAACCAACCAACTGTTGCAAGTTAACATGAACTGTCACACAAGATACAAGATTATTTGAGAATATTTCTGATGAGATGATGTCAACCATACCTGAGATTAACACATTAAATCTAACTATGCAAATAACAACTAACATCAGCTCAACAAGTACCAAAAGGAAAGGCAAAGATAAAGACAAACAAGAAGGAAAACAAATGAAAAAAAAAGGTCAAGTGGGAGAATTAAACATAAATGGTTTCGAAAACCAATCATAGGGCCTGGTTTAAGCCCTAACCAACCAATGCATTTGTCAGAAGAAGAATGAGGTATTCTAACACAAGAAGGCAATGAATCAACCAAATTTCAAAATACAAAGAAGGGTACAAAGAAATCTCCAAAGAAGAAATCAAAGAAGTAGTGCACACTATGTTATGACCTTCTGTAATCAATTATATCCTTGTGTAATGACTTATGAAATTTTAATGTCCTTTTGTAATGACTGTAATGCACATTTTGTGTGTCATTTTCTAATGACTTATGCACACTTTGTGTGCCATTTTGTAATGACTGTAATGCACACTATTAGTGCCATTTTGTAATGACTAATGCACACTTTTGGTGCCATTTTGTAATCATCTTATGAACTAATCATTTCAATACCTTATATCACAATCATTTGTTGACAAAAAAGTTAAACATTTCATTAATACAAAGTAATTTTACAAATGTGTTCATAAACCTCAACATGATGAAAATACATCAGACTGCATAACCTCCAAATACATCAAACTACATAAAATTACAACAACATGAAAATTACATTAACTTGTACAACATTTCAAAAATCAACCAAGAGATCACAAGTGCCATCTTTAAATTGAAATACACTTCTTCTAAAATTCAATCTTCATCTTACCTTTTTCTAACTTCTTCAATGTGATTTCTAATTTCACATTTTTCATCTCACAGTTTTGGCAACTTTCTTGAACATTAGAATTCTCTTTTATATAGTCTCCAATTTCATCATCCCACACAAACAGGTCACAACTATTCTCATTCTACTAACACAAACAACATTTACACAACTATGAACATCTTAAACATCACTTTTTTTATTTTAAACAACATTTACAAAAACAAGAGTCTTACCCCTGCATTGCGACATCTCCAGAATTTCCTATTACAGTTTTGGACAATGTTGGAGACCCACATCTTCATTGCATGATCGCATCCACACATGGGTAAAGATGGAAATCCAACGAAAGGTGTGTTGCTGCTTCCAACTGAGTTGCTTCTAACCATGTTATCTTATATGCAAAATCGTACTAGGGAGAAGAATAAGAAGAACAAATTTAGAAGAATGGAAGAAGCTGAATGAAAATTCAAAGTGCAGAACGAAGCCCTAGGGTGAAGAAGAAGAAGAACGAAGCAAATGAAGAAATGAAAACCCAGCCTATTAACGTGGCATTAAATGGTCTAGTAAGCCAGCCATCAGATGCCAACTAGGAGGTCTCACTTGCATAGTCAGCGAAATAGTGACACAAGGGTCTTCATTGATGGAATCTGGATTTGGTAAGGGGGAACACACAAAAAATTCTTGTAGGGGGAAACCAAAACACGCTATAATGGTGGGGGGTAACATATATTTAACCCATTAATTTAGTTGTGAATTGTTAGATGGGTGTTTTGCATACCTATGTATGAATTTATGAATATTTATGAGCAAAAAGAATATTTTGGTTTCCCTATTAAGTACATTGGACTTCTATAGGCAGATCCTTGTCCCCTCTTAAGGCAATACATGATTGCTAGACTTCCATAAGAATATCCTTCCTACCTCTTAAGGTAATACATGAATTCTGGACTTCCAAAAGAAGATCCTTGTCACCTTTTAAGGCAATACTTGAACACTGGATTTCACAAAAAGATTCTTGCCACCTTCAGGGGCAATACGAATAGGCTATATATGGAGAAATTAACTCATCTAAACGTGTAGCCTGAGGGACTTAGATTCTCATCATACAGGATAATTTAAATGCCTTGTATGAGGGACTTAAAGTCTAGTTAGATAGATTCATCTAAATGCCTCGCCTGAGGGACTTAGAGTCTCATTAGACAAGCTCATCTAAATGCCTTACCAAAGGTACTTAGAGTATCGTTAGACAAGTTCATCTAAAAGCCTCACCTAAGGGACTTAGAGTCTCATCAAATATGTTCATCTAAACTCTTTGCCTGAGGTGCATAGAGTCTTTTCAGACAAGCACATCTTAATGCCTTGCCTGAGGGACTTAGAGTATCGTCAGACATGATCATTTCAACACCTCACCTGAGGGACTTAAAGTCTTTTTAGACAAGCTCATCTTAACACCTAGCTTGAGAGACTTAGAGTCACGTTAGACAAGCTCATCCAAATGCATTACATGAGAGGTTTATACTCTCGCTATACATACTCATGTTAACGTCTTGACTCAGGTACTTAGAGTCTCGTCATATTGGCTCATTTCAATGTCTCTCTTGAGGGACTTTGAGTCTCGTCATACATGTTCATATTAACGCATCACTTGAAGGGTTTAAAGTCTCGTCAGATAGGCTCATCCAAACACCTTGCTTAAGAAACTTAGAGTTTCATCTGACAGGCTCATCTTAAATCTTTTCTTGAGAGGCTTAGAGTCTCGTTAGATATGCTCATATAAACGCCTCAATGAAGGACTTAGAGTCTCCTCAGAAAGGGTCATCTAAACGCTTTTCCATAGGGACTTAGAGTCGTGTCATACATGTTAATATAAATGCCTCGCCTTGGAGGACTCGACTCAAAGTCTCATGACATTATATTATTTAAGCGCATTGCCTACAAGTCTAAGTCCCCTGATGCAAACTCAATTAAGAAATTCGCCATTTACCAAGCATTTGTGTTTAAGGGACTGTGTAATGATATATTTGTAAGGACTCATAAGGGGAGACGGGATCATATCGCCCACAATGAGCGACAAGATCATATCACTCCACTCCTAGGTGATAGGAAAAGAAGGTAAGTGGCGTGTCTTGGTCAGAGATAATGCATAAAAAGAGTAAAGGGAATAACACATTTCTCCCTAGGAATCATGGATTCAATAATCCACTACCATTATTAGGGTGAGTGGCTGATTTTTCCGAGAAATCCTAAATTCAGGCACATAGGCCTCGAAAAATATCTCAACATTAGAGTTGAGAAAGGGCTATCTAATTATTCACAAAAGAATAACCTTGTAATAAATCCTCTCACCCTCGTAAGCTTGCTTTAATCCCAAAAATAACACCTGTAAAACAGGTCTCATCAACCTCATGAGCTTGCCATAAAACCCAACAACACTAAATCCTCTGACAATCCTTACCAACATAGGCTTGCTATGCATCTGCACTTTTTTCCAGCAAGTATAATGTGCTTCAAGAGAGCTTTGTAATTCTTCTTTGCTCATATTCGAAAGATCTTTAGATTCCTCAATTGCCACAACCGCATTATCGAATCTTAATGTTAAAGATTTCAAGATTTTCCCAACCATATTTTCTTCACTAATTGATTCTCCACATGTTTTGATTTGATAAAGCAATCTTGGAATCTATTTACACATTAAATGATGATTTCTTTCCCCTCTATCTAAATCAATTCCAATTGCGTTTTATGAGTTTGTAACCTCACCACCTTTGACTTTTTTGCTCCTGCATACAATTTCTCAAGAATCTTCCATGCTTGCTTTGAAAATTCACAATCTCCAACCTTCTCGAACTTAACTGCATCAACACATTGATGTATTATATATAAATATTTGTAATCCTCTCTCTCTCTCTCTCTCTCTCTCTCTCTCTCTCTTGTTTTCCTTATGCACAACTTTTTGTGTAGCAGTTGCATCACTTTCGATTGGACTCACACTATTCTTGATCACTTCAAGAACATCTTTGAAATTATGTTCTTTAGGTGACAGATATTGGACCTGGTGTTGAGACAACATGTCCAACTATTAAAAAACGTTTAAGGACATATTGACAATAGTGATGCAATAATAGTAAACAATGCAAAAAGCTGTAAAGTGAGACAAGAGATTGGTAATCTTGTTCGGTGAAATCACACCTACGTCTGGGGGGCACTATACCCAAGAAAAGAAATTCACTACTTTGAATTAGAATAATTAGTCTTATAAGAATATTTAACCCCTATGAAGTTCTATGCCTCTCCATAATCCTAATGACTTTCTATTTAGATGCCCCCTAAATATGAGAACCAACTCACTTTCTTCAACCACTAAACCCTAGTAATCAACCTTACTAACAAGTCTATTGATTGTTGAATTTACAAATAAACTAAGAAAAACCAACCTTGCCAAGTTACTAAAACATAGTTGTGTACAACAAAGATTCAACACTAATCCAGTTATGACATTAGCGTGGAATACAAGAAACAGACTCAGCCTAAGACACTAAACTTTATCTTCTGATTCGTGATCTTTAAGGCATGACAAAGTCTCTTTTTATAGAAATCCATTATGGGATTTTCTCCTTTGGATAGTGATCTGATTTTGTCTAGAAATATTGGAGAATTTATTGATATTTGTTGCTCCAAATTTGCTCCACAAAATAAGATATGATTTTATTAGAATTCAAATTTAAATCACAATGATTTAACTTTAATCTAATTAATTAATCAAACAAATCAAATTGCTAAAAGATAGCAACAATATTTGTTGCACACATTAGAAAACACATTCTATGTAATTGAAAAACGTACACATATAGAAGCAACCTTGTTCTACCTACAAGGGACAAATGTAGCACACATGTTGGCACATTGGTTCCCACATGTGTTATTCTACTCCAAAACAACTTGAAATATCCATTATTGTTTTACATAGTACAACAAATCCAAAAGGATCAAAAATCACCCCTTTGGAAAATTTTGGAAAAACAATTTTATTCAAGAACATACAAGATGTGAAAAACATAAACATTGAGAAATAACACATCCCACATATCCCATAGAGCAATAGCAACACCAACAGAAAGCAGAAACCACAATAATCCAACAACAATATAGATCAGAGTAGCCAACAGTAGAAAATAGTAGCAAATAAGGTTGCTACACAATAGTTATACTCCATAATAGATAACACATGCAATAATTTAATGATTATATATTCATGCATGCACACAAGGCCAGTACTCAGTAGACTAGAGTATGAAGCTACTACTAACATAGAAAAAATCAGTACACATAATTAAGGTGTTTTAGCAATTGTGCATGTTAGAACAAGATTTGTTCTTGACATATTCTCTTTTGATTTTGATGATAACAAAGTATTAAAAGAAAAATGGTTGATTTGATATGTGTTTTATTTATGCAGGTTTTCATCATTGTACATAAATAATCAGAATTTGTATTACATGAACACACTAAATAGTTATTTTATTACTACCTTCTAGTGGCAGAGTCTAAAGAACATTTGCTAGTGTGGCTTGGCGAAGACTCTGAGGACCTCAGCATTCAGATGAGTTACTACACTTGGTAATTTAATATAAGCTTCTGGTACCATTTAGAGTTGGTGAAAAAGATGTAGCTTGTCCATACTGCAGAAAGCATAATGTATTGTCTTATCACTCTGTCATTTAGAGTCTACAAGATTGTAAGGATCAAGAAAAGTTGGCATGCTCTACAAATGTCTGCTCTCAATGTCTCTATTAGTATAAAATCTCTTTAAGACTCAAAGGTTAAACATGTTACATATTGGATTCAGAATCTACTATGCATCCATCTTCAACGTCTCTTGTACTATGGAGTAAAGGCAAAGTCACTTGATCAAGTTACCTTCTGTTATATCTACTGCAGTTGGTCTGAGCAGTTGTAAAAGACTTATGCAGAAGTATAAGCGATTTTAATCATGAAGTGGTTATAATGAAAATATTTTGTGAGGCAAGGGGACTGTAATACTCTCAATTAAGGGAGGAACCAATATAAATCTTTTGTGTCTTCTGCTATTATTTTATTTACTTATGTTATATCTGCTGCCAATGAATTAAAACAAAATCTGAACATTAGCTTTGATTCTGAAACTCTGATCAGAAGTTAAATTAAAAGAAAATGTGAAACACAATTCAACCCCCCTTCTTGTGTACTTTTCACACCTTCAATTGGTATCAGAGCATGGTCTATGATAAACACTTACCAGTGGTGTAGATAATGATCCAATAAGAAAAGTATATTTCTTATTCAAGGAGGAATCAAGTACCACATGAAAAATATCATACGACTTTTCCTACCATATTCAATGGATGATTCCAATGGATATAAATGATGGAATAACTAAACATATTTTTAACTCACTGGTCTTAATAAAGGGTTGTTGAAGGTCTATAGAATATCCTTGAAAAAGGTATTACTATAGAAGTTGATAGTGTAAAGATGATCTTCTTGGAAATCTCTTTCACCATCTCAGAAGATGCATATTGAATATCTTCAGAGGTGGTTGCATTCTGGTAGATGCTCTATCTCACTTCTGAGTATATCAACATCATTGATTTGTCTGATGCTTGGACAATACTTGAGTTCTTGTGCTTGGGTTTGTGGGGATCAGTTTTTGAAGCTTGTACAATTACACTTCATCTAACCTTTTCAGTCAAATTCTGAGAAGATTGCTCTGAGACTTAAATCTAATATCACAGTTATTCAGGATATTTACATCTTGAATCTGCTATGTTCTGAAGGTTCGTCTTGCAATCTTCAAAAAACGAAATGAACTTAGATGATGAAAAACTATTCAATTGATCACTTTATCTCTTTAGCTTAAGTTATGTGGAATGACTAATGATAAGAAACTTAGGTTTCTTGTCAGAAGAACTTCCGTACTGGCTGAATGGATTGTGATATCTGTTGATAGAAGAGTAACTTCAGATGCTTCTGAAATATTTGTATTTCAACTGATTTCCTAGATCTGAAAGCAAGAAGTAACACTACCAGAACCTAATATTAGACACTCTTCAATGTTTAAACTTTTGAAGCTGATACTAGTGCAGGATGCAGATGAAAAGAAGCATCTGTGTTCTGAAATAAAAAATCAAGTATTGAAAAGTAAGAGATAGTGCCAAATCTATATTGCTTCAAAATATTTTATTATATGGAGTTTGTTCTTTATAGTGATATCTTAGGAAACTCCTTTGCTCTTTAATTGAGGATCATCATGGTAGTTGTTTTAAAAGACATTTATATGAGAAGTATTCAATTTCTCTTTGAGTTTTGTTAGTTGTACTAAGACAATACTTTGATTTGCTTTGTGTCAATCTCTAATAGCTAACACCATCTGGTTTTGAGCATGTCAATAATTTCAGAGTCAAAATATTTAATCCTAGACAATGAGATTAGTGACTCTACTTAGAACACGATTTTGTTCCTATCATATCTCATCCTAGACTTATACTCTGGAGTGATTTATGATTTTGTCATTAGGTTAAGACACAAGGTAAAGAAAAGTCTGTTTGTGCTAACATGTATGACCTTATAGAAATATGAGTATCATAATGTATCTGTCACAATATCAAGGAAAGAAGCAGAGGCATCTTCCATAAAGTTGTTTACAACTGTTATTGAAAGAAGATCCAATAACCTAGATTCATGTACTGGTGGTCAAGATTTTGGTGAGAGTAGTGGAGCAAATGGTTAGACAACCATTGAATCATAATCCACTCAAAGTGGTGTTCATACTCTATTGGTCAAGTATGAATACTAAATCGAGTCTGACCAGGGAAAAAAAGGGTATGTTTGTTTTTTCTGGTTTATCTTTTGATTCAATGAAACATTTGTATAGATATAAATACAAAGTTTCTGTTAGATTTCTAGAGAAGTTCTATTGAAAAAGAGAGCTTCAGAAGTCATTAAGAGGAAACTCTGTTGTATTTATTTGTACTGAATGTATTATTAAACCAGATGATGATCATATTTATGGAAACATTTTCCCCACTTTTTGAGATGATACTATTGCTTGTTAGTTATCTAAAAAAGACAATTCATATTCATTTATCACTCATGACTCTTGTTTCAAGATAAAGTGCTAGTTCTGAATAGAATCTTAAAGACCTATGACTGAGAGTTAATATCTCTATCTAAGTCTAGTTATACTAGACTCTGATGGATGACAACACTGAAAGTTGTCAGTTTTTGAGATTCAGAAGAAGATTATTTACTTCTGATATAGCAGTTTAAGTAAAAAGTTTTCCAAAAGCTTTTATAATACTTAAATTTTCGTAAAGGTGAGACTCATCTAGTGGAATTGAAATATTTGCTGGATAAGAACCTTTGGGTAATGATGTTTTCTCTTTTGGTACTTGTTGTTACTATTCCCTGTCTTGTGAAACATCATTGTGTCCTTTTTCTGACAAGATTCTTATTCCTATAAGATTCTTGTTCAACTTCTTTTTTTCTCTTTGCTTCTTCTTCTTATTCTTTTCTTCTTGGTTGTGTGCTAATCAAACCAAACTTGAGATGAGTTCTTCAGTTAATTCTCCTTTAAATCAGCTGGTTGTCATCAATGAAAAGTTTGTGGATTTTGATGAGTTACTTAAGATTGGTTCCAACTTCTGGAAGATTGTGTCTGAATAAGGCTGGAATGGCTAATTTGAGATGCTTTGCAGTTTCACTTATCCAAGTCTTGTCAAAGAGTTTTGGATTAATGCCTCTATTAGTGAGCTGAATTCAAAGTATGTTATTCTATCTAGAGTAATTGGTGTTTCTATTATAGTAACCTCTAAAGCGATTGCAAATGTGATCAATTGTGAGGAGATTGGAGAAATCCCTGATACTCTTGTTTGGGATCACCATCTTCCTATTTGGAGTATCTTTGTAGATCCATCTAATACATCAGTAGTCTCAAATCTTCTTCCTGATGTTGCTATTTGGAGTCAGATTCTGAATTCAAACTTACTTCCTAAGGATAAAAATTTAGACCAAGTGGGCCCTATTGAAAAATACCTGCTTCTACTTCTCAATTCAGATTTGAAGATTAATCTTCCTCAAGTTATGTTTGACCATCTGAAGTAGTCTCTTTCTTCTTTTCAAAAGGGAAAGACATTCTCCATTCCTTTTAGACGAGTTATTTCTGAGATACTTGTTCAATAGGGGGTTAACTTAAGTTCTGAGGCTAGTTCTTCCAAGATTTGGAGAGACAAGTTTGAAGCTATCTATGAAAGATTATGATGTTATATTTCTGCTTTGTATTTTTGTTAAAATCTTTGTATTAAGTTGCTTATTAATAAGTCAATTGTTTGTTCATGCTTGTATTCAGTTTAAACTATTGAATATCAATTTTGTGTTTTTGATGAGATTCTGAAAGTAATAAGAGAAAGAACTCATGTATACAACTTGTTTTTCATTAATAAAAAGAGGAACCTATTACAAGACAAATTGGATTTGCTAGTCTGTTGGATGTACCCTAAAGAATTTGCTAGGATCATTTGACATGTCCAGATTATCTAAGAAATCTTGCCATTCTTCCTTAGCAAACTTCAAAGCCTCCCTTTTCAGTTTGTTTCTGCATATCGATCCAGAAGATTTTCATCTTCTCTATGTCTTCACAAAGGATAATAAAAAGGAGAGCACTTTTGAGGATGATTGCTTGCTTGCAGATCCTTCAGCTGCTGCTTTGCCTTGGTTTGCATGAGTTAATGCATTCGGTAGTGCTGCCTCCCTGAAATCTTTCTTTGGAACCCGGATTTTCTTCTACTTGTACATCTTGGTGTTTTAGGGATTAAGTGATGATGGAAGAAAGCTTACTAGAGTCTTTTTATAGACGTGTTACATACACTGTCTTGAGTTTAATATTATTTAAGTACTGATTAAATCTTACCAACACTCTAACAATGACTCTTGGAAATATTACCTAGCAGTCTAACCTATTAAGATTCTTTGAGTAACTATGAGTTTATGTTTGATTTGTTTTAACTGCCGATTCTGTGTCAATTTCACTAGTTAATGTACTTTTATAAAATCTAAAGAAAAATTACTAGAATGTACTTGCACGTTGAAAAGAATTCTTGGTCAAATAAACTATTTCATTAATTAAATTGATGGATTACAAAAATATTTTTAAAAGGGAACAATATGATTCTAGAAGAGATCCCTAGCTAGAGCATCTCGTGCCCAACAACGTCCACTATTGCCATAGTCCACCTCTTCATCTTCAGAATCAATCACTTCTTCCTCTTCAATGATTGGGAGAGAGTGGTAGAAGTGCTTGTTGACCCTCCTTTTCTTCTTTGACCTCTTCATGCTTTTTTTATTGGCTTCAAGGTAGCTACTGTTGAACCTCCTTCTAAAGGTCGTTCAGGTGTTGTTGATGTTGCCTTTTTAGAAGTAAGTTGTGCTGAGGGTAATGACTCAGTTGTAGAGGACTCAGAAGCAACTCGCCTCTGAGGGGATTGGATTTGTAAGCTTGTAAAGCTCAATGTAGCATCTGTCAAGACGGATGTGTTATGACTCTCGGTTGTTGACTCCATATCTCTAGGTAGATGATTGATGAAAATGAGTTAGGAGCTAGATGCTTTTATAATGGTTTCTATGGATACCAAGAGTATGAAATTAATCCTTGTTTAATTCTTGGAATAGTAACGATCACTAAGAATTTAAAGCATGCACTATACAAACCTTAATGATTCTTATTACTTGATTACTTTTTTTTTTGGAAACTGATCTTGTAATGATGCTTTGAGATACATTTATTAGTGATATTCTTCTCTCTTCTTCTTCTCTTCTTCTTTTATTCTTTTTTATATGACAAAAGCGGGAGAAATAATGGTAAGTATTTAAGTGGAAACTGAACCCATTGAGTACCTATTCATTTGTATATATTGGTCATTAATATTATTGTCATTTATTTTCTGTTTTTATGGTTACCTTGCCCAAGGCGTATTTTAACTTTCTTGTAGATAGGTCTAAGGAAAAACTTACAAACCTCTGACATAGCCTATCAGACCCAGAAGGAGCTTGCAAACCTCATATTCTGGTGTTGCCAAAAAAAGTTAAAAGGGAAACATATTTTAACTCTCTTGTATATAGTGTTAAGTAAGAGCTTACAAACCTCTGACTTGGCCTATCAGACTCAGAAGGAGCTTACAGACCTCGTATTTTAATGTTGCCAAATGAGGTTAAAATGTTGTTATTTTGATCTTCTTAAATATGGAACTAAGAGGGAGCTTACAAACCTCAACCTTGAAAATGTTTGACTCAAGGGGAGCTTGCAAACCTCAGACCCCGATGTTACTAAGAAGACTAATTTATTTTTTCTTGAAAAATAGTTCTTGGTGTTAGAGTCAATAGAACTCAATTGTGGACTATCAGAATCAAGGGGGGCTTACAAACCTCATACCCTGTTGTTGTAGAGAAAATTAAATGCCCAACATTATCCTTTAAATACTTATGTTTGTCATCATAAAAAAGGGGGAGATTGTTAGAAACGGATATGTTTTTGACATATTCTCTATTGGTTTTGATGATAACAAAGTATTAAAAGAACAATAGTTTATTTGATGTGTGTTTTATTTATGCAGGTTCTCATCATTATACATAAATAATCAGAATATGTATTATATGAACACACTAGAGAGTTGTTTTATTGCTACCTTTGATCGCGACTTTCTATGTCTAATACAACTTAACTGCAAGTGCACAGTCTATCGCGTAGTAATAAAAGATATCGATCCCACAAGGACTCGTAATCAAAATAGTGTTCTCGGGAGTTACTATGTTTAGCTAGGTAGATAATGTTTAAGGGAATAATTGCTATTACTAAAGGGAACTAAAAAACGTTACTTAAATTATAATTACGCGAATTGATATGCAATAATTATGTTCTTCGGGGATTTGACAAGTTACCGGTATATAAAATATTTTCAGAATTTATTTAAGAAGAAAATAGTGATCTAAAGCCCTTCGTCTCACGATGGTTGTTGACGCTAGTCGCAACTTTAAGGCGGAACGTATGCTGTCGCTATCCCATTCGGGGTTAAAATCGCTTTTTGGAAATCTCTAAGTTCTAATCTATTTTAAAGTGCTTTTGCTGTTATTAAAATAAATGCCTAGTGTTTACTATCCGGTCCTAGCCGCAGCTGTCGCTTGTTGGTTCGTACCTTAATTAATTTCCCACTGTCGTGGCAGAACTACTTTTAAATAAGTTCTCGCTGTCGCGACGAACGTTTATTCAGGAAATAAGTTTAAACACTCAGGCCATAAACAACTTTTGAAAAAGAAAGGTTTTAACCGGTTATTATCAAATCCCGTCAGAATTATTATTACATACCGATTACTCTGGTTTAGCTAGACATGGATTTGGAACAGGTAAAGCGTAAATAGAAGCAGAAATTTAGAACATACATACTGCTGGGAATTAAAGTTACAATTAATGAAATAATAAAAACCTGTAAAGTATCCAATTGGCTTTTGGCCAAATCCCAACGATGTCGGCAGGATTATGTCTTCAAGCCAATAGAGCGCACAAATGAATATTGCAGAAATGGAATACAAGAAAAAGGAAAGGAAAACAAAAACAAGACTTAAACTAAATTTGCTCTGGAAAATATTTGGGCAGCACTTCGTTATCTGAATGCGGCTTTTTCTTTCTCAGCTCCCCTCCTTCTCCTTTTATAGAGGTGAAATACTAACGGTTATATTTTGCAGAAGGTGGACTTGGGATCAGAGAAAATAGGAAGTAGTGGTCCATTATTTTGGGACTTGGAACTGATTTTTGCACGTTACTGAGGTTCTGCGTTTTTGCCTGCATGACGGTCGTCATGGTGTGTGACGGTCGTCACCCGTGTGACGGTCGTCATGGATGTGTGACGGTCGTCACAGCAGCAAAATTCGCATCTGCTGTTTTTCATGTTGTTTTCATCTGGTTTTCGTCCATATTTCATCTGTAATTGCTTCTTTTCTTCATATTGCTTTGTTTGGACATGATCTTCAAATACCTGCAAAATATCAGACAAATAACATGGAAAAACCCGAAATCGGATTGAAACCAGTCAAATATTAGTTGAATTATACGTCAATATATATATATATATATATATATATATATATATATATATATATATATATATATATATACGATTTCGCGTTATCAAACTCCTCTAAGCTTGAATCTTTGCTTGTCCTCAAGTAAAAGCAGGAAGAATAAAAGTCGGCAAGCACGAGGCAGCTTCCTCGTTCAGAAAGTTGGGAAAAGCCGGGATTCTATATAGGAACAAAACGAGTACGGTGCCGACATTGGACTATAAGTCTTCGGAGGTCTCCTTTTTATGCAAATCGGTCCCAATCATGCTACTGCAGCTTGGTATCAAGGTTCTCGCATCAAGTTTACCCTGTTTGTTCTAGCGCAATCACATTAAGCCCGTTGTCCATACACTTTCATGGCAAGTCAACCTGTTAGTGAATATGATCTCATTGCTGTTTTGATCTTTTCATTGCTCATAAGCTTATACTATTGATTTTTCAATGAGTTTTTGTACCGTTGGGCTAAATGCTCGGGTGAGGAGCACCTAACTTAGAGGGAACATGTCTCTATACTCAGGCTATATAGCTTTCTTTTCATGATTTTTCATCTTTTTTAGAGATCATACACTTATTTGCATTGGTTGCTCGCTTAGAAGTGTTTAGGATGGTGCTGACTGCTTGTATAAACTACTTGGGGTTGAGTTTGCGTAGAAACTTGAAACTTTGGTACAAGTAGGTAGTGAAACCGACTCGCATAAACCGGAGGTCTAAGGTGTCAGGACGGTACTGGTTTTGTTAGAATTTTCGTCTCGGAGTTTCAAAACTTGGTTTGAACTTTGGCGCATTCTCGTGATGCTTTTGAGGAACAACTGAAAAAATTTCGTTTATGTCGAATAAAGTGGGGAAATTTGCGTAACGGAAAAAGACATATAAATGAGTTGTTATTTGCTAAAGTAGGAAAATGTTTGAATTGAAATTACTGAATTGAAAGTACAAGGAAACGGGAAATAAACGTTCTGCTCCCACACTATCTCAATCAGTGTCCTCACTGATTTGAAAGTATGCGAGAGGGAAATACAAGGGAAATGAAAATGCAGGAAACGGAAAATACAGGAAACAAATAAAGAAAGAAAAGACTAGTCACGGCCTCTGCCTCGGTCACGTCCTCTGTCTCGTCCTCTACCTCTGGTTTGGTCGACTCGGGCCTCAAAGTTCAGAGCTCCGGTGTGATAGACATAATCCCGGAGTCCTTCGAATTGCAAGGTAAGATTTGCCAAGTTCTCAGTGATGGCTTCCTGGCCAGTTTGGAGCTGTTGCATCGTGGTTCTCTGCCAAGCTTCGAATTGCTCTGCTCGCTGATTTTGTTGCTGTATAATGGCGAGTATCTGTGCTTGTTGGTCGAGGGATCGGCAAAGGTCTTCTTCAGAGAAGTCGGGCTCTGGACGGTGGCGGCGGCGACGGTAGGATGTGCCTTCAGAAGGAAGTGGTTGCGATGCCTCAGGTTGCTCAGTTCTGTCCAACTCATCTTGCATTTCGTCAACAGACCCTTGGGTATTGGTTTGAGTTGGGGCAGCGGTAGCAGCAGGGGCATTCAGGTCAAAAAGCCAGTTGGCACGATCCTGTGGGTGCATCTGGGTACGTGACGGCATGATGATGCTTCTGATGGTTTTGCCACGCACGACTGAATGGTACTTTCCATCGGACCTGGAGCGGATGAGGTGAGAAGCTCTGCAATGGTTGGTGTCGAGAAATACCGAAGGAATTGTATGGAGATTTTGGAGTTGGGTACCGAGGTTCAGGCCTAGTGCAATGGAGGTAACAATCCCGCCAAAGTAAAATGGCTTAGAGCCACGGTTGCAGTTGGCCTGAATGTGGGCCAGGAGGAACAGAGCGGCGTTGATGGGTTCGGAATTGAACACGCAGCGGAGAAAGAAAAGTTCTTTGGAGTTCACCTTGTGGTTGCTATCTCTTGCGAAGATGGTGTTGCTCAGCACTCTGTGGAAATACCGGATGGTTGGGTTGTGGATGTGTGTTGCATGCAGAGAATCTCAGCCGTCGGCATTGATTCCGGTCAATTGGGACCAAAGCGCAAAAGCTTCATGTTGAAATTGTTCGGTAATGCGGCGGTGAACATCTTCGCCGCGAGGGAAATGTAGGATGTCGGCAATCTGATTTTGATTCAATTGGTAGTTCGTGCCGAACATACGGAAGCAAGCGGCGCCGAAATGTTGGCTAAGGTCGCCGCTAGAGGTGAAGTAACTGAACGAACTGAGGAACTCAAGGGTGAGTTGTTCGTAAGTGGGCTGCGGATTTGTGGTGATGGGAAGTTGATAAGGTGGGAGTGGGGGAAGAAACGTAACCTCTGTTATAGCAGATATCAGGTTTTGAACTCGTGACTGTCGTCACACATCTGTGACGGTCGTCATCCGTGTGATGGGCGTCATGGGTCTGTGACGGTCGTCACACCAGCAAATTCTGCAGAACGCAGAATTTTGCTACAGGGGTGCTTTTGACATGTTTTTAAGGCTTGTAAATGATATCACAATGGAATAAATCAGCTAAGAAGCATATGATAACATAAAAACAGAATAAAGGAATAATGAATAAAATTGAAATAACATTTAATTAAAATGATTGTTTTTAATGTAATACATAAGTGAAATGAAACAATGCGAAAATCAAAATAATTGAAAGCGTACGGAAAACAGGAAAAATAAACTAAACTAAAGCTAAAATCTCAAACCTTTTGTGCCTTCAATTCGTCAAACTTTCGGGCGTAGTAATCGAGCTGGTCACAAACTAAGTCCATGAAAACTGCTAATTCGCTGTGTATGCTTGTTATTTCTTCTCTTACAGTGGTCAGAGCTGCGTCTAAGTTGTCTAATCGGTTCAGAACAGTATCCATTTTGTCAGTGTTTTCTTCAGGAATGGGCTCAGGATAGGTGTTGTAATGTGGAGGGGTCTCAGGGTCTACCTCAGCTTCGGATACAACATCCTCATAATACATATAATCATGTGCTTCAGAGATGTGATCACTATCGTACATGTAATCCTGTGGTGTGGATTGAGGTGAAGGAGGTCCCATAGGCTCATCCAATTCATAAACCCAATTGTCCGTGTTATGGATACTTGTCATCTGATGATTTGGCAATGTGAATAGCGGGACAGGTTTGTCATTGATAAGGTACTCGTAAGGTCCAGGTCCCATGGTTCTTAAAATGCGCCTGTTAAAGCAAAACTGGATATTCATGGGTCGGACGGTGCCAAAACTAGTGCTTGCATTTAGGTGGAATCTAAGGCCAAGCTCGTGGGCAATCATTGTCACGAGGCCTCCTATTAGAATGGGTGATTGTGGTTCCTGAGTGAGGCGCAGGAAGGATCTCATCATAAAAGGCACGACATTCACCGGACGGCCCTGAGATGCACAGAACAAGATAAACAACTCTTCTTTAGATACTGTAGTAATGTTTTCTTCCTTTCCGAAAAGGGTGTGAGCTAGGATCTTATGAAAGTATCTGAAGGCGGGGTTATGAATCTCATCGTTATACATGCCATTTGGGTCAGGGTGATATTCGCCTGTGATTTTACCCCAGAACTGGTTTAGTTCAAAATCAAGATCGTCATCTTCGGCACTGATGAACACATGTGGTCCGCTAGGAAATCCTAGGAGGTTAGCTAATGACATACGGCTATGGGTTTGGTCCATTCCAAACATCCTAAAGGTGATCATCTCTGTGTTTGATCCAAAACCATAGTTGGGTAAGTACCTGAAGGAACTAAGGAATTCGTAGGTGAGGTCCTTATAGGTAGCAAAACGGGTTTTCAAGGAGGTGTTCTCCCAGCCTAATCGATTAAACAGGAATTGAATGCTATCAGTAATTCCTAGCTTCTCCATGGTAGACTTATCATAATACAGTGTTAAGGCTAAGTCTCTCTCAGTTAATGCTTCAAATCTTGCCTTTTGAGCTAATCCTCGAAAATGAACTTTTGTGAAGTCGTACTCGGCCATACTCACAGGTTAGTCGGAGAAAAACAGGAGGAAGGTTTGAAGGCTTTTAAAATCCTGAAAAGTTTAAAACAGAAATTTTAAGTCAGAATTTTTAGAAACAAAAGGTGGTAGAAATAAAAACAAAGTTTAAATAAAAGAGAAAATAATGAAACAAAAATAGAAAAAAATAGTAGCAATTTAAGCTTAAAATTTTGTTAAAATTTCAAAGTAAGATTTCAAATAAAAATGAGAATGAAATACAGTAAAGAGGGAAATACGGGAAAATTGGGTTGCCTCCCATTAAGCGCTGTTTTTAACGTCAAAAGCCTGACGATAGCTTGGTGACAAGCTATTCGGGTGTTTGAGCAGGAAGCTCGAGCAATGTTATACTACTGACTTGAGGGCTGTTTTCGTTCTTATTATAATGTTTTAAACGTTGCCCGTTTATGATAAACGGTGCATTCGTCTTATCGGTAATTTCAACAGCTCCACTTTGAAGTACTTTAGTCACTTCAAAAGGTCCAGACCACCTAGATTTTAGTTTACCTGGGAAAAGTTTCAATCTTGAATTAAATAGAAGTACGATGTCTCCCACACTGAATTGTTTCCGGACTGAACGTTTATCATGTCATTTCTTAGTTCGTTCTTTGTAGATACGGGCATTTTCGTAAGAGTCCAATCTAAGTTCTTCTAATTCGTGTAAGTTCAAGATTCGTTTCTCTCCTGTCTCAGTGTAGTTGAAATTAAGTGTCTTAATGGCCCAGAAGGCTTTATGCTCTAGTTCTACAGGGAGATGACAGGATTTACCGTAAACTAATTTGAAGGGTGTAGTACCTATTGGTGTCTTAAAAGCGGTCCTATAAGCCCATAAAGCTTCATTCAGCTTTGATGACCAATCTTTCCTTGAGGTAGCGACAGTCTTTTCCAATATTTGTTTTATTTCCCTGTTCGAGACCTCTACTTGTCCGCTAGTTTGCGGATGATATGGTGTAGCTACGCGGTGTCGGACTCCATATTTAGAAAGAAGTTTGTCAAAGATTCGCGATATGAAATGTGATTCGTCGTCACTAATGACGAGTCTGGGCACACCAAATCTAGGAAAGATTGTATTTTTGAAGAGTTTGATTACTACTCGTGCGTCATTTGTTGGAGCGGCAACGACTTCTATCCATTTAGACACATAGTCTACAGCGACGAGTATGTAGTTATTACCAAAAGAAGACGGGAAGGGTTCCATGAAATCTATTCCCCATACGTCAAAGATTTCTACCTCTAAGATTTCTTTCTGAGGAATTTCATCGCGTCGTGAGATGTTGCCAGTTCGTTGGCACCGATCACATTTTAGCACAGCGATGTGAACGTCTTTCCAGAGGTTAGGCCAGAATAGGCCGGCTTGGAGAATCTTAGCGCATGTCTTGGATGTATTGGCATGACCACCATATGGTGCTGAATGGCATTGGGAAATGATGTTTTCTATTTCTTCCTCTGGGACACAACGACGGTATATGTTATCGGCCCCTCTCTTGAAGAGTAGAGGTTCGTCCCAATAATATGGTTTCAGATCGTGGAAGAATTTCTTCTTTTGCTGATAAGTGAGATCCGGTGGAAGCACGCCTGCAGCTAGGTAATTAATGATGTCGGCATACCAAGGTAATGTAACTTGGGCATAGACGGCTTCTACGGCTTTTTCGAGTTCGGGATCTTACGAGATTAAGTTAGGCATGTCACTTTCTAATTTGGCTATCAGATGTTCGTATGGAAAACTGTCATTTATCGGTACTCGTTCATGTTTAATGCCTTCTATTCGGGATAAGTGATCTGCAACTACGTTCTCGGTTCCTTTCTTATCTTTAATTTCTAAGTCAAACTCTTGTAATAATAGGATCCATCTCAATAGTCTTGGTTTGGCATCCTTTTTGCTTATTAGGTACCTAATGGCAGCGTGGTCTGTGTATATGATAATTTTTGCTCCTACTAAGTAAGAACGGAATTTGTCAAGCGCAAATATAACTGCTAGAAGTTCCTTTTCTGTTGTGGCGTAGTTCATTTGGGCAGGATCTAAGGTTCTACTGGCGTAGTAGATGGCATGAAGCTTCTTGTCCTTCCTTTGTCCTAGAACTGCGCCTACAGCATAATCACTCGCATCGCACATGATTTCGAACGGTAGTCGCCAATCGGGTGGTTGCATAATTGGTGCGGTGATAAGGGCTAATTTTAATGTTTCGAATGCTTTTAGACAGTCGTCGTCAAAGACGAACTCAACATCTTTCATCAACAGGCCGGTCAGAGGTTTTGTGATTTTTGAAAAATCTTTTATAAATCTACGGTAGAAACCGACATGTCCTAGAAAACTCCATATTTCGCGTACGGATTTTGGAGGTTGGAGGTATTTTATAATTTTTATTTTAGCTTTGTCGACCTCAATCCCTTTATTAGATATGACATGTCCTAGAACTATTCCTTGTCGGACCATAAAATGACATTTTTCCCAATTTAGGACGAGGTTCACTTTTACAAAACATTCTAATACCATTTCTAAGTTTTGTAGGTATCCTTCGAAACTTTGTCCACATACTGAGAAATCGTCCATAAATACTTCCATGATGTCGTCTATGAAATCTGCGAAGATTGCCATCATGCATCTTTGGAAGGTTGCTGGAGCATTACAAAGTCCGAACGACATTCGGCGGTAAGCAAAAGTACCATAAGGACATGTGAATGTAGTCTTTTCTTGGTCATCAGGATGAATGGGAATTTGGAAAAATCCTGAATAACCATTTAGATAGCAAAAATATGAATGTTTGGCTAATCTTTCCAACATTTGGTCTATGAAGGGCAAGGGGAAGTGATCTTTTCGTGTGGTTTTGTTAAGCTTTCTATAATCAATGCACATTCTGCTTCCAGTCACGACTCTTTTTGTTATTGATTCGCCTTTTTAGTTCTTAACTACTGTGACTCCTCCTTTCTTAGGTACGACATGAACTGGGCTGACCCATTCACTATCGGAGATTGGATAGATGATTCCTGCATCTAGCAATTTCTTTACTTCGTCTTTGACTACTGTGCTTAGGATGAGGTTCAGTCTCCTCTGATGCTCTCTAGAGGTTTTACAGTCTTCCTCTATTGTAATTCGATGCATACAGATCGAAGGGCTTATACCTTTTAGATCGCTTATGTTATAGCCTAACGCGTTGGGGTACTTCTTTAGGACTTCTAATAGCTTTGCGGTTTCTAGTTGTCCTAAGTCGGCGTTGACTATCACTGGTCTTTTTAGTTCATCGTCTAGGAATTCATATCTAAGGTTTTTGGGTAGTGTTTTAAGTTCTAAAGATGGGTTCTTCAGACCTGGCATATGGTTTGGGGTTAGTGCTAAGCTTTCGCTTAGACTGTCGTCTTTATACGGTTTACGCCAATCATCGTCTTCAGAAATATCGGGTATTTGAATCTTTATTATTTCTGAATACGTGGTCTCTTCATTTTCAAGTTCTCTTATGCATTCGTCAATTACATCTACTAAATAGCAGGTATCGTCTATGGTTGGTGCTTGTAAGAACTTGGTGAGAATAAACTCTATCTTTTCTTCTCCTACTTCGAATGTTAGTCTACCTTTCTTTACGTCTATAATAGCTCCGGCTGTAGCTAGGAACGGTCTTCCTAGAATGATCGGAGTAACTGAATCTTCCTTAATATCCATAATTATGAAATCGGTTGGGATATAGAATTGTCTCATGCGTACTGGAACGTTTTCCAATATACCGACAGGATATTTGACGGATTGGTCAGCTAATTGAACGGACATCTTGGTTGGTCTTAGTTCACCCATATTTAGCTTTTTGCATATGGATAGGGGCATAACAATGATACTGGCTCCTAAATGTTGCACCCTAAAATTTGCCCAACCTTATTCACTTGGTTTATGTTTCAATTGCATTAGCATTTGCATATAGGGCCATGTACATAGGTTACTCATCTGCATAGCATAAGCATAGCAAGTCAGCTAACAGGGGACCAATCATTATTCTCATCTCTAGAGGCCTATCAAGAGGTTATTATCCTGATTCAACCTCATTCAAGTCATCAGAAAAGAATTTGGAAGCTATCAAGTCAATGGATCAAGCAGTTCATCTATCTCCTAACTGAGGGTGTCTGAGGATCAACAAAGAAATGGTGAGCTGTGGGCTGAGCATGGGGAGTATCTAGACATCTTGGAGGACTTAGAAAGTCATTTGGAGAAGGAGACAAGTCATTGGTGTGATCACAAGTATTGCAGTTGAAGACAGTCAACTAGGGTTTCATCTAGGTCAACCCTAGGTCAACCCTAGGTCAATTGACTGATTGAAAGGCATTAAGGGCTATTGGAGAGATGTGGGGTTCATCATTTGACATGGAGAATAAGGATATGTTGTTATGCTAAGAAGAAATCAAGAGAAATCAAGGAGAAGAGGAGTTTCTAAATTAGGGTTTCTGTGTAAAATCCCCTAGTTTAGGTCAAACTTCCAAGCAAGATAAGTCAAAATGCTAGCTTCAAATGGATCCTTGGCCAACATGAAACTGGTAGAGGATCTCAAGACCTTTAATTTGAGTTGTGGAAGACATCAAGGAGATTTATAGAACTCAAGTTATGGTCCTTGCAAGTTACAGGTCATCTGAGGTATCTGAAATTTTGTCTGTGAAAGTGACTTGACTTCCAAGCTAGTTTTACCCCTCAAGGAGATTTCAAATGAATTTCTGGTCAACATAGGAATTGTTCCTCATTGTCTTAGCTTTCTAGAATGGTGTGGCATGCCTTCATATGATGTGTAGAACTCAACTTATGGTCTTGGCAAGCAAAGGGTATTTTGGTCATTTGTCAGTTATAGGCCATTTTTAAGCAAAGGCCATATCTCCTATTCCCAAGCCTCAAATGGAAAAACTCAAAACATGAAAGTTGTTCAAAATGTGATTTTAAGTCTAGAAAGAAGGTCACAAATTGTTGGAAAAGCTCATAACATGAAGTTGCATGATTGGTCAAATTTGAACTAAAATGGCTTATAACTTAAATAAAGTCAAAGTGAAAAATGGTTTGAGAGATTTGTAAATGCAAATGGGGACTTCCAATATATGATTTTGGGTCCAAAAGACATTTCAAAGACAATGGTTCAAGCACTTTTTTGAGTTTAGAAGGAAAAAGAAAAGTTATTTATGGTTACTTGCATTTGAAGAAACATAACCAAAATGGATTCAATTTGGAATGCAAGGGAAGTTGCAAGATGGTTCTAGGAGGTTCATTTGAGCACTATATATTCATGAAATCATAATTGAGCAAGGGTTGAATCCTCATTTGTGCAAAAACTCCACCAAATTCTCTCATTTTTCTCTCATCCTCCAATTTGCAAATTCATTTCAATTCCACGAATTCTTCATCAATCATCACCAATTTTTGTTTTCATCATACTCAATCATCATCATGGAGTAGGAATCAATCAAGTTCTTGGTAGTTATTACTCAATTTCGTGCACTTTCATCAACAACATTCAAATTGCAATTTCCATTGGAACTCAAGATCCAAGGCCAAATTCATCAAGGTGCTGCATACAGAATCAAATACAGCAAGAGTAGATCCAGATCCAAGCATCAAGGCTCTCAGATCCACGAATTTCATCATCATCCACAAGATTTTGCTCCAGGTGCAAATCACTTCCACTTGCTTGATATAGATAGATTTACATTAGTTTGTTAGTATAATAATGATGTAGGATGTTAGTAGAACATTTCTGGTTAATTAGGAGTAGTTTAGTGATAGTTCATAGCAGGTTGTTAGAACTGGTTTGACTTAGAACTCTTAGGATAGGCCATAATAATCTTAGGTTGTTGGTGCAGAATGATCTACGTGAAGTGTAGTTTAAAGTAGTATAGGTTTGGTTAAGAATCTTGAGGATGAGTTGCAGAGTATTTTAATGGAACCAAGAACGTCACACGATCGGGTTCGTTGATAGGTTGAGTTTCAGTGCAAGCTACCACCATAGCCTTGTAGAGGAAGAAAATTGGAGCATTTTTGTTTTTTACATCGTGTTGATTCATGGCTTGATGAGAGAGTACTGAGAGGAGGAAGCTGGCACGTTGAATGCATGGTTATGGAAGTTGAAACCCTAGCATAGATCCAAGGAAGAAGATATAATCTTGTCCGTCCAATTCCATGTGGACCATTGACCCCAGACCTCATCTAACGGCCACGATTAAATCAAATAACGGAGGGAAATTCAAACGAAGCAAAACGCAGCGTTTCTTTTAATGAAGCATGCTGGGCTTCAGTAACATTGCTAAAGACACCACCCAAACGCAAGCCCATCAGGAAATACACGTGAAAACCCTACTGAATACACCCCCTGCTTCCTCTTAGTTTTATTGTTTTTTTTTTAATTCTGAAAACATCGCTTGGGCTTAGGAAAATTAATATTCGCCCCTCCCGTTTGCTGGCCCACTGGAATATGAACTGGAGCGAATTGCTATTCTTACCCCTCCCATCGTTTTAATTCAATTTAGTTTTTTAATTCACTTTAATTTTTACCAACTTTAAAAAACCATATAAAATAGGAAATTAACTCTTTTTTAGTGGTTGTTTTTTCTATATTTTCTTGGTTTTGTGTAGAAAATTGTCATTAAATAAAATTGCATTTTATTTTTTATTTGATATTTTTCCCATATTTTCCAAATAAATAGCATTTTAAAAAGTTTCGTTTCATGCATGATTTTGTTAATTTTTATTCTACTAGGTGCTTTAATATTTTTTGTCCATTCTTTTTAGGTTGTTTAGTTTAGACATTAAACTTATAGATTCAATTTAGTTCCCTTTTTTAGAAATTAAATTTAGGTGCTTAGTGTAGGTTTGAACAAACATGAACAAATTAGGGTTTTTAGGTGATGACTTAGGAAGTTTGATTCTTTCCCTTAGGACTTAGGATTTAACTAGATTAGTTATGGGACTATAGGGGCTATGGGTAGTTATTAGATCCCTTAGAGAAAAGTCAGGACTCCCCTACTGCTATTAATACTCTGTGTATGTCTGTTTGACTGGTGTGGTGTGCCCTCTGGGGATTATTGCTTGCTTGCTTGGGTATTGGGGTTGTCTGGGGACTTAGGAGAGCTGAAGACTTGAGAAGATGAAGACCATTGGAGATCCAGAGATTGAAGATCAACTTCCAGAGTTGAAGAGAAGATTCTTGTTAGTAGATGCTGAGGAGACTAGGGTTTAGGAGCTAGGCAGAGCTCAAGATTAGACAGTTTGTTTCTCAAACCTGGATTACTTTGTCTGCATCCATTCTTCTCTGTGATACAGAGTCTCTCTAAGACACTCACCCCCTTCCTTTGGAAGGCTTGGTGATAGTGTCTATGAGATAGAACTCTTGAGAGAAAATGTCTCTTGTGTTAGAAGCAGTCTGTTCACCACCCTTGGTAGTCAACTGATTGCTTAACACCCAATTCACTCTTGTGACTAATCCCTCATCCTGGAGGTTTGAGCTTGAAGAAAAGCCATTGCAGATAGAAGACTGATGATCAAAGCCCTTGCCTGAAGATCATGAAGATGGAGATTGATGCTTGTTGAAGCCCATAGCTGATTGGAGATTACTTGGAGCCAGATGTTGATTCAGAGCTGCTGATGCTGTTTCTGTTGCTGTTGTATTTTATTGCTGATGTATTGATTGGTTTTCTGGACTGTATTGTTTGCTGTCTACCCTGCTGGGTTGAAAGTGAAGTCTGTTCACTTTTGCCTATTGTTTTCTAGGTTCGAGGTTGAGTGGGACTCCCTTGCCTCGCTTGTACTGTTGCATCCATGCATTTTACTGCTTTACTGTATATATCTGGTATTGTTTCTGTTTCTGCCTATCCCGTAGGATCTCTGTTTCTCTCTGTGCAAGAGAGGAGCATGATAGACACTAGGTCTTAACCCATGCATGATAACATTAGGTTAGTTTGTTTCCCTTTGCAACCGTAGGTTAGAGTTCTGTCTCTTTCTTTCTCAAAACAAACAGAAAAACACATAAAGATTTCAAACACAATAAAAGACACTTCTTTCGTAAAAGAATGTGAACTCATCAAAACGTCATTTTTGTCCGCTTGGACCGCTAATCAGAAAACCTTTTTTCAGAAAGAATAAAATCAACCAAGACAAGCTTGTGTCGTACGTGGCCCGAACTACGTTTGCTCTGATCTTTCATACTGTATGAAAGTACGTAGGCATAGGATGCGATATCCTAGCGAGCAACCTTCCCCTCCTTTCCCGTAGGTAGGCGAACTACGTTGACTCTGATTTCTCGTTCCAGGCGAGAATACGTAGGCATAAAGTGCGATACTTTGCCGAGTCATTTTTATTTTCATTTTATTTTCTTTTTAACCCTCGACCTATAGTTTAGATAGAATAACAATCCATACCCAAAAACAAGCGTGGATCCCGTCGAGTACGACGGACGTGAGGGGTGCTAATACCTTCCCCTTGCGTAACCGACTCCCGAATCCAGGTTTTGGTTGCGATGACCATACCTTTCCCGTATTGTGCGAGGTTTACTCTGAGCGTTTCCTTTCCCTCCCGTGGGATAAATAACGCACGGTGGCGACTCTTCTGTTCAGCCGGCGCCGATTTTCGCAGTAGCGACAGCTGGCGACTCTGCTGGGGATGCTCCGTCCCCTGGCTGCTAAGGACTGCGATGGTTCTTATGCATTTGGGATCCAACGTCCCTTGAGAGAGTCAATCCTAACGCTTGTTTTCCCGTCGAGGATTTTGTATGGAGTTATTTTATATTTCTAACCTTGTATTTTCAGCTTTATATATTGATTATTGTTGCTGTATCTGGGGTGTGACGGGTGTTCTGATATCGAGAGATAAGCCGGACCTGGGCTTGAGTGCACCTAGAATTAGAGTAGAAATTAGTGGGCGCCCGCTTGCTTTGCTTGCTTCGGTGTCCCATGAAATCTACACTCAGACGAGGTTCCTCTGGTTGGCCTCCTGCCCCTTCCTTTGGTTGGCGTGGGTTGCTGGTTAGTTGGATTGTCGACTCTGGGGACCAATCATTTGGAAGTTGGCTAAGTGAGGCCTCTTCAGGAATTGATGATGCCACTCCTTCTAGGAATCGTATCATCAACCCTGAAAGTCTGTGACGCCGACGACCGCATAGGATGCCGTACCTTGTGCCAGTTATAGGGCCACCCACCTATGAGGGGATTCAGGGTTATGCAGGTAACTAGACCTTCAGACCACCAGTTTGTTTCTTGATCAGGATCCTGGATATTTATGGAGGGTTCTAAGGTCTGTCAGAGACCAGGTAGAGATGTGTTCTAAGGTCTGTCAGAGACCAGTTGGTGTGTTCTAAGGTCTGTCAGAGACCAGGTCGAGATGTGTTCTGAGGTCTATCAGAGACCAGTGGGGGAAATGATTTGAGGTCTGCCAGAGACCATTCAGGTTATGATTATGGGGTCTATCAGAGACCAATATTGGAGCTTTGTTTGAGGTATATCTGAGACCAGGGCTTGAGGACTTCTGGATGGTCTATCTGAGACCTTTCTTGATTGGGTTCAGGCTATTCAGCTACAGCTTTGGTCCCTGTTGCATGTTACTTGCATTGCATCCCTGCGTATCCATTACCATTTGCATTTCACTAACGTGTGTCTGTGCTGCAGGTGCATTTGCATTTCCCTAGTTCTAGTGCCCAGACTTCTGAGTGTTTGATCATGACTAGCTTAAGGAGAACGGTTGCTTACAAATTGCCTACGCCTGATATTGTTCCTCTACTTGGGTTGATCTCTCTTGCTGATGAGGGTGTTCGTAGGAGCTTCCGGATGAGCTATGGTAGATTACTGAGATTGGTGTGCAAACCTACAGAGGTAGAGTTAGATGGGCTGTATGCTTTGATGCAATTCTACGACCCTGATTTGAGGTGCTTTACGTTCTCTGACTTTATTATGGGACCAACCCTGGAGGAATACGCTGAGTATGTTGAGCTGCCCGTGCAGAACCAGGTTCCATTCATTCATTATGACGCCAAGCCCAAGCCGGAGGACTTGGCAAAAGCTTTGCATATTGATGCTTCTGAACTGGTGACTACTGTTTCCCGTGGAGTTCCAGGCTTCTCATTTCAGCTCTTAGTTGGTAAAGCCCAGGAGTACGCCCAGAGCGGGTGCTGGGTTGCTTTCAATGCTGTGTTGGCTTTGTGCATTTATGGCATAGTTTTGTTTCCCAACATACCGGATTTTGTGGACTTTGATGCTTTCTACTTGTTTGCCGCCGGTAATCCTGTACCTACCTTACTCGGAGATCTCTACCACTCACTGCATTACAAGAATGAGAAGGGCAGAGGGAAGAATGTTCATCTTTGTGTACCCTTGTTGAGTATGTGGTTTGAGAACCACCTTCCTAAGAGAAGATCTGTTGCAGAGACTACAGTCCCCGTTGGATGGCCAGAGCGCCTGATGAGGCTATCGTCGGAAGATATGGAGTGGTTTGATCGAGACCTGTTGGGATCTGAGCTCATCTTCAGTTGTTCTGGTTACCCTAATGTCCCACTGATTGGAAGAAAAGGGTGTATCAACTACAACCCATCGCTGTTGGTCCGTCAGTTCGGATATGCGCTGAAGAACCCGCCTCAGGAGGAAGAAGTACAGGAATCTCTGTACTTCACAGGTGAAGTGAAAGGGGAGTTATTAGCCAAGTTGCAACATGCCTGGACGCGTATTAACCGCAAAGGGAAACCACTGTTAGGTAAGAACGATTGCCAGGCCTATGCACCTTACAGGGTTTGGATCCAGGAAAGAGCAAGTCAGTTGAAGATGCCATTTCCAGACACACCAATCCTCGTTCTTATGCCGGCAGAAGAGCCAACTACTGTTTCTAGGGAGGCGTACGAGCAAATTGTGAGAGAAAAAGAAGCCTTAATGAAGATCAACGAAGGGTTAGAGCAAGAGCTAGCTCAAGTACGCAGTGAGAAAAACAAGGCCGTATATGCTTTCCAACAACAGATCGAGCTGTTAAACAGGTTAGGGGCTGAGTTGACTGAAGAAAAGAAGAAGCGCGAACGTCTGGGGCAAGAGTTCAGAAGCTCCCATGACATGCTTGAATCCAAGAAGAAGGCGCTTGACATCGCTCACCGAGAGATATCTTCTTGCAATAAGACTTGGAATGCTACACTCACTAACAACAAGAAGAGGGAAGATAAGCTAAAGCAGCAAATTTCCGACCTCGAGGAGAAGTTGAGGTCTAGCATTAAGAAGTGTGAGGAAGAAGTGATGACCCGGTATAGTGTCCAGCATGCACTGAACAAGGCAATCAAATCCAGAGATGAAGCAGTGTCTCAGAAGCGAAAGTTAGAAGATTGCTTCGGAGAAGCAACATGGGAAGAAACTGCTGAAGACGTACGCCGTGTCCTTAAAAGGAGAAACCAGCTTGTTGAAGGGCTGCTTGATCGACCAAGCCATCCGGAGACCAAGAAGTTGATAGAGGAGTACCAGACTTTTGGGAGGATTTGATCATTTCATGTAGTAACTTGTATGCTTTATTTGCATAGTGCTGACCATCACCAGGATTGTTGGTTGAGGTCATGCCTTCTTTGTACTCTCAGTGATATTGTACCCTGGGCTTATTGATTCTCCCTGCAATATATGAGGCTTTCTATGATTCAGCTCCGATATTCCTATTGTCAACACTGTCACTGCACTGGCACCTTCACACTAGAACTGGGGGAATGAATTTCCCTAATGCACAGACACATTGCATTGCATTCATGCATTCATATTGCATTACAGGTAATCTTTGAATAGTGTCTTATTTCCCGCTTTTAACAGGTACTTAACAGGATTGCAGATCAACATCCGCACCGCTATTCTACACGCTCCAATTGTCGAAAAATCATGGACCAAATGCAGAACGAGATGCAAGATGTGCGCGAGAAGCTCGCTCTCTTCATGCAGACCATGGAAGCTATAGCAAAAGGGCAGGAGAATTTGCAGGCCATGGTCCAGCCTCTGTTGGCCCGAAACGCTGGTCATGGTAATGAAGATCATCAGTCTGTACGGGTCGATACTGTTCATGGAGACGGCACTCCCACGCCAGTGGCTCCGCCTGTAGTCAATACACCTGCTGCTAATATCAACAACGCTACCGCTGCTGTGAATGGTAACGTCGGAGTGGGGAATGAGACTGCTGTCCATAATGCTGGGCTGGGTGATGGAGATAATCTAGGAGGTAATGGCTTTGTCAATACTGGATTCGGATTCAACGATCAGGGATTCGATAACACTGGGAAGTATGGCTTTAATGCTCAAGGCTTTGGGCAAGATGGTTATGGTATGGTCAATCAGGGTTACGGAGGCTTTGGGAACGGAAACGGTACTGGATTTATGGCTTTTGGTCCTGCTGGAGGTGTTCAAGGGTACGGCAACAGAGGCCGAGGTCCGGGGATGAATCAGATCAGAGCTGGACGTAATAATGGATATGATGGGTACGGAGTTGGAAACGGTATGTGGCAAGAAGATCAGCAGGAGGACGCCTTCTCCGGAGGAGGTTTTGAAGGGCCGATGGATGATTCCCAAAAGATTAGAATGCTGGAAAAGCAGATGAAGGGAGTCCTAAACCAGAGTGCTGTGGGTTTGGACATGGCAACAATGGGCTTAGTACCTGGCTTAAGGGTGCCAATTAAGTTCAAAGCCCCTACGTTTGACAAGTACAAAGGAGACACATGTCCGAAAGTGCATGTACGAGCTTATTACAGAAAGATGTCTGCATACTCAACTGATGAAAGAATGCTAATGCATTTCTTTCAGGATAGTCTGTCGGGCCCTTCCCTAGAGTGGTACATGGGGTTGGAGCCAACTGATATCAAGACATGGAAGCAATTAGCAGAGGCATTTGTAGCCCATTACAAGTATAACAGCGACTTGGCGCCCAATCGGGTCCAATTGGCGGGACTGTCGCAGAAGAAGGGGGAGAGCTTTAAAGAGTACGCGCAAAGGTGGCGCGATATGGCTGCCAGGGTCCGTCCTCCTGTAGAAGATAAGGAAATGAATGACATGTTTGTCGGCACATTCACAGGGCTGTTTCATGATATGCTGTTTCATACGTCTCTGGCCAGTTTTTCAGACCTGATTCTAATGGGAGAAAAGATTGAACGTAACATTAAGCAAGGAAAGTTCCAAGTCGAGGAATCAACTGCATCTGGCAGTAATAGGAAAGCTTATAGTGGACGCCGTCAGGGCGAGGCAAGTGCAGTATTTGGAGGCCGAGGCCGGGGCCGAGGCAGGGGACGAGGTCAATATCGTCAGCCGCAGCAGGTGGCGAGTGTTACTATCCCATATCAACAACAACCACTCCAGCAACAACAACCGGTTCAGCAACAGCCATTGCCACAGCAGCAGCAGCCTCAGCAGGGGGCACAGCAGGTTCAACGAAGATTCCAGGGTAGTAAACCGAGAAGAGTGTTTGAGAAGCCTCCCTCAACATATGCCGATTTGTTGCAGACATTGTTGGGATTGAATCTGGTAGAGAAAAGAACTCTGGCACCAATAACGGGAGCTCCCCCGTTCGGCTACGATGCAAACAGACACTGCGAGTTTCATTCTGGAGCCCCGGGTCACGATATAGAAGGTTGCCATGCTTTTAAGCACGTTGTGCAGGATCTTTTAGACAACAAGACTATCAATTTCGGAACGGCAGGTACGAATATAGTCCAGAAACCCATGCCTAATCATGGGGCAAACGCCGTTCTGACTGAGGAAGGTCTGAATCTTATCATGAATGTGGAAGATTTAAAGACGCCGCTGAGCGAGATAAAGAGTCGACTGTTACAAGGAGGTGTTTACCCAGGATGTAACGAGTATTGCTTAGACTGTTGGACCCTAGCTGGGGGGTGTGAGGATTTGAAGAAAGGCATTCAGGCTTTAATTGATGAGGGCATATTGCAGTTTGATCGAGCGGCAACTGATGAGCCCGCAGGGGCAGTAGTGGATAATCGGAGTGATGTGGCCACGGTAACGATTCCTCGGAAGACGATCACTATTGCAGCGCCAGCTCAGCGACCACCGATCACCATAACTAAGGCCGGGCCAATCCCGTACGAGAACACGAAAGCAGTCCCATGGTCATACGGGTTGGAAGTATATTGTGACGGGATAAAAATTGATGTTAACAAGCAGCCAGCGGAGATTGTGGATAATGTTGTTGGTTCAGGAGGCATGACAAGGAGTGGCAGGATCTTTATATCCCCTGAAGTGGAAGCTGAAAGACTAGCGAAAGGAAAAGGGAAAGTGGTTGAAAATGTTCCGGTACAAGCAAGTGAAAAAGAAGCGGCATCGAAGGATGTAGCAGAGTTCATGCGCTTGATTCGAAAAAGTGATTATAAGATTGTGGAGCATCTGCAGCAGACACCGTCCAAAATATCTATCCTGTCACTGCTGTTGTGTTCGGAAGCTCACAGAAACGCTTTGCTGAAAGTCCTGGACACTTCTTTCGTACCCCAAGACGTCTCCGTAAATCAGCTAGAAGGAGTATTGGCACATGTGAATGCAGGCCACAGCTTGGGCTTTACCGATTTTGACTTGACTCCGAAAGGGAGAGATCATAATATGGCATTACACGTATCTGTTGAGTGTAGAGGATCAGTAATGTCGCACGTATTGGTTGACACCGGATCATCTTTGAATGTGTTGCCCAAGAAGGCGATGATGAAGCTGGATGTTCGAGGAATTTTGTGTACACCCAGTGATTTGGTAGTCAGAGCATTTGACGGCACGCGGAGAACAGTCTTCGGATCGATTACCTTGCCTCTGCAAGTGGGGCCGGAAGTGTTTGCAACGGAGTTTTATATCATGGATATACAGCCTGCGTACAGCTGCTTGCTTGGAAGACCCTGGATTCATGGAGCAGGGGCAGTCACGTCCACCCTGCATCAGAAGTTAAAATATATGGTCGGAGACAGCGTAGTCACCGTGTGCGGAGAAGAGGACATCCTGGTCAGCCATTTATCTTCATTTAAATATGTGGAAGTCGACGGAGAGATCCATGAAACGCCCTGCCAGGCATTCGAAGGTTTGCGCATCAAGGACAAAGGTCCCAGGCCGAGCAAAGTGCCAGAGATAGCTGTCTCATCGTATAAGGAAGCTCAAGCTCTAGTGGAAGCAGGAGAAGCCAAGGGCTGGGGCAAAGTGCTGGACATTCCTGTGAAGATGGACCGGTTCGGACTGGGGTACCAACCGTCGTCATCAACTCCTTCCGTGGGAGCCCCCCGTTTCAGAAGGCCAATCACCATCTCTGCCAGTGGAGTATGCCACGAAACTGTCAATGTTGCGTCAAAGTCTGATGAAGGAGACAGCGACTGTGATATGGATGCCTGGATTCAGCCAAGCACGCCAGGACAAGGACTGTGCAACTGGTCTATTCAGGAGCTTGTTCCTGTGACTTTTAAACAGTAATGCTTTGCTTTATTAATTGTTGAATAATCTGATGTCTTGCCCGGGGCATCAGGATTTGCTTAGGGCTGTGTTGTTATGAACATTGCGTGTTAATCATTAAATAAACGGCGTTTTTCATGTGCAAATACTGTAATCCTTGTCTTTCTTGTTTTATATTTTTCAATAAAATGGCAACGTGGTTGTTCGCTTTATACGCATTTTGAAGCACGTAACCGTTCCTTTTGCAGGATAACACTTCCAGATGACATCCTTGAACCACCTATGACTCGTCCCGACTTCGATCACCCGGTATTCCAGGCCGAAGAAGAGGTTGTCGAAGATAGCGACGTTCCTGAAGAACTGTCTTGGTTAGTGAAGCAAGAGGAAAGAGCCATTCTGCCTCACGATGAGGTCATCGAAATTATCAACTTGGGGTCGGAAGGGGTTGAGAAGAATATTCGTATCGGAGCCGCACTGCAGAGTGATATCAAGCGAAGACTGGTTGAAATGCTCCAAGAGTACAGTGATGTATTCGCTTGGTCGTATGAGGATATGCCAGGGCTCGATACAGATATGGTCGTGCATCGTCTGCCATTGAAAGAAGATTGCCCGCCGGTCAAACAAAAGCTTCGCAGAACGCGACCAGATATGGAAATGAAGATCAAAGAGGAAGTTCAGAAACAGTGGGACGCTGGTTTCCTGGCTGTGACGAAGTATCCTTCATGGGTTGCCAACATCGTACCAGTGCCAAAGAAAGATGGCAAGGTTCAAATGTGCGTGGATTATCGAGATTTGAATAAAGCAAGCCCAAAAGACGATTTTCCACTTCCTCACATTGACGTGTTAGTTGATAATACCGCTCAATACTCCGTATTCTCCTTCATGGATGGCTTTTCAGGCTATAATCAAATTAAAATGGCGCCAGAGGATATGGAGAAGACTACTTTCATAACGCCTTGGGGAACATTTTGCTACAAAGTGATGCCCTTTGGTTTGAAGAATGCTGGGGCAACATATCAGCGTGCGATGACGACTCTTTTCCATGACATGATGCATAAAGAGATCGAAGTTTATGTTGACGATATGATTGCCAAATCCCAGACGGAGGAAGAGCACCTGGGGGAATCTGTTGAAGCTATTTAAAAGGCTTAGGAAGTTCAGGCTGAGGCTGAACCCTAATAAATGCACCTTCGGGGTGAGATCGGGTAAACTGCTGGGGTTTATCGTAAGCGAAAGAGGAATAGAGGTCGATCCTGCTAAAATAAAAGCGATTCAAGAAATGCCGACGCCTAAAACAGAGAAAGAGGTGCGCGGGTTTTTAGGGAGGTTGAACTACATTGCCCGGTTCATATCTCACCTAACGGCCACGTGTGAACCATTATTCAAGCTGTTGAAGAAAGATCAAGCTGTAACGTGGAACGAAAATTGTCAAAAGGCGTTCGATAAAATAAAGCAGTATTTGCAGGAGCCTCCTATTCTAATACCCCCAGTGGCAGGGAGACCCTTGATCATGTATTTGACGGTTCTTGAGGGAAGCATGGGTTGTGTTCTCGGTCAACACGACGAGACAGGGAAAAAAGAGCATGCGATCTATTACTTGAGTAAGAAATTTACAGACTGTGAATCTCGATACTCAATGCTGGAAAAAACTTGTTGCGCGCTAGCCTGGGCCGCCAAGCGTTTGAGGCAGTACATGCTGAATCATACAACCATGCTCATCTCGAAGATGGATCCTATCAAATATGTATTCGAAAAGCAGGCGTTGTCAGGTAGAATTGCCCGTTGGCAGATGGTCTTGACTGAATATGATATCCAATACGTCTCGCAAAAGGCTATAAAAGGGAGTGTGCTGTCTGAGTATCTGGCGGAGCAGCCTATTGAAGAGTACCAATCGATGAGGTTTGATTTTCCTGACGAGGATATCATGTACCTAAAGATGAAAGATTGTGAAGAGCCGTTGCCAGACGAGGGACCAGAGTTGGGGTCCAAATGGAAGATGATATTTGACGGAGCCGTGAATGCTTACGGTAGCGGAATAGGGGCAATCATCACCACGCCACACGGGTCGCATATCCCGTTTACTGCCCGGTTGACCTTTGCTGTTACCAATAATGAGGCCGAATACGAAGCTTGTATAATGGGGCTTGAAGAAGCCATTGATTTGCGAATCAAACATCTAGACGTATACGGAGACTCAGCTCTGGTAGTGAATCAGATAAAAGGGGAATGGGAGACACGGCAGCCTAATTTGATACATTACATGAATTATGCAAGGAGATTGTTGCCTTTCTTCGACAAAGTTGAATTGCATCACGTACCGCGGGCAGAGAATCAAATGGCTGACGCTCTGGCCACTTTGTCTTCCATGTACAAGGTCAACTTCTGGAACGAGGCCCCCAGAATCATTATCTCGCGGCTTGACAGGCCTGCCTTTGTATTTGCTATCGATGAAGCATCCGATGATAAACCGTGGTATTTTGATATCCTTAATTTCCTGAAGAACAAAGAGTATCCGGCTGGGGCATCCAGTCAGGATCAGAAGACTCTCAGGAGATTAGCGGGTAATTTCTATTTGAATCCGGATGGCGTCTTATACAGAAGAAACCACGATTTGGTGTTGTTGCGTTGTGTAGACGAGAAAGAGGCAAAGCTGCTCATGGAAGAAATACACGAAGGTACCTTTGGTACGCATGCTGGTGGGCATGCTATGACGAGGAAGCTGCTACGGGCAGGTTATTTTTGGCTGACTATGGAAACGGACTGTTTCAAGTTTGCGAGGAAGTGCCACAAGTGCCAAATCTATGCTGACAGGATACACGTGCCTCCGAGTCCTCTAAATGTGATGTCATCTCCATGGCCATTCTCGATGTGGGGAATCGATATGATTGGAAAGATCGAGCCGACGGCTTCTAATGGGCACCGGTTCATCCTAGTAGCAATCGATTATTTCACCAAGTGGGTGGAAGCGGCGTCTTACGCGAATGTAACGAAGCAAGTGGTGGCCAGATTCATCAAGAGAGATATCATTTGCCGATATGGGATTCCCGAGCGGATAATCACGGATAATGGTTCAAATCTGAACAACAAAATGATGAAGGAGCTCTGCCAGAATTTCAAGATCGAACATCACAACTCCTCTCCTTACCGACCCAAGATGAATGGCGCTGTTGAGGCGGCCAATAAGAATATCAAGAAAATTGTCCAGAAAATGGTGGTGACCTATAAGGATTGGCATGAAATGCTACCTTTTGCTTTGCACGGTTATCGTACGACGGTACGCACATCAACCGGGGCAACTCCGTTCTCGTTGGTATACGGAATGGAAGCGGTATTACCATTGGAAGTTGAGATCCCTTCTCTGAGGGTATTGTGAGACGTTCAGCTGGACGAGGCAGAATGGGTGAAAGACAGATTGAATCAACTGAGCTTAATGGACGAGAAGAGGCTAGCTTCCCTAGCATACGGTCGTTTGTACCAGAGCCGAATGAAGAAAGCGTACGACAAGAAGATACATCCGCGAAGCTTTCAGACGGGCGACCTTGTGCTGAAAAGGATTCTCCCGCCGCAAGCAGATCATAGGGGCAAGTGGACCCCCAACTACGAAGGGCCATACGTTGTTAGTAAAGTCTTCTCAGGAGGAGCGTTGTTGTTGTCCACCATGGACGGAGAAGACTTCACGTCACCTGTGAATTCGGACGCAGTTAAAAAATACTTTGCTTAAAATAGACCCGCTGGACAGAAAAAGAGAGTCCAGGCAAAAATGG
This sequence comes from Lathyrus sativus, assembly GCA_963859935.3. NCBI lineage: Eukaryota > Viridiplantae > Streptophyta > Magnoliopsida > Fabales > Fabaceae > Lathyrus > Lathyrus sativus. The sequence continues at coordinate 494,924,039 of OZ012741.1, forward strand.
GGCATCCTGGCGAACCAAAAACAGAATGAAAGGTTCGGGCAAAAGTTAGGGATAAAATTGAAAAAAATATACACCCGCGAAGTTGAAAACCTACACTGGGCGGCTTCGGCAAAAAAGGGTATTCCGGTGAACTGAAAACCCGTAAAGGGCGGTTCACGCAAAAGTTAGGGATTTGAAAAGCAAATGACTGCGGTCCGAATTTGATAATTGCAATGAGCATCAATGCGGGAGAATATATTTGAGGAGCCAGTTATCGGATACAATCTTTTCAGAAGTGGGGATACCGGAAAAGTATTAGAGTCGGACGAGTCATGGGAGGATCAGTTCGTGGTGTTCATCTGCATCCCGTTGCCGACATGTGTACAAATTTAAGTTGTCAATATTTATGCTTCTTGTGCATACTTGTATACTTGTATCTTTGCTTTGTGTAGCTTCCTCATTTCAGGAGTTACATCCCGTGTACAAAACTCCGCCCATTCAGGGGCCCGGTCAATAAAATACGTTATTCAATACTTGACACTGTTCTTTACTGTTTTGTGCATGATTCACGCCTAAGTTTGATGAAACTAGCATGAGTATAACGTCGCTGGCCCTTGCCAACAGTTGCTAAAGCTTTGGATTAACTGAAAATAACATCACTAACCTGAGTGGATTTGGTTGCATAGGCTTGTCTTGTATTGTTTGTGTTGTTGCAGGTTTCATAACCGTACGAGAAAGATGATCGAAAGATTGCAATAACGAAAGACTCAGGCTTCACGCAGGTCATGCAGGTTCTTCCTGAAGGAGGATCGAACTCTCCAGCTAGTCGTAGCATGTGCAAAGGGAATTGACGATTCCAAGATCGTAAGGCTGTATTCAGACAGGTTCATCTTTCCCCGCAGGGTCATGCACTCTCCCCCAGCGGAGTCGGTGGATTTCACCCCAAGAGAATCATCCCATCCCCAGCGGAGTTCTCTTTTCAGCCAGTGTTCTTTCCTCCCAGCGGAACTCGAAGATCAAGACTCTCCCAAGCAGAGTTGATGGTGGTTCCTGTCATTTATTTTGTCAGGGATACTGTGTAATATCAGTTCACTCTACAGCAGAAAGTCCGATCATACGATGCACATCTGCTATTCCCCAGCAAAGTTATATTCCCCAGCAGGGGGTTACCTCAACAAGGTGTTTGGTTTGAGCTCCCAACTTCCCAGTATGGTTGACTTCACCCTTCCGGCATTTATTTTGCTGGAATAACTCTGTAGCATCTGGCTATTCCCGGCGGAGTCGACATTATCTTCAGCATTTATTTTGCTGAAGCAGTTTCTGTACTCTAGCAGTTCAGGTGAAGAGAGCTCCTGCTCAAATGAACTACCAAACATTCAAGATCTCGGCATGGGACATTCAATGATAATGTCAGTTTCGGCAGTATTCCCCACAGAGTTACCAGGATAAGTTTCTCTTTATTCCCAGGCAGAATTAGTTGTCATCAGGGGTTCCATGAATCAGAATTTCAGAGGCCACCGCCGGTTATCAGAGCAGGCGTCCGATAGTTTGGTTTCCAGATATCCCCAGTAGAGTCCGCCTCAAAGTCGCTGTCACGTTGGTGCTGAGGAGTTTGTGGGTGAGGATCATTGGGGAACTAAGTCCTGACGTGGACAATTTATTCCTATATTGACGGGATTTCTTCAGAAGTGGGCGTCCTAACGTGGACAGGTTTATTTCCCCGGATTGGTGAGGTGTGTTAGTCCTAACGTGGGCAGATTCGGGTTCTCGAAATTAGGGGAATGGGAGGTCATGACGTTGACAAAAGTGATTGCTTTTTGTTGGTGTCCGGACGCGGACCAGTTACTCTCAGCAGTTATCTTTTTTCGTGTTGGCAAAGCATGGGTCCTGACGTGGACAGAGTAGACAAAGGTGTGAGTCCTGACGTGGACAAGTCTTATTTCCTCAGCAGGTCGAAGATGCCTGAGTCCTGACGTGGACAAATCAAGACGAAAGAGGGGTTCTAACATGGACCAGTCTATTCCTTGCATGGGAAAAGAGGTTTCAGTTCCTGACGTGGAAAGACGAGTCTATTCCTAACGTGGAAAGATGAGATTCCTTACGTGGAAAAGAATGGGTTTCCTTACGCGGAAAGATTGAGTCCTCACGCGGACAGATCGAAGAAGTTATTCCTAACGTGGAAGAAGAAGATAGATTCCTTACGTGGAAAAGTTAGTCCTGACGTGGACGGATTCAAGAAAAGTTGATTCCTGACGTGGAAGAATGATGTACTCCTTACGTGGAAAGGTGAGTCCTAACGTGGACAGGTTCAGAACCGAAGTTGTATTCCTTACGCGGAAAGATTGGAGTCCTGACGCGGACATATCGAGTTGTATTGGAGTCCTTACGTGGACAGATTGATACGGTTCTCCTTACGTGGAAAAAGAAGATTGCATCCTGACGTGGAAAGATGGAAAGTTTAGTCCTGACGTGGACAGATGCAGAAGAGATGATTCCTTACATGGATGGCGTTATTCCTGACGTGGAAGAGTCTATTCCTAACGTGGACGATCTATTGGAATATCCCCCAGCGGCGTTGCCGAGATTTTTCTGGGTTAACAGCAAGTGGAGTCCTAACGTGGACCGGTTTTAGTTGAGATTTCTGAATACGTGGTCTCTTCATTTTCAAGTTCTCTTATGCATTCGTCAATTACATCTACTAAATAGCAGGTATCGTCTATGGTTGGTGCTTGTAAGAACTTGGTGAGAATAAACTCTATCTTTTCTTCTCCTACTTCGAATGTTAGTCTACCTTTCTTTACGTCTATAATAGCTCCGGCTGTAGCTAGGAACGGTCTTCCTAGAATGATCGGAGTAACTGAATCTTCCTTAATATCCATAATTATGAAATCGGTTGGGATATAGAATTGTCTCATGCGTACTGGAACGTTTTCCAATATACCGACAGGATATTTGACGGATTGGTCAGCTAATTGAACGGACATCTTGGTTGGTCTTAGTTCACCCATATTTAGCTTTTTGCATATGGATAGGGGCATAAAAATGATACTGGCTCCTAAATGTTGCACCCTAAAATTTGCCCAACCTTATTCACTTGGTTTATGTTTCAATTGCATTAGCATTTGCATATAGGGCCATGTACATAGGTTACTCATCTGCATAGCATAAGCATAGCAAGTCAGCTAACAGGGGACCAATCATTATTCTCATCTCTAGAGGCCTATCAAGAGGTTATTATCCTGATTCAACCTCATTCAAGTCATCAGAAAAGAATTTGGAAGCTATCAAGTCAATGGATCAAGCAGTTCATCTATCTCCTAACTGAGGGTGTCTGAGGATCAACAAAGAAATGGTGAGCTGTGGGCTGAGCATGGGGAGTATCTAGACATCTTGGAGGACTTAGAAAGTCATTTGGAGAAGGAGACAAGTCATTGGTGTGATCACAAGTATTGCAGTTGAAGACAGTCAACTAGGGTTTCATCTAGGTCAACCCTAGGTCAACCCTAGGTCAATTGACTGATTGAAAGGCATTAAGGGCTATTGGAGAGATGTGGGGTTCATCATTTGACATGGAGAATAAGGATATGTTGTTATGCTAAGAAGAAATCAAGAGAAATCAAGGAGAAGAGGAGTTTCTAAATTAGGGTTTCTGTGTAAAATCCCCTAGTTTAGGTCAAACTTCCAAGCAAGATAAGTCAAAATGCTAGCTTCAAATGGATCCTTGGCCAACATGAAACTGGTAGAGGATCTCAAGACCTTTAATTTGAGTTGTGGAAGACATCAAGGAGATTTATAGAACTCAAGTTATGGTCCTTGCAAGTTACAGGTCATCTGAGGTATCTGAAATTTTGTCTGTGAAAGTGACTTGACTTCCAAGCTAGTTTTACCCCTCAAGGAGATTTCAAATGAATTTCTGGTCAACATAGGAATTGTTCCTCATTGTCTTAGCTTTCTAGAATGGTGTGGCATGCCTTCATATGATGTGTAGAACTCAACTTATGGTCTTGGCAAGCAAAGGGTATTTTGGTCATTTGTCAGTTATAGGCCATTTTTAAGCAAAGGCCATATCTCCTATTCCCAAGCCTCAAATGGAAAAACTCAAAACATGAAAGTTGTTCAAAATGTGATTTTAAGTCTAGAAAGAAGGTCACAAATTGTTGGAAAAGCTCATAACATGAAGTTGCATGATTGGTCAAATTTGAACTAAAATGACTTATAACTTAAATAAAGTCAAAGTGAAAAATGGTTTGAGAGATTTGTAAATGCAAATGGGGACTTCCAATATATGATTTTGGGTCCAAAAGACATTTCAAAGACAATGGTTCAAGCACTTTTTTGAGTTTAGAAGGAAAAAGAAAAGTTATTTATGGTTACTTGCATTTGAAGAAACATAACCAAAATGGATTCAATTTGGAATGCAAGGGAAGTTGCAAGATGGTTCTAGGAGGTTCATTTGAGCACTATATATTCATGAAATCAGAATTGAGCAAGGGTTGAATCCTCATTTGTGCAAAAACTCCACCAAATTCTCTCATTTTTCTCTCATCCTCCAATTTGCAAATTCATTTCAATTCCACGAATTCTTCATCAATCATCACCAATTTTTGTTTTCATCATACTCAATCATCATCATGGAGTAGGAATCAATCAAGTTCTTGGTAGTTATTACTCAATTTCGTGCACTTTCATCAACAACATTCAAATTGCAATTTCCATTGGAACTCAAGATCCAAGGCCAAATTCATCAAGGTGCTGCATACAGAATCAAATACAGCAAGAGTAGATCCAGATCCAAGCATCAAGGCTCTCAGATCCACGAATTTCATCATCATCCACAAGATTTTGCTCCAGGTGCAAATCACTTCCACTTGCTTGATATAGATAGATTTACATTAGTTTGTTAGTATAATAATGATGTAGGATGTTAGTAGAACATTTCTGGTTAATTAGGAGTAGTTTAGTGATAGTTCATAGCAGGTTGTTAGAACTGGTTTGACTTAGAACTCTTAGGATAGGCCATAATAATCTTAGGTTGTTGGTGCAGAATGATCTACGTGAAGTGTAGTTTAAAGTAGTATAGGTTTGGTTAAGAATCTTGAGGATGAGTTGCAGAGTATTTTAATGGAACCAAGAACGTCACACGATCGGGTTCGTTGATAGGTTGAGTTTCAGTGCAAGCTACCACCATAGCCTTGTAGAGGAAGAAAATTGGAGCATTTTTGTTTTTTACATCGTGTTGATTCATGGCTTGATGAGAGAGTACTGAGAGGAGGAAGCTGGCACGTTGAATGCATGGTTATGGAAGTTGAAACCCTAGCATAGATCCAAGGAAGAAGATATAATCTTGTCCGTCCAATTCCATGTGGACCATTGACCCCAGACCTCATCTAACGGCCACGATTAAATCAAATAACGGAGGGAAATTCAAACGAAGCAAAACGCAGCGTTTCTTTTAATGAAGCATGCTGGGCTTCAGTAACATTGCTAAAGACACCACCCAAACGCAAGCCCATCAGGAAATACACGTGAAAACCCTACTGAATACACCCCCTGCTTCCTCTTAGTTTTATTGTTTTTTTTTAATTCTGAAAACATCGCTTGGGCTTAGGAAAATTAATATTCGCCCCTCCCGTTTGCTGGCCCACTGGAATATGAACTGGAGCGAATTGCTATTCTTACCCCTCCCATCGTTTTAATTCAATTTAGTTTTTTAATTCACTTTAATTTTTACCAACTTTAAAAAACCATATAAAATAGGAAATTAACTCTTTTTTAGTGGTTGTTTTTTCTATATTTTCTTGGTTCTGTGTAGAAAATTGTCATTAAATAAAATTGCATTTTATTTTTTATTTGATATTTTTCCCATATTTTCCAAATAAATAGCATTTTAAAAAGTTTCGTTTCATGCATGATTTTGTTAATTTTTATTCTACTAGGTGCTTTAATATTTTTTGTCCATTCTTTTTAGGTTGTTTAGTTTAGACATTAAACTTATAGATTCAATTTAGTTCCCTTTTTTAGAAATTAAATTTAGGTGCTTAGTGTAGGTTTGAACAAACATGAACAAATTAGGGTTTTTAGGTGATGACTTAGGAAGTTTGATTCTTTCCCTTAGGACTTAGGATTTAACTAGATTAGTTATGGGACTATAGGGGCTATGGGTAGTTATTAGATCCCTTAGAGAAAAGTCAGGACTCCCCTACTGCTATTAATACTCTGTGTATGTCTGTTTGACTGGTGTGGTGTGCCCTCTGGGGATTATTGCTTGCTTGCTTGGGTATTGGGGTTGTCTGGGGACTTAGGAGAGCTGAAGACTTGAGAAGATGAAGACCATTGGAGATCCAGAGATTGAAGATCAACTTCCAGAGTTGAAGAGAAGATTCTTGTTAGTAGATGCTGAGGAGACTAGGGTTTAGGAGCTAGGCAGAGCTCAAGATTAGACAGTTTGTTTCTCAAACCTGGATTGCTTTGTCTGCATCCATTCTTCTCTGTGATACAGAGTCTCTCTAAGACACTCACCCCCTTCCTTTGGAAGGCTTGGTGATAGTGTCTATGAGATAGAACTCTTGAGAGAAAATGTCTCTTGTGTTAGAAGCAGTCTGTTCACCACCCTTGGTAGTCAACTGATTGCTTAACACCCAATTCACTCTTGTGACTAATCCCTCATCCTGGAGGTTTGAGCTTGAAGAAAAGCCATTGCAGATAGAAGACTGATGATCAAAGCCCTTGCCTGAAGATCATGAAGATGGAGATTGATGCTTGTTGAAGCCCATAGCTGATTGGAGATTACTTGGAGCCAGATGTTGATTCAGAGCTGCTGATGCTGTTTCTGTTGCTGTTGTATTTTATTGCTGATGTATTGATTGGTTTTCTGGACTGTATTATTTGCTGTCTACCCTGCTGGGTTGAAAGTGAAGTCTGTTCACTTTTGCCTATTGTTTTCTAGGTTCGAGGTTGAGTGGGACTCCCTTGCCTCGCTTGTACTGTTGCATCCATGCATTTTACTGCTTTACTGTATATATCTGGTATTGTTTATGTTTCTGCCTATCCCGTAGGATCTCTGTTTCTCTCTGTGCAAGAGAGGAGCATGATAGACACTAGGTCTTAACCCATGCATGATAACATTAGGTTAGTTTGTTTCCCTTCGCAACCGTAGGTTAGAGTTCTGTCTCTTTCTTTCTCAAAACAAACAGAAAAACACATAAAGATTTCAAACACAATAAAAGACACTTCTTTCATAAAAGAATGTGAACTCATCAAAACGTCATTTTTGTCCGCTTGGACCGCTAATCAGAAAACCTTTTTTCAGAAAGAATAAAATCAACCAAGACAAGCTTGTGTCGTACGTGGCCCGAACTACGTTTGCTCTGATCTTTCATGCTGTATGAAAGTACGTAGGCATAGGATGCGATATCCTAGCGAGCAACCTTCCCCTCCTTTCCCGTAGGTAGGCGAACTACGTTGACTCTGATTTCTCGTTCCAGGCGAGAATACGTAGGCATAAAGTGCGATACTTTGCCGAGTCATTTTTATTTTCATTTTATTTTCTTTTTAACCCTCAACCTATAGTTTAGATAGAATAACAATCCATACCCGAAAACAAGCGTGGAACCCGTCGAGTACGACGGACGTGAGGGGTGCTAATACCTTCCCCTTGCGTAACCGACTCCCGAATCCAGGTTTTGGTTGCGATGACCATACCTTTCCCGTATTGTGCGAGGTTTACTCTGAGCGTTTCCTTTCCCTCCCGTGGGATAAATAACGCACGGTGGCGACTCTTCTGTTCAGCCGGCGCCGATTTTCGCAGTAGCGACACTAAATCGCATAGAGCTTTGTCTATTACGAACTTTCCTATGACGCAGGGTATGGAGAAACTACCTGGGTCTTTTAATTTAGGAGGCATGTGGTTTTGAATAATAGCGCTACACTCTGCAGTAAGTGTAACTGTTTCGTTATCCTTGATCTTTCTCTTATTTGATAGGATTTCTTTGAGAAATTTAGCGTACGAGGGCATTTGAGTGATAGCTTCTGTAAAAGGAATAGTGATATTCAACTGTTTAAGGAGCTCTACAAATTTCTTAAACTGCCCTGTAGTTTTGGAGTTTATTAGTCTTTGAGGATAAGGAATAGGTGGTTTATATGGCGCTGGAGGTGCTTGAGTTTTTTCACTTGCGGTGTCCTCCTTCTCATTGTCTTCCTTCTTCTCTAACTCGGATTCCTTTTCTGCTTGTTCAGTTGGTTTTTGTTGCATGGCTGAGTTTTCGGTTCTCGGATCGATCGGTTCGTCCAATTCTTTTCCGCTTCTTAATATGACGGCATTTGCTTGCCCTTTTGGATTTTGTTCGGGCTGTCCTGGAAATGTGCCAGCGGGTGCGGCAAGAGAGGCTTGTTGTTGAGCCACTTGTGATATCTGTGTTTCGAGCATTTTGTTGTGGGTGGCTAAAGCGTCTACTTTTCCGGTCAGCTGTTTAATTTGCTCGCTAGTGTGTATGTTTTGATTTAGGAATTCTTTGTTTGTTTGAGCTTGAGTAGCTATGAATTTTTCCATCATCAACTCGAGGTTTGATTTCCTAGGGGCAGTCTGAGCAGTAGCTGGTTTCTGATATCCTGGCGGAGCAGCAGGCATCTGCAATGCATTATCGCTTTTGTAAGAAAAGTTTGGATGGTTTCGCCAACCTGGGTTGTAAGTATTTGCGTAAGGGTTTCCTTGAGCATAATTTACTTGGTCTGGTGGGATTCCGGCCAGCAATGGGCACTCGGGAGCATTATGAGTGGCGATTCCGCATAACTCGCAATTTGGAGTTACGGCAGCGACGATTGCAGTGGGGTTAATGGTCAGACTGTCGATCTTCTGTGCTAGAGCATCTACTTTAGCGTTGAACTTTTCAAGGCTGCTGATCTCGTACATCCCACCTTTCGCTGCGGGTTTCTCTGCTGGAATGCGTTCACCTCCCCATTGGCAGTGATTCTGAGACATGTTTTCGATTAGTTGATAGGCTTCATCGTATGGCTTATCCATAAGTGCACCGCCCGCGGCGGCGTCTACCGTTAATCTGGTGTTGTATAAAAGCCCATTATAGAAAGTATGGATCGTCACCCAGTCTTCTAGACCGTGGTGAGGACATGTTCTCATCATATATTTGAATCATTCCCATGCTTCGTAGAGAGATTCAGTATCTTTCTGTCGAAATCCGTTGATTTGAGCTCTAAGCATAGCAGTTTTTCTTGGCGGAAAATATCTTGCTAAGAAAACGTTCTTCAACTGTTCCCATGTCGTAACGGAGTTGGATGGTAAGGATTGTAACCATGTCCAAGCTCTATCTCTAAGAGAGAAAGGGAAAAGACGAAGTCTTATTGCGTCTGGAGTTACTCCATTTGCTTTCACTGTGTCCGCGTATTGTACAAACTTCGTTAAATGTTCGTTCGGATCTTCAGTTGCATTTCCTGAGAATTGATTTTGTTGTACAGCTGACAGCAATGAGGGTTTTAGCTCAAAATCGTTTCGAGTTATAGCTGGGGCAATAATGCTACTTCTAGGCTCCACCTGAGAGGGTGTAGCGTATGCCTTCAGCGGTTTGTTTTGAGGTCCTTCAGCCATCTTTGGTTCTTCTTCAGATTTGGGATTGTGAGTGAGAGGATCGGGAATGTTATGTTTTCGTTGGTACTCAATGATGCGACTTCTTAAGTGTAAGAAGCGCTCTAGTTCTGCGACTGAAGGTTTTAAGATATCGCCTTGTGGGCGATTACTTGGCATACAATCGACAGAACCAGTAAAGGGAGAATAAAAATAGTTAACCTAGTCTATACGGCATAACAGAAGGTTACACTATTGACTAAACGGGTCCCCGGCAACGGCGCCAAAAACTTGATCGCGACTTTCTATGTCTAATACAACTTAATTGCAAGTGCACAGTCTATCGCGTAGTAATAAAAGATATCGATCCTACAAGGACTCGTAATCAAACTAGTGTTCTCGGGAGTTACTATGTTTAGCTAGGTAGATAATGTTTAAGGGAATAATTGCTATTACTAAAGGGAACTAAAAAACGTTACTTAAATTATAATTACGCGAATCGATATGCAATAATTATGTTCTTCGGGGATTTGACAAGTTACCGGTATATAAAATATTTTCAGAATTTATTTAAGAAGAAAATAGTGATCTAAAGACCTTCGTCTCATGATGGTTGTTGACGCTAGTCGCAACTTTAAGGCGGAACGTATGTTGTCGCTATCCCGTTCGGGGTTAAAATCGCTTTTTGGAAATCTCTAAGTTCTAATCTATTTTAAAGTGCTTTCGTTGTTATTAAAACAAATGCCTAGTGTTTACTATCCGGTCCTAGCCGCAGCTGTCGCTTGTTGGTTCGTACCTTAATTAATTTCCCACTGTCGTGGCAAAACTACTTTTAAATAAGTTCTAGCTGTCGCGACGAACGTTTATTCAGGAAATAAGTTTAAACACTCAGGCCATAAACAACTTTTGAAAAAGAAAGGTTTTAACCGGTTATTATCAAATCCCGTCTGAATTATTATTACATACTGATTACTCTGGTTTAGCTAGACATGGATTTGGAACGAGGTAAAGCGTAAATAGAAGCAGAAATTTAGAACATACATACTGCTGGGAATTAAAGTTACAATTAACGAAATAATAAAAACCTGTAAAGTATCCAATTGGCTTTTGGCCAAATCCCAACGGTGTCGGCAGGATTATGTCTTCAAGCCAATAGAGCGCACAAATGAATATTGCAGAAATGGAATACAAGAAAAAGGAAAGGAAAACAAAAACAAGACTTAAACTAAATTTGCTCTGGAAAATATTTGGGCAGCACTTCGTTATTTGAATGCGGCTTTTTCTTTCTCAGCTCCCCTCCTTCTCCTTTTATAGAGGTGAAATACTAACGGTTATATTTTGCAGAAGGTGGACTTGGGATCAGAGAAAATATGAAGTAGTGGTCCATTATTTTGAGACTTGGAACTGATTTTTGCACGTTACTGAGGTTCTGCGTTTTTGCCTGCATGACGGTCGTCATGGTGTGTGACGGTCGTCACCCGTGTGACGGTCGTCATGGATGTGTGACGGTCGTCACAACAGCAAAATTCACATATGCTGTTTTTCATGTTGTTTTCATCTGGTTTTCGTCCATATTTCATCTGTAATTGCTTCTTTTCTTCATATTGCTTTATTTGGACATGATCTTCAAATACTTGCAAAATATCAGACAAATAACATGGAAAAACCCGAAATCGGATTGAAACCAGTCAAATATTAGTTGAATTATACGTCAATATATATACGATTTCGCGTTATCAACCTTCTGGTGGCAGAGTCTGAAGAACATTTGCTAGTGTGGCTTGGCAAAGACTCTGAGTTGAAGGCCTAGCATTCAGACAATTTACTACACTTGGTAATTGTATACCAGCTTCTGGTACCATTCAGAGTTTCTGAAAAAACTATGAATTGTCCGTACTGTAAAAAGCGGGTTGTATTATCTTATCAATCTGTTAGTTAGAGTCTACAAGATTGTAAGGCTCAAGAAAAGTTGACATGCTCTATGGATGTCTGCTCTCAACGGCTCTATTAGTGTAGAACCTCTTGAAGACTCAAAGTTTAAATGTGTTACACATTAGATTCAGGATCTACTGTGCATCCATCTTCAACGTCTCTTGTACTATGGAGTAAAGGCAAAGTCACTTGATCAAATTACCTTCTCAACAACTAGTTTCTGCAAAGGCTAAAAATATGGCTGAAGATTCAAGTTTGAATTTTAACAAATATTCTTCTGTTAAAGGAGTAACAAGATCAAGCAATTATCAACTCTATATAATATGCATATTTTTTATCATAGGTTGTAATTGTAAAATCCTTAAGTTTTCTTTCTATTGAATATCTTAGAAATCTTAAGAGCTTTAGGTCTTTGTTATGGTGATTTCAAGTACCTCTGATACTTGTATCATGTACACCTTATTCTCTATTCTGTTGAGCCTTCAATAGTTTAGATCAAGTCTCTTGCTATGTGCTTGAGCAAAAGTCTTATCTCACTGCGATTCAAGTAACAAGTCTTGAGGCAAGATGCTTAAGCCACGTAAGTGCTTGAGCTGCAAAATTCTTATTCAACTAGTCTGATTGAGCAAGGGGAAGTCTCAGTCTGGATGGCCACAAGAGCAGGTGGCTCGACCAGAGGATGTGAGCAAGAAGTCTTAGACATGTGCTCTAAGCAAGGGGAAGTCTCAGCCTGAAGACTTTTGAAGCAGGTGGCTCTTTCAGAAGGTGTAAGCAAGGGGAGTCTTAAACATGTGCTCTAAGCAAGGAAAGTCTCAGATAGTTGGTCTGAGCAATTGTAGAAGACTTATGCAGAAGCATAAGTGATTGTAATCATGAAATCGTTATAATGAAAATCTCTTGTGAGGAAAGAGGAATGGACTACTCTCAGTTAAGGGAGGAACCAATATAAATCTTTTATGTCTTCTGCTATTATTTTATTTACTTCTGTTATATCCGCTGCCAATGAATTAAAACAAAATCTTAACATCAATTCTGATTCTAAAACTTTTATCAAAAGTTAAATCAAAAGAAAACGCAAAACACAATTCAACCCCCTTCTTGTGTACTTTTCACACCTTCAGTGCACATAGAAAATCAGTTATTACTAGGTAGAAGTTAGTACTAAGCACATCTAGATATGTCTTCGCATACCATTGCTCACCCTTTTTTCCATAATTTGGCAAAGATCATCCTAAAAAAGATTGTTCAGTCAACCTAATGATTAATATATTAACACATATGCACAAATCAAGAGTAAACAAACAAGATGTTAAATCGGATGCTTGAACATCAATCATTAAGATTCAACAATTGATGATACTTAGTTCAAAGATTAAGATTGTATCATCATTACAAACCACAATGGTAACCATGTAAGGGAAAAAAAATTCACATGAAAAGAAAATCAAAAGATGTAGTTTAAATAACAACCAACTACATCAGATCCCACATGTCATACCAGATGTCTAGCACATTCTGGTTGACATCCATAAACAACTTACTCTTTATATCTTTCCTCCTCCTCTTCAACTACTTCTTCTCCTTCCGGCTCAATTTACAATAGTTTGATCAAATCATCCACCTTATTCTTTCTGATGGTACATGAAGTAATTGTTGCTTGAAGAGTCTTTGACACTTCCGTAAGTTCATGCAGAACCTCCTCTTTGATGGCTTTTGAACCAGAGAGTAACTTCTACTAGTAGTGTGACTATGACTTCTTGGCACCTCAATGTCTTCAAAATGTGATCCAACAAAGAGTTTGTAGTCCAAAGCCAGTGGGCATAAATTTTTGCTCTTGATTTCATTTGCATGCACTATTTTGAGGTGTTGCTTCAATATGATTCCAATGATAAAACACAGAAAGGAAATGGTAAGTTTCACCGTATAAGAGTTAGCATGTTTCATTGTCTGACCAAAGACATGTCCCCCAAAATTCAGTTTGGATTTTTTTTCCAATTTGAAAAATAAGCCTGGCCAAGACATATGTGATGCTTGAGTTATGGTTGGTGGGAACCCAATTTGTTGCACCTATTATATTCTGCACAACATATTTCACACTCATATTTAAGGAAAGTAAGCTCTTCTTTGGCCACTGCTGGACTTGATTAATTGTGATTTCTCTAGCCACTTTGTCCTGAGAGGGGACACTATTAGATTCAAAATATTTACTTCTTCCTAGATAGAAATTTATGACTTCAAGTGAAAACTTCAGACAACATTCTCTAACATAGACTTTTAAAAATTCTTTGATCCATTCCTTATTGCATTCACTTGACAGATTAACAATAAATTCCTGGACAAACTTCTCACAGCATAGACCAATATCTGCCACACTTTTTATCTAACAAGCTTCTTTAGTAAATCCTATATTTATTGATAATCAAGACTATTTTTACTTATCTTCTTTTCTAAAGCAACTCTTCTTTGGCACACAAATATCCATTTTTAACAATTTATTCAGAGTGAAATGACACATTGTCTAAAGGAGCAGCAGGAAATTCATAGGTACTCGTTTCCTCCAATCTTCTTTCTATAAGAGGGCAGGATGTCAAGGAAATTTGCTTCAACGTCTGATTTTGGGTCACTTGAAACTAAGAGCTTTTCGTTTCGGGGCACTTTCTTTGATTTTTCTTTGTTGACGTATTTCCTTATTCATTTTCTCTTCATCAGACAGAGTTCTAGCCAATCTTCTCATAGGAGGTATTCATCTATTTTGGTTTCTTCTTCAACATCCACTACCTACTTAACCTTCTTTGGTGTGTCCTTGCCTTGAGGTCTAGTTACACTATTAATGAGACTTTTCATTATGTGGGCAATAGGAATGTTATCATTTTCACCTATTTCACCATTCCTAACCTCTTGCCCGTTATCTTTTTCACCAGGAGTATCCTCACTACTTACTTCATTATTTCCATCGGATGTCTTGCTCAAAGCTTTAGCCTCTACATTATTTTCTCCTTGTACTTTATGGTTTTCATTCTAAGTTTGGTCTTCAGAGTCATTATTTCCATCCACTATGTTATTTGAAAAGTCATCAAGAACAGGAGCATCTACAAGATGTTCAACTTTGGGTTCACTAGATGTTGGTACATATGCTTATACACCTGGTTCAACATTTTGATCATTAGGCAATTCAACTTGTTATACCGCGTCTTGTTCCTTACTAGTGGTTTTACCAAGATCAGCTTTATTCCCACTGGGGTAGGGTTTAGAAGAAATCATCATTTCAACAGGATTCTTCAAAGATGGCTTGCCTTTTTAACCTTTTCAAATGAGGTATTTCTTTAGGTAGCAATATATTTGATTATTTTGTTGAAATATCAACTAGAACAATCATCTTCAGAGGTTTTGGGTCCAACTACATTATGGTATTATCATCAGTGTCATTGTTAGATAAAACCCTAAATCTCTTTGACATTACTTTCTCACTCATTTTGGTACAAGATTGAGGATTTTGATGAACAAGAAAGGAAGTAGATGTGCTAGCACAATAGGTATAGAGAAATTGGTTGTAAAGGGGAAGGAGTGGTTGTGAGAATAGTTTAAATTCGACAATATTTTTCTCAACTTAAGTGCTTCAATGAACACATGAGAGAGAAAATTTTCTTTTAAATCTTCACGCCTTCCTTGAGTTAAATCCTCATGCAAATGTCTACAGAGCCCTTTTTTTGGACTTACTCTTACTTTTAGGAATTACTTAACACTTAAGAATTGTAGAGATCATCTTCTTGATAAATTTAGGCTTCATATGCGGGATAAAATGTCCTAACATTTGATTTGAATTTCCATAAATCTTGCCAATCATGAGATCTTCATCACCATCCTTAACACATAGAATTTTATTTATTTCTTATGTGTTTCCCATGTGCAGATACCCTAGACTTATAGATGAGGTATGATGCTGGATCATCGTGTGCGACATCTTGTTCTATAGTATTTTGGTCTCATCTTCCAATCTTGTTGACGGATAACTTTTGTTCCATGTATAACAATTTTCCTTAGACAAAGACGCCTTCATTATCACTTCGTGATCTTTTTTGGAGACACTACATTCAGACTTATTAAATTCCACATTCAAATCCTTATCACATAACTGACTTATGTTGATCAAGTTTGTAGTAAGGCCTTATGCTATAAGAGCCTTATCAAGACTAAAGAGACCTGGATAAACCAGTTTTCTTATTCATGTTATCTTTCCTCTAGTTCCATCACCAAGTGTAACATAACTCTAAGAGTATGTTTTAAGTTCTTCAATATAGCTCCTTTCACCAGTCATGTGTCGTGAACATCCACTGTCAAAATACTAAACCTCTCTTGAAAAGACTCTAGGAGACACATAAGCTAAAAGACACTTGTCAGTTTCCTTGAGCTTCCAACACTTGATTAGCCAGAGCTTTCTTCCATTCCTTCCTTTTAGGCCTTGTCTGAGTATAAAACTGAGGATAACCATATAGTCTATAGAAAAAGGGTCTTATACGACCAAAATTTCCACAATGATGACATCTTCTAGATAATCTCTTGATACCATCATTATGAGAGTACACATGATGAGCACGATGTTAAGGCATGTGGTCCACCTTCTGAAACTCAATCCTCTTCTTTAAATAGACTTTGATCTTTTTGTTCATGGAGCTATAGTCAAACCCTACAACCTTCATGTTTCCTTCCAAGACATTATCGAGCATATCTGAACTGTTGTTCATCATTGGTACACATTTTGGTATACTTTCAAGTTTAACATTCAATAAAGAGATTTCATCTTCCAATCTTGTGATTGTTAAGATAAGATTCTCTTTTTTTTCCTTCTGAAGCATACTAATGGTTTCTTTATGCTTTTCCATAATTTAGATGGCTTCCCCCCACTTGGTGTACAAGAGTCTAAGTGTTGTAACCAGTTCTTTTTCTGTCATGTCTTCATCACTAGAGTCTTATTCAAACTCATACTTTCCAGTGAAAGTCATAACCTTGTTGGTAGTTTCTCCTTCACTCTTATCATCAGACTCATACTAAGTAATGGTGAATCCTTTTTTTTGCATCTTCAGAAATGTAGTGTGTTTAGACTTGACGTGACCAAAGTCTTCACATTCAAAATATTTTGGTCCTTTTCTTTGAGAATAGTCGTCCTCTTTGTTCTTGTGTTGGAGACAAATGTATGACTCTTTGCCTTGCACATTTGTCCTTCAATATATATCCAATATTTTTAAGGAGTTGTTAAACTTTCTTCCAATATAAGTTATATCATTTTATATGCCTTTTCACTATTCCTTTCATCATGATTTTTGCTCTTTTAAGACTTGGATACAAAAGCTACACCTTTGTTTTTCTTTTCTGATCTTCCATTTATAGACACTTCAGAGGTTTGAAGAGATCCAATGAGTTCATCAACCTTCAATGTGCTAAAGTCTTGGGATTCTTCAATAGCTGTTACCTTCATGTAAAACTTTTTAGGCAAAAATCTGAAGATTTTTATGAGCAGTTTCTATTTTGACATCTTCTCTCCTAAGGAAAGTGAATTGTTGGCAATGTCTCTAAGTCTGACGATGAAATCAGAGATATATTCATCTTCATCCATTCTCAAATTATCAAACTCTGTAGTGAGATGCTGCAACCCTGATATTTTAACCATGTAGGTGCCTTCATTGGCAATTTTGATTTTCTTTCAAGCATCTTTAGCTTCATTACATGTATTGATCAATCTAAACAAGTTCAAGTAAACACGATTGGAAATAATATTCAAAGCCTTGGAGTTTCCAAGTGATTCATTATCTTATGCATCAGTGCATTCAGCTTCAAGCTTCAAATTTGTAGAACCATCTTGAGAAGTAATCGTAGGATGTTACCACCCTTTAATCACAATCTTCTAAGTTTTGTTGTTTATAGATTTGAGAAATGCAACCATTTTAGCTTTCCAATAGTCATAATTGGTGTCATCTTAAACAGGCAGTCTATTGACATACCTTTCATCCTTAATGTTGTCCATTTGAATAAAAAATATCTTCCTAGAGCTCACCCAAACAAAATAGGGTGTCTGCTTTGATGTCAATTGGAATTATGTTCTTCAAGGAACAGATGTTGTAATAGATGATGATATAACTTGTTCAACTTTTAAAAATAGTTTAAGAACGAATTCACAACAATGATGTAGCAATAATAAACAATGCAAAAAGCTGTAAAATGACATAAGAGATTGGTAATCATATTCGGTGAAACCACACCTACGTATGGGGAGACTCTATCAAAGAAAGAAAATTCACTACTTCGAATTAGAACAATTAGTCTTATAAGTACCTTAAACCCTTATGAAGTTATATGCCTCTCTCTAATCCTAGTAACATTCTATTTAGGTATTTGTCTAAATATGAGAACACACTCACTTTCTTCAACCACTAAACCTTAGTGATCAAACTCAATAATAAGTCTATTGATTGTTGAATTTACAACTCAACTGAGACAAACCATCAAAGATTCAACATTAATCCAGTTATGGCATTAGCGTGGAATACAAGAAACATACTCAGCCTAAGACACTAAACTTTCTCTACTGCTTCGTGGTCTTTAAGTTATGACAGAGTTTTTATTTATAGCAATCTATTATGGGTCTTTTTCCTTTGGATAATGATTTGATTTCGTCCAGAAATAGTGAAAATTTTGTTGAGATTTGTTGCTCCAAATCAACTCCACAAAATAAGATTTTATTTGATTAGAATTCAAATTTAAATCACATTGATTTAAATTTAATCTAATTAATTAATCAAATAAATCAAAATTCTAAAAGATAACAACAATATTTGTTGCGCACATCAAAAAATACATTCCAGATAACTGAAAAACGCGCGCACCTAACAACAACCTTGTTCTACAGACAAGGGACAAATGATGCACCCATGCAATGACATCAGTTTCTACACGTGTCATTCTACTCTAAAACAATTTGAAATCTCTATTGTTATTTTACATAATACAAACAATACAAAAGGAAGAACAATCTTGATAACCAAAAACTACCTTCATATGCTTTCATAACTTATCATAATTCTTCACATCAAGATTAAAATATTTACAATTTATTCATTTAAGATTGATGTCATCATGCACTAGATTAAAGAGTTAGACTTTTAAGGCCAAATGTTAGAACAAGAAACACAATCAAATCAAAGAAAATATATATACAACATTGCATACACTAATTTCAACTAACTAATTAATAAAAACAAAATTTTCACATTGATTTCCGGGAACCACAATTTGGTATCCGACTACCACATTATGGTATTCAACTACCAAGAAATTTGAATTATAAATTTCACAACATTGAAGAGTATGCTAATTGCAAGAGAAAAAAAATCAAATCTCGTTGAAGCGTAGCTTCGATAGTGAAACTTTCAATTTCCTCTAAGAGTTTATATACAAGTATTAAGTCAGAGTCTAAAGAAAGATACCCAAAATTTGGATAAATAGATAGATAGCAAGCCACCAATAAGCAATAGTTTTTATTTTAAAACTATTCCTTTTGTATATGCTTTTTATATTCCCATAAAAAATCTGCAGAGTCTTTTGAAACACGCTTGTTTCAAGTGCTTATACTTGAGACATTGATGTTACACTTATGAGTTGTTTTATTCTCTAGAATCTAGATTTGAGACAAGCATTTATCTCCATTAACGACAATATAGTTTTTAACTTTTCTAACAGATAATTTGAAACAAACTTACTGGCTTAGAAAGTTTTAAGTGTCGCGGTCGCATTGTAGTCGCATAAAGAATTTTACAATTTTAGTCACTAAATTGCAATATTATCTGTGGTCGTTGCGTGAACTAACTACATTATCGTTTTCATAGTAAAAACAATGAGTAACAATATTAATATCGATATCAGATGTTATTTTGTCGCGACGGTTTTGAAATGAAGGTTTTTTAAAACCTTATAACAACTTGTATTAGGACCTGATTCTCACTTATGAGTGCTGACAATTTAGTGAGTCAGATAATAGAAAATATTCCAAAATAATCAGATTCTTAGACTATAAATAAATGTCAAGAGTAATAACATTACTTCCTACCTAGTAACACAAAAAATTAAACATAATCATTCTGTTTTCTTCTCTGTTCCGAAACAGAGTTCATAGTTGGTAAAAAATTTCTATGCTCACATCCAATTCAAAAACTCATTTTCCATGCTCCAAATTTTACAAACTGATTCAGTTTCAGTTTCACCTTCTCTATTCTCTTCTTTCAAATACATAGTTTCTCTTGCACCTTGATAAAGAATCACACACAAACACAATTAAAAAAATGGAGTCGTTCAGTTTTAATCTCCAAGCAGAGAAAACAAACGCAATCCTAAAACATAGGAAACTCCAAAGGGTAACAACGTTGTTACGTCTCGTTGAAGCGTGTGTCGTTTTGGTGTTGATTTCACGGCTTTCTATGAAGCTACCAGTTGTAGTAAGAAACTCAAGCGAGTATCTAAAGGACTTTTCGGTCTTTATGAATAGTCCTTGTTTCGTTTTCCTCATCGGAAACGTTATAATAATAACGCTATTCGTTCAGGGTTTAGGCAAAAACGTTCACGAAGAAACAGAGCAGGATGATATTTACGAAAAGTTTGTCCGAAAAGAAAAAGAACAAATAAGAAAAAACGATTGTAGTACAGAAGGTGGTAATAGGGTAGTGGAGGAGGAGAAAGTAAAAAGAGGGGTGAAGAAGGGTTATTGTTATAGGAGGTGTGAGAGTGAGGTATTGAAGAAACGACGTCGTGTGTTGCGTAGGTGTGAGAGTGAGAACAACAAGGGAAGGAAAAGTATTGAAGGTGGTGGTGGTGGTGAAGAGGAAATGGTTATGAGGATTTCGTATCCAGAGGATGAGATGAGTAATGAGGAGTTTCGTAGGACTGTAGAAGCTTTTATTGCTAAGCAACAGAGGGTTCTTAGGGGAGAAGGGGAAGATTGCTCTTATTTGGTTTAGAAGACTAATTGTACTTATTGTAATTAATTACATGTGTTTTTGTCAAGTTTATTAGAGCATCTCCAATGGTGCAACTCATTTTTAGGTTTTTTGTGGGACCCACACTTTTAAAACAACTCATTCAATTTTCACTCCAATGGTGCAACTCTAAAAAACTCATATTGGGTCCCACCACTCTACTTAAAAAAATATTATTTATATTAAATTTATTTTATTTAAAATTATAATTTAAATATTTAAATTTTAATTAAAATAATAATGAAAATAATAAATAAAATTTTATATTAAATTATAGTTTTTATATTATAAAATCAATATTTTAATATAAGAACCATTGAAGAACCATTGCTTATTTAAGAACTTTTTCATCTTGAAAACAACAAATATGAGTGCCATGTTGGCAAACCCACTCTAAGAACCCCCATTGGAGTTGGTCTTAGTGATTTCAAGTTATTATAGATTTAATCTTATTTACAAGTCTTAAGATTATTAGTAAAAAAATTGAAAAATAAAGTCACTGGTTTTTCTTTATTGAAAAAAAATAAAGTCACTGATTTTTCTTTATTGAAAAAAAATAAAGTCACTTGAGTAATTAATTTAGTTCGGGAGTAATTTAATTTATTATAAATATAAAATTTAAACTTTTTTTTTTGGAAAAATAGTATTAAATATTAATATTTAACTATCGTCATATTGTATTAATTATCAAATAGTATTAAATATTAATATTTAACAATTGTTATTATTTTAAAATAATTATTTTGACCCCTCAACCTATCAATATGTATTAAGTATGTCAAAGTCAAAGTCAATTTGGCAGTCTTTGAGGTAAAGATTTAAAAGATTTATGATAAGATGACGAAGATTACATTTTAAATTTAAAAAAAACTGTTAATGAGTGATTATTTAATCGCTAAATCGATTAGATAAGAGATGAATATTTAAAAAAACTGGTTAATGAATGATTATTTTAATGGTTAAATCGATTACACAAAGGATGAATGTCAAGCAATACTAATACGGATAAAAAATATAGATAAAAAAATGATAAGTTGTAATTTAATTTTTTTTAATATATTAAATATTATCTATTTTAATTATCCGACTCATCTAAGGGATTAGAGAATTGTAGTAGAATAGTAAATTATACATTAAAGAATTGAATATATCAACTAAATTAAACCGTGGTAAATCGTAATCGATGATAAATTAACATAGGGCAAATACACGTTGTGTATCAATGGTGACATATAAGGATTTCCAAGCAATGCTTAATTGTCATTAATATGATTAAATTCCCAACAAATTTTTATTTATAGAATTGTTCATTTAAACCAAACATTTGAAAATCCCTAATTTTATTTTGAATAACTCATTTTATTTTAAGTTTTTTTAGTTATTTTTATTTTACTCTTATTCAGATTTTGTTTTGTGCAGTGCTACTAATATATTTTTCTGATTGATTATGCAAGGTTCAAAATCAAAATTGATTTCTGTTAGAAAAATAACAAATATCGACGCACGCGGAAGTATATTCATAAAAGAAGAAAAAGAAGAAAAAATTAAAAATAACAATCACAAAATTATAATTCAACTTCTAATTTTTACAAAGCAAAATTACAAACTCTCGCATTAAATTGCATTTTTTAAAGAGAAAATTGCAAACCCCTTAATTACAATTTTTGAACGGAAAAATTATAAATCATCTATCAATTACAATTTTTGGACGGAAAAATTGCAAATTCTCACTCAATTACAATTTTTTGACGACAAAATTGCAAACCCTCTCAACAAACTATTTTTGAACGGAAAAATAGAAAACTCTCCTAACAAAGTATTTTTGAACGAAAAATAGAAAACTCTCTCTAAACGCACAACTACCCAAATCCCCAACGCACCCAAAAGACTATATTTTGTTGTTGGATAGAAAACTAAAACTAACTATCTCTATTTATATTAATACTCAAAATTTATTTTCTTCCTACTACCCGATTTGGAACTTGGATGAGTATACTATTGGACCCAACAAATCCTCCCTTCATTCAAAGTCTCACATATCTTCATTTTGTCTTCAACTCAATCTTCAAAACGATCATTACAATTATAGTGATTAGGCATATTTATAAAATTGTAACTCTTCAATTTTTTCTCTTCTTCCTCCCTTGATTAGAATAATTGTTACTCTTCCTTATGTAACACCCTAATTATCCCTACGTAATTTATAAATAAAATCAGAGTATTTTAAAACAATCAAACAATTAAAATCCTACGTTCAACTTCTACTAGCTCATGCATTCGGATATGTAACACGTGTGGAATTTAAAAATAATAAGACTCATAAAGCAAGTTTGAACTTCAACATTTTATTTGCAACAAAAGCATTAAATAATTGATTAGTTTAACTATTCAAAACATAATCATTACATAGTGTAATTAAAATTAATTATCAAACATAGGAGATCCACATAGTAATCTCCACCAAACATGCAATAAAGAAACCAAGTGTTTTATCCTCTAGTATTACATATCAGAGTAGACGCCGACTCAACAAAAGTAATAAGAAGAGTAACCCATTTCACTCACATCCACGCCTCTACTGCAGATTATTTGCACGATACACATGTAAAGGCAACCTTCAAATAGAAGGAGTGAAATTCACAATCATATAATGAGACTGCATAATAATATGTAAGCATATGATTATGACATGCATAATCACCCAATCCACAATTCACACTCCACACAACACAATGATAATAATTCAACATGTATGCAATGCAACGAGACTTCACTTCATGACTCAATGCATGTGGTACCAAATGTGAACTCTCAGGTTCACTCGCTCCCGATCCCCGCCATAGGATCAAAGCACACCAGAAATCGTTACCATCACCATAAGTAACGCTTCACCGATTCTCACCTGGAACCAACTACTCGCACCCAATCCCCACCATAGGATTATGGCTTACCAAATGTTGACCACCGTCCAAACACCTTGATGCATGATTCATAAATGACATGCAACAACAACAACATGTACAATGATATTCACCTTAACCAATGTACTACACCAAAAATGGTCACCAAACATATACTACAAGGATTCAATGTTAGCATTATAGTAACATAACATGTAACAAGATATCATCCACACACATTATCACAACACAACATATACACCACATATCATACAACACCATCACATAACATTTAAATTATTTTCATGTACTAAAAGTATTTTTAAATTAAAATGCAATGCGTCAATTTTCCAATGTTTTGAACGACACCTCAAATGGACACCCGGAACTCAAGTTATGAATTATTTAAGTTTAACACAATAGGTGTAACCCGTCACACCAAAACAGGTAACCGGTTACAACTTGGTCAAAAACAGTGAGCAGATTTTCCTAGTGTAATCGGTTACACCAAAATTGGTAACCAGTTACACTCCCCCCAAAAATGCCTAGATTATGCTTTTTAGTGGCAGTGTAACCGGTTACACCAAAACCTGTAACCAGTTACACCCTTAAAAATATCAATTTTTCTGCAATCTGAGTTATGAAAATCAGTTGTAAAAACTCCTAAAAGCCCCAATTTTTCATGGAAAGTCACATACTCAAGTTTCATGTTCTAATTCCCAACAATATACAACATCTCAATTATTCACCCATCCATAATTTATTCAAACACATACCATAATAGTAACATCACACATATCAAATAATTCACAACATAGAAAAGAAATTGCAACACAAAGAGACTAAAACACTCACCCATATGTTATCATGCAATCCCTTATACAAGAGGAATTTCCACCCTTACTTTAGGTTATCTCTACAATTGTGTCTCCTCTCACTATGGAAGGATGCTCCCTAGATTCCTCTGTGCGCTAGCCTTTTTCTACTTTCTCTCCAATTTTTCACATTCTGACAGTTCTCTTATATTACCCTCCTTTCTTATTTAATTGTATTATTTCTAATTAAAATTTTATTCCAACTAAATAAAATAAATATTATTTCTAATAAATATTTATTTTAGTAATTCTAAATCAAATATTTATTTCATTATGCCACTATAACCATAATAGTTAAAATGATTATTTAATTATTACTATTATTTATATTAATAGTCCTAATTCAAATAATAGCGACATCCAATGCTTTTTCCACCACCCCCATATCTCGACATTTTTACTCACACACCCCCAACACCTTTGTGGTATTTTGGATCGAACTCTAGTGTCGACAAAGGTAACTTGATATTTTGAAAGAAGTTGTACATATTGTAGTCGAAGTCTATTCAAGTATGCTGTCGAAATATATTAACTTTTAATTTAAGTTAGTATGTCGAATTGAGCCTTGCTTGTAAGCCCAATTGTTTAAGTTAGATTGTTCCCTAAGTTAGCTGGTGTAATGGGCTTGTGTGTTAAAACTCATTAGGTTAGTATGTTAGTTTTCTTATGCATGCTAGTCTCTCATTTTTAGGGTGTGATGCAAATCCTAGTTAGGGTGAGAGAGGTTAATTGTTGGTATTCACTTGTAATCTTTGAACCTTTATTGAGAAAGTGAATAGTAAAATAGCTTTAATCAATTCTCTATTCTTCTTCCTTCTTCTATCCCTTTTGTAAAACCTAATAAGGTTTCTTGTGTTTGTTCAAGAAACTCAATCTTTATCTCATAACTTTATTTTGTTATTGATGACCTCATTTCAGAACAAACTGGTGCAGTGAGCATGGAGGAGAAGATGTTGTCAACAAAGTATGAGATTGAGAAATTCACCGGTGTGTGATTTCAGTTTGTGGTGCTTGAAGATACAAGGCCTTCTTGTTCAAGAGGGTTTGTTAGAAATATTGAAAGGATCAAAGATGATGAAAGCTAGTTTGTTCCATTTTTTGTGTAGAGTGTGTTTCAAGGTGGAGATTTGTGGTATTTTGAATCGAACTCTAGTGTCGACAAGGGTAACTTGATATTTTGACAAGAGTTGTGCATATTGTAGTCGGAGTCAGTTCAAGCATACTGTCGAAATATATTAACTTGTAATTTAAGTTAGTATGTTAAATTTGGCCTTACTTGTAAGCTCAATTGTTTAAGTTATCTTGTGTAATGGGCTTGTGTGTAAAAGTCCATTAGGTTAGTATGTTAGTTTTCTTATAAATAGCATGCTAGTATCTCATCTTTAGGGTGTGGTGCAAATTTTAATTAGGGTGAGAGAGGTTAATTGTTGGTATTAACTTGTAACCTTTGAACCCTTATTGAGAAAGTGAATAGTAAAATAGTTTTAACTAATTCTCTATTTTTCTTCCTTCTTCTCTCCCTTTTGTAAAACCTAATAGGGCTTCTTGTGTTTGTTCAAGAAACTCAATCTTTATCTCATAACTTTATTTTGTTATTGATAACATCGTTTCACAACAAACTTTCAACATGCTAACACACCTAGCATACTTCGACTATAACATGTGAACAGACTTCGACGACATGCTAAGATTCTTTTGAATTGTCGAACCGATAAGCTACACTTTTATCATACTAGATTTCAATCAAATATATCACAAATCTCTACCTTGGAACAAACTCTATAACATTAAGAGAAAAAACTAGCTTTCTTCATGCAACTTTATCAACTGCATATAGTGGAAGAACTTGCTACTCGACAATGTCTTCTTCTTTTCTGATAGGGAATCATCCATATTATCCTTCTTCTCTCCCTTTTATAAAACCTAATAGGGTTTCTTGTGTTTGTTCAAGAAACTCAATCTTTACCTCATAACTTTGTTCTGTTATTGACGACATCGTTTCACGACAAATTAACCTTCTTGCCAATTTGGTTTTCGATCATAGTCTTCCAAATTTTGAAATTTTCAAAAGTTTCATCCTTAGTCTTTTGGATAAATGCCCATAACTTTCTAGAGTAATCATGAACTATGGATAGAAAATACTTTGCACCTGAGTGTGAAGGATTCCTTGCAGGTCCCCAAAGATCAGCATGAATGTAATCAAGGGATCCAGGTGTTCTTTGTTTACCTTTGTTAAACTTCATTCTATAGGGTTTACCAAATACACAAGGTTCACAAAACTCCAATTTTTTGACCTTATCACCACCTAGAAGATTTTCTTTCAACAATTTGACTTGACATCTTTCACTGACATGGCGAAGTCTCTTGTGCCATAGCTCAGCCTTTGACACAGGTTTCTTGGATGCCACATCTACTGAACCACTTACAACCTCAGCCTCAAGGGTATACATGCCTTATTTCTTCATGCCTCTTAAGATTTCCTTCAACCTCTTTATTACCCTTAGGATGATTTTCTCTCCTTTGAAAACATATCCTTTCTTGTCGAATTCACCAAGAAAAATCAAATTCCTCTTAAGATCAAGCACATACCTAACATTAGTCAATAGTCTTATTGACTCATCATGGAGCTTGAATCTCACATATCCAATACCTACAATTTTGCAAACTTTGTTGTTTTCCAGTAGCATTGATCCACCATCTTGATCACACAATTCTTCAAACATGTCTTTGTTTGAGTCATGTGCCAAGTACACCCTGAATCCATAATCTACTCCTTGATAGAGTCACTGCTTGAAACCACCAGGACATTAGATGATTTATAACCATCTTGCACAATGGTTGCATTACCATTATCCTTTCCACCATGATTGCTCATTCGACCAGGGCATACTTTTCTTGTATGACCTTCCTTCTTACAATGATAACACTTAATAGTATGAACATTACCACCATAAGAATTTTGTAGAACTTTACCCTTCTTCTTCTCAAACATACCATCTTTCTTCAAGAATTTCCCCTTAACGGACAAACCTTCACCAACAGAAGATGGCTTGTGCTCATTTGTTCATTCAAATCCTTGGAGTACAAGACATATTGAACATCTTCAAAGGTCGATGACTCTCTTCCATACAAGATAGTTTCTTTGAAATGAGCATGATACTTAGGTAAAGAGCACAACAGTGGCAACACTTGATCTTCATCATCAATTTAAACCTCAATACTTTCAAGATCAAAAATTAACTTGTTGAACATATCCAGCTGCTCGACCGAGGTTAGTATGTTAGTTTTCTTATAAATAGCATGTTAGTCTCTCATCTTTAGGGTGTAGTTCAAATCCTAATTAGGGTG
Source organism: Lathyrus sativus (assembly GCA_963859935.3). Taxonomy (NCBI): domain Eukaryota; kingdom Viridiplantae; phylum Streptophyta; class Magnoliopsida; order Fabales; family Fabaceae; genus Lathyrus; species Lathyrus sativus. The sequence goes on from OZ012741.1 coordinate 494,951,667, forward strand.
AGAGAGGTTAATTGTTTGTATTCACTTGTAATCTTTGAACCCTTATTGAGAAAGTGAATAATAAAATAGTTTTAACCAATTCTCTATTCTTCTTCCTTCTTCTATCCCTTCTATAAAACCTAATAGGGTTTCTTGTGTTTGTTCAAGAAACTCAATCTTTATCTCATAACTTTTTTATGTTATTGATGACATCGTTTCACAACAAACATTTGACATGCTAACACTCATAGCATACTTCGACTACAACATGTGAATAAACTTCGACAACATGCTAAGATTCTTTCAAATTGTCGAACCAAGAAGCTATTGTTCGATCATACTAGAGTTAGATACAATATTTGTGAGATATTGAGTCGAACTTTAGTATGATCGAAGGGTAGTTTCATGGTTCAAAGTTCTTCCACTGTATGCAGTTGATATAACTGCATGATGAAAACTAGTATGTTCCATTGTCAGTGTATAGTTTGTTCCAATGTGGAGATTTGTAGATATTGGATCGAATTTTAGTATGATCGAAAGGTAGCTTGATATTTCGATAGGAGTTTTGCATGTTTTAGTCAAAGTCTGTTCAAGCATGTTGTCAAAATATATTAACTTGTAATTTAAGTTAGTATGTCGAATTTGGTCTTGCTTGTAAGCCCAATTGTTTAAGTTAGCTTGTTTCCTAAGTTAGCTTGTGTAGTGGGCTTGTGTATAAAAGCCCATTAGGTTAGTATGTTAGCTTTCTTATAAAATGAATTATAGTCTCTCATCTTTATGGTGTGGTGCAAATCCTAATTAGGATGAGAGAGGGTAATTGTTGGTATTTACTTGTAATCTTTGAACCCTTATTGAGAAAATGAATAATAAAACAACTTTAACCAATTCTCTATTCTTCTTATTTTTTCTCTCCCTTCTATAAAACCTAATAAGGTTTATTGTGTTTGTTCAAGAAATTCCTAACTTTGTTCTGTTATTGATGACACCATTTCATAACAACCTTAAATTCTAATCTCTAAGGATACCACCTTATACCCAAGGGTTCCCCTAACACATCAAATCATCAATCAACACATACAATCACATAATATATTCATGAAAATTAATTAAATAAATCGGGGTGTTACAACTCTCCCCCACTTAGAATATTTTCGTCCTAAAAAATTGACCTGATGCGAACAACTCCATATACGAATCTCGCACCACGTCATATTCCCTCTGGCAGCGCCTCCCCAAACCATCTTCATGAGAGCAATCTCTTTGACTTACAACTGTTTCAATTCACGGTCTTCGATCCTCACAGGTAAAGCTTTAAGTGTAAGATTATCCCTTACTTGCACATCATCCATCGTAATCACATGAGACAGATCTGGAATATACTTCTGAAATTGTGAGACATGGAATACATCATGCAAATTCTAAAGATTAGGTGGCAATGCCATCCTATAAGCAACAAATCCAATCCTATCAGAAATTTGATACGAACCCATAAATCGAGGAGTAAGTTTTCTCGATTTTAAAGCACGTATGACACCGGTCACCAGAGTGACTCTCAAGAAAACATGGTCTCCTTCTTGAAACTCAAGATCCTTTCTTCTCTTATCATAGCAACTCTTTTTCCTACTCTGCGAAGCTTTCATCTTTTCTCGAATTAACTTCACCTTTTCAGTAGTCTGCTGGAAAATCTCAGGTCCAAACACTACATTCTCACCAGATTCATGCTAACACAGAGGTGTCCTACACCTCCAACCATACTTGCCTCAAAGGGTTCCATTTCAATGCTAGAATAGAAACTATTGTTATAAGTAAACTCTATCAGTGACAGATGACTATCTCAAGCACCTTTTTGCTCAAGGACACAAGCTCTCAACAAATCCTCCAGGGACTGAATTATTCTCTCTGTCTAACCATATGTCTGTGGATGACAGACAAAACTCAACCTCATCTTAGAATCCAAAGCCTCATGCAAACTCTCTCAGAATCTGGATGTAAACCTCAGATCTCGATCAGAAACAATACTCAACAGAACTTCATGCAACTTTACACTTACTCAAATGCATATCTCTTCCAACTTCTGAAAAAGAAAACTGATATTAATCAAAATAAAATGCTCTGATTTTGTCAGTCTATCAACTACTAACCAAATCACGTCATGCTCTCTAGGAGTATTCAGTAATCCTGTCATAAAGTCCATCTAAATGCTATCCCATTTCCACTCTGGAATGTCTAACGATTGCATCAATACTGCAGGCTTCTGGCGCTCAACTTTTGACTTCTGACAAATCAAGCACGCATACACGATCATATTACAGCGGTTGAATATTAAAACTGTAACACCCCACTTCCCCGTATTAAATAAAATATAAATATTATAATAATAATAATCAGAGTTTTCACCAAAAAGTGGGATATCACATCTCCAAATTTTATAAAAATACTTTATTCATTCTTTTCAAAATAATACAGCGGAATTTGTTTAATAAAATAAAATACATCAAATTCATGATACGTCACAGGATTACAATAAGTTTGACATAAAACAATTACAACACCCATATCCCGTGTTACGTATCAGAGCATCCTAGACTCGACGGTCACACCAATATCCAAGCTAGCTAAACACCTGGATTATCTGTACTTCCAAAGAAGCACAGACCACAACAACAACAAAGGGGTGAGAAATAATGATCAGAATATAATGGTAATGTAATACATGTAAATAAGGTAGTAAAACACACCAACACACCAATATTCACCCCCAACAACTCCATATGACGAACCTACTGTTCAAATTACAATATAACATATTATAATGCAAATATGCAACTCAACACCATGCATGCGGTACCGACTCATTGGTTCATTCAATCATAAGATGAAGCCTGATGAAAGTTAGATGCTCTAATCATGAAGACTAGTTTATCTGTGCTCTGAAGATGTCTCTCAGAAATCAGATGGATGATCTGTTGATAAAGATGCTGCAAAACGCAACTGAAGGATATGAGATCAGATCTGTAAAGTTTTTCAGAAGCAACTCCAGATGCCACTCCATTAGCTGCTTTTGGAGAACCAACTCTGAAAGGATCCTCCAGAATCAAATCTTCTCTTCCAGAGGAGATGTTTTTCTTTGGAAAGAAGAAAGATCTCATAAGAAAAAGATCTTTCCTCATATCTTCAAGGCTACAGTCAGCAAGAAGGTTTTTGACTTCACATAGACATATGCTTCTGTGGCAAGGTTAGCATCCATACGCTTGCTAAATTCCTTTGCTGCACAGAATAACATCACTCTGTTTTCAGATGGAGGTTAAAAGTGCTTTCTTAAATGATTTAATAGAAGAAGAAGTATATGTTCATCAACCTCCTGGATTTAAAAATGAAAGATTTCTAGAGTACGTTTTTTAGTTAAAGAAATCACTTTATGGCCTAAAACAAGCTCTCAGAGCTTGGTATGAAAGGCTGAGTAATTTTCTTCTGGAAAATAATTTTATCAGAGGAAAGGTTTATACTACTTTTTTTCATAAATCAATTAAGAAAGATATCTTACTCTGTCAGATTTATATTGATGATATTTTCATTGGAACCAAATATTTCACTTGGAAAGGAGTTTGCTAAGTGTATGCAGGCAGAGGATGAAATGAGCATGATGGGAAAGCTAAGACTCTTTCTGAGCACTCAAGTTAATCAAACTCCAGAAGGCATCTACATACATCAGATGAAGTATGTGAAGGAGCTTCTGAAGAAGTTTAATCTGACTGAAAGTAAGTCAGCTAAGACTCCCATGCATCCGGCTAACACTCTGGGAAAAGAAGAGAAGACTCTGAATGAAGAGAGCTAAGCTACAGATTCCTCTGAAAGATTAAGCGAAACTACAGAAGACTCTGAGCGTTTGATGAGAATCGAAGTTTCAGAAGACTCTGAGCGAAGAGTATAAGGCAAAGTTTCAGAAGACTCTGAGAGTACCAAACTCAATGATGTAGTTGCAGAGGCTCTGAGAATCAGATCATGTATGGCTCTGAAGCGTCAGCAACAAAGAATTTCTGAAGAGCAAAGATCTGCTATGATCTGAAGCGTTCCTCTGGAAGAAGCTTACTCTGATTAGAAGAAAATGAAACTTCATAAGAGGATCTGATACAAGAAAAGCAGAGTTGCAACTTTACTGTCAGAAGAATCTATTATGGAAATTAGTGAAATCTAGTATTTGAACCATATCAGTCTCCAATCCTCTGAAGAAACACTTATGGGCTTGATGTCATTATTTGAGCTAACATTTGTTGATGAAGCTACTCTAGGAAAAGACTGAATGTTGATAACAAGAAGAACATAACACTAATAGTCATGGCTAGAAAGTCTGATGTAGAGAATCTCTCCAGAAGATAAAGCAGAAGCTTTGAAGTTTTCTGAAGACAAATCAGAAAGGAAAGAAGTATCTAACATTCTAGCTCTTCACAATCAAGTACAGATATTGAAAAAAGAACAAACTTCAAAAGAAATGTATGTATTCATGAATGATGAAAGCATTATATACAGTAGTCGGAATGATTACTCAGAACCGAAGGCAATTAGTATCTATCATGATGCATATTGATTCTGGAAGTCCAAAAGCTACCAATTACTCAAAATTGAAGCACTGTCGCTGGAATTCAAGTCATGATTGATTTGATAACAAGCTTGGAATTAGAAACCAAAGGCTGATCAACATAATGAAGAAAGATAAAAGTCAGATTGGAAAGCACTCAGATAAAGAATCACTATGAAGATCTTTGAATCTCAAAGAATAATCATGATTAATAAGCAATAACTGCATAGAGATGCTGAAGAAACAAGAATTCTAGCAGAGGAAGATTCCAGAAAAGAAATTTCCAGATTGGCATGAAAAGCTGAAGATGCTGAGAAGGTTAAGCAAGTTGTTATAGTTGGTTCTTCTTCTGAAACTGTTGTTGTACGTTCAGAACGTGCCATTAGTGAGATTCGAGGAAGATCAACAAGCTTGAAGGAAGAATAACAAGTTTTCAGAGAAAGCTCTGATGAACATAAACTTGTCAACAACTCTCTTTAGAGCATGGTTAAACAAACTCTGGTAAAGATGTCAACCTCTAAGTTTTAGGCTCTTTGTTTTTTTATCTTGTTATTTAATTAAAATTCACCTTTTTGATGATGTCAAAAAGGGGAAGAAATAGAATATAATTTTGATATAACCTAAAGAGAATTAAAAACATCAACTCTAAATATAAATTGCATTTACTACTAACTGTGTGCTTGATGTTTCACCGAGGAACTCTGAACAAGTTCACTAGGCATTCTAGATACAGGTCAAATGAAAGAACTCTGAGTTCAAATAAACTGATTGTTCATATAATTGAAGTTATACACTTCGTGAACATATGTTCAGAACATATGTTCTCATCTGAAAAACTAGTTCTGCTTCTGATAAATAGTGTGGCTAAGTTATTAGAAAAGAATTGTTTTGTCTCTGTGCTACAGTTGTTCTAATGAACAGTGGCAAATGCTTTAGAAGGCTCTGAAGTTATATGGCTCTGATATAATGTCTAAAGAAAACAAGTTCTAAAGATCTAAAGATGGAAGTTCTGCTGAACAAGTCCAGATGCTAAAGACTTATGCTCTTTTATATCATAGGGAAGAATTCTTTCTCTTCTATATATTTTGCTCTATCAAATTTCTATTTTGTGAGTCTTGGGATCAGAGAAAGTCTCTGAACAAGCAAAAATGAAATTTTGAGGTTAACACATTCAGGGGGAGCTGTTGCTTGAAACTATGAATATGTTATGCTTGATGATTATTCTGTATAAAATGTTCTATCAAAATACATGTTTTTGTCATCATCAAAAATGGAGAGATTGTAAGAACAAGAATTGTTTCTGCAAATTATCTCTATGTTTTGATGATAACAATTAAGTATTTGTGAAAGAACCATTTTATGTTCTAATGTTTGTTGTGTGCAGATCACGTTAATTAAAGATGTCAAATCAAACAAACAATATCAAGATATGCATTTAATACAATATGAGAGTTATTATGTGTGAAGTGTCATATAGCGCTTATTGAAGAAGCAAGTTTGCATCTGTATCTGATCACGATCAGTAAGATCCAAGGATGCTGAATATTGCGGTTGCAATGCTCCTGTGGATTCTGCTCTGAGAAGTGCATCTGATCTGAAAGCAAACAAAGCATATTGAAGAAGCAAGTTTTCCTCTGTATCCGATCATGATCAGTAAGATCCAAGGATGCTGGATATTGCGGTTGCAATGCTCCTGTGGATTCTTCTATGAGATGTGTATCTGATCTGGAAGCTAACAACATATATGAGATATAGTCCTCTGAAGAACCAAGCTCTGAAGACTCTAAAGACTTGAAGCTCTAAAGGCTGAAGGCTCTGAAGACCAAGTGCAGAAAGACTCTGAAGACTAGATTCTGAAGTTGAAGATTATATAGCTTCACCCAGACAAAGACGTGTTAAGCAGATAAGTTGTTGCTATCCACTCTGATAAAGAAGGTGCTGAAGTCAAACAACTCTGATGCTATTATGCTATCATACCAAAGTAGTTTTTGAACTACTAATCAGATACATCATCAGAAGAACTAAAGCCATAAGCTAATCTGTCCAAGCTGATAAATGAAGATCACATCATTTGTGGATAAGAGTTGTCCCCCACAATGATATATTAACGTTACAAGAAAAGGACAAAGAAAGTGATGTCATTGTACTATCCAACATGTGCTTATTCTATCCATTGGGAAATGACTGTTGGAATTTGAAAGGACATCTCTACCCTCACAACGACTCTCTTGGATGCACTATAAAAGAAGAACATTTGACTCATTCAAATGTTAGCAATGTAGCTAGTTGACAAGCATGTTAGCGAGCTAGTCGAATTACAAGAAAAGCTTTATGCTAAGAAGTCGCAGTGCTCACATAAGAAAGCTTTTAAGCAATATGGAAACTAGTGTTCTAATAATCTCGTAGAGATTTATCCTTAGATTAGTTTCTGCATTAGGAAGCAAGGAGATGTTGCTCAATACTTGCCATGTACTTTAATTAGGAGTAATATGCTTGATAAGAAGCACTCATGTAATCTCCGGCAACACAAATTCAATTTAGAATTGGTGGCTCCTCAAGTGATCAAGTGAAGATCAGAATACTTGAGAAGACGAGTGGTTGCTGCCATCGTGATTGAAATCCTAACAGGAGATCTTGAGGGATCGGATTATGTTAGCTCAATGGACGTTATATCTGAAAGGATCTTTGAACTTGTCATTGTGTGATTGTTAGTTACCAGCAGTTTGCTTGTGCATCTGTAATCAGTTTGGTTATGGTGGATTAAGACCTCAATTGAGTGAGGCAAAATCACCTTGGAAGGGTGGACTGGATTAGCTTGAGAGTTGCTCAAGTGAACCAGGATATATCATGTGTTCTTTACTTGTATTATGCTTTATCATTTATGCTTCCGCAATACATCTTATAGAATCTCGTAAAGCAACAAGTGAAGAAGCGAAAAAGTTTAATGAGGTAAAAACCCAATTCAAACCCCCCCTTTCTTGTGTTTTTCTCACACCTTCATTTAGGTCATTCCCTTTATCCTATCCTTAGGATTAGAGTAACCGTACTCTATGTGAGTGTTCTGCCACTGACACTCATTTCCCTACTTATCCTAGCCTTAGGATTAGAGACGTTGTGCTCTATGTAAACGTCTTGCCATAGACATTTTCCCGTTTTTATCCTAGCCTTAGGAATAGAGTCGTCGTACTCTATGTAAGTTCCTGCCATGGACACTTACTCTCTTTTCCTTTTCAACCTATCCTTAGGTTTAGAGTTGACGCACTCTATGTAAGTGTCTTTCCATAGACACTTACTCCCCTTTGAACCTTGACCACAGTCAAAAGTTCCTCACCCTTAGTAGGGAAACTACGAATACTCTGATTCTATTTCCATCAATATACATAGGCACGAGATGCGATGTCTTGGAAAGCATGCTTAGAAATAACACCTTAGGTTTCTCTTTACCTTTTCACCCTTTAGCAGACAAATAAAAAATAACACAATAAAACAAGAGGTTCCTATAGAGTACTACAGATACTTAGGATGCTAGCACCTTCCCTAGGTATAACCAACCCCCGAACCTTAGATTCTCTTTGTTTTGCATTCCATATTTTGAGTTATTCGTTCTTTTTTTATTCCTTTGGATTAATTAAAGATCGATGATGAATTATGATTTGTATTTCAAGTTAATCAATAGCTTGATATCCTATTCTCACTGCAATAAATTTCATTGCCGAATAAAATAGATAGTATTTCTTTTAATGATATAAGACAATTTAAAGAAATATTTAAGGAGAGAATGAGAAGATTGGTGGCAAATGATGGGGAGGGAATGATCTATTTGTTATAAAAAAAATATAACATAGGTGTCAGGGGGCAGGGACGGATCTAGAAATTTCAATAACTGGGTATTTAAAAAATATATAAATGATAAACGATTAAATAATAAGTTTTTTCATTGATATAATAAAGATTTCAAAATTTAAATATATCATTCCATATTAAAAAAAATATGAAAACAACTTCATATTTAAAAATTATAATTATTTTTAAATATTTTGAAAGTGTTGAAAAAAAATTAACACTATCAAATATATAACTCTAATAAATAAAAAATACTCAAATTAATCAATTTTTTTATTTAGGATTTGATTGAATTAATCTATTTATAAAAATTTAAAATTATTTATATCATATATAAAATAATTAAAATTTGTTTTATCTTTTAATTATTTATATAAAATTATACATTAATATTTAACTTAATAAGAATTTAATGCAAAAAACTAAATCTCTTACACTTAAATTTACTACACAAATTAGCAAATCACTATTTTTTACTTCACTATTTTTTTTAAATACATAAATTTTATAATAAATATAGTTTTTACCTTGTACAAAAATAAAATATCCATAAACAACTTTGTTCTTCATTAATGTCACCATATAATGTGGGGGCATCCCTATCTGGTTAATGGGGTCAAACATTATAGTATTTTTGTTAATGGTTAAATTGAACTTAAAAATGTGGGGTCAGCTGCCCCCATTTTATAATAGGTGGATCCGTCCCAGTCAGGGGGAGGTCGTCTCTTCTTAAGGCCAGCATGCATGCGCCAGAGGAAATAGTGCATCCTATTAGGGCACCCATGTATGCATCCATATCATTAGCATGACACTAGTGCATGCGTCAAGGGTCATAGCGCATGGGTTAAAAATAATTTGCATGCGCTAGTAGCATTGACGCATACTCTTTGTGACGAATTTTTTTGTTTGAAATATGGTTACTTTGATAAATAATTTGAAATGTTGATTATTTGAGTATTTTATTTGAAAAACTTGGTTATTTTATTAAAAAAAAAAATTAATTTTGACCATAAAAAAAATTATATATCATAAAAGAGGTCGACAATTTTTTTTTTTAACAATGCATAATAGAACTTCAACATGTCTTAAGTCCAAACAGTTCAAAAAATAAAATAAATAAATACCAATTACAACAAAAAAAATTACGAAATAAACTCAATCACAATAAAAAAAACGTATCAAAATAAATAAATAAACAAACAATACATATCATCCTAATCCTATTTAAAAACTAACTACTAAAAGAACTCAATTAAGAATTTAAAAAAGACAAACAATGATAACAATTACACTGCATAAAACATCACAGTACATAAAATATTAGTGCATAAAATATCAACACCTAATTTTCTCAATATTTATATCATATAGACTCTTATATTTACTGATTCTTTAATAATTAAATCATAAACTTGTCACACGTATACACTAATCAAATCATTCCTTTTCTTAAAATCAACATCTATTTCTAAAGGAAACTATTAGAAGTAATTCATATTTATTAGTTGTACTATTTTCTTATCCCCTAAGTTTGTTAGAGGGTATTTTAGTATTTTTATCTTATTCTAGTAACCCTAGTTTTAGCTTATAAATAGGGTAACAATCATTGCAATTTGTGTGGTTGTGTGTAGCCGTCATTCTCTTAATAGAATATTTCTCTATTCATCATTTATTCTACCTTTGCACCAACAATTGATATCTAGAGCTCCGGTTCGGATTCATTGGGAAACACGAGTGAACGTGAGGTCTTGTCTTGTGTGTTTGATTTTGATTCTTAGATTCACGTTGAATCTTGAACAAAATCTGATCAGAATTTTAATTCTGTGGGTTGGGAAACACTGTGTGAGAAATCTGAGTGTACTGTGCAAGGTAGAAGATGAACGGAAACGGCAACATGAACACCAAACTTCCAGTATTTGACGGTAAAAATTGGAATCGTTGGATGATCCAAATGCGTGTATTGTTCAATGCTTAAGATGTTCTAGATCTTGTCACTGATGGTTATGTTCCGGTAGCAGCAAATGTGACGGATGAACAGAAAAACGCGCAGAAGGAAGTAAGGAAGAAGGATCAGAAAGCATTGTTCTTCATTCATCAATATGTGGATGTAAATGTGTTTGAGAAGATTGCAGATTCAACGACAGCAAAGGCTGTGTGGGACACACTGGTGAGATGTTATGGTGGTGACGCATCAGTGAAGAAGGTAAAACTTCAGTCCTTGAGAAAGCAATATGAGAATCTCAACATGAAGAATAATGAGAAAGTCTCTGAATACATCTCCAGAATGATTCTGATCACTAATGAGATGAAGGCGTGTGGAGAAACTCTTTCTGAAGAAGCAATCATGGAGAAAGTATTGAGATCCCTTACCTTTCAATTTGATTACATTGTGGTAGAAATAGAACATTCCAAAGATCTGAGCACCATGAGAATTGAAGAGCTGCAGAGCAGTCTAGAAGCGCAAGAGTTGCGTTTGACTGAGAGAACCTCTGAAAAGGAAGTAGAGCAGCAGGCTCTGAAAGCAACTTCTGATAGGAGGTATCAGAAGCAGTCAGAAGCCAGGAGAAGATTTGATGGGGGTCAGAAGTCAGAAAGCTCAACCTCTGATTGACAAAAGAATGCTCAGAAGGGAAAAGAGAAGTATGACAAGAAGAAGATCCAATGTTACTGTTGTAAGAAGTTTGGTTACTTTGCTAGAGATTGTTGGTCAAACAAGGAAAGAAAATCAGAAGAAGCAAATATAGCCAGAAGTTCTGATGATGAATCTGTGCTATTAATGGCCTCTGAATTTGATGATATGGATCTGATAGACTGGTGGTATATGGACACTGACTGTTCAAATCATCTTATTGGAAACAAGAAATGGCTGGTTGATTTTGACTCTGAAAAGAGGACAAAGATCAGATGTGCTGATGACAAATATCTTAACGCAGAAGGTATGGGAAATGTCAGAGTTATTCTGAACAATGGGAAAACAGCATTGATTCAGAACGTGTGGTATGTACCTGACATCATAAGCAATCTGATGAGTGTGGGACAATTAATTGAGAAAGGTTTTTCAGTTACCATGAAGGACAATATTCTGAAGTTGTATGACTGCAATCAGAAGTTGATTATGGAGTCAGAATAGGGAAAGTATAGAACATTCAAGGTGAATGTCAGAAATGCAGACTCAGAATGTCTTAGTGCAACAAGTGCTGAGAAGGAGAGTGAGCTGTGACACAGAAGATTTGGTCATTTGAATTTCAGAAGCTTAAAACATCTGAATTCAAAGAAGTTGGTACATGGAATTCCTGCAATTAAGAAGCCTGAAAATTCATGCAAAGTTTGCATGGAAGGAAAACAACCACGATTGCCATTTGCGTCAGAAGCTGCTCCAAGAGCAAAACATGCCTTGGGAGTTGTACATTCTGATGTGTGTGGTCCATTTCTAGTAGCATCGATTGGAGGGAATAAATACTTTGTGTTGTTTGTTGATGAATTCACAAGAATAACACGGGTATCCCTTATTAAGTCTAAACACGAGGTGTTTGATGAATTCAAGAAGTTCAGAATGAAGGCTGAGAATCAGAGTGGTCAGAAGTTAAAGATTCTTAGAACTGACGGTGGAGGTGAGTATAACTCCAAAGAGTTCTAGAAGTTCTGTGAGGAGAATGGAATTGAGCATGAGGTTAATGCTCCTTATACTCCTCAACACAATGGTCTTGCTGAAAGAAGAAACCGCACTTTGCTTGATATGGTGAGAAGCATGCTAAAGGAGAAGAAGCTTCCTTAAAAGCTCTGGGGAGAAGTTGTTGCCACTGCAACGTATGTACTTAACCGTTGTCCTACGAAGAAGTTGAAGGAAATAGTTTCGATACAAAAGTGGACTGGAGATAAGCAAAGTGTTAGTCATCTGAAGGTGTTTGGTTCTGTTTGCTATAAACATGTTCCAGAAGCCAAAAGACAGAAGCTGGATGATAGAAGCAAAGTGATGATTCTGATAGGGTACCACAGTAAAGGTGCATACAAGCTCTATTGTCCAGAAACCAATTAAATTGAATTCAGCAGAGATGTGATTGTGAAGGAATCAGAAGTTTGGAATTGGGATAAGTCTCAATCTGATTCTGATGTTAGAACTTCTGAAGAAAGGTCAGAGTTAAGAATTTCTGAAGTTGGAGTAAACTCTGACGTTGATTCTGACTTTGATAGTAATTCTGACTCTGGAGAAGACTCAGAAGATGAAGGTGACTCTGATGATCCAGACTCTGATGGTAATCCAGATTCTGGTGGCAATTCAGACTCTAAAGATGGCCAAGCCTCTGGAAGAAGTCAAGCATCTGAAGCTAGAAATTCTGAAGTTCAAGACTCTGGAAATATGCCAGACCCTGAAGATGGTCAAAGCTCTGGAGGAAGTCAATCATCTGAAGCTCAAGACTCTGAACAAGTTCAGAGACCATAAAGAATCAGAAACATTCCCAGAAGATATGCAGAATTTGACATGCTGCAAGACACTGAAGTAGACTCTGAAGGAGAAGTTATTCAGTGTGCCATGATAGTAGACTCTGAACCCATAAGTACAAAATAGGCTCTTAAGCAGAAGCTCTGGCTGAAGGCCATGAAAGAAGAACTTGATGCTATAGAGAGAAACAATACTTGGAAGCTGACAGAACTTCCAAAAGACAAGAAATCCATTAGCGTCAGATGGGTTTTCAAGCAGAAGTTAAAGCCAGATGGTTCAATTGGCAAACATAAAGCAAGGTTGGTAGCCAGAGGATTTCTATAGAAACTTGAGTTGGATTATTCTGAAGTGTTTGCACCTGTAGCAAGACATGAAACAATCAGAATGGTGATTGCAATAGCTGCTAACAGGAATTGGCCTCTGATGCATTTAGATGTAAAATCTGCATTTTTGAACGGTCCATTAGAAGAAGAAGTTTATGTGTCACAACCTCCTGGATTTGTCAAAAAGAATCAGGAAGGGATGGTGTACAGATTATACAAAGCTCTATATGGATTGAAACAAGTGCCCAGAGCTTGGAATCAGAAGATTGATTCATTTTTCAAGAAGCAAGGCTTTCAGAAATGTGAGATGGAGTACGGTGTTTATGTTCAGCATACTTCTGAAGGCAATATGACTCTGGTATGTTTATATGTTGATGACATACTGCTGACTGGAAGTTCTGAACAGGAGATAGTCAAGTTCAAGAAAGTTCTGATGAATGAATTCGAAATGACTGATCTAGACAAAATAACATATTTTCTAGGGATGGAGTTCAGATATTCTGAGAAAGGTATCATTTTGCATCAGCTCAAGTATGAATTAGAACTTCTGAAGAGATTTGAACTGAAGAAATGTAAGATTGCTGTCACACCTTCTGATACAAATCAGAAACTGGATTCTGACTCTGATGGAAAGGATGTGGACGCTACAACCTTCAAACAGTTGGTTGGTTCTCTGAGGTATCTGTGCAATACCAGACCTGATATTTGCTATTCTGTTGGGATGGTTAGTAGGTTCATGAGTAAATCTAAGTGGTCCCATTACCAAGCTGCTGTCAGGATTCTGAGGTATATCAAGGAAACTCTGAAGTATGGAGTGTTATTTCCTTCTGGAAGAAATAATGAGTTAGAACTTTTGAGTTATTCAGATTCTGATTGGTGTGGAGACAAAGTTGACAGAAGAAGTACCTCTGGGTACTTGTTCAAATTTCTGGGAGGTCCCATTTCTTGGTGTTCCAAGAAGCAACCTGTTGTGGCGTTATCAACCTATGAAGCTGAATACATTGCAGGTGATGTTACTGCATGCCAAGCTGTATGGATTCTGAATCTGTTGCAGGATCTGAAGATTAAAATAAACAAACCTCTGAAGCTGATGATTGACAACAAGTCTGCAATCAATCTTGCCAAAAATCCAGTGCTGCATGGGAGAAGCAAGCATATTGAGACCAAGTATCATTTTCTGAGACATCAAGTTCAGAGTGGAGTGTTAGAAGTTGTACAATGCAGCACTCAGAAACAGTTGGCAGATGTTCTGACGAAAGCTATCAAGACTGATCAATTTCTCAGACTAAGGGATGGAACTGGTGTTACAAGTTTTGATGGAATATGAATTAAGGGATGGTATTAGAAGTAATTCATATTTATTAGTTGTACTGTTTTCTTAGCCCTTAAGTGTGTTAGAGGGTATTTTAGTATTTTTATCTTATTCTAGTAACCCTAGTTTTAGCTTATAAATAGGGTAGCAATCATTGCAATTTGTGTGGCTGTGTGTAGCCGTCATTCTCTTAATAGAATATTTCTCTATTCATCATTTATTCTACCTTTGCACCAACAGAAACATGTGAGCTCGTTTTTTACAACTTAATAATTCAGCATGTCATACAATTGTTCTTTTAGTTTATGTTTTTCCAATCAACTCATGTATTAGAAAGTTATAGAAAGAACGTTACAATTATAATTCAATTTGTTTGTGTAGTAATTTATAATACAATTCAATCAACATAATCATAAGAGAAGAGTGTTGTTTTTATAGTTAAAGTGTTTTAACTTTAAGTAAAAAATAAAAAAGTTTTAACAAAAAATCCGTCCCATTTTTTTAAGCGAATTAAGCGGGTCGGACTAACTTAAAGTACCAAACCAAAAATCTCAATTCAATTTATCAAAAATGACGGGTCAAATGGGTCCATCCGGCGGATCCAATCCGTTTTGCTACCCCTAATTAAATGTAATAATTAAAAATTGTTATAAATAGTATTAATTAAAAAATAAAATAAAAAATAAAGTAATTAAATAATTAATATTATGATAAACGTAAAAGAAATAAAAGATATTTATTTTATAGATTAAAAATTTATTTTTAGAAGTTTGTTAAAGTAGTTTAGTTGGTATATGTACATGAAGAAGCATTTTAAATATGTGACATTTCATTTGTTCACTATTAGATTTCCGCCATTTAGACTATTTTTTGATAAAAAAAAAATATTGTTAGAGATAACTTATCGGAGAATATGACATTTTTTTCAATTATTTTATCTACACTTTAAAATTAAGTATATGTTAGAGAAAAGGAGAAAATAGATCATTTTACACGTGGATGCGTATGGATTAAGCAAGAAAGTTTCACACTTGTAAAGAAAATAAATTAGTATATACTAATCACGAAGAACTAACAATTTCATTTCATTCTTTCGCGCGCAAGATTCTGTTTCCTCAAAACCGTCACGGTTGAAATGCGGTTACCTTCCACTCAAACGGTGGTTTCCACCGTCTCTTCACTAGCTGCCACCGCCATGTTCCTCCATTCCCTCCTCCACAACTACCTCCCAGACAAGCTTTATAACTACTTCCACTTAAAGCTTTCTCAATTCAAAACCTCATTGTCCAACGAATTCACCATGGTAATCGAGGAATACGAAAACCTAACCCACAACAAACTCTTCCAATCCGCCGAGATTTACCTACCTGAGGTCGATCAATACATTAAGCGATTCAAAGCCGTAATGCGACCTAATGAGCAGAACGTCTCCATCGTAACCGATCGCAACCGAGAAATCGTCCACATGTTCAAAGGCGCTTATTTCAAATGGAGATTAATCATACAAGCGATTCCGCCAACGTACGTTAAAAGGCCTGGAGGAAGAAACGAACATCACACCATGGTGAAATCAAGTGTTCGTCGCTTTGAGGTAAGGTTTCACAAGAAACACAGAAATATGGCTTTATCTGAGTATTTTCCAAAAGTAATGAAAGAAGCCAAAGAAATTCTAGAGGAACGGAAGACACCGAAGCTTTTCACTCTCACAAACGAAAGAGAGTTGAAAAGATTCGGAAATATGTGGCATTCTGTGGCTCTGAATCATCCTGCTACATTTAAGACATTAGCGATGGATTCTGAATTGAGGAATAGGATATTCGATGATTTGGATCTGTTTCTAGAGCGTGAGGAGTTATATAAGAGTGTTGGTCAACCTTGGAAAAGAGGTTATTTGTTGTATGGTCCACCAGGGTGTGGAAAATCAAGTTTGATTTCTGCTATGGCTAATTACATTAATTTTGACGTTTATGATTTGCAATTAGGTGATGTTCTGGGTTATACCGAGCTTAGGAGTTTGTTGATGTCAACACAGAATCGTTCTATACTTGTTGTTGAGGATATTGATTGTACTCTTCAGCTTCATAACCGTCTTGGATTTAGAGTCCCTCCGGTAATTCTTCTCAATTAAGTTTATCAATTTTTAATCAGAATGCAATAAAATTAGTATTTCATTACTTAGATTGCATGCTATAGTTTAGATTAGAATAGAAGAAAAACCAAGATATTTGGTAGAATAAAATAAAATGCTATTTAAGGTAAACATCTTCATTAATTGTTGAATAAGCGTTTATCGTAAAATGAAATTGCAATGAACGCTAATCTCCACTCAACTGGTAGAAGTCGATATTGCTAGATTAGACGCCGTCACGAGGGTTCGAACCTAGGTATCCACAATTGTGTGCGTGAGTTTTTAGTGGTTATTACCACTTCGTCTTGAGGCCAAAAAAATTGCATTGTACTATGAATGCATGAAATTCCAGCTCGTGATAAGTTTCTTGGTAAACAAACTTGCAAGAATGTTACTATATGTCATTGATAATTCAATTGTGATCATCTACTATAATCCTATGGTCTTTAATGTGTTGTTGTACTGTATGTTATGTTAATTGCAGGTGACTTTATCAGGATTCCTCAGTCTCATTGATGGTTTATGGTCTAGCTGTGGGGAAGAGAGGATCATAGTGTTCACTACCAATCACAAAAACAAATTGGACCCTGCTCTGCTGTGGCCAGGGCGCATAGATGTACACATCCCTTTGTCTTACTGCAGCCCGTGTGAGTTCAAACAGCTGGCTTTGAATTATCTTATGATGAAAGAGCACCCACTTTTTTTTGAGGTTGACAAGTTGCTGGAGAAGGCCAAGATCACTCCTGCAGAGGTGGGTGAGCATTTTTTACAGAATGAAGACCCTGAAATTGCAATAAGAAGCCTGGTGGAGCTCCTTGAAAAGATGGGACGAAATCATTGTGAAAGTAAAGCTATCAAAGATGTCACAGCTGATCCATTCAAATCCTGCGATGGTTTTGAAACTGAAGGTTGTTGATAAGGGAAAAATAGTACAACTAGAGTTGCAATATTGATATGTGTTGAGATGGGGAAAAAAGGGAAGAAGCGTGACTATGGTCTTCTTTGACTTTGAATGTTGGTAGCAATTTTTCATTTTCTTACAGAACTTTTGAAAAGATTCATAGCAAGTTCTTTACTAATTGAGAGTAAACTGATTTTCAACTCTCAGAATAGTGTGTCTTCATGAGTTTGATACTTTACTCGTGAATATAAAAGAATACTTGTTGAAAGTAGTATGCTTTTAACTTTTTGCTCTACGATGCTTTGGATGTGGTTGATTTTCTATTTTCTATATAACGTAGTAATTTTTTTAATCAGTTTCTTCAAATCAACTCAGTTAACTTAGTTAAAGGGTTAATTTATGGTGATTAGACTAATAGATAAAAAAAATTTAATCAAGTCATAGTTGTTAAAAAAAAACCCAAATTTAACTTTTAAAAGAATAATTATTCATTATATTTTTTTATTAGATCTTTTTTCACTCATAGTTTAACACCATAAAAAATATAAATAGTATACTTCTTCTATCTTAAAATAAGTGTTATGTTTATTTATAAAATATTTGTATTCAATGCAATATTTTTTATTTAGAATTTTTAAAAAAATTGACATTGGTTAGCATGATTCAAAATTTCTTTATTTTAAAATAAGTGTTATTTTAGTTTCTCATACAACTTATATTTATATTTTTCAATTATACATTCTTATTAATATTCTCTTACATTAATAAACAATAAGAATAATTTTAAAAAATTACTTTTCTTTCTTTCATTTATCACATCTTGTGTGAAAGTGTTAAACAATTACTATGTATGAAAGTGTTAAACATTTATTATATGCTATGTATTTAAATATGTGATCAATTAAATGATATTGAACATTCCTTTGGTATAACAATGCATTTTGTAGAATTGCCTAAAATATCCATGTAGGCGTGAAAGCTGCTACTTCTAATTTTGTTTTCACGTTTACGATGCACTTGGACGCAAAAATAACCACGCAGTTTCAATTATGTACAAATGAAATTAGAGGGTTGAATTAAAGTATTATTCTTTCTGTCTTATAAATTTTTATACTTTTTTAAGATAATAATTAAGAGTGTAAAGGTAGTGTAAAGAAATATTACACATATATTTAATTAAAATATTTTAAAGTATTAAATTATAATAGTATTTTAAAATAAAAATATTATGTGGCGAGATATATATCTATCATTAGTTAACAGTGCAAAAATATTTTATATTATCAGTGTATATTTTTTTTCTCTAATAATTAATTGTGTTGATTTTATTAATAAAAACAAATGTTATTTATGAAAATAATTTTATTAATAATAATAGATAGTAGAATAGTTATATGAATTAAAATATATTAAATAAAATAAATTAATGAAAATAAATAATAAATATCATATTTTATATTTTAAAGGAATAAACAATTTGGAAAAAAAAAATAGAAAAGAGGATGCATATTATAAGACTGGAAGAAATAGTAGTAAACTGTTGAATTGATCATATATAAAAGTGGTTAAACCACTTAACAATTTTGACGTGAAAAATTGTGGATAACATTGTCTTTTCCCATTATTATTATTATTATTATTATTATTATTATGATTATTATTATTATTATTATTATTATTTCATTTATTTTGCATTTTTTAATTTTAATTAATAAATTAATATTTTCTATCTTCTAACCACTACCACCACTAACTCGGTATTATATTATCTCTAAGGTGATTTTCTAATTATTATTATATTACAAAAATGATTTTCTTAATTCATATAAATAAAATAAGAATAAGAAATGAAAATCAATAATTTTTTTAATTTATATAATAAATCTCATTTTCTAATTATTATTATTATTATTATTATATTACTAAAATAATTTTCTTAATTCATATAAAATAATTTTGGTAATTTTTAGTATATTACTAAATAATTTTCTTAATTCATATTTTCATTAACATCTACTCAACTTCATTTTCTAATTATTATTATATTACCAAAATAATTGTCTTAATTCAATAAAATACTTTTGGAATTATTATTATATTACCAAAATAATTATCTTAATTATATTTTTATTAACTCTATTTCTATTAATAATTACATTTATTCTAACATCTCATTTGTCATATGATATTTTTAAATTATGGCAATCGGTTAATTTAGTAATTTCATTAACATATCGAATTATTTTATTTCATTCATTATTAACAAAGATTTTTCCCACTAAATTCTAATTTAATGATTATGTTATATAATTACATGAAAAAATCACATTATATTAAATTTATGAAAAACTCACTTTCTTAAACTATAACTTTTAACCGTACATTTCATAAAATTATGCGTCAATATTTCGTGCATCGCACGAGCAAAAACTAGTTGATAAATATAAAGTTATCAATTTTTTTTTATAGGAGGAAGTGTCTTCTCACAAGCTTATAGAAATGATGTTATTTAATTGAATGTAATGATACTCTATTCTTTCTTTCAAGTGATTTTATTTCTTGTCTTTTCTTTTTATAAGTAAACATTGCATTAAAAAAGCAAAAATGGTACTCCAATTTCAAAATACATATCAGAAATTTTTATTCAAATATTCCAGTTTTTTTTAAAAAGATTTTAAAATAACACAGTTTAAAAATTATTTTTCAAAATACTTCACTTTGAAGTATTATTTATGTTGTAAATGTATCTTAAAATCTCTGTTGATGAACAAAAAAAATATATTTTAGAGATTGCATTTACCGCAAAAATTGAAAGTTTTAGAAAGTCGGAAAAAAATCGATCGGTAAATAGTATTTTTGAGTTTTTGAACTTTTTTCGATTCGGTCCATGGATCCATGTGATTTTGGGTTTTGTTTGTTGGGTATTTGCTATTATAAATATATATCTCTTATATGTTTGGTGTATGACAATCTTAGAGTTTTCACCAACAAGAGAGATCAAGGGTTTAAAAGTATAGCATAGAGTTTCAGTTATGCACAAAGAAAACCTTTGATTACACTTTGGGTTTGAGTAATTCATATATTGAGAGTTGAAGAGGTAGAGAAACACTTGGGTAGAAAATATGGTTGTTCTTGGGCGCCCATTTGTAATCTCTTGTAACAACTTTCTGAGTATAGTAATTTGGAGAGCTGCTCTCTCCCCCAGAGTAGATCATGATCAAACTGGATAAACAAACCTTCGGTTTTTTCTTGCCTTATTTTGTTATATTATCTGTGTACGAATTATATTGCTGAAGACCATTTATATTGGTTGCTATTATTCTTTGCCTCACAAAATTGATATTGAATTTTGTCTTAATTCACAACAAGTAGTGCGGTGAGCGTGGAGTAAAGAGATATTGTTGACAAGTGAGCACCATGGTTAGTAGATGGCAGATCGAGAAATTTTCCGGTAACAACGACTTCGGGTTGTGAAAAATTAAGATGCAAACAATTTTATTTCAAGAGAAGTGTATTGATGCTTTGAAGAGTGAAACATTGATGTCTGCAGGACTTACATAGGTACAAAAGACCGAGATGGTGGATAAGACCATGAGTGTCATTATCTTGTGCCTCAGGGATAAAGTTCTAAGAGAAGTCTCCGGGGAGCAAACTGCGGTTGCTATGTGGGCAAAACTTGAATAATTGTATATGACAAAGTCTTTGGGTCACAGGTTGTATCTCATAGAATTTCACAAGATTATCGATGATCTTGAGAATATTGAAGTGAAGATTAATGATGAGGACAAGGCTTTGCTCCTATTGAGTTCATTACCCAAATCCTTTGAGCATTGTAAGGATGCCCTTCTTTATGATAAGGAAGGTACTATTATTCTGGATGAAGTCCAGACGGCGGTGAAATCCAAAGAAATTTTAAAGTCGAAAGATTTGAAGATTGAAGATAGTGGTGAAGGCTTAAATGTGTCAAGAGGAGGATGCGAGCGTAAAGGGATGTCCAAATCAAAGAGGTCTGACAAGTCAAAGATAAAATGTTTTAGTTGTCAGAAAATCAATCACTTTAAAAGGGATTGTCCTGAAAGAAAGGTCAATGAAGATTATGTTCAAGCTGCAGTTGCATTGGGTGAGGAAAGTTATGAGGATGCCGAAACACTAGTAGTATCGAGTTTGGAAACTGGAGATAGTTGGGTCACTCACTCAGGTTGCTCTTATCACATGTGTCCAAGAATAGAATACTCTGAAACTTTGAAGATGGTGCAAGGTGGAGTAGTTCGCCTTGGTAATAGTAAGACATGCAAGGTTCATGGTATTGGTATGGTCAGATTTAAAATGTTTAATGATCGTGAACTTCTTATTCACAATGTGAGGTATGTTTCAGAACTCAAGCGAAATTTTTTATCTATAAGTATGTTTGACGATATAGACTATTGTACTAGAGTTGAACATGGAGCGTTGAAGAAATGTTGAAGATTTCGTGTGATGAATTGATTATTGCTAAAGGGTCTAAAATATGTGGTCTATATATTTTAGAATGTTTAAATGTTATTATTCATTCATCGTTAGCTAGTGGCGGCTTTCATGACATGGAAGAGCTATGAGATTTGAGTTTAAGGCGTTATGAATGTCTTGAGAAAGTTTCAGAGGAGTACAATAAATTTTGCAAAAATCAAGGGATAAAAATGCATGTTACCACTGAATTATTATTGAGTTTCTGGGGAAGAGTTAAGGTTAAAACAACTTACTTGGTTGGTAGAGAATTTCTTCAGAAGAAGAATAATGAAAATCAAGGGAGAAACTATAACGGAGAAAACTCAGTAGTGAGGGAACGGTTACAGAGATCTCTGATTATCATTTGACTCATGATAAGGTAAGGAGGGTTATTGTAGTATCTCAAATGGACGGTTATTAGCCTTGGACATTATGTTTTTAATGTGCCTGAAGGTCTACAAAAGAAAAGAAGAAAAACCTTCAGGGAGGCAATTGGGAACAAGAGATACTCACCCAAAACCTTAAGGTGATAGGTGTATAGGTTCTCTCACTTATAAATGCTCAAGTCACCACATATATATCCAATGTGGAACTATTATCCACACTACTCACACTTGTTAATACTTAACAGAGACTTCTTTTTCTAGAGCAACACCTTTGTGAGAGACACACCACATACTCACCCAAAACCTTAAGGTGATAGGTGTATGGGTTCTCTCACTTATAAATGCTCAAGTCACCACATTTATATCCAATGTGGGACTATTATCCACACTACTCACACTTGTTAATACTTAACAGGGACTTCTTTTTCTAGAGTAACACCTTTGTGAGAGACACACCACATACTCACCCAAAACCTTAAGGTGATAGGTGTATGGGTTCTCTCACTTATAAATGCTCAAGTCACCACATTTCTATCCAATATGGAACTATTATCCACACTACTCACACTTGTTAATACTTAACAAAGAGTAGATCGTGATCAAACCGGGTAAACAAACCTTCGATTTTTTTTACCTTATTTTGTTATATTATCTGTGTACAGATTATTATTGCCGAAGACAATTTATTTTGATTGCTATTGTTCTTTACCTCACAAATTGATATTGAATTTTGTCGTAATTCACAACAAGATTCACAACAGGTCTGAGTGTAGACGCCATACCAATTAGAGACCCTTCACAAAGAACAAGGGTTGTCGTCAATTGGATTGGAGATAACACATGGTGTTGTCAATCCAATTGGCGACACAATGTAAATGCTAAAAGGGTGTCGCCAATTCAATTGGAGACAATTTTAAAAGTGAAATTTATTTTTTATAAATAGAGGTGT
The DNA here is from genome assembly GCA_963859935.3 of Lathyrus sativus. Classification (NCBI taxonomy): domain Eukaryota; kingdom Viridiplantae; phylum Streptophyta; class Magnoliopsida; order Fabales; family Fabaceae; genus Lathyrus; species Lathyrus sativus. Next base: position 494,974,990 of record OZ012741.1, read on the forward strand.
TCTGATAATTTATTTTCACATTTCATCTCATATCTTTGTATTACTGATAACATGTATCGTTGCCACTATGAAAAAGTCATTTATTCAAGAGATAATCCTCTGATGGACATGCTATTTTCGAATATTCAAAGTTTCAATCAAATAAAGAGAGAGCTGAATAGGTAATTAGACTAATAGATAAATTATGGTGATTAGACAATAGATAAAAATAATTTTAATCAAGTCATATTTGTTTTAAAAAAATCCAAATTCAATTTTTAATAGAAAAATTCTTGATTAGACTTTCTTATTTTATGAGATCTTTTTTCTCTCATAGTGTTTTTAGCAACATAAAAAAAATATAAATAATACATTTCTTCTATCTTAAAATAAGTGTTATGTTTATAAAAATTATTTATTTCAAAATAAGTGTTATAATTTTTTTAATAAGATTATAATATATAAATTTCTCATACAATTTATATTTTTATTTTCAATTATACCTTCTTATTAATATTCTCTTGCATTAATAAATAATAAGAACAATTTAATAAAATTACTTTTCTTTCTTTCATTTATCACATCTTGTGTGAAAGTGTCCAGCATTTATTATGCGTGAAAGAGTCAAACATTTATTATAGCACTATGTATTTAAATAAGAGTAATGTTAACTTGTGGCTTAGACCATCTCCAACGGTGGTTCTTCAATTTGGTTTGCCAACTTGACATTGAAATTGTCAACAAAAAGTTGTTCCAGTTGGTGAACGTTCCTTACATAAGCCATGGTTCTTCATTTTTTTTATTATTAAAATAATTATTTAACTTGTTGGTTTTATTTTTTTTTTAACTTTTTTTATTTATTATAAATATAAGTTTGTTGCAAAAATTTATAACAATCCTATTTTCTCTCACTTTTATTTACTCTTTAATTTTAAATTTCTCTTTCACAATTTCATCATTTTATTCATAAGTTATTATTTTTAATTTTATGTTTAATTTTAATTTTATATTTAGTTTATATTTATAGTAATTAAAATTTAAATATTTAAATTATAATTTTAAATAAAATAAATTTAATATAAATAATATATTTAAGTAAAATAGTGGGACCTAATATGGGTTCTTTGAAGTTGCACCATTAGAGTGAAAATTGAATAAGTTATTTTAGAAGAGTGGGTCCCACAAAGAACCTAAAAATGGGTTGCACCATTGGAGATGCTCTTAGAACACATGTTAAGAACTAAATTAAGAAATATCATTTTGGAAATTGTGTACAAACTTAAATTAAAGTATAAAATTAATTTTTAAATTATTTTTTTTAATACAAATTTATTAAAAATGGTTTCCTTAACATGTGTCCCAAAGACACAAGTTAACATGAGTATATATATGTGATCAATTAAGTGACATTGAACATTGTAGTATAACATTGCATTTTGTAGAATTGCCTAATATCCCTGTAGGCGTGAAAGCTACTACTTCTAATAGCTTTTTGTTTTCACGTTCCCGATGTACTTGGACGCAAAATAACCACACAAATGCAGTTTCAATTATGCAAAATTAGAGGATTGAATTAAAATATTATTTTTTTCAAAATTTTAGTACTTTTTTAGATATTAATTAATTATAATAGTTTTATTATAAAATGAGTATTATTTACTAATATAATTTTATTAATAATAGATGATGAAATACTTATATGAATTGAAATACAATAAATAAGAATAAGTCGGTCAAAATAGATAATAAATATCACATTGGTATTTTAAAGAGATAATTTTATTAATAACTACAACATGATAAGTTGTTAGTTTTTCTAGATAACCACCACTAGTAGTGAAGGATAATTCTGTGAAAAATAACTTTTGAATCTCCTATTTCGTTTGTGAAAATGATTTGGTTTCTAACCAAATATTTCAACAAACAATAATCTACTTTGTGACTGCATTAGGAAGTGAAATCTTCTTCGATACCATCGATATCCATAATCTTAAGTGATCTCTCTCGAACCGAATCAAAAGTGTTTCCAACTTCTAACCAACCACAAACTATATCCCAAACAGCTATCGTTTTTGAACAGTTGAAAAATAAATTGGAAGCTTCCTCATCAAAACGAAAACAGAAAACACATACCCATTCATAGACATTTGTGATAATTCTGCGATTTACCAGATTAAGCCTCGTAGGAAGCCTATCAAGAACCAACTGCCACGCAAAAATCTTCACTTTGATTGGAGATGTCGCCTTCCAAACCCACCTGAATATTTGTTTGTTTCAGCTTCAAGGTCCTCCCATTTTGAGCATGAATGATTCTGTCATAATAATATTACTGAAAAAGTTTTATCAGTCTTGAAAGGCCATATAATCTCATCTGCAGCATCTACCAATGGATGTAGAAACTGCAACGACTGCATAAGTTCAAGTCGTTCCTGTGCGCACAAAACATCATTTGTAATATGTGTTCTCTATCGTTCAAAACCATGTTTCATCTCTCCAAAATCCCATTTGTTGCAATGTTGCTATTTTCAGATTGGATATGTTAAATAACTCCGGGAATGCGTACCGGTCCATTGCCCAACCATTTTTAATGCCAAAACAGAATATGTCTACCATCACCAAGTTTTTGTGACAGTAGGTCCACAAAATTTTCATCAACTTTTCTTCCACAACATGATATAATATCCTTCCACCATAATGAGCAACCCTTCACATATTTGACATCATCTCTAGCTAGTATTGACTTCACCACGTTCTCGTAGCGCCCTTCCATCACACCTTTCCAAATTGCATCTTTGTCGTTAATAAATCTCCATAGCCATTTAGTTAAGAGGGCAATGTTAAAAGCTCCAATGTGTTTTATCCCCCAAACCACCTTCCTATTTGGCCTTGCAAATATCCTTCCAGTACACCCAAGCTATACCATGTGATTGATGCGTACGACGCCATAAGAATTGTCTCTGTATAGCAATTAAGGACAACATCACTTTGCGAGGTAATTTATAAAAGGAGAGGAAATGGACAGGCAAATTCGTAATGACCGAGTTGATGATGGTAACTCTCCCTTCGATGGACAACATGTTTCCTTTCCACTTCGATAATCTCGTATTCACACAACCGACTTCCAAAAATCAATTTTGTGATGATTCTGTCCAACGTAAACTCCTAAGAATTTGAAATGAGGCACACCAATCATGCACCCAATGAAGTTTCAGCAACTCTAAGAAAAAAATCATCCACTCCTATGCCAATCAAAGAGATTTTCATGACATTGATTTTTAGACCAGAAATCAATTCGTATCCCTTCAGAATTGCCTTCAGAGACCATATATTGGACCAGAAGCCATCACAAATCAGAACGATCTACATATTGCAAGATACTGTATGAAATGTGATCCTTGATTTTAAAATTGCTAAGCATTCCCGTGGACACAGCTCTAGAGATCAATAATGTTAAGGTTTCACCGATCATAGCGAATAGAAAAGGAGATAAGGTATCTCCTTATCGAAGTCCACATGCGACCTTGAAATCTTGACTTGGGCTGCCATTGATTAAAATTAACATATAGATATTCATTACCATTCCCTTCATCCATTTCATCCATCTTGCACCGAATCACATTGCCTCCATAGTTTTTCTCAAAAACCTCCAATCAACGCAATCATAAGCTTTTTTAAAATCTATCTTTATGAGTATGCTGTTGGAAATAATAATTTATTTCCATTAAAGTTGTTCCAAAATGACAAAGTGGGTGTTATAATAAATGCTTAGTCCCACATTGGAAGAGGAGTAAAATTAAATAGCATTTATAAGGCACTTGGAACAATGTAATTTCCAAAAGAGCCAAAAAGGATAAAGTGCCACATAGTCACATGTGGTGGTGCCAAAACTTATGTCACTTGTCTCATACAAAACACCCCTCGCCGGTGTCGCCACCGGCGACACCGGCTCCGGCTCCGGCTCCGGCTCCGGAACCGGAACCGGAACCGGAACCGGAACCGGAACCGGGGGCGTGGGCGTAGAGGCGCTAGTGGCGGCTTGTAGACGGCACTTGAGCACTTAGGCACGACGCATCGGAGCAATCGGGCTATTTGCGGCGTTAATGAGGCGGCGCCGGTGGCGCTCCGGCGGGCGGACCGGCCTTCGGCCGGTATACTGCGAATTTAATTTTTAATTATCGCTCAGACTTATTCGTTGCCTAGAGTTTGATTTTGAATTTGAATTTGAAATACATGACACTTGACGAAGTGGTGCATGATATTTTATGTGAACCATTGCAAATGCTCATTAGAGAGTGTGTTTATGAAGAATTGCAAACTTCTGAAAAGACACATGCATGGCTATAAATATATGCTTCATAATTCGAAATCATTCACTTCAAAATTCTGAAATCCTCTTCCATATAATTCCAACATTTTCCTTGCATTCGAAACTTCATCAGTCTTGTGCAGTTTCGAGAAAAAGGCTGACTTATCCTGGGTATTCAGGCCGTTCCAACTCTAAGACAATCTGAGAGTGTGCTTGAAATACTTTTAAGGAAAGTGATTTCGTTCACGATTCAGTCTGGATCCATTCGACATAGAAGGATTATCTAACAATCTTAAAAGTATTTGTATCATGGATTCCGACGCTGCTGTTTCAAGTATCAAAGTTATGAATCAGGACCTTGTCAAATTGGATCGTTTCGATGGAAACAACTTTACCAGATGGCAAGACAAGATGACGTTCCTGCTTACTGCACTCAAGGTTCACTACGTCTTGGATCCCAATCTGACACCAATTCCAGAACCAACTGCAGATGATTCTGACGAACTCAAGAAGAAGCGCATGCTGCGAAGGGAGGACGAATTACTATGCCGTGGGCATATTCTGAATACGCTATCTGACCGCCTATACGACTTATACACAGACAATCCGTCCGCTAGAGACATTCGGAATTCCCTGGAGTTTAAATTCAAAGCCGAAGAAGAAGGTACGAAAAAGTTCTTAATTTCTAAATACTTTGATTTTAAATTTATAGATTCCAAGCCCATACTTCCTCAAGTGCATGAATTGCAAGTCCTGGTGAACAAAATCAAAGCGGTGAAAATAGACATTCCTGAAACCTTTCAAGTTGGTGCAATCATTGCGAAGTTACCAAGTTCGTGGAAAGGCTATAAAAAGAAACTGTTGCACAGTTCTGATGACTTTTCCTTGGAGAAAATCCAGAAGCATCTTCGAATCGAGGAGGAATCGAAGGAGAGGGAAAAATCAGAATCTGCGGGTCTTTCCAAAGCCAATGCTGTGACCAGAAAGGAAAAGAAAAAACATGATGTCAAGAAAAGTCACATCGCACCAAAAAAGGAACATACCAAGTTCAAGAACTTCGGTGGTCCGAAAGGTCCGAAAAATGGATGCTTTGTATGTGGAAAACCTGGACATTATGCTCGAGATTGCAGGCATAATAAATCAAAAAAGGAGATCAATGCAGTGAATGCTAATGATGATATAATTGCTACTGTGAGCGAAATTATGGCAATCAAAGGCAAGGTCCAAGGCTGGTGGTATGATACATGTGCCACGGTTCATGTCTCATATGACAGGGCTGCATTCAAAACATATTCTGAGGCAAATGATGGACAAGAAGTACAAATGGGAAATGAAGTGCGATCCAAAGTTGTTGGAACCGGAACGGTCGAACTCAACTTCACTTCTGGAAAGAAAGTTACTCTTGTTAATGTGCTTCATGTCCCAGACATGAATAGGAATCTTGTTAGTGGGGATTTATTGGGAAAACCGGGTATTAAATATGTGTATGAATCGGGCAAACTTATCTTGACCCGTAATGGTGTGTTTGTTGGAAAAGGATATTCCGCTGAAGGAATGATCAAACTATGTATTACTGATAACATGATTAATGAAATTTCTAATTCTGCTTACATGCTTGATTCAGTTACTTTATGGCACAATAGATTAGCACATATTGGTATTAGTTCAATGAAGAGACTAATTAAACTTGGCTTGATATCATGTAATATCAAAGATTTCAATAAATGTGAATTATGTGTTAAATCAAAAATGATTAAGAAACCTTTCAAAAGTGTTGAAAGAAATACAAATCTGCTTGATCTTGTACATTCAGATTTGTGCGAATTTAATGGCATGTTGACCCGTGGGGGAAATAGATATTTCATTACATTTATTGATGATTGTTCTAGATACACTTATGTATATATCTTAAAGCATAAAGATGAGGCTTTTAATGCCTTTAAAAGTTACAAAGCAGAAGTGGAAAATCAATTAAGTAGAAGTATAAAAGTCCTTAGGAGTGATAGGGGCGGTGAATACTTCTCCACTGAATTTGATGCATTTTGTGAAGAACATGGTATAATACATGAATGTTCGGCACCTAGAACACCACAACAAAATGGCATAGCAGAAAGAAAGAATCGAACATATCAAGAAATGATGAATGCCATGTTATTGCATTCCGAACTACCTTTCAATTTGTGGGGCGAAGCTTTATTATCCGCTTGTCACATAATAAATAGAATTCCCTTAAAGAAAAGTGGAATTTCTCCATATGAGGTATGGAAGGGCATGACACCAAATATTGGCTACTTTAAGGTGTGGGGGTGTGTGGCATATTACAAAAACATGGATCCTAAGAGAACCAAGTTGGGTCCTCGAGGGATAAGATGTGCATTTGTAGGATATGCACAAAATAGCAAAGCATATAGACTGTTAAATTTAGAGTCTAATATTATTGTTGAATCCCGGGATGTAGAATTCTTTGAAAACCTTATAACTAAGGATAAAGAATCAGAGTCGGCCATAAACAAAGAATCTTGTGAAAAGGACTCTTCTCAGATTGTAGAAATACAACCTGAAGACACATCTCGAATAAATGAACCACGACCCGAACCTAGGATAAGCAAAAGAGTCCGGAAAATAAAGAACCTAGGACCAGACGAAATTGATTCTCAATCCATTTCATTTTATTTAGTTGAAGGAAATAGTACAAATTTTATTAAAAGCATTCCGGTAATTCTTCAAGTAGGGGAAGATCCTAAAACTTATAAGGAAGCAATAGCTTCAAGAGACTCCTCCTTTTGGAAAGATGCTATCCGAGATGAAATGGATTCAATTATGTCCAACCACACTTGGGAACTTGTTGATTTACCAAAGGGATCAAGACCCATTGGATGCAAGTGGGTGTTTAAAAAGAAATATCATAGTGATGGTACATTAAACACTTATAAAGCAAGATTAGTGGCAAAAGGATTTAGACAAAAGGAAGGTATAGATTATTTTGACACTTATGCACCTGTAGCGAGAACAACCACTATAAGGTTGTTGTTTGCTTTAGCATCTTTAAATGATCTGATTGTTCATCAAATGGATGTTAAAACAGCATTCCTAAACGGAGACCTCGATGAGGAAATCTACATGGAACAACCAGAAGGACACGTCCTTCCTGGAAATGAACAGAAGGTGTGCAAACTTGTCAAATCCCTATATGGCTTAAAACAAGCACCAAAACAATGGCATCAAAAGTTTGACTCTACGATAATGTCAAATGGATTTATTCCTAATTCTTGTGACAAGTGTTTATATACAAAAGTGTATAATAACACTGTAATATTTTTGTGTCTTTATGTTGATGACATGCTAATAATTAGCAATAGACTTAATGGAATTCTAGAAACAAAAAGGTTTCTAACTTCCACTTTCAAGATGAAAGATCTTGGGCTTGTTGACACAATTTTAGGAATAAAAGTTAAGCAAAATAGTGGGGGTTATGAACTTAATCAAACACATTATATTGAGAAAATGCTTGATAAGTTCAAACACCTGAAATTCAAGGAAGTAACTACTCCATTTGATCATGTAATCAAACTTGAAAAGAATGATGGAAGAGCAGTGGCTCAATTAGAATATGCAAGTGCGATCGGATGTCTTATGTACTTAATGCAATGTACTAGACCCGATATATCATTTGCAGTTAGTAAAATGAGTAGATTTACTAGTAATCCAAGTAATGAACATTGGAAGGCAATCACGAGGATATTTGGTTATTTGTTGAAAACCAAAGATCTTGGTCTTCATTATGGTAGGTTTCCTGCTATACTAGAAGGATATACCGATGCCAGTTGGATCTCTGACGTGGGAAATCACAAATCTACAACTGGGTGGATATTTACACTAGCTGGAGGAGCAATTTCCTGGAAGAGCAAGAAACAAACATGCATTACTCTTTCGACCATGGAATCAGAATTCATGGCTCTCGCTTCCGCTAGTCAAGAGGCAGAGTGGTTGAGGGATCTTCTTTTGGAAGTTCCATTGGCTAAAGACAATGTTTCAAAGGTAATGATACACTGCGATAGTCAGGCCACTTTGGCAAGAGCATTTAGCGAAGTGTATAATGGAAAGTCCAGGCATATAGGACTTAGACATTCGTTCGTAAGAAAACTGATTAAGGATGGAATCATTTCACTTACGTATATACGAACAAGCTATAATTTGGCTGATCCATTTACTAAGCCGCTGGCCAGAGACTTAGTAAGAACAACCTCGAGAGGTATGGGGTTGAAACTCCTTGAGTAAGAGTTCCGACAATGGCGGCAACCCAATCTTAAGTTAACAGAACATTAACGTTAAGATTTTCAATGGGTAACAACAAGTCGTTGATTTGGATAATTGTCTAACATTTCATAATTATGTTGACATTAGAAAAGAGGGTTGAGTTTTATCTTAAACTCTTAATGAAGTTCAATACCGAGGGTACGTATCTATTGGAAACAGATACTATATGAACTTCACCTATGTGAATTATGAGATGGTGCCGTCTCAAAGTGAGAGTTGGAGTTTCTCTCATGAAAAATTCATGAAACAGGATAGCACATGGCCATAAATAAGTGCTAAGCGAGTTATGCAGAGGAAGAATCTTTAAGGAGTGTGTGTAAGGTAACACCGGTCTATTCAAATGGATTCATGGTTTAAAAGCATTGCTACCTAATATTCCGATTAAACCTTGTGTTATTCTTACTAAGGTTAAGTTTAAAATCGAAAGATACTTAACTGTATTAATACTTCTTATGTCCCATTTCTGGAATTATTATTTTGTCATTATTAGAACAAGTGGGGGATTGTTGGAAATAATAATTTATTTCCATTAAAGTTGTTCCAAAATGACAAAGTGGGTGTTATAATAAATGCTTAGTCCCACATTGGAAGAGGAGTAAAATTAAATAGCATTTATAAGGCACTTGGAACAATGTAATTTCCAAAAGAGCCAAAAAGGATAAAGTGCCACATAGTCACATGTGGTGGTGCCAAAACTTATGTCACTTGTCTCATACAAAACACCCCTCGCCGGTGTCGCCACCGGCGACACCGGCTCCGGCTCCGGCTCCGGAACCGGATCCGGGGGCGTGGGCGTAGAGGCGCTAGTGGCGGCTTGTAGACGGCACTTGAGCACTTAGGCACGATGCATCGGAGCAATCGGGCTATTCGCGGCGTTAATGAGGCGGCGCCGGTGGCGCTCCGGCCGCCTCCGGCGGGCGGACCGGCCTTCGGCCGGTATACTGCGAATTTAATTTTTAATTATCGCTCAGACTTATTCGTTGCCTAGAGTTTGATTTTGAATTTGAATTTGAAATACATGACACTTGACGAAGTGGTGCATGATATTTTATGTGAACCATTGCAAATGCTCATTAGAGAGTGTGTTTATGAAGAATTGCAAACTTCTGAAAAGACACATGCATGGCTATAAATATATGCTTCATAATTCGAAATCATTCACTTCAAAATTCTGAAATCCTCTTCCATATAATTCCAACATTTTCCTTGCATTCGAAACTTCATCAGTCTTGTGCAGTTTCGAGAAAAAGGCTGACTTATCCTGGGTATTCAGGTCGTTCCAACTCTAAGACAATCTGAGAGTGTGCTTGAAATACTTTTAAGGAAAGTGATTTCGTTCACGATTCAGTCTGGATCCATTCGACATAGAAGGATTATCTAACATATGCATCTCTTCTTGTTTCTCCTTGAGAAATCAATGATTTCGTTCAAAACTAGCACCCCGTCAAGTAATTGTCTCCCCTTAATGAAAGTTGTTTGTGTGTGTCATATCAGTTTCCCCATTGCTCTTTTAAGTTTCGCAGCCAGAACCTTCGAAACGATCTTGTATATGCAGCCAATAAGTGTAATTGGTCTATAATCGTCAAAGCTTTGTGGATTCTCCTTTTTGGGGATTAAAGCCAAGAAAGAAGAAGAAATGACTTTCGGTAACCAAGTTGAATCGTGGAATTCATTGATGCAATCTACCACCTCCTTGCCAACAATATCACAACATCTCTTAATAAATTTGACATTGAAACCGTCAGGACCCAGACTTTTGTTTTCGTCCTCTTCGAATATAACTTCTCTAATTTCCTCAACACAAAATTTCTCTTCTAGCACAATTACATCTTCAACAGATAATCTATTAATACCAGTGAAATCCAGTTCAGGCCTGCAGGTATTTTCAACATAAAATCTCTTACTGAAATGATCTCTTGCAGCTTGTTTAACAGAGTTGACCTCCTCCACATAGGCAGAATTAACCAAAACAGATGAAATCGAATTTTTCCTGGTTCTATGGTTGAGCATAGCATGAAAATATTTTGTATTTTAATAGCCATCTTGGATCCATTTAACTTTCGATTTTTGTTTAATGATGTTATCTCTAATACGCAGGTGCTTCCAAAAGTTAATCTGAGCTTTCCTTCTCCTATTAATCTCTGAATTCGAAACAACTTCTGAATCTATGGCCATGCATTCTTCGACATTATTGATGATATCCATCTCACGCTCCACGTTAAGATCAAGTCTTCCAAATATATGTTTGTTCCACCATTTGAGTTTATCATTAAGCATTCTGAATTTGGTTGAAATTATGAATTTAACACTGCCTTCAATCATTAGTGAATTCCATACTAATTTGACAAAAGCCATAAAATCCTCATGTTCAAACCAACATTTGAAGACTTTAAAGGGTTTAGGTCCCCAATTCACATTTCTAGCCTTGAGCGATACGGGTTTATGATCTGAAACGTCTCTGTTTCCAACTATCTGCAAAGCAGTGTTCCAATCCTTCAAAAGCTCATTTGAAACCAAAAACGTGTCAAGGCGACTATGATTTTTCCCATTCAGCCAAATTCATCAGATAAATGAATGATCTAAAATATTTCATTTATTCTCTCGAGTGTGCTTGTTTTCTACTGCTCTCTTTCGGATTTTTAATTGCATTGAAATCGCCTCCAAAAAGCCAATCTCCAAGTTCCAAACTAGCCTTGTATTTCAGAATTTTAGACCACATGTTTCTCTTCTCCAACAAGTTACAAGATGAATAAATATTTACAATGTAAATGTGTCTTCCTTTCCGTTATATAAACAGACCCAAAAATCTCTTCCCTCCAAAGTTGGATATGGGTCTCATGGATGGTTAATCTCCATAACCAATCCATAATCATAAATAATCCATATATTACAATCGGTTATTAAAACCAATTCTCATAACCGGTTTTCATTAAAATGGTTATAAACTGGTTATTAACCGGTTATATCCATAATCAATTTTATAATTAGTTTTTATTTAATTTTATTTTAAAATTGATTTTTTCAAAAATATAATATTTAAAAAAAAAATATTGATGTTCAAAAAAACAATAGTTATTTTAAAATCTTTCAAAAAAATCATTATTGATAGTTTATTTTTTATTTAACGAATGGCCTATTATAAAAATTTAAAAAAAAATTTAATATTTATACTTAACACAAAAAACACAAAAAGAAAACTAATAAACTTATGAGTTCATTCTTACTAAGAAAAAAATGAAAAAAATGAGTAAGTAAATAAGCGTATAAAACAAACAAGAAAAAATAGAATAAAAAACCAAAAAAAATAATAATTAGTAAAAGAGTGAACCTGATAGAATGGATCAATTTTTTATATTTAATTTTTAATTAAATTATATAATATTAATTACAACATAACTAATAGTATAATGTGAATATTTATAATAATTATTTTCAATGAAAATATATCATTAATAACTAACTTCTTAATTTTGAAATTTTTTTTATAAATAAAATATATAGATATGTAAAAACAAAAATTAAATGATCACATTAATAATTATTCATTTTTTTAGAGAAAATAATCGAATTCATAATTTCATTATCACTCTAATTCTTATAAGGTTTTCAAAATCAAATATATATGTTAGTAAATATGTAGACAATAATTAAACTATTAATATTTAAATAAAAGTTTATTTTTAAAATAAAAATAGTCTCGTGATTCACTATATGCTTATTCAAAAGATAGGGATGTTCACGTGTTATAATTATAGTACAGTAAATCATTTTTATATTAATTTATTTAAAACTAAATTTAAATTTAAGCTACAAACTATCAATACTTACATTTTCTTATCTTACTAAAGTTCAAAGTGCCTTAAAATTGGTTATTAGCAAAAATAAGCTAATGTATATGTTTTTTTATTTCTATATATATTATTTAAAAAATATTTTTTTTTCAAAACTTTTTTTTATTTTTTTTAAAACTTGACTAATTTGCTTTTTATTTTGGATATGGATGTCCAAATTATAGATTTGGTTAAAACCATATTAAAAATATATCCAAAATGTGGATTTGATTAAAACTATACTAATAATTAATCGGTTTTTAATAACCGAATTTAAATACGGATATAGATTATTTAAATAACCGGTTTATTTGAGCACCCTTAGATATGAAAGAAAGGAACTCTTTTCTCCAAATCGTCAACAAGCCACCTGATAGTCCAGATGAATTGGTTGCTGACCATTCAAAATTGATTCGACCCCACAAGCTACGAACCATACTATCTAACATATTCTTATGTTAACTTAGAGTGCAGAGGCACCGAAACTGCTGTTTTATTTATTGATCTGTTAACATAACAAGAATTACAAACTGCTTAATAAAGCTGTAAGCCACTAACAATATATTCCTAAAATTCAGCACCCACTACTTACTCAATCAAATATCCCTAAAGACTAGGACAAACTCAAAACAAATCAGTTACCAACATAAATAATATAATAAATTAATATTTCTAATATTCTCCCTTAAACTGAAATTTTTCAAACATTCAGTTTATCACACACTCCCAACAATGCTCTGAGCTTCTGAAATGCAGCCAACTTCAATGGCTTGGTCATTATATCGGCAATTTGGTCTTCACTTCTGCAGTAGTGAAGTTCAATCACTCCATCCTTTGTGAGATTTCGGATAAAATGAAATTTCACATCTATGTGTTTGCTTCTTCCATGTAAAACAGGATTATTGGACAGTTTGATAGCTGAACTGTTGTCGCAATAAATTGCAGTAGCATTAACTTCCCTTTCCTGCACAAAATTCAGCCCTTCAAGTATCCTCCTAAGCCAAATTGCTTGACAAGCACATGCTGTTGCAGCAACATATTCTGCTTCGGTAGTTGATAGGGTGACTATCTCTTGTTTCTTTGATGACCATGAGATGGCTCCAGAACCCAGCATAAAGACATAGCCGGGAATACTCTTTCTATCATCAATATCTCCAGCATAATCACTATCTGTATAGCCAATCAGATCCGAATTTTCTCCCTTCTTGTAGAAAATTCCAAAACTAGTAGTACCTCGAAAGTACCTGAGAATTCTCTTTGCAGCCAAGAGATGACTCTCCTTAGGATTTTCCATATACCTGCTGATCAAACTTACAGCATGCATGATATCAGGCCTCGTTCCTGTTAAATACATCAGACTCCCCACGATTTGCTTGTAAAGTTGGCTGTCAACCTTCTTTTCATCCGAATTTCGAACAAGTTTCAAGCCTACTTCAGTAGGTGTAGCAGCACAATTGCAATTTGACATCTGAAATCTGTTCAGAATCTCTTGCACATACTTCTTTTGTGAGATAAATATGCCAGCTTTTGATTGCACTAGTTCTATACCGAGAAAATAATGCATCTTCCCTAAATCAGACATATCAAATTCCAACATCATAGATTGCTTAAACCTTTCAAACATGCTGAAATCGTCCCCTGTATATATCAAATCATCCACATACAAGCACACGATCAACAATTTTCTTCCTTCCCCACTTTTCACAAAAAGTGTGTGTTCAAAAGGACATTTCTCAAACCCTTCCTTCAGGAAGTAAGCTTCAATTCTACTGTACCAAGCGCGTGGTGCTTGTTTTAATCCATACAAACCTTCTTTAGTCTGTAGACTTTGTGCTCACATCCAAACTTCATGTATCCAGGAGGTTGATCAATGAACACCTTCTCCTTCAAATCACCATGTAAAAATGCTGATTTTACATCCAATTGGAAGATGGGCCATGAATTTTGTGCAGCTACAACAACCACCATTCTAATTGTATCATGTCTTGCAACTGGAGCAAATACTTCAGTATAGTCCACCCCAAACTCTTGGTTGTAACCTTTAGCGACAAGTCGTGCCTTGTACTTGTCAACTTCTCCATCTTCCTTGAATTTTGTCTTATACACCCATTTCACACCAATTGTCTTTTGCCTTTGTGGAAGATCAACCAACTCCCAAGTGTTGTTCTTCTCAATAGAAGCAATTTCTTCATCCATTGCTTTTTTCCACTTTGGTTCCTTAATAGCTTCTTCAAAAACCATGGGATCACAATCCGTAAGAAATGCAAAGTGTGTTAGTTGACATTCTGATTGATTTACTCCAGTCACCTCATAATCAATCATCCAACCAGGTCTTCTTTTATCACGCCGAGGACGAGGTTCTGAAGTTGATGTTGCTGGTGAGCGACTTCTTTTATCACGCCGAGGACGAGGTTCTGAAGTTGATGTTGCTGGTGAGCCAAGAGTCTGCACAGAATTATCAGCTGCTGTTTCTGCAGGCTATTGTTGTGTGGACCGGTGCTGCACACTTGAAGTTTCAGGCTGCTCATCTTCAATTTCATCAAAATCCACCAGTTTCTCTTGATGCACAACAACACTCTTATTCGCTGCCCAAAAATTTTGTTCATCAAATATCACATCACGGCTAATTATAATCTTCTTGGTGTTAGGATTATAAAGCTTATATGCTTTTGACTGATCACTAATACCAAGAAAAATACACTTCACCCCCTTGTCTTCAAGTTTTGTTCTTCTCTGATCCGGGACATGAGCGTAGGCAACACACCCAAAAATTCTGAGGTGATTGACAACTGGTTTATTTCCACTCCATGCCTCCTCAGGAGTCATGTTTTGAACAGAAAAGGTCGGACTTCTATTCAAAATGTGGACGCTCCAATTCACTGCTTCGGGCCAAAAAGTTTTAGAGATTCCACTTCTATTTAGCAAAATTCGAACCATGTTCATAATAGTGCGATTTTTCCGCTCACAAACACCATTTTGCTGAGGTGAATATGCTGCTGTAAGCTGCCTTTGAATTCCATGATTCTCACAAAACATTGCGAATTCATGCGACGTATACTCTCCACCACGATCTGTTCGCAGAACCGTAATCACACATCCACTTTCCTTTTCAACAGACACTTTAAATGTCTTGAAAACATCAAATGCTTCAGATTTTTCTTTCAAAAAATACACCCATGTCTTCCTACTGTAATCGTCAATGAAAGTAATGAAGTACTGTTTACCTCCATTCGAGATTGGATTTAGAGGGCCACAAATGTCCGAATGAACCACCTCTAGCACTTTCTTGGCTCTGATGGATTTTCCAGATGGAAAAGAGTCTCGATGCTGCTTGCTGACAGCACAATCTTCACAAATCTGAGTTGGAGGTGCGATTTCCGGAAGACCTGTCACCATATCACCATATTTTTCTGCTGCAGTGTTTTCAATCCTCCAAAATTGAGATGACCATAGCGAAAATGCCATAACCATGTTGAGTCTTGAATCTTTGTTGAGAAACAAGAACCGGTGGATCTATGCAGATTTAACGAAAACAACCGATTATCTGTCATTTTAACTTGAGCAATCAACCCTAATTTTTCGTCTTGAACCCGACAAACACCATTCTTGATCAGAATCTCGTACCCCTTTTCTTGAAGTTGTCCTAGACTAATCAAGTTGGTCTTCAATTCTGGGACAAAGAAGACATCGGAGATCTTGTGACTTTTATTTCCCTTGGCCTTGAAAATAATATTGCCCCTTCCAGCAACATTAATTTTGGAGTTGTCGCCGAATTTGACGGTGCTCAGAAAAGACTCATCCAAATATGAAAATATTGTCTTATCACCGCACATGTGATTGCTGCAGCCCGTATCCAAATACCACAGATTATCTGGAATTTCCTCAGTTACATTGCACACCATCAAGAGAGATTCCTCTTCTTCTCTTTCTGCAAAGTTGGTCCTTTCTCCATTTTGGCAATTCAAGTAAGTTCTACATTCATTCTGATAATGACCATATTTATGACAGCGATAGCACTCAACATTAGATTTTGGGCGACAATTGTTTGAATGATTACCTCCACGATAGCCCATTCGACCTCTTCCTCTTCCTGAGTTGTCTAAATTCTGGTGGTTGGCGGGATTGTTGCTATGGTTGCTGCTACGACCATTATCGCCTCTACCGTAACCGCCTCGACCTCTTCCTCTGCCCCTGCCCCTGTCTCGGCCTCCTCTAAAATTAGAGGTATTTGAATAAGTCGAGGCTTTAAGTGCTTGCTCCTCTTTGTCTTGTTTGCTGATTTTATTCTCATGAAGCAACAAGGAACTTTGCAATTCATCAATCGTGAGTGAATCAATATCTTTGGATTCTTCAATGGAGCAAACAACAAAATTGAACTTAGTTGTCATTGATCTAAGAATCTTCTCAATAATGGTCACATCATCCATCTTGTCTCCATGAATTCTCATTTTGTTGGCGATGATCATCGTTCTTCCAAAGAAATCTGTGACAAACTCATCTGACTTCATGCGTAAAGTCTCAAATTCACTTCGTAGGGCTTGAAGCTGCACTCGTCTTGCCCTAGCGTTCCCTTGAAATTTCTTCTTCATTGAGTCCCAAATCTGTTTGGAGGTTTCTTTGCTGAGAATCGTCTCCAAAGTTGCTCGATCTATGGCCTGAAACAAGTAGTTCTTGGCTTTAAGATCCTTGAGTTTCAGTGCCTCAAATTCTGCCTTCTGCGCATCTGTTTGAACTGCTCCCTTCACAGGCTCTGTAAATCCGGAGTCAACGACTTGCCAATATTCTTTGGATCTCAAGAAATTCTCCATTAACATGCTCCAATGGTCGTAATGACCATCAAAACGAGGAATTGCAGCCTGCACAAAATTCTCATTGGAAGATGCCATCGATGATGTTTTCGCTCAAATCTCACTATGTTTCACTCAGATTTTTTTCTAAATGAATCAGCTCTGATACCACTGTTAACTTAGAGTGCAGAGGCACCGAAACTGCTGTTTTATTTATTGATCCGTTAACATAACAAGAATTACAAACTGCTTAATAAAGCTGTAAGCCACTACCAATATATTCCTAAAATTCAGCACCCACTACTTACTCAATCAAATATCCCTAAAGACTAGGACAAACTCAAAACAAATCAGTTACCAACATAAATAATATAATAAATTAATATTTCTAATATCTTACATTTTGTTTCTTGAAGTATGCAAATATCAGCATTTCCACTAGTAATTATTTTTCTGATCCTATTAGATTTTATGTTACCTCCACGTCCTCTTATATTATAAGTGATAAAATTCATTTACTTGATTCTGCAACCTCTTCTAAATATGTAGTCTATCATTGTTTTCCCAGTTCCTAATTATCCTTTCAAAGACCTCTTGAATTGATCTTATATACATAAATTGTTAGATCACTTAACAATTTTGGCACCAAAAATTATGGGTAACGTTGTCTTTTATTATTATTATTATTATTATTATTATTATTATTATTATTATTATTATTATTATTATTGTATTTTTTTTATTTTAATTAACAAATTATTTTTTCATATCTTCTAACCACTACTACCATTAACTAGGTATCATATTATTCCAACTATAGTAAGGTGATTTTCTGGATTTGGATCATCTCCTTTTTTATATATCATGTCATCTATCATGTTTCTAATATAATGGTTCATAATTTAGAATGAATAATTAAATAAAAAAGTGATTTAATAGAAGAGAGAAATAGATAAGTTATTTTTGGAATTTCTTCAACATTTTTACAATTAGGCAAAAATAAATTCTGAACCGTTAGATTAGAAACATGAGAGATGACATGATATATAAAAAAGGAGATGATCCAAATCCTGATTTTCTAATTATCATTATATTACCAAAATGATTTTCTCAATTCATATAAATAAAATAGGAATAGGAAATGGAAATCAATAATTTTATTAATTCATATAATAAATCTCATTTTCTAAGTATTATTATATTACCAAAATAATATTCTTAATTCATATAAAATAATTTTGGTAATTATTATTATATTACCAAAATAGTTTTCTTAATTCATATTTTCATTAACATATAATAAACCTCATTTTCTAATTATTATTATATTACCAAAATAAGTTTCTTGATTCATATAAAATAATTTTGGTAATTATTATTATATTAGTAAAATAATTGTCTTAATTCATATTTTCAGTAACATCTACTAAACTTAAATTTCTAATTATTATTATATTACGAAACTAGCTTGCTAAATCTGCCACCGAACTTCAACTTGACCATTCACCTTTGCCAAAAACCAGTCTCTTGAACTAATTTGAACCTGTCAGAAAATGTCGATATCTCTTATATCTTAATATTCCATCATTGAACAAATGTAATAAACAGTATTTGATGTTGATATCCATGTCATTTAGATTCTTTAAATTATAATTTATTATTCACCTATCTCATAAAATATGTTTTATTTTTATTTTTTCTTAAAATAAATAATTTTTTTTTCGCTATTACACTTTTATTTATTAATTTCCACTATTTTCAACTATCCATTACCAATAATCAATAAAAATATTTTAGTAAATAATATTAATTAAGTGATACTAACTTGTGTCTTTAAACATATGTTAAAAAATTACAAATAAAAAATTTTATTGAAAAAATAATAACATTATTATTTATTCACTTATATTAAATTTAATATATAATTTTTAATAAAATTTTATTATATTTATCTCTTACACTTATACTTTTGGAGTATAAGTTTACATTTCTATATCATTTCACTTTATGATCCAGTAAAATGTTTCATAAGTCATACTTGACCATGTAGAAAAGAATTTGAGGTAGTCTTTCATATGCCAAAAGTGTAATAAATTAATCAGCATTTCCCAATTAAATTTTTGGAGCGCCATCAATTATTAATCCATTAAAAATTAATTGTATGAACTTTTTAAATTATCATTTTAGTACAAATTATTCATACTAACAAAAGAACATTTAAGTAATTAAATAAAGTTAATATTTTACATTTTAATCTCTTCAACTATCATCCCATTTAAAAATCAATTGTATGTATATCAATTATGAACCCATTAAAAATCAATTGTATCTGCTTTCTAAATTACCTTTTTAATACAAATTATTTACACTAATAAAAAAAATATTTAAGTGATTAAATAATGTTAATATTTTACATTCTAATCTCTTACCATACATATGACATTTATTTTCAAATATTTTTCAATTAAATCACAATTAAATATTATATTCATTAATTCTCTCTCTTGATTCAAATTTTAGATTTCTTTCTCATTTTATTTTTCCACACTTTTTCACTTTCATTTTAATTTTTTCTTTCTCTCTATTTATTTATTTATTTATTATCACTATAAATATTAATAATTTATTTTTTAATTTTAATAAAATTAAAAAATTATGTTATCTTACGGGTTACTATCAACGCAATATCTATTTTATTTTAATTAATTATTGTCTAAGAGACAAAATTCTTATTGCTAAATTTTTATTTATTTTTTAAAAATTTCATTTTTTTTCTTCTTTTTGTGTGATTATTTAATTCAATTAGATTTATATGATTATTGATCATTTTACAATTAATTAAATCATTTTAAATTTTACATGTGTATCTAAATACATTTCATATCAAATAATTTTTTGATCTCTCAGGTCATTATCATCACAATGTTTATTTTATTTTAATTAAAAATTTACCTAAATTTGAAAGACAATAATTATTTCAAAATATCAAAAAAAAATTTCTTTCTTCTTCTGACGAGTTATTTTTTTCTTCATTTTGTATGATTATTTAATAAAATTGAGATTATATAATTATTTTTTCATTTTACATTTAAGTAATAATTTCAAAT
Organism: Lathyrus sativus; assembly: GCA_963859935.3. Lineage (NCBI taxonomy): Eukaryota > Viridiplantae > Streptophyta > Magnoliopsida > Fabales > Fabaceae > Lathyrus > Lathyrus sativus. Next base: position 494,995,316 of record OZ012741.1, read on the forward strand.
TTACATCAGTAAATAAATATATTTTATATTGTATCAAATAAATTTTCTATTTCACAAGTCACTATTAACATAATATATATTTTAATTTAATCAACAATTATCTTAATTTAAAAGATAAAACCTTTATTTTTAAATATTAAATATTCATTTTTTTTATCTCATGTGTCCTTTTTTCTTTTTATATTTTAATACAAATAAGTTTATATAATCATTATTTATTTTAAAATGATCGTATCAACTAAATTTACATGTGCGGTAGTATGAAGAGCTAAAAGTATATGGTATTTCTCTTTGTTTAGCAAGATGGCAAAGGTTTTATTTAATTTAGGTTTAATATCCTTTTTGGTCCCGTATCTTAATCTCATGATTTATTTTGCTCCCTTAACTTTAAAAATGTTCATATTGATCTCTTAACTCTTTAAAACGTTTCATATTAGTCCTTTTTTTGTCTAATTAGTGACTGATTTTTGAAATTTCTCGTCGCTAATATGACAAAAATGACTAATATGGAACGTTTTGAAGAGTTAAGGATCAATATGAACATTTTTAAAGTTAAGAGACCAAAATAAATCATAAGGTTAAGATACGAGACCAAAAATGGTATTAATCCTTTAACTTACTAGCCAAACTAGTTGCAGACTTCATATCACATATGTAGAAATTGTTGTGATATAATCCAAGCCCAAGCCTAAGTCCAAATTAGTTATTTAGGTTGAAAGTTAGCTATTAGTATATATACATGTACATGGTGTAATTTATAACATAGTATAATAACAGGTTTTCAATAACAACTTTCATTCTCTATCTCTATTTTCTTTTTTCCTTCTCCACCAAAATTGCATCAACATTAACAAATTGGAATCTAAAGTTTCTGGTTCATTCTTCTTGATCCGAAATTCAAGAACTATACATCGATGGTCGTGTTTGCAGGAGTTGTGAATCATGTTTACTGCAAAGACGAATGGTAGCAATGATATTCCCAATTCTTTTCCAATTCTTGATTACAAAAATTAGATCCGATGGAGAAAATAGATACAATCATTGTTTGACTTTCAAGATACCCTTGAAGTGGTTGCTAATGGTGTCTATGAGCTTGCTCAAAACACAAATGATGCTTTGAGAGTTACTCACAAGGATGCGAAGAAGAAAGATTGCAAGGCTGCGTTATGTATTCAGTCTGTAGTAGATGCAGAGAATTTTGATTAGATTTCTCATGTTGAATCGATAAATGAGGCATGGGATATTCTTGTCAAATACTATGAAGGTAGTGAGAAAGTTAAAGGTGTCAAGTTACAAGCACTACGAAGGCAGTATGCATTACTGCAAATTGGAAAAGATGAAAAGATTGTAAGTTATGTCTCAAAGGTGCAGAATCTTGCACATCTCATGAAAGATTATGGTGAAGTCCTAACTGATAAGATGATAGTTGAAAAGGTAATGCATATATTAACCTATCACTTTGATCATGTTATCGTATTCAAGAACCCAACAGTCTTGAAATCTTGAAATTGGAAGATTTAATTGGTTTGTTTGAGGCACATGAGTTACAGATTATTGAAAGGAAATGGGTTCAAGATTCAATATAAGCACTGCAGGCCCAAACATGGAGGAAGCATGTTGGTTCCAACAAGTTCAAAGGTAAAAGAGACAAGACTTAAAACAAGAAGTTTTGGGCAAATCCTCAAATGCATAAGGCTGATGATATGGCTTTTGAATCCTCAAAAAGAGAATAAGGAATCTCATATTAAAAGGATAAATAGGATAAGAAAAGTGTAACGCCCCAAATTGCTTTCACGGTTATCGACTGACCCCACAAACCAACACGGGTCTTTTCAGCATGTTTTGTCCTCACTCACACGCTTTTCGAGAAACTTTCTAGAAGGCCACCCATCCCAAAATTGCTCAAAGTCAAGTACGCTTAACTATGGAGTTCTTATGGAACGGGCTACCGAAAAAAGATGCATCTTGTTGGTATAGCTAGTACCAATGAATCCTTATAAGACTTTCTTCAACCATGCAGTCTTATATACCTACACAGCCTTAGGATCTCTCTCATTATGATGTGAATTCGTTTTTCCTTAAAAGTTGCTAGGATTTTCTCATTGTCATGCCTCGTGAAGCGACAACCACTCCCTTGACCTCGGGTGTTACATGTAACCACTCTCCACCCTCTTCGGCCTCAGGTGTTACATGTCCATCAGCTTCAGCTTGGTTCGTCCCCGAACCACGTCATACTGGGATAGGTCTGGATCTGATACCATTTGTAACGCCTCAGATTGCTTTCAGGATTACCGACTGATCCCATAAACCAAGACGGGTCTTTTCAGCATGTTTTGTCCTCACTCACACGCTTCTCGAGAAACTTCCCAGATGATCACCCACTCCAAAATTACTCCAAGTCAAGCATGTATAATTGTCGGTTACAGAAAAAAAGATGCATCTTATTGGTATAGTTAGTACCAATTAATCCTTATAAGCATTCCTTCAACCATGCAGTCTCATACCTGCACAATCTCAGGATCCCTCTCATTCTGATGTGAATTCAGTTTTCCCCCAAAAGCTGCTAGGAGTGTCTGATTGTCATGTCTCGTGCACCGACAACCACTCTCTTGCCAAGCTGCTAGGAATGTCTCATTGTCATGCCTCGTGCACAGACAACAACTCTCTTTCCCTCGGGTGTTACATGTAACCATTCTACGCCCTCTTCGGCCTTAGATGTTACAAAAAGTGTACAGTGTTATAATTATGAAAAGTCGGGTCATTTGGTCACTAATTGTTGGTACAAGTAAGACAAAGGAACATCAAAGGGCAAGGATGATGAATGGGAAAAACTTGCACGTCAAGATTCAGATGATTCATATGGTATGGTCTTTATGGCTACAGTTCCATAAGAGCATGTTGTCTATAAGACCTGGTTCCTCGAAACAGGCTGCTCGAATCATATGACTTGTCGAAGAGTGTGGTTAGAAAAATTTGACGAGTCGAAGAAGACCAAGGTCAGGCTTGCAAATAATAGCTAATTGTAAGTAGAATGTATTAGCAACATATTTATTCAAAGGAATAATGGAGCAAAAGCTATGATCAAAGATGTACTTTATGTATCTGGAATGAAGTGCAATCTGCTAAGTATTGGACAACTGGTCAAAAAATACTTCTCAGTGGTTATGAAAGATGGAGCTTTTAAATTGTTTGACACCCAGAATAACTTGGTCTTAAAATCTCCTTTGTTGAAGAACATGACATTTAAGACCATGATCAATTCGACTAAGATATAATGCCTAAAAATAGTTGTCGACCACGAGCATAACTGGTTGTGGCATTTGAGGTTTGGCCATTTAAACTTTAGATCACACAATTAACTAATTAGTCAAGAAATGTTAACTAGTATACCAAGTCTTGTGATGTCCGACAAAATCTTTGAAGGTTGCTTAGTAGAGAAGAAATCAAGAAATTATATTTGAAATTCTGGTATACAGATATCAAATGTCCCAAGAGATGTCAAGAGATTGATCTCTGCATAACTAAACAAGGACATAATAGAACAAAACAGAATAATCTGATATCTCAAAGTCATAACAGTGTAATGACAGATGTTTCAACATCTGTTATGACATGTATTTTAGAGCAAGAGAAATACTGAAAAATTAATAGCAGAATGAAAAATAACTCCAAGATATGATGACCCAGTTCACTGTACAACGACACCTACATCTGGGGGCTACTAAGCCAGGAATGAATTCACTATCAGTAGTACAAATTTAGAGCTAAACTCCTCTGTTTACAACTCCTCACTTAATCTCTACCAGTGCAACTTCTACCTAGAAATCACCATCTATATACGAGAAACCCATCTCAATTTCTAAATCACCTCAGTGATACCTAACAGTTACAACCTCCAGTGATCGTATCAAACTATTCAATTGAAAGACACCAATTTCAATACAATACTCAATCAAGACTCTTGACTAACAATAATGCTTGAATTTTCTTAATATCTTCATCCAAGAACAATATACAATTCATTACATACAGGTTTCTGAATATGTAAAACTATATCTACCACAATGTATCAAACCTGATACAAAGGGTAACTTACAATACACAAAATCCACACGACTCTCAAAACCCTAAAACCTTATTTTACTATACAAGTCTTAACAAGGAATCCTGTTTTGCTTTAGGTATTGGTCTTCCTTTTATAATCTTCAGCAGTCCATGGGCTTCGAGGTCTCTGTCCAATCATTCCTTGATCCATGTTCTGATTGCATCTTAAATCTTGGAACATGTCTACAAAAAAACCTATTATATCAGACCAAGATGTCGAGTCCTTAAGATAGGACATCTTGTTTGACATGTTGTTCTTTACAGTTTTCTTCATGTTAAAGCATCTTATTCAACATCATGTTTTACCAAAATTTGGTCAAATCTTAGAGCCTTCAATCTCTCGCTTTTAACAAATTTTGGCTAAAACTCCTTTTGCACAATAAACCCAGGAAATCAGGAGAAGAATGAGTACAAAGTCCTGAATTCATTTCATCCAGCCTATTACCAGTTTAGCAGAAAATAATGCAGCTCCTGGAAGCTTTCGTTCTTCCTGTACAACATACACCACCTGTTGTACGATGTGTATCCTGAACCCTGATGTACATGAGGAAGAAGATGCAAGACACTCCCCCTTAAAACCAGTCCCAATTTACCAACCTTCATTATTCAGATCAGGGCTTAGAGAAGCAGACCCCAGTTCTGGATAACTCATAACACAAAACACAAACAAAAGACTCAGAGCAAGGAACTGAGACACGTACAAGATGTTAGAGCATCCTATCTAACATCTTTGTAAAACAATTGTAAGAACAGACTCAGACCATAAAAAGAGATTAGTCATGTGTTGCAAGGAACAACATATAACTGAGATAGACTCACAACCTATCTCCCTTTTTTTAGCCAAAAATTGACAAAGGAACCCAACATAGTTCCATACCCAAATAATACTCACCCAAACCCGGAAAAAAGCCATAAAAACTCAACGCAACAAATAACCACACCCTGAGACAAAGGAAGCAAACACCTCCTTTAAATACCCGAGTAATTTCCTTAGAAATTAACGAGCCATTGAAATAATTGAAGGACAATTCAATGAAGGATTAAATTGGGTAAGATAACTTCAGCATAAATGAGTGTGCACTGGCCAACTCTGTTTTGACTGTTTCTTCATTATAGAGAACCGTCTAAAGACTATGCATGTACCAAGAAAACATGTTTTGCACGCCTTCTTTAGGGCATGTTTTCACCATCCAAGAACACCATTCACATAGAGCCATGAGTCCTAAACAATGTCCTGACACCTAGTCATTCCTTATCAACTTTCTCTAGTAAACTTTGAAGCATAATTATAATGTCTTCCAATGAACTCTAAGTATACTCCTTTCATCCAAAATTAGAAGACCCTTACCAATATGTCAAGACAGTGTGTGTGACATCTCCCATTTTACAACACAAGCTTCCATGAACCTTATCCCAATTTGCAGAGAAAAATAAATTCTCCCAGACAATATCCAATCCTGTTTCTCAAGACTCGTCTAAGAATCAGGAACATAGTTGAAAAATTTAATAGCCTTAACAAGTCAAGCTCACAAGCAGAACTTACTAAGCTAAAGTATCAACATACCAAGATGTTAAGACATTTAGTGTGACATCACAATCTCATAATTATTGTACCAGAACCAATAGACTCTTGGATTAAGATCAAATAAAACCATTGATCACTCTCCCCCTGAACACATCCATACACTGTACAAATCCATCTTGAACCTTACAACCATAGACAACCTTGTTCTTTGAGATAAGAAATCCAAACATACCTGAAAAGCTCACATCCCCGAAAGAGACATACATATTCTCTTAACTCCTTGGTTAGCCAAGATATCATCCATACTTGAAAGACAACAAACCCCTTCACCATATGAAGAAAGATACATCCTTAGTCTGCTCACTTCTCAAGATTCAATCTGATACAATCTTTTTTAGAGATACTTCCAGCAGAACCTATCATATACTCACAGATAATCAGAATCCACACAGTCTTGACAATACTCCATAATGAATATCTAATTCACTTATGATTCAACTAGTGAGTAACAACTCTATTATCTAGAGATACAATTAGCTGAGATGATGTTTCAATCATTAGTTAAGACATCACCCTCAATCATAGGAACTATCTACTTTAGCCTTGAAGTTAACATCCATAGGAATAACTATTTGCATGGTAATCCATGCACTTACCTTTGCAAGGGATATATGAGGATCCCAATAGATCAAAGTTGCAGTAGATCACAGACCATCATAGAGAGCAAAATACCACAAAGAGAAATAAACTCTCACAAGCCTCATAAAGCTTCAACCCAGAAGCACAATGTTCAGACATCCTGTCTGACATCATAGAGTCAGAACCCATCCTTAAGCAACCAAAGAGAAGATTCCATCTAACATATATCAGCATGACTAACAATAAACCCAGAGGTATAGGCTGAGCATCAGACCATAAGCAGACTTCTCAACAAGGTATGCTTCTCTTTTGCATTTTAGTCTTCTATCCTACAAAACTTCACCTTGCAAGACGATAACTCCATAAGATGAAGTACATTAGCATTTACAATGGCTAATGTTCATACAATAAGCTCGAGCATGTAGTTCCTTGAGGATCTCACAAATAACAAGGTTATTTGACACATCTTCCTCCAAAGAGACCAATAAGAAACCCTTTCACAAGGTCCTTGATCAAGAGAGATCCATAACAGAACTGGATCTTCCAGTGCTAAAGCCTTCTTACTCCAAATAGAAATCTGGATTACTCATTCCTAATACCTTATATGAGACTCCAAGAAGAAGATATGAATACACCAAGCAATAATAAACTTCCTTGAGCTTTTTCCATAGACTTTATCACCAGCCATACAGATGAAGAGCATATAAGCCTAAAGAAGTCAACCTTTAACAAAAATAAATCTTCAATGCATACTTTCTGTCTTTAGCATGAGCATTCAGATGCTCAGTACAATGCCATGATATTTGAAAGACATCAATGACTTGGCTAGCCAAGTGATGAACCATATTGAGTTCCATCTTAGCTGATACAGTAGAGGATCTAACCCTTTTAGGCTTCAAGACACCTTCTCACACTGAAGAACTCCTCCATTTCAACAGAACAAGAGTTCATAGACAAGATGACAGTCTACTTCAAGTACAATTCTCCAATAGAATCATCAACACCCGATCAGAGTCTACACCTCTCCTTAGAATAAGTAGTCACAAGATAGGCGTGTTATTTGTAAGAACCCTCAGATTCAACTTTAAAAGACCAGATATGTCTCCAAGATGTCATGGTGAATGTCCTAGACATTTACCTTTGACTTTAATATGCATAGAATCTGGTAGAGAACTCTTTACAGTCCTCCACTAGGAATTTTAACACATACTCCTACAAAAGATACAAGAACATAGAGTTTTCACCCCTATGCGCTTAGATCAGAAATAAATTGACCCAACGAATATTCATCAAGATGACCATGAGTTGATCTGGACTTCCACCAGCACATATATCTATAACAAGTTTCTTAGATAGAGGTTTCCTAGACTTCAAACCAAATGACTTTTCAAGCCCAATTTGAAGAAGATTCCCAACATCATTAATAAACACAAATTTGTTTATCATCCAACATATATGCTACATTAATCCATTATCCAAGAAGTTCACTCTTTGGATCAACAAGATTCTACACACACTCTTCTGAAGTGATGTTTCAACATCTGGTTGAACATCAGTTCCTTATCCCATGAACATATCATTGAAATTGGTTCTTGAGTTCTTGCAACAATCTGAAACTGCGCCTTCAGGTGTGACATTTTGACATCAGCAATCAAAAGGATAATCAATTAAATACTTGCTAAGGGTCACGAATAGAAATTGATTTTAAATCCTAATTTTGTATACTTCAGACACAAAATGTCATAAGACACCCCTCCTTACTCTAGCAATAACCAAGAAAGAAATTTTCAAGGGATAAATCTTCCATAAAATATGGTCTTCTCCTCTTAACACATTCAGCAGTGCCTTTATGAGTGGACTTTAGAGAGAACTTGAGTATCTTAGGATACCTTAAACATGACATTGATCATGGATTTGATAAACGAGCCATCATCTTAATATTTTTCCTCCTATTACCTTTCATGAGACCTGTTTGACCCGTCTCCCAAGAAACAAAGGAAGATCCTTCAGTGGAAAACATATCACAATGGTTTCTCCTATACATAACTCTCAGATAGTGATGACATTAACATCTATAGAGGCTGAAACCATCTTTAACAAGCCAGGACAGATGACACAACCTTTTATAATGCACCATGCGTAACAATAGCATCATTATTAGTAGCAACGAAAGAATCTACACAAAAGTATCAATCAACCATCAGTAGTTGTTAGGTCGGATTCTGAAGGCCATCCTCCTAGATTCCAAACCCCTTGAACACAACAATAAGGATGGTCTGATCACACAATTTCCTTCCTTGTTCAAAACCAGAAAGTATCTTCCCTAGAACTCATCTAGAAACAAAACAGGATAATCACCAATCAAAAGGATAATCAATTAAATACTTGCTAAGGGTCACAAATAGAAATTAATTTTTAAATCCTAATTTTGTATACTTCAAACACAAAATGTCATAAGACACCCCTCCTTACTCTAGCAGCAACCTAGAAAGAAATTTTCAAGGGATAAATCTTCCATAGAATATGGTCTTCTCCTCTTAACACATTCAACAGTGCCTTTATGAATGGATTTTAGAGAGAACTTGAGTATCTTAGGATAGCTTAAACATGACATAGATCATGGATTTGATAAATGAGCCATCATCTTAATATTTTTCCTCCTATTACCTTTCATGAGACCTGTTTGACCCGTCTCCCAAGAAACAAAGGAAGATCCTTCAGTGGAAAACATATCACAATGGTTGCTCCTATACATAACTCTCAACTAGTGATGACATGAACATCTAGAGAGGCTGACACCATCTTCAACAAGCCAGGACAGATGTCAGAACCTTTTATAATGCACCATGCGTAACAATAGCATCATTATCAATAGAAACGAAAGAATCTACACAAAAGTATCAATCAACCATCAGTAGTTATTAGGTCGGATTCTGAAGGCCATCCTCCTAGCTTCCAAACCCCTTGAACACAACAATAAGGATGGTCTGATCACATAATCTCCTTCCTTGTTCAAAAGACCAGAAAGTATCTTCCCTAGAACTCATCCAGAAACAGAACATGATGCCTGCTCTAATACCAATTGAAATTCTGGTATACAGATTTCAGATGTCCCAAGAGATGTCAAGACACTGATCTCTGCATAAATAAACAAGAACATAACATAATAGAACAAAACAATCTGATATCTCAAAGTCATAACAGTGTAATAACAAATGTTTCAACATATGTTATGACATGTATTTTAGAGAAAGAGAAAGACTAAAAAATTAATAACATAATGAAAAATAACTCCAAGATATGATGCCGCAGTTTGGTGTACAACAACACCTACATCTAGGGGCTACCAAGCCAAGAATGAATTCACTATCAGTAGTATTAATTCAGAGCTAAACTCTCCCGTTTACAACTCCTCACTTAATCCCTACCTAGTGCAACTTCTACCTAGAAATCACCATCTATATACGAGAAACCCATTTCAATTCCTAAATCACCTTCGTGATATCTAACAATCACAATCTTCGGTGATTGTATCAAATTGTACAATTGAAAGACACCTCTTTCAATACAATACTCCTTCAAGAATTTTGACTAATAATAATGCTTGAATTTTCTTAATATCTTCATCCAAGAAGAATATGCAATTCATTACCTACAGATTTCTGAATATGTAAAACTATGTCGACCACAATGTATCAAACCCGGTATAAAGGGTGACTTACAATACATGAAAGCTACACGACTCTCAAAACCCTAAAACCTTATTTTACTATACAAAAGTCTTAACAAAGAATCCTGTTTTGCTCTAGGTCTTGGTCTTCCTTTTATAATCTTCAGCAGTCCATGGGCTTCGAGGTCTCTGTCCAATCATTCCTTGATCCATGTTCTGATTGCACCTTAATCCTTGAAACAGATCTATAATAAACTTGTTGTATCAGACCAAGATGTCGAGTCCTAAAGATAGGACATCCATTCTGACATGTTGTTCTTTACAGATTTATTCATGTTAAAACATCTTGTTCAACATCATGTTTTACCAAAATTTGGTCAAATCTTAGAGCCTTCACTATTGTTTCGACTATGCCAATGAGATCCTCCTACATACTAGAAATAATACATCCAAATGTATGTTTCCCGTTTAAGGATCATACCATTGGTGGAAACGGGTATTTTGTCTCATTTTTCGTGAGTATAGTCAAAAGCTTTGGATCTATGTGATCACGCGCAAAGATAAAGTATTTTCAATCTTTTAAAGATTCAAAATGCTTATCAAAAGTTCAAAGATCTGATGAAGAAAGAATTTGAAATGTCATATATGGGAAAATTGTCTTATTTCCTAGCCATGAAATTTCAAATGTTGAAGCAAGGTATGTTGCTACATTAAAGAAAGTATATCAAAGAAATACTCAATAGATTCAGGTTGGAAGACTCAAATCATGCATCCTCACCTGTCAAACCAAATTTGAAATCGGAGAAACATGGAGAGGAGTACAAGGTCGACGCTACTTTGTTCAAACAAATTATATGATCTTTGAGGTATGCGTACAACAACAAACCTGATATAAGTTTCTTAGTTAGATTGGTAAGGAGATACATGGATGAGTCAAAGGTGTCACACATGAAGGCTGCAAGAAGAATCCTGGGATACCTAAAAGGATCAATAAAACGTGGAACCTTGTTTTCTCGAGATTCTAAAAGCAAAGAAATTGTGATTAATTGTTATTCATATGCTGATTTGTGTGAGATCAGGAAGATCGAAGAAGCAAAACTCGTGATTTCTTTTAAGTATTTGGTGCTCCAATCTCACGGTGCTCGAGAAAGTAACATGTGGTGACATTATCATCGTGTAAGGCTGAGTATAAAGCAGGATTCTATGCTGCTTGTCAAGCAATCTAGATCAAATATGTGTTGGAAGATAAGAATGTAAAAGTAAAGAAACCTCTGGTGCCGAGGATCGACAATAAGTCAACCATTAACCTTGCAAAGAATCCAATTCTACATGGAAGGAGTAAGAACTTTGAGGCGAGATTTCATTTCCTAACGGAAAAGGTAAATCAAGGTGAGCTTGAAACGAGACATTTCTCGAGTGAAGCACAATTGACCGACATTTTCACCAAAGGATATAAGATCGACATATTCCTGGCTTTGAGAAAGACATTAGAAATAGTTCAGATCGATTATGATTAATTTGTGTTTAGTGACTTAGATTATAAGGGATATATTATCATATAATTCAAGCTCATGCCCAAATTAGTTACTTGGGTTGGAAGTTAGCTACTTGTATATATACATGTACATAATATAATTCATAACATAACAATAACAATTTCCAATAACAACTCTTCTCTCCCCACCCAAATTGCATAACTACTAAAAAATGATCAAGTTTGACTTTGACTATACAATCTAAAGATTGACACAATTGAAACATAAATTAAATTTAAGTTGAACTCATGTGAATAAAGTACATTGGTGATATAAAGGTATAGAGAGAATTTAACATTCCCAACCTAAGTAAACTATAATCAAATTACTATTTGGTTAGTGAACTTTAACATGCCTAAATTAGTATAAAAAAATACTCAAACAAATGCATGTATGGACATATATGGCCATTCCGTCTAGAATCAATGAGTCAATAAATAGAGTTATTACTTATAAAACAAGAAATAATAATATTTATACCTGACGAAATGGGCTCAATTGGTGTATGACCAATATCATCAATATTGAATGTAGTTATTTGGTTGGAACTTGAACTAACATCATGAAGTACTGAGGGAATCAAATTTACTTGTTTGAGCAAACATACAAATGGATCATACTTCTCTTGAGTCAAACCAAGAATAGGGTATGTAACATCTAAGGGTAATCTTCATGACACACAAGCAAATAATATGGTCATACCTATTTTAATGTGTGCAATATCTAGAATTTTTCTTGCCATTACCTCCATTAGTGGAGCCTCTACCACGACGATAATTTTTTTTTGTCATCATAAGCATTGGCAAGGATTTTTGGTTCATCACTGATATTTATAGGGATGATATTACTTTCTTCTTAAGAAACTAGAAAACAAACTTTGTTAATGGAGGGTAAAGATTCCATCAGCAAAACTTGTATCTTTATCACAGGAAATTGGTCATTCTAACCAATTAGGAATTTGATAACCTATCCTCAAGAACAAAATTTCTTGTTGAACACATTGTTTCACATCTGCAAGGATGAAGGCATGTACAAAATGTGATTGGCCTATGCGATGTTAATGAAATATAATGGTTTATGCTATTGAATCAGAAACGGATCTTATGTGTTAAGAAACGTACCAAGTGATTGCATTCTTTCATGTTGTTCGATTAAGATCTTCAAAATCTGGGATTGATATGGAACCATCAATGATTACAAGATTGTTCTTAGCATCTAGAGCTGGACGCTTAGACCTACACCAAGATACATACTTTGATCCATTGAACTTTTGTGTCGTAGTCATAGAATTTAGGGCATCATTGGCATATACTAGGGTTGGAAATGAGCCGAGTCGAGTCGAACTCGTCTCAGTTCGGCTCGACTCATTAAAAATTGATTCAACTCAAATTTCGATTCAAGTTTGACGCGATTTTTTTTTAAGCTTAAACTCAACTCGTTATAAGTTCACGAGTAACTCGATTCAGCTTGTTAGATTCATCTCGTTAGGTTCAACTCGCTTGTTTCACAGAATTAAAAGTCAATTTTTAAATCTACTTTTTATATATTTGACATTTTAATAAAAGTTATTAGATTAGAATTTAACTTTGTCTCTAAAATCTACTACTTCAAAAATTAATTAATTTATATGATGCTAATTTTATTTGTATAATTATTTTTATAAATATTTTTTTCACTTGAGAACAATTAAAAGCGTTAGATTAAAATAAAATATAAGGTTAAAATTTATATTAAATCAACTTATTCTTAAAGACAATATAATCATTCTCATATATAATTGAATTGACTCATGAATCTAATAAGTGAAACTATGTATCGTTCAAGTTCAACTCATCTAATTAACAAATTTAGTTTTTTCTCATATTCAGCTCATTAGATTCATCAACCAAGTTCATCAAATTAATTGTCGAATTAAATTCTAAACTATTTTAAAGTTGATTCAATTCATTGTCAACTATAAGTCTTAATATGTACATAAAAAAATTGAGTCGAGTTATAGTTGGATAGATTGAAGTGGAGCCGTACATGGTAATATGGATGAAAGGCAAAGTTTATGAAGAATAGCAATGTTGAAAGAGTAATGTAAAGTGTAAATTGATCAAGAATTTGCAGTAGAAATTGAAAATTGAAACATAAAATACAAATTTCATATGCAATTTTGATGTAGAAAAAATTGAAGATTGATTTACAATGGCAGCGAAATCAAATTTCACTTTGAAATTACAGAAGAATGAAAAATGACCGAAAATACTCTAAAAAATGACATGGATACTATAGTATGAATAAATAAAATGTTCTTTATTGAATATAAATAATGAAGATTTTGTTCTGTCACGCCCACAGTTGTATCAGATACCCCCATATTTTATATTGACCAAAATACTTTCTTATTATTTACTTGATCTTAAAATAATATTTGGTCAAAAAATTCACTATAAAAAAACATTAAAATTCAAAAAATTTGATAGTACATTTAAAAAATATGAAAGTTTTTTTTACTAGTATGGAGCAAACTTTTATATTTATACTACGTTTTTTGAAATTCAGTATGAGTTTTTAACAAATTTTTAAAAATCTGGTATATTTTTACAGAAAATTTGAAAATATGATAGTTCATATCGAGTAGGTCTATAATAAAACGAAGATAACACTATCAGATTTTTTGATAAATCCGATATGTTTTGTAAATTTATGAATTTTTGAAAAGTTTGATAGTTCATAGTCGATAGACAAAAAAATAAAGTTAACACTACTAAATTTTTTGATAAATCTAGTAAAATCATTAAAAAAATCCAAAAACCTCTTATTTTAAACTGGATATTTGAAAAATCTGGTATAAAAATATGATTTTGCACCGATTTTTTTATAAAAAAAATCCGTTCAAATTTAAGTGTACGATCATTCCTACATTGATTAATTAACAAGAATATCCATAGTTTATATTGACTCAGTGATTTTGGCATTTGTGAAAGAACACTGACTCACCACCGATATGGATGCTCTTAGAGCATACACATCTAAATAATTCAATTAGGTTCTTTAAATATATCCTTTAAACTTTTTATAATATTTCACACATTTCAATTATTTAAACAACTCATCTATATTTATTAAGAGAACTTCTTATAGCACCTTATGTATTTCTACCGTACCATGTAAAGTTTCACATATACTCCTTGATTTCGGAGATACATCTACGGACGCACCCAAAGTTCAGTGAACGTTGAAATATTCTAGAAATATATCTCCGAAATAATTTGAAGCATAAGTCACGCCAGACTCTTCTTCTCCCTCATTTCACAGTTTGTTCAACATATAACCTCAAACTCTTCTCAATACACTTCAAGTTTACAATATCAAATTTCATCAAACAAGGCTCAAAGAAACATCAAACATCATCAATAGCATCATTCAACATCATCAAAACCATAAATTTTAGATAATTTTTCGAGTTTTTGAATAAATTTTGAGTTAGTGTAAATGTGTAGAAATCAATGATTAGAGTTAGAAATGTGTAGGAATTACATGTAACATAGTTTATACTTAGTTTATGACTTGTTTGTTAGCTCAAAATAGCGATCAAATCATGTTTTTTCAACTTGCATGAGGCACATTACGCCATTGTCGCGACCTTTAAGTTGTAGAACTTTTCGGAGATACATCTCCGAAATAGTTCAACGTTTCATATACTTTGAGAATTTTTGGAGATTCATCTCCGAAAGTCTTCAAAGTTAATAGTTTTATGGCATTTTCGGAGATGTATTTTCGGAATTGTTCAATGTTATTGTTTTCTGGTACTTCGAAGAATGCATCTTCGAAATTTTCTGCAATATTTTTTTTTAATTTTCTTGTTTGTGTGTTTTGTTTGCATGCACTAATGATATACTTTACTTTATCTTACATGCATAATGATTGATAAAGTTGACAGTGTGAGACATGGCAGGGTAGTCCAGCATGCATCCGTTTGGTGGGAGTGGAGGCAGCAGGTACCTCTGGTTAGGCAGAGGCATCAATTTCTGAGGCGTCGTCTACTTCTGGAGATCGTGTTTCACCCCAGGTCACTCCACCTTCTTCTTCTTCTTCTCGTAGGAGACGGGATTCACCATCTGACACGTCACTTTCCCCATCCTCCTGCAGACATCAGGATTCACCAGTTCCACCTCTTATGGATCTAATGCCACCTCCCGCTGATGATCCTACTGATCAAGTGCCACCTCCGGAGGGTGAGGCTTGTTACGGATGCCGAGGCAGAGGATTTTTTTAGGAGGTCCATCTGATTTGTCCTTACTTCCTTTGTATCCAAACCATACTATTGGACATATCTAGGACAGAGAAGTAGCAATAGTTAGATTTTTATTTATTTTTTACGTTAACATTAATTACTGATATTAATTATTTCTGGAAAATTTCAGGTGCATGATCCCCAAATGTTTCTTAACCATGGGAGAAAGATTGTTAGTTTGCCTCAGCCAGAGGAGGATTTGTCTCAATCTGTTCTATTATTATCTGGCTTGGAGGACCTATGCATGACCAGTTACACTCTGGTCAACCACTGGATGCTTAATACATTCGTGGAGAGATGGCATTCTAAGACCTCTTTGTTTCATCTCCCACATGGTGTGGTGTCTATCACAATGGACAATGTCTCGTGTTTGTTACATGTTTCAATCAAGGGGAGATTCCTCGATCATGGTAGGATAACCAAAGATGAGGCAGTCGAGATGATGGTAGAGCATGTGAGGGCTGATCTAGGGAAGGCGATGAAGGAGGTGGATAGAACCAGGGATGCTCATGCTAGGTTTGAGTTCTTGAAGGAGAGATATTATGATGAGATCGTTACTGCACAAGAGGCTTATGGTGATGGTAAGTAGGTGGCGGTACACAGGGCTCGTGCTTTGAGGGCATATTTTCTTTTTGTGGTTGGCACTTGCATATTTGTTGACATGAGTGCCACTTATACTGGCGTTGCATACCTCCGGTACTTCTTGGATCTCACTCGGATCCATGAGTACAACTGGGGGCGGCTTGTCTGGCCTATCTGTATTCGAAGTTGGGAGATGGATTTCGGTGGAAGACGAAGCAGGTCACAGACAGCGTGACGATACTGGTGGTAATATTTCTTGATCCTTGAATGTTTTTTTTGTCATTTTCATTTCATATTTTCCAAACCATTATCGATAGTTCTTGTAACACCCTTCTACCCTATAGAACGTTCACGATAAATATAAGCAAGTATATCAGAGTACATCACTAAAAGAGTGTCACATTTTGACATAAGACTTCATAATAACGCCCTACTCGATAACACGGGTTCTGTCAACATAAATTAAATCAAATACTACGCAGCAGAAAAATCAAATCTCAACATGATTCATAACTCAAACATCTTAAAACAAGAAACTCATAGTAACATGATGTCAACAACAAAAGAACATAATGGTTCGACTCAAACATCCTGACTCGATGTTACATATCAGAGTAAGACCCTCTAATAAACAGAAATGACCAAAATACTTCAAGGTTAATTCTTCATGCACTAAGAGAGCTAATCCCGATCACCTGCATGTTACCCACGTGGAGGAAACATTAAAACAGGTAGGGTGAGTAATCACAAATCATTATACAAAATATTGAGATAAGGTATACAAATACATCAGCATTCAACAGTTTACATACATCGTCATAGAATCATCAAGCAACATAATCCTCATCAAGTCATCATTATCGTGCGTCATTTAAAATCATGTCATCAAATACATCATTCATTCGCAAATATGCAATGCCGCATAACATGAAATGCGTCAACATAAACTCATGCATGTGGTACCAAATAGTCATGCAGATGGACACTGGGCCATCACCCTCCAAAGTTCCCCACCAATAAGATCAATTCTACACAAGAACCGGAGCACAACATAAACATCCCAATCTACACAATGGGATTGAAGCCAACACTGAGCCGAATTTCTATCATCAACACTGGACCGAAGTCCCAACATCAACATCGGACCGAAGTCCTAATATGCTATGAATGCATGATGCAAAACTTCATAATCAATCATCGCCACGGTACGTCAAGTTGCATCATCATTCATAAAGCTCGCCAAAACATCATTGTATTTATATCATATTTATGCATCACAGTTCTTCACATTACTACACACATCGTCATCATGTTATACTCATCAAAATATCGTACATCAATTACCCAAGGCATACGAACAACATGGCATAATACAACACACACAAAAAGAAGAAAATAAAATAAAATAATAAAAAAACTACTGCTCCTGCTCGCCTGGAGCTCGCCCAACGAAGCAACTCGCTTGCCTGGGTTTCGCCCGGAGAAGCAGAGGCGAAACCCCACCCCTATACAAAAACCAGGAGCACCCATTTTTCACCTCTCGCTCGCGTCTCATTTCTCCCGGAAACCTCCGAGCGAATACACTTAGCCTGGCGAAACGGTTCCTCGCCCGACAATTTCCGGCGAACAGTAATCTGCTACTACGATTTCTACATACGAAAAATCCCTTCCAACAATCCTCCAAAGATCCAATACGCATCCAAAATTACACACATATTTCTACAGGTTCATAATCAATCATATGTATAATCTCAAGTAATTACTAATACCTAATTCATTGACTTACAACATCAACATAAACCCACAATTCCATCATGTTTCCATCAATAAACACATATCACACAAAATCCTACATCTTAAACCCCATATTAAATATAATAACCCAGATTACCCCCCGTACCTTAGAATTATCAGCAACCGACTTCCCCTCTTGCGTTCTACGGACAATCTTCTTGATCTTTTGTGTCCTAGCTCTCCTTCCGTCGTTCTTTCCAACTTTCCACGATCGTACAAGAGTGAACTTCTCCACTCTCTCTTTCCATTTTGTCACTCTTGCCCTTTGAACCCCTATTATATTTTCCCAACTTCGTACTCACTTATCCTCACACAAATGACTACTTTGCCCCTCCTTTTTTATTTAAAATAATAATAATAGTCTAAATAATATTATTCACATTATTCCACTATTATTATTATCAAAATAATTCTAATAAATCATACACTTCTAAATATCCTCAACACCTTCTTAACATCATCTATACCCCACAACACAAATCATCAAACATCAAAATATTTCACCAAAAATCACGAATATTTAGAACAAATAAATTAAGTAAATATTCTAGTTATTTTGGGGTGTTACAACTCTCCCCCACTTAAAGAATTTTCGTCCTCAAAAATCACCTGAAAGAAACATAGTCAGATACGACTCTCTCATTTGATCTTCGCGTTCCCAAGTCCAACTCTCACCAACTGGTCCACCCCATAACACCTTCCCCAAAGCTATGTCTTTACCCCACAGTTGTTTCATTTATCGTCCATCAATCCGTACAAGTAATGCTTCAACATCCAGGTTATTTCTCACCTTTACGTCATCTATTTCAATCACATGCAACAGATCCAGAATATACTTCCTCAACTGAGATACAAGAAACACATCATGTAAATTTGCAAGCGATAGCAGTAAAGCAATCCGATAGGCTACCTCTCATACCCTCTACGTAATCTGATACGGACCAACAAAACATGGAGTGAGCTTCCTGGACTTCAAAGCTCGAACCACACCAGTCACCGCTGTAACTCTCAAAAAACATGATCTCCCTCTTGGAATTCAAGTGTCTTTCTTCTCTTATCATGATAACTCTTTTGACGACTCTGTGAAGCTCTTATCCTTTCTTATATCATCTTAATCTTCTCATTCGTCTCCTGCACAGTCTCAGGTCTGAGTACAACACTCTCGCTTGAATCATACCAACACAATGAAGTTCTACACCTTCTTCCATATACTAGCATGAAAACTATTGTTGTATGTAAACTCAATCGACGACAAATGGCTATCCCAAGATCCTCCCTGGTCCAATACACAACCCCTCAACAAATCCTCTAAAGACTAGATAGTTCTCTCTGTCTGACCATCCGTCTGCAGATGATATGCAAAACTCATCCTCAACTTAGTACCCAAAGTGTCTTGTAAACTTGTCCAGAACCTCGACGTAAATCTCGAGTCTCTATCCGACACAATACTCAAAGGTATTCCATGAAACTTCACAATTTCCTCAATATACATCTCACCTAACTTCTGCATAGGAGGATTAATCTTCATCAGTAAGAAATGGGGCGATTTATTTAATCCATCAACAATCACCCAAATTGAATCGTTCCCCTTCACGGTCTTCGGTAATCCCGACACAAAATCCATAGAAATACTATCCCATTTCCATTCTGGAATATTCAACTATTTCATTATACCTGAAGGCTTCTGATGTTCAATCTTTGACTTCTGACAAGTCAAACAACATAAACAAACTCTGCAATATCCTTCTTCATACCTGGCCACCAAAACAATTTATGCAAATCCTGGTACATCTTCATAGCACCGGGATGAATACTCAATCTAATTAGATGCCCCTCTTCAAGAATACTCTTCTTAATTTCTGGAACATCCGGAACACACACTCTATCTCTGAACCTCATCACACCATTCTCATCAATCCGGAATTCACCTCTGTTACCTTGGTTAATCAAGGTTGACTGATCAACAACCTTAAGCCAGATTGCTGACCCACTCTAATTTCTTCCACAATACTACTAGTCTGCTTCAACATACCCAACCTCACATTGTTAGGATTCTTTTCACATACCAAAATCAGATCTCATAATTGCTCAATTAATTCCAATTCCCTCAGCATAAGCATCGACATATGCAATGACTTTCTGCTCAATGCATCTGCCACCACATTTTCTTTACCAGGATGGTAACTCAAATCAAAATCATAATCCTTCAATAATTCCAATCATCTCCTCTACCTCATATTCAACTTCTTCTGATCTAATAAGTACTTTAAACTCTTATGTTCACTGAACACTTCAAATTTAGAGCCAAAAAGATAATGTCTCCAAATTTTCAAAACAAACACCACAGCTGCCAACTCTAAGTCATGCGTAGGATAATTCCTTTCATGCACTCTCAATTATCCCGAATCATGAGCAACCACCTGTCCATTCTACATAAACATTCCACCAAGACCCATCTTCGATGCATCACAATACACCACAAAAGATTCATTCAGATTTGGCAATATCAATATCGGAGCAGTTGTCAACTTCTTCTTCAATTCCACAAAACTCTTTTCACATGCAACATCCCACACATAAGCTTGACCCTTCCGGGTCACCTAAGTCAAAGTTAATGCCAAATTAGAAAAACCTTCTATAAACTTGCGATAATATCCTGCCAACCTAAGAAAACTTCGTATCTCAGTAGTAGGCTTCGGGGTCTCCCACTACAACACAACATCAATCTTAGAAGGATCCACATCAATTCCACCACTTGAAATCACATGGCCAAGGAAACTCACTTTTTTCAACCAGAACTCAAATTTAGACAATTTTGCATATAACTTCTTCTCTCTCAATACTTGTAACACAATTCTCAAATGCTCATCATGCTCTTATTTAGATTTAGAGTATATTAAAACATCATCAATGAAAACTACAACAAACTTATTCAAATACTCATAAAAAATCCTATTCATATACTCCATGAACACACCTGGTGCATTAGATACACCAAACGGCATCACAGTGTATTCATAATGACCGTACCTCATCCTGAAAGCTATCTTTGGAATATCATCAAGCTTAACACGAATCTGATGATAACCAGACCTCAAATTAATCTTGTTAAACACACAAGCGCCCACTAGTTGGTCCATCAAATCATCAATTCTCGGAAGTGGATATTTATTCTTGATAGTCACTTTATTCAAATGCCTGTAATCCATGCACAACCTCATACTACTATCCTTCTTCTTAACTAATAGCACAGGAACACCCCACGAAGAAACATTCGATCGATCAAACTTCTACTCAAGTAGTTCTTCAAATTATTTCTTCAATTTACTTAACTCAGAAGCGGACATCCGGTAAGGAGCCATTGATACTGGACTCGCTCCTAGTATCAAGTCCACTGCAAACTCTACTTCACGCTCTGGAGGAAAATCACTTATGTCATCCAGAAACACCTCTGGAAACTCACAAACGACAAGTAATTCGACACTTGCAGCTTCACGATTAGATTGCAATGATGAAAACAATGCAAACATCGAAGCTTCGTCTTCTAGAAGTTCTTCAACTTGCTTAGCGGACAATAACATCAACTCTCCATTATCACGAAAATCAGGAAACTCCATGGTCTTATTATAATAGTTGATATGAACATAGTTGAACTCTAACCAGTTTATTCTCAGGATTACATCGATTTGGTGTAAGGGTAAACACACGAAATCCATCACAAAACTCTTTCCAAAAATCGTCAAAGGACATATTGAACACATAAAAGTAGTAGTAACAGAACCATTAGCAGGAGTTTCTATCACCATACTACCATTCATACCATACAATATCAAACCCAACCTATTAGAAGATTTAAGTGAAATAAACGAATGAGTAGTTCCAGTATCAATAATAGCAACCAACTCCGTATTGTTAATAAAATAAGTACCTCGAATCAAGTTATCCTTCTTGGGGACTTCTGCACCATTCAAAGGAAACACTTTGCCATTAGTTTGAGCAGCAGTAACAGTCTTCTTCGACTTCTGACACTGGGTACTGATGTGACCCTGTTCACCACAATTGAAACAAGTCGGACCTTCATCCTTGCAATTAGTAACTTTATAGCCCCTCTTACCACATTTGTAACACCTCAACACACTATTGTTGCAAACTTCAACATGGTGGTCTTGCTCCCCCACTTGTCTTCTTCCCATCTAAAGCCTTTTATTTCCTTTTGTCAGCTGGAGTCACATAAGGGTTTCCTTTAAATTATTATTTCTCTTTCTTCTCACTAAGATGCTTGTAGTGAGCACATCGAGCTCGACTATCCTCATCATAGATCTCGCTCTTATCCACTAGCTTAGCATACCTGCGAATCTGTTGGTATCCAATACCTTGTTTGATCTCTGGTCTCAGCTTATTCTCAAACTTGAGACATTTAGACATCTCAGCATTAGCACAGTTGTAATGCGGACAAAACTTCACCAACACCTTGAATTTTGTAGCATATTATGCCACAATCATGTTTCCTTAATTCAATTCAAGGAATTCTATCTCTTTTTTTCCGCGAACATCTTCAAAAAAATACTTTCCCAAAAATTCTCTCTTAAATACAACCCGTTATCTCAGTACCAACATCCTCCAGCCTCTTCCGAAAACATATGAGTACCAAATTGTACCTGCTAAGCATAAATGCATGCCATCACTCGGAAGATCTTCTCAATCACTTTGAGCCACTTCTGTGCACTCTATGGATCATGGGTGCCCATGAAAGTTGGAGGATTGTTCCTCTAGAACTTCTTCAAAGCACAAAATTCATCCGGAGCCCCTTCATTCTGATTGTTTTTGTTAGACGATGGCACAGATCTAGAAGGGGGGTTGAATAGATCCCAATTAAAAAATTAGTCGGCGCTACCAATAAAAAATTGGTTTTAAAAATATTTGATATGCGGAAGCGGCCATGGAAAAATTACCGTCTATAACGAACCGTTATTAGAAGACCGGATATGCGTCTACCCTATGGATATGATAATGAGCAAAGAGAATCACCACACTAGTCACACTATCAATTGATTAATATCACTAATTGGTAAGACTAGTTCCAATGCCTCAAAATGCCAACAAATTATATGGACAACACAAGAGAATTTTGGTTTAGACAATTTATCAAACACTTGGCGTGCGTAGCACTCCAAGTGAGTTTTGCCTTGAGTAAGTAGCTCTAGCTTCCTTGTAGAATAAAATGTTGTACTAGAGTCAAAAACAATTTTCAGCACTTACTCAAACCAATACTAAATTTGATAGAATTGTTTGTACTAAAATTACTCAATTATTAAGCAAAAATGAAAGTGCAGAAAATAAAAGGCACAAAGATTTGTTGAGGCAGTTCCCCAGCCGTCCTTGCTTCGGGGTACGTCTACCCTTAATTCTAACAATAGAATTGAGCTCATATACTATAGATATCACATGTTATAGTTGAAACGTTTATACAAGAATAGACAAGCAAATATACAAACAAGCTCTCTTGTTGTTGAAGATGCTCTCTCTTCTTGTTCCTTAATTCAAGTCGAATCAAGTCCTTCGATTATTGTGGATAGACCTCTGATTAAAGCCCCTTTGTTGAACAACCTTGCATTCTTTAAACCCCAGCCCGACTGATCTCAAACACAAACTAATCGAACCTGAACCTCTCCTTAACAATTCATCGATTACCGCTACTAGATTGACGAAACCCACCGCTCCTCAATCACCTTTGCTCAGCTGAATTTTTGTTGAGAAGATTCGTACCAAAAACCCCCAAATTCACCGAATCTTGGAAGACAAAACCCTCAAGGTTTTATTCAAGAAAAACCTGCCAAGAAACTCAACCCGAATCGGATTCCCAATCAACGGCTTCAGATGTTATCACTTCAGACAAACACAATGCACAACAAGAACTATTGTGTGTAATTGTTGTGTTATGAAATATTGAAGATAAAGATGATGAGAACTAATGGCACCTATTTCACTTTTCTTGTTTATGCAATTGACTCAAATGTTTCAATTGTTGTTGATAAAAATGAGCAAAAATCTATTTATAGTATGCCAAAAAGTAATAGACATAACCACTTTTTGAAATAAGTGGAAAGACAGAAAAATGCAGAAAAAGAAGCGAACGGTCGACCAAAACAGAGCAGCGGTCGACCAAAACTCCCAGACAACACATATTTGTCAAGGTAACAGACTATGCATCGACCAAGGTCGGCGTGCGCCAACCAGTAGAAAATTCACTTTTTAGACACCTTCTATGAGTCGACTGGAACCCCTGGAGTGGTCGACTCAAACCCTGTTATTTTGCAAAAATGCTTATTTTTGTGATTTCAACAATTCTAGACACAACCTATGATCTACCAAATATGTTGGACTCAATATAGCTAGTTAGATTTACATGACATGCACACAAGAGAGACATAAGACATGTGATATGCATTTGCCTTATGGTAAGAGTGCCAAAAACCGATTCTTCCATGTGATTGCGTTTTTACATCATCGAAACACACATATTTATGGTATATGAGGATTTTCCCTCACATACTCCCCCTTTTTTATGATGGCAAAACATGTGAAACCAGCTAGTGCGATGTGCAATATTAACAACCTCCCCCTTGCTTGATGCCCTATACACAATGTCTTCCATTTGCAATTCTTCATAGTATCTATTATTGTCTTGGTATACTCTTCTCCTCCTCTGACAACATAAAAAAGAAAGAGAGATAGGGTAAGAAATCGATGCTCAAATTAAAGTGATTTTCAACAGGTAATAACCAACATTAACAAATATCCACACATGATACCATTAATGAACAAGATATGAAAAGATAAACACACCATATAGTAATAAAACAAAATACCATAATAGCTCAAAAAGTCATAAATCAAACAAAATGCAAAACATTGTCACAAGTATAAATGAGAGAATATAATGCAAAATAACGAAACAATAGCAAAAAAATGAAATACAAGGATGCTTCAATGTCCCCTTCCCCTGAAGTGGTGGCTACGGGTACGGTATGGACCCGCCATGTCGGTGATTTCCAAGACAACACTGTTCAATGTATTGATGCTGTAAGAGATGGCATGCTCCTGACTTTCAGTCGATCCAACTAGAGCATCTAAATGTGTTGAATCGTTTAGTATGTGACTCGAGTTGGCTCTGAATTTGGGCGAACTGCGCGTCCTGAGCAGTCATGAAGTTACGTTGCTCCAATTGCATGGTCCTCATCATATCGATAAGCTCTGAAGAAGATTGTTATGGTGGAGTTGGAGGCGCTTCATAACCCCATTGTGAAGGCTGATAGTATTCACGCATTGTCGTCCACCCGGTATATTGCCACTGACCCCAACCTTGATCATGTTCATCTTCTGTAGAAGGAGTATGTTGAACCCAATCTTCATTTACATGCTCATCAGTCTCCATTTTTTAATGATTATCTTGTTCCTCTTATTCTTCCTCTTCTTTTTCATCTTCGTCACTTTCCTCTCACTCTCATTGGATTCTTCTTCATCCCGACAAGCAGTGGCTTTGACAAAGAATTTGTACCGCATTTCATCCTGAGACCAGAAGTAGCCCATCATGGAAAGGGTTTTCTGACAAAACTCTTGGTCTGAAGTGATTGATCTATATGGAAAATCTGGAAATACAACCTCAACACCCGCTAGGATCTCTAGAATGAATGAACCATACGCAAGACCTGTACCACGACCGAAGTCTCGTAGAGTATATATCTGACTAGAAATATAGTAAGGCCAATTTATCTTAATCTTATTCTGCAAAATATATATTAAGTGAACTTCTGCTTGATCTACCTGAGAAAAACCACCTTTCTTAGGCCGCAAAATGCGAGCCACTATCCACTGCAGAATTCTATCTTGTGGTTTCAATTTGCCGGTGGTGACGGTTTTTGGAAACACGTCACTTGCTACAATATAAGGCGGATATGGCTTTTTCAACATAGAATTTAAGGCTGTCTTAAACTCATAGCCTTCCACCATGCGAGCATCAGTGACCTCATAGAGAGGTTTGTCCGAATCAAGAGATAAATCAAAATACTTCTGCCAATCAGCGAGAGTAACACTAACCTTGGTGTTTCCAACCTGAGTATGAAAGTGAGGACCCCGAAATTTATCGTGAAGGCATGTGTAGAAAATACAGACCAAATCTTCACTATATTTTTCATTGCATTCCAAGAAATTGTTGAATCCTTGAAAGTCAAGAAGGTCGATGATACGAGGAAGATGCATGCGCTCCGCAGAGAGACGATAGTATGCGTGTTGCTTGACAACAACTCTTTTACTAAAGTTCTTTATGAAGCTTTCAGTGAATGTCGAGGGCACCAAGGACATGGCGAAAATTGGAATGGAAACAAATGAGGAGGCCCATGAAGTTCTTTTACCTGTTATTCTTCTTGCAGCCATGGTGGTTGGTTTCAAGGAGATGGAAAGAGGTATAAGTTGATGATGATTTGTAAGGGTTTGAGAAGAGTTTGAATGTGGAGAGAATGAGAACTTTACCCTTTTCTAGAAGGAGGAAGGTTTTGGGAAGAGGAGAGGAATAGGTTGTGGGTATGCTATAGTGATGAGTTACAATGCAAAAAGTAATCATATACCATTAATGAGTCCTGAAGAATTGAAATAATGAGGATTTTGAACGTTTTTCAAAAATTTTGACAGGTTTCCGAGCGATGCGTCGACCGCTCCTTTGTATGCGTCGACGCATACTGTGTTAAAAATGACACGTTCAAAAGCTCAAAGGTATGCGTAGACCATAGGTCGACCTGAGCAGAATTTCAATTTTTGAGACCTTTTTGTGAGTCGACCGAACCCTGTTTTAGGTCGACTTATGCAGACAAAATATGCAAATTTTCATATTTATGAACATATGAGCAACAAAGATGCATAAATAACCAGCCACAACAAAATTCAAGCATTCAAATAGACACGATATATGTATTATGACATTTATGAGACATGTAACCCAAAATAAGAAGCAATATGTATGAACATAAAAATCGAGAGAGAGAGAGAGAGAGAGAGAGAGAGAGAGAGAGAGAGAGAGAGAGAGAGAGAGAGAGAGAGAGAGAGAGTTAAGGAACGATATCACCTTTATGCCGAGAGTAGCTTGATGAATATATGCTTATACTTACAACATCGTCAATTTGTTAGACATCTGATGACCAAAATAGGTATAAACATAGATGAATAGAATATGTGCAAGAAATATTACTAAACACGACTCGAAATGTCGAGAATACCAAGTTCTCTTCGGATATGAAAGAAAGGTTCAGTAGCAAGCGGTTTTGTGAATATATTCGCTAGTTGATTTGTAGTGTCAACGTGTTCAAAAACAACATCGCCTTTCTCCACATGATCCCAAAGAAAATGGTGTCGAATTTCGATATGCTTAGTGCGTGAATGCAGCACGGGATTCTTGGTAAGATTGATTGCACTAGTATTGTCACAAAAGATCGAAATACGCTCAAGTTTGAGGTTAAAATCTAACAATTTCTGCTTAAGCCATAAGACTTGAGCACAACAACTGTTGGTGACAACGTATTCCGCTTCGGCGGTTGACAAAGCAACAGAAACCTGTTTCTTACTATGCCAACTAACCAAAGAATTTAAAAATAGGTGACAAGTACCACCAGTACTTTTTCTATCCGATTTGCACCCGGAAAAATTGGAATCGGAGAATCCAACCAAGGAACAATTGTTTCCTTTGGAATACCATAGCCCATACTTTGGAGTACCCGAAAGGTATCAAATTATGCGTTTAACAACTTTTAAATGGGATTCCTTAGGAGAGGATTGATATCTAGCGCACATGCAAACACTAAACATAATATCGGGTCTAGAGGCGGTAAGATAAAGAAGTGAACCGATCATAACTCAATATCTTTTTACCTCTACGTCCTTACCACTTTCATCTCTATTCAGATTTGCACATGTCGGCATCGGTGTGTCAATGGCTTTGGAATTTGCCATGTCAAACCTCTTGAGAAGCTCAAGACAATACTTTGTTTGACTTGCAAACGTTCCTTCCTCAAGCTGTTTGATTTGTAATCCAAGAAAGTATGTGAGTTCCCCCATCATACTCATCTCGAATTCCCCCTGCATCAGGTTAGAAAATTATCTTACGAGATTCATGTTAGTTGATCCGAATATAATATCATCAACATAAATTTGTATTAAGATCAAGTGTTTTCCTTAACGCTTAATAAAGAGGGTTGTGTCGACTTTGCCTCTTGAATACCCTTGATCAAGTAGAAACTTGCTTAGGCGCTCATGCCAAGCTCTAGGAGCTTGTTTGAGTCCATAAAAGGCTCGTTTTAACTTGTATACATGATCGGGATATTCATGAGACTCAAAACCCGGAGGTTGTGCAACATAAACTTCTTCATTAATATAACCGTTAAGGAATGCACTTTTTACTTCCATTTGAAATAGCTTAAAGTTTTTCGCACAAGCGAAGGCAAGCAAAATGCGTATAGCCTCGAGTCGGGCAACCGACGCATAAGTCTCCTCATAGTCGATGCCTTCCTCTTGGTTATACCCTTGCATGACTAAACTCACCTTATTGCGGGTTATTACCCCGTTTTCGTCCAACTTGTTCCTAAACACCCATTGGGTGCCGATTACTCGATGACCTTGCGGAGGAGGGACAAGGTCCCAAACCTCATTTCTCTTGAACTGATTAAGTTCCTCTTGCATAGATAAAAACCAGTGCTCATCGAGTAAGGCGTCTTTAGGGTTTTTAGGTTCCATTTGTGAAACGAAAGCGAAGTGATAATAGAAATTACTTATCTTAGAATGAGTCGTAACTCCCTTTGATATATCACCGAGGATATTTTCGATTGGGTGGTCTTTGGAAGACTTCCAAGGTTGAGGGAGATCATCTTTTATAGACGGATGAACTTCCTCGGTTTCCTCATGGCGGTCATATTTTTCCTCCTCAATTTTGGCTTGGCCGGGTTGATCAATTCCCGACTCGGCACCTTTGAGTATGTCTTCCGTAGATGTACCTGCACCATGAACAACGCTACCTTTTTCGACGTCTCTCGGATAAGATTCATCAAGTGTTACGTGTACAGACTCTTCAACGGTAAGTAATCTCTTATTATAAATTCTATAAGCTTTACTTGACTGAGAGTATCCGAGGAAGATACCTTCATCAGCCTTGGAATCAATTTTTCCTAAGTTTTCCTTTCCATTATTCAACACAAAACACTTTGCAACCAAAGACATGTAGGTGAGATACATTTGGCTTGCGCCCTTTTAAAAGTTCATACAGTGTTTTGTTTAAGATGGGGCAAATAAACACCCTATTTAAAACATAACATGTCGTACTTATGGCGTCGGCCCAAAAATATTTAGGTAATGCACTTTCATTGATCATTGTTCTTCCCAATTCTTTTAAAATGCAATTTTTGCGTTCCACAACCCCATTTTGTTGAGGGGTACATGGAGCGGAGAAGTTGTGATCAATTTCGTGTTTACCACAATATTCTTTGAACAAATAGTTTTCAAACTCACCTCCATGGTCACTCTTAATTGAGACAATGTTGGTGTTTAATTTATTTTGGGAAAGCTTAGCAAATCTTTCAAAGGCGGCGAATGCATCGCTCTTGCTAGCCAAGAAGATAGTCCAACAGAATCTAGAAAAATCATCAACTATTACAAAACCGTAATAGTTACCACCTAGGCTTTTAATTTTAGATGGCCCGAATAAATCCATATGGAAAAGCTCGAGAGGTCTCGTAGTTGAAACAATATTTTTGGATTTAAAATAGATCCTCGTTTGCATTACCATTTGGCAAGCATCACAAAGGTGATCCTTGGTAAACTTTATTTCTGGCAGACCTAGGACTAGATCTTTGGAAACTACCTTGTTAAGCAAGTCAAAGTTGACATGTGCTAAACGTTTATGCCATAACCATAAGTCCACACTCATTGTCATGAGACATTTGTCACTTATCAAAGATACTTCATTCAAGTTTATCATATAGACATTGTTTACTCTTAGGTCATTAAACACACTCTTCATTTCATCATTATACACAATTTTGCAACATTCTTTTGAAAATGATAAATTGTACCCTTTGTCGCATAATTGGCTAATGCTAATGAGATTATGTTTAAGACCCTCGACAAGCAATACATCAGATATAATAGTGGAAGAAGGGTTACCTACACTACCTTTACCAAGTATTTCACCGCGATTGTTATCTCCATAGGTTACATACCCCTTCTTCTTTGCCACGAAGTCGATGAAGAGAGACATGTCTCTTGTCACGTGTCTTGAGCAGCCACTATCAAGAACCCATCTTCTCTCGGTGGTCTCAAGACGTTGTACCTATGAAAAAACAATTAACAAGAGGAGGTACCCAATGGCTTATTGGGTCCTAAGTCGTGAGTGACAAAATGGTCACATTTGGGCAACCATTGATAAACTCCTTTAGGAACCAAAAACCTCCTAAAACGAAACTTAGCAATGGAATGGCCTTTCTTGCAACAATATAAGTATGAAAAGTTAACTTTTGGATTACCTTTTCTATCGTAATCTCTTACAACATATTTGTATTTTTGATATGGATTAACCATACTTTTTCTAAAATCAGATTTATCGATGACAAAAGTAATTTTGGGCTCTAGAACCGTGTTAAGTTTGGCATTTAGGTTTCTAACTTCATTTTGCCAAATGTAACAAGTATCACACCCAAAGTTAACTATTCTACTTCTTAGATCCTTACAACCTGCTTTAGTACTTTCCACTATGGAAGCTGTAAGTGCCTCAAGTTTCTTTTCGGACTCTCGAATCTTTTGCTCTAAGTGAGCAAAAATTTGATTATTTGAGGCAAGCCTTTTAAAGGCTTCTTTTGCTTCACAATGCAAAGTATTAAACGCAGTTTGTAATTCAAAATGAGACATGTTAGAGGAATTTTCATATTTAGCATGTCGTACCTGTTTTTTTCTTATTCTTTTGGTGAGCGGAAAGACACAAGTTTACGGATTCATCTTCATCACTTGAGCTTTCATCCTCGGAGGAGTTGCTATCACTTTCCCAAGCTATATACGCTCTCCTAGGCTTTGATTGCTTCTTATGTGATCTATTTGACTCTTTTTCTTTGCTCTTTTTCTTTAAGAGACAATCCGGTTTATAATGTCCGGTCTTTCCGCAGGTGTAACATGACCCTCTTGTTTTGTTCCCCTTGGTGTCATCATTTCTAGAGTACCTAGATTGTTTCCGGAAGTTGACAAGGTTCTTCTCAGAATGTTGGATGCTATTCTTTCTAACATAGCGGCTATAACGCTTTACGAACAGCCCCATGTCCTCACTTTTGTCGTCTTCTTCGTTGTCACTCAACGTGTAATCACTATGCTCCTTAGATTGAGACTTTGAGGAAGAAGTCTTTAGAGCAATTGACTTTTTTTTCAGTTATCTTTGTTTTGTCCTTCTTTTCTTTCTTTTCATGTTGCTTTAGGCTTAGAAGCACTTGTTCATACTCTTGCAGCTTTCCAAACAATGTTGTTAGATCCAAAATTGTGAGGTTGTTAGCTTCTTTGATGGCAGTTGCCTTCGACTGCCATTCCATGTTAAGACATCTCAAAATTTTGTTAGTAGCAACATCATTGGTCACTGGCCTACCTAGTGAATGCAATCTATTGATGAGATGAGTGAATCTCTTTTGCATGTCCGCAATGGTTTCCCCTTGCTCCATGTAAAAGAGATCGAACTCTTGTGTTAGCGTGTTGATTCTCGCTAGCTTAACATCATTGGTTCCCTCATGGGCAACTTGCAATGAGTCTCACATAGCTTTTGCTGTTAAACAATGAGAAACCCTATAATATTCATCAATGAGGAGATCAAAATATTTTTCGCTTTCCAATCGTGATTATATTTCTTTTCATCATCATCGGTCCATTGTGCTTCGGGCTTAGGCACAATCTCATTATTCGCATTGGTCATAGTTAGTTCTATTGGACCATTAAGAGTAACATTCCACACTTTTCTATTTGTGGAATTAATGTGCACCTGTATACAGTCCTTCCAATAACTATAATTTTCTCCATTAAAAACGGGAGCTATATTATAAGCCCCTTTAGGTTCGTTAGCCATTTTCTATAAAGTTATACTTGAAGCACGGAGTGAACCGGTGCTCCTGATACCACTTGTTAGACGATCGCACGGATCTAGAAGGGGGGTTGAATAGATCCCAATTAAAAATTCAGTCGGTGCTACCAATAAAAAATTGGTTTTAAAAATATTTGATATGCGGAAGCGGTCGTGGAAAAATTACCGTCTATAACGAACCATTATTAGAAGACCGGATATGCGTCTACCCTATGGATATGATAATGAGCAAAGAGAATCACCACACTAGTCACACTATCAATTGATTAATATCACTAATTGGTAAGACTAGTTCCAATGCCTCAAAATGCCAACAAATTATATGGACAGCACAAGAGAATTTTGGTTTAGACAATTTATCAAACATTTGGCGCGCGTAGAACTCCAAGTGAGTTTTGCCTTGAGTAAGTAGCTTACTCAAACCAATACTAAATTTGATAGAATTGTTTGTACTAAAATTACTCAATTATTAAGCAAAAATGAAAGTGTAGAAAATAAAAGGCACAAAGATTTATTGAGGCAGTTCCCCCGTCGTCCTCGCTTCGGGTACGTCTACCCTAAATTCTAACTATAGAATTGAGCTTATATACTATAGATATCACCTGTTGTAGTTGAAACGTTTATACAAGAATAGACAAGCAAATATACAAAAAAACTCTCTTGTTGTTGAAGATGCTCTCTCTTCTTGTTCCTTGATTCAAGTCGAATCAAGTCCTTTGATTGTTATGGATAGAACTCCGATTACAGCCCCTTTGTTGAACAACCTTGCGTTCTTCAAACTTCAGCCCGGCTGATCTCAAGCACAAACTAATTGAACCTGAACCCCTCCTTAACAATTCACCGATTACCACTACTAGATTGATGGAACCCACCTCTCATCAATCACCTTCGCTCAGCTGAATGTTTGTTGAGAAGATTCGTACCAAAAACCCCCAAATTCACTGAATCTTGGAGGACAAAACCCTCAAGGTTTTATTCAAGAAAAACCTGCCAAGAAACTCAACCCGAACTGGATTCCTAATCAATGGTTTCGAACGTTATCACTTCAGACAAACCACAATGCACAGCAAGAATTGTTGTGTGTAATTGTTGTGTTATGAAATGTTGAAGATGAAGATGATGAAAACTAATGACACCTATTTCACTTTTCTTGTTTATGCAATTGACTCAAATGTTTCAATTGTTGTTGATAAAAATGAGCAAAAATCTATTTATATTATGCCAAAAAGTAATAGACATAATCACTTTTCGAAATAAGTGGAAAGACAGAAAAATGTAGAAAAAGAAGCGAACGGTCGATCAAAACAGAGCAGCGGTCGACCGAAACTCCACAGACAACACAAATTTATCAAGGTAACAGACTATGCGTCGACCACAGGTCGGCGTCACCAACCAGTGGAAAATTCACTCTCTAGACACCTTCTATGAGTCGACCGGAACCCTTAGAGTGGTTGACTCAAACCCTATTATTTTGCAAAAATGCTCATTTTTGTGATTTCAACACATCTAGACACAACCTATGACCTACCAAATATGTTGGACTCAATATAGCTAGTTAGATTTACATGACATGCACACAAGAGAGACATAAGACATGTGATATGCATTTGCCTTGTGGTAAGAGTGCCAAAAACCGATTCTTCCATGTGATTGCGTTTTGACATCATCGAAACACACATATGTATGGTATATCAGGATTTGCCCTCACAGTTTTGTGCATTTTGGGTCATTTCTTGAGCAAGAGACTCCAACACGTCAGCAGTAGCACGATCATTTCTCCCAGCCGTTCTGCACACCACCAACAATGTTAGAAGGAACAATTCATCGATAATATACACACACTCATTGACCAACAGGGACTGACATCATACCAAAACCTGGCTGGACAGACCGACGTGCTCTGATACCACTAATGTAACACCCATCTACCCCACAGAATGTTCACGATAAACATAAGCAAGTAGATCAGAGTACATCACCAAAAAGGTGTCACATTTCGACATAAAACTTCATAATAACGTTCTACTTCGTAACACGGGTTCTGTCAACATAAATTAAATTAAATACTACGCAGCGAAAAAATCAAATCTCAACATAATTCATAATTTAAACGTCTTAAAATAAGAAACTCATAGTATCATGATGTCAGCAAAAAAGAACATAACGGTTCGACTCAAATATCTTGACCCGATGTTACATATCAGAGAAAGACTGTAACACCCTTCTAAACCCCGCAAATAATATATGCATAATCAGAGTAAAAGTTAACATGCATCCATAAAAGGGCATCACACAAAACTTGCACCACATTAAAACAATCTGTCATGCTCATAAACACCTTTCCATTTAGCAGCGGATTCATTAATGAAAATCCTTTAAAAGAAACATTTACTTTCATCATATAAAATCAACATCTCTAGGCACTAAGGCCAACATCTCATTATCTCAATTACTCCAAATATGAAAACATAACTTAGGTTACATAATGTAATCCTAAAACATAAGCAATCGATCCCCGTGTTACACGATCAGAGCATGACTCGACCCATAAATAATTACTAAACCGCTACACACGTAGCGACCTCGAACTACAAGCAGAACTTCATAAAGGCCTCCAGCAACCTAATCTGCAATGCCTCATAGAGCATTATAAAACAACAGAAGGTGAGAAATATTACCATAATAATCAAAGCATAAAATCATGTATACATAGGTATCATATAATTAACTCCCTATTTCTCACCACAATTCAACTCATAGTCACTTACATCGTCACTTATATATATATACAACATGAATATTCACCAAGCATTTTACATCATGCATACATCCACAATTCCACAATCTTAACATTCACACGTAAGCATCTCTTCATGCACGCTTCATAAGTATTCAAAAAGCATCTCATTCACATGCATACTTCATATATCAATGACATTATACAATGTGACTCAATAACTCAATGCAACTCAATGCAATGCGGTACCGACTTCTGTTATCATTTTTCGGTTTTTACATTAAACCGGGTCCACTCTTCTAGACCGATAACTCGTTATCATTTTTCGGTTTTTACATTAAACCGGGTCCACTCTTCTAGACCGATAACAACAAAGGCCCGTCCTCTAAGCCTTCAAACCCACTCTTCTAGGTTTGGGACAAGCCACTAGTTTCCACGAAACTAACAGACATTGCCTCTTGACTAAATGATGCATGTACAATCAGCCACAACAAATGCACTTAAGACCGACATCTTAATCTCATGCATTCAAATAATTGATCTCTTCAAGAATTACATTATGATTGCACACACAACATATTCACATAACATTCATCGATGTATTCATAATTCAACACTATCACCACATTATCACTCACAATGCACACATATCCACGATATGTTCTCATGCATTCTTCACAGTTATCAAACAATGCACACATATCCACGATATGTTCTCATGCATTATTCACATTTAATCACATACGTACAATATGCATTTACAACATCTATCAAGCAATGCACACATATCCATGACATGTTCTCATGCATTCTATTCATACCACCATATACCAACAATATACATTCACAATTCAATATCATCACCGCATTATCAACAATGCACACATATCCACAATATGTTCTCATGCATTCTCAAGTAATTCATCATACAAGAATTACATCATGCTTACACGCATAACACATTTACCACGCAATGTACATATATTCACGATATATTCTCACGCATTTTTCATACATAATCGCATCCAATCAATACAAACATCATATTTATCAAACGATGCACGCATATCCATCAATATGCTCTCATACATTCTTCATGTATCTTAACATACAACCGCATATAAACAATATACATCCACAATACATTTTTGTATTATGTTTATTATTCATCTCATGCCATTTCATACAAGGTATACATGTCACAGTACCAATAATACAATTATAAGCTATGCACACATATATCCACAATATTCTCATGCATACTTATTACCTAATTGTACACTACATCAAACCTTCACAAACTCATCAAATAATACGCACATTACCATTATTAAATAATACACACATAATCATTATCATGTTCTCATGTATTTATAATCGATCTGATTAATACTCATACCACAAATCTAGGATTCACGCCCAAAGGCTACCCACAACACATATCATCACCATGGATCACATACTTATTCATATCATAGAGGTATTAACCTATGTGAATCAATCAAACAATCACCACATGAACAACACAGCAAAAGAAAAATGCTGTCACATTCGCCTTCATTCGCCTGGCGAACCCTCGCAGCGAACCTTCGCCTGGCCTTCGCCTGGCGAACTCTCTCAGCGAACACTCGCTAGGCTTCGCCTGGCGAGACTTCCCAGCGAGCCCAAGTCAGTAGCTACTGACTTCATTCGCCACCATTCGCCAGCACCTTCGTTGGGCGAACCTTCGCTATCCAACTTCGCCTGGCGAACTCGCCAGCGAAGTCCACTGGAACTTAAACTTAATTATTCGCCAGCATTCGCTGGGCTTCGCCTGGCGAAGCTTCGCCTTCGCTCGCCTGGCGAGAGCCAGCGAACCTGCGCAGAACAGAACCACACTCTGTCCCTCCTTCACCATTCCACCATCCACCAACTCTTGAACATCCAAATCAGTACAAATAGCATCAATACATGTTACCCGACTATTCTACGGCGTTATTACTCAGTTCCAACCGATTAAATCATCAATCTACCGATTAATCCAACATTTGCCCTAATTGGATAGTGATGAAAACTCTACCAAAACCCCAACCCAACATACATAACATCATGCAATGATCAAATAGAAACATTTCTCACCCTTACCTCGATTAATCGGAGCTTCGAAATTGGTTCTTAAAGATTCTCCAAGCTTTTTCCCTTTTTCCTCTTCATTTCTCCTCTTCTTCTTTCTTTCTCTTTTC
Source organism: Lathyrus sativus (assembly GCA_963859935.3). Classification (NCBI taxonomy): domain Eukaryota; kingdom Viridiplantae; phylum Streptophyta; class Magnoliopsida; order Fabales; family Fabaceae; genus Lathyrus; species Lathyrus sativus. The sequence goes on from OZ012741.1 coordinate 495,032,552, forward strand.
TTTCTTTCTTTCTATCTTTCTCTTTCTCTCCAATCCCCTTTTTATATCCTTTTATTTCTTTTCTTTTTTTCCTTCCTCTCTATTATTTTCTTTCCATTCCATTTCTCTCTTCACAATTATCTCATTTTATCATTAATTGGAAAATATCTACTAAGCCCACCTTATTCCACCAAATAGAATAAATTAGTTAAATCCATTAACTCATATTAAATAAATCTCATAACTTATTTAAATCAGATAAACCACCTAAACCAATCTATTAGTACAATTAATCAGTTATCGAAAATTGGGCTGTTACAAAGACCGTCTAATCAACAGAAATGACCAAAATACTTCAAGGCTAATTCTTCACGCACCAAGAGAGCTAATCCTGATCACCTGCACGTTACCCACATGCAGGCAACATTCACACAGACAGGGTGAGTAATCACAAATCATTATACAAGATATAAAGATAAGGTATAAAAATACATCAGCATTCAATAGTTCATACGCATCGTCATAGAATCATCAAGCAACATAATCCTCATCAAGTCATTAATATTGTGCGTCATTTTAAAACACGTCATCAAATACATCGTTCATTCACAAATATGCAATGCCACATAACATGAAATGCATCAACATAGACTCATGCATGTGGTACCAAATATTCATGTTGATGGACACTAGGTCATCACCCTCCGAAGATCCCCACCAATAGGATTGATTCTACACAAGAATTGGAGCACAACATAAACACCCCAATCTACACAATGGGATTGAAGCCAACACTGGACCGAAGTCCTACCATCAACACTGGACCGAAGTCCCAACATCAACATTAGACCTAAGTCCTAATATGCTATGAATGCAAGATGCAAAACGTCATAATCAATCATCACCACGGTTCGTCAAGTTACATCATCATTCATAAAGCTCGCCAAAACATCACAATATTTACATCATATTTATGAATCACCATTTTTCACATTACTACACACATCATCATATTATAGTCATCAAAATACCGTACATCAATTACCTAAGGTATACGAACAACATAGTACAAGACAACAACAACAAAAAATAATAAAAAAAAACTACTACTCCTGCTCGCTTGGAGCTCGCTCGCCTGGGTTTCGCCCGGCGAAGAAGGGGCGAAATCACTCCCCCATACAAAAACCAGGAGCACCCATTTTTCATCTTTCGTTCGCATCTCATTTTTTCCGGCGACCTCCGAGCGAATACACTTCGCCTGGCGAAACGATTCCTCGCCTGATGATTTCCTGCAAACAGCAATCTGCTGCTGCAATTTCCACATACGAAAAATCCCTTCCAACAATTCTCCAAAGATCCAATACACATCCAGAATTACACACATATTTCTACATGTTCAAAATCAATCATATGTACAATCTCAAGCAATTACTAACACATAATTCATCAACTTACAACATAAACATAAATACACAATTTCATCATGTTTCCATCAATCAACACATAACACACAAAATCCTACATCTGCCTTAAACCCCATATTAAATATAATAACCTGGATCACCCCCCCCCCCCCCCCCCCCCGTACGTTAGAATTCTTAGCAACCGACTTCCCCCCTTGCGTTCTACGAATGATCTTCTTGATCTTTTATACCCTAGCTCTCCTTCCACCGTTCTTTCCAACTTTCCACGATCGTACAACAGTGAACTTCTCCACTATCTCTTTCCTTTTTTTCACTCATTCCCCTTGGACCCCTATTATGTTTTCCCAACTTCGTCCTCACTTACCCTCATACAAAAGACTACTTTGTCCCTTTTATTTAAAATAATAATAATAATAATAATAATAATAATAGTCTAAATAATATTATTCACATTATTCCACTATTATTATTATCAAAATAGTTCTAATAAATCATACACTTCTAAATATCCTCAACACCCTCTTAACATCATCTATACCCTACAACACAAATCATCAAGCATCAAAATATTTCACCAAAATTCACCGAAAATCATGAATATTTATAATAAATAAATTAAGTAAATATTCTAATTATTTTAGGGTGTTACAGTTATTGATCCTTGAATTTTTTTATATTTTCAATTCAGGTTTGGACCCTCCAGCTCTTCCTGCGTATCGTTGGCTGGGCGAGTGTGGATGAGTACACTAAGGACATGTCGGTGATTGCACTTTTATCCCGCTCAGAGAGAACCAAGCGGTCGAGCCTTTTAGAGTCTACCTTGATCATTTGATTGTTGAAGACATGCACTTCAGCAACTACATGGATCACCGTCAGACGCGACCATTTGACGAAATATTGTTATACTCTGGATGGTTGGTGTCATACTCCAAATTTTTAATCCTAGATTCCATTACCATTATAGGAGCATCAAGCATTGTTTCCTAACCTTAACTTTGTTTTAAGATTGTTTGTTGTTGAGATCCAGCTGAATTAGGGTTTTGCACCTTGGGAATCAAGAGGACTATTTCTTGATCAGTCAATGTTTTGGATTGGTCATCATCAAATCATGTTTGCATACATTCAAGGAGATTTTATTCAACAAGAATCAAGTGCTAATTGATCTCACTATAAGTCAATTGAAGCCCAATTTCATCTGGCCTCAACGTAGGGTTTTGTCAGGAAAAGTCAATTGTGCCTTTGACTTTTGATCCAAGCATAACCCCAAGCCTTGCTAAATATTTCAAAATTTTCACATACATCATTGGAGCCTACCTAGGATGCTTGAGAATTCTCAAGATGCAGATTCATTGAAGATCACACAGTTGAATTCACCTAATACAAAATTCAACTGACAAAGTCAACTCTTTGACTTTTAAGGTTTTTGATTCAAATTGAAGCTTCCAAGATAAATTTGATCAAAATATGTTTAATTAATGAGTTTGATCATAAATAAATCAATATTTAAGAGGATTTTTGCAAAAGAAGAAAATTTGGATAACTTAAAGTTTTTTAAGTATGGGAGGAAACCCTAATTTTGGTACTAACTTTGAGAGGCCATTACTTTCAATCCATACATCCATTTTTGAGTTCCAAACATCAATTTAAAGATCTCATTTTCTACAAAAGTGTCCAGGTGACCTATGCGCAAAATATTCTTAGATTTTGAGTTATGAAGCTTCAAAGTTTGGAAAAATCTTTAAACACTTAGTAAATTTTCAAGACAGCTTTGTTACTCCAATTTTCAGCCAACTCCAAGGCCAATTTTCATCACGATCCCTTTGGATTTAAGAACTTCACCAAACATGAAAGTTTTAGATCATGTTTAGCAATTTTTAAAAAGTGCAAGAACTTATCCATACCATTTTTGAGCTAGGAGTTTCAAAGGAGGAAAGTTAGCCTTCCACCATTGAAGTTTTGGTTATTTTCATGCCAAGAACAAGTTGCAAGATCAAGCAAATCAGAAAAATCCTTTGATTTAAAACCTTGAAACTTTCATATCTACCTATAATCAGAAGGTTGAACTACTTTTGGAGTCATTACACAAAGGTTTGAACCATGATTCAAGTTTCATACCATTTATGGAAGTTTTGGACATAAAGGTTGCAATGTCGTTTTCAAAAAACAACTTTAATTACAGTTGGTTTTTCTTGAGACCACAACTTGTTCAATCTGCAGAAGAAAGATCAAGAGTATCCAACAACATCTCATTGTACTTTGCCTTGAAACCATGGAGAATCACCAAACCTCAAGTTGAAATCCAACTAAACTTTGAAAACTATCAAGCTGAAAATGTTGTAGGATTTGATCTCCAATCTTCCCCTATAAATAGAGGCTTGATTTATGCTTCATATCAGATTGGAGAGCTTGGAAGAAGAGAAAAAAACCAGAGAGGTCACCTCTTAAACCTCCAAAGATCAGCATTTTGCAACATAACACCACTTGAACCAAAAAAGCTCCACTTTGCACACGCCACTCCATCTGCATTTCCATACCTAAATCATCAAACCACTTGTCCTAACACACCACAAAACACATTTTGAAGGTGTCTAAACCTTCCTTTCCATCCAAAATCTGCTAGAACAAAAAGTAAACCTTCAAAACAAAGTTTTGTTGACTTTTTGCATCTTCTATACCAAAGTCTGATTCTGACCTTTTCCAAATCATTTGATCCTTCAAAATCAATCCTCATACATGCCTTGAACTATCCACAACCTAAAATCCTGATTGTGACTCCATTTGGCTAGGGTTCAAGATTTCATTTTGCAAGAAGAGAAGCATAACCTGTTTCAGTTGATTCCTTTGGGTTCCAAGCATCTAGAAAACTTCAAGGAGGTTCAAGGAAGCAATCTAAATCATTAAAACATCTCTGTGGCAGCTTGTTTGGATTTTCAAGTTTTGACTTCAAGAGGTAAGTGCTCAAACTGAAACTCATTGAACCATGCCATATCTTGATGTACATTGAACATTAAACTTGTTTGTCATGGTATTTATGATGTATTCCTTCAATTAGTTGTTGCCTATCATGATTATGTGTGATTATGCCATAGAAATTGAAAATATGTGATTTTTTTTATCTTGCTATTGTGTTTTAATTTGGAGACATTGTTAGCCAATTCCAAGGGTACCGTTGCATTCATTGTGACAAAATACGCAAGTTTGATATTTGGATCATCCATTTTCATGGAATATTGAGGAAGTTACAGGTGCTACTGCAAACTGAAAATTTGAAGAAGATGAGGTCCAGCCATGGCGCCTCAGGTCAAGCTTTATTTCACTTCTAAGCTTATGTTTTAATTTGTGAGGGTGATACAATGGATGTATCACCAAGGTTCGAGTCCCAGCGACCATCATTTTGCCTTTTTTTCTCATTTTTTAAGCTTGTTTCACATATATTTGCATGATTCCATCTATGATTCACAACGCGCGTGTGGGTTGGATGGTTAGAGTTTTGGGTTGTAACCCTAGCAGCGTGGGTTCAAACCCTATTGAGTGCATTCCCATATTTTTAATGCCTTGTTTTCATGTTTTCTTACACAAATTGATTTGATCATAACTCTCTTTATTTTTATCATTTTGATCCCACTCTTTTTGATAAATGCTCATAAGAATGTCTATTTTTTGTCTATACCAAGAAAAATCTCAAAAAGAATTAGTTATTTGGTACTTGTGCATATTCAAAGCATGTGACCTTTTTTTAGGGTTTCTTAGGTTTTCTTTTGATATTTTGATTGATTCCTTTGATTCTCTTTGCATAATTTACTTGTATGCCCCCAACATACCTTGTATGAACCTTACATGATGTGTTGAATTTGCATGCCCTTGTTGTTACATGATAGTTATTGCTTTTTTTTTTCAAGTTCAGATTCATATGTGAATACATGTTTGAATATCCTAAAAAACTTGGTTGTAACCTTGCCTTTACATGTGATTCTCTTCTATGATCAATTGATTTGAATGTGCATATGCTTCATGTCTCTCATACCTTTCCTTGAGTATTCATAAGCACTGGTTGTTTTGCTTTGAAATATGTTTAGTATGCATGAAACACCTTTGAGATGTTTCTCATCTTCCATGATTTAATTCTTTTTACATGTTGGTTGTTACCTTCTGGTTTAACATGATTCACCATAATTCACATGTTGTTGTCACACCCTTGTTCAAAGATTTTTTGGTTGTTACCTCTACTTGACTTGTATCCATGCTTTAAATATTGGTATGATTTATGCATGTTGATCTTGAATTTTGAACTTTGCCATAATAAGTAATGTTTTGACTTATGCATGTTGATCTTGAATTTTGAACTTTGCCATGATAAGTAATGTTTTGACTTATGTATGATTGACTTGTATTTCTCATCTATGATGTTTGGTCTTGTAAGAACCTTATTTCATAGCCATTTAGATGTTGTAACATCTATGTTTATCTTTGGTTGTAACCATTTGGTTTAATTCTAAACTTCTATGGATGAATACTTGGTTGTAACCTTGTTATTTGTTTTACTTGATGTTGTAACATGCTTGCTTTACTTTCTTGGTTGTTACCATGATTGTACATCTTCATCATGTTTGAATGAATATGTATGCTTAAGCTTTGCTAAATCTCCCCAAGTGATGTAGCTTGTTAGCTCTCATCCTAAACAAGAGTTGCCTTGTGTTCCTAAGTCCGACGGAAAGTCTCTCTATTGACTCAATGTCATAGATAGCTCATTTATTCTCAAACCTCCCTTTGACCTTATTAGAGTCATTAGGAATTTCAACTTAGGCTTAAGTCAGAACCCACTACCTTTTGACTTTTTTAAGTCAAGACCTTTAGCACACCTTTTTAAGAATCCTATAAATTAGAGCTTAGGCCTAGAGTTTATTAACTCTATATGTGTACCATTGTCATGGGTACTCACTTTTCCTCTATTGGTTTTTTTTAAAGTCAAACCCCCAATTATTATTTTAACTTAGACATAGAGATTTTTTTAACTCTATATAAGTATCATTAGTATGGATGCTTATTCCCCTTGGAACCTTGACCATAGTCAAATGTTCTTCACCCTGGTTAGGAGAACTACAGTTGCTCTGATTCCATCCTTGTTAGGATACGTAGGCACGAGATGCAACGTCTTGGCAAGCATACTTAGTGCATATACCCCTAGGTATTTACCTTAGCACATAACCATTTAGCAAGCAAACATCAAACAATAACACAACTACCAAACAAGAGGCTCCTGTAGAATACTACAGATACTTAGGGTGCTAATACCTTCCTTTAGTATAACCAACCCTCGAACCCTTGATCTTTTAGCTTCGTTGTTACGTAGCACACTTAGGGTTTTCTTCGATCGTTACCCTTTCCTTTTGATAAATTAAAGTCGGTGGTGAATATTTAAAGATTTATGGTTCAAGTTAATCAATAGCTTGATATTCGATTCTCACTGCAATAGAATCAGCGACTTCACTGGGGTTGTTTAAGGGTTAAGCTCACTTTATTTGTAGTTGTGTTTATGCCTGTTTTGCTTTATACATGTATATTTGTGAATATTTGTATATTATACATGTTGTGTTGCATATGTGCATTGGGTTGCTACCTTGAGAGGTGAGATAAGTCCTAGCCTGGACTTGAGCGCATACTTATGATAGGATTATGGTATGGTCAATAGTTGACGGTTGGGAGTAGTCCTAACATGTTTAACATATGATGTAACCATGCTCAGTTGAGGCCCTTTTGGGATTACTGATAGCATATGAGTAGTCGTACGTTCATTACTTTTTCCGACCTGGGAGCCCATGAAACTGAGGACCTTTTAGTTACCCACTTACCCCACTTGGCCTTTTTTAGGACATATTGCGATGAATGTGAGGGAGTAGTCTCGAATGGTTGATATGTGATACTACACTCAGACGAGTTTATCTTGAGAATATTTTTGACTCACATGAGTGGTCATGTAGGTTGATAATATCCGAAATATTTATCGATGACTCTAGGAACTTTGTAGAACCCGTTGTGCAGGTATAAACAAACTATAGCACATGTCAGTTGGGAAGGGTATACCTTGGCTCCATGCCCTTAACCCAAACCTAGGACTTTTTTTGTGTGCATATGCATGATATATGTGAAAGTGTGAATACTTATGTATGTGTTTCTTGTGCATCATTTCATTATTCCATCATAAGCATTCATGCAATTGGTTTTGAGAAACTCGGCAGTTTTCTTTATTGCAAAAACCTTAGGTCGTGGATTTTGGAAAAAGAAACACTCGAAAGTACAACTTCAAGAAACCAGATTTAACAGAGCTAAGGAAATTGGTGGCTTTAGTGTCTTGCCCTGAAGACTTTAGAAAGAGATATGGAAGATTATTGGGACTTGTCAAGATCAAGATGCAAGAAGTAGTTCTCAACACTCTTGTGCAATTCTATGACCCTCTATATCGCTGTTTCACCTTTCTTGATTATCAACTCGTCCCAACCTTGGAAGAGTACTCATATCATATTGGTCTGCCAGTATTGGATAAGAAGTTGTTCAGTGGTTTGGAGAAGTTCCCTTCACCAAAGGATATTGCATGTGCTATCCACCTAGAAGCTTCCCAAGTTAAAGCCAATCTCACTACCAAGTATGGACTCAGAGGTCTGCCTGCTGAATATTTGATGGGAAAGCTGCATTTTTTGCCAAGGAAAATAGCTTAGATGCTTTTGAAGCAGTCATTGCATTGCTCATCTATGGTTTGGTTCTCTTCCCCGAAGAAGAAAGTTTCATTGACATCAATTCTTTCCCCTTTGTTTTCCCCATGTCGCCCCACGTACCTACTCTGCTTAGAGATGCATACCATTTTATTCACTATAGGACTCTAAAAGGAGATAGGACTATCATATGTTGTTCTTCTCTATAATATAGATGGTTTGTTGCACATTTTCCGAGAACAGGTCTTTTCAAAGAAAATCCAAATGGACTAAGGTGGTATCAAAAACTCATGGCTCTGACTCAAACCAATGTACATTGGTATGATCTCGCTTATAATAAAGGAGTGATCATCGACAGTTATGGTTCATTTCCTAACATACCTCTTCTCAGTGTACGAGGGGGAATCAATTATAACCCTATCCTTGCAAGACGTCAGTTTGGATTTCCCAACATCCTGTTGTCAGGTTTCTTCTACCTCAATGCAGAAGCTAGTATAGGGTTTAGAGATAGCATTGCAGATGCTTGGAAGACCATCCACAAGAAAACCAAGGCTGATCTAGGGAAGAAGAACTATATAGCATTTGAGCCTTTCACGTAATGGGTTCGTTCTAGAGCCTGTGATCTCAAGATGCCTTATCTCCCAGAAAAACATTTACAGACTGATGTTGCTTCTTCCTCTATCATTCATGTTGAGCGTAGGAGGAATACCAAGGAACTTTGGCTAGGATGAAACTTGAGCGAGATACTTGGGAGGGCAAGTACCACATCATTCATTCCGAGCATATGGAGATGAAGAGACAGCCGAAAGAGAATGATGATTTGATTGAGTTGCTTGAAAGGAAGGTTGTTAACAGATATGTGGCATAAGAGAACTTATTTTTCTCTAGTGTTCAGCCAGTGCTTAGTACCCATGATTACTCTGACATCTCGCCTACGTTCGGTGCTTGGAAGGGAATCATCGACAAGCTAATATTAGAGAATGCAGAGTTGAAAAGACAAAAAAGGACGTGTAGATAAGACCTTTCTAGCAAGACTCCATGGAGAACCTAGAGCCTAGTCTTTTTTCTCTTGTATTTTTAGTCTCTTATATTGTACTTTGAAGTTGTAACTTTTTCCAATATTAACGAAGTAGGGTTTTTGTGCGAAAAGTGTTCCTTTTGCAAATCAATCTTCTGAGTTTCTTAAAACCAATTGTATTGCATCTCATTGTTAAGGAGCCCAATCTTTTTTGCAGACATTATAGTGGACTCAAGAAAGAAAAAAAACTCCAAAATGCACATTCAAAAGCCTGAGATTGGAGAATCTGATAATACTAGGAGGCCTAGTGGAAGACCCTTTGTCGTTTGGTAACAAATATGGAAACCTTCTGCCTCTATTGGAGATCCAAGTAGATGAGGAGATGTTGATAGCGTTCCTACAGTTCTACGACCCCATTTACCATTGATTCACGTTTCCAGACTATCAACTACTACCAACGTTGGAAGAGTATTCTGCTTTGATAGGGTTAGGTGTCATTCCTCAACCATTCTCTGGAAGAGACAGAAGACCAAATAGGAGAGTCTTGGCTGAAGCCTTACACCTAGAACCATATGACCTTCAGACTCATTTGGATGTCAAGGGTGGATTATATGGTTTGTAAGCAAGATCCTTAATGGAAAGAGCTGAGGCTCACGCTGATAACCAAGACACAAAAATATTTGAGGCTATCTTGGCCTTATTGATTTATGGACTATTTCTGTTCCCAAGTGTTAACGAGTTCATTGACTTAAATGCCATCAACTTGTTTTAGATCAGAAACCATGTTTCCACCCTGCTAGCTGATACATACTTCTCTATTCATCTAAATAACTCATATTGAGAAGCCAGATTAGTTGTTGTACCGCTCTTCTTCTCAAGTAGTTTATTTCGCATTTTTCAAGGACCGCCTCTCTATGGAATCTGAAGGACAGTCCTACGTGGATAAAAATTCTTTTATCGCTCAAACACTATGACATTCGTTGGTACGATCCCATGTATGGGGGGTTACCATGATTCACAGTTGTATGGATTTCCCTAATGTGCCTCTTCTTGGCACAAAAGAATGTATTAGTTACAACCCCATCCTAGCTCGTCGTCAGCTAGGATATCTTGCAACGGAAGAGCCTGATCTGGTCCTTTTAAGAAGATGTTTTCTTGACGAATGAAGAAACCCAGATTTCAAAACACAGATTGCATACGCTTAACGTTACCTCAATACCCAAGGGATGTCTGCTCTGGGGCATCCAGATTGTACCGTCTTAGAGGTGTATCTTCTTTGGTCTAAAGAGATAGCTTTAAAGATGTTCTACACTCGCTTCGAGCCTAACCCAACGACTCCAAAATAACTTTTCTCTATGGAGGAGTTGAAGGATGCTTTATTCAAAGCTGAAAAAGAGAAGAAGACGTGGGAGGATAAACATTTCATGGTTGTTCAAGAGAACGAAGAACTATGGAAGCCGCTCCGTCAGAACCAGAAGGAAGATGAAGCTTCAAGAAGGGGAAGGGTCTTCTTGTTAGAAAGACTAGGCCTTTTAGTTTCAGTTTCCTCTTGTAATTTATTTCCACAACTCGACTTTTAATCTCTTTTCCTGTAAAACTTTCATTCGTTAATGAAAATGTTACTTTGCTTTTCTTTTTTCCCCATTATTAATGTTTGTAAACATAATTTGGGGTTCTTTGAATGTTAGCTTCGCATTTGCATTAGTATTGCATATCCATTTCCTGTTCTGTGGCTTATCTGTGTTGTTTTACCTCCAGTCTGTCACACTGAGTCCTCCGCATCCTTACAACACAAGAGATCAAGCCCGAAGGAGAATGGTCGAGCAAGATTAAGAGTTTGACAAAGTCAACAATGAGTTGGATGACATACAAGGCAACATGGGCTAAATGATAAATATGTTGCAAGTGATATGTGCAAAGATAGACACTCAATAGACTGTGGTTTATGAGATCAATGCCACAGTAATGAAGCTGACACTAGTTGTAACTGTTTCCACCAATAATCCACCCTTTGGACTACCATTTAACTTTGTACCACCGCTAGTCACTGTGAAGACTACACAACAGATACCTCAGCAAACCATTCCTCTAAATGTTAATTTTCCTCATACTATCCCTACTTACACTCCAGCTGTTGTGCAAGCACAAGCACATCCATACTTCAACAACCAACATCAAGTTTACGATATCCCCGACCAGTCGGAAGAAGGATATGAAAGCCATGAGAAGATGAGGGAATATTTCGAAACTATGGTGAGAAATATCAAGGCTATGGAAGGTAATGGCATATTTGGGGCTGATGCGAGAGACATGTGCTTGGTTTCTGGATTAGTGATTCCTCCAAAATTCAAAATCCCCGTTTTCGAAAATATGAGAGGGTTACTTGCCCGAGAATCCACTTGATCATGTACTATAGGAAGATGGCGGCCTATGTGGAAAATGATAAGTTAATAATCCATTGTTTTCAAGACATTCTTAAGGGCGCTTCAGCTAAATGGTACTTGAGTTTGGACCAATCTAGAATTCACAATTTTCAAGACTTGTCTGATGCTTTCATCAAGCATTACAAATACAACATGGATTTGGCTCCGGGCTGAAGACAATTGTTAAGCATGGCCCAGAAAAGTTCTGGATCCTTCAAAGAATATGCTCAACGTTGGAGGAAAACTGCCTCCATAGTAGAGCCCCCTCTGACCGAAAAAGAACTAGCTGATTGGTTCGTGGACACCGTAAGGCCAGAATTCTACGAGAGGATGATTAGCAATATGAGCGCTAACTTATCTAACATTGTGGCTGTGGGAGTAAAAGTAGAGTTTGGATTAAAAAATGGAAAGATGACATGTATCGCTGGTAGTTCAAGTGGAAAAATCCTTTGGAAATGTCCATAAGAAGAAGGAAGGCGAGACCAATGTCATTTCTGCAGAAAGAAGAATTTAGGCCAGAAAACCTCAACATCAGCAACAATTTTGACAACAACCATCATACTCTGTGCAGTACACTCAACAACCCTATGTGGCGGCCATTACGCCCACCTTTCACAATCAAACTCCGGTTTTTCATCTAGATCAACTGCCATACGTATATCAGCAAGGCTATCAGAAGGCGTCCAATGCCTCAACCTATCAATAACAACAACAACCTAGGGCTCCAATCCCTAGACAAAATGTACAAAACAGAATACCTGGGGGAAGACATGAACCTTACTTGATATGGTGAATTTGCATACCCTTGTTGTTACATGATAGTTATTGCTTTTTTTTTCAAGTTCGTGTTCATATGTGAATACATGTTTGAATATCCTAAAAAACATGGTTGTAACCTTGCCCTTTACATGTGATTCACTTCTATGATCAATTGATTTGAATGTGGATATGCTTCATGTCTCTCATACCTTTCCTTGAGTATTCTTAAACACTTGTTATTTTCATTTGAAAAATATTTAGTATGCATGAAACACCTTTGAGATGTTTCTCATCTTCCATGATTGAATTATTTTTACATGTTAGTTGTTACCTTCTTGTTTAACACGATTCACCATAATTCACATGTTGTTGTCACACATGTCACACCCTTTTTCAAAGATGTTTTGGTTGTTACCTCTACTTTACTTGTATCCATGCTTTAAATATTGTTATGATTTATGCATGTTGATCTTAAATTTTGAACTTTTCCATGATAAGTAATGTTTTAACTTATGCATGTTTATCTTGAATTTTGAACTTTGCCATGATAAGTAATGTTTTTACTTATGCATGATTCACTTGTACTTGTCATCTATGATGTTTGGTCTTGTAAGAACCTATTTCATATTCATTTAGATGTTGTAACATCTATGTTTACCTTTGGTTGTAACCATTTGGTTTAATTCTAAACTTCTATGGATGAATACTTGGTTGTAACCTTGTTATTTGTTTTGCTTGATGTTGTAACATGTTTGCTTTACTTTCTTGGTTGTTTCCATGATTTTATATCTTCATCATGTTTGAATGAATATGTATGCTTAAGCTTTGCTAAATCTCCCCAAGTGATGTAGCTTGTTAGCTCTCATCCCAAACAAGAGTTACCTTGTGTTCCTAAGTCCGACGGAAAGTCTCTGTATTGACTCAATGTCATAGATAGCTCATTTATTCTCAAACCTCCCTTTGACCTTGTTAGAGTCATTAGGACTTTCAACTTAGCCTTAAGTTAGAACCCCCTACCTTTTAACTTTGTTAAGTCAAGACCTTTAGCACACCTTGTTATGAATCCTATAACTTAGAGCCTAGGACTAGAGTTTGTTAACTCTATGTGTGTACCATTGTTATGGGTACTCACCTTTCCCCTCTTGACTTTTGTTAAAGCCAAAACCCTAGTTAGTCTTTTAACTTAGACTTAGAGAGTTTGTTAACTCTATATAAGTATCATTGTTATGGATGCTTATTACCCTTGGAACCTTGACCATAATCAAATGTTCTTCACCCTAGTTAGGAGAACTACGGTTGCTCTGATTCCATCTTTGTTATGATACGTATGCACAAGATTCAATGTCTTGGGGAACATACTTAGTGCATATACCCATAGGTCTTTACCTTAGCACATAACCATTTAGCAAACAAACATCAAACAATAGCACAACTACCAAACAAAAGACTCATGTAGAATACTACAGATACCTATGGTGCCAATATCTTTCCTTAGTATAACCAACCCCCGAACCTCCGATCTCTTAGTTTCGTTGTTACGTAGCGCACTTAGGGTTTTCTTCGATCTTTACCCTTTTCTTTGGATAAATCAAAGCTCGGTGGTGAATATTTAAAGATTTGTGGTTCAAGTTAATCAATAGCTTGATATCCGATTCATACCGCAACAATTGGCTTGTGGATCTTGTATCACTGCTCCTCACCTGCCCGAACGCGCCATGCGACAGTTTGGGTACACCCAGACACCCTGTTGTCTTTGTTCGTCTTTCCTTGACTTGTAGACAAATATAAAAGATGTTTACTGATTATGAGAGTCATCCGGTTCTGAAGAAGGCATGGGCTACCATAGCACCGAACGATTAGAGTTATGTCAACGAATACATCAGGTGGTTCTTTAGAGTGTCACATTCGTACATGGTGTAGACTGTTCGAAGAGATCTGCCGATACCAACTCATCTAGAGATACCAGAGGAAGAGTAGGTTCAACTAGATCATAAAGTTAATGTCTTGCTCCGATGTCATCGTATAATAGAAAAACGCTTACTAATATTCATATTTCTAAACCAAATTTTCGTGTAGGAGCATTCCTACATTGATGAACATTTTCAAACTAAACAACGACACAATAACATGAATATCAATAGTTTACCAACACAATGGCTTTGGTGTTTGTGAAATAACGCTTACTCGCCACCGATATGTATGAACTTAGGGAACACACGTAATTAACTCTAATCACTTGAGACAAGTTAGTTACAAAAATAACAAACTTAACTAGCTTGCGTAATCATAGACTAATTATAGTTATTATAAGTAGTTTAGTTGCCTTCAATGTTGTGTAAAATTAATTTCTCCAAAACCAAAAATGGATAAGTGCAACATATAGTACAATATTTGCTAACTTTGTCCTACTTCTCGTTCCTTACTTCAACTTCCTCACAATCACAAATATTAAATCATTTTCTGGCATTAATGTTTAATCTCCTAAACCCAAGATTTATCAATGAATTTAGAGTTTCATCCTAGGATCCACATACAATCATATCAGAATTAACAAACAGTGTCTAATAATGTGACAGCAAAGAGAATAATATAGCAAGACAACATAGAACAGTCATTTAACTCTATCCTCCCTTCCTTCAAAACGAGGTTGGTAATAAATTACAGCCAAATAGCCAACACAAAGACACCATTGATCTTAAAACATGAAGTTGCTGATCATTCAAAATTATACCAGCACGTCTCCACCGTAAAGATGTGAAAATGTTCGCCTATATCACCTAATAGCCACGACACGCATGGAACTAAAGGATTCACAATTGTAAAATAAGTAAAGTTTGAAGTGTGTCCAACTAGTCTCCTGTTAATTGTCCATAAATTTATCACAAACCTCCGCCTGAAATAAATGAGAATGCAACACTTCAGTAAGAACATACTAGACATATTTTTAAAAATGACCTTAGTTACCTATGTATTTTCCTATAAAATAGTTAAAAGAAGAACCAATAAAAAACATATTACTTGCCTTGTTTCAAAAAGCACAACAGCCTCAAGAAGGGATTGAGAATCTCATAGATTCCTAAACAGCCATCTTCATTTCTATCTTCTGGTGAGGATCATAGCCTATGAGTTTGAAATCAGCACCCACAAAAGAATCTATATCTTTCTTCTTTGGATTTATCTTCAAAATCTGAAATAAATTTAGGTAGTCAACAAGAAAAAGGCAATTAATGCGAGTGCTTAAATATAAAAATCTTGTAGGCATCTACATCAAAGCAAATGATTTTCTTATACACGCCCACATACCGGAAAAGGTTTTGGCAGGTTTTGGAGCTGTTCCTGCAAAGGCCTCACATGATTGCGATAAACATGTGTATCCCCAATAACATGGATAAAATCACCTGGAACAAGGTCTGACAAGAGTGATGGATAGTCAGTTGTAAATTTTCCAACTTCAAAGTTCAAACTCTATCAAACCCATAAATGTACATAATTAAGGTGTCTTGTACATCCAAGTACATATAATTTGCTTACCACAAACATGAGCAATCATGCATGTTAAGAGCGCATAAGATGCAATATTGAACGGCACACCCAGGCCCATATCGGCAGATCGTTGATACATTTGACATGATAACTCCCCATTTGCTACATAGAACTGCACAAACCAAAAATGAAGTAGAGAAAATTTTAAAATAGATATACACCTACACGTACACATACATAGTTCTAAAGAGAAACCCAAATATAGCTGCAGACCTGTGCAAACATGTGGCAGGGCGGAAGTGCCATTAATTTAAGATCAGATGGATTCCATGCTGAGAGGATGATGCGTCGATCGTCGGGATTATGCTTTATCTTATTGATAACATCTAAAAGCTGATCAAATCCTTGGTTGGAGTAGTCTTCATGCATGTTAGTATACCTACAAAATATGAGACATTAAGCAAAAAGCTAACGGATCCAACAAAATAGTGTAATGACGGGCATAGAGAAAGGCACAATCCACCTACTTTGCACCAAAGTGCCTCCACTGAAACCCATAAACAGGTCCTAAGTCACCCTGCTCCCTTTCTTTCAAACCAATGCTGAAAAATAAATTGCAGATCCAGTTAATAACTGCATGGAAAAGAAAAATTTGTAATAAATAAACTAATCAATAGTCATGCTTGCCTATCAAGGTATTCTCTCGATGCATTGCCGTCCCATATATGAATGCCTTTTTCTTGCAGCACCTGTTAAAATAGTATTTTTAAGAATAAAATTCACCGCAGTCATTAGTATATCATATCCAATGAATCAATGTGACATTCTTTGGGAATCTAGGAGAAGTACATCATGCAATACACTAGTATAATTGAATTTTGATCCAGAAGAATAGCTTGAGAACCTAGGAGAGCAAAATAATAGCTGCTTACCTAGCCACAAGTCTATCTATAGATTCTATATTAGAAGCCAAGGTCAAGTGTTCAAATAATATCAAGTACACCAGCCTCAAGTTCCCCAATATTTGGCCTGTTTCAGGTAGTTTGTGAATTGTAACCTAACTACGAAATGTCACGTCTCCTTATGTGTGTGTGCACCCGTGTGGGAAGATTGGAAAATGGAAAATTATATCATTACCTTGGCATTTGTTGAGCCACTGATAAACCAAAGAAGTTCTTCAACAACCCCTCGCCAAAATACTTTCTAGAAACCAAATGAAGAAATCATGTCAACTTTTGATTCAAGGTAGCAAACACAAATAATAATTACATCCAAATAATAGAAAAAGAAAAAAGAGAACACATTAAACAAATAACTTTCCACGGTAGATTATACAAATTTTGAATCAAAAGTTGGACATACCTTAGTTGTTAAAAGTGGAAAGCTTTTTCGCAGATTAAATCTCATCTGGAAATTATAGAGGAGGTCAGCATGTAAATCATAGAAACTCCACAGCAAACAAACCAATTAAAATGTTACCTTGGAACCAAATATGGATAAGGTACCAGTCCCGGTCCTATCGTCCTTAGTTGTACCTTCAGAAATGATTTCTTCAACTAATCTAAGATACTTGTACTCCTCGTGTCTCTCAAAAATAATCTTGGGAAGAAAAGAAAAATCTTTGACCTCAAATTTTAGAGAGTTTGAACTATCATAAAGAATTGGATCAGTATTCAGACCCTGGGACTCTTCTGTTGAACACCTTACGCGCACATAAGTGTTAAAAGAATAGCGGATGCCATTTTCCACCAAAGGAAAAGACGAGTACCACGGATGAAATACAGAGAAATCAATTCGAGGCATAAAAGTGTCACACTCAATGCTAGCTTCAATTTCTGTAATATGGATGGCTTCACATCCAGGTCCATGAAGCGCCTCTCTGTACATGAAAATCATCAGATCGATACAACAAAGAAAGAGCTTCACGTGATTATGAAGATCATATAGATAATATATACCTAAATATCTCACCGCCGCCCGTAAGAAAAACTTTCTCAATTGAAAGACAGTAAGGAGAAGCGGCCAACAGTTCCATAGCAGACGACACACTTCCACATATAAGAACATTCTCTGCAGTTGCAATATCAAAACTACCCGAGCGAGTCAGAACAACATTAAGACGGCCACTGAGAGGCCTGCTCTCGGGAGGGATAGCCTCCCATGATTTTCTACCCATTACAACAGCATTCTTCTTCTTAGGATCAGATGTTATTGTTGTGATGTCCTCAAAAAACTTTTGATCAGTAGGCAATGTCCATGGCAATATCCCATCCTTAGAAATACCCATATCTCGGGTTGCAATCACTACTGCTTGGTAAGTCCTCTGAGGATTCGGCTGTGAGTTGTCAATGTCATTTCCATTGGCGATTACCAAAGAATCACTAGCCATAACTTGACTCAAAAAGCCTACACAAACCAACTTTTATGCAAATGCAGTGGAATCTGAACCTGGCAAAGTAGTACTAAATCAAAACACTGCGAGATGAAACACACGTGCTACAGAGATAATCACAATACAAATCAAAGCACGAAAAAAAATCACGAAACTGATCAAGACAAATGGCTATCTAATATGCTTAACCTAATTAACTGATTTGTAATATCTAATATCTAATCATCAATGAACATAGTCTGTGTGTGTGAAGCTCCAACAACAACAAATGCATCATATTCATACAAATCAAAATAAATAAATAAAAAATAAAAATATGTGAAAATGTGAAGAATGAGTTAACGGATCTGACAAAGAATGACGAGATTCAGAAAGGTGTCTGATCTAGAAACGTTCTGCAGAAGCTCCCACCAACTACTTGCTTCAACAATATCGAGAAAATCTAAAAGAACAAAAGGAACAAAAGGAATGGGAGAAAAAGAGAAGTGGATGAAATTGAAAGTGAGAGAGTAGAAAAAGTGCCTCGGTTTTCAAGGAGAAAAAGAGTGAGTGGGAGATAAGGAAAATTGAAAACTATGGTTGACAAAATATGCCGCCAAGTAGCGTATGAGAATGGGTTGTCTACATTACTACCGTATTTTCATTCGTATACTGTGTTTGTCATGTACATAATGGTCCACATTAGTGTGTGTGGTTTTTAATAGTTATCCAAATATGTCATAAATGTTCTAAATTAATATAGCTCAACTATACTTGACCAAAAGAAAAAATAGCTCAACTATAATTTTCTTGCATAAAGTTTACTATATTTAAACTAATATAATTATTAATCACATAAATTATAAATTATTTTGATATGTTAAATACAATAAATTATTATCTATTATGTTTGATATGTTTAATACAAATAAATTATTATTTTTTAATTTATAAAAGATTATAAGAATATTTGGATAGATGAAAAAATATATAAGGCATGAGGATGGTAGTTCTCAAACACCTAAAAAGAATAGGGAACTAACACTCATTGAATTGAGGTTCTTTTTAAATTTAAATATGTTATGTTTGAAGTCTTCTAACAAAAAGAAGAGACGGTATATATTATATTATTATATTAAAATCACATATATAATTAATAATTCAATTATAGGTTTAAATAGTTTTATTATATTAGTTTGATCATTAATCAATTGAGACTTCTAATTGATAAATAATTATATAATTGAATATATATATATATATATATATATATATATATATATATATATATATATATATATATATATATATATATATAAAATAATATTAAAATTATAATAATTAAACAAAATATTTTAATAATTACTCAATTATATGATATATTTTAAATTTTTTATACGTGTACACGAATATAAATATTACATATGTTTAGATTTTTACGTTTCAATTAATAGGATACTTATGCGTTCGCGCAAGTCCTAATATATTATGTAATATTGATTGAGAAAGTGTTGAAATAAAAAAAAAAAAGAAAACAAATGTTTTTGTAGCCAAATATATATTTTAGAGTACTCGATTAGTGATTTAAATCAAAATAAAAACTAATAAAATAGAGAAGAAGGATGTGGGATAGGTAACATTAAAAAAATTAAAGAAAAATAAATATTATTTAATAATGTATTAAATAGTGTAAGATGGTAAAAAGTAGAAGAAAAGTGAAACATGTAGTTTAAAAACCTTTGATATTAGAGAAAGACAAAGTTGCAGTCAGTGGCGTGGATAAATGAATCAATACAATGAACAATAACTCAACCATAAATAGCATAAGAGTAATCTAAACAGGTTCATAGCACACACATTTGTGAGGAAGTTGTACAATATGTTTCTTCTTCATCCTCCAAGCATGACCAGTCTGAAAGGAATTTCAAGTGGTGTAGGGTAGGAGAAAAAGATTTTATGTGCATGTTTGTTTATTTGAGTCGTGTATCAATATCTTATATAATGCAAGTTATGTGTTTTTTAAAATCCGGTGATGCATGTCTAAAAGAGAAAGAGTTAATCGATGATAATTTTTGAAGTCTTTATGCTAAAGCATCAGAAGGAAAGGAATGTGTGAGAGCAAAGTTCCTCATATTTAACTATACTTGTTTTAATGATGTCAAAACATACATAGGTAGAAAAATATATTTTGGACGGTATCATCAAGTCGCATATGCATACCTTATTTTTCTTGCGTCAAACATTGGTCAAAAACATGTTTAGGTTAGAGATATGTTAGGGTCTCTTAAAAGTAGCTATATATGTGGGTAGGGGGGGGATGCATTTTTGCATATTCTGAGTCTTTGAGTCGACTCATGGGCTGTTTAGGTCGACTCATACAAAAGTCATTTTTCATGTATCGACTCATAATGTGTACATTTCTGTTTGTCTAAATTTGTGTCCTTTGCGTCGACGCATGACTTGTTCCGGTCGACGCAAAGTGTTGTTTTCTGCATAGTCTGAAATCAGGAGAGCTTAGGTTGACCCTCCCTTTTCTGTAGGTCGACCGCTCGCGCGTTTTTCACCAAAATTTTGTTATGTGAAACTTTCAAAGTGTTTCTTAAGTTGGTTAATTGTTTCCACACTTGCATATATATATATATATATATATATATATATATATATATATATATATATATATATATATATATATATATATATATATATTGAGTTAGCTCATTCTTCAGACAATAACAAGAAAAGCGAAAATATACATTGATTTGGTTCTCATTATCTTCATCCTTTCTCTTGCATTTTCTCAACAATTACACATAATCATTTTTGTTGTGTATTTTGCATCATTGAGGTGATAACGTCCAAACGTAGGATTGGTGTAATCAGGTTTGGGTTGAGAAATCAGTGAGTTTTTCTTGAATAAAATCGTTAGGGTTTTGTCCTCCAAGAATCTTGGATTTTGGGGGGTTTTTGCACAAATCGGTCCATCATAGGTTCAGCCGAGCGAAGGAAATTGAAGCATGGGAGTTTCTGTCAGTTTAGTAGCAGTAACTGGAGGATTGTGATAGGAAGATTTGGGTTCTAATCGTTGGTGTTTGAAATCAGTCGGGTAAGATGTGAAGACCAAGGGGTTGTTCAAAAGGAGTATCGTAATCGGAGGTTTACTCATCATGTTCAAAGGACTTGATTCAGCTTGAATCAAGGGAAGAGAAGGCATAGGCTATGCATCAACAATTGGGTTTGATTGTTTGAATTCTATTGTTTCTCTTGTAAACATTTACAAACGGGTTATATATATAGGTCTCAATTTTATTTTTAGAATTGAGGACAGACGTACCCCGAGCGAGGACGACAGGGGAACTGCCTAAAAAAATTGGTGTTCTCTCTTTACTTTTTCCATTGCTGAATTTTTGAGTTTGTGTGCGAACAATTTAGTTGATTAAAATTCTGGTGTGTGTAGTGCTGAACCATTTTTAGAAACCTTATTACAATCCCTAATTGTAATTGAATACTATAGCACTTCATTCACATATTGAAATTCACTTGAGGTGCCTTACACACCAAGTGTTCAACTAATTGCATGAACACAAACACTTGTGTTGTCTTTTCAATTGGGTTATATTTTACACGCATTGGAAACTATCCAACCTTAAAGTGAACAAAATCTAGTTGATATGTGTTCAAATTAGTGATTCTAAATCTCGTCTTTATCAGATTCCATAGGCTTTGCGTATATCTGATCTTTTCGGTAAAGGTTCGTTTAGACAAATATAGTTCCACGACCGCTTCCGGTTAAAACTTTTTAAAAACCAAATATTGATAAGCGCTGACTCTGTTTTTAATAAGTGATCTATTCAACCCCCCCCCCTTCTAGATTTGTGTCGTCGTCTAACAAGTGGTATCAGAGCCTGGTTAATTTCATGTTTCGCATATAACTTCTTAGAATATGGCAAACGAACCAAAAGGGGCATATAATAGAGCACCTGTTTTCAATGGTGAGAACTATAGTTACTGGAAAGATTGTATGTGTGTGCATATAAGTTCAATTGACAGGAAGGTATGGAACATTATATTGAACGGTCCTATGGAAATAACCATGACCGATAAAAATAACGTTGTTGTGCCTAAGCCTGAAGCACAATGGAATGATGAAGATGAGAAAAAAGTACAATTACGATTGTGTTACGGTGAGAATAGGATATAAAATTCATCAAAATATTTCCAATCCCTTCTTTTAAAATCAACATCTCATAGTGACCCAAACCTCTCAATAGGTCATATTGTACTTGACCCTTGGATTAATTGCCACTCCAATAAACCACATATTCTAAACTGATGAAGTTTTTGACCCATGCGACGAAGACACATTCTTTTATATATTTCCTTGAATACAAAGTATGCGAACTTGTGTCATACCCCAAATTTGTCCTACCTATATCTTTTTTGTACTATTGCCCATCGACAGTTGTTCAGAAAATAAAAATAGTTTGTTTCTTATATGTTGTTTCCAACTCAAGAGGTTATGGGGTCGAAATTGAATTGAGGATCATTGGAGATTTATTTGTACGAATACTGAGCTCAGTAAAGGTTGAAAGTTAATTAGAAAACGACATGTTGGATGAGATTTGGATTCAAGTGGTGATTAAGATCGTATATCATTGTTCAAGTTTAAATACGAGTGTGTCATGGGAATTGCAAGGAAAATAGGTGTGATTTGAATATGAGGTTGACATAATATTTGTCAAGCCCAAGTCGAAGTTTATACGAAATTCATACTACATTGTTCAAGAATTCAAAGCCCACTTTGTCATTCAAAAATTCAAAATGGCGGGTTATAGTATGAAGTTCCAGGGTGCACTAGTTCAGATGGTTGTGGTGGCAGTTAAAGTCGTGAAATTAAGTTTTGGTCAAAGAAACGTTGCAATTCAAGTGGGTAATTGCTCCCAAAGTTTGATATAATTCACATTCAAGACAACAATATTGGATATAAAAATCTGTTTCCATGTGTATAAAAAATTACAAACCATTACATTACCAATCCACGTACTAACAGCCATCACCCACACTTTCATGTCATATATAGGACTTTACAAAAAAAAACATGTGAATACAAAAAAAAAGGAGAAAAGGACATGATGTTGCGCCTGATACAATGGCATCCTCAATCCTTTACAATAAGACATGCACACAAAACTCCAAAAAATTGCTGCTATTACTCTGTACAGTGATCACAACAACACCAAGAGGTAAAGAGAATCAAAAGGTGTGTAGAAAGGAACGGATGAGGGAGCCAAGTACTGTACTACCACGTGTCTCCATTACAGCCATGAATTTTGCTGCATTCTCAATCGTACAACTCACCATCAGCCTTGCCTGCACACAAAAACATAGGTACACATTAATACATCAATGTGTAATGGGTAGTGCGCATACTAAATTTTTCCCAACATAACACAAAACCCTGCTGTGAGAATGGGGACCCCACAGATTGTCAAAGATAAAACAAAACACGCAGTTGTTCAATTCCATATACCTCACGCACTTTGCATCTTGCTACCCACACTATCAACCGCACAACTTGCAAAACTAGCTTTTTACACGTTATGGCCCACTTTAATTCTACACCTGCAAGCATTAAAAGGTAAGCTTCAGTCCAAAAAGAAAAATGGAATACAGGGGGAGCTTGTACAACCAAGCCACCTGCATAGAAAGATGATATTGGTTGCGGCGAACGATAACAAAAGGAAAGGTAATTTTGCTCCCATTAGAGGACAATAACAGCAGACTATTCCCACACCAATACACCAAAACTTGCGGTAGCCCACGATCTTTTCACACACCAGCAAGGACAGCAGCAAACCTGCCGTATTTTTGGTACGAACCTGCAAATCAAGAGGTAAAAAAACAGCAGTAGCAGCCAACATTACAAAACCTGCAACCAAAAAAAGAGAGGCAAAACAACAATTGCGAAACCAGCCACAACACAGAACTAGTAGCAAGTGAAATAAATAGCCAGCATTACAAAAATATGCTACAAATCGTACCTGCACAAAATCACACCAACAACCATTTCTCCACACCAGACCAACTCTGCTACAACCAGCCTGCAACCTGCTGAACCAGCCCCACACAGAGTTGTACCATTGACACAAAAGGCCAAAATAACCACTCCTCACCAAAGACATAAGGGACCACATATCTGCAGAACGATTGAAAAATAAAAAGGGAGGAATGGAGGGGTTTTGAGCTCGAAAAAAAAACCTTCATTTTCTTCCCTCAGGCTGACTTCCTCTTTGGAAACTTTTCAACCCTCATGAACTTAAAAACCTCACCTCAACCTCAACTAACCTGGAGATCTTCACTTACAAATTACAAACAGCCACCTTCAAACCTCCATACCAGACCTTAAAACAAAAAAAAAAACATCTCAAAATCATTTTGAAACCCTTACAATATTCATATTCTTCAAAATGACCTTCAAACACATTTGCAGACCCTCACTCTTTCAATATTCTCTTGCTCAATAATGGAACCATGAATCCACATCCTTGTTCACCATTCTTCAACAGCAGAGTTCACAAAAAAAATCCTACTCAAAATCATTTAACAATCAGTACGAACTCCAATCGTAACTCATCCCTCCTCAAATCACCTCAATAATCCCTTTTTCACCCTACTTCTTCTAAAAACAAACAAACCCTAACCTCCTCTTCTTAAACTCAACCTTCAACCTATAACTATTCAAACTCCCTCTGAACTTCTTCAAACCCGTTCACCTTCAACAACTGCTCACTCATTAACAAAAAGCCAGCATAGAAGACCATGAAAGAGAAATAGAGGGGAGGACGAGACCTAAACCGCGGTTATATTTTTCTATTGGTTCTTGACCCAAAACTCAGTTGAACACCATTTCAAACCCTCACAGAAACTTTCATCGCTCCATGACATTTTGACATTCCAATTTCTCCTTCTTCTTTTATATTCCACCTTCTTTTGAGAAAAAAAGGGCAGAATGGCAAACCCCCATTCAACCTTCAAAAACCAGATCGACAAACCCCTCAATGATTCTCCTTCCTCAAATCAAACTTCAGTCTCTCTTTCTTCTAATTAACACGCTCACCTTCTTCCTCTGCACTCCCACTCTAATCTACCTCTCAACCTTCAAAGAAAGGGAATAACCTTCTAACCCCAAAAGCCTCACCCCTTCCCATCTTGGAACTTTTTCGACATTCACGATAACAAAATCAACCTCCTATTCAAACTCGACCGAGTTTCAACAAACCAACTCTTCAATTCCAAAACCCCAATACTCTCCTCCGAACCCTTTCTTCACTCCAGGCTTAAACGAAGCCCCCTACCCTCAAAAATACCCAACCTAATCTTCTTTTTTCACTCGATCCATTTCAGAACGGAACCGAAAGTAGGATATTTCGAAGTAATGCAAATCTGAAATAAATAAAAACCTTATGCACCTAAAGCGGAAATCTGGAGCGTACCCGAGCGTCTCGCTGCGGAAGAAGGTCGGGATTTTTGATTTGCGTCTCTTGATTTGTTTCTGAGTTTTGGATAAGCGGAATCTGGTTTGTGACTTGTTGGAATCCCATTCCCTGTTTTGCTTGCAACAAGATTTAGTATGGATGATGGGCTTCTGCTTTTGAAGCCCATATGATTTTATTTTCTTTCAGTTTTTTTATATAAAAAAGGAAAGCCCATTTTGCTCTTGCCACAAATAGGTGATGGGCTTCCAAGCCCAAGTGATCCTGAGTTTTTATTCACCCCCTATTTCAGTGTCAAAGTCTTTCATGTTTTAATATTGTTTTTCATTATTATTATTATATGCGGTTTTTAAAATGGATTTTTTTTATTATGTAGAATATATTATTCATATATTATATAGATTTTCTTCTTTTTCTAATTAGAAGTTTTAAACTTTTTTAGAGTTTATTTTCTATTTTAGAGAATAAGTTTTATTTTTTATTGCACGTTTTATTCTCCTTTTATCTTTTTATGGTCGATGACGAGACTTCCACCGTTTAACCGTTACATTAGTGGCGTGAAACAAATGATCCGAGACCACCTTTGTTCTTTCGATTTTATTTCGGTAAACTAACGTTAAACTTAATTTTTGTCAAACATTATTCATATCATTTCATGTTATCATATTTATTCATATTATTTATTATCATATTTATTTATTCACCCATATTCGAAAATACCTAATAAATTATCGAAACTCCTAAAAGCCAAATTGGTGGACTGTTGGATCTTTGGTCATTTGCAAGTATCCTAATTTTAAGTCGTGCCCGATTTTGCTCAAGGCGTAGTTCAGGACACTAATGCACACACACGGCTTTCTCTTGGGCTACCTGACAATGAGACCCCTTTATTTCGTGCAATTCCGTGTAACTTACATGTATCCTTTCCCCATTCCGATGTATGTTTCGCGTTTCTTTGATTATTAATTTATCTCCTAGGAGCACCCATAGGGACTAGAGCGGATCAAACTATTTTCAAACTAATTCTCGATTCATCATCGAGCCACTTTCAAACAACCCGTAAGTCGAGTGCTCATACGCATTCGCCATCAACCTATTACAACTCGACCCTTGATGCGTAAGTCAAGTCAGTCTCTTTTTCAAACAATTTCATTTTCAACACGCTTTGCACGCGATAACGAGTCAAACCCTTGATCCAACCTCAAGAGGATTTTCGAAACAAACCATCAATCAATTAACAACTATTTAATTCTTTTCAAGGTGTAAAGAGTAGGTTCAAGTCTTTGATCTTGCTTTTAGTTGTTTACATGCGAGTTTTCTTATTCGGGTGTGAACAATTGACGCCTCTAAATAACATTAACAACTCGACATCGTTCAACTATCTCCAACTCAAACAATTTTCCTTTCACGATGAAAAAGAGAGTGTCCCAAGTATTTGGTTCGCTCTCCCGATTACTTGGGGTCCAAGAAGTCTTTCCTAAACTTCAAGTAATTGTCATCATTTCAAACATCTTTTCAAACACAACTCCTCTTGCGATGAAAAACAGAGTGTTCCAAGTCTTTGGTTCGTTTTCCCGATTACTTGGGGTCCGAGAAGTCTTTCTTAAGCTTCAAGTGATCGTCATCATTTCAAACTCCATTCAAACATCACTTCTTTCCGAGATGAAAAAGAGAGTGTTCCAAGTCTTTTGTTTGCTCTCCCGATTAATTGGGTCTGAGAAGTCTTTCTTAAAACTTGAGTAATCGTCATCGGTATCCCTTCAAACTCAATTCAAATCCAGTTTCTTTCGTGGTCGTTACCACGAACTACGGACGCTCTGATTCTTCATTCATTCTTGGATGTAAGATACGTAGGCACAAGATTGCGATGATCTTGGCGAGCACAATCCCCTCCATCTTCCATTTTTCCCCATCCTTTCCCGTAGTCGAACTACGACGCTCTGATTTCTCATTCTCGTCCGAATGAGCATCCATAGGCACAAGGGCCCCAATCCTTGGCGAGCACCCTATCCTCTAACCATCCCCTTTCCCCTAGTGTTTTTACCCCTTTATAGTATCCTTTAGCATTTAGTAGCGAGAAGAGAAGAATTAAGTTTAGCTAACATCCATTAACTCGAATGAAGAGGTTCCCGTCGAGTACGACGGACGTGAGGGGTGCTAATACCTTCCCCTTACGTAACCGACTCCCGAACCCAGGAATATGGTTGCGACGACCGTGTTCCTTCCGTGTTTATGAGATTTTCTCGATATTTTCCTCTCCCGTTCATTCGGGAAAAATAAAGTTCGGTGGCGACTCTGTCGAATCGCATTTTCCGCGCCTTTCGCACGAGGATCGTATGTTCGAAATGAATTTTTCGAGGTGTGACAGGTGGCGACTCTGCTGGGGATATTTGCTCCATGCAAGAGAGAGTCGAGCCTATCTTAGTTTGAGTTGTTAGCTTTTTATTTTCTTCTCGCTTTTTAATGGTATACTTGTCTTGGGTACTTGTGCTTGTGGCATTGTTGGGTTGTTCTACTTATGGTTACTTTGTGAGATGGCTCTACACCCGAGTCCGAGTATAACCCTAGGATTAGGATGGTGGTTGTGTAGTGGAGACTTGCGTGGAGTCTTTCACATTAAGTTGGAGCGAAAACCCCGCTTGGAGTAGATTCCTTGGAGATGTTGTTGTTGTGGTGAGTCTTCGCCATGACAATAATGTTTTCGAGTTTGAATCATTGATCCCAAGGACCATAAACCATTTTATCCATGGTGGTTGGTAGTGTTAATTCTTTGTGAATTAATACGAACACCCCAATCAGATGAGATCCCTTGAACGTATTACTTTCTTACAGTAATATTTTCAACCTCGATCTATGACTCTGAGAACCTTTTCTAGAATCCGTGTGTCGATGGTTGTGTAGTTGATGCCTCCGAGGAGTCTTTCTCGCGTGGAAGATACGAAAACCTCACCTAGAGGAGATTCTTTTGAGGATATTATCATCATGATGAGGCTTTGTCATGGCAGTAATATCTTTGAAAGATATCCATGACTCTAGGCACCTACCCATTTTAGAATCCTACCTGTGGGGGTTTCTTTGAGTAGTGACTATGATCCTTGAACCGTTCACCCGGCTAATCTCAGAATTGTTTGAATTTGTGATCCTGTGATCCTGGATCTTGCATCTTGCATTGCATATCATTTGCATTGCATCTCATTTGTTGTGCATCTTGCGTTCTCCTTCCTTCATCAGTTTCTCATGTTTCTCTTTCCTTCATATCCAGTAAATCAAGCTGAGTCCTCGACACCAGTACGCAACTAGAGCCAATACAAGACGAATGATGGAGCAGATTCAACAGGAGCAAGCCACCTTCAGGGAAGAGTTGGATTCTATGAAAGGAAAGATCGACCAGATCCTCGAAGCCATCCTCGCAGCCAGGAGAGAGGAAGAACAACGTGAAGCCGCCGCTGTCGTCAAAAACAATGGTCAAGGACAAGGGTCTACTGCCATCCCTTTGGTTCCAATTCCAAATCCTCATGGGATGCCGTTGAACTTCAATAACGCAACCGAAGGGAACACTTCTCAGCCAATCCCAGCGCCTGGAGTTACTGTTGGAGCTATCTCGCAGGCTCATCCTACTATCGTGCAGATCCCAGCTCCCCATATCGAAGATACTCTGATGGATCAGTATGACGACGTTCAGAACTATCATGCTACTATTCCCATCGCCAGTCCTATTGCCGCTCAGGATTCAGAAGCCATGAAAATGTGTCGAGATCTAGCCGAGAAACTCCGGGCCATGGAGGGGCATAATTCAAATTCTTTCAGTGCTTTGGAATTGTGTTTGGTGCCTGATGTTGTCATTCCTCCCAAGTTCAAGGTACCCGAATTTTCGAAGTACAAGGGTCTCAGTTGCCCAAACATTCATCTGAAGATGTACTGTCGCTAGATGGTTGCCTATGCCAGAGATGAAAAGCTCATGATTCATTGCTTCCAAGACAGTTTGTCCGGGGCATCACTTGAATGGTATATGCAGTTGGAACGTAACAGTGTGCGCACTTGGGCCGAGCTAGCCGATGTATTTGTCAAGCAGTATAAGTACAACACCGATCTTGCTCCAAACCGTACTCAACTCCAGAGTATGACTCAGAAGGATAGCGAATCCTTCAAGGAGTACGCGCAACGATGGAGAGAGCTAGCCGCAAGGGTGCATCCACCTCTTGTTGACCGTGAACTGATTGACATCTTCATGGGTACTTTGCAAGGCCAGTACTACGAAAAGCTGATCGGTAGTGTCTCTGCTGGATTCTCTGACCTAGTGATCATCGGTGAGAGAATTGAAGAAGGGTTGAAGAGTGGAAAGATACCAGGAGGTTCTAACAATCAGGCCAATGCCAAGAAGCCTTTCAATGGATACAAGAAGAAGGAGGGCGAAACAAATGCCATCTTTTTGCAAAAAGGGCAAGCTCCTCAACAAGCTCCCGCTCCTATGCTGTCGCGGTGAAAATCGGATACCAAACTATTGATTAGTTTGAATCTTTAATTCATTTTGCAACCGAACTTTGATTTGTCCAAAGGAAGGGATAAAGATCGAAATTCCCACAATGCAATGCAAATGCAAGCTTAGAGAGTTATAGGTTCGGGGGTTGGTTAAACTTAGGGAAGGTACTAGCATCCTAAGTTTCTGTAGTACTCTACAGGAACCTCTTGTTTTATGTTTGTTTACTGCTAAGTGTTTATCTGCTTAATGGTTAAAAGACCCTAGTGGTTTATTTCTAAGTATACTCGATAAGATATCGCATCTTATGCCTACATATCCTTACGGGAGAAGAATCAGAGTATTTGTAGTTCCCCTAAAGGGTTAGAGGAGCTCTTTGACTGTGGTCAAAGTTCCTACGGGTTTAGGGTAGTTGTTTTGATTGGGTTTAGGAGAAGAGACGAGTCTTCATTTTAAGGGAGATATAACCACCACAAATGTAAGAGGGGTTGTAGGAAATGGTCTTTGCATCGTCTTAAGAAGAGGTCTTAAATACTCGGATAGTCGCCAAGTATGCCTTTATCACTCTTAAGGCAAAGTTCCTACATGTTTGATTGTATTGTTGTGGGGGTGGAGATTATATCTCACTTAAGATGATTAACATCTATTCTCTAAATGCGTTTGTAAAATTGTTTTTAAGTTGATTGTTTGTTTCTATGTTGTAGAAAAATAAAGACAAGGTCCTTCCTATAGGGTAGGATCTATCCTAAGCGATCAACTTGAGTGGGATCAAGGATCGTGGGGAGATGATGCAAATGACGTGCAACTACACACAAGTGTTGACTTATGTGTAGGTTTTTCCTTTGGACGGAATGCAATGATGCGATGCAATAAGGATAAATGCAGTAAATGAATTGCGGAAGATAAAGACGATAAATAAACATACACAAACGCATGAAAGCGCTAAGGTGTGTGAATGTGAATTGTGTATGTGTGTGGTAGCGTAAGTGTGTATGATTGGATTACATTTTACGCTGTTGTTTGATTTTAAGTAGTTAAATGGATTTTAGACGAGAGATTGGCCTTAAGGAGGGTGTTGAATTTCATGTTAGATGTCAATTATTAATATTACGTGAATTGATTTGTTTTAGTTTTAATAAAAATGGTGAATTAACTTCATAAAAGAAATTTAAATATCTAAAAGGTTTTCATTATTTATCTTAAAAACACAAAAGGATTTATTAAAAGGTTATGGTTATTATTACAAGTTAATTTGAACTATAAAAAGTTTTTTGAATAAAATGGTTTTCTAGTTACTACTTAAATGGAAGGTTAGAAATTCAAGTGGTTTTTAAAAGTTTTAGAATAATTATTATATTATTTCATTAATAAAATAGGGTAAAAGTTAATTTAGATAGGTTAATTATAAAAGTTCTTAAATTTAAAAGGGGCATTATCTTAATTTATAAAGATTGATTAAGGTTAATAACATTAATAAAAAAGACTGATTAATTAAAGAGTTAATTTAAGAAAGGTTATTAGCTTTATTTTTTAAAAAAAGGTTGATTAAGGTATTGATTAATGTATTAGTTAATTAATAAAACAAAACAAATGATTAGGTTAATTACGACGGATTAAGAGAGATAGTGGGACGGATGGATCGGGTAGTACGCAGAGAGAAGGGTTATCGTGGGCATGCCGGCTATGGGACGTTTGATCTGGTGATCAAGCGAGACGTGTGGTGACGATGCGTGGGTGCACCGTATGTGTGTGTGTGTGGCATACATATGATTACATCCGCATAAATCAAAAAACAAAAAAACAAAATAGAAACCCTAAATCAATCCTCTTCTTTGTCGACCCTTCCGCCACCTCCAACTTTGCCTCGTTTTCTCCTTCAATCTACGTCTTCTCGTCGTCCTCTTCTTCCATCGTCTTTGCTTCACCATTCTTCTTCTTATTCCTCCTTCAACATTTCGTCATTCTCCTATTCCTTTCTCTCCTTCAATCTCGCGTCTCCGACTTCTCTGTACGAATCAACAAACAAAACAAGTCAAAATGTTAACAAAACCTCACCTTTTTACACGGGCTTATCTGCAGGTTTGGAGATGGTTTCCGGCGAAGCTTATTTCTGGCTTGCGAAAATGAGAGGCGTAAGGGATCGTCGATTCGCGGACGGCGTGGCAGTTGCGGTTTTCGCCGGTGGAAGTGTGAAGGGTGGACGGCTTGCGGTGTTTAGATGGTAGCGGCGGAACTCAGAGTACCTCCGAGTAGCGGTGTTTACGATTATTTCAGGTGAGTTCCCCTTTACAAACTTTTTGCGATTTTATGATTTAGGTTTTTTGTGTTCCTGAGAATTTTCTCGTGGATTTCTGGCTATTGAATCTTTTGTGGATTTGTGGTTGTTTCTGATTTTTTTTTGTGAATGTTTGTGTAGAATCTTCGTGTGCGAACTTTTTTGTGTGTATTCTGATGAGTCTCCCCCTCTTATATAGCCGATTGAGTAGAAACACATTGTTAATACTAATTATTTCTTTCCTTTTTTGTTTTGAATCTGTCTGAAACATGTTGGAATTGTTTTAGAAATGATTAACATTCTTGCCAATTTGGGATTGATTTGTCTGATTGTGTTGGACAGGTGTGAAGGACGCTAGATTTATGTTGACATTGAGATGACCGTTAAACTTATTTGGAGGGAAATGGGAAAATCTTTGAAGCAAGACTCAATTTACTTCTTTTTCACTATCCTGGAGTTTGTTGGTTTTGCCGCTTATTCTTCTGCTGTGGGACTAACTACAACCGAAATCTGTTGCAGGTTTGAATGCTTGGTGACAAAAGAATGCACATGGCTCTGACTATCTGGTAGGAATTTGCTTTGGTTTCGACCGGAGATATGAGCTTGAATCCGCTCCATTTTGGGCCATCTGTAAGAATAAAACCTCTGATGATCAAAATGCTTTAACCTCTTTGAATTATGGGCACACTTGGACTGGGTACTTATGCATTTAACAAGCTAACAAATACTTTTGCATTCTTTGTCAGGGATGTCTTGAACTTGCCTTAGCAATCTGTTTCCAGCAGCTGAGAAAAACGGGACAAAGTGTCACTTTGGAAAACATTCAAATAACTTCCGCAATGGTTCGCCGACCAACTTCCGGCCACAGCCAATGGTATGCATTACTGCTTAAGTTCAGACAGCTTTAATTCCATATTCGAAAGAAAGGTTGGTTGTCTGCTAATGTTGATTCTGCTGCAGGTTTGATGGTGGTACCTTACTTCTGCGGTGACTTCTGAACTTTACAATTGAAAAGGTGTTCCCCTTACGGGGGTCAGTCATGACTACTGATGGTGGCAAAGAATCGAAAGAACATGTTGAAGAAATATCATCTATCACTGAGCTGCACCTTTTAGCAGACATTCCATTTTGTTTGGATGAAACATCACTTATGCCATTGTTACTGACCTCAAATGGAGGGTGAGCTTCTGATGCAACAGTGTCCCGATTAACAGGACTAGTATCTCTGTCTTCTGAATCCGGCTGTAGCACTTCAGCAACTCCATCCACGGAGATAGACACATCAGAAATATCTTCCACAGCATCAGGCTTTTCAGACAGAGTTTGAACTTCCTCATTAGAATCCATTTCTCATCAACGGCATTGTCTTCCTGGCTCGTAATGTTAATATGAGTTCTATTCATAACTGATAGTTTTCCATATGGTTGCAGCTGTGGACTATGATGAAGTTGCAAGACAGAATTGCGATGAAGTCTTCACAGCATCAAATCCATTTAGCCTCCCAAAGTTACGTGATTTGTGTCGTTGATCCATGTCATGGTAATTTGAATTCTTTTGTATGTAATCTCTTGCTCCCGTTTGTGGTTTGGCGTTTGTGGTTTGGCTTGCAGGCTGATTAACCCTCAATTTACTCTTTGTTCTGAAACCAACTTGACATAACGGACTCTTTTGCAGGAAACACGATTCAGATCTCTTCTCATGCCGCGCTGTACGAGAATAATGAATGGAATTGAGCAAACCGCAGCGAAGTTATCAAGGCGCATATTACATGAGTTGCGACCTCCTGCTCGGTTAGCAATGTTCGTTCAATTCTTTGCTGACGTTTTGAAAATAGTCTTCAATCACCAAAAACTTAGTCTCAATCTTCACTCAATATTACAGGTTGCGGTATCCTCTAGTTGACGGAAAGCTAGGATTCGGTGGTCCTAACGGAGATGTATTTCAACATGCTGTTGGGGGTATTTCCCATGCGCAACGATGATGAAGTTTTACCACTGTTAATTAGATCACTCTTGCATTTGAGATTTGTCAAACATGTCTTAAGTACACATGCTGTTCAATACGGCCTTATTATGTCAGAAAGTATGTTCTTTGATCAACGCCTTAGATACTTGAATCGCACCTTTGTAGATTGTAACATTGCATTACTGACTTTACCAAATTCTAATGGCAGGTTTGGAATGCGAGCCTGGAAAGAACAACATGAAGGTTTTTCGTACGGTTTTAGTTCATTAGGGAATGAGGCTTGCATTAGTGAGGACAAAGGGTGGTCTTTGCAAAGGGGAGGGTAGCCTTTTGTTGAAGTGATTCAAAATTATTGGCGAGTTCCGAACATCAGCTGTGGCCTGCTCCGGCATCGATGCATACAACTCATACAAATTCTGCCTGATGTAGGTGAATTAGTGCGAGAAATAAAGATTAAGGAAATGAGGAGCAGCAAGGATAATTAGGTGGAATGATCCGCTGTTCTTAGTGATGGATTAGTGTATGAACTAGGATGATAGGATTCAAGGTGATTTGGAAATGATGTATTCCAATGACTTTTGTATTTCAATCGGTTTCATAGACTTCTCTTGACTTCTATGCTTGAAATGATTTTAAACAAACCATGAACACGTGGGCTACATTTGGAAAACCTGATCTTGAGATAATGTTCCGCTTGCAAAAAGTCAAAGTCAATACTTATGACTTATTTTATGTGAATCTTAAGTATGAACTTTCCATCCTTGTATGAACTCAATGACATTATTTAAATGTGCCTTCAATTAACATTCAACACAATAAAACTCCTAATTCGAGCACCCCGAACACCAATAATTCGCTTTACAAGTAACAGGCATTTGAAAGATCAACAGGAATCTGCATCCTCTTACATCATGTATCCAAATTTCTTGCCATCCAACTCTCGAAATCCTTGGTGACTTGTATTGGAAGCAAAGATGCAAACTTTGACCATGTCTCCGTCTTTGCGCCATGATTCATTCCTCGCAAATTACCCCCCTCGAACCCTTTTGTTTAAAATCTCCTAGCTTAAGGTTCTTGACATGTGAAACCCCACTGAGATTTCTTGGAAGTTCTGAAGGAAATGATATTTAGTTTCGGATGATGAGATATGCAAGGCCTAGCTCCGAGATTCATAAGAAAAAAAAGTTGAAGTGGAACAGATGATTCAATCCCATGGACCTTGAGACCAGTTGAATCACACTCCACTGGTCCCGTTCCTGTGATGATTAGCTATAAGAAATTACGCCTTGACATTATTGCACTTACGCAAACGGGTTAGTCGAAATAAACATACACATAAAAATAAAACAAACAACAAAATAAACACACGGAGGCGGGATCTTAAGGTCAAAAATTAGGGTGCAACAGATGCCCCTATTTAAGTTACTCCTATTCGGAGATATGGAGATTGAAATCTCTGTTTCGACGAGATAGGAGGGACTTAAATATAAACACTGCACGAATTTTTTGGCCCTAAGATACCACCGAGTGCATATGATATGCAATGATATGAAATGTAAGACGAAGGAGAGTCATGTGGATGAAAAGATGTCATAGGAGAATAACCGGGCACGACGCTCAAAGAACAGACTCAACGACGCGAGACGCCACGAGAAGAGACAACGATCAACATTGTGGATTCTCAAAAATGAAGTTAGTATAATAATACCACCAGGAGTGCAATAGCTTGGATGGTGAAACGAGATCTTGGAGGTGAAGGGTAGCTCACTACCAACGTGCGGCGGCCTAAACAAGGACATCCAGTTGAAGCTAAGAAACGCGTGCTACCTACTATCAAACGTATGATAGCATAAACAAAGGTATCTGACCAAAAAGGATGGTATATTACTTATTATCAAACATATGATAGTAAACACAAAGGGAAAAGATGACCTACCACCAATTTTGGCAGCCTAAGCAAAGGTATCTGACCAAAGGAAAGGTTGTGCATTACCTACTATCAAACATATGATAGTAAACACAAAGGAAAGATGACCTACCACCAATTTTGGAAGCCTAAGCAAAGGTATCTGACCAAAAGGAATTGTGTTATACCTACTATCAAACACATGACAGTAAACACAAAGGAAAGATGACCTACTACCAATTTTGGCAGCCTAAGCGAAGGTATCTGACCAAAAGGAATTGTGTTATACCTACTATCAAACACATGACAGTAAACACAAAGGAAAGATGACCTACTACCAATTTTGGCAGCCTAAGCGAAGGTATCTTACCAAAAGAAAGATTGTGTATTACTTACTATCAAACACATGACAGTAAACACAGAGGAAAGATGACCTACCACCAATTTTGGAAGCCTAAGCAAAGGTATCTGACTAAAAGGAATTGTGTTATACCTACTATCAAACACATGACAGCAAACACAAAGGAAAGATGACCTACTACCAATTTTGGCAGCCTAAGCGAAGGTATCTGACCAAAAGAAAGATTGTGTATTACTTACTATCAAACATATGACAGTAAACACAAAGGAAAGACGACCTACTACCAATTTTGGCAGCCTAAGCGAAGGTATCTGTCCAAAAGAAAGATTGTGTATTACTTACTATCAAACATATGACAGTAAACACAAAGGAAAGATGACCTACTACCAATTTTGGCAGCCTGAGCAAAGGTATTTGACCAAAAAGGACGGTGTATTACCTATTATCAAATGTATGATAACCTAAGCAAAAGTAATAACCCAAAGCAGGAAAGATCACTTACTACCAAACGTATGACAACCTAAGAAAAGGTGCCTGACCCAAAAGGATGTACTGGAGATTTGTAAAGCTCCAACGGGGATCTTAAGAATATATGTCGTTTGGTAGAATTATTCTTGTGATGAACTCTTTGGGGAAATCATTCCTAGAGAGTATTTCTTGTTGTAGTTGTAAAATGTTCTGTGAAATCTCAAATAAAGAGAGGTGTCTTGTAATGTCTTTGGCAAGTTTCTCGAAGGGATGCCATTTGACGAATTGATAATCTTGATAAATCCACTGTCATTTGCCATTTTGAAGGGAATCCTGGTCAAAACGAGTTGCTCAAATTAAGGGATTGCTTGCAATCGGGATGCAAACTGTTGAGGAATTCTGATAATATTTGGTGGAGAAATATTTGTCTTCAATAGTTGTCTTCATAAAAACTCTTCCTGGGGAGCCAAGTGCAAAATAAATGCACACTTAATCCATGTTCAAAAGTTGGAGACGTCCACAATGTGATTGCCAAGGACTGAAGTTCAATTCAGGGAATAACTGAAGAGAAACTGTCAAACAAGACCCGACCATTGAGGTATGAACTCAAATGGGAACATACTAAAACAACCGTCTTTCATGAGGATTGAATTTCATGGGGAGAGTGGAAATATTGTGCTCTTTCTGCCTAGGGTTGACAATTCTACTTTGAAGGAAAAGACACGCCCAACCACTCGGGGATAACCACGACCAAAGCGACAGAACAAACAACAAAAGGATGCAGCAAAATGCATATGCTATGTTATCTATCTATATGTTATGCGTATGCTGATGCTGACAAAACAGACAGAGATGGAATAAACATCTCGGCGGAGGGCACTCAAACCTAATCTTCACAAGTCAAACATGGTTTGGAGAATGTATGCTTGCCAAAGCTGTTGAATATGTTAGAGTCGAGGCTTCGTGGGGATGAAATAAACATATGCTTCGCTTTAAATTTCAGATGCCCCAAGTCAAATGAGAAAAGGTCGTCTCGTCTAGATGCCCCGCTATCTTCGAACTCTTGTAGAGGTTCGCAGAAGCTCGACGTAACTGCCCCTGATTGATGATATAACCGAGTTTTCAAACTTGTGTTCTAAGTAAAGTCAAACTTGTATGGATCAAAACCTCTTGGAAAATGACTTGCCCCAGGTTAGCAAAGTCTTCAAATTTAAATCGGTGATTTCTTCATGTAATCTCTCTAAGACATCAGGCAAATCTGGCAAGTCAGAACTGTCAATTCTGAAACTGTTAATGCAACACATATGTTTGTCTTGAAGTTTTGAAAATAGATATCGCGATAACTTGTGACAAAATCACTAGTTAGGATATTAATTTATGATGCCAACGTCAGGTTGAGCATAGCTCATAGGAGTCAGGAAACGATATCTCATCGAGTATGCTTTCAAACTAAACCTTACCTCAATTAGGACTTTGTGGGTTATATATATGGGTTTAGTTTATGATTTATAAATAAATGGTCAAAGTATATTTGTGCCCCACCCAAATTTTTGGAAAGATGTTCATTTTTGATATTACCCTGACCCAGGCTAAAAATGAGGTTTTGACATGGGAGAGAAAAAAAACAGATCTTTTCTCAAAGCTTAAAAGAAAGGTTGACTATTTCTGGTGTTATTAGGATGTCTGAAACAGGAATGCCTTACATCATTAGTAGGTTTTTTATCCAAAAGCATACAACGAGAGATCCTGCATTTTACTTCATCATCCTCCCCCCAATTATTCACCATAGTGAGAGAATTGGGTATAGTT
This sequence comes from Lathyrus sativus, assembly GCA_963859935.3. Lineage (NCBI taxonomy): Eukaryota > Viridiplantae > Streptophyta > Magnoliopsida > Fabales > Fabaceae > Lathyrus > Lathyrus sativus. Next base: position 495,071,467 of record OZ012741.1, read on the forward strand.
GGCATTATAAATTGTGAGCAATGTTTTACGAGTGAAACAAATGGATTTCTTCAAGACAAACATTTTATTGCATTAATTATTCAAGATAAACAAGTCATACAAGCCAAATATGCTTTTAATCGAAGAAATGAAATACGCATAAGCAAACAAAAAGAAAACACCCTGGTGAGCCCTTCTCGGGATTTTATTCAGCCTTTGCATGGAATGGAAAAGCTTGCAGAATTGTCTGATGTGTCGCCTTCGGATCCATTTTCAGGCACTATATTGGTACGAGCTTCCCGAATAACCTTGGATCATGTTCGCGGAGGATGAACCATGCTGAGGTGGGGGATTACCTTGCACACAAGGAATGGAACCCTTAAAGGATAAAATTCCATCCTTAACTAACCTTTGAATGTCTGCCTTCAAACCGTAACAGTTCTCAGTATCATGGCCTGGAGCACCTTGGTGGTATAGGCAAAATTTGTCAGCTTTGTACCAATACGGAAGTTTCTTGGGTATCTTAGGCGAATCTCTCGTCTGGATGTGACCGTTTTGGATCAAAGATGGGAACAAGTCAGTGTATGTCATCGGGATGGGATCGAAGTCTAGTCTTTTGTGTATATGATTCTGATTTTGTTGATTTTGTTGATGTGGTGGCTGATGAACCGCAACAACCTGATGTGATGGCAAATATCCTCTCTTGGGTCGTCCCTGCTGCACAACACTTGCCTCATGTTCTCTCTTTTTCACAAAACCGCTCCCATACTTCTTAGCATTATTGGAGGTACTCCCTTCCTTGACTAGTCTTCCTTCACGGACCCCCTCTTCCAAACGCATGCCCATGTTGACCATTTCGGTGAAGTCACTGGGTGCGCTTGCTACCATTTTCTTATAAAAGAACGGACCTAGAGTCTTCAAAAAAATTTTGGTCATTTCCTTTTCTTTTAATGGTGGTATGACTTGCGCAGCTAACTCGCGCCAACGCTGAGCATATTCCTTGAAATTTTCTTTGTCCTTTTGAGCCATGGCCCTCAATTGGTCATGGTCTGGAGCCATGTCCACATTATACTTGTATTGCTTAATGAAGGCTCCTCCTAGATCGTTGAAAGTTCTAATCTTGGCATTATCCAATCCCATATACCACCTGAGCGCAGCGCCTGTTAAGCTGTCTTGGAAATAATGAATGAGCAATTGATCATTATCAGTTTGGGCAGACATCTTCCTGGCATACATAATAAGATGACTCTGAGGACAAGTATTCCCTTTGTACTTCTCAAAATCAGGGACCTTAAACTTTGGCGGAACCTTAACATTTGGAACTAAGCACAGATCAGAAGCATTCTTTCCAAACAGATCCTTCCCACGAAGGGCCCTCAATTCTTTTTGTATTTCGGAAAATTGGCCTTGAAACCCATCCATCCTTTCTTCCAAACCCACAGTTTCGCTGGGTACCCTATGAGGAATTGGTTCGTCTAGGATATGTGGAGTAATATTCACACGCGAAGGTGCACTAGTCATTACAGCAGTAATGGTAGGGATAGCTTGAACGGTGGTTGCGACAGGAACCTCGGGAACAGGTGGACGATAACTGGGAGGCATCCCCCACGGGAACCCTGGCGGCATGTTGTAGGTCATTTCAGCAACAGTAGACACCACTGGGATTGGTGTTGATACTATTTCGGAGATAACGGTCCCTTGAACTTCTCGATTGTGGAGTGCAGACTGGTTAGACAGAGCTTCAACTATACCATTCAACCTTTCCAATCTCTCTTTCAGAGTTATAACTTCGTCACGGAGCACCATATTCTCTTGTTCCAATTGATCCATCTTTTGGCGTTGATTGACTCAAGTATTGTACTTGTGATTCAGCTTGCCTGTGAAGATGAAGCCAGAGTGAGACCCCCCAGAATGCGAAGGATGCTATGCTGATGCAAAAATGCGAAATGCAAAGAAATGCAAGAATGCAAAATGAAATGTTTCACGGAACTCAAGTATTTATAAACGTCACGGAGTATCCAAAGAAAATTTATTTTTATTAGATTACAAGTGAATATTCTCATAAGAGTCCCAACATAATGGCTAAATAAAAGTTGAAAAATGCCCTAAGAAAGTCCTTCATCGTGCTTGTGTGTTTGTTCCTCCACTTGGATCTTCTTGAAAATAAACGGTCCATAATCATCTTTTAAGGAGTAATGTGATAGAGGAAAATAAATCCTCTATCCCTTGTTGGAAAATACAGAAGGAAGCTCTTGCTTACTTAGATCTTCAATGTTGATGATAGCCTTTTGAAACCTCATTTGATCCCTAATAATAAAGGAAAGCCTCTTATATTTGTCTCTCGAGTTCTTTTCAATATGAGCTCCTACTTCCTTAGGACGTCCAAGTTAGGACTCTTAGAAGAATATCTCAAAAATATTTTTTTGCAATCCCTATTGGTCCTATGATGTTTATAAATAGACTCGGGGTTCCATGAAACCAATGCAATATGAGTGCAACAAACACAAGTAAGCACATAAGGACACAAAGGATAAACAGATAAAGGAGACCCTAGGTTTGCAACGAGCATGGGGCAAAGGTATACCCATTCCAAAGGTTGAAGGACTAAAGGTTGTTTGTACCTGCAGAACAAGGTTCTAAAGGGACTCAGAATCATCAGCCCATCTATCGGATATTATCAATTTCCCAATTACTCGAGAATTAACAATATTCTCAAGAGAACTTCTTTTGAGTGTAGCTTCGCGTAGCACTATTTCGGAAGTACTCCCTCATAGTCCCGCACTACGTCCTAATAAAGGCCAAAGTTGGGTTAAGGTAACTACGGTCCTCAATATCATAGGCTCCAAAGTCAAAAATAATGAGTGTCTTCACGATTGCTCGTTCAACAGTACTATTTCGAAAGGGCCTCAACTGAGCGGGATTCTCGATTCAACTTAGTAGGGATTCCACTCCCTATAAGCCTCCTCGACTATATCACCATCCTATCTTAATTTCTCTCAAGTTCGGGTGTAGAACTTTATCTCACCACTCAAAGACAACAAACCCAAAAGAAATACAAGAAAAAAGCATATAAACAATTAATCAAGTAGATAGATATATATAAAGCAGTAAACAAAATAAAATAAGATAGGGAAACCCACTAGAGTCATCCCCAGTGAAGTCGCCATTTCTGTCGCGGTGAAAATCAGATACCAAACTATTGATTAGTTTGAATCTTTAATTCATTTTGCAACCGAACTTTGATTTGTCCAAAGGAAGGGATAAAGATCGAAATTCCCACAATGCAATGCAAATGCAAGCTTAGAGAGTTATAGGTTCGGGGGTTGGTTAAACTTAGGGAAGGTACTAGCATCCTAAGTTTCTGTAGTACTCTACAGGAACCTCTTGTTTTATGTTTGTTTACTGCTAAGTGTTTATCTGCTTAATGGTTAAAAGACCCTAGTGGTTTATTTCTAAGTATACTCGATAAGATATCGCATCTTATGCCTACATATCCTTACGGGAGTGGAATCAGAGTATTTGTAGTTCCCCTAAAGGGTTAGAGGAGCTCTTTGACTGTGGTCAAAGTTTCTACGGGTTTAGGGTAGTTGTTTTGATTGGGTTTAGGAGAAGAGACGAGTCTTCATTTTAAGGGAGAGATAACCACCACAAATGTAAGAGGGGTTGTAGGAAATGGTCTTTGCATCGTCTTAAGAAGAGGTCTTAAATACTCGGATGGTCGCCACGTATGCCTTTATCACTCTTAAGGCAAAGTTCCTACATGTTTGATTGTATTGTTGTGGGGGTGGAGATTATATCTCACTTAAGATGATTAACATCTATTCTCTAAATGCGTTTGTAAAATTGTTTTTAAGTTGATTGTTTGTTTCTATGTTGTAGAAAAATAAAGACAAGGTCCTTCCTATAGGGTAGGATCTATCCTAAGCGATCAACTTGAGTGGGATCAAGGATCGTGGGGAGATGATGCAAATGATGTGCAACTACACACAAGTGTTGACTTATGTGTAGGTTTTTCCTTTGGACGGAATGCAATGATGCGATGCAATAAGGATAAATGCAGTAAATGAATTGCGGAAGTTAAAGACGATAAATAAACATACACAAACGCATGAAAGCGCTAAGGTGTGTGAATGTGAATTGTGTATGTGCGTGGTAGCGTAAGTGTGTATGATTGGATTACATTTTACGCTGTTGTTTGATTTTAAGTAGTTAAATGGATTTTAGACGAGAGATTGGCCTTAAGGAGGGTGTTGGATTTCATGTTAGATGTCAATTATTAATATTACGTGAATTGATTTGTTTTAGTTTTAATAAAAATGGTGAATTAACTTCATAAAAGAAATTTAAATATCTAAAAGGTTTTCATTATTTATCTTAAAAACACAAAAGGATTTATTAAAAGGTTATGGTTATTATTACAAGTTAATTTGAACTATAAAAAGTTTTTTGAATAAAATGGTTTTCTAGTTACTACTTAAATGGAAGGTTAGAAATTCAAGTGGTTTTTAAAAGTTTTAGAATAATTATTATATTATTTCATTAATAAAATAGGGTAAAAGTTAATTTAGATAGGTTAATTATAAAAGTTCTTAAATTTAAAAGGGGCATTATCTTAATTTATAAAGATTGATTAAGGTTAATAACATTAATAAAAAAGACTGATTAATTAAAGAGTTAATTTAAGAAAGGTTATTAGCTTTATTTTTTTAAAAAAGGTTGATTAAGGTATTGATTAATGTATTAGTTAATTAATAAAATAAAACAAATGATTAGGTTAATTACGACGGATTAAGAGAGATAGTGGGACGGATGGATCGGGTAGTACGCAGAGAGAAGGGTTATCGTGGGCATGCCGGCTATGGGACGTTTGATCTGGTGATCAAGCGAGACGTGTGGTGACGATGCGTGGGTGCACCATATGTGTGTGTGTGGCATACATATGATTACATCCGCATAAATCAAAAAATAAAAAAACAAAATAGAAACCCTAAATCAATCCTCTTCTTTGTCGACGCTTCCGCCACCTCCAACTTTGCCTCGTTTTCTCCTTCAATCTCCGTCTTCTCGCCATCCTCTTCTTCCATCGCCTTTGCTTCACCATTCTTCTTCTTCTTCCTCCTTCAACATTTCATCATTCTCCTATTCCTTTCTCTCCTTCAATCTCGCGTCTCCGACTTCTCTGTACGAATCAACAAACAAAACAAGTCAAAATGTTAACAAAATCTCACCTTTTTACACGGGCTTATCTGCAGGTTTGGAGATGGTTTCCGGCGAAGCTTATTTCTGGCTTGCGAAAATGAGAGGTGTAAGGGATCGTCGATTCGCGGATGGCGTGGCAGTTGCGGTTTTCGCCGGTGGAAGTGTGAAGGGTGGACGGCTTGCGGTGTTTAGATGGTAGCGGCGAAACTCAGAGTACCTCCGGCGTAGCGGTGTTTACGATTATTTCAGGTGAGTTCCCCTTTACAAACTTTTTGCGATTTTATGATTTAGGTTTTTTGTGTTCCTGAGAATTTTCTCGTTGATTTCTGGCTATTGAATCTTTTGTGGATTTGTGGTTGTTTCTGAATTTTTTGTGTGAATGTTTGTGTAGAATCTTCGTGTGCGAATTTTTGTGTGTCTATTCTGATGAGTCTCCCCCTCTTATATAGCCGATTGAGTAGAAACACATTGTTAATACTAATTATTTCTTTCCTTTTTTGTTTTGAATCTGTCTGAAACATGTTGGAATTGTTTTAGAAACGATTAGCATTCTTGCCAATTTGGGATTGATTTGTCTGATTATGTTGGACAGGTGTGAAGGACGCTAGATTTGTGTTGACATTGAGATGACCGTTAAACTTATTTGGAGGGAAATGGGAAAATCTTGGAAGCAAGACTCAATTTACTTCTTTTTCACTATCCTGGAGTTTGTTGGTTTTGCCGCTTATTCTTCTGCTGTGGGACTAACTACAACCGAAATCTGTTGCAGGTTTGAATGCTTGGTGACAAAAGAATGCACATGGCTCTGACTATCTGGTAGGAATTTGCTTTGGTCTCGACCGGAGATATGAGCTTGAATCCGCTCCATTTTGGGCCATCTGTAAGAATAAAACCTCTGATGATCAAAATGCTTTAACCTCTTTGAATTATGGGCACACTTGGACTGGGTACTTATGCATTTAACAAGCTAACAAATACTTAGGCATTCTTTGTCAGGGATGTCTTGAACTTTCCTTAGCGATCTGTTTCCAGCAGCTGAGAAAAACGGGACAAAGTGTCACTTTAGAAAACATTCAAATAACTTCTGCAATGGTTCGCCGACCAACTTCCGGCCACAGCCAATGGTATGCATTACTGCTTAAGTTCAGACAGCTTTAATTCCATATTCGAAAGAAAGGTTGGTTGTCTGCTAATGTTGATTCTGCTGCAGGTTTGATGGTGGTACCTTACTTCTGCGGTGACTTCTGAACTTTACAATTGAAAAGGTGTTCCCCTTACGGGGGCCAGTCATGACTATTGATGGTGGCAAAGAATCGAAAGAACATGTTGAAGAAATATCATCTATCACTGAGCTGCACCTTTTAGCAGACATTCCATTTTGTTTGGATGAAACATCACTTATGCCATTGTTACTGACCTCAGATGGAGGGTGAGCTTCTGATTCAGCAGTGTCCCGATTAACAGGACTAGTATCTCTGTCTTCTGAATCCGGCTGTAGCACTTCAGCAACTCCATCCACGGAGTTAGACACATCAGAAATATCTTCCACAGCATCAGGCTTTTCAGACAGAGTTTGAGCTTCCTCATTAGAATCCATTTCTCATCAACGACATTGTCTTCCTGGCTCGTAATGTTAATATGAGTTCTATTCATAACTGATAGTTTTCCATATGGTTGCAGCTGTGGACTGTGATGAAGTTGCAAGACAGAATTACGATGAAGTCTTTACAGCATCAAATCCATTTAGCCTCCCAATGTTACGTGATTTGTGTCGTTGATCCATGTCATGGTAATTTGAATTCTTTTGTATGTAATCTCTTGCTCCCGTTTGTGGTTTGGCTTGCAGGCTGATTAACCCTCAATTTACTCTTTGTTCTGAAACCAACTTGACATAACGGACTCTTTTGCAGGAAACACGATTCAGATCTCTTCTCATGCCGCGCTGTACGAGAATAATGAATGGAATTGAGCAAACCGCAGCGAAGTTATCAAGGCGCACATTACATGAGTTGCGACCTCCTGCTCGGTTAGCAATGTTCGATTCAGATCTCTTCTCATGCCGCGCTTACGAGAATAATGAATGGAATTGAGCAAACCGCAACGAAGTTATCAAGGCGCACATTACATGAGTTGCGACCTCCTGCTCGGTTAGCAATGTTCGTTCAATTCTTTGCTGACGTTTTGAAAATAGTCTTCAATCACCCAAAACTTAGTCTCAATCTTCACTCAATATTACAGGTTGCGGTATCCTCTGGTTGACGGAAAGCTAGGATTCGGTGGTCCTAACGGAGATGTATTTCGGCATGCTGTTGGGGGTATTTCCCATGCGCAACGATGATGAAGTTTTACCACTGTTAATTAGATCACTCTTGCATTTGAGATTTGTCAAACATGTCTTAAGTACACATGTTGTTCAATACGGCCTTATTATGTCAGAAAGTGTGTTCTTTGATCAACGCCTTAGATACTTGAATCGCACCTTTGTAGATTGTAACGTTGCATTACTGACTTTACCAAATTCTAATGGCAGGTTTGGAATGCGAGCCTGGAAAGAACAACATGAAGGTTTTTCGTACGGTTTTAGTTCATTAGGGAATGAGGCTTGCATTAGTGAGGACAAAGGGTGGTCTTTGCAAAGGGGAGGATAGCCTTTTGTTGAAGTGATTCAAAATTATTGGCGAGTTCGAACATCAGCTATGGCCTGCTCCGGCATCGATGCATACAACTCGTACAAATTCTGCCTGATGTAGGTGAATTAGTGCGAGAAATAAAGATTAAGGAAATGAGGAGCAGCAAGGATAATTAGGTGGAATGATCCGCTGTTCTTAGTGATGGATTAGTGTATGAACTAGGATGATAGGATTCAAGGTGATTTGGAAATGATGTATTCCAATGACTTTTGTATTTCAATCGGTTTCATAGACTTCTCTTGACTTCTATGCTTGAAATGATTTTAAACAAACCATGAACACGTGGGCTACGTTTGGAAAACCTGATCTTGAGATAATGTTCCGCTTGCAAAAAGTCAAAGTCAATACTTATGACTTATTTTATGTGAATCTTAAGTATGAACTTTCCATCCTTGTATGAACTCAATGACATTATTTAAATGTGCCTTCAATTAACATTCAACACAATAAAACTCCTAATTCGAGCACCCCGAACACCAATAATTTGCTTTACAAGTAATAGGCATTTGAAAGATCAACAGGAATTTGCATCCTCTTGCATCATGTATCCAAATTTCTTGCCATCCAACTCTCGAAATCCTTGGTGACTTGTATTGGAAGCAAAGATGCAAACTTTGACCATGACTCCGTCTTTGCACCATGATTCATTCCTCGCAAATTACCCCCTCGAACCCTTTTGTTTAAAATCTCCTGGCTTAAGGTTCTTGACATGTGAAACCCCACTGAGATTTCTTGGAAGTTCTGAAGGAAATGATATTTAGTTTCGGATGATGAGATGTGCAAGGCCTAGCTCCGAGATTCATAAGAAAAAAAAAGTTGAAGTGGAACAGATGATTCAATCCCATGGACCTTGAGACCAGTTGAATCACACTCCACTGGTCCTGTTCCTGTGATGATTAGCTATAAGAAATTACGCCTTGACATTATTGCACTTACGCAAACGGGTTAGTCGAAATAAACATACACATAAAAATAAAACAAACAACAAAATAAACACACGGAAGCGGGATCTTAAGGTCAAAAATTAGGGTGCAACATATGCCTTATCAAGTTCCCTATTATCAGTATCCGTATGTTGCTGCTGCGCAATATGCTCCAATGCCTTATCAGCCAGCTGTTCAAGTAGTGCAAGCTCAGATGCCACGGCAACAGGCTCCTCAGCAACAAGCCTACAACCAGCAAGGATATCAGTATCCTCCTCAGCAACAGCAGATGCAAGCCACTCAGCAACGACAAGGTACTCGCCCACAACGTCCGCAGAGAACATGGAGACCAGATAGGGTCTTTGATCGTCTACCAATGACATATGCCAAAATCTTTACTCAGTTGATGGAGAAGAAAGCTGTTGTTCCGAGATATTTGGCTCCTCCAACTGTCATTCCTGCCGATTACGATGCAAATGCTCATTGTGAGTTTCATAAGGGCGCTCCAGGTCATACCATTGAGGACTGCAGAGCCTTCAAGCACATAATTCAAGACATGATCGACAGGGATGCTATCAACTTCAATGGGAAGTTTCCAAATATCATCAACAATCCGATGCCACCAGTCAACTAGTGCCAGCATCATATCGATTCCAGTCAAGTTCATTCCCCGAAGAAGGCCGTCATATTGCCATTTCATATCTCTCATTTCTTATGTTTTGTCTTTGCTTATTTAAGTATTGTATGCTTTGAACAATTACCATTCGTATTTGGTTTTCATTAATGTATCGTTTATGCATGTTTTGAATTAGTTATGTCGTATTCACTCATTTTTCACTTGTCACCGACACATTTATTCATTGTTGTTTAGCTTGATTTGAGGGAGGATGATGAAAACGAGATACCCATAATTGCAAATCGTATGCTTTCAGACCGAATCTCGTCAATGATGTACAGGCATTGCTTCAAACCCCCTAAACACCGGAGATATAAGGAGTTAATCCCTAGTCAACCACTTCGAGCCTCGAAGTAGCAGTTTCCTTCGGACATTCAAACCTTACATTTAACCTGGGGCAGGGTAGTGTTCAGCTAATTCAACCTCGCACTCGAATCAACAAAGCAAAATACAAAAGACGGTTGTTCACCAATGACTCACAACAGGGCAGTCACAACAAAATCCAAAAAAAAAAGGGAAAATCAAAAGCCTGCTAAGTCAAACACCTCAGAGGGGACTTAGACAAAATCAAGGCAATCCCGATGGATCTGACAAACAAAGTCAATCCATGCAAAAGTTAGGGATCAAAACAAAAGCAAAAGAGGACCCCAAAATCCTCAACAAAAAAAAAGATTCAGTGGCCACCCAAATCAAAGGGGCACTGACATCCATCAAAAAAACCAAAAATAAGGTGACTGCCATGACGAGCAAACCTTGAATCATCAAGTTTATACCATTAAAACAAGTGTAGAATTAACTGAGCGTAGGACTGGAGATCATTAAGAAGAAGGGGTGGGTATGAATCATACTTTGAGCCTAGCATCCTTTGTTTCATAATCGTGAACCAGACCATGTTACAGCCCTCGAAAGACCTAATTGAGGCGAGGTTTATTCTGAAAGCATACTATCGCAAGGTTGCGTAACCTGACTCCTCACATGATTGTTAATCATTAGCATTGGTGTCATTATCCTTGCAATATCTTTTACACCAATCAAAGTTAGCACAACGTTTGGGCTAACTGTCCATTCGTCTCACTACCACAACACTTTCAAATAAACGATACTTTCTCAAACTTGCATCGAACTTTGCATTAATTATTACCATTTGTGAATGTACAATTTTAACTGCAAAACAGTGCTAGGTATCCAAAGACATTTCAGCAAGGGGCAATCAAGGAAGAACTTGACTTCCAGTGGCTGACACGAAGCAAGACTACCTCAGAACCCACAGGCTGGGGCAAAGCATTCAACAACTTAATTAGAGGCAAGTCATCCGAGTTCAACTTCCATTTGGGGGCAGACCATTGCCATGTTCAAACTGGGGCAAGACCAGGTCGTCCTGACCAACAAGCAGAGTTGCAACCTTCTCTGAAGGAAATTCACCACAACCACCAAGTACCCAGGCTTGGGACATCCAGTGCATCTTCTGCTCTAATCAAGACATCTCTAATGAACTGCGTGTCGAGGAAATCAATCCCTCCCACCACCCAAAGTCCAACTCACATTGGCAACTACCAAAGGCCACCACGCTGGCGTCTCCACCTGCATTTCCAATTACCCGTCTACATCATATGCATCATACGCATCGCAATCATAAGCATTTTGCATCATATGCATACTCCAATCATACCATACTTCCATAGCTCTTGCATCTCCGCGCGTCAGCATTTGCATTTGCACTTCCACTCGTATGGAATATCATTTATCATCCAGCATTCATATATGCAAGTCAAGGTCCAGGGTCAATCTTGAAGGTTTCCAATACCATCATCAGCCCGGTCAGGGGCACCTTCCACAAAGGTCGTGGATTTCTCCCACGAATATCAAAAACTTCAAAGCAATCATCAGCCCAGTTAGGGGCAATCTTCTGCAATTGCGGGTTTCTCCCACAAAATTCAAAGGATATTCAAAGCAAGATTCAGCCCAGTCAGGGGAATTTTTCAAAGACCATGGGCGTCTCCCATGACGTACTTCAACCTTGTGGTTGATCAGATCTTCAAATCAACATTCAGCCATGTCAGGGGCATACCATTCAAGACCGTGGGCGTTCCCCACGAAGTTGTTCAACCTTTTGTTGGGCAAATCCAAGAAGTTCAGTGCAAGATCCAACCCGAGCAGGGGCATCTTCAGCAAAACTGTGAGCGTTCCTCATGAAGTTGTTCAGCCTTTAGATTGAGCAAACCAAGACATCAGGATAAACTCGGCCCAGTCAGGGGCATCTACTTCAAAGCTCATGGGTGTAACCATTAAATCATTTCAACAAAATTATGATCTCTAAGCAAGTCAGTGGTCGTCCCCGTTGATTCATTTCACCCCAATCTTCCTCTTGGGTGTTCCCCAATGAGTTGTATCTAGCAAGCGTGACTGTTGTCAATTGCCTTACTATCATCCTTTTGGTGATAACCGAACTTCGTCGGTTCAACCTAGCCTGCATCCTTTTGGTGTTGGTAGCCTTCAATTTGTGTTTGTTCTATTATCCTTTTGGTGACAGCAACTTGTGTGTATGTTTCGCTCCGCCATCCTTTTGGTGGGGGGTCTATCATGGTCATTAATGATAGATTGTGCGATGAGTTCATTTGTGTTTCGCACCGTCATCCTTTTGGTGGGGGGTCTATCATGGTCATTAATGATAGATTGTGCGATGTGTTTGTTTGTGTTTCGCTCCGTCATCCTTTTGGTGGGGGGTCTATCATGGTCATTAATGCTAGATTGTGCGATATGTGTTTTGTGTTTCGCTCCATCATCCTTTTGGTGGGGGGTCTATCATGGTCATTAATGATAGATTGTGCGATGTGTTGTGTGAGTTCGCTCCGTCATCCTTTTGGTGGGGGGTCTATCATGGTCATTAATGATGGATTGTGTGATGTGTTTATTTGTGTTTCGCTCCGTCATCCTTTTGGTGGGGGGTCTATCATGGTCATTAATGATAGATTGTGCGATATGTTTGGTGTGTGTTTCGCTCCGTCATCCTTTTGGTGGGGGTTCTATCATGGTCATTAATGATAGATTGTGCGATGTGTAAGTTTGCTCCGTCATCCTTTTGGTGGGGGGTCTATCATGGTCATTAATGATAGATTGTGCGATGTGTTTTGTGTTTTGCTCCGTCATCCTTTTGGTAGGAGGTCTATCATGGTCATTAATGATAGATTGTGTGATGTGTTTTGTGTTTCGCTCCGTCATCCTTTTGGTGGGGGGTCTATCATGGTGTTTTGTGTTTCGCTCCGTCATCCTTTTGGTGGGGGGGTCTATCATGGTCATTAATGATAGATTGTACAATGTGTTTTGTGTTTCGCTCTGTCATCCTTTTGGTGGGAGGTCTATCATGGTCATTAATGATAGATTGTGCGATGTGTTTTGTGTTTCGCTCCGTCATCCTTTTGGTGGGGGGTCTATCATGGTCATTAATGATAGATTGTGCGATGTGTTTTGTGTTTCGCTCCGTCATCCTTTTGGTGGGGGGTCTATCATGGTCATTAATGGTAGATTGTGCGATGTGTTTTGTGTTTCGCTCCGTCATCCTTTTGGTGGGGGGTCTATCATGGTCATTAATGGTAGATTATGCGATAGGTGTTTTGGGTTTCGCTCCGTCATCCTTTTGGTGGGGGGTCTATCATGGTCATTAATGATAGATTGTGCGATGAGTTTATATGTGTTTGCTCTATCATCCTTTTGGTGATAGTAGCCGTGTGTGTTTCATCCCATCATCTTTTGGTGATGCGAACCTTTTGCCAGTTATTCATAGCATACTCAGAAGCATACCTTATCAGGTACTTCAATTCCCGAGCATTCTTTCTCTTTTTCGGACAAATTCAGGGTCTTATTTATATCCAATTATCTTCTACCTTGAAAGTGTGACCACCATAGCCGTTCATCTTTCTCGGTCTAAGCCAATTAGATAGAGGCATGTGTCATACCCCAATTTTGTCCTACCTATATCTTTTTTGTATTATTGCCCGTGGACAGTTGTTCAAAAAATAAAAATAGTTTGTTTCTTATATGCTGTTTCCAACTCAAGAGGTTATGGGGTCGAAATTGAATTGAGGATCATTGGAGATTTATTTGTATGAATACTGAGCTCAGTAAAGGTTGAAAGTTAATTAGAAAACGACATGTTGGATGAGATTTGGATTCAAGTGGTGATTAAGATCGTATATCATTGTTCAAGTTTAAATACGAGTGTGTCATGGGAATTGCAAGGAAAATATGTGTGGTTTGAATATGAGGTTGACATAATATTTGTCAAGCCCAAGTCGAAGTTTATACGAAATTCATACTACATTATTCAAGAATTCAAAGCCCACTTTGTCATTCAAAAATTCAAAATGGCGGGTTATGGTATGAAGTTCCAGGGTGCACTAGTTCAGATGGTTGTGGTGGCAGTTAAAGTCGTGAAATTAAGTTTTGGTCAAAGAAATGTTGCAATTCAAGTGGGTAATTGCTCCCAAAGTTTGATATAATTCACATTCAAGACAACAATATTGGATATAAAGATCTGTTTCCATGTGTATAAAAAATTACAAACCATTACATTACCAATCCACGTACTAACAGCCATCACCCACACTTTCATGTCATATATAGGACTTTACAAAAAAAAACATGTGAATACAAAAAAAAAAGAAGGAGAAAAGGACATGATGTTGCGCCTGATACAATGGCATCCTCAATCCTTTACAATAAGACATGCACACAAAACTCCAAAAAATTGCTGCTATTACTCTGTACAGTGATCACAACAACACCAAGAAGTAAAGAGAATCAAAAGGTGTGTAGAAAGGAACGGATGAGGGAGCCAAGTACTGTACTACCACGTGTCTCCATTACAGCCATGAATTCTACTGCATTCTCAATCGTACAGCTCACCATCAGCCTTGCCTGCACACAAAAACATAGGTATACATTAATACATCAATGTGTAATGGGTAGTGCGCATACTAAATTTTTTCCAACATAACACAAAACCCTGCTGTGAGAATGGGGACCCCACAGATTGTCAAAGATAAAACAAAACACGCAGCTGTTCAATTCCATATACCTCACGCACTTTGCATCTTGCTACCCACACTATCAACCACACAACTTGCAAAACTAGCTTTTTACACGTTATGGCCCACTTTAATTCTACACCTGCAAGCATTAAAAGGTAAGCTTCAGTCCAAAAAGAAAAATGGAATACAGGGGGAGCTTGTACAACCAAGCCACCTGCATAGAAAGATGATATTGGTCGCGGCGAACGATAACAAAAGGAAAGGTAATTTTGCTCCCATTAGAGGACAATAACAGCAGACTATTCCCACACCAATACACCAAAACTTGCGGTAGCCCACGATCTTTTCACACACCAGCAAGGACAGCAGCAAACCTGCCGTATTTTTGTATGAACCTGCAAATCAAGAGGTAAAAAAACAGCAGTAGCAGCCAACATTACAAAACCTGCAACCAAAAAAAGAGAGGCAAAACAACAATTGCCAAACCAGCCACAACACAAAACTAGTAGCAAGTGAAATAAATAACCAGCATTACAAAAATATGCTACAAATTGTACCTGCACAAAATCACACCAACAACCATTTCTCCACACCAGACCAACTCTGCTACAACCAGCCTGCAACCTGCTGAACCAGCCCCACACAGAGCTGTACCATTGACACAAAAGGCCAAAATAACCACTCCTCACCAAAGGCACAAGGGACCGCATATCTGCAGAACGATTGGAAAATAAAAAGGGAGGAATGGAGGGGTTTTGAGCTCGAAAAAAAAGCCTTCATTTTCTTCCCTCAGGCTGACTTCCTCTTTGGAAACTTTTCAACCCTCATGAACTTAAAAACCTCACCTCAACCTCAACTAACCTGGAGATCTTCACTTACAAATTACAAACAGCCACCTTCAAACCTCCATACCAGACCTTAAAACAAAAAAAAAACATCTCAAAATCATTCTGAAACCCTTACAATATTCATATTCTTCAAAACGAACTTCAAACACATTTGCAGACCCTCACTCTTTCAATCTTCTCTTGCTCAATAATGGAACCATGAATCCACATCCTTGTTCACCATTCTTCAACAGCAGAGTTCACAAAAAAAATCCTACTCAAAATCATTTAACAATCAGTACGAACTCCAATCGTAACTCATCCCTCCTCAAATCACCTCAATAATCCCTTTTTCACCCTGCTTCTTCTGAAAACAAACAAACCCTAACCTCCTCTTCTTCAACTCAACCTTCAACGTATAACTATTCAAACTCCCTCCGAACTTCTTCAAACCCGTTCACCTTCAACAACTGCTCACTCATTAACAAAAAGCCAGCATAGAAGACCATGAAAGAGAAATAGAGGGGAGGACGAGACCTAAACCGCGATTATCTTTTTCTATTGGTTCTTGACCCAAAACTCAGTTGAACACCATTTCAAACCCTCACAGAAACTTCCATCGCTCCATGACATTTTGACATTCCAATTTCTCCTTCTTCTTTTATATTCCACCTTCTTTTGAGAAAAAAAGGGCAGAATGGCAAACCCCCATTCAACCTTCAAAAACCAGATCGACAAACCCCTCAATGATTCTCCTTCCTCAAATCAAACTTCAGTCTCTCTTTCTTCCAATTAAAACGCTCACCTTCTTCCTCTACACTCCCACTCCAATCTACCTCTCAACCTTCAAAGAAAGGGAATAACCTTCTAACCCCAAAAGCCTCATCCCTTCCCATCTTGGAACTTTTTCGACATTCACGATAACAGAATCAACCTCCTCTTCAAACTCGATCGAGTTTCAACAAACCAACTCTTCAGTTCCAAAACCCCAATACTCTCCTCCGAACCCTTTCTTCACTCCAGGCTTAAACGAAGCCCCCTACCCTCAAAAATACCCAACCTAATCTTCTTTTTTCACTCGATCCATTTCAGAACGGAACTGAAAGTAGGATATTTCGAAGTAATGCAAATTTGAAATAAATAAAAACCTTATGCACCTAAAGCGGAAATCTGGAGCGTACCCGAGCGTCTCGCCGCGGAAGAAGGTCAGGATTTTTGATTTGCGTCTCTTGATTTGTTTCTGAGTTTTGGATAAGCGGAATCTGGTTTGTGACTTGTTGGAATCCCATTCCCTGTTTTGCTTGCAACAAGATTTAGTATGGATGATGGGCTTCTGCTTTTGAAGCCCATATGATTTTATTTTCTTTCAGTTTTTTTATATAAAAAAGGAAAGCCCATTTTGCTCTTGCCACAAATAGGTGATGGGCTTCCAAGCCCAAGTGATCCTGAGTTTTTATTCACCCCCTATTTCAGTGTCAAAGTCTTTCATGTTTTAATATTGTTTTTCATTATTATTATTATATGCGGTTTTTAAAATGGATTTTTTTTATTATGTAGAATATATTATTCATATATTATATAGATTTTCTTCTTTTTCTAATTAGAAGTTTTAAACTTTTTTAGAGTTTATTTTCTATTTTAGAGAATAAGTTTTATTTTTTATTGCACGTTTTATTCTCCTTTTATCTTTTTATGGTCGATGACGAGACTTCCACCGTTTAACCGTCACATTAGTGGCGTGAAACAAAGGATCCGAGACCACCTTTGTTCTTTCAATTTTATTTCGGTAAACTAACGTTAAACTTAATTTCTGTCAAACATTATTCATATCATTTCATGTTATCATATTTATTCATATTATTTATTATCATATTTATTTATTCACCCATATTCGAAAATACCTAATAAATTATCGAAACTCCTAAAAGCCAAATTGGTGGACTGTTGGATCTTTGGTCATTTGCAGGTATCCTAATTTTAAGTCGTGCCCGATTTTGCTCAAGGCGTAGTTTAGGACACTAATGCACACACACGACTTTCTCTTGGGCTACCTGACAATGAGACCCCTTTATTTCGTGCAATCCCGTGTAACTTACATGTATCCCTTCTCCATTCCGATGTATGTTTCGCATTTCTTTGATTATTAGTTTATCTCCTAGGAGCACCCATAGGGACTAGAGCGGATCAAACTATTTTCAAACTAATTCTCGATTCATCATCGAGCCACTTTCAAACAACCCGTAAGTCGAGTGCTCATACGCATTCGCCATCAACCTATTTCAACTCGACCCTTGATGCGTAAGTCAAGTCGGTCTCTTTTTCAAACAATTTCATTTTCAACACGCTTTGCACGCGATAACGAGTCAAACCCTTGATCCAACCTCAAGAGGATTTTCGAAACAAACCATCAATCAATTAACAACTATTTAATTATTTTCAAGGTGTAAAGAGTAGGTTCAAGTCTTTGATCTTGCTTTCAGTTGTTTACATGCGAGTTGTCTTATTCAGGTGTGAACAATTGACGCCTCTAAATAACATTAACAACTCGACATCGTTCAACTATCTCCAACTCAAACAATTTTCCTTTCACGATGAAAAAGAGAGTGTCCCAAGTCTTTGGTTCGCTCTCCCGATTACTTGGGGTCCGAGAAGTCTTTCCTAAACTTCAAGTAATTGTCATCACTTCAAACATCTTTTCAAACACAACTCCTCTTGCGATGAAAAAGAGAGTGTTCCAAGTCTTTGGTTTGCTTTCCCGATTACTTGGGGTCCGAGAAGTCTTTCTTAAGCTTCAAGTGATCGTCATCATTTCAAACTCCATTCAAACATCACTTATTTCCGAGATGAAAAAGAGAGTGTTCCAAGTCTTTTGTTCGCTCTCCCGATTAATTGGGTCTGAGAAGTCTTTCTTAAGACTTGAGTAATCGTCATCGGTATCCCTTCAAACTCAATTCAAATCCAATTTCTTTCGTGGTCGTTACCACGAACTACGGACACTCTGATTCTTCATTCATTCTTGGATGTAAGATACGTAGGCACAAGATTGCGATGATCTTGGCGAGCACAATCCCCTCCATCTTCCATTTTTCCCCATCCTGTCGCGTAGTCGAACTACGACGCTCTGATTTCTCATTCTCGTCCGAATGAGCATCCGTAGGCACAAGGGCCCAAATCCTTGGCGAGCACCCTATCCTCTAACCATCCCCTTTCCCCTAGTGTTTTTACCCCTTTATAGTATCCTTTAGCATTTAGTAGCGAGAAGAGAAGAATTAAGTTTAGATAACATCCATTAACTCGAATTAAGAGGTTCCCGTCGAGTACGACGGACGTGAGGGGTGCTAATACCTTCCCCTCACGTAACCGACTCCCGAACCCAGGAATATGGTTGCGATGACCGTGTTCCTTCTGCGTTTATGAGGTTTTCTCGATATTTTCCTCTCCCGTTCATTCGGGAAAAATAAAGTTCGGTGGCGACTCTGTCGAACCGCATTTTCCGCGCCTTTCGCGCGAGGGTCGTATGTTCGAAATGAATTTTTCGAGGTGCGACAACTTGTCACCACCAACCGAAACACCATGTCTTTTGAGTAAACCTGCCTCGAATACAAATTTAAACTTCTTTGGAAAGTCTCGGATATTTTTTAGAAAGAATTTTGTCATCAGGCCTTGAGTCTTTTGCAGCAAACCTGACTTCACAGACACAACAAACAACAGGTTAAACGGTTAGTTAAAACGAAAGGATGATAGAAAAATGAAATGATCAGTGAATCTAAGGGGAAAATTTGAGGTGCGACAGATTGAAAGGCTAAAAATATTCTGATCTCCTCCTTGGGAATTGATGAATACTATAGAGTTTCACATTGTATGACTGCTAAAGTCATGTGGGACTCATTGCAAATTGTCCATGAGGGGACAAATGATGTCAAACTAGCTAGAATCAATACTTTGACTGAAGAGTTTGATCTCTTTCATATAGAGCAAGGGGAAATCATTGTTGACTTGCAAAAGAGATTTTCTCATTTAATCAATAGACTAAATTCACTTGGTAGACCAATTTCATATGATGTTGCTACTAACAAAGTCTTAAGATGTCTTACCAGGGAGTGAAAACCAAAGGTCACCGCCATAAAGGAAGCAAATGATCTTATGACTTTGGACCTTACAACTCTTTTTGGAAAGCTCCAAGAACATGAGCAAGTGATTCTTAGTCTCGAGAAATTTGAGAAAAAGGAAAAGAAGGAAAAGACCAAAAATACAGAAAAGAAGTATATAGCTCTAAAAGCTTCTTGTTCAAAGTCCTATGCAAAAGAGCTAAGTGATTGCGACTCGAGTGATGACGAAGATGACAGAACGAATGAGGATATGGGGCTATTCGTGAAGCGATACAATCTCTATGTAAATAAAAATGGTATCCAACATTCCGAAAAGAATCTCGTCAATTTTAGAAGACAATCAAGGTATTATAAGAATGAAGGCAATAAATGGAGTAGAGTTAGAGGGTCGTGCTTCAATTATGGAAAAGTCGGACACTACAAGCCAGACTGTGCATTGGTGAAAAAGGACAAAGGAAAGGAAAGCAATTGGTCACATAAGAAACAAGTTATGCCTAGAAGAGCTTATGTCGCTTGGGAAAGCGATAGTGAGTCATCCGAGGATGATAGTTCAAGTGATGAAGAAGAATCTGTCAATATTTGTCTCTCCGCTTATCAAAATAAGAAAAACTAAAAGGTACAAAGTCTTGAGCCTACTGAGAAAAGATGGGTTCTCGATAGTGGATGCTCAAGACATATGATAGGATATATATCTCTCTTCATTTACTTTGTGGCAGAGAAGAAGAGATTTATAACCTATGGAGACAACAACAAGGGAGCAATACTTGGAAAGGATAGTGTAGGTAATCCATCGTCTACTATTATCTCTGATGTATTGCTAGTTGAGGGCCTTAAACACAATCTCATAAGCATTAGTCAATTATGTGACAAGGGATACAAAGTATCTTTTTCAAAAGATTGTTGCATGATTGAAAATAATGATAAAAAGAAGGATGTGTTTAATGGCTTGAGGGTAAATAATGTCTATATGCTGGATTTGAGTGAAGCATCATTGAGCAGCGACAAATGTCTCGTGACTATGAGTAAGGACTCATGGTTGTGACATAGACGTTTGACGCATGTCAATTTTGACTTGCTAAACAAGATAGTTTCCAAGGACCTAGTTATTGGCTTACCCAAAATCAAGTTTATAAAGGATCACTTATGTGATGCGTGCCAAATGGGGAAGCAAACAAGGATCTCGTTTAAATCTAAAAACATTGTGCCAACTACGAGACCTCTTGAAATTCTTCATATGGACCTCTTTGGACCATCTAGAATTAAGAGTCTAGGTGGTAACTACTATGTTTTTTTTATAGACGATGATTTCTCTAGGTTTTACTGGACTATCTTCTTGGCTAGCAAGAGCGATACTTTCTCCGTCTTTGAAAATTTTGCTAAACTCTCTCAAAACAATTTGAACATAAACATTATATCAATTAGAAGTGATCATGGATGTGAGTTTGAAAATCATCTTTTTGAAGAATATTCTGGTAGACACGGAATTGATCATAATTTTCGCTCCGCGTACCCCTCAACAAAATGGGGTCGTGGAACGTACAAATCGAATTTTGGAAGAGTTAAGAAGAACTATGATCAATGAAAGTGAGCTTCCTAAATATTTTTGGGCCGATGCCATTAGTATGACTTGTTATGTTTTGAATAGGGTGTTCATCCGTCCTATTCTTAACAAGACTCTGTATGAACTTTTAAAAGGGAGGAAGCCAAATGTGTCTCACCTTCATGTTTTTGGTTGTAAGTGTTTCGTGTTAAATAATGGAAAGGAGAGTCTAGGTAAATTTGACTCCAAGGAAGATGAAGGTATTTTTCTCAGATACTCTCAGTCAAGTAAAGCTTATAGAATATACAATAAAAGGTTACTTAAAGTTGAGGAGTCTGTTCATGTCACGTTTGATGAATCTTATCCGAAAAGTGTCGAAAAAGGTATTTCATTTCATGGTGCAAGTGTGTCTTCTAAAGACATACTCAAAGACGTTGAGAAAGGAATTGATCAACCTGACCTAGTGAAACTTGAGGAGGAAAAAGATCACCATCATGATGGGATTGAGGAAGTTCATCCAACCAACACCGATGGTCTTCCTCCAGGATGGAAGTCTTCTAAATATCATCCCATTGACAACATTCTTGGTGATATCTCATAGGGAGTGACAACTCGATCTAAGCTAAGTAACTTTTGTTATCACTTTGCTTTCGTCTCTCAAGTTGAGCCTAAAAACCCAAAAGAGGCATTACTCGATGAACATTGGTTCCTATCAATGCAATAGGAACTTAATCAGTTTAAAAGAAATAAGGTTTGGGACCTTGTCCCTCCTCTGCGAGACCATCGAGTAATTGGCATCTATCATACCCCAAATTTGTCCTACCTGGGTATAATTTTCATTTTGTATATCAACCTATTATTATTCAGAAAATACAAAGAAGATGTATGTGTTGTTTTCCAATTGACTAAGCCCAGTTGTCGCAAGGATGATTTCAGTCAGGAATGTGGTTTGAAGTTTATATGGTTGTAACTTAACTTTGGCCAGGCAATGTTTGTTACAAAAACCAGGCCAGGGCGCGTTGATTCAAGAGAGGTATGGCTGAGGATTCAATTAGAGCCAATTGTGTATGCATCATATTATTAGAATATGGCAAATTATCAGTGCTTCATGATCAGACCAGGTTTAAGGGTTCAAATTCATCTGAAGTTCAGTTCAAAATCAAGATTTCAAGTCCAAATTCGTTTCATTTACCTTTCATGTCCAAAGTCAAATATACGTTTCAATAAATTTTGATTCCATATCCTTTATTCTTTTAGTCCACATCCAAATATCTAACCAAATCCATTAAATTCCATTGATATTTGTTGCGGTGAAAATTTGATATCAAGCTATTAATTAACTTGAACCTTATTTCTTTTACAACCGGTCTTTAATTTATCCAAAGGATAGGTCTAAAGAAAGAAAGAACCTTTTGCGCGATGTGACAACAACGCTTTTAAGAGATTCGGGGATTCGGGGGTTGGTTATATCTAGGGAAGGTATTAGCACCCTAAATATCTGTAGTACCCTACAGGAACCTTTTATTTAATTACTTGCTAAGTTTGTGAATCGTGCACTATGGTTTAAGGAGGGAATAAAAGTAAAATAAAGGCCTAAGTGGTTTTTCTAAATTTGCTCGCAAAGGTATCGCACCTTCTGCCTACGTATCCTGACTAGGATAGAATCAGAGCAATCGTAGTTCACCTCACCAGGGAAAGAACACTTGATGACGATCAAGGTTCAAAGGGGAACAAACATGACGACGTTTGTGTGGAGTTTGACAAAACTCCCTAAACTAAATTGTAAAAGGGGGAAGTAAGAAATCATGACGATGATTCTTACACAGAGTTGAAGAACTCTTTCCTAGGGTTCTAGTTGAAGAACACTCCTAGTATGGGTGGGTTTCTTAGACTTCAAGCAAAGTCTAAAGGCTTCTAGTCTAGGGTTAAGGTGACTTAACAAAGTCAAGGGATAGCAGAGATTTTGGTCCAAGACATTGACAGTCAAGTGGACAGACCTTCCTTTGGAGGAACAGTATTGTCGGCAACTGGACGAAAGCTAACGAGCTTCGTCGCTTGGGGATAAAATAAAATACAAACATTATTCAAACTTCATGGTGACAACCAATACAAAGATTAAAGACGGAAAGCAATGATGACAATCAGAGCAATTGTTTTGGTACGAGAACCGTGACGACAGTTCGCACCTGGAATACCGTTAACAGACAGATGAGATAAACGTAAAGATAATTCGCGGTAAAAATTCTAACATGTTGACAAACATATATAGACATGATAACAATCAATTTTCCTGAGAAAACACAAGAGGAAACCTTTTAAATTTCATCCGCAACCAAATAGGGTTAATACCGTTGACGCGCGGATTGCGCACCATAAAACGTGGTGAAAAAAATAATCAAATATGGAAAATAAAATTATGACATGAAAGTACACATTAAAATAAACACAATGAAAAAAGAACGGGTGAAAAACGATAAAAAATGAGAGAGTTACGAATTTTTGAAGTTTATGTACAAAATAGGAAAAATAATAAAAGGGTTCGACCTCCACCCGGATCGAACCCTGGTCATGATGGTGAAAGGTATAATTGCGCGCATGTTCTTACCGCTGGGGCGGCTGTTACATCCATTAATCAAATGGAAACAATATGTATACAAGGCTTGTTTTGAATCATGGCTGGGCAAAATACATAATCAACACCAAATACGTTTTATACCGTATCTCACTAACCGCTCATCGGATCGAGGCAAATTTTATATGGATCTTGGGTAGAAAAATGAGAGGAAGAGGATGGTGATGTTAGTTTTTAAATTGTTCACCTAGTGAAAAAAACGATGACTGGTGTGTGTGTGTGTTTTGAATGCATAATGATATGGAAACATAATCGAAACCAAATACGTTTTATACCGTATCTCACTAACCGCTCATCGGATCGAGACAAATTTTATATGTAAATTGGGTAGAAAAATGAGAGGAAGAGGATGGTGGTGTTAGTTTTCTGAGATTCATTTTCCTGTGAAAAAAACGATAGCTGGTGTGTTTATGTGCTTTTGATTTGCAAAATGACATGGACACCTTGATACAAGCATGTTTAAGGCCAAGTAAGTTCACATACACATCCAATATATGATATATGACCAGTGGTAAACAAGTTTAGGACCAGGATATGCATATATGGGAAAGTCACATTCAAGTTGCAAGAACTCATAAAACAACAAATGCAAGTCAAAGTGGTTTTTGAGTTCGAGGTGCTCATGAGCTGTACCAATCATCAAAACATCTTAAACATGTGATATCTAGTGTGTGTAGGTGAAAACATCAGATCTGGAACAAACATATGAAAGTGTAGCATTCAAATTGCAATTTGTGTGTATTATGTGTGCGTGAAGCATGATGTGAAACAAATCATTGTGCAGGTTGTTTTCAATGTTTTGGTTCATTCAAACACAACACATATGGTCATATGAAGCTGTAGAAACAATGAGATAGCAAGAATACACAAGCATTTCCAAATTGACATGTGAGAATGAGACATTTTGCAAAATGATGAACAATCATGCATGATGATGCACAAATGAAGTTCCAAAGCAAATTTAAACAATTTAATCATTTGTACAGCACATGTGGGTGATAAGTAGATGGTCTAAGCATTAAAGTTCCAAGGAAACTACCTGTCATGAGAATTGACCATGCATATGCAAGTTATCCACATAATGATGCACATGAAGATATGAAATTTGATACATGGCTTTCTTTCATCAAATTAAGGTTTCAACACATTATACATGAACCATATAAGGTGTATGTGGAGTGAGTTTAAGAAAAAAACAAGATTTGGTGCAAAATGGGTCTTTTGGTGACTTGTGTGTTTTTGTGTCATTTTGTGTTCACATGTGATATTTTGATGCAATGCTTAAATCAACAATGTGAATGCATAAACATGTTGTGGATGATCATAGAATCATGTTGGAAAGAAGAAAAACAAGTTTTCATGCTTTATGTCAAAAGTGACCAAGTGTGTGGTTTTGTGTATGTGAAAAGTGGTTTTGAAACATGAGATTTTGAAAGAGTTACTTTGAGGTCAAGGCAATCACACCAACATATTTCAAATGGTGTATATGAGATGCTCAAATGCTAATTTGATGTAAAAATGAATTGGCATAAAAAAAGGTAGTTGAGTGACTTGTTGCCTTACTGGATTTATGTCAACATATGAAATTAGAGTTTTATGCACAAGTAGGACAAGGTAAGCATACAAGCACATCTAAAATGCACATAGAAACATGTTGGAATCATGAAAATAGGCTTTGATGTCTTATGCAAGAATGTGATATTTCTACTGTCATGGTACATTTGGCAGCAATGGTAACAACACCAATGTTAAAGTACTTTGCAATTTTGATGTTATAACAGTATGAAAAAGGATTACCATATGATAATAGCTTTCAATTTTGGCAACTAATGTATACAACCAGCATGACAGTATCATCAATAATAGCAGTTGCAAACAACTCAAAGTTAACACACCTAACAAATAAGATAATCATGAGGGTCTATCAATCAGTTATGGTTTTAGGAAATGATTCTCAAACTGCTATGTCTAGGCATGAGACTATTATTAAATCAAAATCAGCAACTAACACCTCCCCCCACCAAACAGTTGATCTACTGTGGAATCACAATGGCAATTAACAAAACTGACAACTTTCCCCTAATTCAAATGGTTTTTAAAACAATTTTAAAGTTATATGCAACATTGTTTTTCACAATATGATAAAAGCAAGTACCATTAGTTTGAACAATAACAGTGAGGAACATTGTAGACAAATCAAAATGACCACATTCAACAATCATGGCAATGTAAATGATGTTCATCATACCAAAATTGTCTTTGACAGTAAGACACAAAACAATTTTCAACATACATAATGACCACAAAAAAACAACAAAATGTCATGAAAGGCACACAATGCTCATAGCTATCAAATTAACCAAAGTGCTTCAAAATAGAAGATACAAGAAATATGATGCAAAGAGTGATGTGTGCAACTTACATACCTCTTGTAGACCCCTTTGAACAAGTTAAAATAGCAGAGAAACCCAGAGATCTTTCACTTCACTTTTTTGCCTTTGAGCTTTTCTTCCACTTTAAGTAATCAACCACTTATGGTGCCAAAATAAAAACTATGAGTCTCCAATGGTTGCTAAGGGTCTTGACAGCTGAGATATGCTATATGTGAGGTGTCTAGGTGATCACAACCTCAAGGAAAGGTTTAGAACACACTTTGGTGGTTTTTGTGGCTTTTGGTCAAAGTAAGCTAGGTATGAGTTTGACTTTTTGATTTCTTGTGATTTTTGGTGGTTCAATGGTTTGTACACCTTATATATGTTATTTATAAAGTGTATGGATGATAGTTTGGGTGCTGGAACATGTATAACTTGATGTGGTAGAGATTTCACTTCAAGGCCATTTTTGAGTGTTTTGGTGAACTTTGTGATTTTTTGAGAAATTGAAGCAAGATGATGAAATTGTGATGACAAGGGTTATTTGTGGTTTCTATCAGAAGAGATCTCCTTTCAATGAGGTGAGGGATCCCTCCTTTTATAGAGAAAATGATTGAGGTGCTTGCTAGGAAGTCTTGCTTAACCATGAAGCAAACTTGATATTTTCAACCACTTGCCAACTTGCCTTGCTTTTTCTGATCTTTGGCTGTCTCCTTAACCCAATGGACAAGTTTAAATGATGTTTCTACTGATAAATTACAGCCTAGGGGCTTGGTAGAGTGGCTGGAGCAGAATCACTTTCCACCTCATGCTTGGAAAAGTCAAAAATAACAACTTAGGCAATGAACTTCCAATCTTTAATTCTATGCTATCTCCATGCAATTTCTTTGTTTCAACTTGCTTGAGATGTTCAATATATCAGATAGTATGAGTTTGATAAGTTAGAATTGGCCCACTTGAGTGATAGAGGTGCTTTTGCAAAATTGGTCAATGTGGGACTAGTATGACAAATTACCAACTTTGAACACATGTATCTCTCAGCTCATAACTCACCTTGAGATGTTCTTATACAATTTAGAAAGCCCTCACATAGTACTAAAACTTTCATGTTGGCCAGAAATCTTGATTCTATTTGAAACTAGGTGAAAAAACCCCTTGAAGTTGGCTGATTTTAGCTTTTAAGGTGAAAATAACTTAGAAATTTTCTAAGTTATTTTCCCTTCTAGGAATGTTTTTGCTTATATCTCAAAAAGTATGCATTTTATGGTTGTGGACTAGTATGGGACTTTTGTAGGACTTGTCAAGAGCTTTCAAATGAGCCTAGAACCAACTCAATTGGATGTGTGGTTAAGGAGATACGGTTTAGCCCCTTTCAAAACCCTAATTTCCTGATTTCTCGATTACTCTCTCATTCTTGATCCAATGATGATGAAAATTGATATGCAAGTCCATTATGACATAAGGAACAACTTTGATTCACAACTTGGATTCCAATTCTCAAAATTTGAGGAGTTGACTTTTCGGTCAACCGTACGATCGATCGGTGCCGATCGAGTCGCCTGTTGATATTCTGGACATCCTGGGACTTTGACACTTCTTGAATAGTCTTTAATAGCCTATATTAACTTCATGGACCTCACTCCCACCATTAAAACCTTTCCCAACATCAAAGTCAAACCACAGTTGACTTTCCACTGGTTAAAAACCCTAATCGGGGCCTCCTGACTGCACTGTTCTTGATTCTGAAACGATTTCTTCAAATTGACTTCCCATTTGACTTTGATATTGTCTTTGATTTCATTCCATGATTGAATTGGCCCAAATCATTGGTTGATCATTCCTTGATTTCTTTGAATTTGTCGGTGCGAAAACCCTGATTCATCTGTAACTTGACAATAATAAACTTGCGCTTGATTTAGGGTTAGATAATGCATGATCATGCTTCTAAAAATGATAATGAGAATCTAAGGGGTCAAAATTTGGGGTACAACAGTTGCCCCTATTTAAATATCTTTACTAGATGGGGAACGAGAGATGACAATCTTCGTTAAATCGCAGTGAAAGGTATTTAAATATAGATAACCGAAAATTTTGTCCCTTAGATCCGATGCCATGCTAAAGGACAAGTTATGATATGCCATGCACTCTAAATGATGCTTTATGATGCTTGAATGCAAACAACATAGGCGCAACGATAATAAAAGAAACAGTAAAACAAATAATGATAAATACACGGACTCGATACTGGGGACTCGTACTGAAAAACTAAATTAACAGTTCAGACATGACTGCTAGCGTAAGAAGGAAAACTTCACATGGGGAAGAGACAAATCCAATAAAGATGACAATCTTATTGGAACAGAGGTACTCCACCGGGGAGAAGAATTGACTTCTACTGGGGAAAAGGATATACTTTTACTAGGGAAATGGAAAA
Organism: Lathyrus sativus; assembly: GCA_963859935.3. Taxonomy (NCBI): domain Eukaryota; kingdom Viridiplantae; phylum Streptophyta; class Magnoliopsida; order Fabales; family Fabaceae; genus Lathyrus; species Lathyrus sativus. Next base: position 495,099,875 of record OZ012741.1, read on the forward strand.
TTAATTTCGTCGGGAAAAGAGAAGCAGACTTCACCGGGGAAGCGAAAGACTGGATACAATTTCACTGGGGATGATCAGATGAAGAACTTCCTATAGCGAAGAGTTCAAACGGGATCTTCAGGAATGGACTAGAAATAAGACTAATCACACATGGAGGATACTAGTGACGACTAGATCTCCGAGACTTGATTGGGAACATGGATCACTGGGGATACATCCTCAGTTTCTGCAAGTAGTTCACACAATGCTGGTAATTAATAGACTTCCTGGGGAATTGGTAATGACCAGAATTCCAAGCGATGCCAGTGACGACTGGTCTTTTAATGGTGATTGGTGACGACCAAATCAGGGTTCCAATAACGATTGGTTTTAAACAATGCCAGTTACGACTGGATTTTTAATGAAGATGGTGACGACCATACTGGGGAATACCAATGACAATTGGTTGTACAAAAATGCTAGGGATCACCAGATCTTCTATCTGGAGATTGGTGACAACCAAACTGAAATAGACTCCAAGTAACGATTGGATTCTAGACGATGATACCAGTTACGACTGGGTTTCGAAGGAAAAGTTTGGTAAAAACCTCAAGATACCAATGACGATTGGATTTAGGCAGTGCCAGTGACGACTGGACTTCATGGGGAGAGTTAGTGGCAACTAACAAGATACCAATAATAACTGAAACAATACCAGTGACGACTGGATTTCCCGGGGAAAGGTTGGTAACAACTTAGACTAAGAGGCGCCAATGACAATTGGACTTTTATTTAGTGCCAGTGACGACTGGACTTATACGTGGATTTGTTAGTGACAACTAATCGAGACACCAATGACGATTGGATTTAGACAATGCCAGTGACGACTGGGCTTTAAAAGGGCATGGATGGTGACGACCAAATGAATATCAACAACAATTGGTTTGAACAAAATGCCAGTTACGACTGGACTTATACTTGGAAACGAAGTGAGTAATAACTTAGACTTCGCGGGGGTTGATAGATGTCACCGACTCGGGGAACAAACGAATCACACTGATCCCATGATGAGGGGTGTACGTATACTTGGGAAATAAACCCGAAGACCTACTGGGGAATAAAGCCTGTTGGTAGATTTTGCTGAGGTGAATTCTGACGTCCAGAAACACTTTGCTGGGGGAAGAACTTTCATATCATCACAAGAAATCCTGAGGGATAATCTTCAATCTTGATAACCATACATGGCCAAAATAGCTCAAATTTACCTATACTTCACCGGGGAGGATGGTGTATCAAAGTTTCTTCTATTCCGAGGTTTCGGGGAAGTATGATTTTCCTCGAATCTTTTCTGTGAGTTAAACATTTTTTGTTAGTCTTTTCAAGTTTATTTGAATCTAATGCTTTCAAAAAAAATGATAAGCTTCTCTGAAGAGACTGCCACTTATCGTTTGAAGAAAGATAAGCTTCTCTGAAGAGACGGTCACTTATCGCTGAAGAAAGATAAGCTTCTCTGAAGAGACTGCCACTTATCGCTGAAGAAAGATAAGCTTCTCTGAAGAGACTGCCATTTATCGTTTGAAGAAAGATAAGCTTCTCTGAAGAGACTGCCACTTATCGCTGAAGAAAGATAAGCTTCTCTGAAGAGACTTCCACTTATCGCTGAAGAAAGATAAGCTTCTCTGAAGAGACTGCCACTTATCGTTTGAAGAAAGATAAGCTTCTCTGAAGAGACTGCCACTTATCGCTGAAGAAAGATAAGCTTCTCTGAAGAGACTTCCACTTATCGCTGAAGAAAGATAAGCTTCTCTGAAGAGACTGCCACTTATCGTTTGAAGAAAGATAAGCTTCTCTGAAGAGACTGCCACTTATCGCTGAAGAAAGATAAGCTTCTCTGAAGAGACTGCCACTTATCGCTGAAGAAAGATAAGCTTCTCTGAAGAGACTGCCACTTATCTGTATTGAAATGTAAGATGTTCTTCTTGATAGATAACGCAAAATAAATGCACGTCCAGGTAGGTTTGGGGACCGACATGGACCAAAGTTCAATCTAGAATAGAACTAGAAAGAAACTGTCAAACAAGACTCCAACCACTGAGAAATGAACTCGAATGGGGACACCTCTTATCCAATCCTGGAAAAAGATAACTGAAGCAACCATCATCCACGAGGATTAACTCTGTGGGGAATTGACAAAGGGTGGACGTTTTATGCCTAAAGGCCGACAACTCTATGGGAAAGAGACAAAACGCCCAGTCACTAAGGAGGGACACCCAACAAAACAGGTAACAACCAGAGATAGCACAAATGCGCAGATGTTATGCATATGCTTATGCCATGATCATGTTTATGCTATGCTTTTGTTTATGCTGACAAAACAGACAAAACTGGAGATGAAATGAACATCTCGACACGGAGACTCAAACAACTTCACCAAAGTTAGGCATCGAAGGGATGGTCAGGAAGAATATCCATTCTACTTTCAAGGTTACCACCTTCTCTGAGAGAGTAATCTTCTTAGGCCAAAACATCATGACTTCACTTGGACTGCCATCGTGAGTTTGAATTCTTTGCTAAAGGAAGATCACACCGAGAGATTCCCATATCAACGGAAGTAACAACTTAACCGAAGAATTTTGACAAAAGGTACCTATGAGAACAAAACATTTATGCCTCATGATGGTGATAATCCTCTTCAAGCGAGCAGAGGCTCTTACGACGAATAGTCTTCAAATCCTTTCTGCCCTAAATTATGCATTTTGTGAGAAGACGTCAGAAGGATGCTTTTACAAAAGAATCGTCATAAAGATGCTTCAATGACTTCAAACCTTTAGAGGGATTTACCAATCTCGACGTGATTTCCCCAGTTTGACTGTATTTGCACAACAAAGTCCTCAGACTGTGGAAGTAATGATTGGGGAACAAATTTGCCCCTGCTAGCTGGTAACTGTACCAAATTTGCCTCAGACTAAACTGTTGATTAAGAGATTCATATGGCCTTGACCTGGTTGGTTTTGCTGGCGAACCTGGAGTAGCTGGCCTTGACAACAATTCATTTTAAGATCTCAAACAATGTGCCCCAGAACACATGGTCTGCAAGAAGAAATCACTAAGAGGATTTTACAGAATAATTGTCGTCCAAGATGCATTCAATATTTTCAAACTCTTAGAGAGATTCACAAATCTCGACGTAACTTCCCCAGTTAAACTGTCTTGGAGGGATTAATCTAATCCCGACTTGATGGCTTCTGATTTACTGTTTTCGAGAGTTCTAATCTTGACTTGACTGCCCCTGATTAACTGAAGAGTTCTGCCCCATTTCAAATTTCCTTGATTGGCTTGGATTAACGGTGTTACAAATGATTGACCAATCCTTCAAATTAGTTGCCCCAGGCTGAGCTTCCTTTATCGAATCCCATTCCCTAGCTGACAGCGTTTGTTGGGCTTCCTTTGACGTTTGGATTGTCTTGCACGCAATGTCGTTCATTTAAAAATTGGCAATTCTTAATGTAAAATTCATGCAATCTTTTGGAAACATCTTTTGATGGAACACACACGGTGGAGTGGTCAAGTGATCAAAGTGAAAATGATTCAGTCATTTACAAATGATGGATAAAGTGATGAACACACACAATTAACAAAGATCATTAGGAGTCAGGTTATCCAACCTTGCTGTAATATGCTTTCAAAACAATCTTACCTCAATTAGGTCTTTTAAGGGTTGTAACGTGGCTCGGTTCACGGTTCATGAAACAAAGGATAAAGGCTCAAAGTTATTTGTCCCACCCATTCTCCGTGATGAACTCCACTCCTATGTTCAGTTAACTCAAACTATTCATTCAGGTTTTTACCCGTTTTTTAAGAATTGAATTGATGGTAGTTAGTGATGGTTTACAAACCTAATGTAGTCACAACTCCCTTACATTATTGGGTTGTCTTTTTCTATTTTGAGGATTTTGAAAGTGAAAGCTTTAAGGTTTTCCTCTTTTTATTATCCCTGACTTTTGCCTGAACTGTTTTCTTTTGAATACGCAGTCAGCGGGATGCCCAATTTTGCCTAAGTCCCCTTCACAGGTTTCGACTTAGCGGGCCTTTCAATTTTCTTTTTTTTTTCTTTTTTTTTTTCGTTGAGAAAGAAGGTGACTACCTTGATTAATGGCTTACAGTGAACCATCATCGTGTTTCATGCTGAAAAGCATCTTTGACACTTGTTTATTGTGTACGAAGGAAAACCTGAGTGCATCAACTCTATATGAAAAGTGTCATGTATGCACATATCTCCAAGTTAACTGAGAACTACCCGCCCCAGGTTTGAGATTTAAGGTTTTGTTTCTGTGAAGAAAGAAAACTCCTACTTCTAGGCTCGAAGGGTTTTAACGAGGGATTATCTTCCTTATTTCTCCAGTGTTTAGGGATTGAAACAATGCCTTACATCATTGGTAAAGTCAAATTGAAAGCATATCAACAGCAGTTATGAATATAGTTTTCATCATCCTCCCCAATCTTTGCTTCAAACAGAAATTTGGTAAAGAAAAGAAATTCTTGCATTTTCGTTTTTTCATTTTTTTTTGTTTTTGTTTTCTTATCACAATGAAAGACAAAGAGTGAAACGAATGGATTTAATCAAAAGATGCATAAACATTTCATTAATATGCCAATTTAAAATGAACAACCAACTTGCAAGCAAACACAAATGCAAAGAAACCACAACACAATGCTGAAACAGTTTACGAGCTGCCAGCCTTAGGGAATTACACTGTTTAACAAAACAAATTTCAAGCTTGATGCAGAGAAACACCTTCCACAACCACTTGCTCTTTGTGGTATAGTATTATGAGGGGCTTTGTAGGTCCTTTGCCACTTGCTTCAAGAGCTGAGCCACTGGTACTTGGTTTATCTTCTTGAAGTTCTAATAGCTCTAACAAGCTTTGCACTTTTAACCCGAAAACTTTGCACTCTTCCACCAGATGCCCCACTGTCCCAGTATGGTACTTGCATTCAACCTCTGGGTGATCTTCTTCAAGGATCAGATCTTTGTCAATAATCAGCTCTTGTACAACATGTCCTAATGCCAAACAATTTTCTAGTTCATGTCCTTCAGCCCCTTTATGGAACTCACAAGTTAAGTTTGCATTATGCCATGGCCCTGGCACAGGGTTAAAAGCTCGTGGAGTCACCAATGAATTCTGAATTAGTAGCGGGTACAACTTACTTAGCGGCACAGGAACTGACCTGTAGCATGCCTTGTTCTTTTTGACAGGATCTTTCTTATTCATGCTCTGGCTTTGGGAACCTTGAGGGGAAGCAGCCAATGGGTGCTGAGATATTCTTTTGGTGACCACCTGATGAGGTTTTGGCGTAGGCCCAAATGCTGGTTGACTACGGCCTGACCGTTGAAACTTAGGAGGTCCTTGAGCTGGAAGAGTCACTGGAAGTGACGGACTGATAACCTCTCTGGGTGTAATAGGATGAGAAACTCCCTCACTTTTCATCAAACTCTGCAAAGTTTCCAAAACCCAATTCATCTGCCCTTTGAGGATCTTGATTTCCTCCTTCAAGGTTTCTTGTTCTTTCAACAGTTCATTCATTGTTGCCATTGGTCCAGAATATTCTCTCTCTCTCTCACAAAGAAGAGGATAAGACTTCAGGCTGAGAAATGAAAATGTGAATGCGAGGACACGCTCATGCAAGGCAAAAAGTTTCATGGAACTCGAAATATTTACAAACATCAAGATATACCAAAAACTTTTCATTAATGTCAGTACTTCTTACAAGAGTTCTCTTCCTTTTAATGTCCATAATAACCTCTTGATGTTTACAAACAAAAAAGTCTGAGTTCCATGAAACTTTCATGATATGATGCTTATGGATGCATGAATGCAACAAACACAGGTAAACACATATTCACATATACACATAGATAAACAGACAAAGGTTTGGGGAAATTCGAGCGTGGGGCCAAGGTCTACCCTTCCCAAAAAGGAGTGTACTAGAGTTTTTTTACCATTGTAGAACAAGGTTCTTAAAGGTTCCCAGAGTCTCCAGCCCATCTTTCGGATATTATCAATTTCCAAAATAACTCGGTGGTCGATAATATTCTCAAGAGAGTCTCGTCCGAGTGTAGTATCGCGTATCAACTATTTGGAAATACTCCCTCATAGTCATCGCACTACATCCTAGTAAAGCCAAAGTGGGGTAATAAGTGATCTAAAGGTCCTCAATGGCATGGGTCCCTTATAGAAAGCAACATTGTTTTCACGAATACTCGATCAACAACACCAACCCTCAAAAAGGACCTCCATTGAGCGGTGGTTTTCTCAAGTTAGCTTAGTCGGGAATCAACTCCCTATAAGCCTTCTTGAATATACCACCTTCCTATCATAAGTACGCTCGAGCACGGGTATAGTGCTGTCTCACCACTTGAAATTCCCAAGAACCAAACATAACAAATATGCACATATTTACAAATATTCACAAATAGCAAGTATTTAAACAAAATAGGCTAAACCCTCAAAACAAAAGCATAATATCCCCAGTGAAGTCGCCATTTCTGTTGCGGTGAAAATTTGATATCAAGCTATTAATTAACTTGAACCTTATTTCTTTTACAACCGGTCTTTAATTTATCCAAAGGATAGGTCTAAAGAAAGAAAGAACCTTTTGCGCGATGTGACAACAATGCTTTTAAGAGATTCGGGGATTCGGGGGTTGGTTATATCTAGGGAAGGTATTAGCACCCTAAATATCTGTAGTACCCTACAGGAACCTTTTATTTAATTACTTGCTAAGTTTGTGAATCGTGCACTATGGTTTAAGGAGGGAATAAAAGTAAAATAAAGGCCTAAGTGGTTTTTCTAAATTTGCTCGCAAAGGTATCGCACCTTCTGCCTACGTATCCTGACTAGGATAGAATCAGAGCAATCGTAGTTCACCTCACCAGGGAAAGAACACTTGATGACGATCAAGGTTCAAAGGGGAACAAACATGACGACGTTTGTGTGGAGTTTGACAAAACTCCCTAAACTAAATTGTAAAAGGGGGAAGTAAGAAATCATGACGATGATTCTTACACAGAGTTGAAGAACTCTTTCCTAGGGTTCTAGTTGAAGAACACTCCTAGTATGGGTGGGTTTCTTAGACTTCAAGCAAAGTCTAAAGGCTTCTAGTCTAGGGTTAAGGTGACTTAACAAAGTCAAGGGATAGCAGAGATTTTGGTCCAAGACATTGACAGTCAAGTGGACAGACCTTCCTTTGGAGGAACAGTATTGTCGGCAACTGGACGAAAGCTAACGAGCTTCGTCGCTTGGGGATAAAATAAAATACAAACATTATTCAAACTTCATGGTGACAACCAATACAAAGATTAAAGACGGAAAGCAATGATGACAATCAGAGCAATTGTTTTGGTACGAGAACCGTGACGACAATTCGCACCTGGAATACCGTTAACAGACAGATGAGATAAACGTAAAGATAATTCGCGGTAAAAATTCTAACATGTTGACAAACATATATAGACATGATAACAATCAATTTTCCTGAGAAAACACAAGAGGAAACCTTTTAAATTTCATCCGCAACCAAATAGGGTTAATACCGTTGACGCGCGGATTGCGCACCATAAAACGTGGTGAAAAAAATAATCAAATATGGAAAATAAAATTATGACATGAAAGTACACATTAAAATAAACACAATGAAAAAAGAACGGGTGAAAAACGATAAAAAATGAGAGAGTTACGAATTTTTGAAGTTTATGTACAAAATAGGAAAAATAATAAAAGGGTTCGACCTCCACCCGGATCGAACCCTGGTCATGATGGTGAAAGGTATAATTGCGCGCATGTTCTTACCGCTGGGGCGGCTGTTACATCCATTAATCAAATGGAAACAATATGTATACAAGGCTTGTTTTGAATCATGGCTGGGCAAAATACATAATCAACACCAAATACGTTTTATACCGTATCTCACTAACCGCTCATCGGATCGAGGCAAATTTTATATGGATCTTGGGTAGAAAAATGAGAGGAAGAGGATGGTGATGTTAGTTTTTCCAAATTGTTCACCTAGTGAAAAAAACGATGACTGGTGTGTGTGTGTGTGTTTTGAATGCATAATGATATGGAAACATAATCGAAACCAAATACGTTTTATACCGTATCTCACTAACCGCTCATCGGATCGAGACAAATTTTATATGTAAATTGGGTAGAAAAATGAGAGGAAGAGGATGGTGGTGTTAGTTTTCTGAGATTCATTTTCCTGTGAAAAAAACGATAGCTGGTGTGTTTATGTGCTTTTGATTTGCAAAATGACATGGACACCTTGATACAAGCATGTTTAAGGCCAAGTAAGTTCACATACACATCCAATATATGATATATGACCAGTGGTAAACAAGTTTAGGACCAGGATATGCATATATGGGAAAGTCACATTCAAGTTGCAAGAACTCATAAAACAACAAATGCAAGTCAAAGTGGTTTTTGAGTTCGAGGTGCTCATGAGCTGTACCAATCATCAAAACATCTTAAACATGTGATATCTAGTGTGTGTAGGTGAAAACATCAGATCTGGAACAAACATATGAAAGTGTAGCATTCAAATTGCAATTTGTGTGTATTATGTGTGCGTGAAGCATGATGTGAAACAAATCATTGTGCAGGTTGTTTTCAATATTTTGGTTCATTCAAACACAACACATATGGTCATATGAAGCTGTAGAAACAATGAGATAGCAAGAATACACAAGCATTTCCAAATTGACATGTGAGAATGAGACATTTTGCAAAATGATGAACAATCATGCATGATGATGCACAGATGAAGTTCCAAAGCAAATTTAAACAATTTAATCATTTGTACAGCACATGTGGGTGATAAGTAGATGGTCTAAGCATTAAAGTTCCAAGGAAACTACCTGTCATGAGAATTGACCATGCATATGCAAGTTATCCACATAATGATGCACATGAAGATATGAAATTTGATACATGGCTTTCTTTCATCAAATTAAGGTTTCAACACATTATACATGAACCATATAAGGTGTATGTGGAGTGAGTTTAAGAAAAAAACAAGATTTGGTGCAAAATGGGTCTTTTGGTGACTTGTGTGTTTTTGTGTCATTTTGTGTTCACATGTGATATTTTGATGCAATGCTTAAATCAACAATGTGAATGCATAAACATGTTGTGGATGATCATAGAATCATGTTGGAAAGAAGAAAAACAAGTTTTCATGCTTTATGTCAAAAGTGACCAAGTGTGTGGTTTTGTGTATGTGAAAAGTGGTTTTGAAACATGAGATTTTGAAAGAGTTACTTTGAGGTCAAGGCAATCACACCAACATATTTCAAATGGTATATATGAGATGCTCAAATGCTAATTTGATGTAAAAATGAATTGGCATAAAAAAAAGGTAGTTGAGTGACTTGTTGCCTTACTGGATTTATGTCAACATATGAAATTAGAGTTTTATGCACAAGTAGGACAAGGTAAGCATACAAGCACATCTAAAATGCACATAGAAACATGTTGGAATCATGAAAATAGGCTTTGATGTCTTATGCAAGAATGTGATATTTCTACTGTCATGGTACATTTGGCAGCAATGGTAACAACACCAATGTTAAAGTACTTTGCAATTTTGATGTTATAACAGTATGAAAAAGGATTACCATATGATAATAGCTTTCAATTTTGGCAACTAATGTATACAACCAGCATGACAGTATCATCAATAATAGCAGTTGCAAACAACTCAAAGTTAACACACCTAACAAATAAGATAATCATGAAGGTCTATCAATCAGTTATGGTTTTAGGAAATGATTCTCAAACTGCTATGTCTAGGCATGAGACTATTATTAAATCAAAATCAGCAACTAACACCTCCCCCCACCAAACAGTTGATCTACTGTGGAATCACAATGGCAATTAACAAAACTGACAACTTTCCCCTAATTCAAATGGTTTTTAAAACAATTTTAAAGTTATATGCAACATTGTTTTTCACAATATGATAAAAGCAAGTACCATTAGTTTGAACAATAACAGTGAGGAACATTGTAGACAAATCAAAATGACCACATTCAACAATCATGGCAATGTAAATGATGTTCATCATACCAAAATTGTCTTTGACAGTAAGACACAAAACAATTTTCAACATACATAATGACCACAAAAAAACAACAAAATGTCATGAAAGGCACACAATGCTCATAGCTATCAAATTAACCAAAGTGCTTCAAAATAGAAGATACAAGAAATATGATGCAAAGAGTGATGTGTGCAACTTACATACCTCTTGTAGACCCCTTTGAACAAGTTAAAATAGCAGAGAAACCCAGAGATCTTTCACTTCACTTTTTTGCCTTTGAGCTTTTCTTCCACTTTAAGTAATCAACCACTTATGGTGCCAAAATAAAAACTATGAGTCTCCAATGGTTGCTAAGGGTCTTGACAGCTGAGATATGCTATATGTGAGGTGTCTAGGTGATCACAACCTCAAGGAAAGGTTTAGAACACACTTTGGTGGTTTTTGTGGCTTTTGGTCAAAGTAAGCTAGGTATGAGTTTGACTTTTTGATTTCTTGTGATTTTTGGTGGTTCAATGGTTTGTACACCTTATATATGTTATTTATAAAGTGTATGGATGATAGTTTAGGTGCTGGAACATGTATAACTTGATGTGGTAGAGATTTCACTTCAAGGCCATTTTTGAGTGTTTTGGTGAACTTTGTGATTTTTTGAGAAATTGAAGCAAGATGATGAAATTGTGATGACAAGGGTTATTTGTGGTTTCTATCAGAAGAGATCTACTTTCAATGAGGTGAGGGATCCCTCCTTTTATAGAGAAAATGATTGAGGTGCTTGCTAGGAAGTCTTGCTTAACCATGAAGCAAACTTGATATTTTCAACCACTTGCCAACTTGCCTTGCTTTTTCTGATCTTTGGCTGTCTCCTTAACCCAATGGACAAGTTTAAATGATGTTTCTACTGATAAATTACAGCCTAGGGGCTTGGTAGAGTGGCTGGAGCAGAATCACTTTCCACCTCATGCTTGGAAAAGTCAAAAATAACAACTTAGGCAATGAACTTCCAATCTTTAATTCTATGCTATCTCCATGCAATTTCTTTGTTTCAACTTGCTTGAGATGTTCAATATATCAGATAGTATGAGTTTGATAAGTTAGAATTGGCCCACTTGAGTGATAGAGGTGCTTTTGCAAAATTGGTCAATGTGGGACTAGTATGACAAATTACCAACTTTGAACACATGTATCTCTCAGCTCATAACTCACCTTGAGATGTTCTTATACAATTTAGAAAGCCCTCACATAGTACTAAAACTTTCATGTTGGCCAGAAATCTTGATTCTATTTGAAACTAGGTGAAAAACCCCCTTGAAGTTGGCTGATTTTAGCTTTTAAGGTGAAAATAACTTAGAAATTTTCTAAGTTATTTTCCCTTCTAGGAATGTTTTTGCTTATATCTCAAAAAGTATGCATTTTCTGGTTGTGGACTAGTATGGGACTTTTGTAGGACTTGTCAAGAGCTTTCAAATGAGCCTAGAACCAACTCAATTGGATGTGTGGTTAAGGAGATACGGTTTAGCCCCTTTCAAAACCCTAATTTCCTGATTTCTCGATTACTCTCTCATTCTTGATCCAATGATCATGAAAATTGATATGCAAGTCCATTATGACATAAGGAACAACTTTGATTCACAACTTGGATTCCAATTCTCAAAATTTGAGGAGTTGACTTTTCGGTCAACCGTACGATCGATCGGTGCCGATCGAGTCGCCTGTTGATATTCTGGACATCCTGGGACTTTGACACTTCTTGAATAGTCTTTAATAGCCTATATTAACTTCATGGACCTCACTCCCACCATTAAAACCTTTCCCAACATCAAAGTCAAACCACAGTTGACTTTCCACTAGTTAAAAACCCTAATCGGGGCCTCCTGACTGCACTGTTCTTGATTCTGAAACGATTTCTTCAAATTGACTTCCCATTTGACTTTGATATTGTCTTTGATTTCATTCCATGATTGAATTGGCCCAAATCATTGGTTGATCATTCCTTGATTTCTTTGAATTTGTCGGTGCGAAAACCCTGATTCATCTGTAACTTGACAATAATAAACTTGCGCTTGATTTAGGGTTAGATAATGCATGATCATGCTTCTAAAAATGATAATGAGAATCTAAGGGGTCAAAATTTGGGGTACAACAATATTTAATATCAAGATCCATTTTATTTTATTTTTCATTATCCCGTACGTTATCTATACCATATTTTACATATAAAATTCATAAATCTGGTTACAATTCAAGGTCCATTTTTTTCATTATTATTTCACACACAAAAATAGACTTGGAAAAGTGCATGGTTTTGGTCTAATGCTCCAACTAGCCCAAAACTCACGCGTATGTGTCGCTACCACGAAAATAAGGTGCCGACAAAACAGAAGAGTCGCCACCTTTCGTTATTTATCCCTCAGAATGGGAAAGGAAACGATCGGAAAAACCTGACGAAAAGGTATAAGACAAGGTCATCGCAACCATGTCTGGGTTCGGGAGTCGGTTACGCAAGGGGAAGGTATTAGCACCCCTCACGTCCATCGTACTCGATGGGATCCACGCTTGTTGTGTATATCTGACGGGTTAGTTTTATTTATCTACCTATCAAGGCTGGCTCAAAAAGAAAAGACAAATGACTCGGCAAAGCGTCGCACTTTATGCCTACGTATTCTCATCAGAGAATGAGAAATAAGAGTCAACGTAGTTCGGCTAACTACGGGTAACGGGGAAGGTGGCTCGCCAATACGTCAGTATTGTGCCTACGTGCTCTCAACAAATATGAGAGATCAGAGCTTACGTAGTTCGGGATAATACGGATTACGAGAATTCAAATTCCTCTGTTTTTCGAGTAAGGTTAACAGACAGTTCCAACAGTTTGGCGTACGCAGCTCGACCCTTGGAGACTTAGGCGTTACCGTTTGCGGTAGAAATGGGATTTACCACACTCTTTTCTTCAGAAAAGCTTCCTTTGAATTATGGGCCCACGGGGCAACAAGGTTTGAAGTTTGTTTTCTATTTTTTACAGAAGAAGTGTTTTTTACGGTTGTCTGCAACTAATATCGCACTAGAGACTATGACTTAGGAGTGAATGCGTCGCATGTCACCCTAAGGGTACCATACTAAACATCCTAACTGTTGAAGAGTGACCCTTCAACAATCATTTCCTAAGTAACTTAAGGCTCGTGACGTACGACATCAATTAACCTTTATTACTGTATTTTTGATATGTTTGAAGATGAGAAGAGAGAACATGCCCAACTAAGGGGAGACTATCAAGTCCTAACAGTTGTCATGCCAAGGATTCATCCTATGGTTGAGGTTTGAAACAGGGAACTCCTAGATGTTATCATGCATAGGTTTCAGCCTACAGTTCTAATCATCACTTCCTTACCAAAGGAAGTGAGATTCCTAGGGTATCATACCAAAGGGATACAGAAACAGACAAAGCATCAGCTAAACAGTAAACAGATAAACAGTAGAGATGCACATGCTATGCAGCAATACAAGCAGAGGGAGACCCACTCGACCTCTCGGCAATCAAGAAAAGCCAATAAATAACAGACAAGCAGAGGGAGCTCAACTCAACCTCTTATGCAAAAAAGCAAGGGGAGGATCACTTCAACCCGTCAATGCATTTAGGCCTAGAATCATCTACATGAGAGCCTATTCTAATGCAACACACCAGACAGTCACAGATACAGTCAAGCAATCAAGCACACGACAAACAAACAGCACAACAGACTCCAACAGCAGAACAGTCTTCAGGCCCAAGTTGTCCATCAGGAGAAAGGGAAAGAGAACTTCATCTTCAGATTCCAACTTGCTTCAACAAGAGAGTATGTGAATCATCACAAAGATCACTGCAGGATGAGGAGAAGCAGAAGGTAAACCAATGGAATCCCTCCAGGCACTCAACCACTCATCTGAGATAGGCATTTTCAAAGGTTCTACCTTTTGTGATATGCCACACATCCTTCCTAAGGAGGGATGAGGCTTCCACATAGGGACCTTGTATCATAGGATGGGAATGGCATGCACACAAAGCAAGCCATGTTTGTTTGAAGAAAGAAAACAACCTCTAAGGCTCTTCTTAAACCCTAATGAGGTATCTACTTACTTACCATTCTATCAAGGAAGAATACCCTACCTAGAATCACCTAATGGCCCTTTACAAGCCTAATCTATACACTTAACCTAGTTAGGATCACCTAAACTAAGGCCAATTTGTAAAATGGGAACTTAATAGAAAATCATTCCTAAAAATTCCAAGGAAAATACTACACTATCCTACATGTATCAACATTCTATGGTACAAAAACCTAAATCAAAAGGCTCAAACTAAATCTAAAACTTCAAGGGTACACTAAAGGGATCCATCCATGAACACTCCTAAACAACTACCCTAAAATCCTATTTAAAATCATCTAAAAATCATAACAAAAATCACATAACATCATTAACATGTATATAACCAGCACACAAAACATTAAGTCTTAATTCTCTACCATGAATGAGAAATAAAATCAACAAGCTCATCATACCAACATTCCATTATTAAAAACATACCACAATAGAAAATATGAAATTAATTACAAAAGAAATGGAAAATTAAAATAAAAAACATGGAAATATTCTAGACATTCCAAACTATATCCACAAATTTTTTCAGGATTTTATGCATTAAAATGCTATTTTCTTGAATTAAAAGCAAACAAGCATTAAAACAGAAAATAAAAGAAAAAATAAATAATGAAGGGAGGTGCAGCCAGTAGGATTTCACGTTTTATTCACTTGGGCCTCGCGCATGAGGGGGTGTGGATAGCGCGTGGGAACTGGGCCCAGCTAATATCAATTCAGCTCTATTATTCTCTAATTGGAACAACGCAAGGGGGTGCCACAAGTAAGGGTTTCATGCACTAAATGGTTGGGCCTAATCAACGAGGGGTGTAAGTAGCAACCAGGATGCAAGGCCCAGGGTTTCCTCCCATGAAACTTTGCGTTTCATTAAAGGGACCAAAGACACACGTGGAAGCGTTCTGATCATCAGATGAGCTTACTTATTCAACTATTCCACGGGATCCAATGGTTACGATATAACCTGGGATTTTAAACCCCAACACGGAGGGAAAAGAACCATGGTGGTTCTGCAACTTCACACGGTGGCCGGCCTAGCGCCGGTCATCCCCTACCTCGCGACGGGAAAAATACCAGACGTCTAACCTCAATGAAACCTCAATTTCTTTACATCATTCAACTCGTCTCTCTCCCTAGGTTCCTAATTCGTGCTTCATTTTCGTTTTTAAACCAATATTAAGGGAGATACATGAACAACAACTTGGATCACCATAACATCAACTCTCACGATTCATCATAAAAACTATACAGAATCCATCTATGTCTCAATTCTAACTTAACCACATGTAACTAAGGTCTTAAATGCACATAACTTAAGAGAAAATTTGAGATGAAAAACCTGACACAAAGCTTCGAATCTGGTGACTACTAGAGCTCCACGTGCTTCCAAAAGGTGCATATCCCTTCAATGGATGATAATGAACAATTCTTGAAGTCCAATTCTTTCTGAAACTCTCTCAATCTCAAAATTCGAATACCAAGTTTCAAGCTTCTTCACGCACTTGCTCCAACTGATTCTCAACCGAATTTTCCACCAGAAGCTTCTGGGAATGATCTAAATTCACTTTATAATCTGTTTGACACCTTTGGAGGCCCAAACAAAGCCCAATTTGTGATTTCTCATTTTCAACTCTCTTCCAAAATTTCAATTATGGTGTCCACGATTTTGCCCTGTTCTGGCTCTCAATTCACTTCAATTCTCTTGTTTTACAGTCATGGAGTGTAATTGGATGGTTTTGTTCCTTTGATTTCAACCAAAGAGATGTATTTGAAATGTTACTTCATCATGAAGTAATCCTCCAAATGACCATGTTATATACCTCAATTCAAAAATGTAATGATGCCAAAGTGTTTAGAACTTATTTTCCAATCAAAATGAGCACAAATTTGGCTTGAAATCATTCAATTACCAATTGTTTTGAATTTTTCCATTTTAATTCATTAAAATGGTCTTTTTGTGAAATTTCTTCAACCAATGCTTGATCTAATCCATATCAATGGACTCTTGATACTTGGATAAGCTAAAAACATCATTTTGAGCAACTTTCATGTTGAACAAAACTCCATTTGAAGCTTGCAGGATAGTGAAATTGACATATAATTCAAAATGACCTGTAATGTCCAAATACCCAAAATACCCTTGACTTGTCAAAGCCATAACTTGAGTTCTATAAATTCAATCATGGACTTCTAGTACTCTTTAGAAATATAAGAGAATAAGGAACAACATTCATGTTGACCAAAAGTTCATAGGAATCATCCTTCTAGGGCAAAAGTGTCCTGTAAGTTGGGTAACTTTCAAGCTCCAAATTCACATGCCTCAGATGACTTGTAACTTGTCTGACCCATAACTTGAGTTCTATAAACCCTATCAAGGACTTCTAGTACTCAAATTAAAGATAAGATCATGACCTACAACAATAATGTTAGGGTAAAGATGATATGACAATCATATATTGAGTTAAATGGCCTTGGAGTCAGGGGTCCAACTAGGGGATTTTACACTGTCAAGTCTTAGAAACCCTAGCCTGAAACTTCTCAAACTCTTCAATCATGATGAGTTGGCCTTGGAATCATCCTTATAACATCTCAATGTATCAATCCATGGTCACATGGCTCTTGAATTAAGTCTCAACCTTCTTCAAATCCTTAGTTGACTTAGGGTTGACCCAGTTAAACCCTAGCTGCATCACTCATGGTTGAGGCTTCTTAATCTTGCACAATGACCTGTCTAGGCCTCAAAGTGATCTTCAACACTTCTCATGAGCTCTCTCAAGACATCAAGTCCAACTTCATGGCCTCAGAATCATCTGATGATCTTCCCACAACCCTCAAGTTAGGAGACCTACACACTTGGTTTCAATCACTCTCTCTGAGGATCTTTTAACTTCTTTGACAAGGATATCAACCCTTGAACACTTGAATAACCTTCTTAGCTAGCTTAAGAGTCTTGTGTAGCTCTTAATTGGTAATCATACCTCCTGATCTCCTGCATACATGTCAATGAAATGAAAATGATAATGCTAATGTGAATGAAATGAAACACAAGCTAGGTAAAGAATAGTTGGGCAAATTTTGGGGTGCAACAGCTGCCCCTATTCAAACGACTTGGACCTGACTGAGTGAGAAGCGAACGACTCTCAAACAATCAAGGTAAAAGACGGTTGAATACCAACAAACCTGGAAATTTGTCAACTGCACAAGTACACGGTACTCTGATGGGGACAAATCTTCGGAAACTGAAATAATAGTTGCGCGACAACTAGCTGGAGAAATACTGATCTAAACCTCCGTCAGGATGGTCCTCTGATTTCAACGTAGATCTTCGTCCTCAAATCATCAAGGGATCACCGATTACACGGTAATTGGCGATCTGCCAACCGCACAGGTAAACAATACTCTGATTGGTAGGAACATCTTCAAAACTGAGCATGACAGTTGCACGGCAACTCTGTTGGGGAATTGGTCACATGGTAACCGGAAATTTGCCAATCGCACAAGTAAACGATACTTTGGTTGGTAGGACAAACTTCGAAGTTTGAAATGGCAGTTGCACGACAACAGGCCCAACTCTCCATCAGGATGATCATCAGCTTTTACTGCAGCTTCTTCCTCAAATCATCAAGGGATCACCGGTTACACGGTAATTGGTGAATGGTTTAATCTCAAATCTTCGTAAGGGCGATCATTTGATTTTGCTGTAGATCTTCGCCCTCAAATCATCAAGGGATCACCGGTCACATGGTAACTGGTAAATGATGGTTCATTATGCCGTCGGGCAATCTGTGCCACTGCAGAAGAATTCCTTATCGTCGCCTATGGACTCATCATGTCGCTAGGAACGTCGACAACATTTCGTCGGAATTCATCAGTAAGTCAATAAGGGATCACCAGTTATTCGGTAACTGGTGAATGATGGCTGATTCTTCCGTCAGGCATTCTGCGCCACTACAGAAGAATTCCTTATTGTCGCCTATGGACTCATCATGTCGCTAGGAACGTCGACAACATCTTCGTCGGACTTCATCAGTAAGTCAATAAGGGATCACCGGTTATTCGGTAACTGGTGAATGATGGTTGATTCTGCCGTCAGGCATTCTACGCCACTGTAGAAGAATTCCTTATCGTCGCCTATGGACTCATCATGTCGCTAGGAACGTCGACAACATCTTCGTTGGACTTCATCAGTAAGTCAATAAGGGATCACCGGTTATTCGGTAACTGGTGAATGATGGTTGATTCTGCCATCAGGCATTCTGCGCCACTGTAGAAGAATTCCTTATCGTCGCCTATGGACTCATCATGTCGCTAGGAACGTCGACAACATCTTTGTCAGACTTCATCAGTAAGTCAATAAGGGATCACCGGTTATTCGGTAACTGGTGAATGATGGTTGATTCTGCCGTCAGGCATTCTGTGCCACTGCAGAAGAATTCCTTATCGTCGCCTATGGACTCATCATGTTGCTAGGAACATCGACAACATCTTCGTCGGACTTCATCAGTAAGTCAATAAGGGATCACCGGTTACTCGGTAACTGGTGAAGGGCTACTCTCAAATCTCCGTCGGGATGATTATCAGATTTAAGCTGCAGCTTCTTCCTCAAATCATCAAGGGCTCACTGGTCACTCAGTAACCGGCGATACATAGCTGATATTACCGTCAGGCATTCTGCGACACTGCGGCAGAAGGATTCCTCGGGAATCATCAGGTCATTAGGAAATTTTTAACAATCAAGTTAATTATGCCGTCGGGAATTCCAAGAACATCTCGGGCATCAGCCGAAATTTGTTAGCAAGTCTGAAATAGAATCCTTGGTCAATCATGAACCCAATTGGGATATCTATTCTTTCACCGTCGGGCACTCCGCGTCAGTTGGGAGAACTGCTTCGGCCTCGCAGTCGGACTTCATCAGTATGTCTTTAAATGGGATCCTTAGTCATTCACGGATCAATAAGGATACACAATCTTTTACCGTCAGGCACTCTGTGTCAGCTAGGAGAATTACTTTGACATCGTAGTTGAACTTCATCGGTAAGTCAGGAGATTTGGCACTACTGCCAGACTTCAATCACCAAGTCTTCAAGGGAAATTTCAACTTCTCTGTTCAAAACCTGCTGAGGATGACACCTCTCTGCTGGAGATTCTGGAGAACTATCAAGTAACTCTGCTTCGGGGATTCAGAAATCATTCTGGATGAATCACCTCTGCTGAGGAATTCAAGAATCATCTTGGACAAATAACTCTGCCGGGGACTTCAAGAATCATCTTGAGCAAACAACTTCGCTTGGGACTCCAAGAATCATCCTGAGCAAACAACTTCGTTGGGGGCTTCGAGAATCATCCTGAACTAATAACTCTGCTGGAGATTTTAGGAATCATCCTGAGCAAACCCTCTGCCGGGGACTCCAAGCATCAACTTGAGCAACCAACTCTGTTGACTTCACTGGGGATTTTAAGAATCATCTTAAGCAAACAACTTTGCTGGGGAATTCAAGATTCATCTTGAGCAAACCATTCTGCGTAGGAACACCTGCAAAACAAGAACAACAGCGACCTTGCTCATGTTTCATATGCATATGCTTTGACAATGGCGCAATGCTCCACACGGTGGAAATGCTACGCTTTTTAGGGTAAACGTTATGCCATCATGCAAAATGCTACGACCACATCAGCAAAATAAATACTGAAGGGAAAATCCTCCTGTCAAGGAGAAAGGACCACTCTGGTGGAGAGAAGGAATCATCCTGCCGAGGAGAAGAAGTCACACCAATCTCAATTGGACAAAACTTGGGGAAACGAACTCCAGACGACTGCTGCATGGGAATAAAATTCTTCGAGAACCTGTAATCGCTCAACTAGGTATACGAACCACAAACTGCTGAGGACAAACGATGTCAATCACAGAAATAAATTGCACGACCTTCACAGATAGCCTATTCCTGGGGATACAGACTCCGATGGGGAAATAAAACATCAGCTATTCAGTACTCTCTACTGGGGAGCACCAATCATGGCCTGAACGGCTTCCAAGGACTCGGCTCTCTTGGGGAACTGCAAACTCGGCTGAGGATAGGTAACCAGACGCTGGAATCAAACCTTCCCGCCGGGGAGAGTACAACTCTGTGGGGAATTTCAATTCCGCTAGAGACTTCAGTCTGGACTATCGGAAGCTGAACACTTGCAAATAGTCTTCTACGAGAACTGTACATTGGTCCAGTGCTGGGGAATAAATATACACTTCTGCGTATGACTTAGTTGGGGAAGCGACGAACCTTCCTCAGGATACATCTGGTTGGGGAGAATCTTCTCTGCTTGGGGAGACATATCAATGCTCACGGTCCCATGTTCAGACTCCGTGGGGAGACACTGCTGAACTTGCTGGGGAAGAAGGAATCATCCTGCTTGAAAAACATGCCATGAAACGAACTCGAGATGGCTTGCCCCAGAATCTTCCGATAACTTCTGACAAACTCTGACAATCTATGCCAACACGGGGAGGAACGCCCCTTTTGCTTTCAGCTTTTGTCCCAGCCTGTGGGATCTCTTTGGGGACGTTCCTTGAAAAGAAATCTGCAATCTCTGCACCCAGATCTGCCTCAGCATCTTGAACCTTGCAAAGGTGCTTCAAGTTAATAACCTTCAGGATAAGGATGGCTTCGACGCTCTCGGGGTGACCTGCCCCAGTCTTGTCATGACTTTGTCCCTCATGGGCTGATCTGTGGGGGTAATACCCTTGGCTGCGAGAGAGATTCATCAAATTTCTACCTGATTGCCCCGGATTAACGATTTCTAGATGGCTGACTCCCATGCTGCAATCATTTTCCATAGCTTGCCCCGATTCGCCGGGATACTCAGGTGCTCTGAATTCTGTCCTGATCACGTCTTTCCATCGTGGGAACTTTCCTGCCGTCAAGCGCTTACTCGCTAGTAAAACAAACTGTTCTGCATAAAAGACATATCAAATACAATGCATATGGCAGTTTTCAAAATCCATTCCTGTTCACTGGAAAAAAAAATTTATGACATAAAAATATATGAAATCATTCATTAACATGCCAACATTAATACAACACTGTAATGGGAATCATATCTAGGAGTCAGTTCCGATGCGATTTTTGCCGAAGTATGCTTTCGAAACAAACCTATTTCAATTAGGACTTTTACCGGTTGTAACGTGGTCAGGTTCACGATTTAAGAAGGAAAGGATACAAACTCAAAATTCATTTTAACCCACTCATTCTCCTTGATGTTCTTCGATCCTACGTTCAGCTAATTCGACCTTAGCGTTCACCTTTCAAAGGTTATATGACAGGAGTGACGGTCCAGGAAACCACGAGTTTCAGAGTGACAGTCATTCGCTTTTCGTCTTTTTTGGGCACCGGTAGCCATACGATTTCGTTTTTTCTCGAGGATTTTCTTTCGTAATCCTTTTTCGCTTTTCGTTTTTTGTTTTTTGTTTTTTCGTTTTTTCCTAACTTTTACCTAAGTCACTTGCTTTCAAGATTCGACTTAGCGGGCTTTTTCTTTTCGATTTTTTTTTCTTTTTTTTTTGTTGAACAAATCGTATGGCATCGACTCGTATGACTTGTTAAAGAGATTGTAACTGTTTCACTCCTGATCGGCCAGGTTTAACCGTCATGGTTTTTTAGGTACGACCTATAGCGGTGTGATTGATCCTCTAACGAACACT
Source organism: Lathyrus sativus (assembly GCA_963859935.3). Taxonomy (NCBI): domain Eukaryota; kingdom Viridiplantae; phylum Streptophyta; class Magnoliopsida; order Fabales; family Fabaceae; genus Lathyrus; species Lathyrus sativus. Next base: position 495,121,776 of record OZ012741.1, read on the forward strand.
CCTTGTTGTAATTTGAACGCTTGGTTAAATCAACTGACACCTACCCTGCCCCGGGTTAAGATTGAGGATTTTTTTATCTTCAGAAAGAAACTCCTACAACTAGGCTCAAAGGGGTTAACAAGAGATTATCTTCCTTATATTTCCGGTGTTTGGGATTTGAAACAATGCCTGTACATCATCAACAGATTTTTTGTTCAAAAGCATAGCATCGGAAGCCTACGCATCATTGGATTTCGTCAAGCCTACGCATAATTGGATTTCGTCATCCTCCCCGGATTCCACTTAAACAAGCGTTTGAAATAAAAGAAAGTAATAGAGTGAACACGAATGGATTAGTTCAAAACATGCATATTTATTTCATCATCAATATCAATTGAAAAACAATCATGTTTTACAAGCAAAATTTGCAATTCTACAGGAAAGAAACTACAAATGTAAAGAAATGACATGATAAAATGCAGATTGCCAGCTTTCGGGGAACTGGGCTTTCACACTTATTTGCTGCTGAGGGGAGCTACCCTTGAAGTCTTCAGACTCAATCAGAAGAACGACTGTTGTGAGGTCGACTCTGATTCGGGCTCCGATAGTTTTGCTGCCACGGAGCGAGAGGTTGCCGAGTCTGCATGGCAGAAACAGTCCGGAGACGAGGTTTGACCTAGTGAGGATCCTCTTTGTTCAGGGGCTTTCATCCTGGAGCTCGACCCAGGAACATGAAAAAGTTGTGGGCAAGAAGATTCAGACTTCAAAGACTGCGGGATATACTCCTGATCCTTCTCATCTTCAGATGAGATCATGGGAACACCCATCTCTTTTGCATGATAAGGGATAAATATGCCTGATGCTTTCATGCCGCCCAACACGAGTTCAATTGTTCTTGACTCAATCATGTCTTGAACCTTATGCTTAAAAGCTCAACAGTTCAATATATCGTGCCCCGGTGCTCCAGAGTGGAAATCGCATCGGGCGTTCGCGTCCCAGTCGGGTGGCAGTTGTCCAGTCATTGGAGCCAACGTTCGAAGTTTAACCAACTGTAGTTGGAGCAGGAGTTGCAACAACTGGTCATAATCCATCGGGATTGGATCGAGGATTCTGTCAGATAGTCTCCTCTTTTGACCCTATCTTCTAGGGTTGTCTTGCAGAACCAGACGTGGCTGTTAACGGGAAACGTTTCGAGCTTCATGCTGCGCAGAGGGTCTTTTAGGCCTATCATGCCTTGGTGCGGGTTCGTCAGATACCCGTGGAGCAAGTATGTCGGCTGCAGCCTCAGGCTTCTGCTCACATTCTCTTCGGAGTATGTTCTTTAGCACTTCCGCCATTAGGCCCACCTGATTCTTTAGCTGCTCATTCTCCTCTTTGAGCGCCTACTGGTCCCTCATAACCTGCCTCAGCTGGCCTCAGACCTCTCTCAGCTCCGCTTGAACCTGTTCCATTGCTCGGGTCAACCTGAGACAGTCCTGAAACAACCTGCATACACAAAGGGTTAGAAAAACGGCAAGGCGCCCGTTATGCAAATGATTCATGCAAATGCAAACGTGTGTCTGTGCCTTAGGGATATTTCTCCCTCGATTCTAGTGCCAGAGTGCCAGTGCTGATAATAAGAAGTTCGGATCCAGTCATGGAAATAACATCTTGTATATATATAAAGCCCATCAAGGCAGCATACAATGTCACTGAATACAGGTAGAACCAAAAGCATGACCTTGACCAACAAGCCTGGTGATGGTCAGCATACAACAATGATCAAAAACATAGGATTACAAATATAGTCAAGCACGGGCACGGGCACGAAACTCTTCTAACAACCCCTTCGTTTCTGGATGATTAGGCTGAGTGAGTAACCCCTCGACGAGTAACTCCCTCTACATAATAGTGTATTGAAGACCTTCAACGAAGTCTTCCCATGCTCCTTCGTCGAAGCAATCTTCTAACCTCCGTTTCTTGGATTCGAACTTCTGCTTGCGATCCTTCAGGTTAGCGAGAGCCTTGTTTAGCAGGTCTTCAGCGGCATATCTGCGAGCAGTTTCCTCATCAAACCTCTTCTCACTAGCCTTCACCCGAGCTTTCAATTTGGAGATCTGTTGTTTCAGTTTATCCTCCCGTTCCTTGCCGTTGGCTAGAGTGGCATTCCACTGTTGGTTGAACTTGGAGATTCTCCGGTATGCTTCGTCCAGGTTCTGCTTCTTGGTGGCAAGCACATCATTGACAGATTTGAAGTCTAGACCCAAGCGTTCATAATCAACTATCTGCTTAGTCAAGTTTGTACCCAACCTGTTCACCAACTCTGCCTGCTTCTTGTAGGACTGGACGACTTCACTTCTCTCGCTTCTAACCTGTGCCAGCTCTTTCTCCAATTCTTCATTGACCTTCTTCAACTCTTCCTTTTCAGCCACTACCTGTTCATACTTCAGGATGTCCACAGTAGTTGGCTTCTCATTCATGAGGGGAGCTGGAGGAGCCACTGGAGGAAATGGCATCAAAGATTGTTGTGCTCTATTCCGAACCCAACTCACATAAGGCTTATAAGCCTGGCTGTTGCTCTTACCCAACAGTGTCTTTCCTCGTCTGTGGATGTTAGCCCAAGCATGCTCTAGCTTGGTCAGCATGTCACTATCAAGCGACCCGTTGAGGTACAGAGATTCCTGCACCTCCTCATCTTTCGGCGGACCTCTCAAGGCATACCCGAACTGTCTGACAAGCAGTGAGGGATTGTAGTTAACACATCATTTTCTCCCAATCAATGGAACATTAGGAAAACCACTGTAGTTGTGGATGACTTCAGTACCCAGCATATCCCGGTCAAACCAAACGATGCTCTCTGCGGATAAACCCATCAGGCATTCAGACCACTCAGTTGTGGCTGCAGAAGAAGCAAAGAGACCCTTCTTGGGCATGTGGCTATCAAACCACCGGTATAACAGAGGAGTGCAACAGGACACCATTTTCCCTCTCCTGTTCTCATTCTTGTAGTGGGTAGAATGATACAGGTCACCAAGCAAGGTGGGAACTGGATTCCCTGAGGCAAGCAAGTAGAATGCGTCAGCATCTACGAAGTCGGGAAGATTCGAGAACAGCACAATCTTGTATATGCACACAGCCAGAACAACACTGAACACATCCCAACGATCCTTCTTAGCAAACTTTTGAGCTACCTCCACCATAAACGATATAGGGAAGCCAAACACTTTGTCTCTCCGAGTGAACCCTTTTCTCAATTCAGACTCATCCAAATGCAAGATAACTGTTAGGTCAACCAGCTTAGGTTCAGCGTCAACATGGTGAAAAGGCATTTGATCCTTAACAGGAATGCCTATCAAGTCAGCATACTCCTCCAGAGTAGGGGCCAAAACATAGTCGAGAAACAGAAAACATCTCAGCGGGGCCTCGTAAAACTGTAGCAACGTGTACAAACCACTGATCTCATGGGCGGAGGGCTTGTAGACATACTTCAACAATCTCCCATACGTCTTCTTGAATTTTTCCAGAACTGTCTCATCAACCAGGGTCTTCAAACTCAGGATGGCGCTGGCATCTGGTGTAGGAAATCTGTAGGCAATGGTTCTCTTCAGAGTCTCCATGATGGCAAGGGAAGCTAGCTCACTAGAATCAGGGACGAAGTATGCACCTGCAACACAGACACACGTTAATGATATGCCAATGAAAATGCAAAGACATGCAAGATGCGAGATGCAAGAATGCTAGGATGCTGCAGGAGATCAAGGCTGCTATTGAGGAGACCACGACTCTGTTTCAGCGTAACCACAACACTACTCTGACAACAAAACCCTGAAGAGGACCAATAATTCTGCTCTGTCAAGAACAAACACATCTCTGATGATAAGAACCCCTGATACCAACAAAACTGATTCAATGTCAAGAAAACCAGGTTGTCTGAAGGTTAAGGTTTCCTACAGTAACCCGACCCTGCTCACAGGTCTGGACCTAATCACGGACAAGGTTCGGCATCCTATGCGTTTATCAGCGTCACAGACTTTCAAGAAACGATGATACGATACCCAGAAGGTGTGGCATCATCATCTCTTGAAGCGACCTCTCTTAGCTGAATCACAACTGATCAGTCCTCAGAGTCGACAACCCTCAGATCCAACCTCACATCGAGCCCTAAGGGCCAAAAGAGAAGTCATCAAAGAGGATCTCGTTTGAGTGTGGATTTCATGGGGATTGGTGCATGCTAAGCATACAGGTCCATCACTAATCTCCACTCTAATACTAGGCGTATGCTCTCAAGCCGGGGTTTTGGCTCATCACTCGTCAAAATGCCCATCCCCACAACAGCACAGATAATCATATCATACTGAAAATAAAATGCGATAAATAAATGCAACCCACCAGGGTAAACACGCAAGCGCTAGGATTGACTCGCATAGGGAACCGTTGAATTCCCCAACAGAGTCGCCAGCTGTCGCTACCGCGAAAATAAGGTGCCGGCAAAACAGAAGAGTCGCCACCTTTCGTTATTTATCACTCAGAACGGGAAAGGAAATGATCGGAAAAACTTGACAAAAAGGTATAAGACAAGGTCATCGCAACCATGTCTGGGTTCGGGAGTCGGTTACGCAAGGGGAAGGTATTAGCACCCCTCACGTCCATCGTACTCGATGGGATCCATGCTTGTTGTGTTTATCTGACGGGTTGGTTTTATCTATCTACCTATCAAGGCTAGCTCAAAAAGAAAAGAAAAATGACTCGGCAAAGCGTCTCACTTTATGCCTACGTATTCTCATCATAGAATGAGAAATCAGAGTCAACGTAGTTCGGCTAACTACGGGTAACGGGGAAGGTGGCTCGCCAATACGTTAGTATTATGCCTACGTACTCTCAACAGATATGAGAGATCAGAGCTTACGTAGTTCGGGATAATACGGATTACGAGAATTCAGATTCCTCTATTTTTCGAGTAAGGTTAACAGACAGTTCCAGCAGTTTGGCGTATGCAGCTCAACCCTTGGAGACTTAGGCGTTACCGTTTGCGCTAGAACTGGGAGTTAACGACACTCTTTTCTTCAGAAAATCTTCCTTTGAATTATGGGCCCACAGGGCAACAAGGTTTGAAGTTTGTTTTCTATTTTTACGGAAGAAGTGTTTTTTACGGTTGTCTGCAACTAATATCGCACTAGAGACTATGAATTAGGAGTGAATGTGTCGCATGTCACCCTAAGGGTACCATACTAAACATCCTGACTGTTGAAGAGTGACCCTTCAACAATCATTTCCTAAGTAACTTAAGGCTCGTGACGTACGACATCAGTTAACCTTTATTATTGTATTTTTGATCTGTTTGAAGATGAGAAGAGAGAACAGGCCCAACTAAGGGGAGACTATCAAGTCCTAACAGTTGTCATGCCAAGGATTCATCCTATGGTTGAGGTTTGAAACAGGGAACTCCTAGATGTTATCATGCATAGGTTTCAGCCTACAGTTCTAATCATCACTTCCTTACCAAAGGAAGTGATATTCCTAGGGGATCATGCCAAAGGGATACAGAAACAGACAAAGCATCAGCTAAACAGTAAACAGATAAACAATAGAGATGCACATGCTATGCAGCAATACAAGCAGAGGGAGACCCACTCGACCTCTCGGCAATCAAGCAAAGCTAATCAATAATAGACAAGCAGAGGGAGCTCAACTCGACCTCTTATACAAACAAGCAAGGGGAGGATCACCTCAACCCTTCAATGCACTTAGGCATAGAATCATCTATATGAGAGCCTATTCTAATGCAACACACCAGACAGTCACAGAGATAGTCAAGCAATCAAGCACACGACAAACAAACAGCACAACAGACTCCAACAGCAGAACAGTCTTTAGGCCCAAGTTGTCCATCAGGAGAAAGGGAAAGAGAACTTCATCTTCAGATTCCAACTTGCTTCAACAAGAGAGTATGTGAATCATTACAAAGATCACTGCAGGATGAGGAGAAGCAGGAGGTAAACCAATGGAATCCCTCCAGGCACTCAACCACTCATCTGAGATAGGCATCCTCAAAGGTTCTAACTTTTGTGATATGCCACACATCCTTCCTAAGGAGGGATGAGGCTTCCACATAGGGACATTGTATCATAGGATGGGAATGGCATGCACACAAAGCAAGCCATGTTTGTTTGAAGAAAGAAAACAACATCTAAGGCTCTTCTTAAACCCTAATGGGGTATCTACTTACATACCATTCTATCAAGAAAGAAAACCCTACCTAGAATCACCTAATGGCCATTTACAAGCCTAATCTATACACTTAACCTAGTTAGGATCACCTAAACTAAGGGCAATTTGTAAAATGGGAACTTAATAGAAAATCGTTCCTAAAAATTATAAGGAAAATACTACATTATCCTACATGTATCAACATTCTATGGTACAAAAACCTAAATCAAAAGGCTCAAACTAAATCTAAAACTTCAAGGGTACACTAAAGGGATCCATCCATGAACACTCCTAAACAACTACCCTAAAGTCCTATTTAAAATCATCTAAAAATCATAACAAAAATGACATAACATCATCAACATGTATATAACCAGCACACAAAATCTTAAGTCTTAATTCTCTACCATGAATGAGAAATAAAATCAACAAGCTCATCATACCAACATTCCATTATTAAAAACATACCACAATAGAAAATATGAAATTAATTGCAAAAGAAATGGAAAATTAAAATAAAAAACATGGAAATATTCTAGACATTCCAAACTATATCCACAAATTTTTTCAGGATTTTATGCATTAAAATGCTATTTTCTTGAATTAAAAATAAACAAGCATTAAAATAGAAAATAAAAGAAAAAAGAAATAAAAGAAATAATGAAGGGAGGTGCAGCCATTAGGATTTCACGTTTTATTCATTTGGGCCTCGCGCATGAGGGGGTGTGGATAGCGCGTGGGAACTGGGCCCAACTGAATATCAATTCAGCTCTACTATTCTCTAATTGGAACAATGCAAGGAGGGTGCCACAAGTAAGGGTTTCATGCACTAAATGGTTGGGCCTAATCAACGAGGGGTATGAGTAGCAACCAGGATGCAAGGCCCAGGGTTTCCTCCCATGAAACTCTGCGTTTCATTAGAGGGACCAAAGACACACGTGGACGCGTTCTGATCATCAGATGAGCTTACTTATTCAACTATTCCACGAGATCCAACGGTTACGATATAACTTGGGATTTAAACCCCAAAACGGAGGGAAAAGAACCATGGTGGTTCTGCAACTTCACACGGTGGCCGGCCTAGCGCCGGTCATCCCTTACCTTGCGACGGGAAAAATACCAGACGCCCAACCTCAATGAAACCTCGATTTCTTTACATCATTCAACTCGTCTCTCTCCCTAGGTTCCTAATCCGTACTTCATTTTCGTTTTTAACCAATATTAAGGGAGATACATGAACAACAACTTGGATCACCATAACATCAACTCTCACGATTCATCATAAAAACTATACAAAATCCATCTCTGTCGAACCACATTTCCGCGCCTTTAGAGCGAGGGTCATTTTTCCAAAATGTCTCTGTGATTTTTCGAGGTGCGACATCATCCGATGGGTGTTTAGGAATAAACTAGATGAAAACGGAGTTATAACTCACAATAAGGCGCGATTGGTCACCCAGAGGTATAACCAAGAGGAGGGAATCGACTATGAGGAAACTTATGCGCCGGTTGCCCGACTCGAGGCTATACGCCTTCTGCTTGCTTTCGCTTGTGCGAAATATTTGAAATTATTTCAAATGGATGTAAAAAGTGCTTTCCTCAATGGATATATAAATGAAGAGGTTTATGTAGCCCAACCTCCCAGGTTTGAATCCCATGAGTATTCTGATCATGCCTACAAGTTAAAACGAGCTTTGTACGAACTCAAACAATCCCCTAGGGCTTGGTATGACCGTCTTAGCAAATTTATTCTTGGTCAAGGGTACTTAAGAGGAAAGGTTGACACAACTCTCTTCATTAAACATCAAGGAAAACACTTAATCCTGGTGCAAATATATCTTGATGATATTATTTTTGGATCAACTAACATGAATATGGTAAGAGAGTTTTCTAGATTAATACAGGGAGAGTTCGAGATGAGCATGATGGGGGAGCTCAACTATTTCCTCGGATTACAAATCAAACAACTGAAAGAGGGTACATTTGTGATCTAGACAAAATATTGCCTTGAGCTTCTCAAGCGTTTTGACATGGTAAATTCCAAGGCGATTGATACTTTGATGCCTACATGTGTAAATCTCAACCGATACGAGAATGGTAAAGATGTAGAGGTGAAAAAGTATAGAGGTATGATTGGATCTCTCCTCTATCTTACCACATCTCGACCCGACATAATGTTTAGTGTTTGCATGTGTGCAAGGTATCAATCATGTCCCAAAGAATCTCACTTGAAAGCTGTAAAGTGCATACTTAGATACCTCTCTGGTACTCCAAAGTATAGGCTTTGGTATTCTAAGGGTAATCTCCTGGTTGGATTTTCTGATTCCGACTTTGTTGTTTGCAAATTGGATACGAAAAGCACAAGTGGCATTTGTCATATGTTTTCAAATTCTTTGGTGAGTTGGCATAGCAAAAACCAAGTTTCCGTTGATCTGTTAACAGCTGAAGCGGAATACATTGCGGCCGGTAGTTGTTATGCTCAAGTCTTATGGCTTAAGCAACAATTGCTCGACTTTAATCTAAAAATTGAACGTGTTCCGATCTTTTGTGATAACACTAGTGCCATTAACCTAACCAAGAACCTGTATTACATTCACGCACCGAGCATATCGAAATATACCATCACTTCCTTAGGGATCATGTGGAGAAGGGTGATGTGGTATTTGAGCGTGTTGATACTAAGAATCAACTTGCGGATGAAACCACTTGCTACAAAACCTTTCTTTCACATCCGTATAGAACTCGGTGTTCTCGACATCTCAGATCGTGTTTAGGAGGTCTTTACCGCATGCTTTATATATATGTGTTTTGTTCATATTTTTTATCAAACCAATGAAGAAGTATAGAGCCATATGTGAGGGATTTTGCTATCAATTGGAGTTGAGGTACTATCTTTCCTTATTCGCAAACTCTCGCATTCACCTCATTCGTGTAAAGTAATGTATCAAGCTATGTGTTGTTGTTGATGTTTATTTCATGATTAAGCATGTTTCATCCCTTTGCATGTTTGAAAATTGAGTATGTTGTCTATTTATGTCTTTTGGATGCTTGTTTGAACCAAATTAATGAATTGTGCTATTTTCAACTATATGAGTCGACCTACACAGGATTTCGGTCGACTCACAAAACTGCAATTTTTCAGGTTTATAAAGCACGTCCGATCAGGTCGACTCAAACACTATGAATTTCTCACTATGTTTGTTCTTACAGTATGCGTCGATGCACAACCTGCATAGGTCGACGCGTCGCGCGATGATGCTGGATAATTCTCTTTTTTTTATGAACTGTTCAAATTCCTTAATTCATTTAATGCATTTATTTTCATGGTATGCATTCAAACTACATCATCACTAGCATTTATATTGTTCATTGTACCTACTCAAGGCTATCTCTCTACCTCTCCTCTTCCCAAAGTCTTCTTCAAAACCTAATTTCTCCATCAAAAAGGTAAAGTTAGTTTCTCCTATTTGTCCCAAAAGGAAAAACTCTATTTCTACTATTCTTCATCTTCAAATAGTTAATCAAATAGCTACAAGAAGAGCTACTGGAAAAAGCACTACTCGAGCTCCATCTGCTCAAGCTGGTTCGTCTAGAGCTACGTTGCCGGTAACAAGTATCTCTCTCTTACATCCTGAATACTCTGAGATTTATGAGAAATTTTTAGCAAAGATCCATAGTCAAGCAACATGTTTACTATAGAAGAGCTGCTGAGAGAATGCATATACAAGAAGTGATTGACCTTTTGAATGAGCAAAATTTCAACAATATCTTAGAATGTGATGTTAAATACAATGAAGAATTAGTAAGAGTCTTCTACACTGGACTTCAAGGTAAATTTGAGGGTTTTGAGTTTAATACCAAGCTTAGAAATAACAAGGTTTTTGTTAATGACTTGGTATGGAAAAATCTATTCAATATGTCTCCTTTGTCTGCTGAGCCAGTCATTAAGGTAACGGATGTTCGTACTGTGGTTGGTTATAACTTCAAGGAGGCCTTGAATTCCATGCTAAAGAAACCTTATGATGCCGATATCGTCGCTAGTGTCCTCTTCCCGAAATTGGTCACGACTAGAAAATTGAAACCTGTTGATAGAATCTTGTAGTGGATTGTTTCTCACATCCCGTGTCCTAAGAAAGGTGGCTACTCTCGGGTGGATCACTGAAAGATTATTTGTCATATGGCTCCTTTATCCAATCGGTTCTCAATAATGCAAATGTAACTATTCCAGGTATTCCCTATACATCTCTGACAACTGACCAAGAGTTTTGCCAAAAGACTCTGACTATGATGAGGTATATTTGGGATCCGAAAGATAGTCGCTACAGATTCATTATTAAGGCCACTAGTTCCCGATTAGAGGAATCTGATGAGAACGATGAACACGAAGAAGAAGAAGAAGAAGAAGAAGAGGGTGAACAATAAGTGGAAACTAATGACCACAATGACAGTGGTTGGCTAGACCAATCACCCCACTTGGTACATGATGACAACCAAGGATGGGGTGTCTGGCAACACACTGGTTGGACATCATTAGGTGAAAATTACATGCCACAAGCACTAAATTGGGAACATCAAGAGACTCTAGATTGGAGTTACGTGCTTCTATCTCCTCCGCGTCCCCAACAAAACAATGATGAACTCCTTGATATGATAAGGAGCATGCAACTTGAATAACGAACCTTCATGTCTGTCCAAGATGAGTGGTTCTCACAATTGCATTACCTGTTTCAAGTTCACACAGAAAATTTTAACTCTTTTACATCAGATGTGATGGGTAGGATTGATGGCATCATTGAAACTGCAGTGGGACAACATCCTGCTATCACTAACAGCTTCAACACTCTCAATCGAGCTATTTTGGAGTATACGGAACGGGCTGGTGCGCAACTACCTCCACCTTAAGAATATCCCTTTCGCGGACGAGGCCATCACTTTAGGCGAAGGAGATCTTGAGGCAGTCTTGAAAATCTTATTGTGCATCTCATATCATCTTGTGTTCATTAACTTCTAGTGTAGATTTCTTATTGTGCTTTCTTGATTTATTAAGACATGGTTAATGTTGTTATGTAATAGCAAATATTTTTATTCTTTTGAGTGTCTTTCTATTTATCCACTTATATTCCTTCATTGACTTTATTATATGTGAATGTTTGTTGATGACTAACCTATTGCAAATTGCTTGAATTTGCTTATCTCTTTATATAATATGCAATACATTAACCTCTATCTTCTTTCTTTTTGATGTTGTCAAAGGGGGAGAAGAATATCAAGCAAAAACTTCACTTTTATAAGACTAATCGAACGTGCAGATCACGTCTAGACAAATGCATGGAGTAATAGGAAGGATAATACAATGCATTATACTCAACCAAGTTTTTACTGTTTTGCCATCATAAAAAAGAGGGAGTATGTGAGGGCAAAGTTCCTCATACTTAGCTATACTTGTTTTAATGATGTCAAAACATACATAGGTATAAAAATGTACTTTGGACGGTATCATCAAGTCGCATATGCATACCTTATTTCTCTTGCGTCAAACATTGGTCAAAAACATGTTTAGGTACATATAGAAAAAGTACAATATATGTTCCATATATGTTTGATCATGTTGGTCAAGTTAGAGATATGTTAGGGTCTCTTAAAAGTAGTTAAATATATGGAAAAAAAATGCATTTTTTCATATTCTGAGTCTTTGAGTCAACTCATAGCCTGTTTAGGTCGACTCATACAAAAGTCATTTTTCATGTATTGCTCTCAAGATTGCTCGCGTCGACCCTCTGGTCGACTCATACTGTGTACATTTATGTTTGTCTAAATTTGTGTCCTTTACATCGAAGCATGAACTATTTCGGTCGATGCAAAGTACTGTTTTCTGTATAGTTTGAAATCGGGAGAGCTTAGGTCAACCCTCCCCTTTCTATAGGTCGATCGCTCGCGTGTTTTTTACTAAAATTATGTTATGTGAAACTTTCAAAGTGTTTGTTAAGTTGGTTAATTATTTTCTCACTTGCATATATATTGAGTTAGCTCATTCTTCAGACAATAACAAGAAAAGTGAAAATATACATTGATTTGGTTCTCATCATCTTCATCCTCTTTCTTGCATTTTCTCAACAACTACACATAATTATTTTTGTTGTGTATTCTGCATGATTGAGGTGATAACATCCAAATGTAGGATTGGTGTAATCAGATTTGGGTTGAGAAATCAGTGGGTTTTTCTTGAATAAAACCCTTAGGGTTTTTTCCTCCAAGAATCTTGGATTTTGGGGGGGTTTTGCACAAATCGATCCATCACAGATTTAGCCGAGCGAAGGTAATTGAAGAACGGGAGGTTCTGTCAGTTTGAAATCAGCCGGGCAAGATTTGAAGACCAGAGGGTTGTTCAAAGAGAGTACTGTAATTGGAGGTTTACTCATCACATTCGAAGGACTTGATTCAGCTTGAATCAAGGGAAGAGAAGTCATAGGCCCTGCATCAACAATTGGGTTTGATTGTTTGAATTCTATTGCTTCTCTTGTAAACATTTGCAAACAAGTTATATATATATATATATATATATATATATATATATATATATATATATATATATATATATATATATATATATATATATATATATATATATATATATATATATATATATATATATATATATATATATATATATATATATATATATATATATATATATATATATATATATATATATATATATATATATATATATATATATATATATATATATACGGGTCTCAATTCTATTTTTTTAAATTGAGGGCAGACATACCCCAAGCGAGGATGACGGGGAAACTTCCTCAACAAATTGGTGTTCTCTCTTTACTTTTTCCATTGCTGAATTTTTGAGTTTGTGTGCAAACAATTTAGTTGATTAAAATTCTGGTGTGTGTAGTACTGAACCATTTTTAGAAACCTTATTACAATCCTTGATTGTAATTGAATACTATAGCACTTCATTCACATTTGAAATTCATTTGAGTTGTCTTGCACACCAAGTGTTTGACTAATTGCGTGAACACAAACACTTGTGGTGTCTTTTCAATTGGGTTATATTTTACACGCATTGGAAACTGTCCAACCTTAAAGTGAACAAAATCTAGTTGATGTGTGTTCAAATTAGTGATTCTAAATCTCATCTTTATCGGATTCCATAGGCTTTGCGTATATCCAATATTTTCAGTAAAGGTTCGTTTAGACGAATATAGTTCATTGACCACTTCCGCTTAAAACTTTTTAAAAACCAAATATTGATAAGCGCCGACTTTGTTTTTAAGAAGTGATCTATTCAACCCCCCTTATAGATCTGTGCCATCGTCTAACAGAAGGAAAACAGAAGAGCAAAACAATCGCCTCCATGTGTGAAGTTGTTGATCTTAGTGGATAAAAAATGGTTGAAGTTGTAAATGGTGATGATAGAACTTGAAAAGTAAGATGAAGGTAATGAAAAATGTAGTTCATAAAAAATGCATGCAATAATAAATTTATGACATAAAATTTTTAAAAAAATGCATGGGATGTAAATTATCTTTGGTGCATGGTCGTTTATTTGAGTGGAGCATAAATGTTTTTGTTAATGCATGTTATGTGTTTTTGCAGATCCTGTGATGCGTGGCTAAAAGAGAAAGAGTTAATCGATGTGATGCATTAGAGGGAAATGAAGAAAAAAGGAAGGGCAAAGAAAGTTCCATGATGTCCGAAGTTGTAGAAGTTGTTAATATTAATGGAGGGGAAATGACTGAAGGTTTAAAGGTTAATGACACAATTGGAAAAAAGAGGAAGGTAATTAAAAATGTCGTTCACAAAAAAATGCATGCAATAACATATTTAATGATTCACAAGTTATAAAAAAATGGGATGTTAAATGTTTTTTTTTTAAATAAAACTGTAAAAAGACATATTGCATGTTGTGAAAATTGTAAATATAAATATTATGAAGATTGTTTAATTAGCAGGAAACTGTTGTTTTCATTGTTAGAAAGTTCAATGTATGAATAATGAACAATGTCATTGTAAACCTGAATGTATACTGAAGACATGGTTGAATGTCCATATAAAATAAGAATAGAATTAGACATAGAATAATGAAGTAACTTGTGTTATATATTGCCTATTAATGGGTTACACATTAAATGAAAAAGGTATTAGCATGGTTAAAGAATTTGAATAACATTATAGTGTCTAAAAAATATTGTTAATTTGTTGTTTTATGGATGTCAGTTCCAGGTGTCGTACCTCGAAAAATACGATCCTCGCGATGGCCGCGGAAAATACTGTTCGAAATAGAGTCGCCACCGAACTTTATTCATTCCAGGGATGGAATAGGTCAATATCGATAAAACCTTAAAGGAGATAAGAACATGGTCATCGCAACCAATATTCTAGGTTCGGGAGTCGGTTACGCAGAGGGAAGGTATTAGCACCCTCTACGTCCGTTGTACTCAACGGGAACCACTTGATTCGATTCGAGAGTAAAGTTAACTACGCTTATTTGTTTTCTTCTAAGGCTTCTCCTATGGGGGAATGGGTGGTTTAGATAGGGTGTTCGCCAAGGATTGGGGCCCTTGTGCCTACATATCTTCACTTGTAATAAGTGGAAAATCAGAGCATTCGTAGTTCGTGGGACTACGGGTAAAAGAGGGGAATGTGCTCGCTAGGATCATCGCAATCCTATGCCTATGTATTCTCATTGGGGAATGAGAAATCAGAGCAGCCGTAGTTCGGCTAACTACGGTAAAAGGTTTGAAACCGAACGAGTGTTTAGGTCGCATTCTAACTGCTAAACGTTGGCTAGTCCGCTCGCTAGGGGAGGCTGAAGCACGAGTTTGTTATGCGCGGAAGAAGGGATTAAACAATGTTCTTTGGTAAAAGGTATTTTGGTTGGAAATCGCGCGAGGGCGAGGAATTTAGGTTTATCGTATTGGATGTTTTGGTTTGGGAAAGAGAATGGATTTGAATAGGTTTAAGGTTTCAACTGCACGGGGGCAAGAAGTAGGAGTTTGGTTAGGTAATTTGAAGGGAGAATGACGACTACTCGATAAACGAGACGTCAGCCTCGCAATCAATTAATCAGGGAATTACTGGAATGCTGGATTCCAATGACACCTTTTTCATTCGAATAATTACGAAATATGTTTGAGAAAGTTTCAATCGCACGAGGGCGAGAGAAGAGAATTGGATTGAATATTTTAAGGAAGAATGACGACTACTCGATAAACGAGACGCCAGTCTCGCAATCGATTAATCGGGATATCATTGGAATGCTAGATTCCAATGATACCTTTTTCACTCAATTAATTATGAAATCGTATTTGAATGGACAATGACGATATTTGTCCAAATAGTTAAGGCACGTGTTTTATAGACGAAAGGTTGAGCGAACCACAACCTAAAGCGTACGCCCCAAGAGTGGTTACTCAAGAATTCAAGGAGTGCGAGACTCCAAGAACTCAGTTCTTTCGTAATTTAATTAAGAAAATAATTTGAATTTGGCGTATGGTTTAGAAACATACTAGGGTTTAGACTCGATCGTGCGAAGGTGAGGAACGAGATTAGATGGTTTGAAAAATTAGGAGGAATGACGACTATTCAATAAACGAGACGTCGGCCTCGTAATCAAATCAATCGGGACATCATTGGAATGCTAGATCCCAACGATACCTTTTCATTCGAAATATGTTTGATGGATAGTGAATATTTATCCAAATAATTAGATAAGGTATTTTAGGAACGAAAGTTTGAATGACGCGCTATACAAGGCGTACGCCTCAATAGTAATCATTCTCGAATTCAAGGAATGCATGACTCCAAGAATTCGATTCTTTCGTGATTTTAATTAGAGAAATAATTTGAATTTAATAACGTAGATGAGTTAGGCTAAGGTGAGCATATTGCTCGAATTAGGGTTTGCAATTTTTGAAAGGTTTAAACGATATTGAGGGGTATTTTTAAGGATGAAAGACGAAGCGACCACAACTCAAGGTGTGCACCTCGAGAGTGGTCACTTAAGGATCCAAGGAGTGCTAGACTCCAAGGATCCACCACTTTCATATAAATTCAAAAAGAAATTCTCACTTATTCTAATCTAAATTTAAAATATTTTGAACTTAAAAAAACAATATTAATAAAATTCTTAAAAAAGAATTTAAGTAAAGTCATATTACAAATATTAATCATCATAATTTATGAAAAAAAATAAAACTAATAATATTACTAATAATATATTAATAATATTGCTAATAATAATTTAGACTATATGTAATTACTAAACAGTATACAAACGGATGAAATTTTGAAAGGATAACAACAATAGCTGCCTCGAGCCCATCCCATATCAAGTAGAAAACCAAGTTTCTAGGCATATATTCAGCATTTAATGATGATAATTAGATATAACCACACAGCGTATCACTTTACAACGCGTGACTCCCCTCTATGTTTTTCTCTCTCTCTCTGGAAACTCAACCGAGTTTCTTTCTCACGTTATACACATATTCCCTTCATCTCCCACCAAAAGGAAAGAGGAAACATCAGATTAAAGCAGCAAGCTTGAACCGCAAACCCCCCAGATTCGCTTCGAAAACACACCAAAGTCTTAAATCCCACAAAACCCAACCCCCTAACATCTCAATCGAAAATCACAACCAAGTTGCGACATAGAACAAACATCAGCAAACGAAATCTAAGATGAAACCCTAATCCCATTACGAATCCCATTCCCTCAAATGCATCGTATTCACTGATCTCATAAGTTGAGGGAATGGATACCTGAAAACAAGACCGTCGAGTTCTGAGCTGCAAAAAGGTAAAAGCTTCTTCTTCTCCCTTGATGTTCACCGAGCTAGTTTCCTTCCTCTGAATGGTTCTGTTTTGAAATTTGTAGAAAAATAAGTCTGGCTCAGAACAAACTCAGGTTCTGATATTGAACCTCAGCCACCCTTGAAATTTCTTTTAGCTTTTGAATAATAGGTGGGGGTTGAGTTTAACAGAGTTTAGCTAGGGTTTTTTCGTGTGTTTCTGCTACCCCCTTATGAATGAAGGGCGGGTCTATTTAAATGCCCAAATTTAGGGTTTGTCTAGGGTTGAATTTTGCTAGTATCTCCATTTTTGCAAGCCCTGTAACTTCTTTCGTAGATGCCTAAAATGTCTTGCCATATTAGTGAAACTATCATGTTGTACTTACTGCTACCTTCTGATTTGTGTCTCTTTTGTCATTTTGTGTTATTTGAAAAAGAATGGTCCCCACTAATCTGATTTTGCTTTCTTTTTTTTTTTATCATAACACACATGTTTTGAATGACCTGGTGTTTTGAATTTCAATTCTGCACTAATTTGAAATCTTGGAATGATGCAGGTAGCAATTGTTTACAGCAGGGACACCATTCCTATAGCAATTTCTACACACTCAACTGATTTGTGTATCAGCCAAATTTTGGGTTTTTGGCCTCACAAATTAGGAAATTTCTGTAATGACAAAATAAGGATAAGTGTGAATCTCCTTAAGTTTTAAACTTAATGCCCTTAACCTGGATTCGTTCCTGCCTCTGCTTCTAGTTTAATATTGAGTTGTGTCGGATTCGCTTGTTATCGTCATGGTATATCATTAACTGTATTTTGTTTAACAGGTTCGGCTATCCAAAATTTGAAATCCAACCGTCATCTCAACAACAGCTAACGGCCACAGATCATTATAGACTTACACCGTTGATGGAAATCACAGTAGTTGGTGAAAATTACGGCAGATGGCAACCCGGGCATGTTTGGAGTCAAGAACTTTTGTGGTTTACACCTATAATTTCTGTTAACTTCTCATCAGACAAGAAGACCTGTGTATAATCCACAACTCTCATCCTTGAATCTAAAGCTTCTGAACACGGGTGCAAACGGTAAATCCAAACATATTTTTGTATGCTCTATAATTCATCAGTTGCTTTTCCACTTTGTCCTGATTGGGGCTTCAAAAGAATTTCAAGAATTCCTGTCAACATTTTGTTCAGTGCTGATAGCATACCTCTTCTTGGGCAGGTTATGGTGAACCAATGTTTTGCGGAATACTGCCGGCACAAGTTATGGTAGAGTGTGAAAATCTCGATGACAGATTATGGTGATATTCCTGTCGAAACCACAATCCTCAGAAGATTAAGCAAGGACCACCCTGCAAGATGGTTGCACATTGATTGGTTGATCATGAATTGGAAAATGCTATTGTTGTTTGCTGATGCTGATGCCTCTGAATTTGATTATCAGACATATGCAATCTGTTGATTATTGCAACCTAGAATAGTGAAATGAATCCTATTTGGCTGCTGGTTCTGACACATCTATTGAAGCTGCCGCAGTTGGTTCTGAGAGAAACTTTTATGGAGTTCATGGTTTTGTCTGCAGAGTTAGAGAACCACGTGTGGTAAATGATGCACATTGTTCTTTTTATGGTTCAAATTTGTGTGTTGTGTGTTGTGTTGTCTTTGAAAACCAAACATTCCTTGCCTTGTTTTTGTTTTTTTTTTATGTGGTTATCTTGTTGTATTTGCATTGTGGACTAATTGCAGCTGGTTTGGTTGAATGCGAGGTATGTACGGCCGCTGTCAGTCGGAGGACGAAGCTTGCGTAAAGAATATGCGACGAGCTATAGCCTGGTAGTTTTAACTATTCTTTGAATTCTTTGCATCTTTGGTTTTCCATGGTGGTTATGGTGAAAACAAAGAGCTTCACAGGTGTCTTGTGATTTTGGTAGTTTATAAAAGACTTGAGGTGGGAGCTAGACACGAACAGTAAGAAGTCGCAATCGAAAATCCCTCCATGAAGTCGATTCGCGTGCTGCTCTTTAATGAAAGCGGAGCTTGGAGCGAAAATGAAAAGCACTGTTAGGCATAAGACTCAGTATTGTGTATAGCTTCTTCCCTTACTCATAATTTTATCCCATGATTACTTCATGATCTTGGAATTCTGCTGCTGTCTCAAATTGGTTGTTTCGTAACTTGACCAAATCCTGAAATCTATCATGACTCTCGCTTACATAGGTCATACTAACATCTTTTCATGTATGTGTGCAGGTTATCGTAGTCGTAATCGAACCGTAAAGCTTAAATTGGGGGAGTATTTGACCATGACAAAATGAATTTCCTGTAGAACTTGGCAAGCAATCTCAAGAGTTTTTTTTTTTAAAACCGAGTCCAAGTAGTGTACAGTGGCGATCAAAAGGTCATAAAGCTGCTGTATTGAAGCAATTTTCGAAATGGCGACTGCATCCTTTTGGACTCATTTCTGTTATAGTTGATGATGGAACTGGTGATACCTTGTAGATGATACTTTTTCTTTGAATTCAATGCATCTTTGTTTGGTTTTGAAGAGATAAGGATGATGTTTACTGCATTTGGGATATCACACAAATTATGCAGGTACCTTTGGCAATTGTGATGTGTGTTTTTTTAGATTTGCTGCTGTTTTGCTTTTCTTGGCTCGAATAATAGTTTCACCTATTCTCTTTCAGATGCACTCCTCTTCTGTTCATGGAAAGTCTGTAACGACCGAATATGCGTGCAGCTCTTGAAGTCATGATTTGTTCGTCTTCGTCCCTTGACAGATTTGAATTTTAAAGCGTTGGCTGCTGCCGGTGCAAGCTTGTTTCGTTCTTACTGAACTGACGAACCTTCTCACAATGGCCCTTTTGATTAAAAGTTATGCCGTAAATTTTGTCTCAATTGGTTTGATACAGGTCACTTTAACGAGAATGACGGTGTTGCAGCATTAGAGACACGGTAATTCAGACCTTGAGCCACTGCCATCCATACATTTAAGTGAATTGGTTCAACATGTTGGGAAAAGAGGCCAGTACAGGTGACAAGATCATCCAGCGAATCACTTGAAGAACAAATTAATTTGAAATATTCAGACATATCTTGTGAAATGCGGTCTGATTGCTGGGATTTTAATGTTAATTGAACCATCATTTGGCAGTAAAATACTACCAAATACCAATGCTGAAACCTGGTCCATATAAGAAATACAGTTGAAAGTCAAAAACTTTAGGTGCTTGTTATGATCAATTGATTGTATGTCGTTCATGTACTTTATGTCTAAAGAAATCTTGTACTTTTTGTGATAGCTTCTATAAGCTGAATGGAAATATAATACAAATCATAATTTTCACTTCCATCTGAGTACAAATCTTCACATACTTTTTTTCAGAAATGTTAGTAACATGTCCAAACACCCTATCACACCATCATAATTGGTAGATGGACTTTCCAAGTCCAGGCTGACTCCTTTCAGAATATATATAAATGAATTCAAGGCAGCATCATAAACATGACTTCTATGATCACAAGTGACTGTTGTCCCTGATGCTTGACGAATGAGTGCAAAAATCATACTCAGGTAAAAGTCCAATCGACTGATTTCCCATGGCAGCTACCTAATTGGGTGTCGCTTCCATGAGCTTTTGTCGGATGAAGAAAGTCCAATTTCTATACTGTTTATCTCTCTGCACTTTTGTGAAACACTGTCACTGAGCAGCTCAAGACCCAGGTTCCATAACCAGATTATCTTGTTATCAGGTCCATTCTGAAATACTGCTTTCAGAATAGGCTCTAAAACCATTTTTATCGATGATGGTTCGTTGACAGATGCATCAAGCTTATGTAACAAATTACACCACGTGTTCAAGCAAGATGAATGAACTGATATGTCACATTTACTTGAGGTGATGCCAATCAGTAGAGTCATTATGCGCTTTATGATTTTGTAAATCCCATATACTATGACCATGCCACGACCCTTTAAAATGAAATGAACCATGTATTAAACAAATTGACTCTAGAAAACTGGCTTATTTGATCATAACTTGATGTTTGAACGCTTAAATCCAAACTTGCTACTAATTGACATAACTTGAAACTCTCAACTGGTACAAGTACGGCCGGAGGGTGAATTAACTGTATCTTGGAAACATGAATGATCATAATTTGATCCCGCTGAAACAAGACTTGCAATTTGCGAACTAAATCTAAGTTTGTCACAAACTAATTTAGAATCCAAATATAGCTTGACGCTTACAGTCAATTCGAGCAAGGCTTGAAGCTAAATCGACCGTGTCTAGAAGCATCATACGAAATATCTTTGGACAACTTGAGTTAAGGGAAGATCATACGAACCACTTGTTGTGAGGCTTAAACAACCTTAGGGAGGTTTGTAACCAAATTGGAACAGAGTTTAAATTCCAACAATTGTGTTTGCGAAATGGATCCAATCCTGTATTTGACGCCATTGTATCATGTCTGTCTGATCGTGAGAACAAGGACACACATGAGCTTGGGTATAAGGGGCTGGAGACACACTCTTCCCACATAAATTGCTAGGGATTATAACCACAATGAGTACATACAAAGTCTCTATAAACGAAGTGTTGGAGAATTATGGCCAGAAGTCGTGAAGCAGTAAAACATCCATTAAATATCGAAGTAGGACAAATTTGGGGTATGACAGATGCCCATATCTAATTGCCTTAAACCTGAGTGAATGAACTGCTGCGTGGCGTTCATTTTAAAGGTGGAAGTCAATTAGATACAAGAAGATCCCAAAATTTGTCCGGTAGAAAAGAGAAAACTACCATGAATGGATTAACAGGATGAGAAGATGAACAAGATAACATGATATTCTCGGGGTGGTCGAAGCGGTCCCTTATCTATTAAGGTCCTTCGCGATACCAGCGTAGTATCTCGAATAAAACTTGAGATTCTTCGGGTGGTAGAAGCAGTACCTTATCCATTAAGGCTCTTCGATGATACCAAAGCAGTATCTCGAATAAAACTTGAGATTCTTCGGGTGGTCGAAGCAGTACCTTATCCATTAAGGCTCTTCGATGATACCAAAGCAGTATCTCGAATAAAACTTGAGATTCTTCGGGTGGTCGAAGCAGTACCTTATCCATTAAGGCTCTTCGATGATACCAAAGCAGTATCTCGAATAAAACTTGAGATTCTTCGGGTGGTAGAAGCAATACCTTATCCATTAAGGCTCTTCGATGATACCAAAGCAGTATCTCGAATAAAACTTGAGATTCTTCGGGTGGTCGAAGCAGTACCTTATCCATTAAGGCTCTTTGATGATACCAAAGCAGTATCTCGAATAAAACTTGAGATTCTTCAGGTGGTCGAAGCAGTACCTTATCCATAAAGGCTCTTCGATGATACCAAAGCAGTATCTCGAGCAAAACTTGAGATTCTTCGGGTGGTCGAAGCAGTACCCTATCCATTAAGGCTCTTCGATGATACCAAAGCAGTATCTCGAATAAAAATTGAGATTCTTCGGGTGGTCGAAGCAGTACCTTATCCATTAAGGCTCTTAGATGATACCAAAGCAGTATCTCGAATAAAACTTGAGATTGTTCGGGTGGTCGAAGCAGTACCTTATCCATTAAGGCTCTTCGATAATACCAAAGCAGTATCTCGAACAAAACTTGAGATTCTTCGGGTGGTCGAAGCAGTACCTTGTCCATTAAGGCTCTTCGATGATACCAAAGCAGTATCTCGAACAAAACTTGAGATTCTTCGGGTGGTCGAAGCAGTACCTTATCCATTAAGGCTCTTCGATGATACCAAAGCAGTATCTCGAATAAAACTTGAGATTCTTCGGGTGGTCGAAGCAGTACCTTATCCATTAAGGCTCTTCGATGATACCAAAGCAGTATCTCGAACAAAACTTGAGATTCTTCGGGTGGTCGAAGCAGTACCTTGTCCATTAAGGCTCTTCGATGATACCAAATCAGTATCTCGAACAAAACTTGAGATTCTTCGGGTTGTCGAAGCAGTACCTTATCCATTAAGGCTCTTCGATGATACCAAAGCAGTATCTCGAGCAAAACTTAAGATTCTTCGGGTGGTCGAAGCAGTACCTTATCCATTAAGGCTCTTCGATGATACCAAAGCAGTATCTCGAGTGATAATTTTGCTGAGGAATAGTTGAGCTAAAATTCCTATTAGAGGAACAACATTGTCCAAACTCTGCAGGGGAGAAGCTTTCAAGAAACCTTTTCTTGGGGAGCCATGAGAGCAACAACTGTTGGGGTTATCATCATCAACTGCATGGTTGAAGAGTGACTTGCTAGGGAGCAGAATTCCTTGAACTTACGGGTTATTAACTCTTTTCAGAGCAATACTGCCAACTTCACTGGAGGACTGGCCAAGATGCTTGTGAACTGATCCTGGATCCTACTATATTGCTATGTAATGCAGATATTTTATGATGCCTAAGCATGCAACTAAGATGCGACTGCTAGGAAGTGCACGATGCGAATGCAAATGATATGTTAATTATGATATGAGGCTGTATACTGCGCTTATGATAATGCAGCGACCAGGTATGCCGGGGATAGAATCCTGTCGGGGACATCACCAGGGATTAGATTCGGTAGTCGCCAAATGGGTTGGACTTTGGTTATTGAGGATGCCAACGAGGGTGGACTTTTAGTGGTTGCCAATGAAGACTGGACTTTTAGGGTGAATTTAAGGTGCCAATTGGAGTGGCTTTTTGATGTTGCCAATAAAAGATTGGGCTTTATGTGGGGTAGTGAGAGGGTTAGACTACTCGACATCCCAGATTTAGATACTCCATGACGACCGGGGGAATTAATTGCCCCAGTTTAGTTCTTGAACTTGATGCTGGGGGAACCACACCATATAAACCTTTTTAGAAAGGCAAAGCTTTTCATGATGGCAAGCTTAGGCAACTGACGACTAATTCAACGCTTCTACATGTTGATATGTTTCTTGGAGACCATCTATTTTCCCCAATATCTTCAAACATCAAAACAAATTCTATACCTTGTCAAAAGTTATATTTCATTTTTATTATTTTTTATTATCATATTTTTTTAGCTGGAGTTTCGAACACAAATTATCAAAATAAAAATTAATTTGCAAACAATCGGATAAAGTAAAAGAGTGAGCACAATTTAATTGAGAAATCTCTCTTTATATTGATTTGACCCTTGAATGGGTAAATATACAAAGATGTAATCCCTTAATGAGGTGACTACAGTGCAAGAAAAATGTAATGGCAAAAATTAAAGCCTCTTTGAGTCTTGACACTGCTATAGTCCTTATAACCTTGGAAGTCTTTAACACCTTGCTTCACAGGAGAAGAAAATGGTCGGATTAATCACGTCTCTTGATAATGTACTAGGGTTAAGTGATCATGCATAATGGATACTTTGCCTTGGAATTTTGCCCCTAACTTTTGCCTGGATCGCCCTTTCGGGTTTTCAATCCACCGGGACGCCCCTTTTTGCCTGAGCCGCCCTTTCAGGTTTTCAACTCAGCGGGCCTATTCTTATTTTATCCCTAATTTTTGCCTGAACCGCCCTTTCGGGTTTTCGGTTCACCGGGATAGCCAATTTTGCCTAAGTCGCCCTTTCGGGTTTTCGACTTAGCGGCTTTATTATTCCACTTTTTTAGGCAAAGTATCGTTTGACCAAATCTGCATTCACTGGATAAGGTAATTCCTCCCCATCCATGGTCGCGAGCTTTAGGGCACCACCGGAGAATGCTTCTGTTACCACATATAGGCCTTCATAGTTTGGCGTCCATTTGCCCCTAGATTCATTATACATAGCCATGATCCTCTTGAGTACTAAGTCTCCTTACGCAAATGTCCTGGGATGCACTCTTTTGTCGAAGGCTCTCTTCATTCTTCTTTGGTAAAGCTGGTCGTGGCATATGGCTGTCAAGCGCTTTTCCTCAATGAGATTAAGTTCTTCAAACCTCGTTTTCACCCATTCGGCTTCATCAAGTTGAGCTTCCATTAAAACCCTCAGAGAAGGGATTTCGACCTCTATTGGGAGAACTGCCTCCATGCCATAAACCAACGAGTAGGGAGTTGCCCCTGTTGAAGTTCGTACGGTAGCCGTGTAATGCAAAGGGTAACATCTCGTGCCAATCTTTGTATGTGACCACCATCTTCTGGATGATTTTCTTGATATTTTTATTGGCTGATTCTACGACTCCATTCATTTTGGGTCTATATGGTGTCGAGTTATGGTGTTCTATTTTAAAACTGGCGCACAACTCGTCCATCATTTTGTTGTTGAGATTCGACCCATTGTCAGTGATGATGCGATTGGGCACTCCATATCTGCATATGATGTTGTGTTTCAAGAAGCGGGCGACTACTTGCTTAGTAACGTTGGTATACGAAGCAACTTCAACCCACTTGGTGAAATAGTCTATAGCCACAAGTATGAAGCGATGTCCGTTTGAAGCTTTTGGTTCAATCATCCCAATCATGTCTATTCTCCACATGGAGAAGGGCCATGGTGAGGTTAAGACGTTCAATGGAGTGGTGGGTACATGAATCTTATCAGAGTATATTTGGCACTTGTGACAAGTTCGGGCATATGATGGTAACAATCTGCTTCCATGGTAAGCCAATAATAGCCCGCCCTCAATATTTTCTTTGCCATGGTATGTCCATTCGCATGAGTTCCAAAGCAGCCCTCATGAATGTCCTTTAGAATCTGTTCAACTTCACGTTTCTCCACACATCTAAGCAAAACAGTGTCATGGTTGCGCTTGTACAATACATTTCCGTTGAGGAAGAAGTTGGATGCCAATCTTCACAAAGTTCTTTTGTCGATACCCAGGGCTCCTTCAGGATATTCGTGCTTTTCAAGATATCGCTTTATATCATAAAACCACGGCTTTTCATCTGCGTCTTTATCAGCAGTCAGACAATGCGCGGGCTCTTCAAAGCGTCGCAAATTAATAGATGGTCTATGATTTGGCCATATCAACTTGTACATGGATGCCAGAGTTGCCAAAGCGTCAGCCATTTGATTCTCTTCTCGAGGTATGTGAGCAAAAGTCATATCATCGAATCGGGGAAGCAATTTGGCCACATAATCCCGGTATGGAATTAAGTTTTCATGCTTGGTATCCCAATCGCCTCTTATCTGGTAAATTACTAGAGCAGAATCCCCAAACACATTGAAAGTTTTGATTCTCAAGTCAATGGCTTCCTCTAGCCCTAGTATACATGCCTCGTACTCTGCTATATTGTTAGTGCACGGGAAGCAAAGCTTGGCCGTAAACGGCAAGTGAAAATTTTTGGGAGATGTAATCACTGCCCCAATTCCGTGCCCATAAGAGTTAGAAGCACCATCGAACATAATAGTCCATTGCTCCCCTGGTTCTGGCCCTTCATCTGGCCCTGGCTCTTCGTAATCTATTGCCATCATGATATCCTCATCTGGAAAGTCAAATCTCAAGGGTTGGTATTCTTCTACCGGCTGATGGGCCAAATGATCTGCTAACACACTGCCCTTTATAGCTTTCTGAGTGGTGTATTGGATGTCGTATTCAGATAGAAGCATTTGCCACCGGGCTATCCTACCGGTAAGAGCAGGTTTCTCGAAGATGTATTTGATTGGATCCATCTTGGAGATTAAGTATGTGGTGTGCGTCAGCATATATTGTCTGAGTCGTTTAGCAGCCCATGCAAGTGCACAACAAGTTTTCTCAAGCAAAGAGTATCTAGTCTCACAATCGTTAAACTTTTTGCTGAGATAGTATATAGCATGCTCTTTCTTGCATGAATCGTCTTGTTGTCCTAATACGCAACCCATGGATTCTTCTAGCACGGTTAAGTACATAATGAGAGGCCTTCCAGGAACTGGTGGTATCAAGATCGGTGGTTCTTGCAAATATTCTTTGATTGCATCAAATGCCCCTTGGCATTCATCATTCCACACAACTGGCTGACCTTTCCTGAGTAATTTGAAAATTGGTTTGCAAGTGGCTGTGAGATGTGAAATAAATCTTGCGATATAATTCAACCTCCCTAGAAATCCACGGACCTCCTTTTCGGTCTTTGGTGCAGGCATGTCCTGAATTGCCCTTACTTTACCAGGGTCCACCTCAATCCCTTTCTGGCTTACGATAAAGCCCAACAACTTTCCAGACCGCACCCCGAACGTACATTTGTTGGGATT
Organism: Lathyrus sativus; assembly: GCA_963859935.3. NCBI lineage: Eukaryota > Viridiplantae > Streptophyta > Magnoliopsida > Fabales > Fabaceae > Lathyrus > Lathyrus sativus. The sequence goes on from OZ012741.1 coordinate 495,148,942, forward strand.
AAGTCTCAACTTGAACTTCCTCAGTCTGGCGAATAATTTTTCCAAATTAACCAAATGTTCATCCTCAGTCTGGGACTTAGCAATCATGTCGTCAACGTACACTCCGATCTCTTTATGAATCATATCATGAAAAAGTGTTACCATTGCACGTTGGTACGTTGCCCCAGCGTTCTTTAACCCAAACGGCATTACCTTGTAACAGAATATGCCCCATGGTGTAATGAACATGGTCTTTTCCATGTCATCTGGATCCATCTTAATTTGATTGTAACCAGAGAATCCATCCATGAAGGAAAAAACGGAGAACTGCCGTATTATCTACCAACACATCAATGTGAGGCAATGGAAAATTGTCTTTAGGACTTGCTCTGTTCAAGTCGCGGTAATCCACACACATACGGACCTTTCCATCTTTTTTCGGTACGGGAACGATATTTGCAAACCATTGTGGGTATTTAGCCACTGCTAAGAACCCTGCATCGAATTATTTTTGGACCTCATCACGGATTTTTAGAGCCATATCAGGGCGAGTTCTTCTCAACTTCTGCTTGACGACATGACACCCCTCTCTGAGTGGCAGCTTATGTACAACAATGTCCGTATCTAGACCAGGCATGTCCTGATACGACCATGCAAATACATTAGCATATTCTCGGAGGAGCCCTACCAACTTTACCTTGACAACATCTTGAAGAGACGCTCCAACCTTTATCTCCCTTTTATTTTCTTCTGAACCCAGGTTGATAACCTCGACATCCTCTTTATGCGGCATAATGACCTTCTCCTCTTGCTGCAGCAACCTAGCCAATTCGTTGGGGAGCTCATTCTCGTCTTCTTCATCCGCTCGGTATATTGGACAATCAAAATCATAAAGGCCTACAGCAGTGTCGATATCAAGGACCTCGGTAGTGTCTCTGCATGTTTATGATTTATGCAGCTTATTTAGGAAAGTGAGTGTGCGAAAGAAATGCCATTAATTATGAAAAAATAGAAAAGAAAGTGAGCAAGAATTGAATGCAAATCAAAATTTATTCATGTTAAACATGTTTTGAAACATCAGGGGGGGCCGATACAAAGCTCCACTACGCCTTGGGCAGAGCGTAGGGTTTTTGAAAATCAATTAAAACTTTACTTTTGAGGAGGGAAAACTGGGGTATTTCGATGGTCTTCCAATTCTTCAATTCTTCACCAGGTTCGGCCTGTCGGATCCAGCTTGCGGAGGCTTCTTTGTCATCAATCCCATCTTCAATTACCATGGCGGAGGTATGGTCGAAGATATGCCCAGCGCTCTTGAAAACTTCTGCCACTGGAGGAATCTGCTTCTTTCCATATGCAATCGTCACAGTGTTGGACGAAGGATGGTATCCTAGCCCAAATTTGTCGAACTTTTCAGCCACTTCCACCATTTTGCCCCAGCCTTGGGCGTTCCCTTTGTCTACAACCATCTTAGCTTCTTCATAAGAGGCCATTGCTGATCTTGAACTCTGACCCTCTGAAATTCGCTGCACCGCTAATGTATTCACCATTTCAAAAGATTGAAAAGGCGTTTCCACCATTTCCCCTTCAACTTCAATGTACCTGAAGGATGTTAAGTGGCTAACCAAGATATCCTCCTCTCCTCCAATCTGAACTACTTTGTCATTACTGACAAATTTTAGCTTCTGGTGAAGGGTAGAGGTAACAACTCCTGCATAATGAATCCAAGGTCTTCCTAATAGACAGCTGTACCCTGGATAAATGTCCATTACTTGGAAAGTGATAGTGAAGACAGTTGGCCCGATTTTTATTGGCAAGTCCACATCGCCAATCACAACACGCCTGGAACCATCAAAAGCTTTGACTACCAGAGCACTTGGCTTCATGCTAACTCCTTTTACTGGCATTCTCTCCAGGGTGATCTTGGGAAGCACATTCAAAGAAGAACCTGTATCCACTAAGACTCGGGATATCAATGTGTCTTGGCACTTGATAGAAATGTGGGGAGCTTTATTGTGGTTTCTCTTCTCTGCAGTCAAGTCATCATCATTAAACCCAAGAAAGTTTCCGGTTGTTACGCTAGCTATCACATCATCGAACTGGGCTATGGTGATGTCTTTAGCAATATGCGCAACGCTCAACACCTTCATCAAAGATAACCTGTGGGCCTCTGAATTAAGTAACAACGAGAGCATGGAAATTCTGGCAGGAGTCTGGTTTAGTTGATCAATCACTTTGTAATCACTTTTTCTGATGATCTTCAAAAACTCCTCAGCTTCCTTTGGTGTTACTGCTGCTTTTGGTGATGACATCTCAACAGGTGGCTCAACACTTGGTAGTTCAATTGTAGCTTTTTCTTTGCTTCTAGCTAGCACTTCTACTGGTTTAGCGGCAAATAAACGACCGCTACGGGTCATCCCATTAGGCCCCACAACTGCATCGCATTTAGCAGCGTCATACTCAATCACTAGTCTCTCTGGCCTCTGTTTAAAAACTTTGGGCTCAGATTCATTGACAGAATATTCTATTACCACTAGAGCTGGTCGCGCTGCTCTTTGTCTATTGACGTCATCTTCATCATATTGCATAATCACGGGTGCTGGTCGGGCGGGCCTCTGTTGAAAGGCTTCTGAAGGATCATACTGTAAGACTACTAGTGCTGGTCGAAGTCGCCTTGTCAGATAAGCACTTGTTTCATCATACTGAATATCGATAGCAGACACGTTCGAATCTCTTTGTTCTATTTGTATTATCCCATGCTCTAAGAACCTTTGCAGATGTTTTTTTACCACTTCGTCAGTCAAATTCTCCACTTCTTTTTGGGGAATCATCCCACTTTTCTTCAATTGTTCTCCGATAACGGCCATCGGAGTACGGACATCTTCAACATTCGTAATCAGTCTCAAACCACTATTTTCTTCTACAGCATTGACAGAAGGACCTCCATGTTTATGTAACGGATCCTTCGTAATGTTGGCACCTCTAGGTGTAAAAGTGAGATCTTTGGACTCTATCAAATCCTGCACCCTGTTTTGAAACGCATAGCAGTTGTCTATGGAGTGTCCAGGGGCTCCCTTATGAAACTCGCAATGGGCATTCGCATTGTACCCAGGGGGGTATGGAAAGGTTGCTGGACGTAAATCTCGCAATGTTAAGTGTCCACTCTGATTTAGCTGAGCAAAGATCTGCCCATATGACATAGGCAGTGGGTCAAGTTGTCTTCTTGGCTGTCTCGGCCTTTGTTGTCTTTGAGCCGGGGCATTCTGATATTGCGGTGGAGGAACTCTCTGATAATTCTGTTGTTGATTCTGCTGTTGAGCTGGTTGTTGATAAGGAGCATGGGCTACTGCAGCTACCTGTGGATATTGGATGTTCACTGGAGCTCTATCTCCTCGTCCTCTCATCACGACATTAGTTTCATCTTCCCTTTTCTTCACAAAAGGCTTCCTCCCCCCATTCATCGGGACCGCCGCCTTGTTCTTCAAAGTACTCTCGATTCTTTCACCTACTGACACCACTTCAGCAAAGTTAGGGAAACTAGACCCGAGCATGCGGTTCAAATATTGAGGTTGTAGAGTTCCCATAAACATGTCAGTTAACTCCTTAGTCAGCAATGGTGGTTGAACACGGGCAGCCAACTCCCTCCACCTTTGGGCATACTCCTTAAATGACTCATTGTTATGTTGAATCATGTCTTGTAGCTGCATGCGATTCGGTGCCAAATCAGTGTTATACTGATAATGTTGTGAAAACGCATCTGCTAGATCTCTCGACGTACTGATTTGTCCTTTTTCTAACTGCATATACCATTCCAATGATGCCCCACTGAGGCTATCTTGGAAATAATGTATTAAGATCAAGTCGTTATCAATGTGAGCTGCCATCTTGCGACAGTACGCTCGCAGATGGGTTTTGGGGCAGCTGACCCCCTTGTACTTCTCAAAGTCTGGGACTTTGAATTTCTTTGGTATCACCAGTCCTGGAACTAGGCACATGTCCACGGCATCCAACCCTGGAGTCTTTTTAATCTCCAATGACTTGATTTTTTCTTCGACAGTTCGTAGTCTATCTGCAGCAAGGTCATTGGTAACCCCCATGTTATGTTGAGGAGGAGGTGGAGGTTGATAGAAAGCATCGTATTGTTCGTCCATGTCTGCTTCATAACCCTGACGTGCGGATATGGAACGGTCAACAAGGTCTACGTGGGGGGTTTTAACAATCCCCGAAGTTCCTATGTTGTCGGCCGCCTTCTTGGCATCAGCAAAAGTCTCAGCATTGTTTTCTTTTTGGGCTAGTGTCAGCATTGTCTCCAGCAGTTGGTCCATCTTCATCTTGAGAGCGTCGATGTCGCCTCTCATGGTGTTCTGAGTCTCTTCCATTTGTTCAAGCGTCATTTGAAAGTTGCACCTGGTCTCGTAGCGATGTCGAATAGTCAGCTTTCAATTTCTGAAGGTAGAAGGGAAAAGTCCAATGAGTTGTACTGTCGGGTAAGGATGCAAAGATGCTTATGTTTATGCTTATGATTATGATTTTTTATTATTATTTTTAGGGAAGCATTTATACCAACGGTTATTTATTAATCATTCAAACAGCACAATAACAAATAAATCAAAAAAGACTACTCCTCATTTATTTAAACTGCTCCAACATAAACAGAGTACAATCCATCCAGGAATACATAAAATTCGCGCAAAATAAAAAACAAAGAAAACTTCAAGCTTCATTTCTTCTTGCTTCACGCTCCTTGAGCTCCTCCTTGAATCTTGCCAACATTTCTTTGCACACATATATGAACTCATAAATAGCCGGAGCGGTAGAATCATCTATGGCTTCCATAGCATCACGATGTTTCCATATCAGATCTTGGGCCAACCAGTTACAAAATTCTACCAACCCATTTAGCTTGTTGCGGTATGCATCCCGGTTATCCTTCATGATGTGAATGGATTGCTCATATGCTGCAACATCATGAGCCAACTGGTCTCTTGCAGCAGACCAAATTGCTTGGTCTTCCTTAATAGCTCCTATCTGATTCTCTTGATACTTAACAAACTTCTTGAGCTCATCCAGGTCAATACACATCTTACACCAATCTTCTGGCTTAACCCAAGATGAGTTTATGGCTTCTTCCTTGAGTTGACGTTCTCTATCTTTGTCAGCTCTTGATTGACGTAGTGTAGAATCAAGTGTCTTGATTTCCGCTCCTAATGTCTCTCTGATCTCCTTATTCTGTTTAGTGGCTAGAAGGTACCACTGTTCATTCTCTCGCCATTTTCTATGAGCGTGGTCCAGCTGCTCTTTGAGGGATTCTAGGCAACTGTCAGCCTGGTTGATACATGCTTTGGTCCTTTTCCTTTTACCCTTTTCTTCATTAATCTTGCTTCCCATCTCTTCAATTCGCTTATCCTTTCTCTCGATCTCATACCTCATGTGATTCCTTTCATTAGTCACATTTTGAAGCTTGACTTGTAAATCTTCGTTTTCTTTCCCTAGCTGGGCTATCTTGACTCTCATCTCTTCCACTTTTTCGACTGATACAGGTACCGGTTGCGGAGTGATGGGTTTAGGAGGTGCCTCAATAGAAAAGGGGAGCTTAACTATTTTGACCCTCTCTAGAACCCACTGCCGAAAATGCATCCTGGTCACACCATCCTTTCTTCTCAAATCTGATCCTCTAGTGTGAACTTTCTGCCAAGATCGTACAATCTGACAGAGAAGTGAGGGATCTTTGGCACCTCTCTCATGGAGGATCATTTCTTCTAGTTCTTTGTCTTCAGGCTTCCCTAACATTGGGTACTCAAATTGTCGTATGGCCAATATAGGGTTATAGCTTATACAACCTTTTGATCCGATCAACGGTGCGTTGCAAAAACTACCACAACTCATGATGATTTCACTTATTTCCAACTTGTTCGGGTACCAGGTAATGTTCTTTTCAGAGATAGATACTAGAAATTGGGCCCATTCCCCACTGTTCAAAGTTGGGACACTGGCGTGACGTTTGAGTATGTGAGAAGTGAGCCATTTGTAGAGAATAGGGAGACAAAATGTCAATACTGAACCTTTTTTTTCATGGCGAAGGTGTAAAGTGTAAAAAACATCAGCCAGGAGAGGGTGTGCCGGGCTTTGTTCCTTCTTCCAAACGGCCCAAAATACGCTGACAGCTGCAGAATCAATGAGATCTTCGAAAGTGGGAAACAATACTAGCCCATAGATGAGGAGAGCCAATACATTCACCAAAGCATCCCATTGTTTGTTCTTTAACATCTTAATTGCTTCTTTCTCTAGTACAATGCTTCTAAAACCGAAGAAATCTTCTCTTTTCTTCCAACCAGCTTTGGCTATTGAAATCGATATTTTGAGAGCATCGACCAATTCTTCCACTTCTGGAGTCTGCCCTATCATAATATAAGGTGCCCTACCTTTGACCGGGAAACCTAGGAACCCCTCAAACTCTTCGATAGTAGGTGTTAAGTAGAAATCTTGAAATAAGAAGCTTCTCATTTGCGGATCATAAAATTGTGCTAAAGCCGTAATAGCAGGGACCTGTACTTTAATCATTAGCAAATCAGTCACCTGGCCAAACCTTCCTATCAGAGTCTTCTTGAAGATGGTAGGCATTTCTTTCAAAAAATTCATGATCACACCAACATCAGGTTTGAGTGCCTTAAGCTGAATAGTCTTTCTCTTTTCTGAACTTGCGACCATTTTGTGAATGTATTTCAACCTGTCAATATAAATGCTTCCCTGAAAATAAAAATGAGTGTGAGTTATGATGCATATGTAAATGTTTATGAATGCAACAGTGTGGGATCCTGGCTATCACAAGTATCTCCCACCCTCCTAATAGGTATAAAGATAGTTTTGGATTCTTTACCCAAAATGACCCACTCACGGGATAGTTTCTACGTTGACGGACGGGGTTCTCAAGGTCATAGATACTAATGATACCATCGTCATGCAACAGGCGAGCTGCATTACGTCGGTAATACCAAAAGGATCTCTCTCGAGAGGAGTCGTCATGTCAGGCCCACGAGAAGCGAGTCCTCAGGGACCAACACTACACGACTTCCAACATAGAAACTGGTTCTAAGAGCGGTTCCCAGAGTCATGGACCCTTCATGAATCAAATCGTGCAACAGGCTAGCTGTGTTACGATAAGATCTACGAAAAGGTCTATTCTGGAGGAGCTTTCATGCTAGGCACACAAGGAGCGAGTCCCTGGGGACTAACACTAATCACTACCAATTCTAAGCTATGTTTTCTCTCTTCTTTTTCCAAAGCTCGGGTGTAGAGCTTTACTTGTGATACTTTCCCAGAATCCAACAAGCAAATATAATATATTACACATAATAGCAAGAAAAAAGTAATAAACAAACAAACAGGAAAATATAAGCACAAAGAAAAAAAACAATAAGCACAAAGAAATCGGTTAAGAAAAAGTCAACACTCTCAAATCGAGTCAAGTTAGGCTTGACTCTCTCTTGCATAGGGTAATGCGATTCCCCAGCAGAGTCGCCATCTGTCGTACCTCGAAAAATACGATCCTCGCGATGGCCGCGGAAAATATTGTTCGAAATAGAGTCGCCACCGAACTTTATTCATTCCAGGGATGGAATAGGAAAATATTGATAAAACCTTAAAGGAGATAAGAACATGGTCATCACAACCAATATTCTAGGTTCGGGAGTCGGTTACGCAGAGGGAAGGTATTAGCACCCTCTATGTCCGTTGTACTCAACGGGAACCACTTGATTCGATTCGAGAGTGAAGTTAACTACGCTTGTTTGTTTTCTTCTAAGGTTTCTCCTATGGGGGAATGGGTGGTTTAGATAGGGTACTCGCCAAGGATTGGGGCCCTTGTGCCTACGTATCTTCACTTGTAATAAGTGGAAAATCAGAGCATTCGTAGTTCATGGGACTACGGGTAAAAGAGGGGAATGTGCTCGCTAGGATCATCGCAATCCTATGCCTACGTATTCTCATTGGGGAATGAGAAATCAGAGCAGCCGTAGTTCGGCTAAGTACGGTAAAAGGTTTGAAACCGAACGAGTGTTTAGGTCGCATTCTAACTGCTAAACGTTGGCTAGTCCGCTCGCTAGGGGAGGCTGAAGCACGAGTTTGTTATGCGCGGAAGAAGGGATTAAACAATGTTCTTTGGTAAAAGGTATTTTGGTTGGAAATCGCGCGAGGGCGAGGAATTTAGGTTTATCGTATTGGATGTTTTGGTTTGGGAAAGAGAATGGATTTGAATAGGTTTAAGGTTTCAACTGCACGGGGGCAAGAAGTAGGAGTTTGGTTAGGTAATTTGAAGGGAGAATGACGACTACTCGATAAACGAGACGTCAGCCTCGCAATCAATTAATCGGGGAATTACTGGAATGCTGGATTCCAATGACACCTTTTTCATTCGAATAATTACGAAATATGTTTGAGAAAGTTTCAATCGCACGAGGGCGAGAGAAGAGAATTGGATTGAATATTTTAAGGAAGAATGACGACTACTCGATAAACGAGACGCCAGTCTCGCAATCGATTAATCGGGATATCATTGGAATGCTAGATCCCAATGATACCTTTTTCACTCAATTAATTATGAAATCATATTTGAATGGACAATGACAATATTTGTCCAAATAGTTAAGGCACGTGTTTTATAGACGAAAGGTTGAGCGAACCACAACCTAAAGCGTACGCCCCAAGAGTGGTTACTCAAGAATTCAAGGAGTGCGAGACTCCAAGAACTCAGTTCTTTCGTAATTTAATTAAGAAAATAATTTGAATTTGGCGTATGGTTTAGAAACATACTAGGGTTTAGACTCGATCGTGCAAAGTTGAGGAACGAGATTAGATGGTTTGAAAAATTAGGAGGAATGGCGACTATTCAATAAACGAGACGTCGGCCTCGTAATCAAATCAATCGGGACATCATTGGAATGCTAGATCCCAACGATACCTTTTCATTCGAAATATGTTTGATGGATAGTGAATATTTATCCAAATAATTAGATAAGGTATTTTAGGAACGAAAGTTTGAATGACGCGCTATACAAGGCGTACGCCTCCATAGTAATCATTCTCGATTTCAAGAAATGCATGACTCCAAGAATTCGATTCTTTCGTGATTTTAATTAGAGAAATAATTTGAATTTAATAACGTAGATGAGTTAGGCTAAGGTGAGCATATTGCTCGAATTAGGGTTTGCGATTTTTGAAAGGTTTAAACGATATTGAGGGGTATTTTTAAGGATGAAAGACGAAGCAACCACAACTCAAGGTGTGCACCTCGAGAGTGGTCACTTAAGGATCCAAGGAGTGCTAGACTCCAAGGATCCACCACTTTCATATAAATTCAAAAAGAAATTCTCACTTATTCTAATCTAAATTTAAAATATTTTGAACTTAAAAAAACAATATTAATAAAATTCTTAAAAAAGAATTTAAGTAAAGTCATATTACAAATATTAATCATCATAATTTATGAAAAAAATAAAACTAATAATATTACTAATAATATATTAATAATATTGCTAATAATAATTTAGACTATATGTAATTACTAAACAGTATACAAACGGATGAAATTTTGAAAGGATAACAACAATAGCTGCCTCGAGCCCATCCCATATCAAGTAGAAAACCAAGTTTCTAGGCATATATTCAGCATTTAATGATGATAATTAGATATAACCACACAGCGTATCACTTTACAACGCGTGACTCCCCTCTATTTTTTTCTCTCTCTCTCTGGAAACTCAACCGAGTTTCTTTCTCACGTTATACACATATTCCCTTCATCTCCCACCAAAAGGAAAGAGGAAACATCAGATTAAAGCAGCAAGCTTGAACCGCAAACCCCCCCAGATTCGCTTCGAAAACACACCAAAGTCTTAAATCCCACAAAACCCAACCCCCTAACATCTCAATCGAAAATCACAACCAAGTTGCGACATAGAACAAACATCAGCAAACGAAATCTAAGATGAAACCCTAATCCCATTACGAATCCCATACCCTCAAATGCATCATATTCACTGATCTCAGAAGTTGAGGGAATGGATACCTGAAAACAAGACCGTCGAGTTCTGAGCTGCAAAAAGGTAAAAGCTTCTTCTTCTCCCTTGATGTTCACCGAGCTAGTTTCCTTCCTCTGAATGGTTCTATTTTGAAATTTGTAGAAAAATAAGTTTGGCTCAGAGCAAACTCAGGTTCTGATATTGAACCTCAGCCACCCTTGAAATTTCTTTTAGCTTTTGAATAATAGGTGGGGGTTGAGTTTAACAGAGTTTGGCTAGGGTTTTTTCGTGTGTTTCTGCTACCCCCTTATGAATGAAGGGCGGGTCTATTTAAATGCCTAAATTCAGGGTTTGTCTAGGGTTGAATTTTGCTGGTATCTCCATTTTTGCAAGCCCTGTAACTTCTTTCGTAGATGCCTAAAATGTCTTGCCATATTAGTGAAACTATCATGTTGTACTTGCTGCTACCTTCTGATTTGTGTCTCTTTTGTCATTTTGTGTTATTTGAAAAAGAATGGTCCCCACTAATCTGATTTTGCTTTCTTTTTTTTATCATAACACACATGTTTTGAATGACCTGGTGTTTTGAATTTCAATTATGCACTAATTTGAAATCTTGGAATGATGCAGGTAGCAATTGTTTACAGCAGGGACACCATTCCTATAGCAATTTCTACACACTCAACTGATTTGTGTATCAGCCAAATTTTGGGTTTTTGGCCTCACAAATTAGGAAATTTCTGCAATGACAAAATAAGGATAAGTGTGAATCTCCTTAAGTTTTAAACTTAATGCCCTTAACCTGGATTCGTTCCTGCCTCTGCTTCTAGTTTAATATTGAGTTGTGTCGGATTCGCTTGTTATCGTCATGATATATCATTAACTGTATTTTGTTTAACAGGTTCGGCTATCCAAAATTTGAAATCCAACCGTCATCTCAACAACAGCTAACGGCCACAGATCATTATAGACTTACGTCGTTGATGGAAATCACAGTAGTTGGTGAAAATTACGGCAGATGGCAACCCAGGCATGTTTGGAGTCAAGAACTTTTGTGGTTTACACCTATCATTTCTGTTAACTTCTCATCAGACAAGAAGACCTGTGTATAATCCACAACTCTCATCCTTGAATCTAAAGCTTCTGAACACGGGTGCAAACGGTAAATCCAAACATATTTTTGTATGCTCTATAATTCATCAATTGCTTTTCCACTTTGTCCTAATTGGGGCTTCAAAAGAATTTCAAGAATTCCTGTCAACATTTTGTTCAGTGCTGATAGCATACCTCTTCTTGGGCAGGTTATGGTGAACCAATGTTTTGCGGAATACTGCCGGCACAAGTTATGGTAGAGTGTGAAAATCTCGATGACAGATTATGGTGATATTCCTGTCGAAACCACAATCCTCAAAAGATTAAGCTAGGACCACCCTGCAAGATGGTTGCACATTGATTGGTTGATCATGAATTGGAAAATGCTATTGTTGTTTGCTGATGCTGATGCCTCTGAATTTGATTATCAGACATATGCAATCTGTTGATTATTGCGACCTGGAATAGTGAAATGAATCCTATTTGGCTGCTGGTTCTAACACATCTATTGAAACTGCTGCAGTTGGTTCTGAGAGAAACTTTTATGGAGTTCATGGTTTTGTCTGCAGAGTTAGAGAACCATGTGTGGTAAATGATGCACATTGTTGTTTTTATGGTTCAAATTTGTGTGTTGTGTGTTGTGTTGTCTTTGAAAACCAAACATTCCTTGCCTTGTTTTTGTTGTTTTTTTATGTGGTTATCTTGTTGTATTTGCATTGTGGACTAATTGCAGCTGGTTTGGTTGAATGCGAGGTATGTACGGCCGCTGTCAGTCGGAGGACGAAGCTTGCGTAAAGAATATGCGACGAGCTATAGCCTGGTAGTTTTAACTATTCTTTGAATTCTTTGCATCTTTGGTTTTCCATGGTGGTTATGGTGAAAACAAAGAGCTTCACAGGTGTCTTGTGATTTTGGTAGTTTATAGAAGACTTGAGGTGGGAGCTAGACACGAACACTAAGAAGTCGCAATCGAAAATCCCTCCATGAAGTCGATTTGCGTGCTGCTCTTTAATGAAAGCGGAGCTTGGAGCGAAAATGAAAAGCACTGTTAGGCATAAGACTCGGTATTATGTATAGCTTCTTCCCTTACTCATAATTTTATCCCATGATTACTTCATGATCTTGGAATTCTGCTGCTGTCTCAAATTGGTTGTTTCGTAACTTGACCAAATCCTAAAATCTGTCATGACTCTCGCTTACATAGGTCATACTAACATCTTTTCATGTATGTGTGCAGGTTATCGTAGTCGTAATCAAACCGTAAAGCTTACATTGGGGGAGTATTTGACCGTGAAAAAATGAATTTCCTGTAGAACTTGGCAAGTAATCTCAAGAGTTTTTTTTTAAAACCGAGTCCAAGTAGTGTACAGTGGCGATCAAAAGGTCATAAAGCTGTTGTATTGAAGCAATTTTTGAAATGGCGACTGCATCCTTTTGGACTCATTTCTGTTATAGTTGATGATGGAACTGGTGATACCTTGTAGCTGATACTTTTTCTTTGAATTCAATGCATCTTTGTTTGGTTTTGAAGAGATAAGGATGATGTTTGCTGCATTTGGGATATCACACAAATTATGCAGGTACCTTTGGCAATTGTGATGTGTGTTTTTTTTAGATTTGCTGCTGTTTCGCTTTTCTTGGCTCGAATAATAGTTTCACCTATTCTCTTTCAGATGCACTCCTCTTCTGTTCATGGAAAGTCCATAACGACCGAATATGCGTGCAGCTCTTGAAGTCATGATTTGTTCGTCTTCGTCCCTTGACAGATTTGAATTTTAAAGCGTTGGTTGCTGCCGGTGCAAGCTTGTTTCGTTCTTACTGAACTGACGACCCTTCTCACAATGGCCCTTTTGATTAAAAGCTATGCCGTAAATTTTGTCTCAATTGGTTTGATACAGGTCACTTTAACGAGAATGACGGTGTTGCAGCATTAGAGACACGATAATTCAGACCTTGAGCCACTGCCATCCATACATTTAAGTGAATTGGTTCAACATGTTGGGAAAAGAGGCCAGTATAGGTGACAAGATCATCCAACGAATCACTTGAAGAACAAATTAATTTGAAATATTCAGACATCTCTTGTGAAATGCGGTCTGATTGCTGGGATTTTAATGTTAACTGAACCATCATTTGGCAGTAAAATACTACCAAATACCAATGCTGAAACCTGGTCCATATAAGAAATACAGTTGAAAGTCAAAAACTTTAGGTGCTTGTTATGATCAATTGATTGTATGTCGTTCATGTACTTTATGTCTAAAGAAATCTTGTACTTTTTGTGATAGCTTCTATAAGCTGAATGGAAATATAATACAAATCATAATTTTCACTTCCATCTGAGTACAAATCTTCACATACTTTTTTCCAGAAATGTTAGTAACATGTCCAAACACCCTATCACACCATCATAATTGGTAGATGGACTTTCCAAGTCCAGGCTGACTCCTTTCAGAATATATATAAATGAATTTAAGGCAGCATCATAAACATGACTTCTATGATCACAAGTGACTGTTGTCCCCGATGCTTGACGAATGAGTGCAAAAGTCATACTCAGGTAAAAGTCCAATCGACTGATATCCCATGGCAGCTACCTAATTGGGTGTCGCTTCCATGAGCTTTTCCCGGATGAAGAAAATCCAATTTCTATACTGTTTATCTCTCTGCACTTTTGTGAAACACTGTCACTGAGCAGCTCAAGACCCAAGTTCCATAACCAGATTGTCTTGTTATCAGGTCCATTCTGAAATACTGCTTTCAGAATAGGCTCTAAAACCATTTTTATCGATGATGGTTCGTTGACAGATGCATCAAGCTTATGTAACAAATTACACCACATGTTCAAGCAAGATGAATGAACTGATATGTCACATTTACTTGAGGTGATGCCAATCAGTAGAGTCATTATGCGCTTTATGATTTTGTAAATCCCATATACTATGACCATGCCACGACCCTTTAAAATGAAATGAACCATGTATTAAACAAATTGACTCTAGAAAACTGGCTTATTTGATCATAACTTGATGTTTGAACGCTTAAATCCAAACTTGCTACTAATTGACATAGCTTGAAACTCTCAACTGGTACAAGTACGGCCGGAGGGTGAATTGACTGTATCTTGGAAACATGAATGATCATAATTTGATCCCGCTGAAACAAGAATTGCAATTTGCGAACTAAATCTAAGTTTGTCACAAACTAATTTAGAATCCAAATATAGCTTGATGCTTACAGTCAATTCGAGCAAGGCTTGAAGCTAAATCGACCGTGTCTAGAAGCATCATACGAAATATCTTTGGACAACTTGAGTTAAGGGCAGATCATACGAACCATTTGTTGTGAGGCTTAAACAACCTTAGGGAGGTTTGTAACCAAATTGGAACAGAGTTTAAATTCCAACAATTGTGTTTGCGAAATGGATCCAATCCTGTATTTGACGCCATTGTATCATGTCTGTCTGATCGTGAGAACAAGGACACACATGAGCTTGGGTATAAGGGGCTGGAGACACGCCCTTCCCACATAAATTGCTAGGGATTATAACCACAATGAGTACATACAAAGTCTCTATAAACGAAGTCTTGGAGAATTATGGCCAGAAGTCATGAAGCAGTAAAACATCCATTAAATACCGAAGTAGAACAAATTTGGGGTATGACACCAGGGAATACAAATCGGTTTGTTTAGATATGGTTTAATTTCTCAATAGTGACTTGTTAGGTTAAAATATGTAATCGTATGAGTTTTGAAAATGTATAGCCCATAGTTTCACAGAAACAGAAGAAGAAAAACTAACGGGATTGATGAAAAAATCTTAGACAAATTTCCAAGATCCGTTATTGAATGTGGAAGGCAGTGGTTATTCTTCTGAAGACGGTGATGAAGACTTGGATGAAGATTTCTATTGGGGAAAGAGAGATAAGCTTTGAATACAAAGTTTGCAAAAATGTGATGTTATGTTGGAATAATTGTGTATTTAGATTTGAAGAAATATTGAAAAAGAATTGTAATATGTAACTATTGTTTGTGCTATGTAACAACATTTTCAAAAAGAAGTGACAAAGAATTGCCTATATTGAAACCAAAAGGCAATAAAATTGATGGATTCTGACACCGGGAGGATCTATCCTACAAAGGTTCATAGTGTAAAGTGCAACAAAAAGATTGTCAAAACAAAAAAGTTTATCGAAAGAGGGTTGTACGAGTATGCAAAGAATAAGAGGCTAATGAGGGGGATAAGCTTGGGTTTACCATAAGTAATCCTCCGGATCAGGTTTATGTGTCCATTTTGAACAAATGATTACGGTGAGTTATAAAGCGGTGTGTTTGATGGTTATTAGGTTAGTTGTGAATCATAGTTTGGTTTGTGTAGTATTTTAAGACGTGTTTTGTCTGTAATGTGGAATGTTATGGTAACCCACATGTTGTTCTTGTCATGAAGGTGATATTATTGTGAGGGAGTTAAGTTATTTTGTTCGTTGAACATGTGAAAAAGGTTTATTTGTATTGTAATGCATTGTGTTTGTTGTTGGATTAAATTTAAAAGTAGTATATTAAGACTAAAGTGTAATTGCATGTATTTTGTAATGGTATGTAGTAAGACTCATTATTAGCTATATGATAGATAGTTGTTGTATTGAAAAATAGGAAAACCGGTTGAAATAGTTGTATAAATTTAAAAATGAAGATAAAAGCCAATAGTATGAAGATTAACAATATTGTGATTATGATGCTAGAGAGCATTATTGAGTAAGACTATTTGTAAGATAATAATGAACACATAGTATTTAATAGTGTTATAAATTATTAAAAAGTTTGTTTTGTAGGTAGTTGAAAAAGTTGTATACCTGAACAACTGTATTATTTCTTTTCAAGTGAGTAGATGATAATAATTCTCCAACAAACACGAAAGAATAAAAAGGGAAAATAAAGGTTTTTGTAAATGAAAATAGTGTGACATGAAATGAGTTATGGCAGTAGTAAGTTAAAGAGAATATAAGAAAGGGAGTCATGGAAAAAATGACCAGATGCTGGTATTTGGATATAAAAAGTTGAGCTAAGGGTAACACCACTTAAAAAAAGAAGCTGAACAAAACATTAAAGAAACAGTTGTATAAGGTACTGAAGCAACATTAAGATGTGGAAGTGACACTGAAAATGATCTTATAATCAAAATAAAGTAGTGTTAGTAAAACACAAAAGAGAAAAAAATTTGATATTAAGGTGTATTAAAATATTGTGCAAGCTACAGTAATGGATGTTATATGAATTTTTGTTATTAACTTTGCAACAGGAGTAAAATAATTATAATGTAACTTAAAAACTTAGAAATCAATATATATTGTTAGAATAAGATATTGGTTCTGCATATAATCTCTAGTTTTGATGATAACAACATATATTTTATATGTAACAATTTGGTATTCTAATTTTATCTTAAGTGTGTAGATATACAATTCTCATTAGAATCAACTTCTAGCGCAACTCAACAAGATTTTGATAAACACTAGAGTTTCTAAAGAAGAAAATATGTTCTCCTTAAGAAAGCGTTTGTTTCTAAAGAAAGGATTAGGAAGATTCTGATCATTGTTAAAGTTCAAAATACTTGATAAGGATCAAAGCTCAAAGTCCAAAGCAAAACGTGAAGACCAAGAATTCATACAAACGACTCTTTCTAAAAAAAAAGTCCAAAGCAGAGATTTTGCTCATAATTGACCAGAAATCTTTCTAAACTTTTACTACTTCTGCTCTCCAAGGATTCTGCTGATGAAGACAACTAGCCTAGCTCAAAGACATTCTTATCCCTCAATGCATATCTCTTAAGGTTATAAATAGAAGACTATGCTGCATTGCAAAGAACAACGATTCACAAGTCAAAAACATAAAAGTATATACTCTATCAAAGAATCTCAAAACATAAAGAGTTGTTGCTCATATTTGTGTAGAAATATTGTTCTTAAATTTGTTTCAACCTGCTTATTAAGAAGCAATATTGTAAACATTATTGTAACACTTTTAAGTAATCTTCCTTGAGTCAGTAAGTGTGTTAGCCAATAGATTCGAGAAGGCTAAGTTGTTGTTGAACAACTTAGAGGTTGGTTGTAAGTTTTCCTTGAGTGACTAAGTATGTTAGGCAGTAGACTCGAGAGGGCTAAGTCATTGATGACTTAGAGGTTTTTGTAATCATGTCAAAGATTAGTAGATTAATTCCTTGTGATAAGGCAAAATTACCTTGGCAGGTGGACTGGATTAGCTTCGTTAATAGTGAACCAGGATAAACCAATCGTGTTCTTTCTTTCCATGGTTTATACTTTTGTTTGTTTGTGCGTGTTACAAAGTCTATTGAAATATTTGTAAAACCCAATTCAAACCCCCCTTTCTTGTGTTTTTATCAACCTTCAATTGACATCAGAGCTCCAACTCTTTTATTGGTTTTCATATCAAACACTTAACCGTGTAGAGAGATCCAGCGTGAGAAAAACTCTATGGCCACTTCCGACACAAATGAAAGAGACGATTACAATGCCAAGCCTCCTGTATTTGATGGAGAAAAGTTTGACTACTGGAAAGATAGAATAGAGAATTTCTTTTTAAGTTACGATGCAGATCTTTGAGATATATTGACAAATGGTTACAAAACACCATTTAATTTTCTGTTATTGGAATGCCCCTTCCAAGAAGCAAAATAAGTGATGAGCAAAAGCAAGATTTCAAAAATCATCACAAAGCAAGAACCATTATTCTAAATGCTATCTCATATAATGAGTGTGAAAAAATTACTAACAGAGATACAACAAAGGATATTTTTGATTCCTTGAAAATGACACATGAAGGCAATACTCAAGTCTTGGAAACCAAAGCTCTTGCATTGGTCCAGAAATATGAAACTTTCAAGATGGAAGAAGGTGGAACTATTGAATCCATGTTCTCAAGATTCCAAACCTTGGTAGTAGGACTCAAAGTTTTGGACAAAGGGTATACTACTGCAAATCATGCTAAAAAAATTGTGAGAGGTCTTCCTAAAAAATGGAGACCAATGGTTACTACACTGAAGTTGTCCAAGGATCTGAACAATATAAGTCTTGAAGAATTAGTTAGCTCACTCAAAAGTCATGAAATAGAGCTAGAAGAGGATGAACCTCAGAAAAAGGTTAAATTTGTTGCCTTAAGATCAAAACCAGAAAGAAGTAAGTCAGAAAAAAAACAAGTTCATTCAAAATGAAGATGAAAACTCCGATTGTAAAGATTTTGATGACGAGGACGAATTGTCTATCTTATCCAGAAGAGTCAGACAACTTTGGAGAAACAGATAAAATAACTTTCAAGGATCCAAAAACATATGAGATCATCCAGAATCATCTTCAAGAAGAAAAGCAAGTAATAAGATAACTTGTTATGAATGTAAGGAACCTGGACACTACAGACAAGATTCTCCAAAGTTCACAAAGGAAAGCTTCAGAAAAGAAAGATTCAAGAAGAACATGTTTAAAGGGAATAAGAAAGGTCTTATGGCAACATGGGATAATTCTGATTCTGAAGTTTTGGAATCCGACTCTAAAGATGAGCGCGCCAACATAGCCTTCATGGCCACGACACCTGAAGAGGTTGCAACAGAAACTGAGTCCGACTCAGAAGAGGTATTTTCTGACCTTTCTCGTGTTGACTTAGAATTATGTTTTTTTGAATCTCTAAAAAGGTATCAGAAACTTCAAAAAAATTCAAGAATCTGAAAAAGGCTCTTGAATATGAAGTTGAAGAAAATGTCAAGCTTGAGAAAGAGGTTTTAAAACAAAAAAGATGAAAACCTTGTCTTAGATAGAGAAAATGTTTTTCTTAACAAAAAAATGTTTAAAACTCGAAGAAACTCTTTCTAAAGCCACTCTTTCTTCTGAAACCATTTTATATAAGTATGATAAGGCTTTTCAGAAATTCTTGAATAGTAGTATAGGTAGAAGTAGAATGACTTCTATGATCTATGGTGTTAGCCACAATGGAAAAAGAGGAATATGTTATGATTTTGATAATGAGGATTAGAAACCTTCTCAAGAAAACAAACTTGTATCTCATTTATCTTACCATTATACACTAGCACAGACACGAAAATTTAATGTTGCAAGAAAACATAGGTTTTATCATAAACTCTAGGAACACTAATTTAAAAGGACCCAAAAGTTTATGGGTACCAAAGCATAAAATAGTATATGTTGCAGATATCTTATGCAGCAGAGTTAAAACACCAGTCATGATACTTGGACTCTAGATGCTCGTAACACATGACAGGAAGAAGGCATATGTTCCAAAGCCTGAAACTTAAAGATGCTAGATACTTAGGGTTTGAAGGAGACCAGAAAGGAAGAATCAAATATTCTGGAACAATGGGTAATTAATATCTTATTTCTATATCTAATGTACTCTATGTTAAGGGATTAATGCACAATATGTTATCCATAAGTCAATTAAGTGATAACGGTTATGACATTATTTTCAATCAAAAACGTGCAAGGCTGTTAGTCAGAAAGATGACACTATTCTCTTCACTAGAAAGAGGAAAAACACCATTTATAAGATTAAGCTTTCTGATCTTAAAAACCAAGATGTTATGTGCTTAATGTCTGTTAACGAAGAGCAATGGGTGTGGTATAGACGCTTGGGTCATATTAGCATGAGGGTAATTTCTCAGCTAAATAAACTTGAGTTAATCAGAGGCTTGCCTAAGCTGAAGTTTGCTTCAGATGCACTTTGTGAAGCATGTCAGAAAGACAAGTTTTCGAAAACATCTTTTAAATCTAAAAATGTTTTTTCCACCTTAATACTTTTGGAGCTTCTACATATTTACTTGTTTGGCCCCTTCAAAACAGCACCAGTCATTGGCAAGAAGTATGGACTTGTCATCATTGATGATTATAGTTGCTGGACATAGGTGAAATTTCTTAGACACAAGAATGAGTCACATTCTGTGTTTACAAGTTTCTGTTCTCAAGTGCAAAATGAATTTAATTCTAAGATTGTTAGAGTTAGAAGTGATCATGGTGAAAAATTTGAGAATCAACTATTTGAAGAACTATTTGATTCTAATGGTATATCTCATAATTTCTCCTGTTCTAGAACTCCACAACAAAATGGAGTTGTAGAAATGAAAAATAGAACGTTGTAAGAAATGGCCAGAACTACGCTCAACGAAACTAATGTGGGTAATCACTTCTGGCCAAAAGTTGTGAACACATCATGTTATATCCAGAATAGGATCTCTATTAGACCCATTCTGGATAAGACTCCTTATGAACTGTGTAAAGGAAGAAAACCCAACATTTCTTAATTTCATCCTTTTGGATGTTTGTGTTTTATTTTGAATACTAAAGAGAATCTAAACAAGCTTGATTCTAAGGCACAAAAGTGTATTATGTTAGGATACTTAGAATGCTCTAAGGGCTACATAGTATACAATATAGAAACATGTATTATTGAGGAATCAATCCATGTTAGATTTAACAATAAGCTTGACTTACAAATGTCAAAGCTAGTTAAGAATTTTGCAGATCTAGAAGTTACCTTCACAAGTTCTGGAAATAGGACAAAAGACTCTAAAATCATAGACCCAAAACATACTGATACATCAGAAGAATTTGAATGTCCTTCCATGTAGAAAGAACAAAGGCTTAAACAAACTGTTTATGAAGATCTGATTCTAGGAGACAAAGCTGAACCTGTCAGAACAAGATCTACATTCAAACATTCTGAAGAAGTACACTTATGATAGGTATCTCTAATAGAACCAACATCTTGTGAAGAAAAGCATTCAGGACAATTATGTTTTTATGTTTTTTAAAAAGAAAATATTAATAAATAAATTAAAAATAAAATTAATTAATAAAAATAAAAATTTACATTAAATATGTAATTAAATCTAAATAAATTAAATGGTTATTTAAATAAAAAAATAATTAAAAAACGCGATAAAAAGTCGGGCAAAAAAGTGCTCGAAAAAATAAAATGAATACACCAAAATAATCAACACGAAATAAACATATTGGAAAAATACAACGTTTGGTCAGATTTTGAAATAAATTTAGACCGATTTGTTTGTAAATCCAATAAATTTATTCTGACTGACATTTCCGATACTATGCAAGATGAAGTGCATGCTATGCTATGCAGATGATGCAAAACAGAATTTTAGGATAAAAAATTAGGATATGACAACCAAGTCCTTCTATTTTCAAGGAGGTGGCGTTCTCCATGGCTTGTGGCAGTCCCCACACAATGCACACCCAGAAATCCAGCAACTGCCCCAGAGAAATTTCCTCCAACTCACCCCATGACCTTCTCAACTGCCAACCCATGAGTTTCAATTATATTTTCATGCATTTCACTATATAAGGCTTAGTTTTCATGAGATTTGGCATCCAAGTTCCCTAGTCATTTATTTAGGCATATATTCCATTGTAAAATTCACTAATCGTTCACATCGAGGGATTAATGCACTATTTTAAATGTTGAATTGCTTTGTACTACTTGGATTGCAAAGTTAATCTTGCCGTCATAATCAATTCCAGAAGTTTTTCATTTAATCAAGTCTTTCCGCACTTAAATTTCTAATTGCTTCTATTCTCGTAAGTTTTTATAGTTTTTGTTATTAGTCGTTGTATGCTTGTGTTCCCATATCTCAACATAATTCACATGTTAATTATCTTTCCCATGTTCATGAGTTGCATGCTTAACAATCTTAACATGATTTATATGCATGTTATGTCCGACTAAATCCCTTGAGTTTGGTATATGAGGATCCTCGTTCCGACGAGACTCGGTATTGATTTGGTGTAACTTTTCATAAATTATGTTTCTGGTTCGGGTTATTAATTTAAAGGTTTAAAAGGTTTTACACGACAGTGAAAACATTAAGGTTTCGAGCCAACAGTGCGACAGTGTGAGGCTCATGCCAGATAGTAAAAATTGGACATTAACTTCTAAATACTGCGACATCACTTTAGGATTAATTAAGATTTGTTGGTTTTCAAAAATTATTTCGCGACTTAAATGGGTGAGCGACAGCAAAATGTTTATGGTCTCAAAATATAACACGAGTCAATAGCACGACAATATGAGATTAAGGTTTTTAAACTAGTATTTTATGCTGAAAAGTGATTTAAAATATAACATACACCAATGATTTATTGAGTCCTTGAGGTACACTAGAAACCAAATTCTGGTCTCTCCTGTTTGATATATTTTCTAAGTTTTATTCTAGTTTTAATTTCCCCACATTCTAAAGATTCATAGCCTTAGATTTACATAGCACCAATAAATAACAATAAGATTGATTACTGGTCCTTGCAGGTTTGATATCTTTTAAAACTACAATCGACTCCGTGCACTTGCGGATTAGCAACACATCAATAGATAGCCTTCTCACCTATAAGATGGTAAAACATACGTCTAACAACTGGTTTTTTCCATGAATTTTGTAAGAAATAATCCTGCAACATGTCTCAATGGGTGAGACAACCTTCTCACTTAAGAAAAAATACCTACAGTCTAGGTATTCTTTATTTCATCAATTTCTTATTGGTATTTAGACGATGATCTCAAAGAAGGAACAACAAATGACGTGATCATGTCATATCCTTATTGGATATATTTGAAAAGGTACTTGATAGAAGTACTTTGGTTACACCATTCCATATTGATGTGAGCTTCTTATTTTAGAAGCAACCTTGTGTTGTATGGAACGACATGCCTATTGTCCAAGGAAACACCTCATTTAACAATAATATGTGTTTTGGAACTTCTTTTATAAATTAGAAAACCATCATTATCAATAATGGTCTCTCCGTTGAATTTTTTGGGAAAAAAACTTAGAGTATTTTCTATTTTTCATGCACGAAGATGACATCCGGGAGAGACCGCAAGAACCATGCATCATGTGTAATTTGACTAAGTTATATAACCTTGGATGTAGAGAATGGTTTGGAATTTCAGCACATATGATGTTGTAAATGTCAGGTGGTGTTGAATACTTACTTTGTGGATGCAAGAATATAAGAATGTGAGCATGTGGCAAGACTCTTTTCTAGAATTTAATAGTGTACATGCCTGAAACATTAAAACATATATTTGTAATGAATACAGTATTTTTGTTTTAAAATATAAAATATTGTAAAATGGCATATAATGAAGTAGGAAATTGTAGATGACTTACATGCCAAAACGTTTCCAAGAACATGTCGCTTGGTTAAGCCAGTCATGAGTTCGTCAAACTTGATCTTGAACACTTGGAAATGACATAAGGGCGATCATGTGACTTTAAGTTATCTTTGGAGAGTATTCGTGTAATCTCAGGCCAATTAGGGTTGCAGGTAAATGTTATAAATAAATCAGGAAAACCAAGTGTGCTGGAGATAGCCATACCATCAAAATAAAGTTGGTCCATATATCTTTTGCCACCTACAAATGAAGAAGGCAACACAACTATTCTGCTTGTTTTGGTTTTTTGGTTAGGATGACCACCTTCGCGTTGTTCATTAAGTTTTTTATATTTTCCAACTCTTAGCTTAGATTGATTATTCATCGACCAATTAAGACACTTTATTTCCATCACTGTGTATTCATCAACTAAAAATTATTAGAATAGTATTCTAGAGTGTAGCAAAGTTTTAGCTTTATATTTCCGTTCGTGTAACCAGAAAGATAACTGATCTTTGATGGTTTGACGATTTTGCTCTGTAACAAAATTTTCATGTTTATATTTGTGGAGTATGTTAGGCCTATATCCATCTTCACCATATGGAAAAATCAAAGGGTATTGATAGGATAGGTAACTTGGATGAAACTCATTAATCCTTTGTAATTGACCATCACAGTGTTGAACAATTATGTCTCTCTTTGATACAGAATCTATATCCCTAACTATTAGAGATGCAACTTTTGACACAGTAGGGCAATTACACACGTGACTGTCAGTGGATCTTTCAGATATTAGCCTAAGCTTCAAATCTTGAATGTTTTATTTTTCAACATGTCCCTTGCCATTCTAAAAGCTTTTGCAGGAGGGTTAATTTCCTCTAACATGAACTTGAGACTTGTTACTATAGATTTTTCAATATGTTTATTGTCTCTGTCATAAAGAGTAAAAATTAGTATGTAAAAAGTATTGAAATCGAAAGGGTGAAAAATAAGCAGGTCAGAAAAAGATGAATACCTAAAACACTCCATTTTGTTGACAACTTCATTGTCAGTGTCAAAGATATACAATTGAGCATACTTTGGTGGTTGGCCTAATTCAGGGAGCAAACTTCCAATTCGGTGGCATGTTTGACCATGCAGTCGCAAAGTAGGTGGACCCCTTAGTATTGGTTGTGTCAAATTTTATGCCAGGTGACATGAACGAAAATATTGCATTGTATGTTTGAATGTTGTTTTGGAAATTCTTAGCATCCTGATGGGTATGATAAAAAAGAAGTTTTTGTAAAATAGGCGGTGGTGCCTGAAACATTGGAAGTACAATTTTTCCTCCCTTCCAACAGAGTTGGAACTTTGTAATAGTTATGTGTCGTGACATCCCTTTACGCTCTTGATACCACATAGAAGTTCGACAATATTGGCATTCCCAAAAAGGATCTCATATATCTGAGTAAACTGCAATTCGAATAACAAAAGAAAAACATTGTGGAAAAATCATTTAGATGAAATGTGAATTAATATTGGCGTGTCATATAGTTTTTACTATGGAGTAAATTGGATAATAAATAAACCTTGAACGTGAGAACTTCCTATAAGAAAGAGAGTTTTGGTCGTCATATAGTTTTTATTATGGAGTAAATAGGATAATAAATAAACCTTGAACGTGAGAACTTCCTATAGGGAAGAAAGTGTTGGTCATCATCTTCTTCAAAGTTATGATCAAATATGTTGTTCGAATCAAAATTGCTGGATGTGTCAATATTAGAGTATGTCACATTATTAATGTTGGGAGAATGTGGAGATATAGTGTTTTTAGTAAATGAAGTTTTTGTAGGGTCATAGCAAATTTGAAACTCGTAGGTAAATTTGCAGGTAATTTCTTTCTCAGATTATTAATTTAATTGTTAATTGTGTTAATTCATTTTTAAAACATTATAATTATTGTTAAATATCAAAGTAACAGTAATATAAAAATAAAAATCTAATTTGAATAAGAAAATTGAAAACTAATCACATTCAAATTTTTAGAGCAACCAAGTTGCTAAATATTACTATAAAGTCAATAACAAATATTTCTAGAATTACATTACTAAAAATGACAAAGCCAAACTAATAATAATCACTTGTCTAACAAAGTTAATAAGAAACACCATACAATAATGATTATGCAAATACAAAACAATTTGAATCATGTATATAAACTACTGACTCGGAGAAGTTCCAATTTCTTGTTAAGCATGTCTTTCTCTAAATCTTGACTCTCCAATTCTCGAACCTTGTTATACGCAACTGGCACCATGTCATAGGGACATCCTCTTGGTAGGCTGAGTCTGCCATAATGATCTGTGTCTGTTATTGTTTCATTCTAAACCATATCTTCATCAATTCAATGCAATTTTAGGTATATAATAACGATATTATTAATTAACATATACTAGTACATGGAAAACTTACGTATACCACAGGGAGCTATCAATATTCTCTCTCTTTGATCAAATTTTCCATCATTTTGCATGCCCTATCAATATTGTTTATGGACATTTTACTATCTTCCTCTTTCAAATATTCGTTACCCCTTTGTTATCGGTCTCAAATTCAACATTCTGAAAGCCACATATTATTGTCCTTTCTATCGTCATTTTCCATCGTCACAACTTCAGCAGTCATTGGATCGTCACCGTCCATACACAAGAGATAGTCTCTAGGGTTTCACCGTTTTCGTTTATGAAAATGGCCCCAAGCCTCTCTCTCTCTCTCTCTCTCTCTCTCTCTCTCTCTCTCTCTCTCTTCTCTCTCTCTCTCTCTCTCTCTCTCTCTCTCTCTCTCTCTCTCTCTCTCTCTCTCTCTCTCTCTCTCTCTCTCTCTCTCTCTCTCTCTCTCTCTCTCTCTCTCTCTCTCTCTCTCTCTCTTCTCATCTCTCTCTCTCTCTCTTCTCTCTCTCTCTCTCTCTCTCTCTCTCTCATCTCTCTCATCTCTCTCTCTCTCTCTCATATTAATCAAACTTTTGCACAAAACATGTAGGCCCAACGGTATCCCAATGCCTAGTTGCTATCTTCTAATTTTTGGAAGGTTTAGAGTTCAACCCTTACCATATCAACATTTCATAATTTTTTATTCCAAAATTTTATATTCTTTTTCTAGTATTTCAATCCCTTCCATATCAACATTTTCATAATTTTTATTCAAAATTTTATATTTGTTCAAAATAAAATAAAATAGTTTAAGGAAAAATAATAATAAAAATAAAATAGTTTTGAATAATTATTAAATTATCTTTTTACTAAAATGTAAAATTAATAAAATTATCTAGAGATAAATTAAATTAGATATAATTTATTTTAATTCAAAATAAACATACATTTAAACATATAATTAAATATCAATAATTTAAAAAAGACATATTTAACATTAATGTCACAAAAAATGAATAAATTAATTTTTGGTAAAATTTAAATAAAGACTATTATTATGTGTAAAAAATTTAAATACAATAATTATTTTTAGAAAAAGTTTTTTATTTTAAATAAAAAACTTATACTTTATTTTAATAGGTAGAAAAATAACAAAAGAAAATTCATTGCAAAAGCCGCAACAAATTTCCCTACAATTTTTTTTTGCATTTATTTTAAAAATGTAATATTACGTATTTCTGCGGTATATTTTGTAAAATTTATTTTCTACGGAATTTGCTGCCAACAATTTTTACTTTGGGACAAATATTTAATGGGTCATGCTAACGACGGGAGACAATGTTTAAGCATTTCAAATAAAAAAATTTGTATTGAATACAAGTTTTTAATAAAATAACATACTTTTTATTGTTTAAAAAAAATTAATTGTTTTAATTTTTAATGCATTTAATAGTGTTTTTCAGACAAGACATGTCTTTTAGTTAATATTTCTCATATTTAATTTATTATAGTGGCAGCCTCAAGTAAACCGTGTATTTTTAATAGTGGGTTTCATGAATCATTTTTATAAAATATTTAATTACTATATTTTAATTATGTTATTTTTCATTGAATAAATATATTAAAATAATATTAATGTAATTGAATAACGGTAAATAATTATTTTATATATTAATTGTATTTTTGGTAAAAACTCATTTACATAAAATAATATGAAAACTCTAAAATAACGACTAATAATATGTAGAGTTTTTTTTTGGTGATACCTAAAATAATAGCTGCAAATAATTAAGTGGTGTCAATATTTTTATTAAATATTGTGAAAATTCAATAACAATAATGATTTCACCGAATTAGAAATGGATCAGCAACCAGCAACACATTGTAAGTTCTTTAATTTATTAGTGGGGAAAAAGAGGAGAGAGTGTACTTGCAAGGTACTCCGATGTCAAAGTAAGAGACGAAGTAGAAAGAGCAAATACAGGAAAGTGTGTAGAGAACTGAATACTTATCCCTTTAGTAAAAGAGGATATTTATAATGTGCCCCCAGCGCTAGACCAACAGTTACTTTGCACTGGGTTGGATTGCGAGACCCAATACGAGTAACTGGCAGAGCTTACGTGGTGTAGGGAAGATCAGCATGTGGTCCTCATCCTGGATTAATTGCCCCGTGATCTTCGAGAGATGGGCAGTTGTATGATGACGTGTCCCCGCATGGGAGCACATAGAAACCGTGAGGGAGACGTGTGAGAGCTCTCTATGGACATTGGAGGATTAGGCCTTCATTGTATTCTCCCCGACGGAGGGATGGATTGGACCGTGCCCGATGATGGACCAGCCTCTGGTCCAATCCAGAACAAATAATATCCTAAAAATTGTATACACGTATCAATTTAAAAATTATGATTGAAGGATATTTGTGTATTTTTAGTGGTAAGCAAAATTTTCTAAAAAAATAAAATAATATCCAAATTGGATATTTGTGTATTTTTGGTGGTAATAATAGTTTTAAACAATATTTTTTTTATAAAAAATTTGCTTATACACTGGTGACAGAACTATTGACGGTTCCTTTATGCATTTGTATAATGACATTAGTTAAATTAGTAACACCATATAAAGTCGTTAATCTAATTAATGTCTTCTCTTAAAAATATAAAGCTAATTCATTTGGCAAAAATACTTCATCCTCTGAAATATTTTAGAAAAGATTTAAAAATATAGATTCTTTTAGAAATTAATTTAAAAAATTAGATTATTTGAGTAAAATATTCGAGATATTCACTATGCTATATTTCTCCTCCTATTATAAGTTATTTAGAAGTCTCTAACCTCTTCTAAGATGGTATTAAATACTCCACACAAAGTACAATTAAATACCAAATATCAACCCTCTAATATCCATATTTTGGCCATCTTCTTCAAATGTCAATTATGATAAAATAAACCACCTACCTCGTAAGAAAGATCTGTTAATCAACAAAAACTTAACAATGATGTGTGAGAATGAAAGTTTCTATATTGAAACTAAAAAATAAATCAAAAGTTAAACAAAAAATTAAAAGATAAACTTTAAGATAGAAGTCACCCTACGAATATCAATTGTCTCATAAGGAAGGTTTCACGGACGTTCTGTTGAGGAGCCTCGCTCCTTTTGGTGTACTGCTTGAGACGCCCCTCTTTGATGAGGATTTCAATCGCATATTTGAGGTGGATGTATTCCTCTCTGACGTGCTCGTGGCTCCTGTAGAACCGACAATACTTAAATTTGTCAACATTTGGCTTGGGGGTCATCGGCTTAAGGAAACAGACACACCCTTGCTGGAATTCTGAGTTTGCAAACTCGTCTAGGATGCGCTCGCAGGGAGCGGCCAACAGTGTGTACTCGGAAAAGTGGTCTGCTAGTCTGCGGTGCTTGCGGAGTCGCGGGGCTTATCTTATCTTCTTTTCTCCCCACCACGTCGGAGAGCCATGGTGCCGTCGTGCTTCGCGAATTTGGTACCCTCTTGGTTCCGTGAGCCGCGAGCATTGTTGGCAGCCTATCTCACCTCGTACTAAATGTACGCTTAGGCTTTAAGGAGAAGGGCGTCCAGCAAGTGAGACGTCACAATGCACACTGCTTTGGCGAAGGCGTTGCGGAGACACAACCCTCGCTCGAGCAAGTATCTCTTCATTCGGTCAGTCGTGGAGATCTGAATGGCCTCCCGGTTGAATCTCTCTATATAGTCTCGTAGAGATTCGTCATTCTCATGAATAATGGCCTCAAGCGACGCCTTGGATTTCGAGTGTCATCGAGAGATATTGAAGTGCTTGGTGAACTGCATTTTCAGGTCCTTCCAAGAGGTGATGGATTCAGGGTCAAGGATTTTATACCACACCATGACTCCTTTCCTTATATTCGTGGGAAAGGGCCAACACTTGATGGCGCCCTAGATGTTGCAGTAATCGAGCATCCCATCGATGTGTCGTCTGGGTCCGTCGTGCCATCGTAGGTCGTCAGAATCGGGGGTTTTTCCATTCCGACAGGGATGTGGGCCTCCATAATTGCACGAGACATAGGACCACGGGGTTTTTCTTTGTCACTCCATACTGGTGAGCACGAAGGGGAGGGATCGTGATAGGGGCTTCTACCGCGGCGCGACGAGTTTCTTGATCGACCATTTGGCTTCTCCGGCTGCCCGCCGACTTTGCTTCTTTTGGGAGCCAGGGAGCCGTTCTTTGTGGGGAGGAGTGCGATCCCACTTCTGGGTGATTGCGGCTTGTGGCCTCTCTAGCCGAGGTCGACGCCCGGGTTGTCGCGGCGGGGGGCTTTAAGATTCGTCCCGTTGGTCTCTCCGCGGGGGAGAGTGATGATGGGTTTCTCGTCATCGCGGGGATGGGCTACGAGAAACTAGTCGCTGATGTCTCCGCAGGGGAGATCGCAATTGTTGTTCTTCCTCCAGCATTCCGATGCGTTCGTTATGCTGGAAAATCATCAGGTTCGTTTGGTTGATTGCTGCGAACAAGGCCGTCGTGGTAGGATCAGCGTTGGGCGACACATGAATTGGCTGGAAAACCACTGGAATTTCAAAACGTTGAGCGTCATTGTAGACCGCATTGTTGGGGGAGGGAGAGGCGGTGAGCCCGTCCCTAGGGTCACCTTCTCCAACAGCGGGCACCACGTTGTTGCCGTGGTCGTCAGCGAAGGTGCTAAATGTAGCTTTGTGGACGTTGTCGTCGACGTGTTGACTGGCCATGATCGAAAGAGATTGAAGGATTGCTTTGGTCCTTTGATTTCGGAGAAAGAAAAAATGGGGGAGCAAAATGTTCCCACAGACGGCGCCACTGATCTTACCGGATCAAAAAGTGGATCAGCAACTAGTAACACATCGTCAGCTTCAAGTTCACTTGTGGTGGAGAAGAGGAGGGGGTGTACCTGCAAGACACTCTGATGTCAAAGTAAGAAAGAGAGTGAAAGAGAAAGAAAGTACAAAAAACGAGTGAGTTCAAAATACATGACCCTCATGTGGAGGAGGGTATTTATAATGTGCCCCCAACGCTGGGCCAACGGTCATCTGCTTTGAGCTGGATCGCAAGGCTCGCAACATATGACTATCAGGATCCTACGTGGAAGTAGGGAAGACCCGTATGTGGTTTTCATCCTAGATCAATTGCCTCATGAACTCTGGAGAGTGGAGGACCTGTTATCTCGAACATGGGTAGTTAGTGATGACGTTTTCCCGCGCGGGAAATGCGTGGAAAATGTGTGATGAGTGTGTGGGGTGTGTAGCCTCCAACGATTATGCAAATTTAGACATTTGCGTTGGGTCTTCCCTAACGTGGAGCTAAGTTAGGTCGCTGGGTCAGCCTTAAATCGAATCCAAAAAAAAAAATAAAAAATAATAACGACTAATAATAAATAGAATTTTTTTTGTGATACCTAAAATAATAACTGCAAATAATTAAGTGGTGTCAATATCCTGCAAAAATTCAATAACAATAATATCCTAAAAATTGTATACACGTATCAAATTGAAAGTTATGATTAAAGGATTTTTGTGTATTTTTGGTGGTAATGAAATTTGATATATTCACTATGCTATATTTCTCCTCCTATAATAAGTTATTTAGAAGTGTCTAACCTCTTGTAAGATGTTACAAAATACTCCACACAAAGTCCACTTAAATACCAAATATCAACACTCCTAAATTTAGACTCATATTTTGGCTATCTTCCTCAAAGGTCAATTGTGATAAAATAAAACCACCTACCTCACAAGGAAGATCTGTTAATTAACAAAAACTTAACAATGATGTGTGAGAATGGAAGTTTCTATATTGAAACTAAAAATTAAACCGAAATTTAAAGATAAATTTTAAGATACAAGTCACCCTACGAATATCAATCATAACAAATAATACTCATCCATCATATTAAATAGGCTTATTTTTCAGAAATAAAGCTAAACGTAACTAGAAAAAGTGAAACCAAAACTAACTTAAATATATTAAAAATACTATAAATAAAATTTAACAAAAGAAACTATATCATGTCAAAGACAACCTAAAATACATGAATTAAACAAGAAAAAAAAACCTAGAAGCATTTTGTTAGTAGCAAAAATGAATAAACAAACAAAAAATGGCAAACTCTAAATATGAGTTTCACCAACCTGTCTTCCAATTTTAGCCCTAATACCAAAGCCTCAATTTTTTTTTATATATTAAGATAATTAATTTGTGTTACATATTCTTCTAATTCTAATTCCCACATTTTTAATCTCAAGGTAAATACCTAATTATAATGTTTTTTCATATATCAATCTTTCTTCATTTTCTTCTTCCTTCTAATTCTACTTACTTATTATGTGTTAATAATTTATTTACATAATGTTGATTCATGAACCTTTTAATCCTCCATAGATTCCAATGGTTCACCTCTTTCACCTACACTTGATTATAATTCATTAATAACCTTATTGTCTTTTTTTCTTCTTCTTTCATGCATGTTGAATATGAACTGTGTTGATTTGATTGTTATTTGATAATTAATCACATGATGATTTATTTTTCAGATTCTAATTAATTATATGTGTTGTTTTTTTTGTTGATAATAGGTGTAGGTACAAGTGAAGGTTCAGTTTCTAGCATTTGTTGTATATGCAAAATTGTTGATTCTCTTCTACCTTATAACTTTTTTCTGATAATTCCTGTGAGAGTTCAAGAGATTTGATAAATAATCATGTGTGACACTATTTCTGGATCTGCTAATTTTGATAAACCCGTTAAAGGTTAGTGAGTTTATGTTCATTATTGCGACTTCATTTTATGTTTCATGATCATATTTGTATTAGAATATGAAATGTGTGAATTTCTCTTTTCTTTCTGCGAAAAATAGGGTTTGAGAATGAAAATTTGGAGGATGAAAAGTTGACAAGGCTTGGATCCTTAAAGAAGGTAGCAATAAGTGCATCTTATAAGTTCAAACACTCCTTAAAGAAAGGGCGAAGGCATGGTAGGGCTATGTCTGTTGCTGAGGGCGAAATCGATATAGAAGAGTTGCAAGCAATTGACGCTCTTCGTCAGATTCTAATCCAAGAAGATTTGTTACCCTCAAAACATGATCATCATCATATGATGCTAAGGTATAGGATTTGGATAATCATATAGTTTCTTCATAGTTCATAAATTGTTAGCTCAGTGTTAAAAGTTCGAGTTTGTATGATAATTCAGATTCTTGAGAGCAAGGAAGTGTGACATTGAGAAAACAAAGCAAATGTGGGCGGATATGCTACAATGGAGGAAGGAATTCGGCGCTGACACCATCATCGAGGTATATCGTTAGATAAACAAAGTCTCTACTCATGATTGTATTGCTGTTTGTGATTAACAGAATTTTTTTTTTTGGTTTTGTTAAGGATTTTGAATTCGAGGAGAAAGACGAAGTTCTAAAATACTATCCTCAAGGATCACACGGAGTTGATAAGGATGGAAGACCTGTTTACATAGAAAGATTGGGTCTGGTGGACTCAAACAAGCTAATGCAAGTAACAACTATGGAGAGATATCTTAGGTATCATGTAAGAGAGTTTGAGAACGCACTCAATGTTAAGATGCCGGCTTGTTCAATCGCAGCGAGGAAACACATTGATCAAAGCACAACTATCTTGGATGTTCAAGGATTGGTATGCATGTTTGGAAATTATTCTATCGATTTCCTATTATATTATGTAACTTGTTATGCAAGTCAAGTTTCGTATAAGTGATAACTATATCATGGTTGTTCAGGGTATTAAAAGCATGAATAAAGCAGCGAGAGAACTCCTCCAGGGGCTTCAGAAGATTGATGGGGACAATTATCCTGAGGTATAGTTTTACCTACTCAATCGTATCGGTTCAAATGCGATATTCTGAAATTACCTTAGTCAACTTTTTCTTGTTGTATAGTCCTTGAACCGTATGTTCATCATCAATGCTGGTTCTGGATTTAGGATGTTGTGGAGTACTGTTAAGTCCTTCCTTGATCCCAAAACCACTTCCAAAATCCATGTAAGTTTCTATTATTATACTCAACAGTTTCATATAATGTTGAAATCGGTTAAGCAGGAGCACTAAACAGTTTACTAAATTGTTGTTGATCAGGTACTAGGTAACAAATACCAAAGCAAGTTGCTCGAAATCATCGACGCAAGGTATGTATTTTCTTCTTTCTCGTTGAATTATTTTTGTTTATCTCGTTCTAATTACCTTAACACCTTGCTCGTGTTTATTATTTACCAGTGAACTTCCCGAGTTCTTGGGGGGAACATGTACTTGTGCAGACAAAGGCGGTTGCATGCTTTCTGACAAGGGACCATGGAATGATCCAGAAATTTTGAAGGTAGTTTCAGTGTTGAAAGATAAAACAAAAAAGCTAGTTTTATAATCAAAAATGAAAATACTAAAGCGTTTTTTTATACTAGATGGTTCAAAATGGTGAAACAAATGTCATTACGAATACTTTGTCCGGGATTAAGGAGGAGAAAACAATCACCACAGATGAAACATTGTGTCCAAAGGTAGTTAGCTTCTTACTTCTTTATTGTTTCAAGTGCATTTTTTGGTTATAAAACTCGATATCGTTTCTTTTTCTTAGGATATTAAGGAACGTAATTCTTTCAAAAAAGACTACGCTCTTGAGGAGGCACGTCATGCTATAGCAGAAGTAAGTTTCATTACTTGATGAAATGTAAAAAAATGATGATTTCACAGTCATTCCACTGAGTTTCAACTGCGAAAATTCTATATTGCAGGTAGCAAAACATTGTAATAATGTATATAAGTTTGACACCTTGATCTCGAAGGAGAAACCAATTTCTTGGAATGAAGCAATACAAAATGATAAAAAAGCGTTTTCTAAAGGTGGAGATTGCTGTGCAAACAACAACATTTTCAAGACTTCAACAACATTTAGAAATCACTTTGCTGGTGGAGTCATGGGCATTGTTTTGGGACTCATAACGTTAATCCGCATGACACGAAACATGCCAAAGAAAGTGACTGCAATTGCACTGTATCGTAACTCGGTATTATACGATGGCAATAGGATGAAAGCAGCGCCTGCCATATCCATTGACGCACGCATGGCTTTGATGAAGCGCATGGCCGATCTAGAAGAGAAGGTGAAAAATCTCATCATGAGTCCTTCCATGCCACCTGAAATGGAAAAATTGCTCAACACTGCTCAAAGCCGCGTCGAAGCACTCGAGCAAGAGTTGGCTGCAACCCAGAAGGTACAGTTTTTCTCGGTACTTCACAATTTCGTCATCGCTTTTAAAACATATTTCTAATTTTACTTGCTCTTTTTTTTAGGCACTTGAAGATTCCCTTGCTAAGCAAAAGGAGCTTCAATCAGAGATTGACGTAAAGAAAAAGAAGTTTGTAAGTCACTTTAACTTTGACACTGATCAATTACTTGCCATGCAAGTTTCTATATACTATTTTCTCTGATGCAAGTTTTTGTGTTTGTGATTACAGTTCCGCTGGTAATTAAGGTGATAGGTGTTCCTGTCTAACCTCAAAGATTAAACATTAGTTAAAGCGTTGTAAATTTGGTGGCGTTTCTCTATCATATCAACCCCATGCATGGATGCTATAGCATTCAGCTTTGTGTAATTATTTTTTTCTGTGATATATAAAACAATGTATCATCCTTCAAAATTGTGTATACATATATGTTAATAAAACTAGGCAACTTAACAACTTCACAATTTTCTGTATAGTATATAAACAATGTATTAATAGAAAAAAGGGACAAAATTATAAAACATACAAAGAAATAGAAATGTGTAAGATATTCATTATGGAATATGGATATAACTTAACAACTTCATTTAATTCTTTGAAAATTGGAGTTTTTTTTATAAATAAAATAACCTTTTAAAAAAAATTCTTAATCTAATCTAGTTTTCAAAACATATCCAAAATATTGAGCTGAAAATGAAAAATAATAATCATCATTTAATACCCTTCTTTGGCGAGTGGGTTATGTTGATTTTTTTTTTTTTTTTTTTTTTTTTACCTTTTCTTAATTTTTTTGGTTAGATGAGAAAAAGAAATGGAAAAAAAAGGATTTTATAAAGTACACACCAAAAGCATCAATTAAAAAAGTTGATGACAAATTAGAAGGAGGATCCTTAAGCCAATATGAGAATATAAGTTAATAGCATCCATTTTTTTAAATAAGCAAATTATATTGATTAACCCAAATATACAATTAAAGATTATGATTGAAATTATGATTCACACATAATACAAAGCCTACAAAAAGTTATAAGGACTATCAATCCATTCATAATAGGAAACCTACTTATGTTCTTAGAACTTGAAGCTAACCACCACTGAGAGTAAGCAATTGTCATTTGAACAATAACCTATGGATTTTCAACCTCATCATTGAATATTATTTGCTTCATAGAGAACCAAATGTCTCAACAGGTTGCAAATCATAAAAGACACGTCTTTTTAGGAGAACATTTCCTCTTCATCCTTTCAAACCAAGCCAATAAAAAATCGCAACAATCAACTTCAATACATCTTAGAACACCTACTCAATCCAACACCTTCAGCCAAACCAACAGAATTCTACGACACACACAGAACACATGACTAGCATCTTTTTCAACCATGAAATAAAATACGCAAACAGTAGCATGGACATTATTCAAAATAATTCTAGATGCCAGATTAGCTATTGTAGGTAACCTATCTAAAATCAGCCTCCAACCAAAAACTTTTTCTTTCATCGGCATAGTTGTATTCCACGGTAATTTAAGTGCACATTTGTGCCTCTCAAGCACGTACACACCTCCAATAATCCTTTGTCGTCTTTTATAACAAGAAGCAACTGAGAATGCGTTGTTCTCACCCCAAGGCCATATTAATTTATCTGCGACCCCCACTGTTGGACAGACTTCGTTCAACAAATTCTGTAACTCTGCAGTTTCTGCCAGCGGAATATGAATGCAACCCAAGCCCAATGCATCCACGTTCCACATCCAACAATGACAGTCCCAGCTATCAACGTCCTTCACAACAATATTTATAACATTAGCAGACTCGAATAGGTGAGGAAATATTACCTTAAGATTATGTTGGTCTATCCATTTTCCTATCCAGAAATGTACAATAGCTCCCTCCCCCGACCTAAAAGTGAGCATATCAATGAATGATCCTTCATCCATTTTTCCCCCAACAACATTAAATCGCGCCACCATAATGATTCAATACAAGTGCCTCCACTTAAATCCTTGTTGAGGACCCAACTCAAGGTATTCTTGTATTTGTGATTGATAATACCATGCCAAACCGCCCCTTCCCCCGTTAATATTCTCCACAACCATTTTGATCCGAGAGCCCTATTGAACAAAGCATTATCTTTAATTCCCATCCCACCTTGCTCCTTTGGACGATAAATTGACTCCCAACTAAACTAAGCCACATTGTTTTTATCCGTCGTTCCAGCATACATAAATTTTTGTTGAAATGATACAATTTCCTTCAATACCATGTATGACGCATGAAAAATGAAAGATAATGAATCAGAAGGCTCATCAAAATAGTGTTGATTAATGTTACGCTTCCGCAATGGACAACATTTTTCCTTTCCACGATGAGAGCCTAGTCCTTAAATAATTAATGACAGGTTGTTAGATGCCAAATTTCACTTATTTGATCTATCAAATGTTGACATCTTTCACTCATTTTTTGTCAAGAAAGTGTTGAAAATCACTCTTATTTTGTTTGGTTTGCAACATTATGAGAAAATCTCTTGGTACCTTTGATTTGTGTGTTATTATGCAGAAATTAGGCACAAAACAAGTGAATAGTAAGACACAAGAAATGGGAAAGGAAACCAAGACAACATGCAAACAACAGCAAGTTCGCTAGGCGAAGGGGTAACGAAGCTCTAGCGAAGAAAACGACCATAAGTTCGCTAGGAGAATTGTGTAGCGAAGAAAACGACCCTAAATTCACTAGGTGAAGCTCTAGCGAACACTCCCAGACTTGAGGCAGGGGCGAAAGGACCATAAATTCGCTAGGCGAAATCAGAGCGAAGACTTCGCTAGGAGAAGGATTTGTTCGCT
Organism: Lathyrus sativus; assembly: GCA_963859935.3. NCBI lineage: Eukaryota > Viridiplantae > Streptophyta > Magnoliopsida > Fabales > Fabaceae > Lathyrus > Lathyrus sativus. The sequence continues at coordinate 495,186,724 of OZ012741.1, forward strand.
AGGCGAACATGACAGATCCTGAATGTTATATTTAAGTATTTTATTGCTTTTTAGGTCATTATTCCATTTTGTAACATTGGTTACATCAGAACTTATCTCTCTTCATTTATTTTAGAGAGAGAAACACACAACCCTAAGAGGGAGGAGGTAAGATCTTTGATCTCTTGTTGGGGTTTGGATGTAATGTTTTGATACCTTATGCATTTCATCTAATTTATGTTTGTGAACTAATTTGGATTCTCTATTGATTGATTATCTTTGATTATGTATTTGTGGGTCTTGACAAAACTTTTTCACATCTTTGATCTCAGATTTTCTTCTATCAATGAACAAACTTTTGACATGGTTTTGTAGTTGATATTCATTATATCCTCTTTGGTATTGTGTTGATTAAGTAACATGGGTAGCATGAGTGGGATCAATATGATATTGTGTGGGTATGTGATAATAGTGACGAAGAACGATGTTCATAACCATTTGGCAGATCAGGTGAATACATGTAAAAAGGGTTAAGCGTGTGTACGTATTCTGATCATTGTATTTTATATGAAACAATTGTTTATCCGATATAGGTGTCGTCCTTGTTTACCTGTTTATCTTTGATCTGAACCGTAATAGAGATATACTCTTCAGATCTGAATCTAGGATGATTGTCTGTTAGGTCCTAAATGCTAAAGATAGGTTTAGGCTTAGCATTTGCTTGAGTATCAGATCTTAATGCTATGTGTTGTGTTTTTGTTGGATGAGAGATCACCAATGAGACAACATGGTTGTTCTCTCGACACTGCGTTAGAGATAAGCTTTGTCGTGGGTGATACGTAAGGGTATCAGACGAATGATTGCGTTGTGGTTAACTTGATCAGAAGAATGCATATGTTATCAATTGATGAAATCTAATCCCAACAAGGCTCCGTTTATATTTTAGTCTTTATTTTATATTTTCTGTTTTTATTTATGGTTCCTTGAGCTTTTTAAACCAAAAATTTTGAACAATAAGCTAAGAAATGTAGAGGCCGTTGAACGGTGTTCATATCGCACTAATCCCTGTAGAGACGACAAAACTGGGTACTTAATATTTTTTGCTTGCTGCTTTACCGCATCAACACAGGTCTCCAATAAGCTTCTTCTATGGTTACCCCCCATTGACAACCCCAAGAACTTGAACGAGACCGCACCAATTTTACAAGCCAAGAATTGAGAGGAAGCCTTGATAAAAGTGTCGTTTACCCCAAACGCCCAGAATACTACTCTTCCAGGCATTAATCTTCAATCTGGATACCATGTCAAAGCCACACAAGATTGCTTTTAAAACCCAGAAGTTAGACCAAACACCATCACAAAATAGTATGGTATCATCTACGAATTGTAACAGATTATAACAAGTGTTCTCGTTTAATTCCAGCCCTCTTAAGATGCCCAAACTACTAGCTCTTTTGACCATTAGTGCCAACCCTTCCGTAACTAAAGTGTCGCGGTGAAAATTGGATATCAAGCTATTGATTAACTTGAATCGCAATTCTCTCACATTTGTAGCTTTTCTCCGCATACAAGTTGTGACCGAGTCTTTGTTTGGAACAACGACAAGCTACCATTCTCACTCAAGTCTCTGACTCAAAAGCGAAAGTGAGACGAAACCGAAACCGCGATTGCGTAACGTTTAAACAGGGCACAAAAGGAATGGATCGAAATACTTACAATGAATTATAGGCTTGTTAGGTGCGAATTTCAATTCTCTTCTTCTACTCATTCTCCATTTTCACTTTACTATTGGGATTTTGCCTGCGTGTTGATGTTCTCCATGCGTATATATATGATGTATGATATTTGTTTGCTATTTCGTGTGTTTGTGTACATGATGCTTGTATGCTGATATTGCTTCTGGTATTCGTGTGAATGGTATGGTTTTATGTGTGAATTTTTCTGGTGTGAAAGCTATGATTCTTTCTCTCTTTTTGTGTGTGCATGTTACTGCTTAATTCCCTTTTTTTATGCGAATACATGTGATGTTGTATGTGTACGTCGCCTTTGATATGGATGCTTCTTTTTAAATCGTGGTTACTGTTAATGTGTGTGAATTATGGTCTGTTGAGACTTTTTTGTCTGTCTCTTATCCTTTTGTGATCGATCCTTTTATAAGTGCAAGTGTATTAACTGTCATGATTTTGAAAGATTCTTGTCTTGGAAACAAATCAATGTTGTTCTAAATTTGTTAGGGAAAGAAGATAATTTTCTAGGCACATGATTTTATTTCCATTCTAATCCAAAGATGTTCGAACGTGTTCTAATTTTCCTTATTCAAATCATCATATGTAACATGATATTGTGACTTTCCGTTTTGATGAGATTATGTCTGGGACAACTTATTGAAACTTGTTAACCATGACTTATTGTTTGTAACTTTAAGGAAACTGACATGGGTGGCGTGATTCATAAATGGTGGCGGTACAGTAGGCATGCTCCTGTCTTCTTGTCGTGAATATGAAAGATGGAGCCTACAAAGTTAGTGTGTAGTATCCTTCCAAAGCTACATCATACCTCATGTTCTCAATTGATGCAAGAAGACCATTACTTTCAGCCTCAAGCCTCTTCCCGTTCGTGAGAAATGGCTTCCCATGGATGTTTTCATTAAATCTCAAGAAGGAGGCATATATAACTCTAAATGGTCTTTCAAACCAATTTTATCGAATATGAATCCTTTCTTAAAATTTGGAATGTATCATGGCCTTTGAAACTGGTGTTTGAATCATTGGAATTAATTTAGGCTTGGATATGTTTTAAGAATATGAATCTTCATTTTGCACTTTGTGGCTTGTAACTTTGTTAATGATAACTCCAAAATTGTTTGACACTTGAAACTCACTTGAACATGGGTTGGCCACACTTGAAGCCTTGGTTGCAAATTGGAATTGAAACATATCACAACAATCTAAATTTAATTCATGGCCAAAATCTGAATTTAATTCATGACCACACTTGTAACTTTGTTAATGATAACTCTAAACGTGACTTGAAACATATCACAAAAATATGAATTTAATTCATGGCCAAAATGAGCGTGAACACTTCTTGAAAGTATCATGAGACATGGCCTACAATCATTTAGAACCATTTTGAAATATGACTTAAAATGAACTTTAAGTAACTCTTTTGCCACGAAATCCACATCCAACCAAACCTTGACAACCTTGATTGAATTGAACTCACATAACCACTTGTAACAATCTTCAAATTAAATCTTAATTCTACTCCTCCATCCACGGACAACTTGTATTACAAGAAGTAAGCATAATGAATCCTTTGAACGAGTTCTTAGGGAAAGTAGCTTGGCATGCCACCCTAATTCATGCTCTGGAGAATCTCTGAAGAAGATGAATCTTTGAATGAAGCCTCAACCATATGATCTTTTAACCCTAATCCTCTTGCTCATAATGATTTGGCCTTACCAATGACCATGTCCAACACCATTAGACAGAAACCCTAATTCTCAAGGTATACCCTGAAGCTTATGAGGAACTTTGGGGAAAGTGACTAGTCGAAAACCCCTAGGATCACTTTGAATCAGAATCAGTTAGTCACCTCTTAAAGCACTAGACTGAGAAAATGAGTATTATCTCCACTTGAAATTAACACATCTGCAAAAATTGGTTAGTCACAATAAACACGCACACGTAATTCTCAGAAGATAATGGCCAAAGAGAGAAAACTGAGAAATCTTAGGGTCAAAAATTAGGGTATGACATAAAGCAAAAAGGAATAGAGACAATGGGTCTCCTTGTCTCAACCCCCTTGAAGCCTTAAAGTCCCTAGTTGTGCCACCATTCACCAATATAGATAAATGACTAGTGAGTACACCCTATTTCATCCATTTTAACCAATTGTCACCAAACCCCATATTTTTTAGAATTCTCATTAGATGCTCCTAATCAATACAATCGTAGTCATGTTGAAAATCAATTTTTAACATAAGACAACAACTTTTTTGATGCTTCACTACGTCAATCAGCTCATTTGCCACTACAACACCATCGTGAAGTTGTCTATTAAGTATAAATTTCGTCTAAGAATTTGAAACAAGCTTACCAATGACTCTCCTTAAGAGAGTTGTCAGTAGCTTTGAAGTTACCTTGTAAATGCTGCCTAAAAGACTAATAGATCTGTATAATAATTATTTTTTCTAAGGGTGTTGTGATGTAGAGATACATGTTAGATCTTGTGTTGGGATCTGCCGTAAAATATGAACCAGAAGAAGATGATGAAGACGGTAGGATGAACGTTGCACAAAATAATTCTAAAGCGTGTGTTTACACTAAGCTTTAGGTTCGATTCACCCCCATCAATTTATGCAAATTGGTTAACTGGCGAATCCCCTTCAGAATACTTTAGAAACCTTAACATGAATCGCACATTCACATTAAGCATATCGATAAATAATATTTTTCTGAATAAAGTTTTCTCATTTATTCCCGTGCACTAGAAAAATAAAGAAATGACCTAGATATAATTTTTTACTATGAAAATATTTATTTTCATATATCTTTTATGGATGACAAGTATCTCTATTTATAAGAAAACTTGTACTGATCATTATGGAGAAACAATGTTTTATTTGATTCTAACATGACCATTCACGAACCATTGTATATCAATAGCAACAAATTTTTTCATGAAAAATTGTGTTAATCTAGTGGTTGCACCTTTTGACCATGCACCTAATCATTATAGAGTCTCTGGTTCTATTCTAGACAGTTGCAACTTTTAGCCATTTACTTTGTTAATTTAACCATTATTATTTATCAATTTAATATTTTGGAAATTCCTCCAACAATCCCCCACCATTTTCAAAATATATCTAAATACATTATTCAGAAAATTTCATGGTTTCAGATAAAGGTATCTTACGATTTGAATCAATACTTAGTTAGTTAAGTTTTCACTCATCCCTAAATAGATTTGTAGACAAGTTTTGAATCAATTATTCATTAGTACAAGCGTGCATAACTCACACATGAAATCTCGGTACCATTGATCGAATTATTAATATGACACATTAAATAAGGTCTTGTGTCTCATATCCTTTTCATGAGAATTTAAGAGAGCCAAGCCCTTGAACTCTATGAAGCGGCACCACTTCATTCTTATATAGGTAGACTATATCAGAAATGCACCCATAATTATGCATTCTAGCAAACATATGTTATATGTCTATTAAGAGGAAAACATCATCCTACCACACTTATTCTTATGGTCCAAGTACTTTTACCCCTTGGGATGTATCTTTCATTAAGTACTTCAATCACTCTAATAGTGTACTTTCATCATTGAACTCAAGACTTAACATTAATCAAGTGTGAGTAGAGTTTCCACTATTGATGATTAATTAAATACGAGCTTGTTCTGCATCCCTAATGATGTCTTCATTGTATTCAATTATATCCAAAGACATCATATCTTTGTCAATCCTTCCGTCAAAGAATTGCAAGATTTTTCCAAACTTTAATAAATTCTGAATATTCAATTTTTCAACTAATCATGCATATGATTAATTTATGTACTCTTGATAGTATTTGTCATCTATCATCAAAGCATAACACTTCTGTCATATTAGTACAATTTCTATATACAGCATATGTTCTATATTCTTGATAATTTTGATAAACTATCATCATGACACTTTTGTCATTTATTTTTTCATATACACAAATGTTATGCCATTCTTCATTTCCTAACCTTTTTAATTTTAAGTTTTACTTCCACTTAAATACATCTGAAATATATTTAATTCATTAAACATTTATAGCAATCGCCAACCACGATCAAACAAATTTTTCATGATTAACTTTTATTTCATGAAGTGAATTCAAACATGTAATTCATAAATTTCATATAAATATAACACCATAGAATTCATTTTTATTCTTTTTTTAAATAAGCAATTTTCTTAGATAACTAATATGCATGTTCTGGACTGGGTCCGGGCTGAGTTATGCTGGCCCAGCCCAATAATGCTCCACCAGGCCCTGCCCGGTCCGAGCTACCACGTCGGGCACAAGATCTCCGACTTGTTAGAATGACCTCCCCGCGGGGGAGAACCGTCCCAACCACGTCGGGAAAGTGAATCGCACGAGCGACCAAGCACCGCCCTCTGTGTAACACCCTTCTAAACCCCGCAAATAATATATGCATAATCAGAGTAAAAGTTAACATGCATCCATAAAAGGGCATCACACAAAACTTGCACCACATTAAAACAATCTGTCATGCTCATAAACACCTTTCCATTTAGCAGCGGATTCATTAATAAAAATCCTTTAAAAGAAACATTTACTTTCATCATATAAAATCAACATCTCTAGGCACTAAGGCCAACATCTCATCATCTCAATTATTCCAAATATGAAAACATAACTTAGGTTACATAATGTAATCCTAAAACATAAGCAATCGATCCCCGTGTTACACTACCAGAGCATGACTCGACCCATAAATAATTACTAAATAGCTACACATGTAGCAACCTCGAATTACAAGCAGAACTTCACAAAGGACTCCAGCATCCTAATCTGCAATGCCTCATAGAGCATTATAAAACAGCAGAAGGGTGAGAAATATTACCATAATAATCAAAGCATAAAATCATGTATATATAGGTATCATATGATTAACTTCTTATTTCTCACCTCAATTCAACTCATAGTCATTTACATCGTCACTTATATATATATACAACATGAATATTCACCAAGCATTTCACATCATGCATACATCCATAATTTCACAATCTTAACATTCACACGTAAGCATCTCTTCATGCACGCTTCATAAGTATTCAATAAACATCTCATCATTCACACATAAGCATCACTTCATGCATATGTCATATATCAATGTGACTCAACAACTCAATGCAACTCATGCAATGCGGTACCGACTTTCGTTTTCTTTTTTCGGTTTTTACATTAAACCGGGTCCACACTTCTAGACCGATAACCCGTTATCTTTTTTCGGTTTTTACATTAAACCGGGTCCACACTTCTAGACCGATAACCACAAAGGCCCGTCCTCTAAGCCTTCAAACCCACACTTCTAGGTTTGGGACAAGCCACTAGTTTCCACGAAACTAACAGACATTGCCTCTTGACTAAATGATGCATGTACAATCAACCACAACAAATGCACTTAAGACCGACATCTTAATCTCATGCATTCGAATAATTCACCCCTTCGAGAATTTCATCATGATTGCACATACAACATATATCAAACATTTATCAATGTATTCATTTCACCCATCATCATCATCATCATATTCAACAACAATGCACACATATCACATATGTTCCCATGCATTTACACAACAATCGCATACAAATATGCTCTCACAATTCATTAGACAATACACATACATTCATCATTATATTCCCATGTATTCGAATAATTCACCCCTTCGTGAATTATATCATGATTCAATATTATCACACAATGCACACATATCCACGATATGTTCCCATGCATTACCCGCATACAATCACAATTCATTTCAAACATTATATTTATCAAGCAATGCACGCATATCCATCAATATGCTCTCATGCATTCTTCATGTATTTTAACATACAATCGCATATAACATTATGCATTCACAATACATTTTTCATAGTATGTTTATTATTCATCTCATGCCATTTTATACAAGGTATACGCCTCACAATACCAATAATACAATTATAAGCCATGCACACATATATCCACAATGTTCTCATGCATACTTATTACATAATTGTACACAACAATCAAACATTCACAAACTCATCAATTAATGCACACATAATCATCATTATGTTCTCATGTATTTTAACCAATTACAATTAATCATTCATATCACAACTCTAGGATTCACGCCCGAAGGCTACCTACAACACATGTTATCATAAGAGTTCACATACTCATTCATAACATAGAAGTATTAACCTATGCGAATCAACCAAACAATCACCATTGGATAACACAGCAAAGAAAATATACTGCCACATTCGCCTTCATTCGCCTGGCGAACCCTCGCAGCGAACCTTCGTCTGGCCTTCGCCTGGCGAACTCTCTCAGCGAACACTCGCTAGGCTTCGCCTGGCGAGACTTCCCAGCGAGCCCAAGTCAGTAGCTACTGACTTCATTCACCACCATTCGCCAGCACCTTCGCCGGGCGAACCTTCGCTATCCACCTTCGCTTGGCGAACTCGCCAGCGAAGTCCACTGGAACTTAATAATAATTACTCGCCAGCATTCGCTAGGCTTCGCCTGGCGAGAGCCAGCGAACCTGCACAGAACAGAACCCTATTCTGCCTCTCCTTCATCAATCCATCATCAACCAAACCTCAAACATCCAAATCAGTACAAATAGCATCAATACATGTTACCCGACTATTCTACGGCATTATTACTCAGTTCCAACCGATTAAATCATCAATCTACCGATTAATCCAACATTTGCCCTAATTGGAAAGTGATGAAAAACATCCACAAACCCAAACCCAACATACATAATAGCATACAATGATTAAATAACAATGTTTCTCACCCTTACCTCGATTAATCGGAGCTTCGAAATTGGTTCTTGAAGATTCTCCAAGCTTTTCCCTTTTCCTCTTCATTTCTCTTCTTCTTCTTCCTTTCTCTTCTTTTTCTTTTCTATCTTTCTCTTTCTCTCCAATTCCCTTTTTATATTCTTCTATTTCTTTTCCTTCCTCTCTATCATTTTCTTTCCATTCTATTTCCTTCTCAATTCTCTACTACAAATTCCAATTAATAAAAATTAATTCCAACATTAATAAAAATCCCACTAAATCAATTAATTACTATAATTAATTATTTAATGAAATTTGGGTTGTTACAACTCTCCCCCACTTAGGAATTTTCGTCCTCGAAAATGTTACCTGATCCAAACAACTCTGGATACGACTCTCGCATTCCAATTCTTCCAAATCCAATTCTCCCATAACTACTTCCACCAAAGGAATCTCTATACTTCGAAGTTGTTTCTTATCAACAACTAGAACTAGCCACGCCTCCGAAGTCAAATTCTCTCCCACTTGTACACCATCCACCTGAGTCAATGTACCTCTTCAACTTAGACATATGAACACCTCATGCAATCCTCTCAAGCAACAGCGGTAAAACAGTCTAACATGCTATCCGCCTCACGCTTCCGCTGCGCTACTCTGATACAGATCAACAAAACACAGGGTGCTCACGAGACTTCAAGCTCGACCAACACCAATTACTACCATAACTCTCAAAACACGGCCTTACTTGGATTCTTTGATCGTTTCCATTGTCCCTTGCACGGTCTTTGATCCGAGTACAACACTCCAGTTGGACATGCAACAACACCAAGGAGTCATACCCTCTTACCCAACGAACTTCATACGATGTTGTTTCCGATACGAAATGGCAACAGTTATTGTAGGCAACTCCATCAACAACAATTAACTACCCTTAGATCCATCTTGGTCCAACACACAAGCTCTCAACGAGTCCTCTTCACACTGGATAGTTTTCTTCGTTTGTCCATGCCATTCACGGACGCTAGTCAGAGTTCATCTTCAACATGGCACCCAACCGCCTTCGCAATCTTTCCCATAATCTTAACGAAAAACTTGAGTTCCCATCTAACAGAATGATTCATCTTCACTGGTAGGCAACGAGTTACTCTTGTTAATCCATTCTTAACTGTCCAAATCGGATCATACTTCCTCAAATTCATCAGAAAACCCGGTACAAAGCCCATGGAAATACTATCCCATCCCACTCGAAATACTCAACAGTTGTATCAGATCCAACCATCTCTAATGTCCATACTTCAATTCCCTTCTCCATCTATGGCTATCCAAAACTATTTCTCAAATTCGGTCGCATCTTCCTAGTACCCGCACGGATACTCCATCTTTCTCGAGGTACTTCTCCCTGAGTACTCTTATCCAACTCACACTATTCAGAATACACACTTCATCACGACATCTCACAATACCATTTTCCTTAATCCGAAAATAAGCCCTCTGACTTTTATCCATTAATTCAATTAATCTATCAACTCAACTCAGAATTTCCGATTTCCTCGAACCTCATCAGAATACCAAAAGTCAATCTCAACATCCAAGGCTCAACTCCATAAGAAGTCTCTTCACAGGCCGAACTCATATCTGAATTTGCTTAATCAGTTCTAACTTCCTTACCATCTTCATTAGTGTATACCAAAATTCCCGATTCGATATCTTAGCTACCACTTGGTCTCATCCGAATGGTAATTTAACCAAAACCATACTCCTTCAGGAGTTTCAATTACTTCTCTGTCTCATATTTGACTCTCTCTCAAATAAAACAAATACCTTAAGGTCAGTAACCATCTCAAATCTCAACTAAACAATTGAGGCTTCCAAACTCCGGTACAAACACACAACAACAACCCACTCCAAATTACTTGTCAGATAATCCCTCTCTGTACTTTATATTGCCTTCAAGAATAACCAAAACTCATTAATGTTGTACTTAACACATCTCTTAATCATATCAACAAAGTATCTCAAAACACAACGACAATCTTGTCGGACTTGGCAAAACCAATACACGAACTGTTGACAGCTTTCTCAAAACGCTTTGAACTTTCTTCACAGTAGTACATCACTGCCTCCTCCTCAATACTAATAACTCAAGTTCCCGACGCTTAACATGAACCCCTATACTCTCCGAACATATCCAAACACCATCGGTTACATAACCATTGACTCTCTCAATCAAGTGTGGAAAATCATTATATCAAACGGACACTCAGCTGTGAACTTATGGTGATAACACAAACCGCACTCTCCGCGCTTACCATAACATCCAAACATTTTTCGCCAATAAATACCTAATTCCATGTCACTACTTTCCCATCACATAGAGCACTGTAATATCTTCCAACGTTTCTAATCTTGCGTCATTCCGAATTACGGTTTTCCGTTACGACAAAATCACGGAAACAACCCTTCCACACTCAAAGGTCATCCAATACCTCTCCAACTCTTGAAACGCTTAAGGGTCCAATTATACCAACCATGTATTCCACATCTCATTTCCTTTAGTAATCACTAGAAGTCATTATCCACCCTTATACTCAACTCCACAATCTGTTGTCGTAGCACACACACCAGACATAATTCTCAACACTACTCAATCAATTTAATTCTTCGACTGTCCAAACAGATATAATCAGTCGGCAAAACCGCCATCTTCCCACTTTCATTAGCACCCTGAATTCCCATCAAAATTAACCATCTCCTCACTGTCTCACGCTGACTCATCAACACACTTCTTAAGCACCTGGCTTAGCTCCAAACAATTCTATGCTCACGCCACCTAAGCTTGCAAGACACGTCCATCCCATCCAACAGAACTCCAACTACTATCAACAAGAGATTAAGGGTGATCAGTTCCTCAATTTGTCAATAGGCAGCTGAAAATCATGATGGAGTATAGACTATCTTTACCAAACCACAAGAGTGTTAACCACCCACTGAGCTACAACTTCTACACCTGCAGCATCTTGGAGAAGCACAACTTCTCCCCCACTTAGATCATTCCCACTTCTCTAGACAAGGTTAAGCAACAACATGTATCGACATTGTTTTCACACACATGTCGCATACAAGGGAACAAATAACATTAGACAACTTGGCCGGACGGACCGACCTGCTCTGATACCACTAATGTAACACCCTTCTAAACCCCGCAAATAATATATGCATAATCAGAGTAAAAGTTAACATGCATCCATAAAAGGGCATCACACAAAACTTGCACCACATTAAAACAATCTGTCATGCTCATAAACACCTTTCCATTTAGCAGCGGATTCATTAATAAAAATCCTTTAAAAGAAACATTTACTTTCATCATATAAAATCAACATCTCTAGGCACTAAGGCCAACATCTCATCATCTCAATTATTCCAAATATGAAAACATAACTTAGGTTACATAATGTAATCCTAAAACATAAGCAATCGATCCCCGTGTTACACTACCAGAGCATGACTCGACCCATAAATAATTACTAAACAGCTACACATGTAGCAACCTCGAATTACAAGCAGAACTTCACAAAGGACTCCAGCATCCTAATCTGCAATGCCTCATAGAGCATTATAAAACAGCAGAAGGGTGAGAAATATTACCATAATAATCAAAGCATAAAATCATGTATATATAGGTATCATATGATTAACTTCCTATTTCTCACCTCAATTCAACTCATAGTCATTTACATCGTCACTTATATATATATATATATATATATATATATATATATATATATATATATATATATATATATATATATATATATATATATATATATATATATATATATATATATATATATATATATATATATATATATATACAACATGAATATTCACCAAGCATTTCACATCATGCATACATCCATAATTTCACAATCTTAACATTCACACGTAAGCATCTCTTCATGCACGCTTCATAAGTATTCAATAAACATCTCATCATTCACACATAAGCATCACTTCATGCATATGTCATATATCAACGTGACTCAACAACTCAATGCAACTCATGCAATGCGGTACCGACTTTCGTTTTCTTTTTTCGGTTTTTACATTAAACCGGGTCCACACTTCTAGACCGATAACCCGTTATCTTTTTTCGGTTTTTACATTAAACCGGGTCCACACTTCTAGACCGATAACCACAAAGGCCCGTCCTCTAAGCCTTCAAACCCACACTTCTAGGTTTGGGACAAGCCACTAGTTTCCACAAAACTAACAGACATTGCCTCTTGACTAAATGATGCATGTACAATCAACCACAACAAATGCACTTAAGACCGACATCTTAATCTCATGCATTCGAATAATTCACCCCTTCGAGAATTTCATCATGATTGCACATACAACATATATCAAACATTTATCAATGTATTCATTTCACCCATCATCATCATCATATTCAACAACAATGCACACATATCACATATGTTCCCATGCATTTACACAACAATCGCATACAAATATGCTCTCACAATTCATTAGACAATACACATACATTCATCATTATATTCCCATGTATTCGAATAATTCACCCCTTCGTGAATTATATCATGATTCAATATTATCACACAATGCACACATATCCACGATATGTTCCCATGCATTACCCGCATACAATCACAATTCATTTCAAACATTATATTTATCAAGCAATGCACGCATATCCATCAATATGCTCTCATGCATTCTTCATGTATTTTAACATACAATCGCATATAACATTATGCATTCACAATACATTTTTCATAGTATGTTTATTATTCATCTCATGCCATTTTATACAAGGTATACGCCTCACAATACCAATAATACAATTATAAGCCATGCACACATATATCCACAATGTTCTCATGCATACTTATTACATAATTGTACACAACAATCAAACATTCACAAACTCATCAATTAATGCACACATAATTATCATTATGTTCTCATGTATTTTAACCAATTACAATTAATCATTCATATCACAACTCTAGGATTCACGCCCGAAGGCTACCCACAGCACATGTTATCATAAGAGTTCACATACTCATTCATAACATAGAAGTATTAACCTATGCGAATCAACCAAACAATCACCATTGGATAACACAGCAAAGAAAATATACTGCCACATTCGCCTTCATTCGCCTGGCGAACCCTCGCAGCGAACCTTCGCCTGGCCTTCGCCTGGAAAACTCTCTCAGCGAACACTCGCTAGGCTTCGCCTGACGAGACTTCCCAGCGAGCCCAAGTCAGTAGCTACTGACTTCATTCGCCACCATTCGCCAGCACCTTCGTCGGGCGAACCTTCGCTATCCACCTTCGCTTGGCGAACTCGCCAGCGAAGTCCACTAGAACTTAATCATAATTACTCGCCAGCATTCGCTAGGCTTCGCCTGGCGAAGCTTCGCCTTCGCTCGCCTGGCGAGAGCCAGCGAACCTGCACAGAACAGAACCCTATTCTGCCTCTCCTTCATCAATCCATCATCAACCAAACCTCAAACATCCAAATCAGTACAAATAGCATCAATACATGTTACCCGACTATTCTACGGCATTATTACTCAGTTCCAACCGATTAAATCATCAATCTACCGATTAATCCAACATTTGCCCTAATTGGAAAGTGATGAAAAACATCCACAAACCCAAACCCAACATACATAATAGCATACAATGATTAAATAGCAATGTTTCTCACCCTTACCTCGATTAATCGGAGCTTCGAAATTGGTTCTTAAAGATTCTCCAAGCTTTTCCCTTTTCCTCTTCATTTCTCTTCTTCTTCTTCCTTTCTCTTCTTTTTCTTTTCTATCTTTCTCTTTCTCTCCAATTCCCTTTTTATATTCTTCTATTTCTTTTCCTTCCTCTCTATCATTTTCTTTCCATTCTATTTCCTTCTCAATTCTCTACTACAAATTCCAATTAATAAAAATTAATTCCAACATTAATAAAAATCCCACTAAATCAATTAATTACTATAATTAATTATTTAATGAAATTTGGGCTGTTACACTCTGCGGGTGGTATTCCCATGCCATCGAGCAAGACCCCCAGGGAATCTCCCGGGCTCCCCTCCGCAGGGAGAACAACGTGCCATGCGCACGCTCTCCACGTGCTCCCCTCCGCGGGGACACGTCGTCTCCCAACCGCCCACCTCCGAAAGAGCAGGTCAAACCCACTTTCCGGAGATCACGGGACAGTTGGACTAGGGCGAAGACCACGTTCTGGTCTTCACTATGCCACGTAAGCCCTAGCAGTCATTAGGGTTGGGCCTGGGCATCCAGCCCACCTCAAATGACCGTTGGCCCAGCGCTGAGGTCTCTCTATAAATACCCTCTTCCACAAGAGGGTCAGGTAACTCACTTCTTACCCATTTTCTGTACTTTGCTTTCACTCTGCCCAACTCCTTACTTTGGCATCAGAGTGTTTTGCAGGTACACCCCCCTTTTTTCTCCTCATCACCAGTGAACAGGTAGCAGTCCAACCGCGTGTGGCCAGCCCGTGATCCCTTTCTGATCAGGTCAGATCAGTGGCGCCGTCTGTGGGAACATAAACTTCCCTGTTACTCTGAGCAGAAAACCAAAGTTTCACCAACACTCCACGATCATGGCTAGCCCGCACCATGACGATACCTTGCACGACTTCGTGCTCAACGCCACCGCCAACAGAAGCAAGCAGATGGAGACGTCACGTCCGGCGGAGACCGACGAGAGAGACGGCCAGACTGCTTCTCCGTCATCCGCAGAACTGCTGCGTCAGGTCGACCACCGACCCCCGAGCCCAGCGGCGTTCCAACCCGTTCCTATCCCAGCGGGAGCGGACCCAACGGTGTCCGCCCTCTTTGCGGCCATCAACCAGACGAACCAGCTGCTGTTTCAGCAGAACGCACGAATTGGAGCGCTGGAGCGGGAAGGCCCCCCGAGGTCCCCTCCGCGGGAAGACCAGAATGGAAGCTCGAGGAGTCCCTCACCTAGACCCAGAAATCGCCGACCCCGGCTGGAGAGGCCCTGAACAGAAGTGGTGCGAGAGCGCACCAGATCCCCAGCGAGACAAGTTCGTGGGAGACGGCTGAACACTTCGGCGATCCCGGTCAGAAACCCGCGCGTCAAACCCCCGGTCAGGAGGCTGAGGACCCGAAACCAAGTGCCTATCCTAAGCGGCTCATCTCCTCCCCAGTCACCCGCCCTCAGCGATGAAGATGACTACCGGACTCCGTTGTCCCGGGAAATCATGGCCGCCCCATTCCCCACGGGATGGAGAAGCCCCCCACGTTATCGACATACGACGGCACATCCGACCCAGATGATCACTTGGAAGACATCGAGGCCATGCTCGATTACTGAAACGTCCGAGGAGCTATCAAGTGCAGGTTATTCCCGACGACCCTGAGGAAAGGCGCCATGACGTGGTACAAAAATCTGGAGCCCGAATCGGTCACGTCGTGGAGAGTCCTGAAGGACTGTTCTCAAAACACTTCACAGCGTCCCAACACCATCCGAAGACGGAGGCCGTCCTCGGGGCGATAATCCAAGCCCCCGACAAACCTCTCCGAAAATACATCGAAAGATTCACCCTGGAAGCGGTGCAGGTAACGACGTCAGATGAGATGAAGCGCTACCTAATGGAACAGGGCCTACGCCACGACTCCAAGTTCTATGAGGCCGTAGGCATACACCGGCCAGCCTCCCTACAGGATTTCCTCGACAGAGCAGCGCATTATATCTGATTCGAGGAAACCCAAACAGCCAACTCCGCACGAGACACCCGAGACAGGGAGGCCCCCCGCGGGCACCGAGATGACGGAGCCTCGAGCCGTCGGCGGGGAGGTGACCGTCATCGAGAAGATCGCTCTCGCGAACAACGCGAACAACGCGGCCCTGCCGGCCGATTCACCCAATACACGGCCTTAGTCGCTTCCCACGAGCGCATACTGGCCGAATGCGCCAAAACCGAATTTGTCTAGGGAGGTGTCCGTTTCCCCCGGCCGACGCCCCCCAAACCCAATGTGGACAAATCGAAATACTACCGATTCCACAGGAGCTATGGGCACGTGACCGAAGACTGCATCCATCTCAAGGACGCGATCGAAGTTTTGATTAAAGACGGCCACCTAAAGAGATACACCTGGGGGATGAGGCCCCGAGGCAAGAGGCCTCCGAGACCAAGAAAATCGACGAACTCCCCTCTCCTGACGGCGACAGCAGACTCCAGGTCGCTCTGTGTGTCAGCCGCCCAGAAGACTGGTTCGCGGATAGAGAGTTCGACCTCCCCGAAGGCCCCGACCTACCTAGTGAGCCAGCCCGGCCAACCAGTTGGTGGGAATACTTCGCCAAAGCCATGGTCATCTCGGGTGGCGCCACAAGGAGCCTGTCCATAGGATCAGTGAAATGAAGGTTCGACGAGCTCATCACAAGCAACCCCGGAAAAATGAGCACGCTAGAAATATTCTGCGATCAATCCAATCCGATCACATTCTACCTCGAGGAACTCCCCTGGGGTTCCCCAACTCCAACATTCCCCTGCTCGTACGGGCGCGGATGGCGAACTTCAACGTCAGGCGCATCCTCGTCGACGGAGGCAGCTCGGTGGACATCATGTACACACACCTGTTCACGACCCTCCAACTCGACGAATCCAACCTTTCCCCCTACGTAGGCTCCGACCTTCAGGGGTTCAACGGGACAACGACGAGACCTTGGGGGTACGTGGAGCTGAAAGTCACTTTCGGAGAAGAGGAAACGACCAAGGAAATCAACATCCGTTTCTTAGTCATCGAGTGCCCATCCCTCTACAACTGTATCCTGGGCAGAACAATGATAGCAGAGCTCACCGCGGTGCCCTCCACCGTCCACTTGAAGATGAAGTACTACACGAAACGGGGGGCCGTGGTAACCCTTAACGGAGACATCGAGGCATCCCGGAGGTGCTTCTCGGCTGCGCTGAAAGGGTTGGACACCATCGCTCCAGCAACCAAAATGGCGACCCCAACCGTAGTGCCGAAGAGCGAACCAAAGGAGCTGGTCGGATCCGTGGACCTCGACAGCCGCTTCACCGAGGAGAGCGATCACGAAACAAGGATCAACGAAGCCAACAAGCAACCCGCCCACCCGGCACGCCCCATCCCGGACGGCAAATTCGAGATCATCACCCTCGGGGAAGACAAGGGCAGAACTGTGAAGATCGGCGCCGGACTCCCAGACTTGGCGAAACGACAGCTGCAAGCCTGCCTCCGCGAGAACGCCGACCTTTTCGCATGGAGCGCCGCTGAAATGCCCGGACTCGACCCCGAGGTCGCCTGCCACCAGCTGTCCATCAGCCCGACGGCGAAGGCCGTAGTTCAACATAGGCG
Organism: Lathyrus sativus; assembly: GCA_963859935.3. Classification (NCBI taxonomy): domain Eukaryota; kingdom Viridiplantae; phylum Streptophyta; class Magnoliopsida; order Fabales; family Fabaceae; genus Lathyrus; species Lathyrus sativus. The sequence continues at coordinate 495,204,679 of OZ012741.1, forward strand.
TAGACAGTCCCCAAAAAAGTCGGCAGCAGCCGAGAATGCTGTAAAATACCTCCTAGAGGCAAATTTTATTTCGGAAGCCCGGTACTCAACCTGGCTATCCAATGTTGTACTCGTTAAAAGAATAATGGAAAATGGCGCATGTGTGTTGATTATACCGATCTCAACCGGGCATGTCCTAAGGACGCCTACCCCCTCCCCAACATTGACAAACTCGTCGACAACTCTGCGGGCTTCAGGCTCTTGTTCTTCATGGACGCATACTCGGGATACAACCAAATCCCGATGGCCGAGCACGATAAACAGAGCACGACCTTCATGACGGCATCGGGCAACTATTACTACAACGTAATGCCCTTCGGCCTAAAGAACGCCGGCGCCACATACCAACAGATGATGAACAGTGTCTTCCGGGGCGAAATCGGCGACATGCTCGAAGTACACACGACCCACCTTAAGAAGGTCTTCGATACCGCGAGGACATGCCGAATGCGCTTCAACCCGGAGAAATGCACTTTCGGCGTCCGCGCAGGAAAGTTCCTCGGCTACTACCTGACCGAGCGTGGGATCGAGGCCAATCCGGACAAATGCCACGCCTTTTCGGAAATCACCACACCCACCACGAAGAAGTTCATCCAATCCCTCAACGGCATGCTCGCCTCACTTTCCCGGTTCATCGCCAAATCCGCCCAGCACGCCCTCCCCTTCTTCAAACTACTCAGGAAGGAGACCACGTTCGAATGGACAGAGGAATGTGAGCAACCCCTCCGCCACCTCAAACGCGTCTTGTCCGAACCACCGGTGCTGACACGTCCCGTGATGGGAGAAACCCTATACCTATTGTCGCTACTGCGAAAATCGGCGCCGGCTTGACAGGAGAGTCGCCACCGTGCGTTATTTATCCCTCAGAGCGGGAAAGGAAACGCTCGAAGTAAACCTCGCAAAGACGGGAAAAGGTATGGTCATCGCAACCAAAACCTGGATTCGGGAGTCGGTTACGCAAGGGGAAGGTATTAGCACCCCTCACGTCCATCGTACTCGATGGGATCCACGCTTGGTGTTTATAGGTAAAAGGGTGTGTTATCTATCTACGCTAATGGCTGGTCTGAAAAGAAAATAAAAGGACAGGACTCGACAGAACATACGGTGTTCTGGGCCTACGTATTCCCTCGTGCAATGGGAAAGTCAGAGTCAACGTAGTTCGACTGCCTACGTCTAAACGGGGAAAGGTTGCTCGCCAGGACATCGCGTCCTGTGCCTACGTACTTTCATCGGGAATGAAAGATCAGAGCAAGCGTAGTTCGGCTAACTACGGGTAAACAGGGGCTCTCACACAGCAGTGAGAAAGCAAACTGGTCCTAAAGGCTCGGGAACCTACAAATACGATCTGGTCTCAACTGCACTCGGGCAAGAGAAAGGGATAACAATTAGTCGTTAGCGGGAAAGTCTCGATCGCACAGCCGCGAGAGAACAAAAGTTAGTCGTTAGTGTGCTCGCTAGGATATCGCATCCTATGCCTACATATCTTCGTCTGGAACGAAGAATCAGAGCAGCTGTAGTTCAGCTAACTACGGGTCAAGCTACTCAAAAGCTCCTACAGAAAGGAAAGGGAAACCCTAGAACTATAGCTGAGAAACAGGGGAATCTACCTACTGCTATCACACCTGGTTGACCATCCTAATGTCTATCATAACAACTCCGCAGCGGAGAAGTCAGAGCTCCTAAGGGATCATGGCAACAGGATTAAACCACAAACAAGAAACTGCAACGTAAATGAATACTGAAAATATGCATGAATGCAACGACTAAACAAACAAGGCACAGAGGCAAGGGAGCTCAGCTCTACCGAATACCAACAAGCAAAGCCACGCAATAACAAACAAGCAGAAGGAGGACCACCTCAACTTCTCATGCATACAAAGTCTACTTCTAAGATGCACCTATTCAGAACTATCTAGATGAACACCTAAGTCTAATGCAACACAATATCACACAAGTCAAGCAATACAAAGAGACTAACCCTAAGCAGGGCCTCAAACAAACCTGAAACAAGCTCCTAATAACTCTAAACAGAACTCTATCCAACACCCTAAGCAAAGATCTAAGCAACAATTAATCAAAACCCTAAGCAAGGATCTAAACAAACTCCTAGGCAAGAGGAATCAATCCCATTCTCCAAGCTTCAGAACAAGCTTACCAGAGAAAGGAAGCTAAGCAGACAAGCTCATAGTGCTTTCCTCAGGAAAGTACCAGGAGGTTACTACTCAGGAGTCATATCCTATGCGGCTCGACAACTGTGATCAGTTTACATCCCTCCTCAGGAGAGATTAAACTCACATGAAGGCTCCGGCGTCACTGGATATTTGGGAAAGAACCTATATGCACTAAGGGAACTAAGTGAACAGACTCATAGGACTTTCCTCAGGAAAGTACTAGGAGGCTGACACTTAGGAATCGTATCCTACGTGGCTCAACAACTGTGATCAGTTCACATTCCTCCTCAGGAGAAATTAAACTCACAAGTTGGCTCCAACATCACTGGATACTTATGAAATCCTAGACAAACTACTGGAACTAAGTGAATAGACCCATAGGACCTTCCTCAGGAAAGTGCTAGGAGGCTTCCACTTAGGAATCGTATCCCATGTGGCTCAACAACATGTGATCAGTTTACATTCCTCCTCAGGAGGAATTAAACTCACAAGTCGGCTCCAACATCATTGGATACTTACGAAAGAGGTGAGAAGGAGGGATGAAAGTCATTCATAGTGCCTTCCTCAGGAAAGTACCATAAACTCCCTTCAAACTTCAGGATCTCGAACCTCACAAACAGACAACAAGCTCCTAGACTAAGCCTCAATCTACTGCATCCTTGCAAGCCCCAGCAGGACCTCCATCAGCTCCCACCTTCAAGAAGAACCCACAGGCCAACAAACCACAGGAGACTATCTCTGAAGTTCAACCACAGTTGAACTTCAAAGTCAGAAGTCATCAAGACTTCCCCTATCTTCAGGCTCAGACAAATCCTATTAGAATACCCTACAAAAAACTATCAAAAATCTAATGGGAGACCTACATGGCTCTAGGGCAACATACTGAAAAATCAAAACAAAATTCAATACCAGATGAAAGAATTAAAATCAGCAGCACAGACATATTCACGGACCAATTATTCAACATCAATGACAGTGAAAAAATGCAATTAAAATGACAATGCATGATTAAGCTAATATTTTTATGCTATAAAATTCTACACTGAATTACGAGTCTACAGAAAAAAGAACGGAATTATTTGACTAATTCTACCATTTTTATGAATTTTCTAATGATATGCATGCATTGAAAATATTAAAAACAAATCAATTAATTGAAAAAGATGCAACATATAACAAACAAAAAAAATGAAATGTCACTTTTATTTTTATTTAATTTTCTAAACATTTTTCATGAAATGGTGGAAAAAAAAGAATTATTGAAACAAACAACTATTTACATTTTTTTATGAATTATTTGATATGAAAATAAAAGAAGAAAATCAAAATCTGAAAGAAAACGACATGGGGTTCAAATAGCAAGATATAAGCCTATTCTACATTGGGCCCACACTCTGGGGGGTGCCAACAGCAGTTGGTGCGCAGGCCCAGGTCTTATTATCAAACAATTCAGAAAAAAAAACCTATGGGGTGCAGCACTAGCAATTACCTAGTTGTTATCTCAATGGGCTTACGCCCAGGGGGTACAGATAGCCATTTTGGGGCTTAAGGCCCATATCCAAATTCCCAGACCCACACGCCAGGGGGGGGGAAAGCAAATTGGGAGGTGTGGCTTCAGAAACACGTTTGGGCCTAAGCCCAACGTCAAACCCTAATCCAACATTCAGCTGAACAAAACCTATCATCATCCCCCCAAATACCCTGGTACTGTTCACTCTGGGAACCCTAGCCGCTTCTACCCGTTCTTCCTCCTCACTCTCTCTGCAACTCACTCAACCCAGCAAACCCTAACTCAAACCTAAATGCTAAACGAACCACGATGAAACCCTATATTCAACAGTCAACGGAAAAACGTGAACAAGAGTCGAAGAATGACACACCTGGATTTGGAACACGAATGACTCAGGGAGTTCTTGAGGCTTGTTGAAGAACTTGATAGCTTCACTTCGCACGTGGATCTTGACGAGGATCCTGATGAAGAAAGTAAAGAGCTCTTGGTGTAAAGATCTCTGAACGGATGAAGAAGATGCCTGGTGATCTTGAAGATCTATGACAATCTGGACCGAATCTGGAAAGGTCTATGAAGATCTGGAAAACGCAAGAACGTTTCAGTGAAGATCCGGACGAAGTTCCTTTGAAGATTGATGGTCACGAAGGTTGATGAATCTTGATTCATGACGATTTTGCTTGGATGCCTGGAAATCGTTGATGAACGCCATGAATGTTCTTGGAGATTTTCTGGAAAAAGACCTGAAGAAGATGAACGGATGAACAAATTGGTGGTTCCGGTGAATTTTCCGGCGACACCTTTGGAGGGAACGCGAACGAAGATTGGGCGGTATCCTCAGCGATTTTCCTGAAAAATCCGGCTTCCGATGAACTTCCGGTGAAATTGGCTTTCCGGCGACCGTTAGGAGTTGGTTGCGGTGGATCAGGCGGTGGTCACCGGCGATTGCATGTCGTCCGGTGAGGAGCTGGTAGTGGGATCCAGGTGTCAGTGCATGCAGCGAGGTAGCTCAATAGTGGGACGCGTGTGAGAGGGGAGTGAGGAGAGAGGGATGCGTGTGATGTGCTGGCGCAGAGAGAGTGAGATGAATTGGATGCGTGGCAAGACGAGGGGAGAGAGAGAAGAGCGCTGACAGGCTCTTATATAGCCACGTGTGCAATTCCTGGGCTTCTTCTGACTGGACCTTTTGACTGCACCTGGCCCACTTAGGCTAATGACTCAGACTAAGCACCATTAAAACGTGACTAAAAGTGTAAATAAGGGACAAATGGCCTGATTAGCATATGATTAACTACATGAAAATGATTAAAAATTGATGATGAATGATTAAAATTGAAACGAAAATGAATATGCTAATTAAACAAAAATGCTTGATGAGAAACAATTAAAAAGACTAATACCCTAAAAATCTGACTAAAACCTATAAAAAAACTATTAAAATCCATATTAACCTATTAAAAGAGCTATTTAAATTCTATTAAAAAAATTCTACAAATGATTAAAATCTATAAAATCCTAAAAAAGAGATTAAACTATAAAAATGTTCTATAACCTATTTAAATTCCAGAAAAAATTATAAAGCCTATTAAAAATTCCCAAAAGCCTATAAAAATTCACAAAAGCCTATAAAAATTCACAAAAGCCTATAAAACCCTAAAAATGCAGATGAATGCACAAATGACTCCCGTAAAAGCGCACGAGACCAGATTGAATCGAACGGAGATCCCCGGGCATCAGAATATCCCAAAATCACTGAAAAATCACCGAGGAGCGCACAATTTCCCGAAAATAAAACCCCGATAATCTGGACTGGGTCTGCCACATCTGATAGACAAAAATCAAGCTGTAAACTCTGATATCCCCTGCTTGTGCACAAAAATCATATATCTGAGCTGCGAATATGAATTTAAACCATGAGTCAGATAGGAAAATCAGTTGGTCAAATTTTAGGGTGCAACAGCTGCCCCTATTCAAGCGACTTGGACCTGAAGGGTTTGAAGAGCGCTCAGCCTTCAAACATCCAGAGGTACGAGACGGTTGAATACAGATAAAACCCGAAAATTTGCCAACCGCGAGCATATACTGCTAACTACTTGGAGAATAAAGTCCAGAAAAACTGAGTCCAGTCATTACGGCACCAAACTGATTGATCATCTGATAAAGAACTCCTGATTGAATACCCGTTGCTTGTGATACCCCATGTAACAAACCCTGATGGTTGCAACAACATACTTGATTCTTTCACATTGCCTACTGATAGGCAGGAAGAAATATACTCACATCGCCCAAAGATGGACGGGAAGACACCTTGATTGAATACTCACTTCGTCTAATGATAGACGGAAAGACAACATTAATCTCCATGTTCGCATCGTCTAAGGGTAGACGGCATCATCCTGATTGATGAACAACTCATTATTCCCATCGTCTAAGGGTAGACGGTATCATCCTGATTGATGAACAACTCATTATTCCCACCGTCTAAGGGTAGACGGTATCATCCTGATTGATGAACAACTCATTATTCCCACCGTCTAAGGGTAGACGGTATCATCCTGATTGATGAACAACTCATTATTCTCATCGTCTAAGGGTAGACGGAATCATCCTGATTGATGAAACAACTCATTATTATCATCGTCTAAGAGTAGACGGAAAGAAATAATTTCTGGATTCACGCTGTCTACTGACAGACGGGAGAAAACCTTAATCTCCATACTCACATCGTCTAAGGATAGACGGGAAGTCATTCATAATCTCCATACACACATCGTCTAAAGATAGACGGGAAGTCACCATAACGCAATTCAACACCATCCTTTGAATTTCAGAATTCTTCTGTCTACGGGAATTGATGGAAAAGATCAACATCTTTGAAGGGGCCACATCGTCAGTATGGACTGACGGGAAGAAAACCACCTTTTAAAGAATCATGTCGTCAATAAGAATCAACGATCACGCAAACTGAACATTCTTCGAAGAGCCTCGTCATCAATAGGGATTGATGGTCAGAAAAGTCCCTCTTAAACGTCATCTCATCCAATAACCAGAAAGAGAACCGATATTCAAAATCATTTTGAAACCCCTCAACAACTAAGGATAGCTGGAGAAGACTCGCTGGGGAAACACCTCATCATATGTATGATCTGGCAACAAGAAACCCGCTGAACAGCAGCTCGAAACTTCACATCGTCTGCTGACAGACGGAAAGGAAAGCCACTTGCTATAGAAACTCTGTCTTGAACTTTATTGAGAATCCATCAAAACTTCACATCGTCTACTGACAGACGGTAAGGAAAGCATATCCTGGGGAAACCCCTTCTTGAAACCTTACTGCGATCACCCGCAACTTCACATCGTCTATGGATAGACGGAAAGAAAACCACATTCGTACTCAAAACGTCTAATGATAGACAGAGACATCCACTTATTGGAGGAACACATCGTCAATATGAATTGACGGGAAGAAAAGCTTGTCAACATCAGATGACTGACTGATCAAAGCATAATTGTTGCCTGATCTGATACAAATAACCTGCTGAACTGTCTGAATACTGTTGCTGGATAAATGCCTCTGAACTGATCACAGAGTAATTCACGCGTCATGTGAAGCTGATAGAAAACCTGACTTACGCTTTGTATGCCTATGCAAATGCTTTAATCTTTCTACAGCGTAATGCTCCATTCTAGATGGAAATGCTACGCATTTTGACAATGATATGCAGGTATGATGCAAATATGATGCATGCAATATGTTAGCAGGCTCGAGCTGCCGGAGAAGGCCGGGTACAGAAAACCACTTCAGCAAAATAAATGCTGAAGGCGAGGCCAACTTTGCTGGGGATAACCCGGATATCACTGAATCGTCCTAGCAAAATAAATGCTGGGAGAGTGAAATCAACCCTGCTGGGGATACCGGGAACTTAACCGAACACTTTGACGAAGTAATACCCTGCTGGGGTATATAACTCCGCTGTGAAATAGCAGACGTGCTGAATATGATTGGACTCCTCTGGGGATAGCTTATCCATACCAATGACAAATTGGTCTCTGCTGGAGACAATGGAGGGAGTCCTCCCGCGTACTGACGAAGCTCGGATCTGGAAAATGATGCGCCAACACAGATGGGCTTCACAGTAATCGCAAACTTGGATTTGAGCTCTTAAGCCATCTTACTGGGTCAGATACACCTGACGCTGGAAAATATCCTTCCTGAATACACAGCCTTGAAGGGTCAAGGGATAATGATACAACTTCCCGCATTCATCTCGCTCTCGAAAATTGACCGCATCTGCTCGAATAACTCTGAATGACCCTGTAGGTACGGAGAACAACAATCCTTTCGCTTCTGATATGCCTCAGCCCACGGGACCTCTGTGGGGATAGCCCTTGAAAGAGAATCTGCAAATTTGTTCCTTGATGGTCTGATATGACGTGCCTCAGCGTTCTGATCTTCTGAGAGACACTTCACCTCGAATGCCTTTCGCATACCCTTTGCGCGCTTAAGATGGTCTGCTCCTGACTGCAATGACCTTGCCCCGATTATCTGATTCAGAGTAGCACCTCCTGACTACGACGCATTCACCGAATCTCAACCTGATTGCCCCAAAATAACTGACCTCGAAAAGCTGACCTGACTGGGAATCACAATCAAGCTTGCCCCTGCTCTCGGAACATTCGGGCGCTCTTCATTCTATCTTGACCATACTTTCCATTGTAGGAAGCTTTTCTGCTGTCAAGCGCTTACTCGCAAGTAAAACAAGTTGTTCTGCATAAAAGATGTATTAATGCAACACATATGACAGCTTTGACATCCAATCTGTTCACTGGGAAAAGGAAAAACAGTTTATGGCATATAATGCACAAAACGTTTGTCGACATCAGTATCAACATGGTAAGAGGAACTTTTTAGGAGTCAGAATCGACGCGACCTTTACCGGAGTATGCTTTCGAAACAACCTGCTTCAATTAGGACTTTTGAAAGGTTGTAACGTGGTCAGGTTCATGGTTTTGAAAGAAAGAATAAAGGCTCAAAGTTTACTTTAACCCACCCATTCTCCTTGATGTTCTCCCATCCTACGTTCAGCTAATTCAACCTTAGCGCTCACCTCTCAGAGGCTGAAAAAAATAGGAATGATAGTTCGAGAAACTTTTGGATTTTGGAGTGACGGCCACTCACTTTTCGTCTTTGACACTTGAGGTCACACGACTCGTATTTCATTTGAGGATTTTTCTTTTGATCCTTTTCATCTTTTTCTCTTCATATCCCTAACTTTTGCCTGGACTGACTCCTTTTGAGTTTCTTTTGATCTTTTTAAGTCCAGCGGGATGCCCTCATTTTTGCCTAAGTCATTTGTTTTGAAGTTTTCTTGACTTAGCGGGCTTTTGATTTTTTCATTCTTCTTTGCTTTTGAGCAAGTCGTGTGACACTGGTTGTCCGACTCTTTGGGAAATGATGTGGCTGTCCCACTCCTGATTGAACCATTGTGGTCTTTTAGGCACGACCTCTAGGGATGTGGTTGATCCTTGAACGGACACTCCTTTTGCAATTTGGACGCTCGGTCAAATTAGCTAACACCTACCCTGCCCCAGGTTAAGATTGAGGGTTTTTCGTTTTCAGAAAGAACTCCTACTACAAGGCTCAAAGGGGTTGACAAGGGATTATCTTCCTTATATCTCCGATGCTAAGGATTTGAAACAATGCCTGTACATCATCAACAGGTTCTATTTCGAAAGCATACAATATCGGTAGTTGCATGTCGGCCATTTTCGTCATCCTCCCCAAATTCTACTTAACCAAGTGTTGGACATTTGCAAAACAGTTAGTGAACACGAATGGATTCAATCAAAACATGCACATTTATTTCATTATCATCAATTTGAATGAAAACAACGAGTTTTACAAACAAGTTTACAAATTCAAACAGGAAAGCAATTACAAATGTAAAGAAATGACAAGCTAAAACAAAGGAAATATGCTAGCTTCCGAGAACCGGGCTTTTGCATCTGCCTTGCTGCTGAACCAGTCTATCCTTATTAGAGGCAACCCAATGCTGTCCTGATCTGCTTCAACGACCCAGCCAAATTATAGAGCTCTTTCTCCTTCATTCAGATGATGTGGGGACCTCTCTGCCCGAAGCTGATTGCTGCACTGTCAAGCAGATCCTGCACTTTGTGTTTAAATGCTTTACAGTTCTCAACTGTATGGCCAGGTGCCCCGGTATGGAACTCGCAAGTAGCGTCAGCATCGTACCCCGGTGGTGGTGGTCCCGTTAAGGGAGCCAATGTCCTTTTACGAACCAATTGGAGCTGAAGCAATGTCTGCAGAAGCTGTGCGTATGGTATAGGAGGAGTTTCCAAATGACGGCTTGCCAAAGGACCTGGATTCTGACCTCTCTTATACCCCCGATTATTCTGTTGCTGAGGCTGCTGCTGCCGGTATCGGGTTGACCCTTGAGCACCATTCGTATCAAATGCAACATCGGCTTCTTGGTCTTCGATGTACTGATTAACGCTCTCCTTGTGCTTAGCCATTTGCTTTCTCAGATCTGCCCCAGGAATAGGCAACAATTGTGGGCCTGGAGATTCTGACACCATGGAGTCCAGGATACGCTTCTGACCCAATACAGCTTTGGAAACATCTGTCATCTTTGCATCGACTGAGACAGGAGCAATATGCACAGCTACGCCGCCCGGCGTGAATTCAATATCGTGCGAGTCAATCAGGTCTTGAACATTGTGCTTGAAAGCATGACAACCCTCGATGTCATGTCCGAATGCCCCGGAATGAAATTCACATTGCTTATTGGCATCGTACCCTTGAGGAAACGCTTTCGTTGGTGGCGACAACGTTCTTTTCTCAACCAGATTAAACCTCAGTAAGATCTGCAAGAGCTCAGCATAGGCCATAGGTGGTGCCTCAAATATTCTCCTTGGCTTCCCTTCCTGGATCCTCTGTTGAGCCGGATGTATCCTCTGTTGCTGCTGCTCAGGTTCCACATGCACAGGTGGCACGAGCTTCTTCGTTGCGGCTTCGAATAGCTGATCGTCTTCTTTCTTAAGTACATTCTTGACTACTTCCATGATCAAGCTCATTTGGGTCTTCAGCTGACTGTTCTCCTCTTTGAGAATCTTCTGCTCCAGACGCATCTCTTGCATGTCTCTCATCATCTGCCCCAGCTGGCTTCGGACTTCGATCAATTCAGACTGATTCTGTTCCATGTCTCTGAAGGAATTCCTGCAACAAACTGGATTATGAAGAAATAAGACCCACGGTTCTGATATACCTGTTAAATGATAATGCAGCGCAGAAAGCAAACACACATTCACAACGAGATAAAGAGAAACCCAAGCTATAAACACACAGACAAACATCTCCCATACATGTACAACCAACAAAATCAGCAGGTAAGCACAAATGAGTATGAATATAAGGACCCCAGCCAACAATCCTGGTGGTGATCGACAAATACTGATGTACAAAAGCTAAACGGGTTAAGCAGAGAAAACAGATGCGGCATCCGACGCGAAAACCTCTAGAAATTTCTCCCATACAACCGAACTTTCTGATTGGCAATCTTCAGAGCACACACTTCCTGTGGAGTCTTCCATGACATTAACTGACGAACCCGCACAACTGGAAGACGGAAAATCATTAATCTGAACACAACCTTGAGGAGTGATGCAAATACGGCTAGAGTCTAACAGATCCTGAATCTGACTTCTAAGCACCTTACAATCATTTGTTGAATGCCCCTGTGCCCCAACATGGTACTCACAGCGGGCGCTGGCATCAAAACCTGGAGGATACGGTGGAATCACCGGCTTAGTCTCTTTCGGCACTATCAGTCCACTTTTGACCAGATCTGGCAACAACTGGCTGTACGACACCGGTAGCTGAGTAAACTGCCTTTCAGGCTTCCTTGGTCTTCGTGGAGCATGCTGACGCGATCGGCGATAAGATGACCGTTGACTTGAAGTGTCTGAAAACTGATCCTGAGATGCTAGAGATTCTGAGGTGGCATCATCTCCTTCCCACTCTTCTTGAGGACTGACAACTGACTCAATCCTATCAACTGGGACGTAAGGAACACCTCGAAACTTTCCACTCCTGAGTCCTCGCTCAACAATCTCTCCCAGCCTCATCAGGCCCACAAAGTTTGTGCAGCTGAACAATTTGTCAAAATAATGGCCTTTCAGAGTACCCAAGAAGATGTCAACCAGTTCCCTTTCCGGAAGCGGTGGTTGAACGCTAGCAGACAATTCTTTCCACCTTCGCAAATACGCTCTGAACGATTCATTCTCTGCCTGAGATAATTCTTGCAGATCCACGAGACTAGGAGTCAAATCCAAATTGTAATCGTATTGCTTTATGAAAGCTCTGGCTAAATCCACCCATGATCGAATCTGATTACTTTCCAATTGCATATACCATCTCAGGGATGCCCCAGTCAGGCTATACTGAAAGCAATGGATCATCAATTTGTCATTTCGCACCAACGAAGTCATCCTTCGGCAGAACATCATCAAATGCAATTTTGGACAGCTATCTCCTGTGTATTTTTCAAATTCCGGCATTTTGAACTTGTGCGGTAACACGAGGTCAGGGACCAAACACATGGCTACAGCATCCAGGTTAACGGCATCTTTCGCTTCCAAGGCTTTCATTTGCTCCTCCAACACTCGGAGTCTTCTACCATCGTCAAGAGCTCTTGGATCTACTAACCCGGTCATTGGAATATCTCTCCGGTAATTCATCACAGGGAAAGCAACACATTGATTGTTAACAGGAGGATAACGCTCATTTTGGGCAAGAAACTGCTCATGCCGATCTCTGTTCTCAACAGCTGGCTGTACAACTTGGTCTGCAGTTAGATTGTTCGCCTGCGGGAAGTCCTCCATGAAATCATACTGATGGTTGGACGCCATAGTAAACCCTGCCTGGGTGTCAGGAACCTGGAAATTGCCTTCAGACATAGCCACCAATTACCGGTAACTGACTACACTGCTTGATTCTACTCAACTCTGCTTCAGCCCCTTGGTCGTCTTCAACACTCTACTCTTGCCTCAAACAATTCCCCGAGAATCACTTTCTGGTGAAAACAAAGGCTGGATAAGTGCTCTGACCTGCTAGAGAAATGCTATGCAATATGATTTATGCAAACAGAAATACAAAAATGCTAACGTGCATGTGTGCATTGGAGATATTTTCCCTCCAATTCCAGTGTCAGTGGTAGCAAGACGAGATAAGCCATAAAGACAATATTTGGAAAATCCCTCATATATTGATTAGAATAACAGTCTTGTCAAGAAGTTACATAACTATGCTCCATACAGCTGATATGATAAGGAGGATCCCAGCCAACATGCCTGGTGGTGATCTCAACATACAGAATACAAGAGAAATCAAATACGGGTACGGTTGCGGAAGTCCTCGACCATCTTCTTTGTCTCTGCGTGATCTGGTTGATAAATCAAACCTTCTATCAGTCGATCCCTCTTCCTGACCGTCCCCTGGATGTCTCTGACAAAGTCTTCCCAAGCCTTATCATTAGCACCGCCCCCAGGTTTGGGTCTCTTGGCATCTGCTCTATGCTGGAAATCTTCCAAGTTCTTCATGGCATCTGTCAACTTGCGCTCGGCTTCGTATCGGCGACAGGCTTCTTCTTCAAGCTCTTCGTTCTTCACTTTGACCTGTTCTTCTAACTGAGCAATCTGAGTCTTCAGCTCTTCTTCTCGCTCCTTGCGCTTGGTCATAGTGAGATCCCAGTGTTCTCTGAACTTGGCTAGCTTTGTGTAGGCCCTTTCCAGCTCTTGCTTCTTGGTGGCCAGCACACTACTAACGGAGTCTACATCTAACTCTAGTCGCTTCTTGGTTTCAGTCAATTCCAATAGCGTAGTTTTCAGATGTTTCAGAGTTTCAACCTGTTGCTTAGAAATATATCCTGTTTCATTATTTTCATGCCGAAGCTTGGCATTCTCCTGCTCTAAAGCCTCTTTAGCCCTGGCTAGTTCTTCTTTCTCCGCCATCAGCTGCTTGTAGACCTGAATGTCCACAGTGGTAGGCTCCTCTACCGGAGGAGGATGCAATGGCTGAACTGCTGGATACGGCATAAGGAATTTCACAGCTCGCTCACGAATCCATTCTTCATATGAGCTAGGACCTCGAGTATCCCCTCTGCTACCTGAAAGCTTCCCTCTCTTGTGCAAGTTTTTCCAGGCTTTCTCAAGTTTGGTCAGCATCTCTTTCCCTATTGCCCCGGTGAGATACAGAGATTCCTGTATCTCCTCGGGCTTTGGCGCTCCTTGAGGTATGTACCCAAATTGCTTGATCAATAAGGACGGGTTATAGTTGACACAACCTTTCCTTCCTATTAACGGAACATTCGGGAATCCTTCGCCTTTGAGTATGACTTCAGCTCCAAATACTTCTTTAATGACCCATACCACGTTCTCAGCAGTTAATCCCATTAAGCGCTCGGGCCATCCTAGAGAATTGATAGACGTGACAAAAGGACCTGACTTAGGCAAATGACTGGTGAACCACCTGCATAGGAGAGGGACACAACAAGACACATTCCTTCCTCGTCGCTTTTCATTCTGATAATGAGTTGAATGGTGGATATCTCCCAGTAAAGTAGGAACTGGGTTTCCCGCAGCCAAAATATAGAAGGCATCTGAATCAACGAAATCAGGAATATTCGGGAATAACACGATGCCATACACACATACAGCAAGCATGACGTCAAAAACCTCCCATTTGCCCTTCTGGGCATACTCTCGAGCCTTCTCCACTAAGACATCCAACGGAAATCCCCATACGTCTCCTCTTCTGATCATCTTCCCAGACAGCTCAGACTCTTTCAAGCACAGGATGGTAGAAAGCTCAGCCAGCTTAGGCTCAGCGTCCGGACGATAAAAAGGCATCTGATCACGGATCGGTATATCCAGAAGTGCAGAGTACTCCTCCAGGGTAGGAGCCAAAACAAAGTCGGGAAATACAAAACACCTGAGCTCCGCGTCGTAAAACTGTAACAGAGTATAGATGCCGCTGGTCTCGTAGACAGATGGCTGATAAACGTATGTCAGAATCCTCCCATATCTCTTTCTGAAGTCACCCATTCCTCTCTTCTTAGCAATAGCCATCAACTCTAACAATAGACTGATATTCGGCGACGGAAACTTATAGGGCAATACTCTCTTCAGGTTTTCCATGTCTTGCTAGGAACGAACACCAGGACTGGAAGGGAAAATATGTACCTGCAATACACACACGTTAGTTAAATGCAGATGGTAATGCAATGATGCAATATGATAAATAATGCAATCTGCGAACACAGGGGCTATGCTGTAGCCTGAAGGGGAATATCTCTGTGATCAAGAACAGAAAACCATCACGGTCATCAGAATCTCATGCCACTAACTATCATCTGATACTCAAAATATCAATCCCCTGGTAAGAAAACCATCTGAACCTCTGTATCTGACGAAAATACCATCTGATAATAGCCTCAACCTCAGATAAGAAACCCATCTGACCCAGACAACACCTGGAGATGAATCAAGAATACCATCTGATAAAGATACTGAATCATGGTTTCTGAAGGCCAGTTTTCCTGCAATAACCCAGTCCCTCTCACAGGTAGGATAAACCTAATCCACGGACAAAGGTACGGCATCCTATGCGGTTATCAGCATCACAGACTTTCATGAGTGACGATACGATTCCCAGAAGGAGTGGCATCATCAAGTCATGAAGAGGCCTCACTTAGCTGACTTCCAAATGATCGGTCCCCAGAGTCGACAATCCTTACGTCTGGACTCCCCTCAGATCCTCAGGACCGGAAAGGAGCACCTCTGCAAGAATCTCGTCTGAGCGCAGATTTTCGTAGGGAACTGTGCCTGCTCAGCAGACAGGTTCGTCTACTACTTCTCCACAACTATATCTAGGTGTGTACTCAAGCCCAGGTCCGGCTTTCCACTCACAGTAACCTCCCTTTGCCCACAGCAATAATCACAATAATGTAATGCTGGAAAATAAATGCGGAAAGGTAAAGGTACAGAAAAGTAAAGTGCAGAAAAGTAAAATACAATATACGCAACACCCAACGAATAAACATCCAAGCGCTAGGATTGACTCGCGTAGGGGATGGGAAACGGTCCCAGCATAAGGGATGGGAAAAGTCCCTAGATGCTATTATCCCCAGCAGAGTCGCCAGCTGTCGCTACTGCGAAAATCGGCGCCGGCTTGACAGGAGAGTCGCCACCGTGCGTTATTTATCCCTCAGAGCGGGAAAGGAAACGCTCGAAGTAAACCTCGCAAAGACGGGAAAAGGTATGGTCATCGCAACCAAAACCTGGATTCGGGAGTCGGTTACGCAAGGGGAAGGTATTAGCACCCCTCACGTCCATCGTACTCGATGGGATCCACGCTTGGTGTTTATAGGTAAAAGGGTGTGTTATCTATCTACGCTAATGGCTGGTCTGAAAAGAAAATAAAAGGACAGGACTCGACAGAACATACGGTGTTCTGGGCCTACGTATTCCCTCGTGCAATGGGAAAGTCAGAGTCAACGTAGTTCGACTGCCTACGTCTAAACGGGGAAAGGTTGCTCGCCAGGACATCGCGTCCTGTGCCTACGTACTTTCATCGGGAATGAAAGATCAGAGCAAGCGTAGTTCGGCTAACTACGGGTAAACAGGGGCTCTCACACAGCAGTGAGAAAGCAAACTGGTCCTAAAGGCTCGGGAACCTACAAATACGATCTGGTCTCAACTGCACTCGGGCAAGAGAAAGGGATAACAATTAGTCGTTAGCGGGAAAGTCTCGATCGCACAGCCGCGAGAGAACAAAAGTTAGTCGTTAGTGTGCTCGCTAGGATATCGCATCCTATGCCTACATATCTTCGTCTGGAACGAAGAATCAGAGCAGCTGTAGTTCAGCTAACTACGGGTCAAGCTACTCAAAAGCTCCTACAGAAAGGAAAGGGAAACCCTAGAACTATAGCTGAGAAACAGGGGAATCTACCTACTGCTATCACACCTGGTTGACCATCCTAATGTCTATCATAACAACTCCGCAGCGGAGAAGTCAGAGCTCCTAAGGGATCATGGCAACAGGATTAAACCACAAACAAGAAACTGCAACGTAAATGAATACTGAAAATATGCATGAATGCAACGACTAAACAAACAAGGCACAGAGGCAAGGGAGCTCAGCTCTACCGAATACCAACAAGCAAAGCCACGCAATAACAAACAAGCAGAAGGAGGACCACCTCAACTTCTCATGCATACAAAGTCTACTTCTAAGATGCACCTATTCAGAACTATCTAGATGAACACCTAAGTCTAATGCAACACAATATCACACAAGTCAAGCAATACAAAGAGACTAACCCTAAGCAGGGCCTCAAACAAACCTGAAACAAGCTCCTAATAACTCTAAACAGAACTCTATCCAACACCCTAAGCAAAGATCTAAGCAACAATTAATCAAAACCCTAAGCAAGGATCTAAACAAACTCCTAGGCAAGAGGAATCAATCCCATTCTCCAAGCTTCAGAACAAGCTTACCAGAGAAAGGAAGCTAAGCAGACAAGCTCATAGTGCTTTCCTCAGGAAAGTACCAGGAGGTTACTACTCAGGAGTCATATCCTATGCGGCTCGACAACTGTGATCAGTTTACATCCCTCCTCAGGAGAGATTAAACTCACATGAAGGCTCCGGCGTCACTGGATATTTGGGAAAGAACCTATATGCACTAAGGGAACTAAGTGAACAGACTCATAGGACTTTCCTCAGGAAAGTACTAGGAGGCTGACACTTAGGAATCGTATCCTACGTGGCTCAACAACTGTGATCAGTTCACATTCCTCCTCAGGAGAAATTAAACTCACAAGTTGGCTCCAACATCACTGGATACTTATGAAATCCTAGACAAACTACTGGAACTAAGTGAATAGACCCATAGGACCTTCCTCAGGAAAGTGCTAGGAGGCTTCCACTTAGGAATCGTATCCCATGTGGCTCAACAACATGTGATCAGTTTACATTCCTCCTCAGGAGGAATTAAACTCACAAGTCGGCTCCAACATCATTGGATACTTACGAAAGAGGTGAGAAGGAGGGATGAAAGTCATTCATAGTGCCTTCCTCAGGAAAGTACCATAAACTCCCTTCAAACTTCAGGATCTCGAACCTCACAAACAGACAACAAGCTCCTAGACTAAGCCTCAATCTACTGCATCCTTGCAAGCCCCAGCAGGACCTCCATCAGCTCCCACCTTCAAGAAGAACCCACAGGCCAACAAACCACAGGAGACTATCTCTGAAGTTCAACCACAGTTGAACTTCAAAGTCAGAAGTCATCAAGACTTCCCCTATCTTCAGGCTCAGACAAATCCTATTAGAATACCCTACAAAAAACTATCAAAAATCTAATGGGAGACCTACATGGCTCTAGGGCAACATACTGAAAAATCAAAACAAAATTCAATACCAGATGAAAGAATTAAAATCAGCAGCACAGACATATTCACGGACCAATTATTCAACATCAATGACAGTGAAAAAATGCAATTAAAATGACAATGCATGATTAAGCTAATATTTTTATGCTATAAAATTCTACACTGAATTACGAGTCTACAGAAAAAAGAACGGAATTATTTGACTAATTCTACCATTTTTATGAATTTTCTAATGATATGCATGCATTGAAAATATTAAAAACAAATCAATTAATTGAAAAAGATGCAACATATAACAAACAAAAAAAATGAAATGTCACTTTTATTTTTATTTAATTTTCTAAACATTTTTCATGAAATGGTGGAAAAAAAAGAATTATTGAAACAAACAACTATTTACATTTTTTTATGAATTATTTGATATGAAAATAAAAGAAGAAAATCAAAATCTGAAAGAAAACGACATGGGGTTCAAATAGCAAGATATAAGCCTATTCTACATTGGGCCCACACTCTGGGGGGTGCCAACAGCAGTTGGTGCGCAGGCCCAGGTCTTATTATCAAACAATTCAGAAAAAAAAACCTATGGGGTGCAGCACTAGCAATTACCTAGTTGTTATCTCAATGGGCTTACGCCCAGGGGGTACAGATAGCCATTTTGGGGCTTAAGGCCCATATCCAAATTCCCAGACCCACACGCCAGGGGGGGGGAAAGCAAATTGGGAGGTGTGGCTTCAGAAACACGTTTGGGCCTAAGCCCAACGTCAAACCCTAATCCAACATTCAGCTGAACAAAACCTATCATCATCCCCCCAAATACCCTGGTACTGTTCACTCTGGGAACCCTAGCCGCTTCTACCCGTTCTTCCTCCTCACTCTCTCTGCAACTCACTCAACCCAGCAAACCCTAACTCAAACCTAAATGCTAAACGAACCACGATGAAACCCTATATTCAACAGTCAACGGAAAAACGTGAACAAGAGTCGAAGAATGACACACCTGGATTTGGAACACGAATGACTCAGGGAGTTCTTGAGGCTTGTTGAAGAACTTGATAGCTTCACTTCGCACGTGGATCTTGACGAGGATCCTGATGAAGAAAGTAAAGAGCTCTTGGTGTAAAGATCTCTGAACGGATGAAGAAGATGCCTGGTGATCTTGAAGATCTATGACAATCTGGACCGAATCTGGAAAGGTCTATGAAGATCTGGAAAACGCAAGAACGTTTCAGTGAAGATCCGGACGAAGTTCCTTTGAAGATTGATGGTCACGAAGGTTGATGAATCTTGATTCATGACGATTTTGCTTGGATGCCTGGAAATCGTTGATGAACGCCATGAATGTTCTTGGAGATTTTCTGGAAAAAGACCTGAAGAAGATGAACGGATGAACAAATTGGTGGTTCCGGTGAATTTTCCGGCGACACCTTTGGAGGGAACGCGAACGAAGATTGGGCGGTATCCTCAGCGATTTTCCTGAAAAATCCGGCTTCCGATGAACTTCCGGTGAAATTGGCTTTCCGGCGACCGTTAGGAGTTGGTTGCGGTGGATCAGGCGGTGGTCACCGGCGATTGCATGTCGTCCGGTGAGGAGCTGGTAGTGGGATCCAGGTGTCAGTGCATGCAGCGAGGTAGCTCAATAGTGGGACGCGTGTGAGAGGGGAGTGAGGAGAGAGGGATGCGTGTGATGTGCTGGCGCAGAGAGAGTGAGATGAATTGGATGCGTGGCAAGACGAGGGGAGAGAGAGAAGAGCGCTGACAGGCTCTTATATAGCCACGTGTGCAATTCCTGGGCTTCTTCTGACTGGACCTTTTGACTGCACCTGGCCCACTTAGGCTAATGACTCAGACTAAGCACCATTAAAACGTGACTAAAAGTGTAAATAAGGGACAAATGGCCTGATTAGCATATGATTAACTACATGAAAATGATTAAAAATTGATGATGAATGATTAAAATTGAAACGAAAATGAATATGCTAATTAAACAAAAATGCTTGATGAGAAACAATTAAAAAGACTAATACCCTAAAAATCTGACTAAAACCTATAAAAAAACTATTAAAATCCATATTAACCTATTAAAAGAGCTATTTAAATTCTATTAAAAAAATTCTACAAATGATTAAAATCTATAAAATCCTAAAAAAGAGATTAAACTATAAAAATGTTCTATAACCTATTTAAATTCCAGAAAAAATTATAAAGCCTATTAAAAATTCCCAAAAGCCTATAAAAATTCACAAAAGCCTATAAAAATTCACAAAAGCCTATAAAAATTCACAAAAGCCTATAAAACCCTAAAAATGCAGATGAATGCACAAATGACTCCCGTAAAAGCGCACGAGACCAGATTGAATCGAACGGAGATCCCCGGGCATCAGAATATCCCAAAATCACTGAAAAATCACCGAGGAGCGCACAATTTCCCGAAAATAAAACCCCGATAATCTGGACTGGGTCTGCCACATCTGATAGACAAAAATCAAGCTGTAAACTCTGATATCCCCTGCTTGTGCACAAAAATCATATATCTGAGCTGCGAATATGAATTTAAACCATGAGTCAGATAGGAAAATCAGTTGGTCAAATTTTAGGGTGCAACACCTATATCTGGTCGTGGCTAACGATGCCGTCAGCGTCGTCCTCATCAGAGAAACCGAGGAGGGCCAAAAACCAATCTACTTCACGAGCAAAGCCCTCCACGGCCCCGAAGTCCGATACCAGCGGATCGAGAAAGTCGCCCTAGCCCTCATCACCGCAGCGCGCCGGCTCCGACATTACTTCTCGCACACACCGTCGTGCTCCGCACCGATCAACCCATCCGCCAGCTCCTCGGCCGACCCGACATGGCTGGACGCATGCTGAAATGGTCGTTAGAACTATCCGAGTTCGACATCGTCTACGAAGGTCGGAACACCATCAAAGCTCAAGCCCTGGCCGACTTCGTCGCCGAGATGACCTCTTCGCCCGACCCCACCACCGGGAGCCACATCTGGACCATTTTTGTAGACGGCTCCTCCAACTCCATGGGAAGCGAAGCCGGCATCATCCTCGACAACGGCGAGGGAACCCTCATCGAGGTCTCACTCACGCTGGCCTTTCCGACGACTAACAACCAAGCTGAGTACGAAGCGTTCCTGGCCGGACTTCGCCTGGCATCAGACCTTGGAGCCAGAGACATCTGAATCTACACAGATTCCCAACTAGTCGCTTCGCAAGTACGAGGAGAATATCAAGCGAAAAACGACAACCTCGCCGAGTACTTAGCACTTATCACCGAAAAACTGCAAAGTTTCGACTCCGCGGAGATTCAGCACGTCCCACGCGAGCAGAACACCTGCGCCGATATCCTTTCCAAGTTGGCGAGCACCAAAAAGCGAGGAGGCCACAAGTCGGTCATCCAAGAAGTCTTATCGCAACCGAGCACCAAAGCGACCACCGCCCCGCTCGACATCAACGCCATAGGAGATACCGACTGCTGGATGACACCACTACACACCTACCTCAGCATCGGCCACCTACCAGCCGACTCTAAAGAGGCAAGCACAACCAAGCGACGAGCTTGCTCGTACGTCCTCCTCAAAGGCAAACTATATCGCCGAGGCTTCGCGATCCCACTTCTCAAATGCACCGATAACTCCCAGAGCGCAGCCGTCCTAGAAGAAATCCACGAGGGCATCAACACGCAGCACCTCGGAGGACGGTCCCTGGTGAGAAAGGCTCTACGAGCAGGCTACTATTGGCCCTCGATGCAAACGGACGCGAAGGAACACGTCAAACGATGTGACAAATGCCAAAGACACGGGGACATACACCTCGCCCCACCAACCAAACTCAAATCCCTCTCCTCCCCGTGGCCATTCGCCTGGTGGGGGCTGGACATCCTCGGGCCCTTCACCCTAGGATCCTACCAGAACAAGTACCTCATCATGGGCATAGACTACTTCACCAAGTGGATCGAAGCCGAAGCCCTGGCCAAAATCACGGCCCACAATATACTTCGATTCTATAAATGAAACATCCTCGCAAGATTCGGGGTCCCGCTCGCCATTGCCACCGACAATGGCACACAGTTCACGGACAAAAACTTCCACGACTTCGTCACCAAGCTCGGAACCAAACACCACTTCACCTCGGTCGAGCACCCTCAAACAAACGGCCAGGCAGAATCTGCGAACAGGGTCATCCTCAGGGGACTCAAGCGACGACTCGATGACGCAAAGCGAGCATGGGTCGAGGAGTTCCACAGTGTCCTCTGGGCATACCGCACCACTCCCCACTCAACCATGGGAGAAACCCCTTTCCGCCTCACGTATGGAACCGAAGCCGTGATACCGGTCGAGATACGCGAGCCATCCAGACGAACTGAAGCTCCCCTCGACAACGACGACCATGACGGCGCCTTACGTGAAGAGTTCGACCTCGTCGAAGAGATCCGCGTAGGAGCAGCCCTCCGGGAAGCCCAGCTGAAACTACAAGTAGCACTTCGCCATGACAACAAAGTCCTCAAACGCGACTTCCAAGTCGGCGACTTAGTTCTGCGCAGAAACCAGAAAGACTCACACGAGGGCAAACTGGCTGCGAATT
Organism: Lathyrus sativus; assembly: GCA_963859935.3. Lineage (NCBI taxonomy): Eukaryota > Viridiplantae > Streptophyta > Magnoliopsida > Fabales > Fabaceae > Lathyrus > Lathyrus sativus. The sequence continues at coordinate 495,227,457 of OZ012741.1, forward strand.
AGGAAGGCCCTTACCGTGTCCGCGACAAGACGGAACACGGGGCCTATTACCTCGAAAACCTGCACGGGAAACAACTAGCTCGACCATGGAACGCCACGAAACTTAAGCGGTACTACAATTAAGCACTGCCCGCGACGACCCATCGTCCCGACCACTGGGGGGCGACATGGTACCACCGCACTCCCTCGCGTCTACTAACGACCAGAAAAAAGCAAGCCCTGCCTCTTGTGTGCGCGGGCAGAAGGCCTTGCTCGGCGGGGAACACCTCGACCGAGACTCCCCACCGCCGTACCAAAACCGGTAAGACTCCCAGCTCGCGATGGGACGTCCACGCCGCGGGGAGAACTACCCCCGAACTGGTCAGGCAACAACGCCGGCCAAATCGGCCAATTCCCTTCACCGCCGGTAACAAGTTTTGTCGAGCTATTACCCCAGACAGACCCAATGGCATACTAACACATGCATATCAAACATATATAACTCAAGCATACAAATACGGGCAGAAATAAAACGAGCATAAACAACATGCAAAAACGAGGCGCACACTTAAACAATTTTCAAAATATATTAATCAAAAGCGGGCACCAGCCCAGTAGTCAACATTACATAAATAAGGGCGCGCAGGCCCGACAAAATACAAAATACAAAACATGGCGCACAGGCCGAAATACGCGGGCACGCAGGCCCGAGACCAATCTAAACTCCCTCCTCTCCATCAGCTCCAGCCTCCACGCCAGGGACGACGGTGCCACCCTCCTTGGCGCTGGGGTCAACCACCCGACCATCAACTATCTCATGAAAGGGGCCGATCCCGTCCTCAACGAAGGCGACCCCGGAGTTCACCACCCTGAGCTGAGCAACGGCGCTGTTGAAGCCCGCAGCAAAACCATCCAGGCAGTCCCCTTCCAGCACGCGTATCCTGGCGAGCAGATCAACCTGGGTAACCAGCAGTCGGTCATCGTCGGTCTCATCATCCCCGGGAAAGAGATCGCCCTCGAGCTCCGCGACTCGAGCTTTCGACGCCCGCAGCTCCTCCTCGGCAGCCTTCAGCTTCTCCCCAACGCCACTGCATCTTTTGTGCTCGAGGTCCACTTCCCCCCGAACCTTCTCCAGCTCGCCGGTCAACTGGGTCACTTTCCCTCGGCTTTCCTCCAAATCTTCGGCCGCTTTGTTCAGACGAGACTGCGCGAAAGCGAGATCCCCTTGCAGCTTCGATAGTTCCACGGCCGAGCAGCTCTCTTCGCTCAGAACCATCGCCGTGGTGAAAGTCCGCATCAACGCAGCCAAATCCTCAGTCAGGACCTGCCTCCTCGTTGCACGGTCAGTGCCCAGAACCGCCTTCACCTCTCCCGCCGGAATGCTGGGTGACCTAGCCCCATGGAAGTAGCCGGGATGCTGGTGACAGGGAGCGATGGGGTAACCCTCCTCGGAGGACTCCGCCGACAAATTGACCACGGGCGTATCCTCCTGAACCCTCGCTCTCTTCGGAACCCCTTGGGAAGTAGGCGACTGGCTGCCGGTCGGGGACGCCGATGACCCCCATCCATCTTGCTCGGCAGAAGACTTCCCGGCCAACTGAGCCACCCGCGTCTTCGGGGGGCAGTGGCCCTCGACATGTGCAGCTTCTTCACTCGTTCCTCGATAGAAGCCATGTTCCCTGCACGACAAAAGAAAACTAGTCAGTAAAAAGCTAAGGACATCAGGTCGAAAGGGAACGAAGCGGCCACCACCTAGGTAACGCAGAGCGTCCTCCTCCGAGGCACACTCGAGCAGAGCCTTTGTGTTGATCAGCCTCGCCGTCTCCCGAATGTTTCCATAACTATCGAGGATATACTGGCCGTCAGGCCTGACCAGTTTCGACGGCGACAAGTTTCGCACGAAAGAAACTATCTTCATGTAGATGGCCATATCCTCCTCGTCAAGCGTCCCCGCCCGCACGATGTACTCGCCTGTTCCCCGAGAATAATGATTCAGGGACCACTCCACGTGCACTCGGGGCAACATGACGGCCTCGCAGCGACCATCCAATATCCTCTCCCCTTCCGAATACAACGAGCGGACCCCTTCGTGCGTGATGGGGCTGACCACGAAAAAACGGCTCTTGAAATCTCGGACGGAATCCATGTACGTGCTAAAAAGCCTGTCCGGCTGCTTGAATGACACCCAACCATGCCGACCCCCCGCCGACTGCCGCTGCAGATGGAAAATACGAAAGAACAACGGCAGCGTGACGCCGACCTGGAGATATAGGCACACGAGCTCGAAGGCCCGAATAAAGGCCAGGGCATTGGGGTGCAGTTGTGACGGTGCCAGCCTCAGCCAATCGAAGAGGCCCAGATGAAAGTCTGAAAAAGGCAACCTGAGCCTAGCCTCTTTGAAGTAAAATTCGTACATCGGAAAGCGCATCCGCCCGTATTTCAAGCAGATCCGATGACCTAGCGGGGGGCGATAGACTTGCCAGTTTTGAGGATCCCCCTCTTCCCGGTCTTCTACGGTGGCGTAAGCCCCCGTCGGATCAGTAGCAAAGCAGGAGGGCGTGGTGAGGGGCTCCTTGGCCACCCAGTCTGTGATCGGAACGACGCGCTCGTCAAAATAGGGAACGTCCGGCTCATTGTCCTCGACCATTGTGCCCAAGATGAGCGTAGTCATTAAACACCTAAAAAGCATAAGGTAATGGTGAATTCGATGACAGAGATTAAATTCACCCTTCCACCGCAAGTCAAGTGAAAGGGCGACGAGGACTCCCCGAGCATCGTCCCCGGTGGGTCTGCCCTAACCTACCCCCTCCCCGGTTCCGTGTGGCCCGAACAGCAGACCCACTTCGGAGGCATCCGTCGAAATAGACGTCGCTCCCCGGGGCGTTCATCGGAGTAAAAAAGCGCTCCCCGGGACATTCATCGGAGTAAAGAAGCGTTCCCTGGGGCATTAATCGGAAAAATCTACCCTCCCCGGGACATTCATCGGAAAATACTTCCATCCCCGGGGCACTCATCGGATCTAGCGCTTCTCCCCGGGACATTCATAATAAAAACCCTAACAAACCCTCGAGAACGGCGAAGATTTCGCCGCTCCTCGGGGCATTCAACCGGCCCCGGCCACGCTCAAGAGACAAACAAAAAAAGAAAGATAAAAAGAAAGGGAAAACTTACTATGGTAAAATCGGTGACGGAGAACGCAGCGGCGGCAACGGCGGAGATATCGGACGGCGGCGGAACAACAGACTGGAAATTTGAGAATTAGAGGGCGAAAAGTGAGAAATGAGCAGGGGCCCGCTCATTTATACCCCTGCACGGGACTCGAAGCGTCGCTAGACACTTGAGTACCCTAAGGTAGCCGCCCTAGCAGCCACCCAGAATGCGACACGTGGCGGAAGCAGACAGACGCGTCTCTCCACCTCTCCCCGCCAATACCCGCCTTCGAGCCCAGCCGATCGACGACAATAAACGTGCGTCTTCGCACGGGGGAGTCCTTGCCCAGACCGGTCCACTTCCCCGGAACGACATCATCAAGTCCTCACTCCCATCCCCGAAGCAACGACTTGGAGGGCTCCTGTTCTGGACTGGGCCCGGGCTGAGTTATGCTGGCCCAGCCCAATAATGCTCCACCAGGCCCTGCCCGGTCCGAGCTACCGCGTCGGGAACAAGATCCCTGACTTGTTAGAATGACCTCCCCGCGGGGGAGAACCGTTCCAACCACGTCGGGCAAGGGAATCGCACGAGCGACCAAGCACCGCCCTCCGCGGGCGGTATTCCCATGCCATCGAGCAAGACCCCCGGGGAATCTCCCGGGCTCCCCTCCGCGGGGAGAACAACGTGCCATGCGCACGCTCTCCACGTGCTCCCCTCCGCGGGGACACGTCGTCTCCCAACCGCCCACCTTCGAAAGAGCAGGTCAAACCCACTTTCCGGAGATCACGGGACAATTGGACTAGGGCAAAGACCACGTTTTGGTCTTCACTATGCCACGTAAGCCCTAGCAGTCATTAGGGTTGGGCCTGGGCATCCAGCCCACCTCAAATGACTGTTGGCCCAGTGCTGGGGTCTCTCTATAAATACCCTCTTCCACAAGAGGGTCAGGTAACTCACTTCTTACCCATTTTTTATACTTTGCTCTCACTCTGCCCAACTCCTTACTTTGGCATCGGAGTGTTTTGCAGGTACACCCCCCTTTTTTCTCCTCATCACCGGTGAACAGGTAGCAGTCCAATCGCGTGTGGCCAGCCCGTGATCCCCTTCTGATCAGGTCAGATCAATGCATAACAAATTTTATGTGATAAATTCATGTTTCATATTTAACAATGTTCTATGGTATATCCAAATAAAAATCACAATACAAAGTAGACAATGAATTCACATCATTAATATTTTCTATAACTTTTCTCTATAAATATTTGTCAACTTACAATAACTTAAAATATGTCAAAATTACTTTTAATATCATGATGAACAAAAGTAATATTTTCATATAATGATACACATATAATATGAGATACATCATTTTAAATTTAATAAATTCTTGCAAAAAGTAAAATGCAATATAAACATGTCCTTGATATTTCTAACATTTTATTTACATCATTTCATGTTACCAATACATGTACCATGCATTCAAATTCAGAATTTTTTTTACCAAATTATTTTATCTAAAATTTATGCATTATTAATTAAAATAAATTACTTGCACCAAAAATAATATTTAAAATGTATTTTATATTCAAGTATACAAAATAAACCAAACATATTCTTAATTATTCAAATTCACATGCTTGAATAATTTATAAATCATGCATATATAAATTTATTCCATATGTTAAACTAACATAAATAAATATTATTTTCAACATATTTTACATGAATTTAAAACATCATACAAATTACATATTTATTTAATATGATTATGTACCTTTCACCCTATTGATGAATAAGAAAGCACGAATGTTCATTTCTCCATTGTAGTCACAAATTAATCACAAACAAAAAGATTCATAAATTAAAATTCCATAATTTTAAAAATTATATGAATTAACTGTGTACATTTCACCGACATTAAAAATTGTTACCATCTTCTTTAAAATTTCATACTTTAATACTAATTATAAATAAAGTATGAATCAAAATTGAAATCGAACCTAAAGATTGTTAGATCTTGTATTGAGATCTGCTGCAAAATATTAACCAGAAGAAGATTATGAAGTCGGTAGGATGAACGTTACACAAAATAATTTTAAAGCGTTTACACTAAGTTTTAGGTTCAATTCGCCCCCACCAATTATGCAAAAGGGTTAACCGGCGAATCCCCTTTAGAATACTTTAGAAACCTTAACATGAATCGCACATTCACATTAAGCATATCGATAAATGATATTTTTCTGAATAAAGTTTTCTCATTTATTCCCGTGCACTAGAAAAATAAAGAAATGACTTAGATATAATTTTTTACTATGAAAATATTTATTTTTGTATATCTTTTATAGTTGGTGAGTATCTCTATTTATAAGAAAATTTGTACCGTTCGGTGTGGAAAAGCAATATTTTATTTGATTTCAATATGACGATTCGCGAACCATTGTATATCAATAACAATAATTTTTTTATGAAAAGTTGTGTTAGTCTGATGGTTGCACCTTTTGACCACACATCAAATCATTATAGGATTTTTTATTCTATTTTAGATGGTTGAAACTTTTAGCTATTTATTTTATTAATTTAACCATTATTATGAAGTTTAATCTTCATGCATGAAGTATCTAATAACCTCTAGCTCACTAGCATGGAAAAACTGAGATGTCTCATGTGTGACAATTTGGACCACATGGATGGAATCTGAAAAATACATTATTTTCCAATTCCAATCGGCTAACGCAGTCTAATATCCACCAAAAGCTCGTGTATTTTCTTACAGAAAAATTTTGGCAAATATACTCAATCATAAAAATTGAAATGTTACATCATGATTACGCACCAAGCCACCAAACCTTATTTTCTCTGAATTAGTAAGAGCAGTACCATTCGCATTGTGAGCCATATTCCTCACTTCCTATTTATTCCCACATACCCCACAAATTAATCAAGGAGGGTGAGAGTAGGGGTGGACAGAAAACCGACACCCGTCTCAATCCGCAAAATCCGAATGAAAAAAACCGATTTGGGCTGGGTTCAATCGGGCTGCGGGTTTAATAGGCCAAATATTCAGTTTCAAACAGGTCTAAATGGGCGGGCCGGTTCATTAAAAAAGAACCGTGGGTATCCAAACCCGCCCAAGTGAATACTAATAATATTTTACCCATTTAATTTACCGAGTAAAAACATAACGTTGCTTTTCATTTTCTATCGTTTCTTCTCTCTCTTCATCTTCCATCTCATTCTTATTCAACCCTAACCTAGCCACCCATCTACCGCCACCTTCTGTTAAATTCATCTTCCTTTCCAGTTGCTCACAGTTTCGTTATGGTTTCGAGTTCCTCACAATGTTTTCGTGTTGAGACATTGTGAGTTTCCAATTTCTTGATTCGCCTTTGGAGACATCAGATGTTTTTCGATTTATTGGTTTGCCGTGTGTGATGCCTTCTTGATTGTTGTCAATTTTAGGTTCCATTCCATATAGTGTGAAATGAATGGCCTTTTTCAATGTTATATAGGATAAACGAAGCTAAAATCTGATGGCGCTATATATTATGTTTCTGAATTGTTTAGTTGTAGTTTTTTTGCTGTTGCTAGTTCATATATTTGTTTATCATATATTTGTTTATGAAAATGATAATTTCTATTTTTTTTCTCTGTTCTAGGACTTTATTACGGTGAACAGAACTGGCAGAACACCATTCTTGAAATTGAAAATGATGTCTGAGTTTCTTCCCTTTTCTTTTCATTATGTCATACATTTTTCATTATCTTTTCTGTGTTTTTAATTGATGAATGCAATTTTGAGAGTAAGTATAAAGCAATGTTACTTTGGTCTATCACAGGTATTAAAGCACCAGACCATATAAGCTACATCAATGTTACTCAGGTTATTGCTGGAGCATAGAGCATATCAGGTTATTGCTGGAGCATAGAGTATAACAAGAGAAGGTGTGAACACCATTAATAGTGCTACTTTTCACATAGGAATATGATAAATATGTGGAAAATAATATGGTATTACAAGATAATACTGAGGAAGAACAAAATGAATTTAATATACTGTTATCTGTCATTCTTTAATATATTGAATATGAAGTAGATACTACTATAAAAGATGAATAGTTAACATATAATCTTGTTCATGTTTGAAAGATATAGTTGTTTTTCTGTTAACAATCTAATCTTACTGGTTTTGTTCAGCTTCTCCACCAGAAGTTCAGTGGAAACTTCATTGTAAACCTGTTAGGAAAATGGAAGGAATCTGAATATAGTGGTGGTCATTTAATTCCTATTGGTGGTATTGCATACTACATCACTGCGTCGTCGAGGTAAGGGACATCTTACAGTTATAGTTATGATAATCTAACGTACATAAATAGCATTCATCTCTATGATGTGATATAGCAGCCAATCTCTACAATCTTTTACACTTATTTAGGTCTCATGATTTTTACATACAGGTACTTCTTCGCATAAGTTTTTGACTTCTTCAGAAGTTTCTTTCTTATAGTATTCCATGGGAATATTCTATTGTTGATAGTGCCATTAGCCATATGTCTTAATCATCGGCCTTGTTTTCTAGCTTTTGTATACATTGTGCTTTCTTCCATGCTGAAGTCTTATCCTTTTGTAAGTTTATTTCACCAGTAATTTTTACTTTTACTTTGTAATAGTAGTAAATAGGGAATATTGTTATTTTATTTACAAGAAAGTAATTAAACTAACACAGGTTTTAGTGGGCGTTGTTGAATATATTTGTCTTCTGTTTTAACTAGGTTGGTGATTCTGCTCTGTACTTGGGTTTACTGGACTTATTTGCTTATGAACTCAAAGGTAGCTTCTCTTACTGTTCTTTTACATTGATCATAACTTCTTCTTGAATAATCGACTTTCTTGATTTTTAGATATGCAGTATTCTTTCTTCCTGTTTTCTGGTTATGTTGGAGTTTCACTTTTTAGCCTTGTGATGCACAACTTATGGATATGGAGAGTATGTAGTTTTGGTTGATCTACATTTTCAAATAGATTAAATACTTCGATATCCTCATTTCCTCAAGTGTGTAATGAAATTTACAGGGTACCGGCAATGCAAACTTTTACTTCGCTACTACAAGGGTACCGGCAATTTTAAAACATGTCTTTTTGAATGACAATTTACTGTCTGACTGAAGTAAGTGACAGTATATTTCATGCAATATATTAATATTGAATGCAATATTGAAGTATTGCAAACGGCTTAATTGATTTTTTTTAGTGAAAATAAGAATTACAATGCAAAAGAAGTATTGCAAACTATTTAAATATTCTTTATGATATGTAACTCACAAACTTTGTTTAGTTTTATTATAATGATACTTTTTCATTGTCTTTGTAAGCTTGATACACAACTTGAGAAACTCTAACTAACTTTATTTATGCGTTTTATTTATTTAGTGGTTTATTATGTTAATAGAACAATTTAATGACATTTGGATCACATTTTACTATTGCAGTTCAGTTTACCTTTGAGAATTATCTGTGTGACAATGTTGCTGACATGGCTCGTCAATATGTATGAAGTGCCAATATGTATGAAGTACTGTCGGATCCGTTCATAGGATTGCAGGTTTGTTTCATATAGCTTATTTTCAAATTTTAGTATTCTCAATTGTATTTTGATGCCTTATTGTTTATGATGCGTCTTTCTCAGGATGCACACTAGTGTTGAGCTTTTCTGTGTCAAGTCTACAGCTAGTGGTTCAATCTTGCAATCTTGAAGCAACTTTGACACCATTTTATGCAATCATGTGTTGTTATATGAAAATAACTGTAATCACTATTCTCTTCAAACTTTTTATTCTTTAAACTTTCCATTGAAAATATGCAAAGTAATTTGTCTTTCTTTTAACAAAATAATCTCTCCATTGAGTAATCTACTTTCTTTTATGAATATTATTGCAGGCATTTCCAATATTCACCTTTGCAATCTCAAGCTGGACTATGTTATGCGAGATATATTTTATATTAATGCTAGAATTATAACACTGTTATTATTATTATTTAAGTTTTAGTAATTTATTGTAATCATGTTATGTTGGATTATATTTTGTATTAGTGTTGTATGTTTAGTTTATTGGATTTATGTTGGAATTTAGTAATTAGTAATTTAGATTTGAGTTGGAATTAAATTGTAGGTTAAAATGTGTTATTGGACTCAATATAAAAACCAACCCAATAACCCGGTTAAACCGTGTGTATTAACCCGCAACCCGTGCTTACCCAACCCGTCCAAACCGATTGCGAAAATGGGCGGAAATGGGCTTATGTATTTAAACCGCGGGTTGAGCTGGGTGTGACTTTTGGGCCCGAAACCGCCCAACCCGGCCCGTTGTCCAGCCCTAGGTGGGAGGGTGAGCCTCCAAATGTCTGTTTGAAGACATGTAACTGAATAAAGATAATAGAGTAGGTTTGTTTGAGATTTTGAAAGTCAAAGTTAGGTTAAAGGGTTGGGTGAGTAAAATGAATTTTTTTTGAAGTATTTGGAAGTTGAAGTTAAGCTGAGGAGTTGTAGTGTAAGTTGACGTGATATAAATTTGGGGCTAAAGTATGAATGTGAATGTATATATATTGAATTTAAAACCTAATTAAGAAATAATAATGTAAAATGTATATTTGAACTCCATGTGATATATTCGTAAAAGATATCTTATGATATAATATAGTGAATTTATAGTTTATAATTCATCCTTTTGTCAGGCCATCAAGCATAATTTTTTGAAATATAATTAGACAGGTAAAAAAAGTGTAAGAAATTTTCTACTTATGCAAATGGATATCTATATAATTTTTATTTATTAACATGAGTTATTTCTTGGATACTGTTTACTGTGAATTTTGGTAAACAACCGCTGGTCTATCAATTTAGGGTTAAATTGACTAACCTGCAGGATCGACCATACTAAATCCTAAAACATGTGCTAAGCGTGCAAAAGACCTTAAGTTGAACTCCACGTTCGACTGTGAAACCTTTTGAAAAGTAAGATAACTTGAAATTTTTTAAAAGAAAACAAGTAATGCGTCGAAGATTAAAAGCAAAAAGTGCAGTAATGTAAAAGCTTTTAAAAGTAAATGCTATAAAGTAAAGGGCGAGAGATTACAATCCAACTCCGCATTTGACTATAACGTCTTTGTAAAGTAAATGGTGTTGAAGATAAATGTGCAAGAAAGTAAAGTGCTTTGAAAATAAATGTGCGAAAGATTCTACTCTGAACTCCACGTTCGACTAGAGATCTTTGGAAGTTAAACTGCAAGAAGGTAAATAGATTTGAAAATAAATATGCAAAAGATTCTACTCTGAACTCCACGTTCGACTAGAGACCTTTGGAAGTTAAATTGCAAGAAGGTAAATAGCTTTGGAAATAAATGGGCGAAAGGTTAAAAGTGCATAAAAGTTTAAATGGCATAAAATAACTCTAATCTGAACTCCATGTTCGACTATGTTGCACCCTAAAATTTGACCAACCGATTCTCCTATCTGACTCGTGGTTTAAATTCATATTCGCAAATTAGACGCATGATATTTGTGCACAGACAGAGGATATCAGAGTTACAGCTTGATTTTCGTCTATCAGATATGGCAGACCCAGTCCAGATCATCAGGGTTTTATTTTCGGGAAATTTGTGTGCTCCTCGGTGATTTTCAGCTTGCATAGTAAATTTTGGGGATATTCTGATGCCCGGGGTTCTCTGTTCGATTCGATCTGGTCTCGTGCACTCTTTTATGGGGGTCATTTGCATTTGTCTGCATCTTTTAGGGTTTAATAGACTTTTGTGGATTTTTAATAGGCTTTATAGATTTTTCTGGAATTTAAATAGGGTTTTTGTATTTTTTAATAGTTTAAATCTCTTTTTAGGATTTTATATAGATTTTAAAATAGATTTAGTAGTTTTTTAATCTTTTTTAGAATATATAAGAATTTAAATAGTTTTAATTGTTTTAGATAATATAGAAAATATAGATTTTTCTTTTATGTTAATAGGGATTTTAATAAATAGAAATAAATAGGTTTTTCTTTTATTTTCTTTTATAGAATTTAAATAAATAATATAGTTTTATTAGGATTTATAGAATTTAATTAGATTAGTTTTCAGATTTAATTGATTAGATTAATTTGAGTTTAGTTAATTAGGTTTTAATCTAGGTTTTAATTCAGTTTTTGTTGAGTTTTTTTTATGATTTTCGTTTTAGGCCCAGTTCAGAAAGGCCCAATTCGCAGCCCAATTGTCCAGAAATTGTCCAAATAATCCAGCAAATTCCCAATTCGTCCAGAATGATCTAGAAGGTTCCAGGCATCTCAGTGCTTTAAAGCTTCAGAAGCCACGTGTAGCCAGAGGCTGGCCCCACGCGTAACACAGAAAGGACCCCACCTCACACACTCAGATTCTCCCCAGCACACGCCACGCGTCCCACTCAGACCCACTATCTCTCTCTCTCTCTCTCCCTAAGCCACGTGCCACGCATGCAATAACCCTCTGCGCCACCTGTCGTCACCACAGGCATCGCCTGAGCCTCACCAGAAAGTACACCGGCGGCCATGCATCCGCCCTGATCCTCCCACCGCCGGTCATCCCAACGTCTTCCGGCCACCGCAACAGCTCGCCGGAGCTCTTTTTCCACCCAGAATTCCCAGAAGCACTCTTTTCTCCCTTCTTCCTCCTCCGTCCATCATTCATCATTGCCTCGCCGGAGACTTCAACAGCGCCGGAAAACTCATAGTTTGCGCCCAGAACCTTCATACAGTTTTCCAGAACATCATCAACATTCATTGTTCATCTGGAGATTCAAAAACACCATCAGACCTTCATCATCTCCTTCAGTTTCCCAGATTCGCTCGTGAGGGCTCCAACTGTTCTTGAGTTCAAGATCATCAAGCGTGTTCGCTCGATCTTCTCAGGATTTCAAGGAGGTTTTGTTGTCTTCGTGTTCTTCATCAAGAACTCCGTCAACCTCGTAGATCCTTCATCTAGATCTTTCCTTCAAGATTCCCAGGAAACGATCTTCAAGAAGATTTCAGCAAGTTCTCCAAAGGACTTCACGCGTTAGAGATCGTCAAGTTCTTCATCCTCCAAAGAACTCCGCGAGCTTGCTCGTGTTCCAACTCCAGGTATGTTGTCCTTCGATTCTTACTCGCATCTCGTTGTGGATTGTTGAATGTATGGATTTATTTTGTCTTGATTTAGAGTCTAGATTGAGTTGGAGTTTCGTTAAGGTTTGGATTAGGTTTAATGTCAGATTTTGTGAAGAGATTGAGTAAGGTTTGGGGGAGTTCAAAGAGGAGAATGGGTGAGGAAGACGCAGCAGACGGCGCTAGGGTTCACGGTGAACAGTGACCTGGGATTAGGGAAGGGGGAATGGTTTTGTGGTTTAGGTTAGGGTTAGGGTTTGGGCCAAGCCCAAACACGTTTTTACTGAAACAACCCCCCGTTTACTCAGTATTCCCCCCCCTGTGAGAGAGAAGCCAGAATGATGGTGATTTGGGCCTTACGCCCAATGCTATCCACACCCCCGTAGGTAAGCCCATTCCAGGAAATAACTGCAAAACCTGCTAAGTCTGCACCCCCCTGTGTTTTTTCTTTTATTTTCATTAATGATTTTCTGACTCATTGGGCCCTGCGCCCATTTGCTATTCACGCCCCCTGGTATGGGCCCAATGCAATAATAGATGAAAAACATTGCTGTTTGAAACCCCCCCTCCATTTTATTTCAAGTTTTTGTTTTTTAATTTCTTTTATTTTCTTGCATATTGGAAAATTCATAATAAAATAAAAACAATTAATTTTTGATTTCTTGTTTTTTCTACCACTTTATAATAATGTCTAGAAAATTGTATAAAAATAAAAATGTCATTTTATTTTTGTTTACTATTTTTGGTATATTTTCCATTTAATTGACTTCTTTTAATATTTTTTAGTGCATGCATATTGTTAGAAAATTCATAAAAAATAGTAGGTTTAATCAAATAATTCCGTTCTTTTTTCTGTAGACTCGTAATTCAACGTAGAATTTTATAGTACAAAAACATTAGCTTAATCATGCATTGTCATTTTAATTGCATTGTTTGTATTGTCTTGATATTGAATAAATGGGTTGTGGATATGTCTGCTTTGTTGATTTTGGTTCTTTCATCTGGTAATGAATTTTGTTCTGATTTTTTAGTATGTTGTCATAGAGCCATGTAGGTTTCCCATAGGTTTTTGATAGATTTTTGTAGGACGTTCTGATATTGTTTTAGTCTGAGCTTGAGGATAGGAGAAGTCTTGACGACTTCTGACTTTGAAGTTCAACTATGGTTGAACTTCAGAGATAGTTTCCTGAGGTTTGATGGCCTGTGGGTTCTTCTCAAAGATGGGAGTTGATTGAAGTCCTGTTGGAGCTTGCCAGGAGGCATTGGATTGAGGCTTAGTCTAGGAGCTTGTTCTCTGTTTGTGAGGTTTGAGATCCTGAAGTTTGAAGGGAGTTTATGGTACTTTCCTGAGGAAGGCACTATGAATGACTTTCATTCTTTCTTCTCACCTCTTTCGTAAGTATCCAATGATGTTGGAGCCAACTTGTGAGTTTAATTTCTCCTGAGGAGGAATGTAAACTGATCACATGTTGTTGAGCCACATGGGATACGATTCCTAAGTGGAAGCCCCTAGTACTTTCCTGAGGAAGGTCCTATGGGTCTATTCACTTAGTTCCATTAGTTTATCTAGGATTTCTCAAGTATCCAGTGATGTTGGAGCCAACTTGTGAGTTTAATTTCTCCTGAGGAGGAATGTAAACTGATCACAGTTGTTGAGCCACGTAGGATACGATTCCTAAGTGTCAGCCTCCTAGTACTTTCCTGAGGAAGGTCCTATGGGTCTGCTCACTTAGTTCCCTTAGTGCATATAGGTTTTCTCAAGTATCCAGTGATGTCGGAGCCTTCATGTGAGTTTAATTTCTCCTGAGGAGGAATGTAAACTGATCACAGTTGTCGAGCCGCATAGGATATGACTCCTGAGTAGTAACCTCCTGGTACTTTCCTGAGGAAGGCACTATGAGCTTGTCTGCTTAGCTCCTTTTCTCTGGTAAGCTTGTTCTAAAGCTTGGAGATTGGGATTGATTCCTCTTGCTTAGGGTTTTGATTAGAGTTCTGCTTAGAGTTTTGTTTAAGTGTTGCATAGAGTTTTGTTTAGAGATAGATTAGGAGTTTGTTTCAGGGTTGTTTAGGGGCCCTGCTCAGGTTTTTGTTTAAGCTTTGGATAGAAGTTTATCAGGTTAGCTAGCCTTCTCTTGGTGTTGTTTGACTTGTGTGATGTTATGTTGCATTAGACTTAGGTGTTCATCTAGATAGTTCTGAGGTAGGTGCATCTTAGAAGTAGACTTTGTGTGCATGAGAAGTTGAGGTGGTCCTCCTTCTGCTTGTTTGTTATTGCGTGGCTTTGCTTGTTGGTATTTGGTAGAGCTGAGCTCCCTTACCTTTGTGGTTTGCGGCCTTTGTGCCTTGTTTGTCTAGTTGTTGAATTCATGCATACTTTCGTTATTTCTTTGCAGTTTCTTGTTTGTAGTTTAGTCCTGTTGCCATGATCCCTTAGGAGCTCTGACTTCTCCGCTGCGGAGTCGTTATGATAGACATTAGGATGGTCAACCAGGCATGATATCAGTAGGTAGATTCCCCTTTCTTAGCTGTAGTTTTAGGGTGTCTTTTCCCTTTCCTTTCAGTAGTAGCTTTTGAGTAGCTTGATCCGTAGTTAGCTGAACTACAGCTGCTCTGATTCCTCGTGCCAGACGAGGATATGTAGGCATAGGATGCGATATCCTAGCGAGCACACTAACAACTAATCTTTGTTCTCTCGCGGCTGTGCGATCGAGACTTTCCCGCTGACGACTAATTGTTATCCCTTTCTCTTGCTCGAATGCATCTGAGACCAGATCGTAGTTATAGGTCCCCGGGCCTTTAGGACCAGTTTGTTTCCTCACTGTTGTGTGAGAGCCCCCTGTTTAGCCGTAGTCAGTCGAACTACGTTTGCTCTGATCTTCCATGCTGTGTGGAAGTACGTAGGCACAGGATGCGATGTCCTGGCGAGCAACCTTTTCCCCGTTTAGACGTAGGTATTCGAACTACGTTGACTCTGACTTTCCCATTGCACGAGGGAATACGTAGGCCCAGAACCCCGTATGTTCTGTCGAGTCTTGTCCTTTTCTTTTTCTTTTCAGACCGACCATTAGCGTAGATAGATAACACACCCTTTTCCTTATAAACATCAAGCGTGGATCCCATCGAGTACGATGGACGTGAGGGGTGCTAATACCTTCCCCTTGCGTAACCGACTCCCGAATCCAGGTTTTGGTTGCGATGACCATACCTTTTCCCGTCTTTGCGAGGTTTACTTCGAGCGTTTCCTTTCCCGCTCTGAGGGATAAATAACGCGCGGTGGCGACTCTCCTGTCAAGCCGGCGCCGATTTTCGCAGTAGCGACAGCTGGCGACTCTGCTGGGGACTTATAGCATCTAGGGACTTTTCCCATCCCTTATGCTGGGACCGTTTCCCATCCCCTACGCGAGTCAATCCTAGCGCTTGGATGTTTATTTGTTGGGTGTTGTGCATATTATGTTTTACTTTTCTGCACTTTATTTTTCCGTACCTTTACCTTTCCGCATTTATTTTCCAGCATTATATTATTGTGATTATTGCTGTGGGCAAGGGAGGTTACTGTGAGTGAGAAGCCGGACCTGGGCTTGAGTATGCACCTAGATATAGTTGTGGAGAGTAGTAGACGAACCTGTCTGCTGAGCAGGCACAGTTCCCTACGAAATCTACGCTCAGACGAGATTCTCGCAGAGGTGCTTCTTTCCGGTCCTGAGGATCTGAGGGGAGTCCAGACATGGGGATTGTCGACTCTGGGGACCGATCATTTGGAAGTCAGCTAAGTGAGGCTTCTTCATGACTCGATGATGCCACTCCTTCT
Organism: Lathyrus sativus; assembly: GCA_963859935.3. Lineage (NCBI taxonomy): Eukaryota > Viridiplantae > Streptophyta > Magnoliopsida > Fabales > Fabaceae > Lathyrus > Lathyrus sativus. The sequence continues at coordinate 495,243,551 of OZ012741.1, forward strand.
GGGAATCGCATCGTCATTCATGAAAGTCTGTGACGCTGATGACCGCATAGGATGTCGTACCTTTGTCCGTGGATTAGGTCTATCATACCTGTGAGAGGGATGGGGTTATTGCAGGAAAACTAGCCTTCAGAAACCATGATTCAGCAGTTATCAGATGGTGTTCTTGATTAATCTCCAGGTGTGTTGTTGGGATCAGACGGGTTTCTTATCTGAGGTTGATGCTATTATCAGATGGTTTTCTCGTCAGATACAGAGGTTCAGATGGATTTCTTACCAGGGGATTGATATTTTGAGTATCAGATGATAGTTAATGTCCTGAGGTTCTGGTGACCGTGGTGGTTTTCTGTTCTCGATCATAGAGATATTCCTCTTCAGGCTACAGCATAGCCCCTGTGTTCACAGATTGCATTATTTATCATATTGCATCATTGCATTACCATCTGCATTCAACTAACGTGTGTGTATTGCAGGTACATATTTTCCCTTCCAGTTCTGGTGTTTGTTTCCTAGCAAGACATGGAAGCCACAAAGAGAGTATTGCCTTACAAGTTTCCATCTCCGGATATCAGTCTATTGTTAGAATTGATTACTACTGCTAAGAAGAGGGTAATGGGTGACTTCAGAAAGAGATATGGGAGGATTCTGACCTATGTTTATCAGCCATCGGCCTACGAGATCGGCGACATCTATACTCTGTTACAGTTTTATGACGCGGAGCTCAGGTGTTTTGTATTTCCCGACTTTGTTTTGGCTCCTACCCTGGAGGAGTATTTTGCACTTCTGGATATACCGATCCGCGAGCAGATGCCTTTCTATCGTACGGACGCTGAGCCTAATCTGGCTGAGCTTTCTGCCATCCTGTGCTTAAGAGAGTCTGAGCTGTCTGGGAAGATGATCAGAAGAGGAGATGTATGGGGATTTCCGTTGGATGTCTTGGTGGAGAAGGCTCGGGAGTATGCCCAGAAGGGTAGCTGGGGTGTTTTTGACGTCATCCTTGCTGTATGTGTTTATGGCATCGTGTTGTTCCCGAACATTCCTGATTTTGTTGACTCAGATGCCTTCTATATTTTGGCTGCGAAGAACCCAGTTCCTACTTTGCTGGGAGATATCCACCATTCAACTCACTACCAGAATGAAAAGCGGCGGGGAAGGAATGTGTCTTGTTGTGTACCTCTCCTGTGTAGGTGGTTCACCAGTCATATGCCTAAGTCAGGCCCTTTTGTCACTTCTATCGATTCTCTAGGATGGCCGGAGCGCTTGATGGGTTTGACTTCCAAGGACGTGGTATGGGCTAATGAAGAGGTATTCGGAGTTGAAGTCATACTCAAATGCGAAGGATTCCCGAATGTTCCTTTAGTAGGAAGGAAGGGGTGTGTCAACTACAACCCTTCCTTATTGATCAGGCAATTTGGGTACGTACCTCAAGGAGCGCCGAAACCCGAGGAGATACAGGAATCTCTGTATCTCACTGGGGCAATAGGGAAAGAGATGTTGACCAAGCTCGAGAAGGCATGGAAAAACTTGCACAAGAGAGGGAAGCTTTCAGGTAGCAGAGGGGATACTCGAGTTCCTGGCCCATATGTGGAATGGATTCGTGAGCGAGCTGTGAAATTCCTTATGCCTTATCCAGCGGTTCAGCCATTGCATCCTTCTCCGGTGGAGGAGCCTACCACTGTGGACATGCAGGTGTACAAGCAGCTGATGGCGGAGAAAGAAGAGCTAGCAAAGGCTAAAGAGGCTTTAGAGCAGGAGAATGCCCAGCTTCGTCATGAAAAGATTGAAACAGGATATTTTTCCAAGCAACAAGCCGAAACTCTGAAACATCTAAAGACCATGCTATTGGAATTGACTGAAACTAAGAAGCGTCTGGAGTTAGATGTAGACTCAGTTAGTAGTGTGTTGGCCACTAAGAAGCAAGAGCTGGAAAGGGCCTACACGAAGCTGGCTAAGTTCAGAGAGCACTGGGATCTCACTATGACCAAGCGCAAGGAGCGGGAAGAAGAGCTGAAGACACAGGTTGCTCAGTTAGAAGAACAGGTCAAAGTGAAGACTGAAGAGCTTGAAGAGGAAGCATGCCGCCGATACGAGGCCGAGCGCAAACTGACAGATGCCATGAAGAATTTGGAAGATTTCCAGCATAGAGCAGATGCCAAGAGACCCAAACCTGGGGGCGGTGCCAATGATAAGGCTTGGGAAGACTTTGTCAGAGACATCCAGGGGACGGTCAGGAAGAGGGATCGGCTGATAGAAGGCTTGATTCATCGACCAGATCACGCAGAGACGAAGAAGATGGTCGAGAACTTCCGCAACCGTACCCGTGCCTGATTTTTTTTCTCTTGTATTCTGTTGTGTTGAGATCACCACCAGGCATGTTGGCTGGGATCCTCCTTATCATATCAGCTGTATGAAGCATAGTTATGTAACCTCTTGACAAGACAGTTATTCTAATAAATATATGAGGGTTTTTCCAAATATTGTCTTTATGGTTTATCTCGTCTTGCTACCACTGACACTGGAATTGGAGGGGAAATATCTCCAATGCACACATGCACGTTAGCATTTTTGTATTTCTGTTTGCATAAATCATGTTGCATAGCATTTCTCTAACATGTCAGAGCACTTATCCAACCTTTGTTTTCACCAGAGGGTGATTCTCGGGGGATTGTTTGAGGCAGAAGCGGAGTGTTGAAGACGACCAAGGGGCTGAAGCAGAGTTGAGCAGAATCGAGCAGTGTAGTCCGTTACAGGTAATTGGTAGCTATGTCTGAAGGCAATTTCCAGGCTCCTAGCACCTTGGCAGGGTTTACTATGGCGTCCAACCATCAGTATGATTCTATGGAAGGCTTCCCGCAAGCGAACAATCTTACGGCAGACCAAGTTGTACAGCCTACTGTCCAGAACCGAGATCGGCATGAGCAGTTTGTTGCCCGAAATGAACGTTATCCTCCTGCTAACAACCAAGGTGTTGCTTTCCCGGTGATGAATTACCGAAGAGATATTCCAATGGCCGGGATGGTAGATCCAAGAACTCTTGAAAACGATAGAAGACTCCGAGCATTGGAAGAAGGTATAAAAGCCTTAGAAGCGAAAGATACCGTTAACCTGGATGCGGTAGACATGTGTTTGGTCCCTGACCTGGTGTTGCCTTACAAGTTCAAAGTACCGGAATTTGAAAAATACACGGGAGATAGCTGTCCAAAGCTGCATTTGATGATGTTCTGTCGAAGGATGACTTCGTTTGTGCGAAATGACCAACTAATGATCCATTGCTTCCAGTATAGCCTGACTGGGGCATCCTTAAGGTGGTATGTGCAGTTAGAGAGTAATCAGATTCGATCCTGGGTGGATTTAGCCAGAGCTTTCATGAAGCAGTACGATTACAACCTGGATTTGACTCCTAGTCTCGTAGATCTGCAAGAATTATCTCAGGCGGAGAATGAATCATTCAGAGGGTATTTGCGAAGATGGAAAGAATTAGCTGCTAGTGTTCAACCACCGCTTCCGGAAAGAGAACTAGTTGACATCTTCTTGGGTACTCTGAAAGGCCATTATTTTGACAAATTGTTCGGTTGCACAAACTTTCTGGGCCTGATGAGACTGGGAGAGATTGTTGAGAGAGGACTCAGGAGTGGAAAGTTTCGAGATGTTCCTTACGTCCCAGTTGATAAGATTGAGTCAGTTGTCAGTTCTCAAGAAGAGTGGGAAAAAGGAGATGACGCCATCTCAGAATCTCTAGCATCTCAGGATCAGTTTTCAGACACTTCAAGTCAACGATCATCCTATCGTCGAGCGCGTCAGCACGCCCCACGAAGACCAAGGAAACCTGAAAGGCAGTTTACTCAGCTACCGGTGTCGTACAGTCAGTTGTTGCCAGATCTGGTCAGAAGTGGATTGATAGTGCCGAAAGAGACTAAGCCGGTGATTCCACCGTATCCTCCAGGTTTTGATGCCAGCGCCCGCTGTGAGTACCATGGTGGGGCACAGGGGCATTCCACCAATGATTGTAAGGTGCTTAGAAGCCAGGTTCAAGATCTGTTAGACTCTAGCCGTATTTGCATCACTCCTCAGGGTTTTGTTCAGATTAATGATTTTCCATCCTCCAGTTGTGTGGGTTCGTCAGTTAATGTCATGGAAGACTCCACAGGAAGTGTGTGCTCTGAAGATTGTCAATCAGAGAGTTCAGTTGAATATGGGGGAAGTTTCTAGAAGTTTCTGTGCCGGGGGTCGCATCTGTTTCTCTGCATAACCCGTTTAGCTTTTGTGCATTAGTATTTGCCGACCACCACCAGGATTGTTGGCTGGGGTCATGGTATTCGTACTCATTTGTGCTTACGTGCTGCTTTTGTTGGTTGTACATGTGGGGGAGATGTTTGTCTGTATGCTTATAGCTTGAGTTTCTCTTTGTCTCGTTATGAATGTGTGTTTGCTTTCCGCATTGCATTATGATTTAACAGGTACATCAGAACTGTGGGTCTTATTTCCCCATTCTCCAGTTTGTTGCAGGAATTCCTTCAGAGATATGGAACAGAATCAGTTCGAATTGATTGAAGTCCGAAGCCAGCTGGGGCAGATGATGAGAGACATGCAAGAGATGCGTTTGGAGCAGAAGATTCTCAAGGAGGAGAACAGTCAGCTGAAGACCCAAATGAGCTTGATCATGGAAGTAGTCAAGAACGTGCTTAGGAAAGAAGACGATCAGCTATTTGAAGCCGCAATGAAGCAGCTCGCGCCACCCGTGCATGTGGAACCTGAGCAGCAGCAACAGAAGGCACATCCGGCTCAACGGAGGATCCAGGAAGGGAAGCCAAAGAGAATATTTGAGGCGCTGCCTATGACATATGCCGAGCTCTTCCAGGCTTTATTGAGGTTTAATCTGGTTAAAAAGAGAACGTTGGAACCACCAACGAGAGTGCTTCCTCATGGGTACGATGCCGACAAGCAATGTGAGTTTCATTCTGGGGCACTCGGACACGACATCGAGGGTTGCCATGCTTTTAAGCACAATGTTCAAGACCTGATTGACTCGCACGATATTGAATTCACGCCGAGCGGCGTAGCTGTACGTATTGCTCCTGTCTCAGTCGATGCTAAGATGATAGATGTTTCTAAAGCTGCAGTGGGTCAGAAGCGTGTCCTGGACTCCATGGTGTCAGAATCTCCAGGCCCACAACTGTTGCCTATTCCTGGGGCAGATCTAAGAAAGAAAATGGCTAAGCATAAGGAGGGCGCTAATCAATACATTGAAGGTCAAGAAACCGATGTTGCATTTGATACGAAGGGTGTTCAAGAGTCAACCCAGCAGCAGCCTCAGCAGCAGAATAATCAGGGGTACAAAAGATATCAGAATCGGGCTCCTCTGGCAAGCCGTCATCTTGATACTCCACCTATGCCATATGCACAGCTTCTGCAAACGTTGCTTCAGCTCCAATTGGTTCATAAGAGGACAATGGCTCCCTTAACAGGGGCACCACCACCGGGGTATGATGCCAATGCTACTTGTGAATTCCACACTGGGGCACCTGGCCATACGGTTGAGAATTGTAAAGCTTTTAAGCACAAAGTGCAGGATCTGCTTGATAGTGCAGCAATCAGCTTCGGGCAGGGAGGTCCCAAAATCATCTGAATGAAGGAGGAAGGGCTCTATAATTTGGTTGTGTCGTTGCAAACAGATCAGGACATCATCAGGATGCCTCTAATAATTGACTGTGAAGATAGCTGGTTCAGCAGCAGGACAGATGTGAAAGCCCGGTTCTCGGAAGCTGGCATATTTTCTTTGTTTTAGCTTGTCATTTCTTTACATTTGTAGTTTCTTTCCTGTTTGAATTTGCAATCTTGTTTGTAAAACTGGTTGTTTTCATTCAATTGATAATAATGAAATAAATATGCATGTTTTGATTAAATCCATTCGTGTTCACTAACTGTTTTTACAAATGTCCAACGCTTGGTTAAGAAGAATTTGGGGAGGATGACGAAAATGACCGACATGCAACTGCCGATATTGTATGCTTTTGAAATAAAACCTGTTGATGATGTACATGCATTGTTTCAAATCCCTAAACACCAGAGATATAAGGAAGATAATCCCTTGTCAACCCCTTTGAGCCTTGTAGTAGGAGTTTCTTTCTGAAAACGAAAAACCCTCGATCCTAACCTGGGGCAGGGTAGGTGTTAGCTAATTTGACCGAGCGTCCAAATTGCAAAAGGAGTGTCCGTTCGGGGATCAATCACGTCCCTAGAGGTCGTGCCTAAAAGACCACAATGGTTCAATCAAGAGTGGGGCAGTCACATCATTCCCCAAAAAGTCAGACAACCAGTGTCACACGACTTGTCCGAAGGAAAAAAGAGAAAAAAGAATTAAAAGCCCGCTAAGTCAAGAAAACTTCAAAACAAATGGCTTAGGCAAAAATGAGGGCATCCCGCTGGACTTAAAAAAATCAAAAGAAACTCAAAAGGAGTCAGTCCAGGCAAAAGTTAGGGATATGAAAAGAAAGATGAAAAGGATCAAAAGAAAAATCCTCAAATGAAATACGAGTCGTGTGACCTCAAGTGTCAAAGACGAAAAGTGAGTGGCTGTCACTCCGAAAACTCATAGTTTCTCGAACTATCACTCCTATCTTTCAGCCTCTGAGAGGATTGCTAAGGTCGAATTAGCTGAACATAGGATCGGAGAACATCAAGGAGAGCGGGTGGGTTAAAATAAACTTTGAGCCTTTATCCTTTCCTTCAAAACCGTGAACCTGACCACGTTACAACCTTCAAAAGTCCTAATTGAAGCAGGTTGTTGCGAAAGCACACTTCGGTAAAGGTCGCGTCGATTCTGACTCCTAAAAAGGTTCCTCTTACCATGTTGGTACTAATGTTGATAAATGTTTCGTGCATTATATGCCATAAACTGTTTTTCCTTTTCCCAGTGAACAGATTGGATGTCAAAGCTGTCATATGTGTTGCATTAATACGTCTTTTACGCAGAACAACTTGTTTTATTTGCGAGTGAGCGCTTGACAGCAGGAAAGTTTCCTACAGTGGAAAGTACGGACAGGATAGAATGCAGAGCGCCTAAATGTCCCGAGAGCAGGGGCAAGCTATTACCGCGATCCCCAGTCGAGTCGGCCTTTCGAAGTCAATTATCCTGGGGCAATCAGGTCGAGATTCAAGTAAATGTGTTGTAGTCAGGGGCACTACTCTGAATCAAATAACCAGGAGCGAGGTCATTGCAGTCAGGGGCAGACCATCTTAAGCACGCAGAAGTTATTCGAGGAGCATTTGATGGGAAGCATCTCTCCAAAGCTCAGAACGCTGGGGCATGTTATATCAGACCATCAGGGCTCAGATTTACAGATTTCCTTTCGAGAGCTATCCCCAGAGAAGTCCGATCATATTCAGCGCATCTGCCATTCTCCAGTGGAGTCATATTCACCAGCAGGGTATTACTTCGTCGAGGTGTTCGGTTAGGTTCCCAATATCCCCAGCGGAGTTGATTTCACTCCCCCAGCATTTATTTTGCTGGGAAAATCCTGTGATATCCGGTATATCCCCAGCAGAGTTGGCTTCGTCTTCAACATTTATTTTGCTGAAGTGGTTTTCTGTACCCAGCTCTCTCCGGCAGCTCGAGCCTGCACTAGCATATTGCATGCATTATCATATTTGCATCATACTTGCATGTCATTGTCAAAATGCGTAGCATTTCCATCCTGAAGGGAGCATTACGCCATAGAAAGATTAAAAGCATATGCATATGCATACGAAGCATAAGTCAGGTTTTCTATCAGCCTCATATGGCGCGTGAATTACTCTGTGATCAGTTCAGGGGCATTTATCCAGCAGCAGTGTTCAGACGATTCAGCAGATTATTTGTATCTCAGATCATACAATAGTTATGCTTTGATCAAGCAGTCATCTAATATCGACAGACTTTTCTTCCCGTCAATTCATATTGACGATGTGTTCCTCCAATAAGTGGATTTCTCCGTCTATCATTAGACGTCTTGAGTTCGAATGTGTTTTTCTTTCCGTCTATCCTTAGACGATGTGAAGTTGCGGGTGATCGCAGTAGGGTTTCAAGAAGGGGTTTCCCCAGGATATGCTTTTCTTTCCGTCTATCAGTAGACGATGTGAAGTTTCAGGTGATTTTTCAGCGGGTTTTCTTATTTCCAGATCATACGTATGATGAGGTGTTTCCCCAGCGAGTCTTCTCCGGCTATCTTTGATTGTTGAGGGGTTTCAAAATGATATTTCGGATAGTGGTTTTCTTTCTGTTTATTGGATGAGATGACGTTTCAAGAGGGACTTTTCTGATCGTCGATCCTTATTGATGTCGAGGCTCTTCGAAGAATGTTCAGTTTTCGTGATTGTCGATTCTTATTGACGACATGGTTCTTTAAAAGGTGGTTTTCTTCCCGTCAGTCCATACTGACGATGTGGCCCCTTCAAGGATATTTTTCTTTCCATCAATTCCCGTAGACAGAAGGATTCTGAAATTCGAGGGATGATGTTGAATTGCGTAATGGTGTCTTTCCGTCTATCTTTAGACGATGTGAGTATGGAGTTTATTTCTTCCCGTCTATCCTTAGACGATGTGAATGTTGATTTGTTCATCAATCAGGATGATCCCGTCTACCCTTAGACGATGTGAGTATTCGATCAGGATGATCCCGTCTACCCTTAGATGATGTGAGTATTCGATCAGGATGATTCCGTCTATCCTTAGACGATGTGAATGTTGATTTGTTCATCAATCAGGATGATCCCGTCTACCCTTAGACGATGTGAATATTGATTTGTTCATCAATCAGGATGATCCCGTCTACCCTTAGACGATGTGAATATTGATTTGTTCATCGATCAGGATGATTCCGTCTACCCGTAGACGATGTGAATTTGGAGATTATGGTGTCTTTCCGTCTATCCTTAGACGATGTGAATTGATTTGTTTCATCAATCAGGATGATCCCGTCTATCCTTAGACGATGTGAATTGATTTGTTTCATCAATCAGGATGATCCCGTCTACCCTTAGACGATGTGAGTATGGAGATTATTTCTTCTCGTCTATCCTTAGACGATATGAATGTTGATTTGTTCATCAATCAGGAGGATCCCGTCTACCCTTAGACGATGTGAATATTGATTTGTTCATCGATCAGGATGATTCCGTCTACCCGTAGACGATGCGAGTATGGAGATCAATGGTGTCTTTCCGTCTATCCTTAGACGATGTGAGTATGGAGATTATTTCTTCCCGTCTATCCTTAGACGATGTGAATTGTTTTGTTTCATCAATCAGGATGATCCCGTCTATCATTAGACGATGTGAGTATGGAGATTATGGGTGATTTCCCGTCTATCCTTAGACGATGTGAATTGATTTGTCATCAATCAGGATGATTCCGTCTACCCTTAGACGATGTGAGCATGGAGATTAATGTTGTCTTCCCGTCCATCTTTGGACGATGTGAGTATATTTCTCCTCCTGCCAATCAGTAGGCAATGTGAAAGGATCAGGTATTTGTTGCAGCCCTCGGGTTTGTTATATAGGGTATCACAGGTAATTGGCGTTAAAATCAGGAGTTCTTTATCAGATGATTGATCAGTTTGGTGCCGTAATGACTGGGCTCGGTTCTGGACTTTATTCCCCAAGCAGTTTACAGTATATGCTCGCGGTTGGCAAATTTTCGGGTTTTATTTGTATTCAACCGTCTCGTACCTCCGAATGTTTGAAGGCTGAGCGCTCTTCAAACCCTTCAGGTCCAAGTCGCTTGAATAGGGGCAGTTGTTGCACCCTAAAATTTGACCAACCGATTCTCCTATCTGACTCGTGGTTTAAATTCATATTCGCAAATTAGACGCATGATATTTGTGCACAGACAGAGGATATCAGAGTTACAGCTTGATTTTCGTCTATCAGATATGGCAGACCCAGTCCAGATCATCAGGGTTTTATTTTCGGGAAATTTGTGTGCTCCTCGGTGATTTTCAGCTTGCATAGTAAATTTTGGGGATATTCTGATGCCCGGGGTTCTCTGTTCGATTCGATCTGGTCTCGTGCACTCTTTTATGGGGGTCATTTGCATTTGTCTGCATTTTTTAGGGTTTAATAGACTTTTGTGGATTTTTAATAGGCTTTATAGATTTTTCTGGAATTTAAATAGGGTTTTTGTATTTTTTAATAGTTTAAATCTCTTTTTAGGATTTTATATAGATTTTAAAATAGATTTAGTAGTTTTTTAATCTTTTTTAGAATATATAAGAATTTAAATAGTTTTAATTGTTTTAGATAATATAGAAAATATAGATTTTTCTTTTATGTTAATAGGGATTTTAATAAATAGAAATAAATAGGTTTTTCTTTTATTTTCTTTTATAGAATTTAAATAAATAATATAGTTTTATTAGGATTTATAGAATTTAATTAGATTAGTTTTCAGATTTAATTGATTAGATTAATTTGAGTTTAGTTAATTAGGTTTTAATCTAGGTTTTAATTCAGTTTTTGTTGAGTTTTTTTATGATTTTCGTTTTAGGCCCAGTTCAGAAAGGCTCAATTCGCAGCCCAATTGTCCAGAAATTGTCCAAATAATCCAGCAAATTCCCAATTCGTCCAGAAGGATCTAGAAGGTTCCAGGCATCTCAGTGCTTTAAAGCTTCAGAAGCCACGTGTAGCCAGAGGCTGGCCCCACGCGTAACACAGAAAGGACCCCACCTCACACACTCAGATTCTCCCCAGCACACGCCACGCGTCCCACTCAGACCCACTCTCTCTCTCTCTCTCTCTCTCTCTCTCTCTCTCTCCCTAAGCCACGTGCCACGCATGCAATAACCCTCTGCGCCACCTGTCGTCACCACAGGCATCGCCTGAGCCTCACCAGAAAGTACACCGGCGGCCATGCATCCGCCCTAATCCTCCCACCGCCGGTCATCCCAACGTCTTCCGGCCACCGCAACAGCTCGTCGGAGCTCGTTTTCCACCCAGAATTCCCAGAAGCACTCTTTTCTCCCTTCTTCCTCCTCCGTCCATCATTCATCATTGCCTCGCCGGAGACTTCAACAGCGCCGGAAAACTCATAGTTTGCGCCCAGAACCTTCATACAGTTTTCCAGAACATCATCAACATTCATCGTTCATCTGGAGATTCAAGAACACCATCAGACCTTCATCATCTCCTTCAGTTTCCCAGATTCGCTCGTGAGGGCTCCAACTGTTCTTGAGTTCAAGATCATCAAGCATGTTCGCTCGATCTTCTCAGGATTTCAAGGAGGTTTTGTTGTCTTCGTGTTCTTCATCAAGAACTCCGTCAACCTCGTAGATCCTTCATCTAGATCTTTCCTTCAAGATTCCCAGGAAACGATCTTCAAGAAGATTTCAGCAAGTTCTCCAAAGGACTTCACGCGTTAGAGATCGTCAAGTTCTTCATCCTCCAAAGAACTCCGCGAGCTTGCTCGTGTTCCAACTCCAGGTATGTTGTCCTTCGATTCTTACTCGCATCTCGTTGTGGATTGTTGAATGTATGGATTTATTTTGTCTTGATTTAGAGTCTAGATTGAGTTGGAGTTTCGTTAAGGTTTGGATTAGGTTTAATGTCAGATTTTGTGAAGAGATTGAGTAAGGTTTGGGGGAGTTCAAAGAGGAGAATGGGTGAGGAAGACGCAGCAGACGGCGCTAGGGTTCACGGTGAACAGTGACCTGGGATTAGGGAAGGGGGAATGGTTTTGTGGTTTAGGTTAGGGTTAGGGTTTGGGCCAAGCCCAAACACGTTTTTACTGAAACAACCCCCCGTTTACTCAGTATTCCCCCCCTGTGAGAGAGAAGCCAGAATGATGGTGATTTGGGCCTTACGCCCAATGCTATCCACACCCCCGTAGGTAAGCCCATTCCAGGAAATAACTGCAAAACCTGCTAAGTCTGCACCCCCCCTGCGTTTTTTCTTTTATTTTCATTAATGATTTTCTGACTCATTGGGCCCTGCGCCCATTTGCTATTCACGCCCCCTGGTATGGGCCCAATGCAATAATAGATGAAAAACATTGCTGTTTGAAACCCCCCCTCCATTTTATTTCAAGTTTTTGTTTTTTAATTTCTTTTATTTTCTTGCATATTGGAAAATTCATAATAAAATAAAAACAATTAATTTTTGATTTCTTGTTTTTTCTACCACTTTATAATAATGTCTAGAAAATTGTATAAAAATAAAAATGTCATTTTATTTTTGTTTACTATTTTTGGTATATTTTCCATTTAATTGACTTCTTTTAATATTTTTTAGTGCATGCATATTGTTAGAAAATTCATAAAAAATAGTAGGTTTAATCAAATAATTCCGTTCTTTTTTCTGTAGACTCGTAATTCAACGTAGAATTTTATAGTACAAAAACATTAGCTTAATCATGCATTGTCATTTTAATTGCATTGTTTGTATTGTCTTGATATTGAATAAATGGGTTGTGGATATGTCTGCTTTGTTGATTTTGGTTCTTTCATCTGGTAATGAATTTTGTTCTGATTTTTTAGTATGTTGTCATAGAGCCATGTAGGTTTCCCATAGGTTTTTGATAGATTTTTGTAGGACGTTCTGATATTGTTTTAGTCTGAGCTTGAGGATAGGAGAAGTCTTGACGACTTCTGACTTTGAAGTTCAACTATGGTTGAACTTCAGAGATAGTTTCCTGAGGTTTGATGGCCTGTGGGTTCTTCTCAAAGATGGGAGCTGATTGAAGTCCTGTTGGAGCTTGCCAGGAGGCATTGGATTGAGGCTTAGTCTAGGAGCTTGTTCTCTGTTTGTGAGGTTTGAGATCCTGAAGTTTGAAGGGAGTTTATGGTACTTTCCTGAGGAAGGCACTATGAATGACTTTCATTCTTTCTTCTCACCTCTTTCGTAAGTATCCAATGATGTTGGAGCCAACTTGTGAGTTTAATTTCTCCTGAGGAGGAATGTAAACTGATCACATGTTGTTGAGCCACATGGGATACGATTCCTAAGTGGAAGCCCCTAGTACTTTCCTGAGGAAGGTCCTATGGGTCTATTCACTTAGTTCCATTAGTTTATCTAGGATTTCTCAAGTATCCAGTGATGTTGGAGCCAACTTGTGAGTTTAATTTCTCCTGAGGAGGAATGTAAACTGATCACAGTTGTTGAGCCACGTAGGATACGATTCCTAAGTGTCAGCCTCCTAGTACTTTCCTGAGGAAGGTCCTATGGGTCTGCTCACTTAGTTCCCTTAGTGCATATAGGTTTTCTCAAGTATCCAGTGATGTCGGAGCCTTCATGTGAGTTTAATTTCTCCTGAGGAGGAATGTAAACTGATCACAGTTGTCGAGCCGCATAGGATATGACTCCTGAGTAGTAACCTCCTGGTACTTTCCTGAGGAAGGCACTATGAGCTTGTCTGCTTAGCTCCTTTTCTCTGGTAAGCTTGTTCTAAAGCTTGGAGATTGGGATTGATTTCTCTTGCTTAGGGTTTTGATTAGAGTTCTGCTTAGAGTTTTGTTTAAGTGTTGCATAGAGTTTTGTTTAGAGATAGATTAGGAGTTTGTTTCAGGGTTGTTTAGGGGCCCTGCTCAGGTTTTTGTTTAAGCTTTGGATAGAAGTTTATCAGGTTAGCTAGCCTTCTCTTGGTGTTGTTTGACTTGTGTGATGTTATGTTGCATTAGACTTAGGTGTTCATCTAGATAGTTCTGAGGTAGGTGCATCTTAGAAGTAGACTTTGTGTGCATGAGAAGTTGAGGTGGTCCTCCTTCTGCTTGTTTGTTATTGCGTGGCTTTGCTTGTTGGTATTTGGTAGAGCTGAGCTCCCTTACCTTTGTGGTTTGCGGCCTTTGTGCCTTGTTTGTCTAGTTGTTGCATTCATGCATACTTTCGTTATTTCTTTGCAGTTTCTTGTTTGTAGTTTAGTCCTGTTGCCATGATCCCTTAGGAGCTCTGACTTCTCCGCTGCAGAGTCGTTATGATAGACATTAGGATGGTCAACCAGGCATGATATCAGTAGGTAGATTCCCCTTTCTTAGCTGTAGTTTTAGGGTGTCTTTTCCCTTTCCTTTCAGTAGTAGCTTTTGAGTAGCTTGATCCGTAGTTAGCTGAACTACAGCTGCTCTGATTCCTCGTGCCAGACGAGGATATGTAGGCATAGGATGCGATATCCTAGCGAGCACACTAACAACTAATCTTTGTTCTCTCGCGGCTGTGCGATCGAGACTTTCCCGCTGACGACTAATTGTTATCCCTTTCTCTTGCTCGAATGCATCTGAGACCAGATCGTAGTTATAGGTCCCCGGGCCTTTAGGACCAGTTTGTTTCCTCACTGCTGTGTGAGAGCCCCCTGTTTAGCCGTAGTCAGTCGAACTACGTTTGCTCTGATCTTCCATGCTGTGTGGAAGTACGTAGGCACAGGATGCGATGTCCTGACGAGCAACCTTTTCCCCGTTTAGACGTAGGTAGTCGAACTACGTTGACTCTGACTTTCCCATTGCACGAGGGAATACGTAGGCCCAGAACCCCGTATGTTCTGTCGAGTCTTGTCCTTTTCTTTTTCTTTTCAGACCGACCATTAGCGTAGATAGATAACACACCCTTTTCCTTATAAACATCAAGCGTGGATCCCATCGAGTACGATGGACGTGAGGGGTGCTAATACCTTCCCCTTGCGTAACCGACTCCCGAATCCAAGTTTTGGTTGCGATGACCATACCTTTTCCCGTCTTTGCGAGGTTTACTTCGAGCGTTTCCTTTCCCGCTCTGAGGGATAAATAACGCGCGGTGGCGACTCTCCTGTCAAGCCGGCGCCGATTTTCGCAGTAGCGACAGACTAGAGAATCTTTGAAAGTAAAACGCAGACAAAGCTTGTGAAATGGTTTTAATGTAAAAGCTGAAAGTTAAAGTGCAGAATGAGTAAAGGTGTATAAAGGGTAAAGGCAAGTAAATTGCATTAATGAAAAAGGGTTGGTGTTGTATCACATACATTCTCGCTAACTCGTTTCTCTACACGCGGGTACTTTGAGTTGTTCGGAGTGACTAGTATAAAATGAATGAACACCTCTATTACATAAAAATGACAACTATTTATAGTACTAGAAAATAACTACTAAGTGACGGTTGAGGCTTCACAACGTGTCCCTTTTGGCGCTTTTTCCACTATCTCAACCGTTCCCACGTTCGTCCACTCTTGGTTTGAATTTCGAACGCTTAATATCTCCCTCCAATTTTGGTTGTGACTTCTGCACGTTCTTCTCAGTGTGACCCTTGTCGAGCACTTCTCAGCACTTAGCAAATTTTAGTAGCTTTGTCCACCTCTCTTCGACTTGGATTGTTCTCTAATTGTGTCGAAAGGTTGACATGTTTCAAATTGATATTTTGACTTGAGGTGATTCTAAAATCAACTAGTGTCGAAAATTGAGAGCTAACAGATACACAGACAATCTCCAAGCTTCAAGCAAGTAGAATCTCAATTATATTATTTGTCTCCCGCATCAAAACCTTTCAATAATAACAACCAACATATATGGACAATAAATTCGCTCAAGGGATTGTCCTCCCTTAATTATTTAGTAAAAGTTAGCCTAATAATTTGTCCCTTCTTTTTATGGTTGGATGTGGATGTTCCTATAAGTTTTGAACAAAGGGTTCACATGTGATTTATTGGATCATTTATCATTTTTTTCATCTACGCATAGACCAAACATCATCTTTACATCTTTAACTTTTAAGTTTTCGAAAAGTAAAGAATGTGTGGCACCTGGTGGTAAGAGACCTTAGTAATTTTATGTAGTTTAGAGCATATTTATTGTTAGAACATATATAACTATATTGGTGAATTAATGGAGAATTGAGTTAATTTGGAGAAGATGAAGTTAAGAGATTGAGAGAGAATTGAGAGAGAATTGAGAGAGTAATTGAGGGTGAGAAGAATAATTGGAATTAACCATAATGTGGGAGCTTACAAGGCCTTTTATATGGCAGTACACACAAACAATTGGATATAACAAAAACAGTTTAACTAAATAAGTTGAAACTAACAAAAAACAGAAAAAATTGAATAACGCCTCCGAACTAGTTACGCAACATGCTATAACCGATTACGAGTCCGTGCCAGCACTTCCTCAGCCAAAATATAACTTCGTAACCGATTACACCAAAACCCGTAACCGGTTACCACAACTAAAATGCCAAAAACCAGGTTTTAAGACACCACCTCATTTCAGTTGTTCCAAGTCCAGCATGCTCAAGCTTTTCTTCAACCTTTTGAGCACATCATTTGTTACCCCCTTGGACAACAAATCTGCAACTTGATCTTCGCTTCGACAATACCTCAATCGTAACTTTCCTTCACTCACTAGATCCCTCAAATAATGAAACCGCATATCTATGTGCTTGCTTCTTTCGTGTGCAATCGGATTCTTCGCAAGGTTGATTGCAGAAACATTATCAACCAGAAGTGTAGTAGCCTCACCCTCATTGCTACTCAACTCCTTCAATAGATTCATGAGCCACATAGTTTGACACGCACACAAAGAAGCTGCAATATACTCGGCCTCACAAGACGAGAACGCTACCACCGGTTCCTTCTTTGAACACCAAGAGATTGGTGTTCTATCAAACATAAAGATGTATCAAGTCGTTGACTTTCTATCATCCTTATCACCACAGCAATTGGAATTAGTGAAACCAAGTAAATCACATTTTTGGTCGGTATCTGATGCGGGAAAAAGAATTCCATAACCAAGAGTTCCTTTAATGTATCTAAGGATTCTCTTGACTGCTGCCAAGTGTGACACTTTCGGTCTCTTCGTGAATCTACTAGCAATACCGACACTAAATGCCAAGTTCGGTCGCGTATTGCACAAAAACCGCAATGATCCAATCAATCTTCTATATTGCGTTGGATCCACATCTTTCTCGTCCTCACTCTTGGACAGTTGCAACCTTGCTTCACATGGTGTAATGGCAGCATTACAATGCTTTATTTCACACTTCTTCAAGATCTCAAGAGCATATCTCCTTTGATGCATGAGCAATCCCATTTTTTACTTATGGAACTCTATGCCAAGAAAATATGTCATAATTCCAAGGTACTCCATCTCAATTTCATCCATAAGTTCACTCTTGAACTCAGAGATACTCTTCTCACAACTTTCGGTAATCAATAAATCATCCACATATAAACAAAGAATGATTACACCATCATTTGCATCCGATCTTACATACACTTCATGTTCGGACATACACCGCTTGAAACCAATATCAACAAGAAATCCATCAATGCGTTTGTTCCAAGCTCTTGGAGCTTGTTTCAAACCATATAAAGCTTTATGCAATTTGTAGTACTTCAACTCTTGATTCTTCACTATAAATCCAGGGGCTGCTCAACATAAACCTCTTCATCAAGTGGACCATTCAAAAATGCAGATTTGACGTCCATTTGATATATCATCCAATCATTGTTATTCGCAATGCCAAAAACTAATGGATGGTTTCAAGCCTAGCCACAGGTGCAAACACTTCCTCAAAGTTTATACCTTCACGTTGCAAGACTCCATCCGCTACCAATCGATCCTTATGCTTAATCATCTCGCCTTTGGGATTTGCCTTCACTTTATAGACCCATCATACACTAATTGACTTCTTTCCAAGCGGTAAATTGACCAAATCCCAAGTAACATTTTTTTAATAGATTCCAGCTCCTCCTTCATTGCACAAATCTACTTTGGATCACTTAAAGCCTCTTTCGTGTTCACTGGTTCAGATACGATCATAAGCGCAAAGTGAACAAAATAACCATTATCATTGATTTCGTTATCTCAGAATACTTCCTATTCTTGGAGTCTCTGAGGCAAAACTCTTTGCCTTGTTGGTCGTCTAACATTTCCCCCGTTTTCAGCTTCGATCTGTTGTTGTTCTGTACCTCCAGAATTCTGAAAATTCTGATTTTCCAGCCCGTAATCGGTTATAGGATTCTCGTAACTGGTTATGCCTTCTGCAAAACCAGTTTCAGCAGACTAAGAATCCAAAAATATATGTGGTAACCGATTACAACTTTTCCCGTAATCAGTTACGGAGCCTGCATTAGCAAATTTTCTACTGCTGTCAAGCTTTCACAGCTCGTCGACCACAACATCGGCTTATCATGATCCTCTTGTTTGCAATATCAGACAACTTATAACCTCCATTAGGGTGATAACCAATGAGTAACATCATCTCACCCTTGTCGTCCAACTTCTTTCGGAGCTGACCCGGAACGTGTCGAAATGCTATCGAACCGAAAACCTTCAAATGACTCACACTTGGTTTAATCCAGACCTCTTATGGAGTCACCTTATCAAGCTTCTTTGTAGGGCACCTATTCAACAAATAAGCGGCTGTAGAAATGGCTTCACCCCATAGTTCCTTCGGCAAGTCTTTACTCTTTATCATGCTTCGAACCATGTTCATTATCGAACGATTTTCCCTCTCGGCAATACCATTATGTTGTGGTGTATAAGGTGGTACAATCTCACGCATTATCCCCTCTTTATCACAATATTTCCCAAACTCATTCGAGGTATACTCACATCCACCATCCATTTTGAGAATTTTGAGCTTCCGACCACATTGCCGCTCAACCATGGACTTGAATCGTTTGAACACATTAAATACCTCATCATTCCTCTTGATTACGTATATTCTTAGTTTCCTACTAAAATCATCGATAAATGTAACAAAATATCTATTTCCACCATACGAATCGACTTGCATCGGTCCACACACATCAGAATACACCACCTCAAGATGATGCTTGGTCATATGACCTACATCCTTGCTGAAATTACTCTTGTGCATCTTCCCTTGTACACAGTCTTCACATATCTCAACTAGAATGTGGATTCTTGGCAGCCCGGGCACCATACCATTCCTTTGTAATGCGTCAAGATCACGAAAATTGAGATGTCCAAGACGGTAGTGCCACAACCACTCTTCTTGACTTGCCACTGTAGCTAAACACCTATGCTCCATCACTTTCAACTCCACCTTGCAGCCATAGGATCCTTAAGGATCAAAACA
This sequence comes from Lathyrus sativus, assembly GCA_963859935.3. Lineage (NCBI taxonomy): Eukaryota > Viridiplantae > Streptophyta > Magnoliopsida > Fabales > Fabaceae > Lathyrus > Lathyrus sativus. Next base: position 495,262,574 of record OZ012741.1, read on the forward strand.
CCATTTGCATCCACAGCACGCAAAATCTTGTCTTCCAAGCGAATTTTGTAACCCCTCTCAATCAATTGGCCAATACTCAAGAGATTACATTTAATTCCAGGAATATACAAAACATTTTTGATCATCTGTAGCTTATTGTCACCATCGATACAAGAATGAATCAAGAAGGGTGCCTTATAATCTTTCTTATTTTCTTTCTTGAATGCAGCCTTTTGAGCATCTGTAGCTTCAGCCCCAAGTGAGGTAACTCCATTGTTGATGATCTCAAGAACTTCTTGATACTCAAACAGAACTTTCATTTGCTTCGACCATTTGTCATAATTCTTCAAATCAAGAATCATAAGGTTGGTGGGAATTCTATCATTAGAAACGGTACTCATTATTGCAGCAGAATTGGATCAGAACTAATGCTCTTGATGCCAAATGTTAGAACATACATAAACTATATTGGTGAATTAATAGAGAATGGAGTTAATTTGGAGAAGATGAAGTTAAGAGATTGAGAGATTAATTGAGGGTGAGAAGAATAACTGGCATTAACCATAATGTGGGAGCTTACAAGACTTTTTATATGGCAAGTACACACAAACAATTGGATATAACAAAAACAGTTTAACTAAATAAGCTAAAACTAATAGAAAATAGAAAAAACTGAATAACGCCTCCCTAGCCGGTTACACAAAATGTCATAACCGATTACGAGCTTGTGCCAGCACTTCCTCATCCAAAATACAACTCTGTGACCGGTTACGCCAAAACCTATAACCGATTACCACAACTGAAATGCCAAAAACTAGGTTTTAACATTTATGGTGGTGAAAAACCCTATTTAATGGTGTTTTTGTTGAGGAGAGAGTAAACTCGCGTGAGGTGAGAAGTTATTTATTCTCTAGCTACTATGTATATGTTATAAGTTGTCCCCTTAACCCTAAGTTTGAGGTATTTATAAAAACCTATGAGCCTGGATTGAGGAAAGTTACTTCCACCCCACTATTAGATCATAGGAAGAATGAGTTATTCCTCCTTAGATCTTGAGGAAGGTGGTTTCCTCTCTTTGACTCATTCTCTTCAATTAGTCATTGTGGGCCCATATCACCACCCACCTTTACTAGTTGAATGGATAGTAGGCCTAACTGGGCGTCCATTTACTCGAATTCAGGCGCTCTCGTGGCCTATTTTGGGCGACCATGTGGACCATTCAAACAACATTTGGCTTTGTATGATAGCTCTCCTTTCTTTGGGGGATGATAAAGTTATACAATTACATAGTCCCTCAAGAATGAGGGCTTGAAAATGGCGAAGTGATTTAATCCAGGAAAAGTTAAATTTATTCCTCAGTAACCTTTTGAGTTAAATCCTTTAGGAGAAATTTTAAGTTGGATCTCTCATGCGAGACTTGAAGTTGAGTTCCTCTAGAGAGACTTTATGTTGAGTTCCTCTAGAGAGACTTTAAGTTGAGTTCCTCTAGCGATACTTTAAGGTGAGTATCTCGGGCGAGACTATACGTTGAGCTTGTCTAATGAGAAGTCCCTCGGGCGAGGCGTTAAATCTCTAGGGAAAGACTTTGAATGAAACTTTAGGTGAGACCTTAGGATGGATCCTGTCTAAGGAAACTTAAAGTTCCTCACGAGAGGCATTTAGATGAGCATGTTTGATGGTACTATAAGTTCTTCAAGAGAGATTATACGTTGAGTCTATCAAATGAAACTATAAGTCCCTTAGGTGAGGCGTTGAGTCTATCAAATGAAACTATAAGTTCCTTAGGTGAGGCGTTGAGTCTCAGGAACAAGAATTTAGTTAAAACCCTTAGAGGAAATACTTTTAAGTTAAGTTTCTCAAGCCAGACTTTGGTTGAATCCCTTAGGCGAGACCTTAGGTTGGATTTTGTCTGAGGATACTTCAAGTCCCTCATTTAGATGAGTCTGTTTGATGGAACTTTAAGTTCTTTAAGCGATATTATTCGTTGTGATTTTTTGACGAGAATCTAAGTCCCTCATGTGAGACGTTGAGTCTCTTGGTCAAGACTTCAATAGAAACCCTCAAACAATACTTTTAAATTAAGTCTCTTGGGCCATACTTTGGTCGAGTCCCTTACGCGAGACCTTAGGTTGGATCCTATCTGAGGAGACTTCAAGTCCCTCAGATGAGGCGTTTAAATGACCCTATTTGATGGAACTCTAAGTCTTTGAAGCGAGATTATACGTTTAGACTATCTGATGAGACTCTAATTTCCTCAGGCAAGACATTTAGATGGCTCTATTTTATGGGACTCTAAGTCCTTCAAAGAGATTATACATTGGGCCTGTCTGATGAGATTTTAAGTCCCTCAGACGAGGCTTTGAGTCTCTCTGGAAAGACTTTGGTCGAAACCCTCAGAAAATACTTTTAAGATAAATCTCTCGGGTCAGACTTGGTTGAAACCCTCAGGAAATACTTTTAAGATAACTCTCTCGGGTCAGACTTTAGCCAAGTCCCTTATGCGAGGCCTTAGGATAGATTTTATATGAGGAGACTTCAAGTCCCTCAAACGAGGCGTTTGGATGAGCCTATTTGATGGGACTCTGATTCATTCAGGAGAGATTACAAGTTAATTTGGTTTAGTGAGACTTTAAGTCCCTCGTGCAAGACATTTAGATGAGGTGAACCCTCCTACATATATCCCATTCGTATTGCATGTGAGAGCAGAAAGAAACTTCCATTGGAATTTTAGCATATGTATTTGCCCCGTAGGTCAGAAAGGATCTTTGGATAGAAGTCTAACATTTGTATTAGCCTCGTAGGGTCGTAAAGATCTTCCGATGGAAGTACAAAATTTGTATCCGCCATGTAGGGCGACAAGGATCATCGGGTGGAAGTCCAACATTTATATTCGCCACATAGGGCGGCAAGGAGCTTCCTTTGGAAGTCCAATATTTCTCCAATGTTTTACCAGCTCTTTTCCCCATATGAGCTTGCAAAAAACCAAAACAAGACAATGAGGGGGCGCCTCATTAAAAACCCTACCCACGTAGGGAAGAAAGTGAAATTCCATTATTCATTGTAGACTAAAAGAGTTCTTAAACAAATTACAAATGAAAGAGATATTGGCTCGCCTAATAAAAAATAACAACAAAGCAACAAACAATGATAAGGCAAAAATGCTACAAGGGGCATTCTTGCTAAAACTCTAAACTCTGACCTTTTTGATCTCCTGAGGGGAAGTGACGCGTCAGCTGGTGCATCCTGTCTCCTACGGGAAGAAGAAGAAGAAGAAGAATGTGGAGTGACCTGAGATGAAGATAAAGTGGCATAAGATGAAGATGGAGTGACCTGAGATGAAGGTCGAACCCCAGGAGTAAACTGAGCCCCATGAGTAGATTGCGCCCCAAAAGTCAACTCCTCTGCCTGAATAGATGTACTTGCTACATTCAGAACCTTCTAACCCCGTTCTCGCCGAACAGATGCGTGCTGGAAAACCCGTCCAAGTCTCAGCATGTCGACTCTGTCATCCATTATGTCTGCAAGGTAAAATTAGCCATATAATTAATTTACACAAAAGAACAACACAAACACGAAAATTATATATAAAAAAAAAATAGACTGAGTAAAATCCGGATATATATCTACGGAAATATTCTAAAGATGTATCTCCAGAATTTCCCAAGGTATATGAAACATTGAACTTTTTCGAAGATGTGTCTCCGAAAATTTCTAGGATTTAGATGTCGCGACAATGGCGTCCTCTGCTATTCATAATGTGAAAATAAAGTCCTGATCGTCAATTTGAGCCAACAAACAACACATACACTTATTCTAAACTATGTTTCATATGATTTCTACACTTGACAATTAATTCTAACTCGTTTACAACAAAACTCGAATATTTACCGAAAACTCGAAAAACTTACTTGAATTTTTTTATTTGAATGATGTTATGGATGATGCTTGATGTTTACTTGAGCCACCTATTGATGAAATTTGATTTGGTGAAGTTGGAAACATTTGGGTATGAGAGAGGGAAAGAGTTCTGTGAATGAAAATGAAAAGTGTGGGAGGAGAGGAGTCTGACGCGATAATAACCTCCAAAATGTTCCATAGATATATCTCCGAAATATTTCAACATTCACTTAAGTTTTGGAGCGTCCAGAGATATATCTCTAAAATATTTTAATATTCAATTGAGTTTTGATGCGTCCGAAAATATATCTTCGAAATCAAAAAGCATATGTGAAAATTTAGATGGTGTGAAAAAAGTCTATAGGGTGTAAAAAGAAATCCTCATAATTCCTGTTTACGGCCTCCCGTAACCCTGAGAGGATCAGTTAGATTTTGGATCAGGACCAATGATGAAGCCACATGCTCTTGCACAAAGTTGTGCATACTTCCTTCATCAACAAGAATAGAAACAGAGTGGCAGTCAACGGTACCTGACACACGAAAGGTATCTGAAGTCTGGTGACCAGAGAAAACATGGAGATTGAGTTGCGTTGGTGCTTGTGGTTATGGCTCATCGCTGGAAGAGAGTTTTGAAGTGGCGAGTTCTTACAATTCTTGAGTCGTGGTGGTGTCGTCATCTTCAGCAACCATAAAAAATAAATTCCCCTTACAGTTGTGATTACGTGACCATTTTCGGTCACAATTAAAACATAATCCCTTATCTCAGAGTTCCGCCATTTTTCGTTTCTGAGAGGTGACGAAATATGGGTTTGGAAGGCGTGTGAGGAAATAATCCCGGCGAAGGAGAAACGGAAGGAGGCGTGGTAACACAGAGACCGGGTAACTCCAATTGTGACATAATCGAAGAAGGAAATTTGGAACGGTTGGAACAATTAAGGTCTTGCTACTTATCTTCTTGTAATATGGTGAGGCCAGTAGCTTGTGAGATTGACTATGGTTGTCTTGCCAATACTTCCTTGCGAAACTCCATTTTGAGGCCCGAAATGAAGCAACTCGATGAATCAACGGGAGAGAGCTCCACCAATCGATTTGCTAGCGATTCAAACTCGACCAAGTATGCAGAGATTGTGAAAGTTTGGGTTAGTTTGAATAAATTACCATGTGGGTCGTCGTATCCGGTGGACGCAAATCATGTTTCCTGAGCTTGGAGGGAGGAACAGTGGTCAAGAAATAATTGGACTATTTCGATACAACCATTGGTAACAAGAGAGTGTTAGGTTGTTAAGGTAGAAAGAAATAATGGTGATACGATTCTCATCAGGGGTCTCATAGATATCATAGTACATAAAAAATTGTCTGATCTTGAAGATCCAACCATACTTATCTGAGCCATCAAAGCGTGGGACATCCAGCTTGAGGCGGCATGGTTGAAATGCCGTTGTCGTCAGTCTGGGTTTGGAGTCGTGGGTGCGTTTTTCCTGATATGGTGCGACAACTCTTCCAATCGAAGGCATACGTTGGAAAGTTGGTGAGAGAGCTCGTCAATGTGTTCGGTGGTGGGTGAACGAGAACGGGATCCGGCAAGGATCAATGAAAGCACCAATGTTAAAGGATTATCGGAATTCGAGGACTGAGATCCCTCTTAGAGAATTAGATATAAAAGAATTGAGAATGATTAATTTCATTAATAAAAGAATTACAGTTGGTTATATAACCACTTAGGAAATGCAACAAACTAACCTTTATATAACCACTTAGGGAATGCAACAAACTACTAATATTTTTCACAATCTAAATAATTATTCGGTGGAATGGAATAAGGCTTTGTTTGACTATATAGAGAAAATCAAAAGAGAGAAATAAGTAAGAGAGAGTATGATAAGAGAGAAAGATGTGAGAAATAGAAGAGATTTAAGGTATTGTTTGATTTAGAAGAAAGAGGAGAGAAATATTGATATTTTAACTTATTAAATTACTTATTAATTGATTTAACTAACTAAATTAATCTCCTTACGTTAAAAAAAAGCTCTCAATTTATGACTGGTTTCTTCAAAAATAAATTTATATTTTTTTAATGCATGTTTATGAAATCTAGATCTTTATGAATATCTCTAGTCCACCTACATTTCCTTCACCCCATTTCTTCTCAAATTGGAGAGAAGAGACCATAGGTGGGAATGGGAAGATTAAAAAACATTGAATATTGTGGATTTTTTTTCTCCATAGAAAAACACTTTTGTGAAAGACACACCACATACTTACTCAAAATTTTAAAGTGGTAAGTGTATGGATTCTCTCACTTACAAATACTCAAATCACCACATTTTCATCTAATGTAGGACTATTATCCACAATATTCACACTTGTTAATATTTAACATCTTTCTTATTTCTCTTCTGTACCATACAGGAGAAGTATAATATCTCTCCCCTACTTCTTTCCCATGTATTTCTCTCTTATATTTTACCCTTATTCCAAACCCACCCTAAAGGTCTCACGCTTTACAGCACTAACGATTCTTCTAAAACCTCCGCTAAAATCTCACTTATAAACAACAAAGTCTTTCGGCTTCACTGAAGGCATATGTTTCCTTTTGGGCCTTGATTTTATTGGGTCTGGGTCAGATGGATCATCCATTTGAACTACTTTGACTATTTCTTCAACACGGTGCATATAACACGCATGTCATTAAATCGTTGACCAGCCATAATCAAATGGAAAACACAGCCCAATATTTATGGTGTGTTGAAGTGTAGCGTGAATGCAGTCGATATGTGTTTGGAGAACTTTGTACTACAAGCTAGCTAATGGATTGCCGATATGAGATTTCACAATTTTATATTTGAGTTGTATTTCTAGTTTTCAAATTTTTTGTTCAAATTCGTTAGTTGAGTTTTCTATTGCTCCTTATTTCAGTTTTGGGTCATTTTCACTAGACTGATATTTAATGTAAGTTGATATATCAGAAGGCAAATAGCTTTTCTAACCAATAAAAATAGTCAAAGCTTGTTTTAAGCCAAGTAGTCATTCCAACTATACACAAGTTTGAAACAATTCTTCATTGAGTTTACTCAAAATTTAAAATCAATTTTCAAGGTTTACATCATGTGCAAGGTCAACAACCATAGAAACACCACCCTTCCCTCCAGAGTCGTTCTATAAGCATCAAGAAAACTCACCAGCAAGACTTCTTCTGATTAACATGAAGCAAAATAAGGAATAGAAATATCAGTATTAAGAAAAGAAGTCCACAAGGTTTTTAGTGTTAGAAATAAATGTGTCATACCCGCCGCAACTTAGCTTCTTCTTGACTATCAATGTAGGCAAGCAATTCTTCTTGCCTCATTAATGCTTCATAGAGAGCCTATTGCACAATCCAGAAAGTGTAAGTGTAAGAGAATCACTCAGGTAAGGAACCAATGAGAAGCTATGCACACATAAAAGAATATAAGCACAACTGTAACAATCAATTTGAACAATTCAACATGACGCGAATGGCTGATCAGAAATAAAAAATCTAAAACTTCTTGAACACAATAAGTACTATGTATTAGTTGAGGATCAGCTTGATCACAAATAAATACATTCATCCATTAACCAACATGTCAGATGAACCAGCTTTGGTGGCTGAAAATAATTAACAAGCAAACATAACATTTATTTTTCTCTTCATTGATTTAGTCTTTTAACTTATAACAAATATCTTCCATGCTTTGTGAAATATTTTTTTCATATTAATGGTAACTTAAATCAGATATTAAAAAGAATAAAATATTGGTTCCTTTTCAATGTATGTGCTTATATTCATAGGGCAGTTAGCTACTAGGTGCAACGCATGTTATAAGTTTTTCGGGGTATAGAGGAGACATAAAGGTATGAACATACGACCTTTTCAATGTATGTGCTTATATTCATAGGGCAGTTAGCTACTAGGTGCAACGCATGTTATAAGTTTTTCGGGGTATAGAGGAGACATAAAGGTATTAACATACGACCTCATGCCATACTATCCAAACCACTCACCGTGACTGCAGTTTCTTATAAAATATAACGTAGAACAAAAATATAGCCTCCTACCTTTTTAGTTGCAATTAGCTCTGCTTCCAAACCATCCACCCGGCAGACAGCAGCATTTAGTAATTCTGCTTTCTGCCAAGGCATCTCAGATGGCTTAGACTTTAGCATGTCAACCTTTTCTTCGAGCTCAGTTAACCTTTTCATCATGGAGGATAAGGCACTTGTCTTTGTATTTGCTGGAGTTGGGGACATGTTTGTTGTATCAAGAGTTAGCTCTGAAGTAGTCTTATTGAATGATACTGATGGAAGTTTCTTGGTGACACGCCATGCAATTGAATGGAAGAAAGTAAATATAGTCAAAAAGAAAAGTGACAGAGCTATCCAAATCCGAGCTTGAATATTTTCTGGTGGCTTTGGAGTGTCAGGTAGGGGAGGTGTTCCTGTAATGAAAACATATTTCCAGAGCAAAATCAATAATTAAAATCAAGATACAAAGCAAGGCACCAATTATGCCAAAAGCTTAAGTGTTTAGGAGCAGGTGGACTTGTTTATATTGCAAATCAGCCCTGAGCTCAAACAGAAGCCTTTTTTGCTTAAAGCGTTGACAAGCACAAAATTTATGTCAAGGATCAACTGCTCCAAGAACTTAAAATTTCAATTGCATGCCCTGGGTAGGTTTGTTTTTAAAGTCAAGTTCAGCACAGCAGGTATATGATAAACCATTTCCATAAGTTACCCTATTTTGTTTTAAAAATTGTTGAAAATAGAACTTCAATTTTAAAAACTAAATATATATATTAGTCCATTAGACAAGGCAGTCGATTCCTATTTGTTGCAATAGTGTGTGCTGCAGTGTATTGACAATATAATGAGCAATAAAGAAAACCATGTTTATGTCTTCAATAAAACCTATCAAAATATTTGTTAATTCTGATCTAACATTGATTGGTCACGACTCATGAATTCATTAATTACAACAACCCAACATACAGCACTCCAATTTTGATGCTTTTGGTGAATAAGCGCTAGAAAGAGTATATATAACATAAATAATAAGTTAAAGCTGTTAACCTTTTCTACTAGGTGACTTCTGAAGTGATGCTTGTTTCTTCCAGACAGCATCAACAGCTTTGTCTACCATTGGAATGTACTCATCATACCCAGCTAAGTTACCACAAACAGCATAGCTTGACTTTCCAACTACCTTTGACTGAAAGACAACACAAAATGTAAACAACTTGTGTTTTGGGATAGACTCGGGCTACTTGTCAAGCATTGCATTAAAATTTTATCACCCTTGTGATACCTTTAAATATTGCGCCATTAAATTAAATAGACATTAAACTCACAGAATAATAGGTGCAAAATGATTTGATAAAATTATGCCATTAAAACTTATGAAGTGGATGAATGCCCGAAAAATGTCACAATCAATTAAAATTGTCCCATTTAAGAAAACAATATTAACAAAAGACAAGGTCTACACTTACTTCCTCACGAACAGGAGTCAACCTTAGGTTTGAGTAACTCTTCATCACTTTTGGAGAAGCTATGTCTTCAGCTTCAGACCCCGATTCCGCTGTGGATGTATCACTGCCTTTTACCTGCAATATTTATCAAGTCATAAGAAGAAAAGGACACTGAAGAAGCAAAGGAATCAAAACAGGCTTCACTCAGTTCAAGCAAATAATGAAAATCAGACAACAAATTACCATTGGGCCTCGTGGCTTAGCATATGCAATAACCTTTCCCTCACTGTTTAAAACTTTTACCACTTGCCTTGGCCGCTTTGCTTCACCACTTAGAATCATCTACAAAATGTCCACATACAATTATTTGATTTAGTATATCACCAGATGAACAGTCAGAAGGCAAGTTCTATGGCACATAGCCTAACCTTCATAATTTCAGGGTTATTCCAGGGCCCTTTATCGGATCTAAGGCAACCTCCCTGATCTAAACATGTGCAGCTACCTCCCAAAAATTCTGGCAACTCGCTTTATTAAGTTCACAAAAAATTAGGCTATTTAAAGGATAATGTGAATTGGTTTTTCATAGTCATGCAGGTGTATACACGCATTGATATAAAAGGTCAATAGAAAAAAGAAGAAAAAAAAAAGGACAAAATTTCTAACATATGGAGAAATAGAAATGTGTAAGACACTCATTATGTACCTGGCATTGATTACTTCAAGCAATTTGCTTTGGTACTTGTTTCCAAGAACCTAAATAATGATTCTAAAGAGACATCAAGCCAAATCTCGAGTCTTAACCGATCAAAATATCACAATATGAGCCTTAGACGGCTAAAATATAGCAATTTTACATACATGAATCTTAGAAGTTGTTTTGGGATCAAGAAAAGATTTGACACTGCTCCATAGCATCCTAAATCCAGGGCCAGCATTTATGATAAACATTTGGCATAGAGTCTGTATCATTCATAAAAGAGAACAAAAGTCATTATCACTGAGATTGAGACCTTAGTATATTCTCATCTTTAAAATTTCTTACAACCAGACCGAGACAAAATCAGAACAACAAACATAAAAAAATCAGAGGAACTGAGATTGCTAACCTCCGGGTAATTGTCACCGTCAATCTTTTGTAGTCGGGTAATGAGTTCGCGGGCAGCTTTTGAAAAGTTCTTAAGGCCCTAAAGACACCAGTATAACATTAACATTTTTGCACGTTACATAAACTCACAGGCAATGCAATGTGGAATAGCTAATAGCAACGTACCACGCCTTGAACATCTAAGATTGTAGTGCTTGAATCTATGTGCCTCTTAGAAGCAATAGTGCAAGCAGGAAACTTTATTGCAAAAGATTTCTCAAACTCCCGTACATGGTACTTGACATATCTATCCATAGTTGTAACTTGCATAAGTTTGTTTGGATCGACTTTTCCAAGTCTTTCAATGTAAACAGGCCTTCCCTCCTTATCAACACCATGATGACCATGTGGATAATACTTAACCACTTCATTTATTTCTTTGAACTCAAATTCCTAATGAAAACAAGGCATTTCAAACATGTATGAAACAACGGTAAGAATAAGAATATCAATTAGGGCCTGGTTGGATAAACAGCTTTTTTGCAGCTTATATTACAAGCGTGTATGGATAAGCTTGCATAAGCTATTATTATAACAAAAATAAAATAAATTTAAATTGCTTTTATATATACTCCAAGTTGTTTTATAAGTTCTCTTGGAGAACTTGATAAAGTCACCCAGAAGAAAACTTATGTCAGTAGATAAATTCAAATAAGTCAATCCAAACATACACTTAATCAATCGTTCATCTGAAAGGTCAATCTTGTGTTACATAATTTACCTCCATGATTGTATCAGCACCAAAATCCTTCCTCCATTGTAGCATATCAGCCCACATATGCTTAGCTTTTTCAATATCAAACTTCCTTGCTTTAAGAAATCTGCAAAAAGAATACATAAATCAATTAAAAGAGTGCATCTACTAAAACTTCATCAAAGTAAACAACACTAATAACACTGATCAAGCATACCTTAACATCATATGATAATCATCATGCTTTTGAGGAAGCAATTCATCGAGGATCAACGACTGGCGAAACGCATCAACAGCCTGAAGCTCCTCGACATCACGAATATCTTCAATAGAAACAGAACTAACTCTGCCATCGCTTTTCGTCCTGCCACCTTTCTTCTTAAGAGAATGCTTAAGCTTAGAAGAAGCGTGAAGAGCTTTCTTCTTAAGAGACCCCATTCTAGTCCTTCTCTCATCCTCAGAGTTCTCAAAATCAGATCTCCTTTCTCTTTTCTCATCACTACCAGAAAATCCCTCAAAACCTACGAAAACCAAAACAACACAATATATATACCACAAAGCAAAAATGAAGCATGGAAAGAGAGCGGAAAGAGAGAATAGAGAGGGAACTGACATGGAAGAGCGAAACGATCGACGGTGGCGGACATTGTAGTGTAGCATGCAAGGATGATGAATGTGAGGGGAAAGGCACGTTGAGAGATGAATTGAGAAAAACCCTAAGAAGAACAGAGAGTGGCGCGTAGAAAGTGGTATGAGAGTGGCGCGTGAGGTGAGAGTAGAAGGTGAGTGAATAAAAAGAAGAGAATGTTGAGTTGGTGAATCACAAGAAAATGATGGAAGGTTTTATTCCGACACTGCACTCTGTTGAGCTCTGATATCACCTGTTACTACTCATCACTTTTCATAGCACGCCTCATTCGTTCGTTATAATTTTAATTTAATTATATTTTAATGATAATAAACATAATTGCCGGTTAAAGACGGGAAAGGTACTAGTCGTTGACCGACACGTGGCGGTGGTGATGAAGGGAAGAGCCGGCGTTTGGTTGGTTCTTTTTAATTTTCTATTTTTTTGTTAAAAATAGTTTTTTTATTTCTTGGAAAACGGAAATGGAAGCAGCCAATAAGGAACGGGTTAACTATTTGGTCAGGTCTACTATGGCCTCCTCTCTCTCTCTCCCCTTTGTGATCTCTAATCTTATTCCTTTTGACCACATTAAAATAAGATACTCCTTCCTTTATTAAAGTACTCCCCTTTAGTTTTAAAATAAATGCTCTTTAAAATTTTATCTCACACGTTAAGAATGATAATAAAGTTGTCAAAACACTTGTTTTATTAAATTAATAGCATTATTAATGTGTTTCAAAGATGTCTACACAATATTAAATAAAAGACATCAAAATACATACTGCTTATACATTAAAAATAGCACGAGCTCGAATTATTAGAGCCCATTTTTTCTGGGGACTAGAGTGTGAAAAGCAAAATAAAATTTAAAAATAATATCAATTTATTTGTTAAAACAACGTTCAATGTCGTATAATAAATTTGTTGAAAAAAGATTTGATTTTTTTTGTTAAGAGACCAAAATGTCCGGTGAAACGGTGTAATAAGATTTTATATTAGTGGAGTAAGTTTTGATGTCCAAGCCACTTAGAGAATGAGAATTAATGTGAGAGTGAGAATGAAATTGAATATCAGAAATGACGTGTTTTACTCTTATATACTAAGAGCGATTGAAACCACTCATGTGTCATGTGACGCGTTGTACAAATAGTCATTTGAACAAACTAGACAACGATTAGTGTGTTGAAGTGTGGTATTGTCTGCTTTTAGCCAAGCGAAGGTTTTCCTGTTTCGTGCACTTCTTTGTTGGAGTTTCATTATTAGGCCTTTTTGCTATGGGCTTCGGGAATGGCCAAAACAGTTGCCCCAGACCCTTAATCTTATTTTGTAGACCTTATTTTGTAGAGTGATGGTTTAGTCTTGTATATTTTTAGGTCGAATAATGACAGAAGTAGGTGAATAGCCTCAATGGAACGCTTATTAGCATTTAAAATAAATGCATTAAATGCATGTGTCTTGATCAACGACGTTTCACTAGGAGGCTCTGATGCGTGTTCCTATGTTTGACGGTAATGATATCTTTTCTATCTTAGAATACTCTAGTAGTATGAAAAAAATCTCATTGAGATATTGATTGTTGGTGGTGTGACTCACACCTTCTAATGTGATAGATTGCACTTTTCACGATTGCTGAAATGCATATAAAAGGTTCCTAGACTACCAATCTTCCCCTTTTTTCCCCTTATGGGTTTAAGTAACTCTTCTTCTTCGTATATGATTTCTTTTATTATTTTCAACTTTCTTGCATAGGTTTTCATCCTCTACTAGTTTGTGCTATGTTTTTCAATGCATGAGCTCTCAAATTTTCTACTTTTAAGGTAATGCCCAAATCTTTCCTTCTTTCAATCTTGATATCTTTATTAGGATTTATGAGGAAAAAAGGTCATGGGGTTTGATGGACAAAATTGTTGTTGGTTTAATGGATTATTTTGCGCACATTTTAGTAGGAACATTAAACCTAACCCTGAGCTTGCCACTTGTATTTACTTTTTACATGTGTTAACATGATTTCTTATAAATGAGGACATCTAACCTGAAGCTCAGGAGGCCAGAGGATAATTCATTTGTGTGGTGGCTCAAGAAACGTTGGATGTTGCATTTACTTTTGTTTGTTATGGTGACATAGACGATGCCTTTACGTTAATGGGGCCTTCTGAAGATGAGGGTGATTCTCCCTTAAGAAGACAATATGATTTGAAGCAAATATAACATGTGTATTGCGGTGGAAATAGGATATCAAACTATTAATTAGTTTGAATCACAATTCTTGATTCACAACCGCTCTTTGATTTATCCGAAGGAAAATGTCAAAAGAGGGGAAACATATTTTTGCATCGTAAACACAATGCGGGGAGAGGCCTAGGTAAGAGGTTGGTTAAGCTTAGGGAAGGTACTAGCACCCTAAACTTTTGTAGTACTCTACAGGAACCTTTTGTTTATTGTATGCCTTTTATTCTTATTTATTATCTGCTTTAATATATATTGAGCTAAGGGATAGAGTGACCTAAAGACCTAAGGGTTAGTCCTAAGTTTACTCAGCAAGACGTCGCATCTTGTGCCTACGTATCCTGAATAGGGAATGGAATCAGAGTAATCATAGTTCCCCTCGAAAGGGAGGTTAGAAACTTCTTGACTGTGGTCAAGGTTTCGATGGGGAATAAGCATTTCTTAAGGAAATGCTTACATGGAGTGTTGAAACTCCTATTTCTACGTTGAGACGTTGAATTGAAATTAGGGTTAAAATTAGGGATTCCACGGTGGGAAACCCTAAAACAGAGTACGACGACTCTTTGACCTAAAAGCTAGGGTAAAGGGTATTTTCGTCCGCGGCGGGACGCCTAGACTATTAGGGTTTGAACCATTCAAAGGGTTAGGGTTTTTGACTCGACGGTCAAATAGCTAGACCTAATTCCTTCGGAAGGGAAAATAAGGGTAAAACATGCAAACATGGCAAAATATCGTACGACAGAATTAAAATGCTGAAAGTAAGGAAAGTGTCGCGATGATCACTCGCGTAAATTACAAGCTCCAAAAAATGCAAAATAAACCTCGATCATGGCCTCGCATAAATTACATCCATGCCAAAACGAACAAATGAAGTAATAATAAGCTGAACAAATGAATTAACGGGGGTTAGATGAAACTAAAACGCTAAACAGAAACTTCATTTCTTTTTGAATTTTTATTGAAAAGAGGAGGATTAGTCTTATGTTTTGATTTTATTGGAAAAAAAGTTTCACTTTTATTTGAAAAAATGGTTTACTTTTAAAATGAAGAAATTGTTATAATTTTAATAAAAGAATGAATTCATTAAGTTATTAAAAAAATATTTTTTACTCACAAGTTTGTTCTTTCAAAAAGGGTCTTTTAAATAAATCTTAAATAAAATAGTTTTTATTCGAAAAATATTTTAGTTAACAATTTTAGTGTTAGTTTATAATACTTAAATGGAAAATGATTTTAGTTTTAAAGTGAGTAAAAAAAAGGTATTTTTATTGTTTTCAAAAAGGAGGTTTTTAACTTAAAATAGTTTTAATTGAAAAAACTTTAATTAAAAAAATAATTCTTTTATTTACAGTATGTTTTTTTTAAAAATAAAAAATGGTTTTTTGAAACAATTTTTAAAAAAGATCTTAGTTTTTTTTAAAAACACAATTTCAGCACCTTTTTAATTAAGTTTGTTATATTAACTTGTTTTAACATTGGTTTACATCATAAAAAAATAGATTTACTACTGTTATTCTAATCCAAATTTTAATTAAACAAATTAAATTAATAAAATAATTATAAAAAACTAGAAAAAAAAGAACTTTAACGTGAAACTGGTGTTAAGATTCTCTTAGCATGATTTAATTAAATTAAGAAGTGAAATGAAAAAAAAATTAAGAATAGAGATATAAAAGGGAAAAGGTTGCAATCTGTTTAGGGTTCCATGAGAACCTTTCTTCCTCTTCTTGGTCCGCCGTGCGGTGGCCATTGAAGCCATATCCCTCGAGCTTCTTCCTTTCATCCCTTCCGTTTGCATGCTTCGTTTACCCCTGAAAAACAAACTGAATCAAAACAATGGATGTTAGCTTACAATTTTTAAGTCTTGATTCGTAGAAACCCTTGACGGTTTGCGGGTGAAGCGCGATGGAGGAAACCCGACTGAGTTTTCCGTTCGTCTCTGGTGGTCGCTGAGAGAGAAGCCGATGATGTCTAGAACTGAGGCTCTTGGGTCCGTTTCCCGCCGGTTGTCTTCGGACGGTGGTGAAGGCGACGATCTCGCGGTTCTGATGTGCGCTTTGGTTGCTTCGAAACAATCTTCTTCTTCTTTACGGTTCGATGATGATGAAGCTTCCAACGGCTTCTCTAAGAACCTGACGATGATGATGAACGAAGATCCCCTTGATCTTCCGAATCTGAGCCGCGGCGCCGTTCTTTCCGTGTGAGCCTCCTTTAGGATTCCCAGATTTATGTCCTCTCGTTTTCGTATCTGAGGATGTTTTTATATCTTGATTTCCTTTGGGCTTTTGAATGTTACTGCAGATGATTTGCCTTCTTTTTCGCGGTTTTGAAGACTTTCTGTTGTTTGATATTGATTGAGTTTGCTGAGCCTTTTTTTGCAGATTTTGAGTTGCAAGTTGTTACTGTTCGTTCATGGGCTTTTTGGATCCAGATTCGTTCCATTTTGTGGCAACCTTTGCGTTGGTTTTGCAAGACTTTCGGAGATTACGGTTTCCAGATTTTTGACTTGTTGGCTGGGCTTTTGTTGCCTTTTTACGGAAAAATTGTTGATGAATTGGTTTGCTTGTCCTGAATCTCGGAAAGTTGTTGCGAGATTGTTTCTCTTTGGAGCAATTTCCGGAATTTTGTTGCTTTGCATGTTGGATTGAGGTTGCGAAAAAAACTGGTTGGATCCGTATGAATATGAGAAATTCCTGGAAAAATGTTAAGGCCATGTTTGGCAAAATATTTTTCTGGAAAACTCATCTTTCGGATAAGTGCTTTTTTATGAGCATTTTTCTTGGCAAACCAGCTTTTCTCATAAGTACTTTTCCAAAAAGAATTCTTTTTTATCTCTCTCTCTCTGGTTGCCTCGGATACTCTCGGATAAGAACAGAAATATTGCCGATTTTAGCCGTCAGCCGAGAACGAAATCGGGAGCCGGCTTCGGAGTAATCTGTTGCCCTCCTAACACCCGATGATGATAATGTTCTGAGGGTGTCGAAACTAACCGACTAAATTTTATCTGTTTGTTTTGTTTGCAGGTTCGAAAAAGTCAGAAGAAACGGAATCGAGACGAAAAAAATATTTGGAACTTAGGACAAAATTTAGAAGAAAAAAAATGCAATTATTTTTTTTTTTTTAATATTTTTGTAATTTATTTTGTATTTTTTTTAAAGAATTAATAATAAAATCTCTAATTTATTTATTAATCATTTGTTTTCTTTTTCGTAATTTACTTTATATTTTTTTGTTATTTTTGTAACGAACTTTAACTTTATATAATAACATTATCCAATTTTTTAGATTAAACCACATTATTATAAAATAAAAGACATTGTTACAAAAATGAAATGAAAGAACATTATTAGGATGCATGCTTTGGTCTTTTTAAATAAAAAATCAAAATCAAATTAATAAAATCAATGAAAAATCAAATGAGTGGAGAACAAATTTTAATACAATTATTTAAAAATGAGTGAGAACGATATATAAAATTAGTTGAGAATGAAATAAAAAAAATTAAAAGGAATTGAAAATAATTTAAAAATGAAATGAAGATAAAATTAAGTTAATTTTGTTATTATTATTATTATTATTTATTTTTTGATTTAAAATGAGATAAAAAACAAACACTAAAATTCTATCCTTTTTTATAAATTCAAAATTCGCCCCACTTATCCGACTAATTCCGTCTTTGCCCCGAACTTTCGACTAATCTCTCTAGCAACTTAAACGAACCAATTTTCTCGGAATGGATCCAACTCGTCAACATGAACATATCCTCCAGCTAACTTCATCCCAAAACTCGAATTGATTCATTTCCGAATGACTCGCATCTTTCTCAATCGCACAGTTCCAACTCCCCCTCGGCCCCGACTCACATCAACAACCCAACGGCTCATACTTACTGTCTACAGCTCGAATTTCATAAATCGACAGCCGGCTTCAAACAAATAACCATTTTACCCTTCATGAACCAAAGAGAGCGCCACATGATATTTTCCTGCAAAAATCAACCAACTACACGAACTTGTTAGTGACTGGTTAAATTCAGAAATGCAACAGGATGCGAGATGCTTCGACTAATCTTAGGGAAAAATTTGGGGTATTACAGTTGCCCCTATTTAAATAGCTTCACCTAATGATTTGAGCGACGTAGGCTTGAGAAATCATGGTGAAAGGGATTTAAATATAGTTAACCGAAAATTTTGCCCTTAGATGCAGTGATATGCAATGCTATGGACAAAACGGGATAAACTAATGCTGACAAATGCCATGAGCCTAGTATGATGCATATGATGGAATGGCAACTGCAAAGATGCAAACGACACGGGGGACAGACGCGATGAACGAACCCCACTAGGGAATATGACGCACTGGGGAAACAGCGCGACACGGAGAATTCTAAAGTGATAGTCAACTGGTGCGAACACGACCAATTGTCATTTTTAGAAAGGAAAAGTAAGAATGGGATCCTCAATGGAGATGACACCGGTGAGACGATCTCCACTGGAGAATATCTAAGAGTAATTATTCAACGGGTTCAGGCGTGACCGACTGATACTCTAGGGTAAAAGATAAAACTGGATCTGCATGATTGTAGGATCGATTAACAGAATGCTGGAGCATTGAGCAAAGAATAACATCCGAGCTTCTGGAAATTCTGCCTCGTGACAGGATCAAACGGAATTTTTAGGAATCTGTAAAAATATACAGGGTAAAACCGGCTGTATGCCAAAATAAATGGACTTTAATGAAACACCCTGATAAGCTTTCTCGAGAGAGAACTGCCATTTATCGTCGGAAGGGCCTTATATGTCAAAACGGATAAGCTCTCAAATAAAGAGGTTGTTGCTTATCTGTGAATAATAGATGAAAAATTGATTGATGAGCTCCGCTGGAGGGATTGTCACTCATCTGATAAATAAACCTCTTCATATCTAAGGTCAGCGCCCAGACTATGATTCAGATTCTTCTTTTACTAAAGGATAAAAATGAACGTCCTCATCATTCAAGGTCGGCACCCTGATCATGATTCAGCCCCTTCTTTTACTAAAGGATAAAATGAACTTCTTCATACTTCAAGGTCGGCGCCCTGAACATGGTTCAGCTCCTTCTTTTGCTAAAGGGTAAAATGAACTCCTTCATACTTCAAGGTCGGCGCCCTGAACATGGTTCAGCTCCTTCTTTTGCTAAAGGGTAAAATGAACTCCTTCATACTTCAAGGTCGGCGCCCTGATCATGATTCAGTTCCTTCTTTTGCTAAAGGATAAAATGGTCCACGGCGGGAGGCCCAAGAATGAGTACGGCGACTCACCGCTTTGAAGTTTTCAGAAAAGATATGTCCACAGTGGACACCCAAGCATGAGTGCGACGACTCAACTTCTCAAGGTTTAGGAAAGGATATGTCCACAGAGGGACACCTAAGAATGAGTGCGGCGACTCAACGACTTAAGGTTTAAATGATATATCCACGGAGGGACGCCCAAGAATAAGTGTGGCGACTCAACGTCTTACGGTTTAATGTAGGTGATAAGCTCCTCGGCTGGGAACTGTCGCTTGTCTGCAAAGGATTGTAAATGCTTTCCTTGAAAGATAGTGCAAAATAAATGCACATCCAGGTAGGTTTAGTGACTGACGAGACCGAAGTTCGATCTAGAATTAGGCTAGAAAGAACTAACAAACAAGACCCCATTGAGGAAACGAACTGAAATGGGGACTACCTTATCCTAGCGCGGAAAGGCGACGGAAATAACCATCGTCCACGAGGGTTGAACTCTGTGGGGAAACTGGAAACAATAGGTATTTTATGCTTAGGGTTGACGATTTACTTGGAGAGAACGGACTAACCCAGTTACTCGGTGGTAACGACAAAGGATGACGCAGATAGCAAAACAATGTAGATGCTAATGCGCATGCCAAGGTGTATACTAATGTATATGTTAATGTGTATGAAAAATGTCATGCAATGAGTATGCAGTGCTTAGGTATATGTTGACAAAACAGACGAGAGAGGAGACATGAGATGAAATACACATCTCGACAGGAATACCCGGCGACCTCTACAACAGTACATCTATTAGAAGATAGGAAGAGTCGATGGTAGAACCAAATCTGGCTTCAAAGTTATAACTTCCTTGGGGATTAAATATCGTGACTTCCACATGGGGATATGGTACGACTTCACTGGAAAGTACGATATCATGACTTCAGTTGGGGATCCTTGATCTCTGCATGAGGATACGATGTCACGACTACCCGTGGGGATTGCTATCATGAACAATAATCAGCCTAAGAACTCTTGGATCAGAGACTTCCGGGGATAAAATAAATATCCGCTTCATGAGGAAGATGTGGAGCTAGGCAGCTTCATGGAGATAGTATAGCAACTTCTTGGAAATAATACCTCGACTTCCTGGGGAAAAGGTACATCAAGCTGGGGATAAAAGATATCAAAACTTCCATGAGGAGAGTTCGTCAGACCTACTAGGGAGAATTCAACAGACATTCCTCGGGACCGTATCTTGACTTCTTTGGGGAGAATATGGAAGTCTCCTGGGAAGTATTTCCTGAGGAAAGTAAGGCAACTTCACTGAGGAACAGATGCTTCCATTAAGAATGGGTCTTCAAGAACATATATCACTTGGAGGATACCGGGGATATCTCTGCAGTCTTGAGAGTCACTAGGGATTTATCGGATGGATCCCAAAAGTGTTGTCAGCTTAAAGTCTTGCTGGGGACTATCACTGGGAAGATGCTGGTAAGATCTCTGTTGTCTGGGAAATTACTGGCTCGGTGCAAAATGTTGTCGGCTTAAAGTCTCGCTGGGGACTGTATCGGCTTAAAGTCTCTCTGGGGACTGTGTTGAGGCAATGGTTTAGACGTGTCTCTGCAATACGGAGATTTACTGGGGAATAAAGACCGCCGGGAGTAAAATCCATCGGGTGCTTGAAGAATGCTGTAAAGATAATTTTGATCTCAATGGACTTTGTAGTAGTCGCTATTTTGAAAAAACAATATGCCCCAGAGTACCTGCTTCGTGAGAAAGTTATCTCGAGAGGATTTTACAGAGAACATAGGGTTTGATTGCCCCACTGATTTCAAACTCTTGGAGGGATCTGTCAGATCTCGATATAACTGGCACAGATCAAACGTGTTACGATTGAGTCTACAAGAATAGCTCTTAAGAATGCAAGGCTTGCATCAGTAAGTGACTTGGTAACCACCTGCCCTTGTTTAGCAGGATCTTCGAGTCATATTGATGACATCTATATGTAAGTTTCTAAAATATCAGGCAAAACCAACACGCGTGAAATGTTACTCCTGAAATAGTCAATGCAACAATATATTTGTCCTGAAATTTTTGTTTTTATTTTGAAAAAGATATCACTATGACTCGTGACCAAAATCACATAGTCAGGATATGAATTTAATTTGTAATGCCAACGGTAAATTGAACATAGCTCGTAGGAGTCAGGAAACATTATCTTGTCGAGTACGCTTTCGACGAAGTCCTACTTCAATTAGGTCTTTTAAAGGTTGTATCGTGGCTTGGTTCACGGTTTAAGAAACAAAGGATAAAGGCTCAAAGTTATTTGTACCCACCCATTCTTTGTGATATTCTCCAATCTTATTCAGTTAACGGGATATGAGCACTCATATCTCAATCAGATTTGACATAGTCGAGAACTTATTGAGGCTTTGGACATGGCAGTCACTCACCTATCTTTAATGTTTGATCAACACGACTTTTTTCTTTATTAGGAATTCTTTTTAAGGTAATCCTTTATTTTGTTTTTCTTTTATTCCCTAACTTTTGCCTGGACGACGTCTTTTTTGATTTGACATTGGAGTCCAGCGGGATGCCCCAGTTTTGCCTAAGTCTCCTTCCTAGGTTTTGACTTAGCGGGCTATATTTTTTTTGAACAAGTTGTATGACTCTTTTGGAGGCTCGTGACTGCCCCACTCTTTAAGTCATAGGGGGGTGATCATTGCATTTTTGACCTCCTAAGATGTTAAGGATAGAATGGATCCTCGAAGGTTCGCTCCTCCTTTTTGAGAGTCTGAGCGCTTAATCCATTTAACTGAAACACTACCCTGCCCCAGGTTAAAGTAAAGGTTTTAATTTGGAAAAGAAGAAAACTCCTACTTCACGGCTCAAAGTGGGTAAAGAGGGATTATTGTCCTTATATCTCCATTGTTTGGGTTTGAAACAATGTCTTACATCATCAGCAGGTTTCAATCAAAAGCATACGACAAGAAATTTGTCGTTTTTGGTTCATCCTCCTCCTCCCAGTTCTCTATAAAGAAGATTGGGTAAAGTTGGCATTATAATTTTATGAAATTTTTTTTTGTGAGTGAAACAAATGGATTTATTTAGGACAAGCATATGCATTGCATTAATTAATCAAAATAACAAGTTCGTACATGCTAATTATGCTTAATCAAAGGAACAGAACATAAAGAAACAAAATGAATTGTATGACAAGTCCTTCAAAATGTGTTTATGAAGTCTTTATATCTGAGACCGGCATGGTAGTAGTGGTTTCCTCTAGCGGAGCCTTAATGACATGAGGAGTATGATCACTGCAAACCACCTTGCTTGCCCCAGCTATACCTGTCAATGCTTCAGTATCAGTCTTTGAATCTTCCTTCAGACTAACTTTCCCAGATTCTTGGTCGATCGGGGTCACATCATCCTGAGAATTGCTGAAATGAAGTGGACTAGGCATCTGAAGAACTACCGGCTTCAGCTGATTTATCGTGTGCATCATTGGCTGAGATATGTTGAAAACAGGCTTTGCAGAGCTTGATCCTGGCCCATGGGAAGCTGATCGCGACTTTCTATGTCTAATACAACCTAACTGCAAGTGCACAGTCTATCGCGTAGTAATAATAGATATCGATCCCACAGGGACTCGTAATCAAACTAGTGTTCTCGGGAGTTACTATGTTTAGCTAGGTAGAATATGTTTAAGGGAATAAGATTGTCACTAAAAGGGGACTAAGAATACTATTTAGATTATAATTAATTGAATCGATACGTAGTAATTGTGTTCTTCAGGGATTTGATAAGTTACTGGTGTATGAAATAATTTTCAAAGTTTATTTAAGCAGAAAATGGAGATTTGAAGACTCTCGCCTCACAATGGTTATTGACGCTAATCATAATCCTAAGGGCCAAACGTACACTTTCGTATCCCGTTCGGGGTTTAAATTATTTTTTGGAAATCTCTAAGTTCTAATTCATTTTAAAGTGCTTTCGCTGTTATTAAAATAAATGACTGGTGTTTACTATCTGACCTTACCGCAGCTTTCGCTTGTTGGTTCGTATCTTAATTAATTTCCCACTTTCGTGGCAAAACTACTTTTAAATAAGTTCTCGCTTTCGCGACGAAGTTTATTCAGTGAATCAATTTTAAACACTCAGACCATAAATTACTTTTTTGAAAAGAAAGTTTTTCAACCAGTTGTTATCAAATCCCATTCGAATTATTACTACATATCGATTACCTAAGTTTAGCTAGACATGGATTTGGGAAAGATAAAACATAAATAAAAATAATAAATAATGATTTGCATTATAATAAAACTGAAATCGATTGAAATGAGAAACCTGTAAATATGCCAATTGGCCTTTGGGCAGATCTTCCACAAATGTTGGCAGGATTCTGATCTCTAATGTCAATTTGATCGTACAGTACAAGTAGAAATTATAGAAGAATGGAAAATGGAATACAGGAAAGGTAAAGAGAAACAAATAAGAATATAAAACTGGAAAATATGCTCTGGAAATAAATTCGGCAGCACTTTGTGGTATGAATGCAGCACTCTTTCTGAAGTCCCCTGCTTCCCTTTTTATAGAAGTGGAATCCCAACGGTTATCACTGAAGATGATGGACTTTGAGGCAGATAATTTAGGGAGTAGTGGTCCACTCTGTGGGAATTGGAACTGATTCTTTGACGTGTAATCTGAGTGGGGCGTTTTTGCCTGCATGACGGTCGTCACCCGTGTGACGGTCGTCATGAAGCTGTGACGGTCGTCACACCAGCAAAAATAACTTCCTGCGCTTTTCATTGTGTTTTCACTCCTTTTTCGTCCATATTTCATCTGAGATTGCTTCTTTTCTTCATGTTGCCTTGTTTAGACGTGATCGTTGAATACCTGCAAAACGTCAGACAAATACACGGAAACAACCCGAAATCGGATCGAAAACGGTTAGGCTTTAGTTGAATTATGCATAAAAATATCTATATGATTTCGTGTTATCAAACTCCCCTAAGCTTGAATCTTTGCTTGTCCTCAAGTAAAACATGAAAAAGTCGGCAAGCACGAGGCAACTTCTTCGTTCTCAAAAGTCGGGAAAAACCGGGATTCTTGGTAGGAACAAAACGAGTATCATGACGACACTGGGACTACAAGTCTTCGGAGGTCTCCTTTTTATGCAAACCGGTCCCAGTCATGCTACTGTAGCTTGGCGTCAAGGTTCTCGCGGCAAGTTCACCCTGTTTGTTCTGGCGCAATCACATTAAGCCCGTTGTCCGTACACTTTCATGGCAAGTCGACCTGTTAGTGAATATGATCTCATTTCTTGTTTTTGATCTTCTTCATTGATCATAAGCTTATGTCATTGATTTTTCAATGAGTTTTCGTGCCGTTGGGCTAAATGCTCGGGTGAGGAGCACCTAACTTAGAAGGAAACGTATCTTATATTCTTGGGCTTTTTAGCTCTCTTTTCATGATTTTTCATCTTTTTGGAGATCATACACTTATTTGCATCGGTCGCTCGCTTAGAAGTGTTTTTAGGATGGTGTTGACTGCTAGTATAAACTACTTGGGATTGAGTTTGCGCAGACACTTGAGACTTTGGTACACGTAGGTAGTGAAACCGACTCGCATAAACTAGAGATCTAAGGTGTCTGGACGATACTGGTTTTGTTAGAACTGTCGTTTCCTCGGAGTTTCAAAACTTGTTTTGAACTCAGGTGCACTCTCGTGGTGCTTTTGCTTTTGAGGAACGAACTAAAATTTTTGTTTACGTTGAATAATGTGGGGATTGTTTGCGTAACGGGAAAAATATATAGACGAGCTTTATTTGCTAGAAATAGAAAGTGTTAAAATGGAAATTACGAAAATTCAAAGTGCAGTGAAATGGAAATAAAGGAAATAAAGGAAATTCAGAGTACAGTGGAATGGAAATAAAGGCTCCGCTCCCACACTATCTCGATCAGTGTCCTCACTGATTCTTGAAGCATGCGAGAGGGAGATACAACTGAAAGTGAAAATACAAATAACTGTAATATAGTAAACAATGAAGGAAAAAAATGGAAATCTAGTCACGATATATATATATATATATATATATATATATATATATATATATATATATATATATATATATATATATATATATATATATATATATATATATATATATATATATATATATATATATATATATATATATATATATATATATATATATATATATATATATATATATATATATATATATATATATATATATATATATATATATATATATATATATATATATATATATATATATATATATATATATATATATATATATATATATATATATATATATATATATATATATATATATATATATACCTCTGTCACGTCCGCGCTGGCGTCCTCTGGCTCTGGCAAGGGTTACTCTGTCCTCATAACTCATAGCTCCGGTGTGGTAGACGGTGTCTCGGAGTCCTTCGACCTGCAAGGTCAGATTCGCCAGGCTCTCAGTGATAGTAGCTTGGCCGGTGTGAAGTTGTTGCATTTGAGTCTGATGCCAAGCTTCGAACTGGTCAGCTCGCTGATTCTGCTGCTGCAGCATCGCGAGTATCTGTGCCTGCTGGTCTAGGGAGCGGCGGAGGTCCTCTTCTGTGTAGTCTGGCACGGGATGATGTTGGCAGCGGTGAGAGGATGTACCTACGGGAGGAGGAGGCTGCGATGCCTCTGGCTGCTCGGACCTGTCCAACTCAGCTTGGATTTCATCGTCGGAACCGTGAGTGTGATTCTGAGTAGGAACAACGGCAGCATGAGGGGAAGTGAGGTCGAACAACCAGTTGGTACGGTCCTCTGGGTGTGTGCGGGTGGGGACGGAAGG
Source organism: Lathyrus sativus (assembly GCA_963859935.3). Taxonomy (NCBI): domain Eukaryota; kingdom Viridiplantae; phylum Streptophyta; class Magnoliopsida; order Fabales; family Fabaceae; genus Lathyrus; species Lathyrus sativus. Next base: position 495,288,747 of record OZ012741.1, read on the forward strand.
ATGATGCTTCAGACGGTCTTGCCACGCACTACCGGATGGTATTTGCCGTCAGCTCTGAAGCGGATAAGATGAGAGGTTCTGCAGTGGTCGGTGTCTAGGAACACCGAGGGGATGGAATGGAGGTGCTGGAGGCGGTCGCCAAGGTTCAGCCCAAGTGCAATAGCAGTGACAATCCCGCCAAAGTAGAATGGCTTCGAGCCACGGTTGCAGTTGGCCTGAATATGAGCCAGCAGAAACGGAGCAGCGTTGACAGGTTCATTATTGAAGATGCAATGAAGAAAGAAGAGCTCTTTCGAGTTCACTTTGTGGTTGCTGTCTCTGGCGAAGATAGTGTTACTCAACGCTCTGTGAAAGTACCGGATGGTTGGGTTATGGATATGAGTGGCGTGCAGGGAGTCCCAACCATCGGCATTGAGGCCGGTCAACTGATACCACAACGCGAAAGCTTCGTGCTGGAACTGATCGGTGATGCGGAGATGAGCGTTGTCGCCGCGAGGTAGATGTAGAATGCTGGAAATCTGATTTTGGTGCATCTGATAGTTGACGCCAAACATCCGGAAGCAAGCGGCACCTGAGTGCTGGTTAAGTTCGCCGCTGCTTGTGACGTAAGTGAACGAACTCAAGAGTGAGTTGTTCGTATGTTGGCTGTGGGTTGGTGCAGAGGTTCCAGATGCCTGCTCTTTGAAGCATCCAGGTTACGCCTTCAAGGAGTCTGAGCTCCGTAAGCGATGGAAGGTGCGGATAATGAGTCGGCTGGAGCGACCTCTGATGAAATGCGATGTAGTTTGCTCGTTGTCTTTCGCCTAAGTCTCCTTCACTGAAGGTAATGTTACTGACATTTGGGGTTTATGCATTCCTTGCCATTGTTGGAAGATGGAGAGGTTTCTGAAGATTGGGGTTTTTCTGCAGAGAGGAAAGAATTGACAGAGGTGTGGTTTGGAGGTTGAGATTTAAGTTGAAATATAGAGTTCAATGTGGGGAGGAAGAAAATTCGTAGTGGGGTAGGAGTTAGGATGATTGAAAGTGATAATGGGGGGAAGTGGAAGAGAACACGAACCCTATTTTATCAGATATCAGTTTTTGACTGTGTGACGGTCGTCACATAGGTGTGACGGTCGTCACCCGCGTGACGCTCTTCAGGGTCCTGTGACGGTCGTCACAGCAGCAAAATCTGCAGAACGCAGAATTTTGCTCTGAGGGCGTACTCGTAGTGACTTTAAGGCTTAGTAATGATACTACAATATAATTGAATAGCCAACAAACAACGAATAATGCGAAAATAGAATAATTGCATAAAAACTAGAATTGAAATAACATAAAATTGAAACAATTGTTTGTAGTGCATAAAGAAAACTAACAATGCGAAAAATCCAAATGATTAAATGAAACTAACTAGACTAGACTAAACTGAAACTACTGCTAAGAGCTAATAACTAATCCTTTCGTGCCTTCAACTCATCGAATTTCCATGAATAGTAGTCGAGTTGGTCGCAGACTAGATCCATGAAGCCTACCAGTTCGTTGTGCATGCTTGCGATGTCAGCTTTTACATTAGTCAGAGCTGTATCGACGTCGTCCAATCTGAGTAACACGGCATCCATTTTGTCGGTGGTCTCCTCAGGGATAGGCTCAGGATAAGTGTTGTAGTGTGGAGGAGTCGTAGGGTCTACTTCAGTTTCGGATACAGCATCCTCATAGTACATATAGTCGTGTGCCTCGGAGATGTGGTCACTGTCATACATATAGTTCTGTGGTGTTGACTGTGGTGAAGGAGGTCCCATAGGCTCATCCAATTCATAGAGCCAATTATCCTTGTTGTGGATGCTTGTCATCAGATGATCAGGCAGTGTGAATAGCTGTACTGGTTTTTCGTTAATAAGGTACTCATACGGTCCAGGTCCCATAGTTCCTAAGATGCGCCTGTTAAAGCAGAATTGTATGTTCATGGGTCGGATGGTGCCAAAACGAGTGCTGGCATTTAAGTGGAATCTAAGGCCAAGCTCGTGGGCAATCATTGTTACTAGGCCTCCTATAAGGATAGGTGTCTGAGGTTCCAGCGTTAGGCGTTTGAAAGATCTCATCATGAAAGGCACTGCATTTACTGTCCGTCCCTGAGAAGCACAGAACATGATGAATAACTCCTCTTTAGATACTGCAGTAATATTTTCTTCTTTTCCAAACAAGGTGTGAGCTAGTATCTTATGGAAGTATCTGAAGGCTGGGTTGTGTATGTCATCATTGTACATTCTGTCTGGTTCAGGGTGATAGTCGCCTGTGATTCTACCCCAGAATTGATCGAGTTGAAAATCAATATCGTCATCTTCTGCACTGATGAACACATGCGGTCCGCTAGGGAATCCTAGGAGGTTAGCTAGTGACATCTGGCTATGGGTTTGGTCCATTCCAAACAATCGGAAGGTAATCAACTCTGTGCTGGATCCAAAATCATAATTGGGTATGTATCTGAAAGAACTAAGGAATTCATAGGTAAGATCCTTATAGGTAGCAAAACGTGTTTTCAGAGCAGTGTTCTCCCAACCCAGTTGATTGAACAGGTATTGAATGCTATCTGTGATCCCTAGTTTATCCATTGTAGCCTTATCATAATACAACGTTAAGGCGAATTCTCTTTCGGTCAGTGCTGCAAATCTTGCCTTTTGAGCTAGTCCTCGGAAGTGAACCTTTGTGAATTCGTATTCGGCCATGCTCGCAGGTAATTCGGAGAAAACAGAAGGAATATTTTGAAGGCTTTTAAAAATCCTGAAAAGTTTAAGACAGGAAATTGAAGTCAGGATTTTTAGAAACGAAAAGCGGTAGAAACAAAAGACAAAAGAGGAAAAATAAAATGAAAACAAACGAAAGTAGAAAGTAGTAGTAATTATAAGTTTAGAATTTTTGTTGGATTTTCAAAGTGGAATTTTAAAGAAAAATGAAATGCAATAACGAGGGAAATTTGGGTTGCCTCCCAGTAAGCGCTGTTTTTAACGTCTAAAGCCTGACGATAGCTTGGTGAGAAGCTATTCGGGTGTCTGAGCTGGAAGCTCAAGCAATGTTATATTGCTGACTTGAGGACTGTTGTCGTTCTTATTGTAATGTTTTAGATGTTGCCCGTTTACGATAAATGGTGCATTTGTCTTATCGGTAATTTCAACAGCTCCACTCTGAAGTACTTTAGTCACTTCATAGGGTCCAGACCACCTAGATTTTAGTTTACCTGGGAAGAGTTTTAATTGTGAATTAAAGAGCAATACGATGTCTCCCACACTGAATTGTTTCCTGATTGAACGTTTATCATGCCACTTTTTAGTTCGTTCTTTGTAGATACGGGCATTTTCGTAAGCGTCTAATCGGAGTTCTTCCAATTCATGTAAGTTCAAGATTCGCTTTTCTCCTGCCTCAGTGTAGTTGAAGTTGAGTGTCTTAATGGCCCAAAAGGCCTTATGCTCTAATTCTACAGGGAGATGGCAGGATTTACCGTAAACCAATTTATAGGGGGTAGTACCTATTGGTGTCTTAAATGCGGTCCTATAAGCCCATAAAGCTTCTTGTAGCTTTGACGACCAATCTTTCCTTGAGGTAGCGACGGTCTTTTCCAAGATCTGTTTTATTTCTCTGTTCGAGACCTCTACTTGTCCGCTAGTTTGCGGATGATAGGGTGTAGCTACTCGGTGTCGGACTCCATATCTAGAGAGAAGTTTATCGAATATTCGCGATATGAAGTGAGATCCACCGTCACTAATGACGAGTCTCGGTATACCGAATCTAGGAAAGATTGTGTTTTTGAAGAGTTTGATTACTACTCGTGCGTCATTTGTTGGAGCAGCTATGACTTCTATCCATTTAGACACGTAATCGACAACGACGAGTATGTAGTTATTACCAAAAGAGGATGGGAATGGTCCCATGAAATATATTCCCCAGACGTCGAAGATTTCTACCTCTAAGATTCCCTTCTGAGGCATTTCATCGCGTCGTGAGATGTTGCCAGTTCGTTGGCATCTATCGCACTTTTGCACAGTGATGTGAATGTCTTTCCAGAGATTAGGCCAGAATAAGCCGGCTTGGAGAATCTTAGCGCACGTCTTGGATGTACTAGCATGACCACCGTATGGTGCTGAGTGGCATTGGGAAATAATATTTTCTATTTCTTCCTCTGGGACACAGCGACGATATATGTTGTCGGCCCCTCTCTTGAAGAGTAGAGGTTCGTCCCAATAATAGTGTTTCAGATCGTGGAAGAATTTCTTCTTTTGCTGATAAGTAAGATCCGGTGGAAGCACGTCCGCAGCGAGGTAATTAACGATGTCAGCATACCAAGGTAATGTGACTTGGGCATAGACGGCTTCTACGGCTTTTTCGAATTCTGGATCTTCCGAGATTGAATTGGGTGTGTCACTTTCTAGTTTGGCTATCAGACGTTCGTACGGGAAATCGTCATTTATCGGTACTGGTTCATGTTTGATGCCTTCTATTCGGGATAAGTGATCCGTAACAATGTTCTCGGTTCCTTTCTTATCTTTGATTTCTAAGTCAAACTCTTGTAATAACAGGATCCATCTCAATAGTCTTGGTTTGGCATCCTTTTTGCTTATTAGGTACCTTATGGCAGCGTGGTCTGTGTATATGATAATTTTTGCTCCTACTAAGTAAGAACGGAATTTGTCAAGCGCAAATATAACTGCTAGAAGTTCCTTTTCTGTGGTAGCGTAGTTCATTTGGGCAGGATCTAAGGTTCTACTGGCATAGTAGATAGCATGGAGTTTCTTGTCCTTCCTTTGTCCTAGAACTGCGCCTACAATATAATCACTCACATCGCACATGATTTCGAACGGTAGTCGCCAATCTGGTGGTTGCATGATCGGTGCGGTGATAAGGGCTGATTTCAATGTTTCGAATGCTTTTAAACAGTCGTCGTCGAAGACGAACTCAACATCTTTCATTAACAGGCCGGTCATAGGTTTTGTGATTTTCGAGAAATCTTTTATAAATCTTCTGTAGAAACAGGCATGTCCTAGAAAACTCCGTATTTCTCGTACGGATTTTGGAGGTTGGAGATCTTTTATAATCTCTATTTTAGCTTTGTCTACCTCGATTCCTCTATCTGATATGACGTGTCCTAGAGCTATTCCTTGTCGGACCATAAAATGGCATTTTTCCCAATTTAGGACGAGGTTTACTTTTACGCAACGTTCTAATACCATTTCTAAGTTTTGTAGGCATCCTTCAAAACTTTGTCCACATACCGAGAAATCGTCCATAAATACTTCCATGATGTCGTCAATGAAATCTGCAAAGATTGCCATCATGCATCTTTGGAAGGTTGCTGGAGCGTTATAGAGTCCAAACGGCATTCGGCGGTAAGCAAAAGTACCATAAGGACAGGTGAATGTAGTATTTTCTTGGTCATCAGGATGGATGGGAATTTGGAAGAATCCTGAGTAACCATCTAGATAGCAGAAATATGAATGTTTGGCTAATCTTTCCAACATTTGGTCTATGAAGGGTAACGGGAAGTGATCTTTGCGCGTAGCCTTGTTAAGCTTTCTATAGTCAATGCACATCCTACTTCCAGTCACGACTCTTTTTGTTATTGATTCGCCTTTTTCGTTTTTAACTACTGTGACTCCTCCTTTCTTCGGTACGACATGAACTGGGCTGACCCATTCACTATCGGAGATCGGATAGATGATTCCTGCATCTAGCAATTTCTTTACTTCATCTCTGACTACAGTGCTCAGGATGGGGTTCAGTCTTCTCTGATGCTCTCGAGAGGTTTTAGAGTCTTCCTCTATTGTAATTCGATGCATACAGATCGAAGGGCTTATACCTTTTAGATCGCTTATGTTATAGCCTAACGCGGTGGGGTACTTCTTTAGGACTTCTAATAGCTTTTCGGTTTCTGGTTGTCCTAAGTCGGCGTTGACTATCACTGGTCTTTTTAGTTCATCGTCTAGAAATTCATATCTGAGGTTTTTGGGTAGTGTTTTGAGTTCTAAAGATGGGTTCTTTGGACCTGGCATATGGTTTGGGGTCAGTGTTAAGCTTTCGCTTAGGCTGTTGTCTTTATACGGTTTACGCCAATTATCGTCTTCAGAAATATCGGGTATTTGAATCTTTATTATTTCTGAATACGTGGTCTCTTCATTTTCAAGTTCTCTTATGCATTCGTCGATTTCGTCTACTAAATAGCAGGTATCGTCTATTGCTGGTGCTTGTAAGAACTTGGTGAGAATGAACTCTATCTTTTCTTCTCCTACTTCGAATGTTAGCCTTCCTTTCTTCACGTCTATAATAGCTCCGGCTGTAGCTAAGAACGGTCTTCCTAGGATAATTAGGGTTACAGTGTCCTCCTTGATGTCCATGATTATGAAGTCGGTTGGAATGTAGAATTGTCCTATGCGTACTGGAACGTTTTCCAGTATTCCGACTGGGTATTTTACTGATCTGTCAGCTAATTGTATGGACATTTTGGTTGGTCTGAGGTCTCCCATATTCAGCTTTTTGCATATAGATAAGGGCGTAACACTGATACTGGCTCCTAAATCGCATAGAGCTTTGTCTATTACGAACTTTCCTATGACGCAGGGTATGGAGAAACTACCTGGGTCTTTTAATTTAGGAGGCATGCAGTTTTGAATAATAGCGCTACACTCTGTAGTAAGTGTAACTGTTTCATTATCCTCGATTTTTCTCTTATTCGACAGGATTTCTTTGAGAAACTTAGCGTATGACGGCATTTGAGTTATCACTTATGTAAAAGGAATAGTAATATTCAGCTGTTTAAGGAGCTCTACAAATTTCTTAAACTGTCCTGAAGTTTTGGAGTTTATTAATCTTTGAGGGTAAGGAATAGGTGGTTTATATGGCGCTGGAGGTGCTTGAGTTTTTTCACTTGCGGTATCCTCCTTCTCGTTGTCCTCCTTCTTCTCTAACTCGGATTCCTTTTCTGCTTGTTCAGTTGGTTTTTGTTGCATGGCTGAGTTTTCGGTCCTCGGATCGATCGGTTCGTCCAATTCTTTTCCACTTCTTAGTATCACAACATTTGCTTGGCCTTTTGGATTCTGTTCGGGTTGTCCAGGAAATGTGCCAGCAGGTGCGGCAGCAGAGGCTTGTTGTTGAGCCACTTGTGTTATCTGTGTTTCTAACATTTTGTTGTGGGTGGCTAAAGCGTCTACTTTTCCTGTCAACTGTTTAATTTGTTCGCTAGTGTGTATGTTTTGATTCAGGAATTCTTTGTTTGTTTGAGCTTGAGTTGCTATGAAATTTTCCATCATCAATTCGAGGTTGGATTTCCTAGGTGCATTCTGAGCAGCTGGTTTTTGATATCCTTGCGGAGCAGTAGGCATTTGCAATGCATTTTCGCTTTTGTAAGAAAAGTTTGGATGATTTCGCCAACCTGGGTTGTAGGTATTTGCGTAGGGATTTCCTTGAGCATAATTTACCTGGTCTGGTGGGATTCCGGCTAGCAATGGGCATTCGGGTGCATTATGAGTGGTGCTTCCGCATAACTCGCAATTTGGAGTTACTGCAGCGACAGTTGCAGTGGGGTTAACGGTCAGACTATCGATCTTCTATGCTAGAGCATCTACTTTAGCATTGAACTTTTCAAGGCTGCTGATCTCGTACATCCCACCTTTCGCTGTGGTTTTCTCTATTGGAGTGCGTTCACCTCCCCATTGGCAATGGTTTTGTGACATGTTTTCTATTAATTGATAGGCTTCATCGTATGGCTTATCCATAAGTGCACCGCCCGCGGCAGTGTCTATTGTCAATCTAATATTGTATAGAAGCCCATTATAGAAAGTATGGATTGTCACCCAGTCTTCTAGACCGTGGTGAGGACATTTTCTCATCATGTCTTTGAATCGTTCCCATGCTTCGTAAAGAGATTCAGTATCTTTCTGTCGAAATCCGTTGATTTGAGCTCTAAGCATAGCAGTTTTGCTTGGCGGAAAATATCTCGTTAAGAAGACGTTCTTCAATTGCTTCCACGTTGTAACGGAGTTGGATGGTAATGATTGTAACCATGTCCATGCTCTGTCTCTAAGAGAGAATGGGAAAAGACGAAGTCTTATCGCGTCTGGAGTTACTCCATTTTCTTTCACTGTGTCTGCGTATTGTACAAACTTCGTTAGATGTTCGTTCGGATCCTCAGTTGCGTTTCCTGAGAATTGGTTTTGTTGTACAGCCGACAGCAATGATGGTTTCAGCTCAAAATCATTTCGGGTAATAGCTGGGGCAGCAATGCTACTTCTAGGCTCCATCTGAGAGGGTGTAGCATATGCCTTCAGCGGTTTGTTTGGAGGTCCTTCAGCCATCTCTGGTTCTTCTTCTTCTGATTTGGGAATGGGAGTGAGAGGTTCGGGAGTGTTATGTTTGAGTTGTTTGAGTTGGTACTCAATGATTCTACTTCTTAAATGTAAGAAGCGTTCTAGTTCTGCAACTGAAGGTTTTACGATATCGCTTTGTGGGCGATTTCTTGGCATACAATCGACAGAACTAGCAAAGGAAAAATGAAAATTGTTAACCTAGTCTATACGGCGTAACAGAAGGTTACACTATTGACTAAACGGGTCCCCGGCAATGGCGCCAAAAACTTGATCGCGACTTTCTATGTCTAATACAACCTAACTGCAAGTGCACAGTCTATCGCGTAGTAATAATAGATATCGATCCCACAGGGACTCGTAATCAAACTAGTGTTCTCGGGAGTTACTATGTTTAGCTAGGTAGAATATGTTTAAGGGAATAAGATTGTCACTAAAAGGGAACTAAGAATACTATTTAGATTATAATTGATTGAATCGATACGTAGTAATTGTGTTCTTCAGGGATTTGATAAGTTACTGGTGTATGAAATAATTTTCAAAGTTTATTTAAGCAGAAAATGGAGATTTGAAGACTCTCGCCTCACAATGGTTATTGACGCTAATCATAATCCTAAGGGCCAAACGTACACTTTCGTATCCCGTTCAGGGTTAAAATTATTTTTTGGAAATCTCTAAGTTCTAATTCATTTTAAAGTGCTTTCGCTGTTATTAAAATAAATGACTGGTGTTTACTATCTGACCTTACCGCAGCTTTCGCTTGTTGGTTCGTATCTTAATTAATTTCCCACTTTCGTGGCAAAACTACTTTTAAATAAGTTCTCGCTTTCGCGACGAAGTTTATTCAGTGAATCAATTTTAAACACTCAGACCATAAATTACTTTTTTGAAAAGAAAGTTTTTCAACCAGTTGTTATCAAATCCCATTCGAATTATTACTACATATCGATTACCTAAGTTTAGCTAGACATGGATTTGGGAAAGATAAAACATAAATCAAAATAATAAATAATGATTTGCATTATAATAAAACTGAAATCGATTGAAATGAGAAACCTGTAAATATGCCAATTGGCCTTTGGGCAGATCCTCCACAAATGTTGGCAGGATTCTGATCTCTAATGCCAATTTGATCGTACAGTACAAGTAGAAATTATAGAAGAATGGAAAATGGAATACAGGAAAGGTAAAGAGAAACAAATAAGAATATAAAACTGGAAAATATGCTCTGGAAATAAATTCGGCAGCACTTCGTGGTATGAATGCAGCACTTTTTCTGAAGTCCCCTGCTTCCCTTTTTATAGAAGTGGAATCCCAACGGTTATCACTGAAGATGATGGACTTTGAGGCAGATAATTTAGGGAGTAGTGGTTCACTCTGTGGGAATTGGAACCGATTCTTTGACGTGTAATCTGAGTGGGGCGTTTTTGCCTGCATGACGGTCGTCACCCGTGTGACGGTCGTCATGAAGCTGTGACGGTTGTCACATCAGCAAAAACAGCTTCCTGCGCTTTTCATTGTGTTTTCACTCCTTTTTCGTCCATATTTCATCTGAGATTGCTTCTTTTCTTCATGTTGCCTTGTTTAGACGTGATCGTTGAATACCTGCAAAACGTCAGACAAATACACGGAAATAACCCGAAATCGGATCGAAAACGGTTAGACTTTAGTTGAATTATGCATAAAAATATCTATATGATTTCGTGTTATCAGAAGCCCTAAGAGGAATCTTGATTTTCGGATGAGGATCATCAAAAGACAGGACCTTCTTTTCTAGCAAATCTCTGACAATGCTCTTGAACGCGTAACAACCTTCCAAATCGTGACCAGGCGCACCCTCATGAAATAAATAATGAGCGGCGGTGTCGTAGTTAGCTGGCAAAGGATTAGGCCGTGGACCCATAGCTCTAGTGGTAATCAAACCTCGTTGCACTAAGTAAGGATACAACTCGGTGAAGGTCACCAGAATCGGAGGACAAGGCTTGTATTGTCTCTTATTCAGACCATTCTGATGAGGTGCTTGCTTCTTAGGCTGTGGATTGGCAAGGGCGTTGGGCGCTCGTTGACAGCTGACAGGAGCTTGTGCCGGCTGATGAACAGGATGTTGCTAATATCCCAGATGGTGATAGACCGGAGCCGATCGCACAGACTGATAGGTAGGAAATTGAGGACTGAAAGGAGGTGCAACAGTAGCTACATAGGGTTGTTGAGCATACTGAACCGGATAACCTTGAACATAACTCTGCTGATGTTGATTCCTCGGACGTGTAGGTCCTTTATAATGGTCAAAGCTCGGAGTTTTGCACTTCGGAGGAGTAACTCGTCGGATTGGTTGAGCAATGCTGCGATGCACCAAACTGGATTGAGGATTCTGAGGAGGTATGTTCTCGACAGTAACAGTTGGTTGAGGATCCACAACAGTATTGGTAATCTTAGAAACAACAGTAGGTTGATTATCCATCTTCACCTTAAGGGTTTGCAGCACCTCTATAATCTGCCCACACTTCCTCGAAGATCTTCGAGTTCATGGCTGACACGGTCGATCTCTTGAGCTTGTTCTTCCATCCTTTTTCGAGCTTGGGTTCTAGTGTTGTACTGATGTGGAGGACCCAGGGTGACGAAACTGGAAGGCGAAGGAACCGAGAATGAGAAACCGGGAGACATATGCGATGCAAAAATATGATGCTAAGATGCAAAATGATTTTCATGGAATTTCGATATTTACGAATATTGCGGAATAACGAAGAAATTTTATTTTATTAATTTGCAAAACTGGATTACAAATAATATTCTTAAAAGAAAGTCTTAATGAAAATAGCTAAATAAAGGCTACTAATGACCCTAAGGAAGCAACGTCCACAACTTCAAGGAGTAGGTGGACATTCGGAGGAAAATAAATCCTCGTAGATTCTCCTCTTCTTGTAGGAGAGTACTTCTTTATTCTTTGACTGAAGCTGTTTCTGAAGTTCCTCGTACTCACTGTCCATCACATGGTATTTGTTCTTCCATGTTTCTGCTTCATGTTGAGCTTTCTTCAAAGCGATCTTCAATGTTTCAGCCTCGGACATGAAATATTGGTCAGGTTCCTCTCTCGGAGGCAAAGGATCTTGGCGAGGATAGGGCATCTTCAATTTCATAGCTCTTTCTCGGACCCACTAAAGATAAGGCTCTATGGAAATGAAATTTGGCCTACCCAAACTTTCTCGACCTTTCCTATGCAAGTGTCCCCAAGAAGATATAATTTGATCTTGAAGCTCTTTGTTGACTTCGAAGAAGATCTTCTCTACGTAGATACTTTTAGGCAGTTCTTTCAAGGAATACCCTAACTGCTGGCGAGCTAGGACTGGATTGTAGCTAATTCCTCCATTAAAACTGAGTAAAGGCATGCTAGCGAAGTCTCCACAACCATCAATGACTATTATTCCATTGTACATGCGATTATACCAATCAATATCAGAGTGAGTTAAGGCCATAACCCTTTGTGACCAACGTCCTTGAGTGGGACTCCAAAAAGGACCGGACTTAGGCAAGTGCGAAATAAACCACTTGTACAATAATGACACACAACAGGTAATCACCCCTCCACCATGGAGGTTTCGGAGGTGGACTGAATGATAAGTATTACCCAATAAGGTTGGTACTGGATTCCTTTGCATGAAAATCTTGATGGCATTAAGGTCTACAAATCCTTCAAAATTAGGGAAAAACAACACTCCATAGATAAGCAAAGCAAGGATCGTCTCAAAGGTAGGCATACTCAAATGATCGACATAATATTGGGCTTTCTCCATCAGGAACTTCGTAGGTAACCCAAAAATTTCACCTTTATGCGTCATATTCTCCTTAATGTCAGATACCTTCAAACATGTGGTTTTAGCAATATCCTGTTCTTTAGGGTCATTCTCCAAGAAAGAGAAAGGAATCTTATCCAAAATAGGCAGTCCTACAAGCTGAGAATATTCCTCCAAAGTAGGTAATAGCTGATAATCGGGGAATGTGAAGCAATGGTAGTCAGGATCATAGAATTGTAGCAAAACCGACAGAAGTCCTTCGTTCACTTTATATTCCAACAGAGATAATAACCTTCCATACCGGTTACAGAATCCTTCTCGATCTTGGACTAAAGATCCTAGCTTCCTTAGGTCATCTAGCTTAGGACTTTTAAAAGTATATTTCACAGTTTTCCTTATATTGTAATCCATAGTATCCTGCGACATTCATAAATAAGGTTTGAATTCCATGAAATGTAATGCAATGTGATATTTCATGGATGCAATGCACATACACAAAGTCCTAGGTTAAAGGTATGTACAAGGAGTTAAGGTCTACCCATCCCCATAGGGTATCTACTAAGGTTAGTTGTACCTGCAGAACAAGGGTTCTAAAGAAGTGCCCAAAGTCATCAGTCCATCCTTCGGATATTATCAACTTTCCGACTAACTCGGGGGTCGATAATATTCTCAAGAGAACCTCTTTTGAGTGTAGTATCGCATAGCAACCATTGTAGGACTACTCCCACATAGTTCCCGCACTACGTCCTATATAAGGCCAAATGGTGTTAAGGTACTACGGTCCCCAATATCACGGACTCCAGTCGAAAATAGTAAAAAATTTCACGACTAACTCGTTCAACCGAACCATTTTCGAAAGGGTCTCAACTGAGTGGTGATTCTCGAGTCAACTTGGTCAGGACTTACTCCCGGCAAGCCTCGTCGAATATCTCACCTTCCTATAATAAGGTCACTCAATTCTGGGTTAGGACTTATCTCACAATAACAGGGTACCCCCCAAGCAAGGCATAATAATAATATATATAAGAGGATAAATAATGAAAAATATCATACAATAAACAAAATAGGGGTAACCCTTAAAAGTTATGGCAATCCCCAGTGAAGTCGCCATTTTCTGTTGCGGTGGAAATAGGATATCAAACTATTAATTAGTTTGAATCACAATTCTTAATTCACAACCGCTCTTTGATTTATCTGAAGGAAAAGGTCAAAAGAGGGAAAACCTATTTTTTCATCGTAAACACAATGCGGGGAGAGACCTAGGTAAGAGGTTGGTTAAGCTTAGGGAAGGTACTAGAACCCTAAACTTCTGTAGTACTCTACAGGAACCTTTTGTTTATTGTATGTCTTTTATTCTTATTTATTATCTGCTTTAATATATATTGAGCTAAGGGATAGAGTGACCTAAAGACCTAAGGGTTAGTCCTAATTTTACTCGACAAGACGTCGCATCTTGTGCCTACGTATCCTGGATAGGGAATGGAATCAGAGTAATCATAGTTCCCCTCGAAAGGGAGGTTAGAAACTTACTGACTGTGGTCAAAGTTTCGATGGGGAACAAGCATTTCTTAAGAAAACGCTTACGTGGAGTGTTGAAACTCCTATTTCTACATTGAGACGTTGAATTGAAATTAGGGTTAAAATTAGGGATTCCACGGCGGGAAACCCTAAAACAGAGTACGGCGACTCTTTGACCTAAAAGCTAGGATAAAGGGTGTTTTCGTCCGCGGCGGGACGCCTAGACTATTAGGGTTTGAACCATTCAAAGGGTTAGGGTTTTTGACTCGGTGGTCAAATAGCTAGACCTAATTCCTTTGGAAGAAAAAATATCGGTAAAATATACAAACATGGAAAAATATTGTACGGCAGAATTAAAATGCTTAAAGTAAGGAAAGTGTCGCGATGATCACTCGCGTAAATTACAAGCTCCAAAAAATGCAAAATAAACCGTGATCATGGCCTCGCACAAATTACATTCATGCCAAAACGAACAAATGAAGTAATAATAAGCTGAACAAATGAATTAACAGAGGTTAGATGAAACTAAAACGCTAAACAGAAACTTCATTTCTTTTTGAATTTTTATTGAAAAGAGGAGGATTAGTCTTATGTTTTGATTTTATTGGAAAAAAAGTTTCACTTTTATTTAAAAAAATGGTTTACTTTTAAAATGAAGAAATGGTTATAATTTTAATAAAAGAATGAATTTATTAAGTTATTAAAAAAATATTTTTTACTCACAAGTTTGTTCTTTCAAAAAGGGTCTTTTAAATAAATCTTAAATAAAATAGTTTTTATTCGAAAAATATTTTAGTTAACAATTTTAGTGTTAGTTTATAATACCTAAATGGAAAATAATTTTAGTTTTAAAGTGAGTAAAAAAAATGTGATTTTTATTGTTTTCAAAAAAAGAGGTTTTTAACTTAAAATAGTTTTAATTGAAAAAACTTTAATTAAAAAAACATTTTTTTTATTTACAGTATGTTTTTAAAAAAAATAAAAAATGGTTTAATTTTGAAACAATTTTTAAAAAAAGATCTTAGTGTTCTTTTAAAAACACAACTCATCACCTTTTTAATTACGTTTGTTATATTAACTTGTTTTAACGTTGGTTTACATCATACAAAATAGATTTACTACTGTTATTCTAATCCAAATCTTAATTAAATAAATTAAATTAATAAAATAATTATAAAAGACTAGAAAAAAGAACTTTAACGTGAAACTGGTGTTAAGATTCTCTTAGCGTGATTAAATTAAATTAAGAAGTGAAATGAAAAAAAAATTAAGAATAGAGATATAAAAGGGAAAATGTTGCAATCTGTTTATGGTTCCATGAGAACCTCTCTTCCTCTTCTTGGTCCGCCGTACAACGGCCATTGAAGCAATATCCCTCGAGCTTCATCCTTTCATCTCTTCTGTTTGCATGCTTCGTTTACCCCTAAAAAGCAAACTGAATCAAAACAATGGATGTTAGCTTACAATTTTTAAGTCTTGATTCGTAGAAACCCTTGACGGTTTGCGGGTGAAGCGCGACGGAGGAAATCCGGCTGAGTTTTCCGTTCGTCTCCAGTCGCCGCTGAGAGAGAAGCCGATGATGACTAGAATTGAGGCTCTTGTGTCTGTTTCCCGCCGGTTGTCTTCGGACGGTGGTGAAGGCGACGATCTCGCGGTTCCGATGTGAGCTTTGGTTGCTTCGAAACAATCTTCTTCTTCTTTACGGTTCGATGATGATGAAGCTTCCAATGGCTTCTCTGAGAACCTGGCGATGATGATGAATGAAGATCCCCTTGATCTTTCGAATCTGAGCCGCGATGCAGTTCTTTCCGTGTGAGCCTCCTTTAGGATTTCCCGGATTTATGTCCTCTCGTTTTCGTATCTGAGGATGCTTTTATATCTTGATTTCCTTTGGGCTTTTGAATGTTACTGCGGATGATTTGCCTTCTTTTTCGCGGTTTTGAAGGCTTTCTGTTGTTTGATATTGATTGAGTTTGCTGAGCCTTTTTTGCAGATTTTGAGTTGTAAGTTGTTACTGTTCGTTCGTGGGCTTTTTGGATCCTGATTCGTTCCATTTTGTGGCAATCTTTACGTTGGTTTTGCAAGACTTTCGGAGATTACGGTTTCCAGATTTTTGACTTGTTGGTTGGGCTTTTGTTGCCTTTTTACGGAAAAATTGTTGATGAACTAGTTTGCTTGTCCTAAAGCTCGGAAAGCTGTTGCGAGATTGTTGCTCTTTGGAGCAATTTCTGGAATTTTGTTGCTTTGCATGTTGGATTGAGGTTGCGAAAAAAATGGTTGGATCCGAATGAGAAATTCCTAGAAAAATGTTAAGGTCATGTTTGGCAAAACATTTTTCTGGAAAACTCATATTTCGGATAAGTGCTTTTCTAATAAGCACTTTTCTTGGCAAACCAGCTTTTCTCATAAACACTTTTCCAAAAAGAATTCTTTTTCATCTCTCTCTGGTTGCCTCGAATACTCTCAGATAAGAACAGAAATATTGTCGGTTTTAGCCGTCAGCCGAGAACAAAATCGGGAGCCGGCTTCGGAGTAATCAGTTGCCCTCCCGACACCCGATGATGACAATGTTCTGAGGGTGTCAAAACTAACCGACTAAATTTTATCTGTTTGTTTTGTTTGCAGGTTCGAAAAAATCAGAAGAAACAGAATCGAGACGAAAAAAATCATTTGAAACTTATGACAAAATTTAGAAAAAAAATGCAATTTTTTTTTTAATATTTTTGTAATTTATTTTGTATTTTTTTTGTAAAGAATTAATAATAAAATCTCTAATTTTTTTATTAATCATTTGTTTTCTTTTTTGTAATTTACTTTATATTTTTTTGTTATTTTCGTAACGAACTTTAACTTTATATAATAACATTATCCAATTTTTTAGATTAAACCACATTATTATAAAATAAAAGACATTGTTACAAAAATGAAATGAAAGAACATTATTAGGATGCATGCTTTGGTCTTTTTAAATAAAAAATCAAAATCAAATTAATAAAATCAATGAAAAATCAAATTAGAGGAGAACAAATTTTAATACAATTATTTAAAAATGAGTGAGAACGATATATAAAATTAGTTGAGAACGAAATAAAAAAATTAAAAGGAATTGAAAATAATTTAAAAATGAAATGAAGATAAAATTAAGTTAATTTTGTTATTATTATTATTATTATTATTTATTTTTTGATTTAAAATAAGATGAAAAACAAACACTAAAATTCTATCCTTTTTTATAAATTCAAAATTCGCCCCACTTATCCGACTAATTTCGTCTTTGCCCCGAACTTCCGACTAATCTCTCTGGCAACTTAAACGAACCAATTTTCTTGGAATGGATTCAACTCGTCAACATGAACATATCCTCCAGCTAACTTCAGCCCAAAACTCGAATCGGTTCATTTCCGAATGGCTCGCATCTTTCTCAATCGCACAGTTCCAACTCCCCCTCGGCCCCGACTCACATCAACAACCCAACGGCTCATACTTACTGTCTACAGCTCGAATTTCGTAAATCGACAGCCGGCTGCAAACAAATGACCATTTTACCCTTCATGAACCAAAGAGAGCGCCACATGATATTTTCCTACAAAAATCAACCAACTACACGAACTTGTTAATGACTGGTTAAATTCAGAAATGCAACAGGATGCGAGATGCTTCGAATAATCTTAGGGCAAAATTTGGGGTATTACAATGTGCGTTGTTCCTCTTCATGAATGCTTATTCTTTTTAATAGGATTTCTCCTTCCTTTCAATGTTTTTGAGGTCGACATGTTTAATCATTTATTAATCTCCCCTTCACAAGTGCATCCAATGAGCTAGACTTACATTAAGGTTTTTCAATATTGGTGTGAATACAAGAAGGTGTGCCAACCACGCCACTCTTATTAGAACTCTTCAAAGCACAACGATGCCTCACCCGCCTTGTTTAGGGATTATTTAAGTTTCACCTTAGAATGCTTCATCCCATCACACTCCTTAGTCAGATTTCTTACCGACTTCTACTCTTGAGTAAATGCCTCCTTTGTGGTGGTCAAATAAGCTTTTAGATCATCCACAAACCTTCTAGTATAGGAATGAGCCTCAAAGAGCATTCACGTCATCATCAGGCTCCTCAGCGGGTGGTTTTCCACCATGTTGGACAAACGCTTAGTTCATATCCAACTAACATCATTGAAGTCATTGGAAAAGTCTTCGTGAAAGGGGAGTCAAGCGCTCGTGTATTTCTATATATCAAGCTTCTCGTTCCACAATGATGACATAAAGTTTTTGAGCACCTTAACCCAGATGGGCGGCCCTGCACGGTGCTCGCCCTCTTCCTCCTCATCTTCAAGGTTGGCCGTGACCTTGTCCTTTTAACTAGAAGTCGAAGAAGAACTCCTTACAAACCTCTCTAGATTCGTGGTTTTGAGGGGACAAGTATAAACAATGGTGTTTCCTTTAGCACCCCTTTTGTTTCCTTTAGTGATGAGGCCCCCATATGGCATTTGGACTTTCAATCAGTTTTCCATTATGCTCAGCTTTCTTCTTGGCCAAGCAAGAATTTCTCTTAGAAACTGAAATAGATGACATCTTTTTTTGGAAACAAACAAAAAAAGAACTAAGTAAATGGGGAATGTAAAAGAACCCTAAACTAGAAACATCTACAATAATAAACTTACACAGATACTCATTGATATTACATTGCAGCACGATGGAGAAGTATTATGGTGCACACGAGAACTCTAGAGGCCAAGGCTTTATTTTCTTTATTTTTTCTTCAATATTTTCACTAAGTCTTTATTTCCTCCTTGTGATAGATTTTTGCTATATTCTTCACACTTTGGCATGGCTTTTGCTCGTTAATCTTTCGATTTCATCTGAATTTTCTTGTAAAAATCATGTAATGACGACTGTCATCACAACCCCAAACTTAATCTATTGTTTGTCCTCAAGTAACCTGTCTGCACACTAAACATTTCAATAGAATTAAAATGCTTACCCTTACCAATGAATGTCATCCTTTATTTTTCTTATCAATGTTTCGGCTCCCTGCTTCAATCCAATCAATTCGAAAAAGTTCTTTAGAATATACAAGTAATCAACATGTCTATCATCTCACATATATGAACTCAATTTGACAAGGTAATCACTCAATCAGTATACAAAATAATTTAACACTGAACTTGTAAAATTTATAATTGAATCAATCAAAATCACATTTAAACACACACTTTTGAGGTCTTTTTAAGGTTGTAATGTGGCTTATGTTTAGGTAGATTAATTTAGGATAGTAGGTTTAAACCTTTAGAGTTAAGTACTTTGTTGTCCTAATGTTATCTGCTTCCTTTCATATCATTTTTTTCTTATTCACTCGATACAAGAGAATGCATATTGTTGGTCTTTTTTCATAATTTTTTTTCTTTTTGACCAATTTCTCTAGTATCCCAACCCCAAACTTATTTATTTCTAATTTTCAAGAGCAACCCCAAACTTATTCTTTTGCATCAGACAAGCAAAAAAATTACTTATAAATAACTCCAAAGAGGGTGGAAATAATTTATCTTTCAAGTCAAATGGCTATATAGTAAGGGTTATCATCGAAAGAATGTTTTAGGCTCAAAGTGGTTAAACAAAGAATATTATCATATTGAAATAGGGTAGCTTAAAAGGCTCAGAGTTTTCACTACCAACTGCCTCAGTAAGCATTTATCAGACCAATAGACTCAAATTAGAAATAATACAAATTCTAGAAAATGACTAATGTACGAATACTCTCATAAGAAGGAAAAGTAAACAGTGGAAATATTTGGCTCAAACCTTACTAGCTAAGGTATTTAGAGATTAGTTACAAGTAGTATGTTTCCCTTTTCTTCATTAACATTCAATCTGCACAGAAACTCCAATGTTGATCTCTTTTGTTCATTATTTTTCTAGTGACGTTTTCTTTTATTTTTCATACCGGTACTGATAAAGTAGCAAACTAAAACTGAAAAAAAACAACAGAAGTGTATCACCCTAATTTTTTACCTTAATATCTCGTCTCCTTGTGCATTTTCTTGCATATCATCTAGGTCCACCATATGTGCGTAGCTAACCATTTTAATCGCTTGTTTGTGTTGTTTGTGAAGATGGGTTACTGCTGAAAGTTCAAGAAGCCATGAAGGCTTTATGTGCGTCTTTTTATCTCCTACAGGTTGTGTTGAATTATTGTGGAAACGGTTACCCTCATACCTGATTTCGTAGCCAATATGAGGTTTTCTACCCGTGATTTCTCAGAGGTTTCAAAGTTGCTCATTCAAGGGGTTGGTTAGAATTTTGTGGCATTTGGCATTATCATTAGCATCCTCCTTTGCATTGGATTTCCTAAGCAAGACTTGTCGCATACATGAAGCTTTTCTCTTGAAAGGTGGATATCTCTTATTGGAGATCAATATCCCTCAAAATAGTGAAGTTTGATAAACATCTGGAATAAGGATTTAGCAAAGAACAGTAAGATGAGGTTATAATTCCATCCTGTACAAAAAAACTTGGTTTCGATTCACTATTTTCTATGAAGTTCAAAGTCCTAATTCTATTTAAAATTACTAGAGCTCAAGCTCAAAGTATACGATTAGGATGTATCATTTTTAAAACCCATACTTACGGTTTATGGGAAGAAGTCTCGTTGAAGTCAAAAAATTTATGAGGTGGCTTTGTGATTTACATAGATTATTATGATCAAATGTGAAGTTTAGTCTTGTTTTAAATTGAGTAGAGCACCTCCCATACATTCAAGTTTTGGGTTGGATCTAGGCCAATGCATCAAGGATCCTCCAAAAGCGGTTTGCATATTTGTATGAGGTTCACGTTTCGTTTCTAAAATGTTAAGGTCCAAACGACTCAAGTGAAAATCTTCAGCACCCTTTTCAAATTTTGATATTAACGTTCATAATTTGAATTATATCCGGAATTTATTTTGTTTATGCTTGAGTTTGAAAGTTGCTTGTAAGATTCGAGTTAACTCGAATTGTTGAAGGGAATTTAGACCTCATTTCAAAAGAGAAATAACGCAAATTGTTATTTCTGTCAAGATGTTCCTCAATACAAGTCAATGAACAAGCTATGTGCAAGCACTTCCACAGTTCTAATATTTACTGGTAAAGTCTCAAAAAAAAGAATGAAATGAAAACGAGGAAAAGTATTCACAAATGACCATTACATAATTATAGTGTTCCTAAACCCAAACCAATTTGGTGCATTGAGTTTCATTACAAGAAACACAATAGTTCCTATTGTGTTATACTCTCCCAAATGAGACGTTTTTGGACTTGACAACAGAAGAATTTGTGTTTCACACTGAGCGTAGGAGACCGTCAGTGGGCTTCTCCGTACCTAATCAAAACCTGCAAAATCCTGCGTACAAAAACACTAAGAACAATTAGTAACTTGCAAGAATCAAGAAAAAGAAAATGACATTGGATTTTTTTACAGCCCTGAGATTCAAGATCATCATTGGGAAAACTCAAACAGCCAGAAGGGCAACAATAATTCGCCGCCAAACTTCTGTCCCAAACAAGAAAAACCAGCAACAATGTCGAACCAAACAATATCCAAAGCGTCAAAGCAACGATTCAGATTTAACATCATCATCACTTTAATTTCAAAACCATTCCCAACAGCATCAAACCAAACCAAGGAAATATCTGACCAATGTCCTAAAAAAGAGAAGATAAAGATTCAAGAGAAAAATGGAATTTCGTCCCAAAAGAATAAAGAAACGATTTTTTCTTCCCAACATAATCCAACACGGTTCAGAAATTTCCAAAACATGTCCCCAACAGAGCAAACCAAACATGGAAAGTTCATCAATGAGGATCCCAAAATGGTTCAAGACAGCAAAACAACACAGCCATCAAAAGCCAAAATCGAAAATGGAAGTTCCCAAACACTTAAAAACTTTCCAAAACAGCCCAAATGGAAAATGGAAAATCATAAATCTGTTCCCAACATGTTCAAGTTAAAAAGGAAAGTTATTTAAGGCTTTTTCAAATTGTTTTGGAAAACACATTATAAAAGAAGAACGAAAACCATCACAAAGAGGGGGGGGGGGGCGAAAAACTCGAAGAACAAAAAAATCATCACCGATCCTCAAAAACTCACAAAAAATCTCAGAGTTCCACAAACCCAAATTTGTAACACCCAAAAGATCTCAGAGAAACCTCATCACCGATCTTTACACAAAAGGATTCATCACAGCCGTAGAAACATTCACAGATCCGAAACCCTCAAACGAGAGGAAGATCAACGAAACCGTCAAAACCCCAAATCCATCGCAAAACTCAACAAGCTCAACAAATCCATCAACAAAGATCCACGAAAACCACAAAAAAGCTCAGAACACATTCGGTTCACCATTGCCACCTCCATCACGAAACCATTTAGGGTAAAACTTTTTGCTCTAACATTTAGTTTCAGTTTTTTGTTGCTAACAGGTTGGAGAAGAAGATAAATCGCGTGTCAGCAAGAAGAAGGAGAGGTTAGTAGAAGAAAGGAAGAGCTTCGTCAGAAGAAGAAGGGAGAGCAGCGCGAGAAGAAGAGAGAATCTGAGGGAGGCGCCGTTTGATGCCCTTCAGAAACTAGGGTTTCACTCGAGACCCTTCTTTCCCCTCCTTTTACTTGTTTGGACCAACCCGGATTGGGTCCCGGGGATTCATCACCCAGGCCCAACCCATTTTTTATTATTATTTATTTTTAGTTTTTTTATTTATTCTATTTTTATGTAATATAAATATAAATAAACAATACTAACCCACTAACTTTTTTAATTAATTTATAAAATCTGAATTAATTTAAAAAATAAGAAAAAAAACAAAAAATAATAATATAAAAAATATTTATTTGGTTTAATTTTTAAATTTAGTTAAGTTTTAAATAAATTAAAAATTAGAATTAGTAATTTTAATATAAAATGTTTAGATTAGATTAAAATTTAATTTTCTTTTTTCTTAATAAATTAAAAAACCCATAAAAAATATTTATTTAAATCTAACAAAAACTCAAAAAACTTTTTTTTCTTTAATCTAATTTAAGTTTATTAATTTAACTTTCTTTAGATAATTTTAGGACTTTTTAAGTTAATTAATTTACTCTAATTTCTCACAAAACAACCAAAAACAATTTAATTTCTCCAATTCGCCACTTTCCTCCAATCCATTTCTAACATCATGCCTCATTATCCATTCAAATTTAACTCAATTTCTAATTGTTCATTGTACATTATCTACATTTCACTATCTCATGCTTATCAATTATCATTTGTTTTACTTTTTCCATTTACCTATGTCCAAAGGAAGAACCTGCGCATGACTTCATAAGTCGTGCATATTGCACCTCATATGTATCATTACTCCTCGCTTAATCATTGATCCTTCTCAAGTTGATCAGCTTAAGTTTAGATCCTACCCCATAAGGAGGACCTTTATTTTTCCTTTTACAACATAGATAAACCATCTTATATTCAATTCAATCAATTTATTCTCCCCACAAGAGAATTAAACGTTAGTCATCTTGACAACCGAGATATAATTCTCCTGCCCCATAACAATATTATCGAGAGATATAAGATCTTTTCTGCTTGAGGGAGATAGTGGCATACTCGTCGATGAAATCCGAGTGTTTGAGCCCTTCTCTCAAGATGATGCAAAGACCATCTCCTACAAGTTGTGGTGGTTAAGTCGAGTGTTTTCCCTTAAGATGACGACTCGTCTTTTCTCCTAGAATCAATCAACAAGCTTTATCCCTTTGGAACTTTGACCAACAGTCAATGATTCCTCAAACCCTTTTAGGGGAACTACAAATACTCTGATTTTATTCCCGTCAGGATATGTAGGCACAAGATGCGATTTCTTGGCGAATATACTTAGAAATAAACCACTAGATCTTTTATCCTTAAGCAAATAACCCTTAGCAATAAACACACATAAAACAAGAGGTTCCTGTAGAGTACTACAGAAACTTAGGATGCTATCACCTTCTCTAAGTTTAACCAACCCTCGTACCTAAACTCTCTAGCTTTTGCATTTGCATTGCATTGTGGGTAATTCAATCTTTTTCCCTTCCTTTGGAAAAATTAAAGACCGGTGGTGAACCAATGAATTAAGATTCAAGTTAATTAATAATTTGACATCCAATTCTCACCGCGACAAAAAGCAAACAAGTTTATTAATTTCAAGAAAATAAAAGTATAAAGGGAAGAGCTTTCTTAAGTTTTGGCTAGTACTCTTCCTTGGATCTTAGTAAAAAAACATTAGTAAAACTGAAAAAGGGGAAATTCAAACTCTGATGGGTTGCCTCTCATTAAGAACTTGTTTAAGGTCAAGCATCAAAGGAACCTTCTTTGATGCATTTTTAATTCCTCCATAGATCCTCAATTTATTTCCTTTCACAACAAATGTGTGTACATCTTCTGGATCAGTTAATTGTATTTCGCAACCTACAAAAAATTTATTCACAATAAAAGGACCAGAACTTCTAAAGTTTAATTTGCTTAGAAAAACTTTCCGATGAGACTTTAAACTACCTCTTGTCCTACTGAAATCCTTTCTTTACCATTTTCTTTCCATCTGGGTTTTTCAGTTTTTCTTTCATCATGTTTACTTGGTAACACTGAGGATTTTCCTTATGGTGCTTTATTGCTTCAAACACATTGAAGGAAACTTTATCCTCGTTAAATATTAGTATCAATTCTCTCAATGCTACATCAATGAGAGATTTACATACTGCTAAAAAAGGTCTTCCCAATAGTAATGGTATTTTGGAATCTTCAAGCATTTTAAGAATTACAAAATCAGCTGGAAAAATAGCCCATCAACCCTAACAAGGAAATCTTCAAGAACTCCATATGGATATGTAATTGAGTGATCAAATAGTGTTAAGGTCATTTGCGTTGGCTTTGGTTCACCATGTTTTAGATTTCTCATCATGGATAATGAAATTAGGTTAATATTAGCTCCTAAATCACATAAGGCATGACCAATAGTTAGTGAACCAATGAAAAAAGGAATAGTAAACCTACTTGAATCAGTGAGTTTTGGTGGAAGCTTCCTCTAGATAATTCAGTTGTACTCTTTCACTAAAGCGATGTTTTCATCATGCTTCAAATTTCTCTTTCCCGACAAGATCTCTTTCATGAACTTAGCATAAACAGACGTCTGTTAGAGGACTTCACAAAATGGAATATTGACTTGTATCTTGTTTAACATATCCTTAAAATTTTTAAACCGACTCACTTCCTTCTCCATTTTAGGTATCTTTTTCAGAATCGGATAAGGTGGTTAATGTAATCGGGTGGTTCAGGGTTGGGTTCATTCAAGATTTATTTCTTGGTCATTCTAAAGGGTGAATTTTTATCAATGAATTGATCAATGGTGTATCCTCTATCATCATTGTTATTCTCCCTTTTTCCCTTAAAATGTTTCTCAACCTCCTTCTCAACTACCACTTCCTTGCCACTCTCTTGCTAAATGTGACTCAATTCTTTCTTTTCTGCACCAACTGTTAGTTCCGACGTCACTACTCTATTTCTTAACTCGATGGATTGTCACATTTCATTTTTTGGGTTATCTACGGTATTACTTATAAATCTCCCATTTGAACTAGCTTGAGCTGCCATTTGTCGAGAAAATTTACCAATTTGCATCTCTAAGTTCTTAATGGATGCCTCAATGTTCTTGTTCAATAGGATCTGATTTTATGCCATCTATGGTTGAGTCTTAACCATGTTATCTTGAGACTTGTTTACTTGCTCAAAGCTTGCTTGAGCAGCCTTCATGAAATTTTACAATGTCTCTTCAAGAGGTGATGGTTGCATGGATGTGCTTGAAGAGTTCGTTGAACACCTTGGTTAGCATTCAAAGTTTGATTTTTGCTCCACTTAAAGTTCGAATGATATTTCAAACCTGGATTGTAGGTGTTAAAATACAAATTATTCTTCTAAAATTATCATGTTTAACTTTCGCACTCTCAACCTCTATCATACAATTACCATTTGCATGTTCTTCCCCATAACAATCACACTTAAGCGTTTGAATCTAACTAACATTTGCACATGCTATTTGGGATGCGGCTTATTGTTTAGACAATTCCTCCATTTGAGCTAATAATGATGTATGAAAGTCAACTACATGAATACCTTTTGATTTCACCAATCGTTCACTTGAGCAATACTCATTTTGATACATATTCTTGATTAATGTTTTCAACTATTCATTTATCTTTGCCTTCAAGGTACCTCCACCCGAGGCATCGAGAAGTATTCTTGTTTGAACCTTTAATCCACCAATGAAATGTGACAATTTCTCCATTGCACTCATATTATGATTTGGGCACTTGTGGAGTAACAACTTGAATCTTTCTAATGTATCAGAGAACGATTCGACATCTTCTTGCTAAAAACTAGTAATTGCAGCTTTTCTTTCCACGAACCGAGTGTTTAAGTAATACCACTCTATAAATATGCCCTCTAATTCTTTCCAAGTCTTAATAGTACCATTTGGAATTCATTGTAACCAATCATTTGCGTGACCAATCAAGGAAAAAACAAACAAATGTAATTTTACCCGATCGTCACTAATGTCACTAGACGGTTTGCACATCAAGCATGTCTCGTAGAATTTCACGATATTCTCACAAGGATATCTTATTGGTTGACTGTAGAATGGTTTCTCCTTCAAACCTTAAAGTAAATAATTCTTAATGTCAAAGGTTACCATATTAGCCGGTTGGAATCCTAAGGATGTTTGTCTTGCATCGATCCTCCTACAATAGTTCCCCAATGTTTGTTGTGATGGAATAACCATATCTACTTTCTCTTCTTCTACTTCCTCAGTAACTTGCAGTGCTTCTTATTTTGATATATGAATTGTGCGCATTGTTCTTTCAATTTCAGAGTCAATCAGTATCAGCGTTGAATCAATACCTCGCATAAACAAACAAGAAATACTTTAGTAGCGCCACACCAAACAGAATAGAATAAAAGTATAAATAAATATAAAAACTAAAATTAAAAATTAAATTGCAAAATCAAAAACTAAAAATAAACTACAAAAATTTAAAGCTAAAAGCGTCGCATTAAATTTCCTGGTTGAAATCAACAATCCGCGGGACGCTAAATACTAGATGATCTTTCAGCAGGTGTACTGATAGTGTCAAAGTATTAATTAAAAAGACCGTATCCAATGGGATTTTTATTTTACAAAGTAACTATGTGTGAATTAAAATAATAACAGCTGGATTTTTATTTTATTTTATCAGGTTATAAAACAAGAACGAGAAAACTAAGAGAATAAAATTCAAGATGAGAAAAGCGATTAAGTCTTTTATATCAAATACCCTTATTATACTTGTTGATGAACCATGTACTTATTGAATTGCAATCAAATTATTATCTTACTGTGAACTAACAAGACCATTGCACCAAATTCCTTGGAGTACAACTCATTAATTTACACAATAATTTCCTAATTCCTTAGGCCAATTCAGAGTTAAATTAGGTGTTCTATGTGCGTTAGTTCAAAAGCAATAACTTATACTTACATATTCCTAGTTAATTACTAAGTTGAGTAATTGTCTTATGTCAGATTCGTAAACTAATGGTCAAAAATCTCTACGTCTCTAATATCGATTTGTTCGCTCATCAACGAACAAAAAGCATTAAACTCAAGAAAAATTAAATAAGATAATAATAATAAATATGTTTAATAAATCTTAAACAAACATATGATCCAACAGAGTAATAATAAGGTTCATCTCAAAAAAAGACTTAATCTAGAGAAACTTAGCTACTCATTGATAAATAAATAAATACCATGAGTTGATAAGTCTTCATCATCAAAATCTATGGAAAATAGCTCTCCGAGGACTCTAATGCTCTCAAAATTCTCCTCTTGAATATTCATATTCATATTTGTCACTTTATCTTTTGGTTTCAGAACCTTTCCAAAAGTTAGCAAAAATGCCTTTAAATAACAATTCATGCGCGTCACTAAAAGCACGTCATCGCACTACAATACTTCTTTATCGCTCTGTGATGTGACATCATTGTGCCTACAATATTAGCATCATGCGTGCGAGAATTCCACATGCCAAAGCTTTGTTTTCTTCACTTTTTCTGCAATACTTTCACCAAGTCTTTATTTCTTCCTTGTTATAGATTTTTTCTTAATTCTTCATACTTTGACATGGGTTTTGCTCGTTAATCTTACGATTTCATCTAAGTTTTCTCGTAAAAATCATGTAATGATGATTTTCATCCCTCATCAATCTTGATATAATTCCCCTGGTTGAGCTCCACCATTTCTAGAAGCTCATGATGGAGAACTCGTTCAGAAAGATAGATACTTCCCTTTCTGTGATGGTGAGATGTTCATAATCGAAGCCAGTAATGGCCACTGAGTCCTTAGTCTAGCATAGAGGGAAACAATAAGTTTCATCCTCTTTAGTTGTAATCATAGAGGCGACATCTCGCCCCATCACTCTCACAAACCTGACCTTTCAGTTTTTGTAGTGGTTGGAATAAGGCTTAAACAAGGTCCTTTCCGCCAATGCACCTAGGGTCACCCAACCTCCTTTCAACCTGGTCTTATTACCATAGAAGGAGAAAAAATCCATATCATATGGTTGACATTCAGACATTGGCATATGATTTTAAATGCCCTAATAAAGACCCAACAATTTAGCAAAATTGAGAGGGAACAACATTTATAGTCACATGGAAGAACCTCTAATTCAAATAAGGTAAAATAAATTAAGACCCCTAAGTCTTGGACAACTAAAAAATGCAAGTACAATAAGGGTTGAGTGAGTCGGGCAGGGCAGTCATGATGAGCCATTCCTCTTCATATAAGGGCTCCAGAATGACATTGCCCTCATCTCCCATGCCAAAAAGGTTGATGTGTCTCCATAAAGAGGTTACTATTTTCGTGGAGATATGGTGGGTCTCAAAGTCCTCGATGATTGTATGCTTAGGAGTGCTTTCCATCATTGACTGCTCAGGATTTCCTAGGAAAGAATGAGAAGAAAAAGTCAATATCGCTGCTAGAATCAGATGTGCTCTTATAACTCCCAAACATCCCCATTTCTAAAAGCCTATATTTGATTATCCCATCCCCTCGCTCAACATTATTCATGCAATGTAAATATAAATCTCTCCGCTTTCTACCTTTAGAAGGTTCTATCACATTTTCATTCTAGTCTAAATTCCTCATAATCTCCTTAATGAAAATGAAAAAGGTGAAGAAAGGGTGAAGGTACAATACCTGTAAGCGAGTAAAAATGAGAACTTCGAGTTTGAAAAAGATGAATAACATGCTCAGAGAAAGAAGAATGTGGTAGCGTGCTTTGAAAATGAGATGAAGTTCTCCTTTTATAAAGTCAGAAGTTAGGTTTATAAAGTTAGAAGGTAGGTCGAGTAGGCAATGATAACCTCTCACTAGGCATTTCCAATAGTTTCTATGAGACCTCTCCACGCCGTTGACACGTGCAGAATCCTAAATCGATTTATCTTCCCAAGGTAACCTCATCATTAGAAGTAGTTAATGTTGCACATGCTAGTGTTAGTGACGCTTGAGGGAATCTCCCCAAGTTTTGCTTGAGGTACTTGACCTAAACTCTATTCGAGGGACTCACCCCACTATGCAAAAGAAGACCTCAGGCAACACTTTTTATTTTTACCTTAGACAACACTTTAAAGTGTTGGTTTAAGTGCATTTTATGCATCACTTTCTATTAGAAATGTTACGTAAGTTCTCTTTATGCAACGCTTTATAGTAAAAGTAATGACAAGGCATCATTAATAGCGTTTTATGTTAGACGCATTGGCATAGGTTATTATTAAGCAACACGGTTTGTTAATAAGCATTGTGTTATATATGTTTTACACAACGATTTTATTTGACTCAAATAATACTTTATATTAGTAAGTGTTGTCTTATATATATTTTAGGTAGGGCATTTATTGATAAGTGCTTACTTAAGACATCTTTAAGCAACACTTGTTTTTTCTAGAATTAAAAGATTTTCCTAGAATATATATAGTTATTAAACAACACAATGAGAGTGATCAACAAAATTTGTCGGCACACCTTGCACATTAGATTTTAACTTTTCCTTTGGAACAAGCTTCATTTCCTCGTAAATGAACAATAAGATTTACTGTGATAAAATTTTCACGCCATCACTAAGTTGATAAAAATCATGATAGAAACTTATAAAAAAAAACATCGATTCATTTTGAGCTACTCACTATTTTATCAAACAATTAACCACTTGTGTTGAACTTTAATGTGGTATAAATCTTAGTATGGCTTGCCATCAATGAAGAAAACCATATTGCAAAACAGAATCAAGCACTTACACGCAAAATAGAAACATCGACATTTACACACATAAAGAATAATGGTTTACATTATCAACAATCAATAATAGTACAATATCATACAGTTACATTAAAGTATGTAGCATTTAACTGGTCCATGTTTGACAGCCAACTACATGCGTACAACAAGTATTTGGACCATTTGACTCCTAAAATAGTTACCAACTACTACATGCCTTGAAGAATATGGCATATGTTAACCTAGATAGCTCTAGAAGCAAGTATTTAAATGGAGCATAAAGGTTTTACTTACAACGTGACATTCTTAAATGCTTCATTTGCCTCTTACTATACAAATTATGAGGAAAAAAAAAAAAAAACACACACACATATATATATATATATATATATATATATATATATATATATATATATATATATATATATATATATATATATATATATATATATATATATATATATATATATATATATATATATATATATATATATATATATATATATATATATATATATATATATATATATATATATATATATATATATATATATATATATATATATATATAAAATAGCTTAAAGTAATTTTAAAAAAATTACTAAGAGTTCAAACACAAAATAATTTGATGCGTGGAGACAAAAAAAATGGTCTAAAACAATAAAGTAATATGTCAAAGTGAAAGCAAAACCACAACAAGTTAAAAGACAAGAACGCGGTCATTTGTTTACATAATTCGATCAAACAATCAATTCTGGGAGATATAGTGGCTCTCTATTTCATTATACTTCTAAAAGTTGTTACAAAAGATTAAAAATGAGCTACAAGAAAAAACTTTATAAGTTGCCACAAACAAAACCCAACTTTTACCCAAATGTTTTCTAATATCTCCAAATCTCAATATACGAATCATATATGGCCAAAGTGTTTAAAACTATTTTTTAATCCCCTTTGTTGTGAAAAATGATGTCTTGAAACAAAGTATAAATTGTTTCTTTATGATCAAGAAACACACAAGGATTAGGGTTAATGGAAAAAGAAGAACAACAACAAGGATTTGTTATAATTGTTATTCTTTACTTTCTCTTTAAATCAGATTACAAGTACTCAAGAATAACAAATAACTTTCTCACCCTAATTACGATTTGCCACGCTTAAGATGAAATACTAGTATGTTCTTTATAATAAAACCTAACATACTAAACTAATGGGCTTTTTAATCATTACCTTACAAGCTAACTTAGGGTACAAGCTAACTTAAGCAATTGGACATAACAAACAGACCCAATTCGACAACTACATACTAGAACACATTTCGACTACAACATATAGATTTTCGACAACAGCGTGTGAGGAGACTTCGATGGCATGTTAAACCTCTATCGACAATACTAGATTTTGATCAAATATCTCACAAATCTCCACCTTGAAACAAACTCTGTAACCTCAAGAAACACACTAGTTTTCTTCACGCAACATTATCAATTGCATACAGTGGAAAAACTTGCATTTGGGCAATGTCTTGGTGATCATATTTGCAGCATTATGATATATCGAAACCTTTAGCACTTGAACTTCTCCACGCTCAATTACTCCTCTGACGAAATACAACATCACATTAATGTGCTTGGTTCGCTCGTGATAGGCTGAATTCTTCGACAGGTGTGTTGCACTTTGACTATTACATTTAACAGTGATAAATTGACCTTAAAGTTGCAGCTCCTTTGCAAAACCTTCAAGCCACAATGCTTTCTTCACAGCTTCAGTTAGGAAGATATATTATGCTTTAATGGTTGATGTTGCGGTGAGAATCGTGATACCAAGCTATTGATTAATTTGAATCTTTAATTCTTAAATTCACAACCGGACTTTAATTTATCCAAGGGAAAGGTCTAAAGAAAGAAAGAACCTTTTGCGCGATGTAACAACAACGCTAAGAGATTCGGGGATCGGGGGTTGGTTATGCATAGGGTAGGTATTTCACATCCTAAACATCTGTAGTACTCTACAGGAACCTTTTGTTTGTTTGTATGCTAAGTTTGCTAAATGTTTGCTATGGATTGGGATTGGGTAAAAGGTGAAGGTAAAAACCTAAGGATAGTTTCTAAGTTTGCTCGCAAAGACATTGCGTCCTCTGCCTACGTATCCTAACTAGGATAGAATTAGAGCAATCGTAGTTCACCTCACTAGGGATGAAGAACACTTGATTATGATCAAGGTTTAGAAGGGAACAAACATTACAATGCTTGTGTATATTTTAAGAAAACTCTCTAGATCTAAGTTGAACACTCAAGAAAGGGAAGTAAGTAATCATCTCCATGATCCTTACATAGAGTTAACAAACTCTATCCTAAGTTCTAATTGAAAGAGCACTCCTAACAAAGGGTAAGCTTCTTAGACTTAAGCAAAGTCCAATGGATAGGTTCTAACTTAACTAAGTGTATGAATGACTTAACAAAGTCAAGGGAGGGTGATGAGCTATCTATGACCCAAAGGTCAATAGAGAGACTTTCCTTTGGAAGGAGAAAGAGGAGGCAACTTGGATGAGAACTAAAGAGTTTCATCACTTGGGGAAAATAAACTTAAGAAAGCATAAACATTCAAACATGATGAATACAAGAGACATGGTTACAACCAAGAATAAACAAGCATATTACAATAAGCAAGAACTTCAAATAGGATGAATGGTTACAACCAAAGCACAGTATAAGGATGTCACAATATCAATGATTTCAATCAAGATAGATGGTCACAACCAAGGCATGCAAGCGTATTACAATAGGCAAGCAAAGATGAGTTCTTACAAGACTAAATGAAAGACTTAAGCATATCTTGACAAAGATGAAGGTAACGACCAATGCAAATAAGTTATAACTTCATGGGGATGGAAATCAAATGAATCAAACATGATGCTCACTAACAAAAGTAATTACAATTACATGCACAAAGGGTTTGACAAAAGCTCACATCAAGCACAACAACAAACTTAAGAAAAATGAATCAAAAGTTTTGAATGATTAGGAAGGTAAAATAACCTAAAAGAAGCATGACCACTTTTTAATGCAAAGTTGTTTTCAAAAATGAAAGATTTAGAATATTCATATACCACATGAAAAAAATATGCACAAATATGAGATATATGCAAAAAGAACCAATAAAAAATAACAAAAATTGATGAAGTCATGATTTTTGGAAATTTAATGACAATTAAATAAAAAACCAAAGGATTTAGTAATTAAAAAGGAGGGAGGCGCTTGGTGGGTGTTGAACCCACCACCTCATGATCAACAGCCCAAAACCTGGCCATTTCAGCTAGAAGCGCGCGAATGATGATTGAGAGAAGAATAAATAGAAGAGTGAAAACAAGGAAAATGTGAAAATAAATAAAAAGGGTTGATCCATACGGATCGAACCCATGACATGGTGATGGCAAGGCGTATGAGAGTGAAGGCTTAACCACTGGGGTGACGATACATCTAAGTATTATGCCACCATAAATAAAACAAGTACTTAACAAAGTAAGTAAATCTGGGCCAAGGCAAGATGAACAAGGAAGGCAAGCCATAACATGAAAACGGTAACAACATAAATCATTCAAAACTCAACCAAATTTAGCAAAATTTTAGTCTAACTCATGTGAATTTTAACAAGGAAAACAATGACAATCTCAGTTTTTTCAAATAAGGCACACAAATTAAAATTCGAATGCAAATGCAAAGTGAAGCTTATGAAATGCAAAAAGACAGCCACAACTCATGACAGAAGTAATTAAGGCTAAGTAAAGGTATCAACAAGTTTCAAATATGCAAACCATGGAATCTAGATGCAAAGATCATACAAAGACAACTCCAAACAGAGTTTGGTATGTGGACTGTAATGATTTGAACAAGAATGTTGATATGCTATTTTGGGAAATAGAGCAATAGTTCATGATGCAGCCTATGTACTCAACTCAAACATCATACACAAAATGATTCATATACACTAAATCAAGGATTCAAACAGCTTAACAAAAATTGATGGCACATGAGTTAAAGCATAAAACAGCAGTTGACAACAAATCATATGACAGTCAAGATCAAATTTCAAACTAGCCACACATTATGAATCTTTGTAATGCCTTTAATAAAGCAATACACCTTGAGAAATTTGCACCAATTCAAAAAAACTGGTCTGTCTGGATAGTTTAGCAATCTTGTGCTCATGGACTAGCACTTAAACAAATTTTGGATCCAACATGTAGAAGACTCATATTCATAACACCAGCAGTTGGCCCTTAGTCAAAAATCATGCCAAATCCAATACATCAAATTCAAATCATGCCTTAAATAGTGAAGGTCACAACCATAGGATAATGGACCTAGACAGTTTCTAACAAGAAAATCCCACTAGCTGCAAGTAGTACAAGAAACAACTAGCACCAAACAAGGCATGCTCTTGGTTTACAAACAAATCACAATTGCAAAACTTGACAAAGTTTGGAAGTAATCATAGCAGTATGGTAGTGTTCATGAATTCAGGCAGTTATGACAGCAACATAGGACAATGCCAATGATCAATGGTTAGCCCTAATTCTATATGCACATATCAGTTGCAAGCTTAACAATGGCATCATGACAGTTTTGGTTCTCAACAGAATACACATGACATATGGATGCAAATACTCAAAATTTTGACCAATGAGGTTAACAAGCAGTTCAAAACAGATTTACACCAAAGGCATTCAATGCATCAAAACAAGACATACAGGCTCATCACAGTTGACAATGTAACCAATATGTAGACAAATCATGGTTACAACCACATCCCTACTATGATGCCTAAGGATGACAGTAGTTGATGCAAAAGATGAAATAATACCAACTATCTAGCAAACAGGATCCAAAGAGTATCATATCTCATGTAAACAAACATATACAATAATGGAAAATGGTAGGCAACAACTTTAATAAGATATGAACATATCAAGCTTGAAAATAGTCATACCATATAGACCTAAAGAAAAACACCAACTGATGCCACAATAACAATGCCAAACATCCATAACACATGATTCCAAGGTACAAGGCTCTCATGTTAACAAACACAAGTCAAACACAAAGCAAAAGTTTAAAGGCATACTTAACATAACAATGGCAAGTGTCAAGTTTAAGGCACACATCATGACAGTCACAAACATTAAGACAACAAAAATAAGGTATTGGTCTTCAACATCACATGAGTCATCCCAATGACCTTTGACAAGTCCAATGAGGCTGAACAAACTTACAAGCATGTTTAAAATATGTTAAAACCAAGCTCAAGCACACAAATGATCCA
Organism: Lathyrus sativus; assembly: GCA_963859935.3. Lineage (NCBI taxonomy): Eukaryota > Viridiplantae > Streptophyta > Magnoliopsida > Fabales > Fabaceae > Lathyrus > Lathyrus sativus. The sequence goes on from OZ012741.1 coordinate 495,324,054, forward strand.
AAAAGATGCTATAACTAAAAATGACCTATGACTGAATCTAAACATAAGTAACAACTCACATCTAGACAGAAATAACACATGGTTCAAAATGGAAGTACCATAACACAAATCCAACAATCAAACTTTAAGATAGTTGCAAATTTGTGTGAACAAACACAAGCCAAGTTCATACATGGCTTAAGGATTCTAGGCAGGCTCTAAACTTATGCACATTTAAACATGATCAAGATGCCAAAACAATGAGTATATTTAATAGAGCTCACTTACCTCTTGAAGACTTCCAATGTAATCTTTAATGATAAGCTGCCTAGTTGAGAATATATGTATTGAATAGCTGCTCCACACCATAAATGCACAGTCCAAGCAACTTTAACCTCTTACAAGCAAGTCTTGGTGTAAATGCAAGTTTCTTACACTTGAAGCAACAAATGGATCTTTGTGACAGATCCACCAAATGATGATGCCGTTGTTTTTAAATGTTTTGGGCAGTTGACACACCTTATATCCAAGGTGTTTGAGGTGTCATGAGGGTTGAAACAAGCCTGAACAAAGAACTCCCCTGTTTTATGCAAAAAGTCAAAGTTCTCTAAGGTTAAGGGTTGACTTTTGGAAATACTAGGTTTTTGGTTGGTTTAAAAGCTTGAACACCTCCCACACATCATTTGTGGATTGTGTGGATGGTTTGTGATGATTTTGAGTGGGTGAAAATGATTTTGGAAGATGTTTTGCTCAAGGCAGATTTTTGAGGTATTTTGGGATGATTTTCTTCACTTGTAAAAAAATGCAAGGTAGTATGAGAGCAAAGGGTTTCTCTTGGGTTTTAGAGTGCTCTGGTGTGTGTCTCAACATAGAGGAAACCTCTATTTATAGGCAAGGCAAGGCTTGGGGCAGATTGGTACTTTGGCACTTTTGTGGGGAGTTTTAAAAATGAAATCTTGCTTGAGATTTGTTGCAGCTACAAGTTCAAGTCTATGGCTCAAGCTGATGCATTACTCAAGTGGCATGAATGACATAGCAGTGATTGAAGTGTGGCTAGGTAGTAGGAGGACTATTGCTGCAAGATTTCCATAAAGTTTCTCTTTCTTCCTTTTCTTTGATTAAAATAATACCAACTTGCCTCCAACTTGCAAGACTCATCAAACCTCCTAATTTTCTGCATTTCTTCTCCTCGTATCCTCTAAATATCAGATAGAAACATGATCCAAGGGCTGAGAGTAGCTCAAGTGACCAAAAGGTGAGTTTGTGAAAAAGTGAAAATGTTGGACTCAAGTGTTGAAACATCATCTTGTTGAATTCATAACTCTCAACTCATAAGGGATATGGAGGAGTTCTAGTACATTTTGGAAAGCCCTCATGAAGCTCTACAACTTTCATGTTTTCATGATCTTCATATTCCCAATGGAACTAGGTCAAAAAACCTCTCAAAGTTGCTGAAAAACATGCCTAAAAAGGCCAATAACTTAGAATTTTTCTAAGTTATTTTTACCTCTTGTAATGACTTTGGCCATAGCTCAAAATCTATGCATTTTCTGCTCATGGACCACTGTGGGACTTTTGTAGGACTTGTCAAGAGCTTTCCAATAAGCTTTGAACCAACTCAATTGGATGTGTGGTTAGGGAGTTATGGTCTGATAATGCGAAATCGTATATATATATATTGACGTATAATTCAACTAATATTTGACTGGTTTCAATCTGATTTCGGGTTTTTCCATGTTATTTGTCTGATATTTTGCAAGTATTTGAAGATCATGTCCAAACAAAGCAATATGAAGAAAAGAATCAATTACAGATGAAATATGAACGAAAACCAGATGAAAACAACATGAAAAACAACAGATGCGTATTTTGCTGATGTGACGACCGTCACACATCCATGACGACCGTCACACACCATGACGACCGTCATGCAGGCAAAAACGCAGAACTTCAGTAAACGTGCAAAAACCAGTTCCAAGTCCCAAAATAATGGACCACTACTTCCTATTTTCTCTGACCCAAGTCCACCTTCTGCAAAATATAACCGTTAGTATTTCACCTCTATAAAAGGGGAAGGAGGGGAGCTGAGAAAGAGGGCCGCATTCAGATAACAAAGTGCTGCCCAAATATTTTCCAGAGCAAATTTAGTTTAAGTCTTGTTTTTGTTTTCCTTTCTTTTTCCTGTATTCTGTTACTGCAATTTCCTTTGTACGCTCTATTGGCTTGAAGACACAATCCTGCCGACATCGTTGGGATTTGGTCAAAAGCCAATTGGATACTTTACAGGTTTTTTTATTATTTCGTTAATTGTAACTTTAATTCCCAGCAGTATGTATGTTCTAAATTTCTGCTTTTATTTACGCTTTACCTGTTCCAAATCCATGTCTAGCTAAACCAGAGTAATCGGTATATAATAATAATTCAGACGGGATTTGATAATAACCGGTTAAAACCTTTCTTTTTCAAAAGTTATTTATGGCCTGAGTGTTTAAACTTATTTCATGAATAAACGTTCGTCGCGACAGCGAGAACTTATTTAAAAGTAGTTTTGCCACGACAGTGGGAAATTAATTAAGGTACGAACCAACAAGCGACAACTGCGGCTAGGACCAGATAGTAAACACTAGGCATTTGTTTTAATAACAGCGAAAGCACTTTAAAATAGATTAGAACTTAGGGATTTCCAAAAAGCGATTTTAACCCCGAACGGGATAGCGACAGCATACGTTCCGCCTTAAAGTTGCGACTAGCGTCAACAACCATCGTGAGACGAAGGTCTTTATATCACTATTTTCTTCTTAAATAAATTCTGAAAATATTTTATATACGGTAACTTGTCAAATCCCCGAAGAACATAATTATTGCATATCGATTCGTGAAATTATACTTTAAGTAACGTTTTTAGTTCCCTTTAGTAATAGCAATTATTCCCTTAAACATTATCTACCTAGCTAAACATAGTAACTCCCGAGAACACTAGTTTGATTACGAGTCCTTGTGGGATCGATATCTTTTATTACTACGCGATAGACTGTGCACTTGCAGTTAGGTTGTATTAGACATAGAAAGTCGCGATCAAGTTTTTGGCGCCGTTGTCGGGGACCCGTTTAGTCAATAGTGTAATCCTTTGTTACACAGTATAGACTAGGTTAACAATTCTCTCTCCCTCTACTCGTTCTTCGATTGTATGCCAAGTACTCGCTCACAAGGCGAAATCTTACAACCTACAATCGCTGAACTAGAACGCTTCTTACATCTAAAAAGGCGCATCGTCGAATATCAACGAAGACACAACATTCCTGATCTTCTAGCTCATCCTCCAATTAAAGAAGAAAAGATGGCTGAAGGACCTCAAAACAAACCGCTGAAGGCATACGCTACACCCTCTCAGATGGAGCCTAGAAGTAGCATTGCTGCCCCAGCTATTACTCGAAACTATTTTGAGCTAAAACCCTCATTGTTGTCAGCTGTACAACAACACCAATTCTCAGGAAGTGCAACTGATGATCCGAACGAACATTTAACGAAGTTTGTGCAATACGCAGACACAGTGAAAGCAAATGGAGTAACTCCAAACGCAATAAGACTTCGTCTTTTCCCTTTCTCTCTTAGAGATAGAGCGTGGACATGGTTACAATCCTTACCATCCAACTCCGTTACGACGTTTTCTTAGCGAGATATTTTCCGCCAAGCAAAACTGCTATGCTTAGAGCTCAAATCAACGGATTTCGACAAAAAGATACTGAATCTCTCTACGAAGCGTGGGAAAGGTTCAAAGATATGATGAGAACATGTCCTCACCACGGTCTAGAAGACTGGGTGACGATCCATACTTTCTATAATGGGCTTTTCTACAACACCAGATTAACGGTAGACGCCGCCGCGGGCGGTGCACTTATGGATAAGCCATACAACGAAGCCTATCAACTAATCGAAAACATGTCTCAGAACCACTGCCAATGGGGAGGTGAACGCATTCCAGCAGAGAAACCCGCAGCGAAAGGTGGGATGTACGAGATCAGCAGCCTTGAAAAGTTCAACGCTAAAGTAGATGCTCTAGCACAGAAGATCGACAGTCTGACCGTTAACCCCACTGCAACCGTCGCTGCCGTAACTCCAAACTGCGAGTTATGCGGAATCGCCACTCATAATGCGCCCGAGTGCCCATTGCTGGCCGGAATCCCACCAGACCAAGTAAATTACGCTCACGGAAACCCTTACGCAAATACTTACAACCCAGGATGGAGGAACCACCCAAACTTTTCCTACAAGAACGATAATGCCTTGCAAGCACCAGGTGCTCCGCCAGGATATCAGAAACCAGCTGCTGCCCAGACTGCCCCTAGGAAATCAAACCTCGAGTTGATGATGGAAAAATTCATAGCTACTCAAGCTCAAACAAACAAAGAATTCCTAAATCAAAACATACACACTAGCGAGCAAATTAAACAACTGACCGGAAAAGTAGACGCTTTAGCCACCCACAACAAAATGCTAGAAACACAGATATCACAAGTGGCTCAACAACAAGCCTCTGCTGCTGCACCCGCTGGCACATTTCCTAGATAACCCGAACAAAATCCAAAAGGGCAAGCAAATGTCGTCATATTAAGAAGCGGAAAAGAATTGGACGAACCGATCGATCCGAAAACCGAAAACTCAGCCATGCAACAAAAACCAACTGAACAAGCAGAAAAGGAATCCGAGTTAGAGAAGAAGGAAGACAATGAGAAGGAGGACACCGCAAGTGAAAAAACTCAAGCACCACCAGCGCCATATAAACCACCTATCCCTTATCCTCAAAGATTAATAAAATCCAAAACTTCAGGACAATTTAAGAGATTTGTCGAACTTCTGAAACAACTAAACATTACTATTCCTTTCACAGAAGCGATAACTCAAATGCCGTCATACCTAAATTTCTTAAAGAAATTTTGTCTAATAAAAGGAAAATAAAGGATAACGAGACGGTGACACTTATTGCCGAATGTAGCGCAATCATTCAAAACCACATGCCTCCTAAATTAAAAGACCCAGGTAGTTTCTCCATACCCTGCGTCATAGGAAAGTTTGTAATAGACAAAGCCCTGTGCGATTTAGGAGCCAGTATCAGTGTTATGCCCCTATCCATATGCAAAAAGCTAAATATGGGTGAACTAAGACCAACCAAGATGTCCGTTCAATTAGCTGACCGATCCGTCAAATATCCTGTCGGTATACTGGAAAACGTTCCAGTACGCATAGGACAATTCTATATCCCAACCGATTTCATAATTATGGATATTAAGGAAGATTCAGTTACTCCAATCATTTTAGGAAGATCATTCCTAGCCACAGCCGGAGCTATAATTGACGTAAAGAAAGGTAGGCTAACATTCGAAGTAGGAGAAGAAAAGATAGAGTTCATTCTCACCAAGTTCTTACAAGCACCAGCCATAGACGATACCTGCTGTTTAGTAGATGTAATTGAAGAATGCATAAGAGAACTTGAAAATGAAGAGACCACGTATTCAGAAATAATAAAGATTTAAATACCCGATATTTCTGAAGACGATGATTGGCGTAAACCGTATAAAGACGACAGTCTAAGCGAAAGCTTAACACTAACCCCAAACCATATGCCAGGTCCGAAGAACCCATCTTTAGAACTTAAAACACTACCCAAAAACCTTAGATATGAATTCCTAGACGATAAACTAAAAAGACCAGTGATAGTCAACGCCGACTTAGGACAACTAGAAACCGCAAAGCTATTAGAAGTCCTAAAGAAGTACCCCACCGCGTTAGGCTATAACATAAGTGATCTAAAAGGTATAAGCCCTTCGATTTGTATGTATCGAATTACAATAGAGGAAGACTGTAAAACCTCTAGAGAGCATCAGAGAAGACTGAACCCCATCCTAAGCACTGTAGTCAAAGATGAAGTAAAGAAATTGCTAGATGCAGGAATCATCTATCCAATCTCCGATAGTGAATGGGTCAACCCAGTTCATGTCGTACCTAAGAAAGGAGAAGTCACAGTAGTTAAGAACGAAAAAGGCGAATCAATAACAAAAAGAGTCGTGACTGGAAGCAGAATGTGCATTGATTATAGAAAGCTTAACAAAGCCACACGAAAAGATCATTTCCCCTTGCCCTTCATAGACCAAATGTTGGAAAGATTAGCCAAACATTCATATTTCTGCTATCTAGATGGTTATTCGGGATTTTTCCAAATTCCCATTCATCCTGATGACCAAGAAAAGACTACATTCACATGTCCTTATGGTACTTTTGCTTACCGCCGAATGCCGTTCGGACTTTGTAATGCTCCAGCAACCTTCCAAAGATGCATGATGGCAATCTTCGCAGATTTCATAAACGACATCATGGAAGTATTTATGGACGATTTCTCAGTATGTGGACAAAGCTTCGAAGGATGCCTACAAAACTTAGAAATGGTATTAGAACATTGTGTAAAAGTGAACCTCGTCCTAAATTGGGAAAAATGCCATTTTATGGTCCGACAAGGAATAGTTCTAGGACATGTCATATCTAATAAAGGGGTTGAGGTGGACAAAGCTAAAATAGAAATTATAAAAGACCTCCAACCTCCAAAATCCGTACGCGAAATACGGAGTTTTCTAGGACATGCCGGTTTCTACCGCAGATTTATAAAAGATTTTTCAAAAATCACAAAACCTCTGACCGGCCTGTTGATGAAAGATGCTGAGTTCGTCTTTGACGACGACTGTCTAAAAGCATTCGAAACATTAAAATCAGCCCTTATCACCGCACCAATTATGCAACCACCCGATTGGCGACTACCGTTCGAAATCATGTGCGATGCGAGTGATTATGTTATAGGCGCAGTTCTAGGACAAAGGAAGGACAAGAAGCTTCATGCCATCTACTACGCCAGTAGAACCTTAGATCCTGCCCAAATGAACTACGCCACAACAGAAAAGGAACTTCTAGCAGTTATATTTGCGCTTGACAAATTCCGTTCTTACTTGGTAGGAGCAAAAATTATCATATACACAGACCACGCTGCCATTAGGTACCTAATAAGCAAAAAGGATGCCAAACCAAGATTATTGAGATGGATCCTATTATTACAAGAGTTTGACTTAGAAATTAAAGATAAGAAAGGAACCGAGAACATAGTTGCAGATCACTTATCCCGAATAGAAGGCATTAAACATGAACCAGTACCAATAAATGACGATTTTCCATACGAACATCTGATAGCAAAATTAGAAAGTGACATGCCTAACTTAATCTCGGAAGATCCAAAACTCGAAAAAGCCGTAGAAGCCGTCTATGCCCAAGTCACATTACCTTGGTATGCCGACATCGTTAATTACCTAGCTGCAGGCGTGCTTCCACCGGATCTCACTTATCAGCAAAAGAAGAAATTCTTCCACGATCTGAAACACTATTATTGGGACGAACCTCTACTCTTTAAGAGAGGGGCCGACAACATATACCGTCGCTGTGTCCCAGAGGAAGAAATAGAAAACATAATTTCCCAATGCCATTCAGCACCATATGGTGGTCATGCCAGTACATCCAAGACGTGCGCTAAGATTCTCCAAGCCGACCTATTCTGGCCTAACCTCTGGAAAGACGTTCACATCGCTGTGCTAAAATGTGATCGATGCCAACGAACTGGCAACATCTCACGACACGATGAAATGCCTCAGAAAGGAATCCTAGAGGTAGAAATCTTTGACGTATGGGGAATAGATTTCATGGGACCCTTCCCGTCTTCTTTTGGGAATAACTACATACTCGTCGCTGTAGACTATGTGTCTAAATGGATAGAAGCCATTGCCGCTCCAACAAATGACGCACGAGTAGTAATCAAACTCTTCAAAAACACTATCTTTCCTAAATTCGGTGTACCCAGACTCGTCATTAGTGACGGCGGATCACATTTCATATCGCGAATTTTTGACAAACTTCTTTCTAAATATGGAGTCCGACACCGAGTAGCTACACCATATCATCCGTAAACTAGCGGACAAGTAGAGGTCTCAAACAGGGAAATAAAACAAATATTGGAAAAGACTGTCGCTACCTCAAGGAAAGATTGGTCATCAAAGCTGAATGAAGCTTTATGGGCTTATAGGACCGCTTTTAAGACACCAATAGGTACTACACCCTTCAAATTAGTTTACGGTAAATCATGTCATCTCCCTGTAGAATTAGAGCATAAAGCCTTCTGGGCCATTAAGACACTTAATTTCAACTACACTGAGGCAGGAGATAAACGAATCTTAAACTTACACGAATTAGAAGAACTTAGATTGGACGCTTACGAAAATGCCCGTATCTACAAAGAACGAACTAAGAAATGGCATGATAAACGTTCAGTCCGGAAACAATTCAGTGTGGGAGACATCGTACTTCTATTTAATTCAAGATTGAAACTTTTCCCAGGTAAACTAAAATCTAGGTGGTCTGGACCTTTTGAAGTGACTAAAGTACTTCAAAGTGGAGCTGTTGAAATTACCGATAAGACGAATGCACCGTTTATCATAAACGGGCAACGTTTAAAACATTATAATAAGAACGAAAACAACCCTCAAGTCAGCAGTATAACATTGCTCGAGCTTCCTGCTCAAACCCCCGAATAGCTTGTCACCAAGCTATCGTCAGGCTTTTGACATTAAAAACAGCGCTTAATGGGAGGCAACCCAATTTTTATGTATTTCCCTCTTTACTGTATTTCATTCTCATTTTTATTTGAAATCTTACTTTGAAATTTTGTCAAAATTTTAAACTTAAATTGCTACTATTTTTTATTTTTTTTGTTTCATTATTTTCTCTTTTATTTAAACTTTGTTTTTATTTCTACCACCTTTTGTTTCAAAAAAAAAATTCTGACTTAAAATTTCTGTTTTAAACTTTTCAGGATTTTAAAAGCCTTCATACCTTCCTCCTGTTTTTCTCCGACTAACCTGCGAGTATGGCCGAGTACGACTTCACAAAAGTTCATTTTCGAGGATTAGCTCAAAAGGCAAGATTTGCAGCATTAATTGAGAGAGACATAGCCTTAACACTGTATTATGATAAGTCTACCATGGAGAAGCTAGGAATTACTGATAGCATTCAATTCCTGTTTAATCAATTAGGCTGGGAGAACACCTCCTTGAAAACCCGTTTTGCTACCTATAAGGACCTCACCTACGAATTCCTTAGTTCCTTCAGGTACTTACCCAACTATGGTTTTGGATCAAACACAGAGCTGATCACCTTTAGAATGTTTAGAATGGACGAAACCCATAGTCGTATGTCATTAGCTAACTTCCTAGGATTTCCTAGCGGGCCTCATGTGTTCATCAGTGCCGAAGATGACGATCTTGATTTTGAACTAAACTAGTTCTGGGGTAAAATCACAGGCGACTATCACCCTGACCCAAATGGCATGTATAACGATGAGATTCATAACCCCGCTTTCAGATACTTTCATAAGATCCTAGCTCACACCCTTTTCGGAAAGGAAGAAAACATTACTACAGTATCTAAAGAAGAGTTGTTTATCTTGTTTTGTGCTTCTCAGGGCTGTCCGGTGAATGTCGTGCCTTTTATGATGAGATCTTTCCTACGCCTCACTCAGGAATCACAATCACCCATTCTAATAGGAGGCCTCGTGACAATGATTGCCCACGAGCTTGGCCTTAGATTCCACCTAAATGCAAGCACTAGTTTTGGCACCATCCAACCCATGAATATCCAGTTTTGCTTTAACAGGCGCATTTTAAGAACCATGGGACCTGGCCCTTACGAGTACCTTATCAATGACAAACATGTCCAACTATTCACATTGCCAAATCATCAGATGACAAGTATCCATAACAAGGACAATTGGGTTTATGAATTGGATGAGCCTATGGGACCTCCTTCACCTCAATCCACACCACAGGATTACATGTACGACAGTGATCACATCTCTGAAGCACATGATTATATGTATTATGAGGAAGTTGTATCCGAAGCTGAGGTAGACCCTGAGACCCCTCCACATTACAACACCTATTCTGAACCCATTCCTGAAGAAAACACTGACAAAATGGATATTGTTCTGCATCGATTAGACACCTTGGACGCAGCTCTGACCACCGCAAGAAATGAAATAACAAGCATCCATGCCGAATTATCAGTTTTCATGGACTTAGTTTGTGACCAGCTCGATTACTACGCCCGGAAGTTTGACGAATTGAAGGCACAAAAGGACTGAGATTTTAGCTTTAGTTTAGTTTATTTTTCCTGTTTTTCTGTACGCTTTCAATTATTTTTATTTTTCGCATTGTTTCATTTCACTTATGTATTACATTAAAAACAATCCTTTTAATTAAATGTTATTTCAATTTCATTCATTATTCCCTTATTCTGTTTTTATGATTATTGATCGCGACTTTCTATGTCTAATACAACCTAACTGCAAGTGCACAGTCTATCGCGTAGTAATAATAGATATCGATCCCACAGGGACTCGTAATCAAACTAGTGTTCTCGGGAGTTACTATGTTTAGCTAGGCAGTAATTATGTTCTTCGTGGATTTGACAAGTTACCGGTATACGAAATATTTTTCAGAGTTTATTTAAGCAGAAAATGGTAATCTGAAGACTCTCGCCTCACGATGGTTATTGACGCTAATCATAATTCTAAGGGGCAAACGTACGCTTTCGTGTCCCATTCGGGGTTAAAATTATTTTTTGGAAATCTCTAAATTTTAATTCATTTTAAAGTGCTTTCGATGTTATTAAAATGAATGACTAGTGTTTACTATCTGGTCTTGCCGCAGCTTTCGCTTGTTGGTTCGTACCTTAATTAATTTCCCACTTTCGTGGCAAAACTACTTTTAAATAAGTTCTCGCTTTCGCGACGAAGTTTATTCAGTAAATTAATTTAAACACTCAGACCATAAACAACTTTTGAAAAAGACAGTTTTCAACCGGTTATTATCAAATCCCTTTCGAATTATTATTACATATCGATTACTTTAATTTAGCTAGACATGGATTTGGGAAAGGTAAAACATAAATGAAAACAATAAATAATAGCATGCATCATAATAAAAGCTGGAATTACGATTAAAATGAGAAACCTGTAAATATTCCAATTGACCTTTGGGCAGATCCTCCACAAATGTTGGCAGGATTCTGGTCTTTGTGCCAATTAATCGTACAACGGAAATAAGAATTACATAAGAATCAAAGGAATGCAGAAAAAGAAAAGAGAAACAAATAAGAATATTAAAAACTGGAAAGGTTGCTCTGAAGATAAATTGGCAGCACTTCGTTGTCTGAATGCGGCTCCCCTTCTGAGTTCCCCTTCTTCCCTTTTTATAGAAATGGAATTCTAACGGTTATAACTTGAAGAAGGTGGACTTTGAGGCAGAATTATCAGGGAGTAGTGGTCCACTATTTGGGACTTGGAACTGCTTCTTTCACGTGCATTTGAAGTGGGGCGTTTTTGCCTACATGACGGTCGTCACGGTGTGTGACGGTCGTCATGGGGCTGTGACGGTCGTCACAGCAGCAGAATCTGCATTTTGCGTTTTTCATGTTGTTTTCATCCGGTTTTCTTCCATATTTCATCTGTGATTGCTTCTTTTCTTCATATTGCTTCGTTTAGACGTGATTATCAAATACCTGCAAAACATCAGACAAATAACACGGAAATAACTCGAAATCGGATCGAAAACAGTTAAACTTCAGTTGAATTATGCATCAATATATATATATATATATATATATATATATATATATATATATATATATATATATATATATATATATATATATATATATATATATATATATATATATATATATATATATATATATATATATATATACGATTTCGTGTTATCAAACTCCCCTAAGCTTGAATCTTTGCTTGTCCTCAAGTAAAACAGGAAAAGTCGGCAAGCACGAGGCAGCTTCTTCGTTCGCAAAGTTGGGAAAAACCGGGATTCTTAGTAAGAACAAAACGAGTACCATGACGACACTGGACTAAAAGTCTTCGGAGGTCTCCTCTTTATGCAAATCGGTTCCAGTCATGCTACTGTAGCTCGGTGTCAAGGTCCTCGCGGCAAGTTCACCCTGTTTGTTCTAGCGCAATCACATTAAGCCCGTTGTCCCTACACTTTCATGGCAAGTCGACCTGTTAGTGAATATGATCTCATTTCTGTTTTGATCTTCTTCATTGATCATGAGCTTATATCATTGATTTTTCAATGAGTTTTTGTGCCGTTGGGCTAAATGCTCGGGTGAGGAGCACCTAACTTAGAAGGAAACGTGTCTTTATATTTTTGGCTAAATGGCTTTTTTTTTCATGATTTTTCATATTTTTGGAGATCATACACTTATTTGCATCGGTCGCTCGCTTAGAAGTGTTTTAGGATGGTGCTGACTGCTAGTATAAACTACTTGGGGTTGAGTTTGCGTAGACACTTGAGACTTTGGTACATGTAGGTAGTGAAACCGACTCGCATAAACCGGAGATCTAAGGTGTCAAGACGGTACTGGTTTTGTTAGAATTGTCATCTCCTCGGAGTTTCAAAACTTGGTTTGAACTTGGGCGCATTCTCGTGATGCTTTTGCTTTTGAGGAACGAACGGAAAATTTTTGTTTACGTCGAATAAAGTGGGGATGTTTGCGTAACGGAAAAAGGATATATAAACGAGCTTTATTTGCTAAAAATAGAAAATGTTTGAATAGAAATTATGAAAATAAAAGTACAATGGAATGGGAAATAAACGCTCCGCTCCCACACTATCTCAATCAGTGTCCCCACTGATTTGAAAAAATGCGAGAGGGAGATACAACGGAAATGAAAGTACAAAGAAACTGAAAATATAGTAAACAAATAAGGAAAATGGAACTAATCACGGCCTCTGCCTCGGTCACGTCCTCGCTCGCGTCCTCTAGCTCTGACCTGGGCGACTCGGTCCTCAAAACTCATAGCTCCGGTGTGGTAGACATAATCGCGGAGTCCTTCGACCTGAAGGTCAGATTCGCCAGGTTCTCTGTAATGGTTTCTTGGCCGGTTTGTAGTTGTTGTATTTGGGTCCGATGCCAAGCTTCGAACTGCTCTGCTCGCTGATTCTGCTGCTGCATCATAGCGAGTATCTGGGCCTGCTGGTCGAGAGAGCGGCAGAGGTCTGCTTCTGAGTAGTCGGGCTCTGGACGATGGCGGCGGCAGCGGTAGGATGTACCTTCGGGAGGAAGTGGTTGCGATGCCTCCGGTTGCTCTGGTCTGTCCAACTCAGCTTGGATTTCGTCGTCAGAACCTTGGGTGTGGTCCTGAGTTGGAGCAGCGGCAGCAGGAGGGGCAGTGAGGTCAAATAACCAGTTGATACGATCCTTTGGGTGTATCCGGGTGCGTGACGGAAGGATGATGCTTCAGACAGTTTTGCCACGCACTACCGGATGGTACTGGCCATCGGCTCTGGAACGGATGAGGTGAGAGGCTCTGCAGTGGTCGGTGTCAAGGAACACCGAGGGAATGGCGTGGAGGTGCTGGAGGCGGTCACCGAGGTTCAACCCAAGTGCAATGGCAGTGACAATCCCGCCAAAGTAAAATGGCTTAGAGCCACGATTACAGTTGGCCTGAATGTGGGCCAGGAGGAACGAAGCGGCGTTGATAGGCTCGTTGTTGAAGACACAGCGGAGGAAGAAGAGCTCTTTCGAGTTCATCTTATGGTTGCTGTCCCGGCGAAGATGGTGTTGCTCAATGCTCGGTGGAAGTACCGGATGGTCGGGTTGTGGATATGCGTTGCGTGCAGAGAATCCCAACCGTCGGCATTGATGCCGGTCAACTGGTACCAGAGCGCAAAGGCTTCGTTGTGGAACTGATCGGTGAGGCGGCAGTGAGCATTGTCGCCTCGAGGGAGTTGTAGGATGGTGGCAATCTGGTTCTGGTTCACTTGATAGTTGGTGCCGAACATCCGGAAGCATGCGGCACCGGAGTGTTGGCTGAGGTCGCCGCTGGAAGTGACGTAGGTAAACAAACTTAGGAACTCGAGGGTGAGTTGTTCGTACGTCGGTAGTGGATTGGTGCAGAGGTTCCAGATGTCGGCCCTTTGAAGCATCCAAGTGACGCCGTCAAGGAGTCCGAGCTCTGTGAGCAATGGGATATATGGATAATGGGTCGGCTGGAGCACCTTTGATGGAATGCGATGTAGTTGGCTCGCTGTCTTTCGCCTGAGTCACCGTCGCTGAACACAATATTGCTGAGGTCTGGGGTTTCGTGGTTTCTCGCCATTGTTGGAGGATTGAGTTGGTTATATGGAGTGGAAAAATGTAACAGAAGTGTGGTAGGAAGTTGAGATGGGAGTTGAAATATATGGTGCAATGTGGGGAAAACGAAAAATTGGAGTGGGGTGGGAGTTGCTGATGATTGGAAGTTGAAAGGGGATGAGTGGGAGAGAAAACGCAACCCCTGTTATATCAGATAACAGTTTTGGGTTCGTGACGGTTGTCACGTTTCTGTGACGGTCGTCACCCGCGTGACGCTCGTCAGGCTCCTGTGACGGTCGTCACACCAACAAAATCTGCAGAACGCAGAATTTTGCTGTGAGGGTGTTCTTGCAGTGACTTTTAGGCCTAGTATTGATATGGCAATGTATTATAGCAGCCAATAAACAGAGAATAATGTAAAAACAGAATAAATAGATAAAGACTACAATTGAAAATAAAAATAAAATAAAATAAAAAGTGATTAGAATGATTGTAATGTAATACAGAAAGAAAGTAACAATGCAAAAAGCCAAATGATTAAACTAAACTAAACTAAACCAGACTAAACTAAAACTAGTATCTAGTCTTTTCGTGCCTTCAACTCATCGAACTTCCGTGCGTAGTAGTCGAGCTGGTCACAGACTAAGTCCATGAAGACCACCAGTTCGCTGTGTATGCCTGCGATGTCGTCTTTTACAGTAGTCAGAGCTGCATCAACGTTGTCCAACCGGAGTAGCACATTATCCATTTTGTCAGTGGTCTCCTCAGGGATGGGCTCAGGATAGGTGTTGTAATGTGGAGGATTCGTAGGGTCCACTTCAGCTTCTGATACAACATCCTTATAGTACATATAGTCGTGTGCCTCAGAGATGTGGTCACTGTCGTACATATAGTTCTGTGGTGTTAATTGAGGTGAAAGAGGTCCCATAGGCTCATCCAATTCATAAAGCCAGTTGTCCTTGTTGTGGATACTTGTCATCAGATGATTAGGCAATGTGAATAGCTGGACAGGTTTTTCATTGATGAGGTACTCGTAAGGTCCAGGTCCCATAGTTCCTAAAATGCGCTTGTTAAAGCAAAACTGGATATTCATGGGTCGGATGGTGCCAAAACTGGTGCTTGCATTAAGGTGGAATCTAAGGCCAAGCTCGTGGGCAATCATTGTCACGAGGCCTCCTATAAGAATAGGTGATTGTGGGTCCTGAGTGAGGCGTCTGAAAGATCTCATCATGAAAGGCACTGCATTTACTGTACGTCCCCGAGAAGCACATAACATGATGAATAACTCCTCTTTAGATACTGTAGTAATATTTTCTTCTTTCCCGAAAAGGGTGTGAGCTAGTATCTTGTGAAAGTATCTGAAAGCTGGGTTATGAATCTCATCATTATACATTCTGTCTGGTTCAGGGTGATAGTCGCCTGTGATTCTACCCCAGAATTGGTCGAGTTCAAAATCAATATCGTCATCTTCTGCACTGATGAACACATGCGGTCCGCTAGGAAATCCTAGGAGGTTAGCTAGTGACATCCGGCTATGGGTTTGGTCCATTCCAAACATTCGAAAGGTAATCAGCTCTGTGTTGGATCCGAAACTATAGTTGGGTAGGTATCTGAAGGAACTAAGGAATTCGTAGGTGAGGTCCCTATAGGTAGAAAAACGTGTTTTCAAAGCAGTGTTCTCCCAATCCAGTTGATTGAACAGGTATTGGATGCTATCCGTGATTCCTAGTTTCTCCATGGTAGACTTATCGTAATACAGCGTTAAGGCTAGTTCTCTCTCAGTTAATGCTTCAAATCTTGCCTTTTGAGCTAGTCCTCGAAAATGAACCTTGGTGAAGTCGTATGCGGCCATACTCTCAGGTAGTTCAGAGAAAAACAGGAGGAAGGTTTGAAGACTTTTAAAATCCTGAAAAGTTTAAAACAGAAGTTTGAAGTCAGGATTTTTTAAAAACAAAAAGCGGTAAAAACAAAAGACAAAAGAGAAAAATAAAATAGAAATAAAAATATGAAAATAAAAGAAAGGAAAAATAGTAGCAATTTCTATTGTAGAGTTTTTGTTAAAGTTTCAAAATAGAATAAAAATAAAAATGAGAATTAAATACAGTAACGAGGAAAAATGCGGGAAAATTGGGTTGCCTCCCAGTAAGCGCTGTTTTTAACGTCTAAAGCCTGACGATAGCTTGGTGACAAGCTATTCGGGTGTTTGAGTTGGAGGCTCAAGCAGTGCTATACTGCAGACTTGAAGGCTGTTTTCGTTCTTATTATAATGTTTTAGACGTTGCCCGTTTACGATAAACGGTGCATTCGTCTTATCGGTAATTTCGACAGCTCCACTCTGAAGTACTTTAGTCACCTCATAAGGTCCGGACCACCTAGATTTTAGTTTACCTGGGAAGAGTTTTAATCTTGAATTGAATAACAATACGATGTCTCCCACACTGAATTGTTTCTTGACTGAACGTTTATCATGCCACTTTTTAGTTCGTTCTTTGTAGATACGGGCATTTTCGTAAGCGTCTAATCGAAGTTCTTCCAATTCGTGTAAGTTCAAGATTCGCTTTTCTCCTGCCTCGGTGTAGTTGAAATTGAGTGTCTTAATGGCCCAGAAGGCCTTATGCTCTAATTCTACAGGGAGATGACAGGATTTACCATAAACTAATTTGTAGGGTGTGGTACCTATTGGTGTCTTAAAGGCGGTCCTATAAGCCCATAAAGCTTCATGTAACTTTGATGACCAATCTTTCCTTGAGGTAGCGACAGTCTTTTCCAATATCTGTTTTATTTCTCTGTTCGAGACCTCTACTTGTCCGCTAGTTTGCGGATGATAAGGTGTAGCTACTCGGTGTCGGACTCCATATTTAGAAAGAAGTTTATCAAATATTCGCGATATGAAGTGAGATCCGCCGTCACTAATGACGAGTCTGGGTACACCGAATCTAGGAAAGATTGTGTTTTTGAAGAGTTTGATTACTACTCGTGCGTCATTTGTTGGAGCAGCAATGGCTTCTATCCATTTAGACACATAGTCTACAGCGACGAGTATGTAGTTATTACCAAAAGAAGGTGGGAATGGTCCCATGAAATCTATTCCCCATACGTCGAAGATTTCTACCTCTAAGATTCCTTTCTGAGGCATTTCATCGCGTCGTGAGATGTTGTCAGTTCGTTGGCATCTATCGCATTTTTGCACAGTGATGTGAACGTCCTTCCAGAGGTTAGGCCAGAATAAGCCGGCTTGGAGAATCTTAGTGTACGTCTTGGATGTACTAGCATGACCACCATACGGTGCTGAATGGCATTGGGAAATGATATTTTCTATTTCTTCCTCTGGGACACAGCGACAGTATATGTTGTCGGCCCCTCTCTTGAAGAGTAGAGGTTCGTCCCAATAATAGTGTTTCAGATCGTGGAAGAATTTCTTCTTTTGCTGATAAGTGAGATCCGGTGGAAGCACGCCTGCAGCGAGATAATTAACTATGTCAGCATACCAAGCTAATGTGACTTGGGCATAGACGACTTCTACGGCTTTTTCGAATTCTGGATCTTCCGAGATTGAGTTAGGCATGTCACTTTCTAATTTGGCTATCAAACGTTCGTACGGGAAATCGTCATTTATCGGTACTGGTTCATGTTTGACGCCTTCTATTCGGGATAAGTGATCTGCAACAACGTTCTCGGTTCCTTTCTTATCTTTGATTTCTAAGTCAAACTCTTGTAATAACAGGATCCATCTCAATAATCTTGATTTGGCATCCTTTTTGCTTATTAGGTACCTTATGGCAGCGTGGTCTGTGTATATGATAATTTTTGCTCCTACTAAGTAAGAACGGAATTTGTCAAGCGCAAATATAACTGCTAGAAGTTCCTTTTCTGTGGTAGCGTAGTTCATTTGGGCAGGATCTAAGGTTCTACTGGCATAGTAGATGGCATGGAGTTTCTTGTCCTTCCTTTGTCCTAGAACTGCGCCTACGGCATAATCACTCGCATCGCACATGATTTCGAATGGTAGTCGCCAATCGGGTGGTTGCATAATCGGTGCGGTGATAAGGGCTGATTTTAATGTTTCGAATGCTTTTAGACAGTCGTCGTCGAAGACGAACTCAACATCTTTCATCAACAGGCCGGTCAAAGGTTTTGTGATTTTTTGAAAAATCTTTTATAAATCTTCTGTAGAAACCGGCATGTCCTAGAAAACTCCGTATTTCTCGTACGGATTTTGGAGGTTGGAGATCTTTTATAATCTCTATTTTAGCTTTGTCGACCTCAATTCCTTTATTTGATATGACATGTCCTAGAACTATTCCTTGTCGGACCATAAAATGGCATTTTTCCCAATTTAGGACGAGGTTCACTTTTACAACGTTCTAATACCATTTCTATGTTTTGTAGGCATCCTTCGAAACTTTGTCCACATACTGAGAAATCGTCCATAAATACTTCCATTATGTCGTCTATGAAATCTGCGAAGATTGCCATCATGCATCTTTGGAAGGTTGCTAGAGCATTACAGAGTCCGAACGACATTCGGCAGTAAGCAAAAGTACCATAAGGACACGTGAATGTAGTCTTTTCTTGGTCGTCAGGATGAATGGGAATTTGGAAAAATCCTGAATAACCATCTAGATAGCAGAAATATGAATGTTTGGCTAATCTTTCCAACATTTGGTCTTTGAAGGGTAACGGGAAGTGATCTTTTCGTGTGGCTTTGTTAAGCTTCCTATAATCAATGCACATCCTGCTTCCAGTCACGACTCTTTTTGTTATTGATTCGCCTTTTTCGTTTTTAACTACTGTAACTCCTCCTTTCTTCGGTACGATATGAACTGGGCTAACTCATTCACTATCAGAGATAGGATAGATGATTCCTGCATCTAGCAATTTCTTTACTTCATCTCTGACTACAGTGCTTAGGATGGGGTTCAGTCTTCTCTGATGCTCTCTAGAGGTTTTAGAGTCTTCCTCTATTGTAATTCGATGCATACAGATTGAAGGGCTTATACCTTTCAGATCGCTTATGTTATAGCCTAACGCGGTGGGGTACTTCTTTAGGACTTCTAATAGCTTTTCAGCTTCTGGTTGTCCTAAGTCGGTGTTGACTATCACTGGTCTTTTTAGTTCATCGTCTAGGAATTCATATCTAAGGTTTTTGGGTAGTGTTTTAAGTTCTAAAGATGGGTTCTTCAGACCTGGCATATGATTTGGAGTCAGTGCTAAGCTTTCGCTTAGGTTGTCATCTTTATACGGTTTACGCCAATCATCATCTTCAGAAATATCGGGTATTTGAATCTTTATTATTTCTGAATACGTGGTCTCTTCATTTTCAAGTTCTCTTATGCATTCGTCAATTTCGTCTACTAAATAGGAGGTATCGTCTATGGCTGGTGCTTGTAAGAACTTGGTGAGAATGAACTCTATCTTTTCTTCTCCTACTTCGAATGTTAGCCTTCCTTTCTTCACGTCTATAATAGCTCCGGCTGTAGCTAGGAACGGTCTTCCTAGGATAATTGGGGTAACAGAGTCCTCTTTGATGTCCATGATTATGAAGTCGGTTGGGATGTAGAATTGTCCTATGCGTACTGGAACGTTTTCCAGTATTCCGACGGGGTATTTTACTGATCAGTCAGCTAATTGTACGTACATTTTGGTTGGTCTTAGGTCTCCCATATTCAGCTTTTTGCATATAGATAGAGGCATAACACTGATACTGGCTCCTAAATCGCATAGAGCTTTGTCTATTACGAACTTTCCTATGACGCAGGGTATGGAGAAACTACCTGGGTCTTTTAATTTAGGAGGCATGCGGTTTTGAATAATAGCGCTACACTCTGCAGTAAGTGTAACTATTTCGTTATCCTCGATCTTTCTCTTATTTGACAGGATTTCTTTGAGAAATTTAGCGTATGACGGCATTTGAGTTATCGCTTCTGTAAAAGGAATAGTGATATTCAACTGTTTAAGGAGCTCTACAAATTTCTTAAACTGTCCTGAAGTTTTGGAGTTTATTAATCTTTGAGGATAAGGGATATGTGGTTTATATGGCGCTGGAGGTGCTTGAGTTTTTTCAATTGCGGTATCCTCTTTCTCGTTGTCTTCCTTCTTCTCTAACTCGGATTCCTTTTCTGCTTGTTCAGTTGGTTTTCGTTGCATGGCTGAGTTTTCGGTCCTCGGATCGATCGGTTCGCCCAATTCTTTTCCACTTCTTAATATGACAGCATTTGCTTGACCTTTTGGATTCTGTTCGGGTTGTCCAGGAAATGTGTCAGCGGGTGCGGCAGCAGAGGCTTGTTGTTGAGCCACTTGTGATATCTGTGTTTCTAGCATTTTGTTGTGGGTGGCTAAAGCGTCTACTTTTCCGGTCAACTGTTTAATTTGCTCGCTAGTGTGTATGTTTTGATTCAGGAATTCTTTGTTTGTTTGAGCTTGAGTAGCTATGAATTTTTCCATCATCAACTCGAGGTTTGATTTCCTAGGTGCAGTCTGAGCAGCAGCTGGTTTCTGATATCCTGGCGGAGCAGTAGGCATCTGCAATGCATTTTCGCTTTTGTAAGAAAAGTTTGGATGATTTCGCCAACCTGGGTTGTACGTATTTGCGTAAGGATTTCCTTGAGCATAATTTACTTGGTCTGGTGGGATTCTGGCTAGCAATGGGCATTCGGGCGCATTATGAGTGGTGCTTCCGCATAACTCGCAGTTTGGAGTTACGGCAGCGACGGTTGCGGTGGGGTTAACGGTCAGACTGTCAATCTTCTGTGCTAGAGCATCTACTTTAGCGTTGAACTTTTCAAGGCTGCTGATCTCGTACATCCCACCTTTCGCTGTGGTTTTCTCTGTTGGAGTGCGTTCACCTCCCCATTGGCAGTGGTTCTGAGACATGTTTTCTATTAGCTGATAGGCTTCGTCGTATGGCTTATCCATAAGTGCACCGCCCGCGGCAGCGTCTATTGTCAATCTAGTATTGTATAAAAGCCCATTATAGAAAATATGGATTGTCACCCAATCTTCTAGACCATGGTGAGGACATGTTCTCATCATATCTTTGAATCGTTCCCATGCTTCGTAAAGAGATTCAGTATCTTTTTGTCGAAATCCGTTGATTTGAGCTCTAAGCATAGCAGTTTTGCTTGGCAGAAAATATCTCGCTAAGAAGACGTTCTTCAATTTTTCCCACGTCGTAACGGAGTTGGATGGTAAGGATTGTAACCATGTCCACGCTCTGTCTCTAAGAGAGAATGGGAAAAGACGAAGTCTTATCGCGTCTGTGTTGCACCCTAAAATTTGACCAACCGGGTCCCGCATCTGGTCCTATGTTTCGACGCATGACCGCATTCGCATCCACATATCGCATACAGTGCATTTTTCATTTGTTTTGATTTTATCGGGATCACAGCTCTCTTCTCGCGTCTCAGGTGTTTTTAATCAGTTTAGATATGTAGAATCGTATTTTTGGGAAGCCGTGCTATTCCCAGTGTTTTCAGCTCGCGCTGTTGTTTTTAGGGATATTTCGGTGCCCATTTATTTTTACTGGCTATTTTGTTGCGCTCTCGCAGTGTTATTTGTCATTCTGTGTTCCCTCGGGAATTATTGTGATTTTTCTGGATTTTATTGGCCATTATTAGGGTTTTAATAGTATTTTAATCATTTTTAGAATATTAATAGTTTTTTAAATAGTTTTAATAGCTTTTAAATCATTTTTAGGATAATATAGAATAATATAGTTTTTTTCTTTTATTAATAATAGTTTTTTTTAGAATATTAAAGTGGTATGATAAATAGGGAAATATTTTCTATAGAAATATTATAGATTTTATTTTGGTTTTATAGAATAATAGGCTTTTCCTTTTAAGAGTTTAAATAAATAAATAAATAAATTCTCTTTTTAATAGTATAGATTTTCTTTTATAGAATTTAATATAGGTTTGTTAGAGATTTAATAGAAGTTTAGAAAATTTTAGATTAATAGAGAATTATTAGAGTTTTTTAGATTAGGGGATTTATTGGAGTTTTATTAGTGTAGAATTTAGTTAGAATAATATTAGAGTTATTTTAGAGTTAATTTTTAGTTTAATTAGCCTTTAATCCGTTCATTAATCCTGAGCAGTAGTTAATTCAGTTTTTTTTCCATTTAATTGGCCATTAATCATCTTCATTGATTTTAATCCAGATTTAATTCATGTTTTATCCATTTTTTTCCAGTCTTTTGTAATCATTTTCGTGTGGGCCCATTCATGCAAAGCCCAATTCATGCAGTTCAGCAAAGTCCAGAATTGTCCAGAAATTTCCAAGTCCTTTAAATAGTCTGATTACACGTGTTGCCAAAGGAGGAAGCCACATATCGTATCCATCACGCACCCACATCACCCGTCCCCACTTCCCTCTCTCTGCCACGCCCACGCCAAGTGGCACACATGCATTCTCACCCTCCACTAACGCTGCCACGTGCCTCCCTCTGAGCCTTCACCGGTTGCATGGCCGGCGGCCATGCAACCACCGCCCAACCTAGCTCCGGCCACCGTAACAGATCCCCAACTACTTCCGGCCGCCACACATTTCACCGGAAAATTGCTTTTCACCAGAAATTCATCCCTCACCTCCAGAACTCCATCTCCTCCGATTTACTTTCATCATCCATAATCAACAAAAATCCCAGAATTCTTCATCGTGTTCATCCATCCACGATCTTCAATCACCAGAAATTGTAGCACATAAGAACTCCGATCAATGTTCATCATTGTTCTTCGCCTTCCAAGAACACCTTCAAGGTTCTTCAGAAAAACCTCCAGATTCTTCATCAGCAATCATCAGTTCATCACCGTCTCCGATCGACTTTCAATATCTTCAACTCAGAGATCTTCATCTGTAGCGCCTTTTCCAGAAAGTCCTCCAAGAACACATAACAAAGGAACTTCGAAGCTCATCGACGAAGACGGCTTCACGAACATCCAGAAACGTTCATCATCATCATATGAACCTTCAAGCATCCTTCGACCGCTCCCAGAACGACCTTCCTCCGTCCAGATCTACATGCAAGATTCACTTGAATCTTCAAGATTCGTCCAGCAAGTTCTTCAAAACCTCCGGTAACGCATCAAAATCCCTCATTCTCTCCAGCTTTTTTGTCTTCGTTGACGTCCTCCCCGCGAGCAATCTCACGCATTCTCGTCTTCATCCAAAGTTCATCATCATGAATCTTCGAAGACCTTGGTTATCATCATCAGAACTTTCTTCTCCATTCACTCGTCAAGAACCTCCGCAGGTAGATTTGGTTTGGTGGTTGTAGTGTTTCATTGTAGGTGGAAACAGAGTTTTGAAGATTGAGAGGCAAGGAATTAGAAGAACGAAGGGTTGTCTGAGGAGATTGGATCTGGGAGATTGAACGAACGAGAGAGGGAAGATGGAGGAGAACGGCGGAGAAGGGTTAGGGAATCAGGGTTTCTTCAGAATGAGAGTGGACGGGGAGAAGGGAGAAGTTGGGCCGGGTTTGGGTTTGGGGAGCCACTAGGCCCATTGGATTTTTTTGACAGCACCTGCGTTTTTTCTTCGCACTCCCCCCCCCCCCCCCCCCCCCCCCCCCCCCCCCCCCCCCCCCCCCCCCCCCCCGTGTTTGCTTACTGATGGATTGGGCCAAGCCCAACGTTTCACCATTTGCACCCCCCTCCGTTTTTCCTGTGTTACTGATTGGGCTGGGCCCAATTTCATTTGATTTTTATTTTTTCTGCTTATCACACCCCCTTGTAATAGCTGCACCCCCTTCCCCCTTTTGTTTTCTTTTCTTTATTTTTTATATACTTAGTTTTTTAAGAAAAAAAAACAATAAAGAGAAAAAGAGTATAAGGAAATATATTGAAAAAGAAAAGAAAATATATTGAAAAAGAAAAGAAAATATATTGAAAAAGGAAAAAATATATAGAAAAAAATATGGAAAATACATAGAAAAATATGAAAAAATATATGAAGAAATATTTTGAAAAAAAAAGAAAAGAAGAGAGAAAAATATTGAAAAAGAAAAACGAAAGACATGAAAAAAAAAGAAAATAGAAGTATGAAAAAGAGAAAAAATATTAGATGTAATATTTTTTAGCGTACATTTTTTTCATAGAGTTTGTTCACCCTTTTAGAGGTAGTTTTAAATGTCCACTTGTTAGGGGACTTTTTTTTCATTTGATTTTTTCAGGATAGGATAGGATAGTATTTCCTAGGAGATTTATTTTCAGTATTCAATCATTGTAATCATTTTTCAGAATGCTAATAAAACGAGATTTGAGCTGTGGTCCCGAAGTAGCCGAACTACAGCTGCTCTGATTTCTCGTACCAGACGAGAATATGTAGGCATAGGATGCGATATCCTAGCGAGCACACTAACAACTAACTCTTCTGTTCTCTCGCGGCTGTGCGATCGAGACTTTCCCGCTGACGACTGATTATTACCCTTTTCTCTTCCCCGAGTGCATTTGAGACCAGACCGTAGTTTTGCCCATAGGTTCCCGTACCTGTGAAACCAGTTGATTTTCTCACTGCTGTGTGAGAATACCCTGTCTAGCCGTAGTTAGCCTGAACTACGTAAAGCTCTGATCTTCCATGCAGTGTGGAAGTACGTAGGCACAAGACGCGAAGTCTTGGCGAGCCAATTTTCCCGTAGTCCCGAACTACGTTGACTCTGACTTTCTCTCTTGAGAATACGTAGGCGTAGAGTGCGACGCTCTATCGAGTCAATTCCCTTCCGTTTAGATTTAGCAGCCGTAGATAGATTGTTTTTGCATCCTGTAGACAACCCAAGCAAGCGTGGATCCCGTCGAGTACGACGGACGTGAGGGGTGCTAATACCTTCCCCTTGCGTAACCGACTCCCGGACCCAGGTTTTGGTTGCGATGACCATACCTTTCCCCGTTTTTTGCGAGGTTTACTTCGAGCGTTTCCTTTCCCTCTGTTGGGATAAATAACGCACGGTGGCGACTCTTCTGTCAGTCGGCGCCGATTTTCTCAGTAGCGACAGCTGGAGACTATGTTGAGGACTGCGATAGTTCCCTATTCGAGTCTCGCCTTAGGTTTCTCCTGGCTGTTTGGGGCGATCCCCAGCAGCTGGCAACTCTGCTGGGGACCTGCGATAGTTCCCTATGTGAGTCTGCTGGGGATCCAACGTCCCCTGGCTGCTAAGGACTGCGATAGTTCCTTATGCATGTGGGATCCAACGTCCCCTAAGAGAGAGTCAATCCTAGCGCTTGTTTGCTTGTTTATTGGGGTTTATTTATTGATATTATCTGTTGCTGTTGAGGTGTTACGGGTATTCTATGATTGAGTGAGAAGCCGGACCTGGGCTTGAGTGCACCTTAGACTTAGAGTAGAGATTAGTGGGCGCGTACCGACTTTGCTTGTACTAGTGTCCCGCGAAATCTGCACTCGGACGAGGTTCTTCTGGTTGACTTCTTTTTCTACCCTTTGGGTCGAGGGGGTTGTTGGTTAGTTGGATTGTCGACTCCGGGAACCGATCATTTGGAAGTTAGCTAAGTGAGGCCTTGATCAGTGCATTTTAATGTACCTTCCTCTATGTTTAGACTTAGGCATTTCTACCATTTAGTTTATTTAATTTCCTATTTTATAATGTTTTTACAATTTATTTTATTTTAAGCTTTATTTAATTTTCGTTTGTTATTTTTCAGCATTAATAGCTTTTAGTGAAAAATTCATAACTGGAGCTACAGGAATCGGATTGAGGCATTCTACCAGTCGTTGGAAAGCTAAGAAAGAGATCTACAACTTTCATGTTGCACAAAGGAGCTGATTCGGATTTCTTGAGTCTCGAATAATTCGTTGAAGTTTCTGACTTGTGACAATGTAGTTTTCCTTGCGGGCCTAGTTTAGGTTTCTGGCCCAGTTATTTTCTATTTAAAGTTGTTGTTGTGATGCAAAACGGGGACCTAGTTTATTTTTACGAATTTTTTTCCTTTGTTTTATAGTTTTCATGGAGAACTAATACCTCCGGGCAAATCCTGCTGTGTACGGTTTCAACATTTTGAGGTTATTATTATGTCAATTTACTCTGATTCCTTTCAATCCTTTTCTATGAAGTCATCTGCTTAATTTGATTACAATTGTTTGCTTAATTCAATTGTTGTTCATAGGATAGAATTGGTTAAATTCGATTGTATGCATGTTCCTAAATTTAATTGCGTATTATCGTTTGCTTAATTCGTTAATTCGTCATATTCTTAACCGTTTGCTTAATTCGGTAAACAGGAACATAATTCATTTGATGTTGATAAGCGCTTGTCTGATTAATATCATAATCGAATAGGATTGGTACCGCTTAGGGATTGATGTTATAATAACCGATGATAAGTCGGAACCCGAATCAGTAGGGTTAACCGTTTTAGTTTATCTGATAATCACTTTTTTTAATCACTTTTTTTTTCTTATTTTATAAATCAAAACTTAAAACCCCCATAAACATTTTCTTTAGTTGGTTGAAATAATACAAGAATCCTTGTGAGAACGATATTTCGAGTCATTTGTCGCTATATTACATTTTTATCAAAACTACTCGTTTTTGATCCGCGAGCGACCGTGGATCAAATTGGCGCCGTTGCCGGGGATTCTTATTAATTTTAGCCAAATGTAAAATTTTAATTTTAGAGTTTTTGTTTTTTTTTTTTTTTTTTTTTTTTGTTTTTTTTTGTTTTTGTGTGTAAATTTTCAGGGTTGCAGTACGGTGGTAAGCATTTCAGCCTATCAGGTGAGTTTGTAAGCTATTGTTCCGATTTGCTCCGAATTTTTTCCAGAAAATCAGAAATAAATCGTTTAACAATACTCATTTAGAATAAAATTCTAAAAGATTTTGACCCTGAAAATCGCAAATTAGTTATTTTTCTATTTTATTTTATTTTTTTTCTATTTTCATATTTTCAAAAAAATCCGAATTTTTTTTTATTGACTCATTCTGATTTTATTTGATTTTTAGTTATATTTTTATAATTTTTAGATTTAATTTTATTCGGTTTTCTATTTTTCCATTCTTTTTCTTAACGGGGACATTGTTGGTATTTTTCTAATTGTTGCTGCATTGCCGAATTTGTTCTTTGTTTTATTTTCTTTGTTGATTTTCCTATTAAATTTAATATGACAAATCAAATAACTCTTAGAGAACTTGTTGCCTATGATACGAACTATAATGCTTTATGTATGGAATATCCTGTTGTTAGTGTACCTTTCGAATTGGAATCTGATTTAATACACTTGTTGCCAAGGCTTAATGGACTTGCAGGTGAGGATCCGAATAAGCATATGAATGAATTCCAAATTGTATGCTCTACACCTTCTGAACTTTCATTAGAGGACCTTGTCAAGCAAATGGCTATAAATGATCTTCAGTTTCAGCAACAAACAGATTCAAGTCTTCAGGCTCTGCAGACACAGATTGAACAGTTTGCCACTATACTGAATGCCATGCAACAAGCTCAAGAATCAAACCAACTATCTGCCCAAACAGTAGTGAATCCAAAAGAGTTACCATCTGATTTAGTTGATGATATTCATCCTGAGTTGTTATCTGATTTTCCATCTTTATTAGATTATGATGATACTTACTCTTGTGATTCATGTACCGACACTAACATTTGTTCTGTTTGTGCTGAGATTAATACTGCCGTACAGGGTGATGTTTTTCATGCAGATAAAGTTGTTTATGTAGCTAAAACTCTTAACATCACGGCTGCCCCAACCTCACTATCCATTGAACAACCTCCCCCCTTGGAGCTTAAACCAATTCATACCAATCTGAATTATGCTTATTCAGATATGGATAAAAAGCTTTCAGTTATAATTTCTTCTAACCTTGATTTTGATGAAGATAATAAACCTTTACATGTTTTGAAGAAACATAAGAAGGGAATTGGATGGACCTCGATGGAAGTGGAAAGAAAAGCAGTGAAACAATCCCTTAACCCATTGATCTCTGATGTTGTGGAAAAGGATATCAAATTCACGTGTCCATTCGACACTTTTATTTATCGAAGATTCTTCTTTGATCCTGGAATAAAAGGCGAAGACACTAATACAAATTTCAAGGGCGATGGATGCTATCCAAAGTTACTCCCCACTTTGGAAGAGGAGACGGCAGGAAATCTCTCTTTGGGAAAGGATGCATATGTGATCACTTATCCACCTTGACTCCTCGGGTGTGTTCCTTCCTTTCTCTCACTCTTATTTTATATTTATGTTCTTTCGTTGAGGACAATGTATGCTTTAAGTGTGGGGGAGGGAACCATTTACTTTGTTTTATTTCTTTCAATTTTCTTTGTTTTGTTTTCATTTAATAAAAAAATTGTTTACTCAGAAAAACACAATGCATTTTTTGAAATTTTTGGGTTGTAGATCGATTGGAGGTCAGATTGTAGAGACTTGAGAAAAACTCATAAGATCGGTATCGTTTTAACACCTTGAGTCTCCAAAATATGGAAATCGATTTAGATACTTGTTATGGCTTAGTCTTGAGTTCTCGTCCTTTAATAGCTCTTAAGTAGTTTATCTAGCAGTCAGCACCATCTAAAAATCACATGCTAAGTAATTGAGCTGATGCAAATAAGTGAATGATCCCGTGCTTAATAAGAAAAAAAAAAGACAAAAAGAAAAAGACAAAAAGTGAGAAAAAAAAAAGAAAAGACAAAGACAAAGAAAAATGTCTAATTATGAATTATTGAAAAAAAATATGGATCACAGTCACTAACAAGCTTAGTTACCATATGTGTGAATAGATAAAGGGCTTAATGTGATTGCACTAGAATGAAAGAGAGCAAAAAGGAGGATGAGTAAGTTAGACTTAGGCATAACGACATGATTTGGATTGGTTTGTATAGGAGGGAGTCTTATGATCGCAAAATTGCGGATTTGTGTTCTTACGATATCCTTAGTATGCAAAAGTAGTACCTATCAATGCAATCTTGACCAAAGAGGAGTTCA
The DNA here is from genome assembly GCA_963859935.3 of Lathyrus sativus. Taxonomy (NCBI): domain Eukaryota; kingdom Viridiplantae; phylum Streptophyta; class Magnoliopsida; order Fabales; family Fabaceae; genus Lathyrus; species Lathyrus sativus. Next base: position 495,353,217 of record OZ012741.1, read on the forward strand.
CAGCCTAGATTGAATAGCTGAATGTTTTTGTGTTTCATGAGTTTTGACAATACTTTGCTCGGAGTGCAAAAGTTCAAGTGTGGGGGAATTTGATCAGTGCATTTTAATGTACCTTCCTCTATGTTTAGACTTAGGCATTTCTACCATTTAGTTTATTTAATTTCCTATTTTATAATGTTTTTACAATTTATTTTATTTTAAGCTTTATTTAATTTTCGTTTGTTATTTTTCAGCATTAATAGCTTTTAGTGAAAAATTCATAACTGGAGCTACAGGAATCGGATTGAGGCATTCTACCAGTCGTTGGAAAGCTAAGAAAGAGATCTACAACTTTCATGTTGCACAAAGGAGCTGATTCGGATTTCTTGAGTCTCGAATAATTCGTTGAAGTTTCTGACTTGTGACAATGTAGTTTTCCTTGCGGGCCTAGTTTAGGTTTCTGGCCCAGTTATTTTCTATTTAAAGTTGTTGTTGTGATGCAAAACGGGGACCTAGTTTATTTTTACGAATTTTTTTCCTTTGTTTTATAGTTTTCATGGAGAACTAATACCTCCGGGCAAATCCTGCTGTGTACGGTTTCAACATTTTGAGGTTATTATTATGTCAATTTACTCTGATTCCTTTCAATCCTTTTCTATGAAGTCATCTGCTTAATTTGATTACAATTGTTTGCTTAATTCAATTGTTGTTCATAGGATAGAATTGGTTAAATTCGATTGTATGCATGTTCCTAAATTTAATTGCGTATTATCGTTTGCTTAATTCGTTAATTCGTCATATTCTTAACCGTTTGCTTAATTCGGTAAACAGGAACATAATTCATTTGATGTTGATAAGCGCTTGTCTGATTAATATCATAATCGAATAGGATTGGTACCGCTTAGGGATTGATGTTATAATAACCGATGATAAGTCGGAACCCGAATCAGTAGGGTTAACCGTTTTAGTTTATCTGATAATCACTTTTTTTAATCACTTTTTTTTTCTTATTTTATAAATCAAAACTTAAAACCCCCATAAACATTTTCTTTAGTTGGTTGAAATAATACAAGAATCCTTGTGAGAACGATATTTCGAGTCATTTGTCGCTATATTACATTTTTATCAAAACTACTCGTTTTTGATCCGCGGACGAGGTTCTTCTGGTTGACTTCTTTTTCTACCCTTTGGGTCGAGGGGGTTGTTGGTTAGTTGGATTGTCGACTCCGGGAACCGATCATTTGGAAGTTAGCTAAGTGAGGCCTCTTCAAGACTTGATGATGCCACTCCTTCTGGGAATCGTATCGTCAGTCTTGAAAGTCTGTGACGCTGACGACCGCATAGGATGCCGTACCTTGTCAGATATAGGTCCATACCTGTGAGTGGGGGGTTTTTTTTGTGCAGGAAACTTGACTTCCAACCTACCCGTTATTTTGGTCTTCAGAGCGAACGTACACCGTCAGCAGCGCAACAGTATTCAGATTTGTGTGGGGGCCGTGGTCCCGTTGTTTGCTGCATCTTGCATATCATGTGCATATCAGTGTTGCATCATATTGCATATCATCCTCCAGTTAGCCAGAGTTCTGATCCAGCCTTTGTTTCCTGAAGGTGATTACCCAGAGTTTGGATTGAGCAGCTGTTGATTGTCAGAAGACCGACCTAGGGGTTGAGTAGATTTGAGCAGAATCAAGCATTGAAGTCAGCTGAAGACCATTGGTAGCTATGTCTGAAGGCAATTTCCAGTCTCCTAACACTTTGACAGGGTTCACTATGACGTCCAACCCTCTGTATGATTCTATGGAAGACTTCCTGCAAGTGAACAACGTTACTGCAGACCAAGTTGTGCAGCCTTCTGTTGAGAACCGAGATCGACATGAGCAGTTTGTTGCCCGAAATGAATGTCCTCCTCCTGTTAAAAATCAAGGTGTTGCTTTCCCTGTGATGAATTACCGAAGAGATATTCCAATAGCCAGGACCGTAGATCCAAGAGCTCTTGAAAAGGATAGAAGACTCCGAGCATTGGAAGAGAAATTTGAAGCTTTGAAAGTCAAAGATGTTGTTAACTTGGATGCTGTAGACATGTGTTTGGTTCCTGACCTGGTGTTGCCTTACAGGTTCAAAGCGCCGAAGTTTGAGAAATACATGGGAGATAGCTGTCCGAAGCAACATTTGATGATGTTCTGTCGAAGAATGACTTCGTTTGTGCGAGATGACAAATTGATGATCCATTGCTTTCAAGATAGTCTGACTGGGGCATCTTTGAGGTGGTATATGCAGTTAGAGAGAAATCAGATTCAGTCATGGATGGATTTAGCCAGAGCTTTTCTGAAGCAGTACGACTATAACCTAGACATAGCTCCCCATCACATGCAGTTGCAAGAATTGTCTCAAGAGAACAATGAACTTATCAGGAAGTATGCGCAGAGATGGAGAGAATTTGCTGCTAGAGTGAACCCACCGCTTTTAGACCAAGAGTTGACAAGCATGTTTGTAGATTCCCTACAAGATCCGTACTTCGAAAGATTGCTCGGACTTCCGTTAAGTTTCTCTGACGTGGTGGCATTAGGAGAACGCCTTGAGTATGCCATAAGAATTGGGAAGATTCAGATTACTTCAAATGATCAAGCTGGTGAAACTGAATATCCTTGTGACTATCAGAGTGAAGAAGGAGTTGTGATCAATGCAGTCATGCCAAAGGTTGAATATCCTCAAAGCGAATCAGTGAATTTTGTTGGTTCTTCATCTTATCAGAGATCAGTACCTCCTGTGGCTTGTTATACTGAACATACAGCCGTGCCTGGGGCACCCTATCAGGAATCTTATGTCGCTTCCATTGCTAATCAGCAAACTCGTGGTCGAGGTTATCAGAATCAGCGTCAGAATCAGAATCGACCTCGCAGCAATTTGGAACGAAGGAAAGCTCCTTCTCATCCAGTGCCTATGCCGTATAGCCAGCTGCTACCGTCTTTGATCCAGAGTTCTTTGGTGGAACCGAAAGCTCTTAAGTCAGTTCCAGAACCTTACCCTCCTGGGTACAATCCCCACGTTCAGTGTGGTTATCATGGTGGCTCTCTGGGGCATTCGACGGAAGATTGTAAAGCGTTTCAGGCGAAAGTACAGCAGTTGATTGACCAAGATCGCATTTCCTTTCGAGAAGGGTTTCTGTTTGTTCATCCTAACTGCTCAGCTGTCTAAGCTCGCGGACTCGGAAAGTATTCCCCAGCAAAAGCCAGTGATTCAGACAGGCGGGCGCCTCAGCATTGGCAGTCCTCAGACCTTTATATCATTTGCATTTGTAGTTTCTTTTATGTTAGTTACTACTTGCTTTTAAACATTGTATGTTTCGAATGGTGATAATAATAAAGTGACTATGCATTTTTCTGAATTAATCATGTCGTTGTCGCTCATTTACTGCATTGCACTGACACTTGCATTTTATTCACTCCACTTTATCCCTGTGACTAGCAAAGATTGGAGGGAGGATGATGAAAATAAACTCATAACCGATGAACGTATGTGTAACCCGGTGAACTGACTTTAAACAATGTTGCGGATAGCAAGAGTCGCCACCGACTTTTATTTTATCCATAAGGAAAGGTTATAAAAGAACAGGAAAGACCTTAGAGAATATTTTGGGTCCGGGGGGTAGGTTATGAAAAGGGAAGGTATTAGCATCCTTTTCATCCATGGTTATCCATGGGCTCTTAGGTACTTAAGCTCACTTTTGAATTGTTTTGAAATTGTAGTGTGTGAATAGAAAATTTTCAGAATAGTTAATAAATAATCCATGTAAGGATGTGTTAAGAACTTGTTTGAAAACTTGTTGAAAATTTGTTTAAGTGCGAAACAATTTTGAAGTGAGCAAGCACCTAGGAGTAACCTACCCTAATGTTTAAAGGTCTTTCTTATTCTTCATTCTTTCCTTTAGTAAGACTATCCCTACTATAATGGAGTAGGTAGTCCTTACTTTGGATGTTAAGGGGTATGTGAGGGACAATTTGACTTTGAAGGCCATTGTGGGATGTAATAAGCACATATAAGGGACCATCATCATTTTTCGAAAGGGACTTGATTCGTAAAGGCAACCATAAGGGACTTTGATGATTTTTTTTTATTTGAGGGACTTGCTTTATACACCCCACTTAACCATTATTCGTAGGCAACTTGAGGGATATCCTTAGGAAGTGAGACGGCGATTAAAATCGACTTACGTGTGTGACGTGTTTATTTTAATTATCTTTATTTAAAAGTGATCTAAATTTATTTTAATATTACATACATGTTGTTACACTCCCTAATTACTAACCATAATAATAATTAAATAATTAAACAACTTTACATCCAAGAAACAATTACAAAATAATAAGCAAAATAATTAAATAGCAAAGATAAATAAAATATAAATAAGCAATAATAAATAATAAAGGGGGTTAATTCTAAGTTTACTCGGCAAGACATCGCATCTTGTGCCTACGTATCCTTACGGGAGTGGAATCAGAGTAATCGTAGTTCCCCTCAATAGGGAGGTTAGAAACTTCTTGACTGTGGTCAAGGTCTCAAGGGGAATAAACGCATCTTAAGGACACGCTTACGTGGAGTGTAGAAACTCCAAATCTCTACGTTGAAATGTTAAGTTGTAATTAGGGTTAAATTAGGGATTCCACGGCGGGAAACCCTAAAATGAGCGCGGCGGCTCTTTGACCTAATGCTAAGGGTAAAATTGTAATTTTGCCTGCGGCGAGGCATTTGTGAAAATTAGGGTTTGTAGTTTGTAGTTTTGAGGATTTGAAATTGAATGTGTGAAGTTTTACGGACTATTGGCGCGGCGGCCAAACAGTTAGACCTAACCTTCGGATGTGTGCAATGTGACAGAAATAATAGTAAACGCGTGAGATAATTGAATCATGCAAACAGAGAGATAATGTCATAATTTAAACCATGCAAGCAGAAATTTAAAGGCAGAATTTAAAGAGCGATTGTTAAGTTCGCGAGGTTACATGAGAGGAGCAGATACAATATGATAATGAAATTTGAATTGAACAATAATAAAATAAAATAAATAACGGTTCTAGTTATTATTTTAAAAAAGATTTTAGTTATTATTTTAAATTTATCTAAAAAAAAGTTTTTTCTTAAAAATAATAGGTTTTCATATTAATTTGGAAAAGATGTTAATGTTATTTATTTTAAAAAAACAGATTTTTATATTATAACAAATTTTAATAAATTAATGATAACAATAATAATAATAATGGTAATAATAATGATAATAATGATAATAATAATAATAAATAATGATAATAATAATAATAATAATAATAATAATAATAATAAAGCAATAATGAATTTTAAATGTGCCAAATAACCCAACAATGTTGCTAACGCAGAAATGCGCTCATCGCAACCAGATCTAAATCGGACGAAACAAAATTTATCGCAAAGAAAAAGAAATTAAGCAAAAAATAGTATTATTGCTCACACAAAAATGCGATCATCGCAACCAGATCGAACTAACACAAATGTCACGCGTCATGCACACAAATGTGCAAACATCGTATCGACATAATTCGATCAAAAATCTTATATATATAAACTCTAACAATTTAAAAATTATATATATATAAACGTAACAGTAATAGATAAAGAAAAAGAAATAACGGTAATAGATGAAGAAAAAGAAATAACGGTAAAAGATGAAGAAAAAGAAACAACAGTAATAGATGAAGGAAAAGAAATAACGGTAAACGATGAAGAAAAAGAAACAATAGTAATGGATGAAGAAGAAAACTAAATAACGGCAAACGGCACTCACTCCTCTTAGGTTTTTTTCATTCTCCCCTTTTTTTCCAACAAGGCAACACATGTATATATAGGGAACAAATTAGGGTTAACACCAAATTGTCAATAATGTCCCTAAAGCCCATTTTAAAGCCCAAACTAAATAATTAGTTAAGAAAAAATAAAATTTAAATAATTTAAAATAATTAAAATAAACTTAAAATAAAAACTAATAATCCTATTGATTCCTAAAATAAAAAATATTATAAAAAGAACGAAATTTTTTTCAATATTTTTTATTTTATGATTTTTTGGATATTTTTATGAATAATTTAGAAAAAAGTGAAAAAAAATAATATTTTAAAAAATGATTTAATTAAAATACGAAAATAATAATTAAATAATAATAAAAAACTATTTTTGTTATTTTTTTTAATGAAAGATAGAAAAATTTAGAGTAAAAATAATAAAAAACAAAAAAAAGTGACAAAGGTGAGATTTGAACTCTCAACCTCTCACACTCATAACTCCTTACACATGTCCTCCTGCCAATTGTGCCATTTTTACTTTTTAGAAAAAAAAATGCATGCCATATGATATTTACCTGCAAAAAGTCAAACGACTACACAAATTTGTTAGTAATTGATTAAATGCAATGAAATGCGACGACAAATCTTAGGGCAAAATTTGGGGTATTACAGTTATTATGATAATATTTCTCACCCAACCTCTCTTTGATGTTGGCAAAAAAAAATCATGAAGTTTGACTTTGGTTTGACCACAGTTGACCTCAGTTTGACCTTTTAACTGCATTGACTGCTTTTGACTTATCTGATCATCTGACTGAGCAAACTTTTGAGAAAAGTCTTGAAACTTGACATGGGGGTTCTTATACACATATAAGATGTTATGAAGCTCACTTGAAGTCTTGGAAGTCCATTTAGCCTGATTAAAGTCAAAACCCTAGTTTTGGATGCACTGCTTAGGAGGTGCATTGTCTGAGGGAATTGTCAACTCTTCTGACCAATTATGAATTTTGTGAACCTTGTGAACCTTCTTGGAACACAAAGTCTTGTATTGTGAGGGCAAATTTTGGGGTGCAACAGCTGCCCCTGTTCAATTTTCTGAAACCTGAGGGGTTAGATTGGTATATTTGCCAGTCGTAACCTGGAAGGTTGAAGGGGATTGAACACAAAAGCCCAAAAATTTGCACTCACCAGTGCATGGAGTGATATTGATGGTTGGTTGAACATGATTGAGTGGGCTTAAAGATGCCACTAGGGGAAAGTTCTTCAGTAGTATAATGAGAACTGTCAGGAGTCTGGAGTAATACTGATGTAACAACATGTCTTCATGAGGATAGAGCAATCAATAATGATAACCCTAAAGCAGTCTTGAAGTGATAAATCTGACCTCAGGAGGATAGTGCAATCAATAGCTCTAAAGCAGTCTTGAAGTAATAATGTAATTTCAGGAGGATAGAGCAATGGATAACTCTAAAGCAGTCTTGAAATAATTAGATGGCTTCAGGAGGATAGAGCAATGAATAGCTCTAAAGCAGTCTTGAAGTAGTAATATGACCTCATGAGGATAGAGCAATGAATAGCTCTAAAGCAGTCTTGAAGTAATAGGATGATTTCAGGAGGATAGAGCAATCAGTAGCTCTAAAGCAGTCTTGAAGTCATGAGAGGCTATCAGGAGGATAAAATAACCCTGAGGTTACAATAAAGCAGTCCCAAAGTAATAAGAAGCTCATCAGGAGGATAAAGTAACCCTGAGGTTACAATAAAGCAGTCCCAAAGATCATAAGATTGTTTGTTGGATAATTAACCTGAAAACAAGGTAGCATTCTGTATAACAACATTAGTTTATGCTTTATGTATGCATGTATAACATGATGCACTTAGGTAATGTACTATAGACATATATGTTATGGTATGATGTAAATGATGTATGTATGCTATGACACTGCTGGAAGTGTCTGGATATCCTTGTATAACAACTGCTGGCCAAGGAAAATAAATCCCGATTCGTTGTTGAAGAATATATAACCCTCCGTCTGCTGGGGATAACAAGGTATAGATAACCTCCCGTTGTTGGGGATAACAAGGTATAGATAACCTCCCGTTGTTGGGGATAGTAGGGTATAGATAACCTTCGTTTTCGTTTGATAGTAGGATAAGTATAACATCCCGTCTTCGTTCATCGTGCCCTTATTGGAAAGTAATTTCCCGTATATCCGTATGAGGATAAAAGAGATGGATATAAATTCCAGGGGAGATTAGACTTTGTGAAAATGGATTAGTCCTACTGATGGTTTGTAACTGTCTTGTAAAGATGAACCGGCGAAGCTTCGTTGAAATCCTTCCCTCGTTCGTCCTTAGTAAATACTATTACTGCATTTTCATGCATTTCTGGTAAACATCAATCATATTAAAAGCATACATGCATTTCTGGTAAACATCAATCATATTCAAAGGCATACATACATTCAAACACAACCAATGGACGTTTCGCTTATGTAAATAGGGTGAAAGTAAATCTGGATTCAAAAGATGGAATTTATTTATATCAAAAGTGACCCATACACGGGTAAGTTTGTACAAGGAGACATAAACCCTAGTAAGAGAATTTTGTCAGGAAGTTTTACAAAAAGAATCAGCTATGTGGGAAATAATCCTATTGAGTTTCAATTCTACTATTGCCACTCAAGTATCTCATCTTCTTGCTGTTGAGACGGAAACGATTGGATTGAGCTTTATCTGTTTGAGCTTGAGTAAGTAGTACAACTGGTTGCAGTTTCATGAGTGATCCAAACGAGACATAGTCATACGCTTTAATCCCTAACTTTTGCCTGGATTGCCCTTTCAGGTTTTCAATCCACCGGGATACCCTTTTTTGCCCAAGCCGCCTTTTCAGGTTTTCGACTTGCCGGGTGTACATCTTTTTATATATATATCCCTAATTTTTGCCCAAACCCTTTTGGTTTGCCGGGATGCCCTTATTTTTGCCTAGGCCTGTCAACCTAGCGGGTCTCTTTTTATGCGTAGTATTTTTTAACTATGTCTGCGTTTACAGGTTGTGGGAAGTCTTCACCATCCATTGTAGTCAGTATCATGGCACCTCCTGAGAACACTGTCTTGACTACAAATGGTCCCTCATATGTTGGAGTCCACTTGCCCCTAGGATCACGCTTGATTACCAAGTCACCAGCCTGATATACCTTTGGCTTAACCTTCTTGTTAAAAGCTTTGATCATCCGTTTCTGGTACATCTGGCCATGACAAACTGCTGCTAACCTTTTCTCACCAATCAAATTTATCTGGTCAAGTCGAGTCTGAATCCACTCATCTTCATCCAAGCCTGCATCCTTCATAATTCTCAAGGAGGGGATCTGAACTTCAATAGGCAGAACTGCTTCCATACCATAGACTAAGGAGAATGGGGTTGCCCCTGTTGAAGTACGTATTGTAGTACGATAACCATGCAGAGCAAATGGTAACATCTCGTGCCAATCCTTGTAAGTAACAGTCATCTTCTGTACAATCTTCTTAATGTTCTTATTAGCAGCTTCAACTGCCCCATTCATCTTTGGACGATACGGAGAAGAGTTGTGATGCTTAATCTTGAACTGCGTACAGAGATCAGTAGTCATAGTGTTGTTCAGATTAGAGCCATTGTCCGTGATAATCCTTTCAGGGATACCATACCTACATATGAGATTATTCTTAATGAACCGAGCCACAACATTCTTAGTCACAGATGCAAATGAAGCTGCCTCTACCCACTTCGTGAAGTAATCAATAGCAACCAGGATGAAACGATGCCCATTAGAAGCAATAGGCTTGATCTCACCAATCATATCAATGCCCCACATGGCAAAGGGCCAAGGAGCAGTCAACACATTCAATGGAGATGGAGGTACATGTACTTTATCAGCATAGATTTGACATTTGTGACATGTTCTGGAGTGTTGATAGCAATCAGCTTCCATGGTAGACCAATAGTAACCTGCTCTCAAAATCTTCTTTGCCATGGTATGACCACTAGAATGAGTGCCAAAGGTCCCATCATGCATCTCTTCCATAATTTCTGTAGCTTCCTTCTTATCCACACAACGAAGCATAGTTGAATCATGATTACGCTTATACAGAATGCCATTACTCAGAAAGAACTTAGCAGAAAACCTCCTCAGGAACTTCCTATCTTTGACAGATGCCCCTTCAGGGAACTCCTGAGCTTCAAGATAGTTTTTCACTTCATAGAACCAAGGCTTCTCCTCTGCCCCTTCAGTGTCAATCTCATTGCAGTATGCAGGCTTCTCAAATCTATCAATGGTAATCTTGGGAGCTTCATCATCCCAGCTGATCTCAAACATAGATGCCATGGTGGCCAATGCGTCTGCCAACTGATTCTCTCTTCGTGGAATATGTCCAAAAGTAATCTCTTTGAAATGTGGGATCAAAGACAACACATGTTCTCTGTAAGGAATGAGATTATCATGCTTTGTATCCCAATCTCCTTTAATCTGACTTACTACCAGAGCTGAATCTCCATACACCTCAAGGAACTGAATCTTCATATCAATAGCAACTTGCATACCCATGATACATGCCTCATACTCAGCCATGTTATTGGTACAATAGAAACAAAGTCTGGCAGTAATCGGGGTATGACAACCTTCAGGGGAACTAATCACAACACCAACACCATTACCATGTGCATTGGAGGCACCATCAAAAACCATAGTCCATCGGGATCCTTGTTCAGGTCCGTCATATTGTCCAGGTTCTTTGGTAACAGACATAATGTCTTCATCAGGGAACTCAAAATTCATTGACTGGTAGTCATCTACTGCTTGATGAGCCAAATGATCAGCAACAACACTCCCCTTAATGGCCTTCTGAGTAGTATACTGTATATCATATTCCGTCAAGATCATTTGCCATCTTGCAATTCTTCCGGAGAGAGCAGGTTTCTCAAATATGTACTTGATTGGATCCATCTTCGAAATCAACAAGGTAGTATGGGTCAACATATACTGTCTTAGTCGGCGAGCAGCCCATGCCAAAGCGCAGCAAGTTTTCTCGAGCAGTGAGTATCTTGTTTCACAGTCGGTAAACTTTTTGCTAAGGTAGTATATTGCCTGCTCTTTTCGACCAGACTCGTCATGTTGCCCCAATACACACCCCATTGAGTTGTCTAATACTGTTAAATACATAATCAAGGGTCTTCCATCAACTGGTGGCATTAAAATTGGAGGTTCTAGCAAATATCTCTTGATTTCATCAAAGGCAGTCTGGCACTCATCATTCCATTCCATCACCTGATCTTTCTTCAACAACTTGAAGATTGGCTCACAGATGGTAGTTAATTGGGAAATAAATCTTGCAATGTAGTTCAATCGTCCCAAGAAACCTCTAACCTCCTTCTCAGTACGGGGAGCTGGCATCTCTCGTATAGCTTTCACTTTTGCAGGATCCACTTCAATACCTTTTCCACTGACAATGAAACCCAGGAGCTTTCCAGATCTAACTCCAAAAGTACACTTGTTTGGATTTAATCTCAACCTGTATTTCTTCAACCTCTCAAACAACTTGTGCAGATGATCAAGATGTTGTTCTTCATTCTGAGACCTGGCTATCATATCATCCACATATACCTCTATCTCATGATGAATCATATCATGAAACAAAGCCACCATGGCACGCTGATATGTTGCCCCTGCATTCTTCAAACCAAATGGCATTACCTTATAGCAAAAGGTGCCCCACTGTGTCACAAATGTAGTCTTCTCCATATCTTCAGGTGCCATCTTGATTTGATTGTAACCAGAGAAACCATCCATAAAAGAGAATATCTTATGCTGAGCAGTGTTGTCTACCAGGATATCAATATGAGGAAGTGGAAAGTCATCTTTAGGGCTAGCCTTGTTCAGATCTCTGCAGTCTACACACATACGTACCTTACCATCTTTCTTAGGAACTGGTACCACATTTGCAACCCACTGAGGATAAGAAGTTACGGCCAAGAACCCTGCATTGAACTGTTTCATTACCTCTGCTTTGATCTTTTCTGACATTTCAGGACGCATACGACGAACCTTCTGCTTCTTTGGACGACAATCTTCTTTCACTGGCAAACGGTGAACCACAATGTCTGTATCCAACCCTGGCATATCTTCATAAGACCAAGCAAAGATCTCCACATAGTCACGTAGCATCTGAATCAACCTGCTCTTGACACTGTCCTCTAAATCAGCCCCTATCTTGACCTCTTTTCTGTTTTCTTCGGATCCCAGATTCACAACTTCGACTGGCTCTTCATGTGGCTGTATAGCTTTCTCTTCTTGTTGTAACAACCTAGCAAGCTCTACAGGTATTTCACAATCGTCCTCGTTTCCGTCTTCAGTTTGATAGATCGGATTCTCGAAATTGTAATTGGCAATAGTAGAACTGTTATCAACTGGATCCAGAGTGGATGAGGATCTGCATTTTAGTGACGTGGGTGTGTGTAAGAACACCTAGCTGATAAAGCAAAAATAAAAGAAAAAGAAAGACAAGGAACACAATATTTACGAAAACGAAACGTCCACTGATTTTATTGAATGAAGTATGCAAATGAAATGACAACCCGTAACAAGCACACCATTGTGCCCCGGGTAAGGCACATGGCTTGAAAGTTTTAATTGTTCCAGAAATTATAAATTTAAAAACATAACACAGTAATAGTATTTACTCCTGACTAAAGGAGATAGGGATAACATCTTCAGCTTTCCAATTATTGAGTCCAGCACCCACAGTAGGAAAAATCCATGCCTCCAAGTTGTGGTCTTCATCTTGATCTCCCACAGCATTGATAACCCCTTGATTGGTGATACGAACAGCACGGGCACGACGGACAGCCTTCTGGGACTCTTCTTCCACCACAGCTTTTGCATCATTGAGGGAGGCCATTGCCATTGTTGGAGGGTTTCTGATGACCACAGGAACCTTCTTCACAGCAGGAGGAGTCACACAATCCTTAACAGCCCAGGGAACCACTTCAAATGACTGACATGGAGTTTCAATGTATTCACCTTCTACTTCCAGATACTTGAAAGTGTTTACATGGCTGACAAAGTATTCTTCCTCTCCAAAGACAGTAACAACTTTTCCATTCACCGGATATCTCAACTTTTGATGTAATGTGGAGGTCACCGCACCTGCCCCATGGATCCAGGGACGACCAAGCAGACATGAGTACGAAGGACGAATATCCATCACATAGAATGTAGCAGTAAACACCTGAGAGCCAACCTTGATTGGAAGATCAATTTCCCCATGCACTACTCTTCTAGAACCATCAAAAGCCTTTACCACAATATTACTGGGCTTCAATACCGTATCTTCAGGACTCAGCTTGTTCAGGACTTCCTTAGGCAACACATTCAGAGAGGAACCATTGTCTATCAGCACATGAGACAGGGTAGTGCCCCTGCATTCAATTGAAATATGCAAGGCCCTGTTATGATCCCTCTTGGCCGGGGTCAAGTCAGCATCAGAAAATCCTAACCCGTTGTCATAGGTCAGGTGCGCAACACAATTCTCAAACTGGTCCACAGAAATTGCACTGGGTACATGAGCCATCTTTAGAAACTTGATCAATGACTTGGCATGAGCCTCAGAACATAATAACAGGGAGAGCATAGAAATCTTTGAGGGAGTATGCCCCATCTGATCAACAATATCATAATCACTCTTGCGAATGATTTTCAATACTTCTTCCATCTGCTTAGAGAGGTCATCAGCAGCTGGCACATCAGTAGATACAGGCTCAATAACAGGACCCTTGCCCCGAGCATCAGTGGTGGAAGTAACAGCAGGAGTAACTGCACTCTTAGAAGCAACTGGAGGAGAGAAGACTCTTCCACTACGAGTGATCTTGCTAGATCCAGCAATATTATCAATGTCAACAGGCATATCAGGTAAAGGCTCCTGCTTGACACCATGGATGTAAACATCAGACCCATAGTGCCAAGGCACAGCTTTGTCAGATGTATAAGGAATAGGACCAGGAGTGGTAATGATCAGAGGAGCTACTCTGGCTTCAGCAACAACTTTCACAGGACCTTCAGCAATAATCTTGATTGGGCCCTGATGAGTGATTTTAATGGGACCCTTTGAAGTGATTCTTAGTGGTACTTTGTCAACCATGTCAACCTCTTCAATCTTCTTACCCTGAGTCAGATGATCCACCATACTTTCTACAGATGCTGGTCTTCTTTCAAACACTATAGTATATTTATCCATGAGACGTTGAATCCCATCTCTCAAAATGAAGCAACTATCCGGCTTATAGGTACAATATAGACAATCTTCATGACAACCTGGAAAGATCCCAGCTTGTACTAACCTCTTTTTGATAACAGACAATGGTGTGCTCAACTCCATAACTGAATAGACATGCAGATCTTCATCAATATCTTCATCAATGGCGTTGACAGTCTTCTCGTGATTTGGCATTGGAGCTGTAATCACATTTGGAGTACCTGGTGGATCAAACTCAATTTCTCCAGCATCAATCATATCCTGAATTTTGTTCTTCAAGACCCAGCAGTTATTAGTATCATGTCCTGGACAGTTTGAATGATATGCACATCGTGCATTGGGATTGTACTTGGGAGAGGTAACATTGGGATTCTGAGGAGCCTCCCTTAGGGTAATAAGTTCAGCCTTCAACAAGTGTTGCAATGCCTGAGCCATTGACATGTTGATCTTCGTGAACTGTCTTCTAGCCCTCTGTTGGTTGCCTTGAGGCTGCTCTGTTGTTGCAGGAGTTGGATTTGAAATATGAACTGCACTAACAGACTGATGCCTTCTGTTACGATCAGGCTGACCATACACAGCATTAGATTCTTTCTTCCCAGTGGGAGGCTTCTTTGCAGCACCTGATGAAGAAGTGCCCACTTGGATCTTACCACTCTTGATACCATTCTCTACTCGCTCTCCTGTCATGATCAACTCAGTGAAGCCAGATGATGAGCTTCCAATGAGATGACTGTAAAACGGACCATTCAGCGTACACATGAACATATCAACCAACTCCCTATCAGTCAAAGGGGGTTGAACTCTTCCAGCTAAGTCTTTCCACTTCTGAGCATACTCCTTAAAGCTTTCTTTGGCACCCATAGACATGCTTTGAAGCTGCATGCGAGTGGGGGCTAAGTCAGCATTGTATTGATACTGCTTGTAGAAAGCTTCAGCAAGGTCATTCCAATCTCTGATGTTGACACTCTCCAACTGATAATACCACTCTAGCTGAGCTCCAGATAAACTCTCTTGAAAGAAATGGATCCACAACTTTTTATCAGCAGTGTGGGGTTGCATTCTTCTGACATAAGACCTCAGATGCAATTTGGGACAAGAGACCCCATCATAGACAACAAATGTAGGAACTTTGAACCCAATGGGTATGACCACCCCAGATATCAAGCTCAAATCCTCAAAATCCAGCCCAGATGATTTCTGTAATTCCATAGCATCCATTCTATCCACCAGCATCTTGAATTTGTCTTCGTTAGGCTCATGGTAGTAGTTAGCCTCAGAATCAGAGTCCCCCATAGTGTTGTGGAGACTGCCTCTCTCCTGCTCAGATTCTTCAGATTCATAGTCTTCAACATGTTCCTTGGTCTTGACAGGACCTTTGAACCTTCTTCCCATGTTGAGCAACCCAGCAGACCTTCTAGCCTTCTTAGTCTTCTTGGCCAGCAGTGTCTTCAATTCATCCTGCCCCTTGGATAGGTTCAGGATCAGCTCTTGGAACTGTGCATTCTGTGCCTGGAGATCCTTAACTGATTGTTCAAGAGCCATTGCTGAAATAAACAACGAGAAGATGAGAAACCTGTGCACAATTATAAACCTGTGATGCAATGATATGGGAATGCATATGCAATGTTTTCAAGGACCGCAGGATTTAAATTTGCTTAAACAAACAAGAAAGTAACTTTTTATTAGTAATAACTTGTTTTGCCTTTTAGGCTTACAAAAAATGAAAACGAAATAAGTACAAAAGATGGGGTTTTAAGTCTCCCATGGACGTTTCCTCTTTGTGTTGAGGTATGAGTTGAGGTTTCGTTCCTCATGAAGTAGCTTTGTTAGCTCTAGGATCCTTGCTTGGCTTGCTTTGTAATGAGCCTCGAAAGTATCCCTTTGCTCTTTCAGTTGGATCCATGATCTCTGCAAGTCTTCCATATCAGTAGGCATGTCTGGGTGAAGGATGGTATAAGCTGTGTCTCCTTCAGCAACAGGTTCCATGGTAACTGGTAGGACGGCAGGATATGGCATCATGAGTGTCTGAGCACGAGATCGTACCCATCTGAGATAAGCCTCCATAGGAATAGTGTACTTAGGCTCCAGTGTCTTGCTGTCAATCCTGTTTACCTTTCCCCAAGCTCGTATGAATCTCTGACGGTAACCCTGAAGATCGTTGTCGTAGTCAAACACAATGCCCTGAATCAACATGTCATGTGGACCATCGCTCCGGGCGTAACCAAACTGTCGTAAAGCTGGAGATGGGTTGTAGGTGATGCCTCCTCTTATGCCTAGAAGCGGCACATTAGGAAACTCCCCACAACGGTCAATGATGGTGACATTCTCCATAGATCTGGAGCACCAATGGATGTCTGAGTGAGAAAGTGACATGATCCTCTTGGACCATCTGAACCCTTGCTCATTCTTCATTACTGAGCGAGGAAGGTGAGAAATAAACCACCTAGAAAGTAAAGGTATGCAGCACATCAAAGTTCCTCTTGCCCTTGTAGTACGGGTGTGAAGAGAATGTAGGATGTCTCCAAGTAAGGTAGGCACTGGATTGTGACTCAGGAATATGTTGATGGCATGAACGTCTATGAACTGATCAGGATTGGGGAACAACACTAAGCCATAAATCAATAAGGCTAAGATCTCCTCAAAAGCATCGTAGCTCATAGCCTTCAAGAACATTTGAGCTTTATCCACTAATACCTTGGCAAGAATACCTTTAACTCCACTTCTCGTCTCTAGAATAATGTCAGACTTCTTCAGATGTAGAGCTGCAGCAATAACTTCTGGTTTAAGCTCCTTCTCTAAGCCTGTGAATGGCTTCTGATCAAGAACAGGTATACCCAGAAGTTTAGAGAACTCCTTCATGGTTGGAACCAGCTGATAATCAGGAAATGTAAAGCAATGGTGCTTAGGGTCAAAGAACTGAAACAGCACACTCATCATGTCTTCACTGAACCCTGAAGTAACTAGGTCCAATAAGTGACCATGTCTCTTGTTGAACTGGGAATGATCAGGCACTAGGGAAACCAACTCCTTGAGCTTAGCAGGTATCCCTACAAAGTTGATCCTGATGGTGTTTCTACGAGCAGAAGCCATGACCTGCAACAAAGAACAAAGATAAATCCTTTGGTCCTTGAAATGGTTAGGGAAAATGATATGCTTATGATGCATGATGATGTCATGATGTTATGTTCAATCACAAACATGTGGCACACACAAACAAGTCACACAATAGCCCTAGGTTTAAAGGCTTGCATGAGGTTCAAAGGCAAGTACCCTCCCCTGAAGTTAGATGGTTCATCCTGTCCTACAAAAGTAACCAGGTTCTACGGGATCTCAATATCATTGATCCTTCACAAGGGTGGTTGTTCAGAAGGCAACTTACTTGCCAACCAAAACCCTCCAAGTTTAAGATCTCAATGAGCGTAGTATCGAGTGTCAACCAACTTCAGTCTGCACCAAAGCCGGTTACCTCACTACTTTCTAAAGGCCAAGATGAGTTAACTAGGGTTCTAAAAGTCAGTTAGTGCATTGACAACATATGGCAGCCTCAATATTATCCTCAACTTGACTTAAGGAATATAAGCACCAACCAAGAAGTCGCACTAACTATGGCCACCAGATCAACCGTATCGATATACGTCGTACAGTTTCCTTGGTCTATTGCCATTTACCTAAGGTACACTAGATCCGGGTTAGGACCTTTCACACATAAGAGCACCCCAACAATATAATAATAAAGCAAACAAGGCAAACAATTTAAAGTGATCTTAATTCCTAAGGGTACCCCTCTTAAATAGGTCCCCAGCAGAGTCGCCAGTTCTGTAACCCGGTGAACTGACTTTAAACAATGTTGCGGATAGCAAGAGTCGCCACCGACTTTTATTTTATCCATAAGGAAATGTTATAAAAGAACAGGAAAGACCTTAGAGAATATTTTGGGTCCGGGGGGTAGGTTATGAAAAGGGAAGGTATTAGCATCCTTTTCATCCATGGTTATCCATGGGCTCTTAGGTACTTAAGCTCACTTTTGAATTGTTTTGAAATTGTAGTGTGTGAATAGAAAATTTTCAGAATAGTTAATAAATAATCCATGTAAGGATGTGTTAAGAACTTGTTTGAAAACTTGTTGAAAATTTGTTTAAGTGCGAAACAATTTTGAAGTGAGCAAGCACCTAGGAGTAACCTACCCTAATGTTTAAAGGTCTTTCTTATTCTTCATTCTTTCCTTTAGTAAGACTATCCCTACTATAATGGAGTAGGTAGTCCTTACTTTGGATGTTAAGGGGTATGTGAGGGACAATTTGACTTTGAAGGCCATTGTGGGATGTAATAAGCACATATAAGGGACCATCATCATTTTTCGAAAGGGACTTGATTCGTAAAGGCAACCATAAGGGACTTTGATGATTTTTTTTTATTTGAGGGACTTGCTTTATACACCCCACTTAACCATTATTCGTAGGCAACTTGAGGGATATCCTTAGGAAGTGAGACGGCGATTAAAATCGACTTACGTGTGTGACGTGTTTATTTTAATTATCTTTATTTAAAAGTGATCTAAATTTATTTTAATATTACATACATGTTGTTACACTCCCTAATTACTAACCATAATAATAATTAAATAATTAAACAACTTTACATCCAAGAAACAATTACAAAATAATAAGCAAAATAATTAAATAGCAAAGATAAATAAAATATAAATAAGCAATAATAAATAATAAAGGGGGTTAATTCTAAGTTTACTCGGCAAGACATCGCATCTTGTGCCTACGTATCCTTACGGGAGTGGAATCAGAGTAATCGTAGTTCCCCTCAATAGGGAGGTTAGAAACTTCTTGACTGTGGTCAAGGTCTCAAGGGGAATAAACGCATCTTAAGGACACGCTTACGTGGAGTGTAGAAACTCCAAATCTCTACGTTGAAATGTTAAGTTGTAATTAGGGTTAAATTAGGGATTCCACGGCGGGAAACCCTAAAATGAGCGCGGCGGCTCTTTGACCTAATGCTAAGGGTAAAATTGTAATTTTGCCTGCGGCGAGGCATTTGTGAAAATTAGGGTTTGTAGTTTGTAGTTTTGAGGATTTGAAATTGAATGTGTGAAGTTTTACGGACTATTGGCGCGGCGGCCAAACAGTTATACCTAACCTTCGGATGTGTGCAATGTGACAGAAATAATAGTAAACGCGTGAGATAATTGAATCATGCAAACAGAGAGATAATGTCATAATTTAAACCATGCAAGCAGAAATTTAAAGGCAGAATTTAAAGAGCGATTGTTAAGTTCGCGAGGTTACATGAGAGGAGCAGATACAATATGATAATGAAATTTGAATTGAACAATAATAAAATAAAATAAATAACGGTTCTAGTTATTATTTTAAAAAATATTTTAGTTATTATTTTAAATTTATCTAAAAAAAAGTTTTTTCTTAAAAATAATAGGTTTTCATATTAATTTGGAAAAGATGTTAATGTTATTTATTTTAAAAAAACAGATTTTTATATTATAACAAATTTTAATAAATTAATGATAACAATAATAATAATAATGGTAATAATAATGATAATAATGATAATAATAATAATAAATAATGATAATAATAATAATAATAATAATAATAATAATAATAATAATAATAATAATAATAAAGCAATAATGAATTTTAAATGTGCCAAATAACCCAACAATGTTGCTAACGCAGAAATGCGCTCATCGCAACCAGATCTAAATCGGACGAAACAAAATTTATCGCAAAGAAAAAGAAATTAAGCAAAAAATAGTATTATTGCTCACACAAAAATGCGATCATCGCAACCAGATCGAACTAACACAAATGTCACGCGTCATGCACACAAATGTGCAAACATCGTATCGACATAATTCGATCAAAAATCTTATATATATAAACTCTAACAATTTAAAAATTATATATATATAAACGTAACAGTAATAGATAAAGAAAAAGAAATAACGGTAATAGATGAAGAAAAAGAAATAACGGTAAAAGATGAAGAAAAAGAAACAACAGTAATAGATGAAGGAAAAGAAATAACGGTAAACGATGAAGAAAAAGAAACAATAGTAATGGATGAAGAAGAAAACTAAATAACGGCAAACGGCACTCACTTCTCTTAGGTTTTTTTCATTCTCCCCTTTTTTTCCAACAAGGCAACACATGTATATATAGGGAACAAATTAGGGTTAACACCAAATTGTCAATAATGTCCCTAAAGCCCATTTTAAAGCCCAAACTAAATAATTAGTTAAGAAAAAATAAAATTTAAATAATTTAAAATAATTAAAATAAACTTAAAATAAAAACTAATAATCCTATTGATTCCTAAAATAAAAAATATTATAAAAAGAACGAAATTTTTTTCAATATTTTTTATTTTATGATTTTTTGGATATTTTTATGAATAATTTAGAAAAAAGTGAAAAAAAATAATATTTTAAAAAATGATTTAATTAAAATACGAAAATAATAATTAAATAATAATAAAAAACTATTTTTGTTATTTTTT
Organism: Lathyrus sativus; assembly: GCA_963859935.3. Taxonomy (NCBI): domain Eukaryota; kingdom Viridiplantae; phylum Streptophyta; class Magnoliopsida; order Fabales; family Fabaceae; genus Lathyrus; species Lathyrus sativus. The sequence continues at coordinate 495,373,811 of OZ012741.1, forward strand.
TTAATGAAAGATAGAAAAATTTAGAGTAAAAATAATAAAAAACAAAAAAAAGTGACAAAGGTGAGATTCGAACTCTCAACCTCTCACACTCATAACTCCTTACACATGTCCTCCTGCCAATTGTGCCATTTTTACTTTTTAGAAAAAAAAAATGCATGCCATATGATATTTACCTGCAAAAAGTCAAACGACTACACAAATTTGTTAGTAATTGATTAAATGCAATGAAATGCGACGACAAATCTTAGGGCAAAATTTGGGGTATTACAGTTATTATGATAATATTTCTCACCCAACCTCTCTTTGATGTTGGCAAAAAAAAATCATGAAGTTTGACTTTGGTTTGACCACAGTTGACCTCAGTTTGACCTTTTAACTGCATTGACTGCTTTTGACTTATCTGATCATCTGACTGAGCAAACTTTTGAGAAAAGTCTTGAAACTTGACATGGGGGTTCTTATACACATATAAGATGTTATGAAGCTCACTTGAAGTCTTGGAAGTCCATTTAGCCTGATTAAAGTCAGAACCCTAGTTTTGGATGCACTGCTTAGGAGGTGCATTGTCTGAGGGAATTGTCAACTCTTCTGACCAATTATGAATTTTGTGAACCTTGTGAACCTTCTTGGAACACAAAGTCTTGTATTGTGAGGGCAAATTTTGGGGTGCAACAGTATGCTTTCAGATAAGACCTTACCGATGACGTACAAGACATTGTTTCAAATCCCCTAAACATTGGAGATATAAGGAGTTAGTCCCTTGTTAACTACTTCGAGCCAGGAAGTAGAAGTTTTTTCGGACCTTTTAACCCTCACATCGTAACCCGGGGCAGGATAGTTGTCAGTTAGCTTGACCGAGCATTCAAGTCTTACAGAGGAGTGTTGTCTTTCAAGGACCAATCAGTTTATACCTTTCAATGGTTATGCCTCACCAATCAGGAGTGAGACAGTTATCATCCTTTCGGAGCAATCAAGACAACCAGTGTCACACGACTTTGTTCCAAAAGAAAGAACGAAAAGAAAGCCCGCTAAGTAAAAAGAAAGAAAAAGCTGGAAAGCTAATACTTAGGCAAAAATCAGGGCATCCCGCTGGACTTCAAAAGAAAACGAAAAAACGAAAAGAACTCAAAAGGAGTCAGTCCAGGCAAAAATTAGGGAATCAAAAGAATGAAAAAGAAGGGATAAATTTTTTTTTCCCCAGCAAGTTACAAAGTCGTGTACACAGACACCGAAAGCGAAGAAGGAGTAGCTATCACTCCAGAAAAACCCTGTGAGTACCTTAACTGTGGTTCTTACCATTCAACATACCTCTCGAAGAGGCGAGCGCTTGTGCCAGGTTAACTGAACCTTAGGATCGGAGATCATCACGTAGAAGGGGTGGGTACAAATCAAAATTTGAGCCAAATATCCTTTGTTTCACGAACCATGAACCCGACCACGATACAACCCTTAAAAGACCTAATTGAGGTAGGGTTATTCTGAAAGCGCATTACGATAAGGTTGAGTAACTTGACTCCTTCTTGACTTGCTAGTCACATCCTTGTTGTTTTTCACTGACCATGTAAGCACTACGTTTGAACTTTGGTTCACTCGTCACTCACAATCATCGCATGTAAATGAGTGACAGCTCAAAATTTTTTCAAAATCTGCATAAACACTTAAAAGACCTAATTGAGGTAGGGTTATTCTGAAAGCGCATTACGATAAGGTTGAGTAACCTGACTCCTTCTTGACTTGCTAGTCACATCCTTGTTGTTTTTCACTGACCACGTAAGCACTACGTTTGAACTTTGGTTCACTCGTCACTCACAATCATCGCATGTAAATGAGTGACAGCTCAAAATTTTTTCAAAATTTGCATAAACACTGCATTAAGATTACCATTCGTGAATAGACAATTTTAATTGCAGGTTAGTAGTTGGCATGAAAGAAATTCCAACAGGGAATCGTCGAGCAGGACCGAGTAATTCAGCAGTCTGAACCAGAATGGTGTATGTTGTGAAGACCTATGAATCAGGGGCATTGACTTCCAGTAAGTTCAGAATCAGTCAGTCTGAGGACAAGTCCCAAAACTTCAGTTGATCAGGGGCAGTTTATTTGAGAAGCAGTTGATCAGAAGTGAGTCTTCTCGAGAGCCAATCAGGGGCAGTTATGCAGAACGTGGAGATTTGAAAGCAGATACTTCAGGTGGATAATCAGATCAGGTTAAGTCGCTAGAACGCTCATTCAGGGGCAAGTCACCGCGGAGAATGTTGAAACCAGCTGGGTTGATAGGGTTTTAATGGAGATTGAATTCTGTTGTCGTACAAATACCGGGGCAAATATTCTCGAGGTCGTCTCGTAGCAAGCTGTTCATAGCAAGTATTCCCAAGAGTTATATTGGGGCAAATTAAATTGTATTGGGGCAAGTTGTTCAAGCCAGTCTTTTTATCCCCAGCTGAGTGTACTGGGGCAAGTTGTTCAAACCAGTCTTTTTATCCCCAGCTGAGTGTATTGGGGCAAGTTGTTCAAACCAGTCTGTTTATCCCCAGCCGGAGTTGAGTATCGGGGAATCGTGTCATTACCCTTATCAAAAACCTTAACATTCCGAAAAGGCCTTGCTGCCGTTGGATCATTGACCTGCAGTTTAAGCCTGTTGCGTGTCAGTAACCAGTCGTTTCCAAAGTCCAGTTCTCGCCTGGAAAACCGGTAACCAGTTCTCGTCTGGCCCACCCTTCCGTAAGCATCAGTTCCCGTCTGGTGTAGTTTATTGTAAGCATCAGTTCCCGTCTGGTGTAGTTTATTGTAACCAGTTCTCGTCTGGTCACCGTTTCTTCAAGTGTTGTATCAGTTCTCGTCTGGTACATGTCGTTGCGTAATCAGTTCTCGTCTGATCATCGTGTGTTTTAACCTATGTGTTATACCAGTTCTCGTCTGGTGTACGGCAGCTTTCAGCCAGTTCTCGCCTGGTTGTCTATGCCTCAGTCTGTTATCCAGTCAGCCCCGTCTGATGTCCAAACCAAATCAATTCTCGTCCGATAACCTATTTTTCTATCAGTTCTCGTCTGGTAGTCTACCTTTGAATGCTAGTTCTCGTCTAGTATTTTCCACTGTGTACATAATCCATGTTTATCCTAAACCAAAAAAAAAAGCAAAAACCTAAAGGTATCTGACACAGTAATTCCCAATGACTCGCATGTTGTCATGTTTCCCGATACGAAGCTCGATGGATACCAGTGCTCCGATTAATGTTTGAATTCCTTGTGGATGTTGTTAAATCAGAATTGCTACTCTTCAGCAGATGAAAGTTGCGTATTATCCCCAGAAGAGTCGAGATTGTATTTTTACCCCGTATCAGAGTAGGATCAGGAGTATCCTCGGCAGATTAAGATTGATATCCTTGATAGTAAGGGCATTTCCATCAGTATGCCGCGCGCAATCAATCCCGGTTTGGGTCAATCCCTGCAGAGCACAATCAGTTGCCAATGGTTTGAAGGGAACATCCCCAAGCAGAGTTGTTTTTTCTTTCCCCAGTGAAGTCGCCAAGCAGGGTTGCCTTTCCATTTCTCCAGCAGGACGGTTATCCCTAGCGGATTTGGTTTCCCTTTTCCAGCATTTATTTTGCTGAGATAATTCTGTGACTTCGGTTCATCCCCAGTAGAGTTGACGTTGCCTTCGGCATTTATTTTGCCGAGCGGTTTGTAGACCTGGTGTTCTCTGGCAGCTCGAGCCTGCATTAGCATTTGCATATATCGTTATTGCATTTACAAACATATAGTATTTCCACGCCATCTGGGCCTCACATTTTCAAGCAGAACGCATAGCATTTCCATGTCATACAGGGCATTGCATCATTTCAAGCATACGCATGTCGAAACATAGACCAGGTTGGTTACCTCATTGGATTTCGAATTTGTTCCCCTGCAGAGTTGTGTGGTTAAGCTTCTCGTCTTCCCCAGCGGAGTGATTCTTCATATTTGGTTGTTACGTCAGCATCGGAAAAAACAACAACAAAAGAGATTATCATATATCAGGTTTCTGAAGCTGCGGCCTGTTGACAGAATGGGTGCCAAGCAGTCGATTCAGAAGTTCCCCAGGAGAATTGTCCTCAAGTTCGCTGTGAACTGTGAGATGACAGGATTTGATCCCATAAGAGAGATGGGAATCAAGTCGTTTGCTTTTCGAAGCATTATTCCAATACTTGTGGCGTCACACAGGTGATTGGTGACAAGGAGAAGAAAATTTATCAGATAATTGACCAGTTGTTGCCGTGGCAACCGAATTTCAGTTTATTGGAGGCTATTCCTCAAGCAGTGGTGCAGTATATTCCCGCGGTTGGCAAATTTCAGGGTTTCATTTGTATTCAACCGTCATCTACCTTTGAATGTTCGAAGGCTGAGCGCTCTTCACCCATTCAGGTCCAAGCCGCTTGAATAGGGGCAGCTGTTGCACCCTAAAATTTGACCAACCGGGTCCCGCATCTGGTCCTATGTTTCGACGCATGACCGCATTCGCATCCGCATATCGCATACAGTGCATTTTTCATTTGTTTTGATTTTATCGGGATCACAGCCCTCTTCTCGCGTCTCAGGTGTTTTTAATCAGTTTAGATATGTAGAATCGTATTTTTGGGAAGCCGTGCTATTCCCAGTGTTTTCAGCTCGCGCTGTTGTTTTTAGGGATATTTCGGTGCCCATTTATTTTTACTGGCTATTTTGTTGCGCTCTCGCAGTGTTATTTGTCATTCTGTGTTCCCTCGGGAATTATTGTGATTTTTCTGGATTTTATTGGTCATTATTAGGGTTTTAATAGTATTTTAATCATTTTTAGAATATTAATAGTTTTTTTAAATAGTTTTAATAGCTTTTAAATCATTTTTAGGATAATATAGAATAATATAGTTTTTTTCTTTTATTAATAATAGTTTTTTTTAGAATATTAAAGTGGTACGATAAATAGGGAAATATTTTCTATAGAAATATTATAGATTTTATTTTGGTTTTATAGAATAATAGGCTTTTCCTTTTAAGAGTTTAAATAAATAAATAAATAAATTCTCTTTTTAATAGTATAGATTTTCTTTTATAGAATTTAATATAGGTTTGTTAGAGATTTAATAGAAGTTTAGAAAATTTTAGATTAATAGAGAATTATTAGAGTTTTTTAGATTAGGGGATTTATTGGAGTTTTGTTAGTGTAGAATTTAGTTAGAATAATATTAGAGTTATTTTAGAGTTAATTTTTAGTTTAATTAGCCTTTAATCCGTTCATTAATCCTGAGCAGTAGTTAATTCAGTTTTTTTTCCATTTAATTGGCCATTAATCATCTTCATTGATTTTAATCCAGATTTAATTCATGTTTTATCCATTTTTTTCAGTCTTTTGTAATCATTTTCGTGTGGGCCCATTCATGCAAAGCCCAATTCATGCAGTTCAGCAAAGTCCAGAATTGTCCAGAAATTTCCAAGTCCTTTAAATAGTCTGATTACACGTGTTGCCAAAGGAGGAAGCCACATATCGTATCCATCACGCACCCACATCACCCGTCCCCACTTCCCTCTCTCTGCCACGCCCACGCCAAGTGGCACACATGCATTCTCACCCTCCACTAACGCTGCCACGTGCCTCCCTCTGAGCCTTCACCGGTTGCATGGCCGACGGCCATGCAACCACCGCCCAACCCAGCTCCGGCCACCGTAACAGATCCCCAACTACTTCCGGCCGCCACACATTTCACCGGAAAATTGCTTTTCACCAGAAATTCATCCCTCACCTCCAGAACTCCATCTCCTTCGATTTACTTTCATCATCCATAATCAACAAAAATACCAGAATTCTTCATCGTGTTCATCCATCCACGATCTTCAATCACCAGAAATTGTAGCACATAAGAACTCCGATCAATGTTCATCATTGTTCTTCGCCTTCCAAGAACACCTTCAAGGTTCTTCAGAAAAACCTCCAGATTCTTCATCAGCAATCATCAGTTCATCACCGTCTCCGATCGACTTTCAATATCTTCAACTCAGAGATCTTCATCTGTAGCGTCTTTTCCAGAAAGTCCTCCAAGAACACATAACAAAGGAACTTCGAAGCTCATCGACGAAGACGGCTTCACGAACATCCAGAAACATTCATCATCATCATATGAACCTTCAAGCATCCTTCGACCGCTCCCAGAACGACCTTCCTCCGTCCAGATCTACATGCAAGATTCACTTGAATCTTCAAGATTCGTCCAGCAAGTTCTTCAAAACCTCCGGTAACGCATCAAAATCCCTCATTCTCTCCAGCTTTTTTGTCTTCGTTGACGTCCTCCCCGCGAGCAATCTCACGCATTCTCGTCTTCATCCAAAGTTCATCATCATGAATCTTCGAAGACCTTGGTTATCATCATCAGAACTTTCTTCTCCATTCACTCGTCAAGAACCTCCGCAGGTAGATTTGGTTTGGTGGTTGTAGTGTTTCATTGTAGGTGGAAACGGAGTTTTGAAGATTGAGAGGCAAGGAATTAGAAGAACGAAGGGTTGTCTGAGGAGATTGGATCTGGGAGATTGAACGAACGAGAGAGGGAAGATGGAGGAGAACGGCGGAGAAGGGTTAGGGAATCAGGGTTTCTTCAGAATGAGAGTGGACGGGGAGAAGGGAGAAGTTGGGTCGGGTTTGGGTTTGGGGAGCCACTAGGCCCATTGTATTTTTTTGACAGCACCTGCGTTTTTTCTTCGCACCCCCCCCCCCTTCGTGTTTGCTTACTGATGGATTGGGCCAAGCCCAACGTTTGCTTGCTGGACATCACCCCATTTCACCATTTGCACCCCCCTTCCGTTTTTCCTGTGTTACTGATTGGGCTGGGCCCAATTTCATTTGATTTTTATTTTTTCTGCTTATCACACCCCCTTGTAATAGCTGCACCCCCTTCCCCCTTTTGTTTTCTTTTCTTTATTTTTTATATACTTAGTTTTTTAAGAAAAAAAAAACAATAAAGAGAAAAAGAGTATAAGGAAATATATTGAAAAAGAAAAGAAAATATATTGAAAAAGAAAAGAAAATATATTGAAAAAGGAAAAAATATATAGAAAAAAATATGGAAAATACATAGAAAAATATGAAAAAATATATGAAGAAATATTTTGAAAAAAAAAAGAAAAGAAGAGAGAAAAATATTGAAAAAGAAAAACGAAAGACATGAAAAAAGAAAAAGAAAATAGAAGTATGAAAAAGAGAAAAAATATTAGATGTAATATTTTTTAGCGTACATTTTTTTCATAGAGTTTGTTCACCCTTTTAGAGGTAGTTTTAAATGTCCACTTGTTAGGGGACTTTTTTTTCATTTGATTTTTTCAGGATAGGATAGGATAGTATTTTCTAGGAGATTTATTTTCAGTATTCAATCATTGTAATCATTTTTCAGAATGCTAATAAAACGAGATTTGAGCTGTGGTCCCGAAGTAGCCGAACTACAGCTGCTCTGATTTCTCGTACCAGACGAGAATATGTAGGCATATGATGCGATATCCTAGCGAGCACACTAACAACTAACTCTTCTGTTCTCTCGCGGCTGTGCGATCGAGACTTTCCCGCTGACGACTGATTATTACCCTTTTCTCTTGCCCGAGTGCATTTGAGACCAGACCGTAGTTTTGCCCATAGGTTCCCGTACCTGTGAAACCAGTTGATTTTCTCACTGCTGTGTGAGAATACCCTGTCTAGCCGTAGTTAGCCTGAACTACGTAAAGCTCTGATCTTCCATGCAGTGTGGAAGTACGTAGGCACAAGACGCGAAGTCTTGGCGAGCCAATTTTCTCGTAGTCCCGAACTACGTTGACTCTGACTTTCTCTCTTGAGAATACGTAGGCGTAGAGTGCGACGCTCTATCGAGTCAATTCCCTTCCATTTAGATTTAGCAGCCGTAGATAGATTGTTTTTGCATCCTGTAGACAACCCAAGCAAGCGTGGATCCCGTCGAGTACGACGGACGTGAGGGGTGCTAATACCTTCCCCTTGCGTAACCGACTCCCGAACCCAGGTTTTGGTTGCGATGACCATACCTTTCCCCGTTTTTTGCGAGGTTTACTTCGAGCGTTTCCTTTCCCTCTGTTGGGATAAATAACGCACGGTGGCGACTCTTCTGTCAGCCGGCGCCGATTTTCGCAGTAGCGACAGTCTGGAGTTACTCCATTTGCTTTCACTGTGTCTGCGTATTGTACAAACTTCGTTAGATGTTCGTTTGGATTCTCAGTTGCATTTCCTGAGAATTGGTTTTGTTGTACAGCTGACAGCAATGATGGTTTCAGCTCAAAACCATTTCGAGTAATAGCTGGGGCAGCAATGCTACTTCTAGGCTCCCTCTGAGAGGGTGTAGCGTATGCCTTCAGTGGTTTGTTTGGAGGTCCTTCAGCCATCTTTGATTTTTCTTCGGATTTGGGAATGGGAGTGAGAGGATCGGGAATGTTATGTTTAAGTTGGTACTCAATGATTCGGCTTCTTAAATGTAAGAAGCGCTCTAGTTCTGCGACTGAAGGTTTCAAGATATCGCCTTGTGGGTGATTACTTGGCATACAATCGACATCACTAGTAAAGGAAAAATGAAAATAGTTAACCTAGTCTATACGGCGTAACAGAAGGTTACACTATTGACTAAACGGGTCCCCGGCAACGGCGCCAAAAACTTGATCGCGACTTTCTATGTCTAATACAACCTAACTGCAAGTGCACAGTCTATCGCGTAGTAATAATAGATATCGATCCCACAGGGACTCGTAATCAAACTAGTGTTCTCGGGAGTTACTATGTTTAGCTAGGTAGATAATGTTTAAGGGAATAAGATTGTCACTAAAGGGAACTAAGAATGTTAATTAAATTATAATTAAGTGAATTGATATGCAGTAATTATGTTCTTCGGGGATTTGACAAGTTACCGGTATACGAAATATTTTTCAGAGTTTATTTAAGCAGAAAATGGTGATCTGAAGACTCTCGCCTCACGATGGTTATTGACGCTAATCATAATTCTAAGGGCCAAACGTACGCTTTCGTGTCCCATTCGGGGTTTAAATTATTTTTTGGAAATCTTTAAATTCTAATTCATTTTAAAGTGCTTTCGCTGTTATTAAAATGAACGACTAGTGTTTACTATCTGGTCTTGTCGCAGCTTTCGCTTGTTGGTTCGTACCTTAATTAATTTCCCACTTTCGTGGCAAAACTACTTTTAAATAAGTTCTCGCTTTCGCGACGAAGTTTATTCAGTAAATTAATTTAAACACTCAGACCATAAATAACTTTTGAAAAAGACAGTTTTCAACCGGTTATTATCAAATCCCTTTCGAATTATTATTACATATCGATTACTTTAATTTAGCTAGACATGGATTTGAGAAAGGTAAAACATAAATGAAAACAATAAATAATAGCATGCATCATAATAAAAACTGGAATTACGATTAAAATGAGAAACCTTTAAATATTCCAATTGACCTTTGGGCAGATCCTCCACAAATGTTGGCAGGATTCTGGTCTTTGTGCCAATTGATCGTACAACGGAAATAAGAATTACAGAAGAATCAAAGGAATGCAGAAAAAGAAAAGAGAAACAAATAAGAATATTAAAAACTGGAAAGGTTGCTCTGAAGATAAATTGGCAGCACTTCGTTGTCTGAATGCGGCTCCCCTTCTGAGTTCCCCTTCTTCCCTTTTTATAGAAATGGAATTCTAACGGTTATAACTTGAAGAAGGTGGACTTTGAGGCAGAATTATCAGGGAGTAGTGGTCCACTATTTGGGACTTGGAACTGCTTCTTTCACGTGCATTTGAAGTGGGGCGTTTTTGCCTGCATGACGGTCGTCACAGTGTGTGACGGTCGTCATGGGGTTGTGACGGTCGTCACAGCAGCAGAATCTGCATTTTGCATTTTTCATGTTGTTTTCATCCGGTTTTCTTCCATATTTCATATGTGATTGCTTCTTTTCTTCATATTTCTTCGTTTAGACGTGATTATCAAATACCTGCAAAACATCAGACAAATAACACGGAAATAACCCGAAATCGGATCGAAAACAGTTAAACTTCAGTTGAATTATGCATCAATATATATATATATATATATATATATATATATATATATATATATATATATATATATATATATATATATATATATATATATATATATATATATATATATATATATATATATATATATATATATATATATATATATATATATATATATATATATATACGATTTCGTGTTATCAATTATCATATGCCTCTTGGCTGATTTATTACATTGCGGTATCAATTACAAGCCATAAAAACATGTCAAAAGCACCCCTGTAGCAAAATTCTGCGTTCTGCAGAATTTGCTGGTGTGACGACCGTCACAGAACCATGACGCCCGTCACACGGGTGACGACCGTCACAGATGTGTGACGACCGTCACGAGTCCAGAATCTGATATTTGCTATAACAGAGGTTACATTTCTTCCCCCACTCCCATCTTATCAACTTCCCATCACCATACATCCAAACCCCATTTCAAAATTTCGTTTTCCCTCCTTACTACATATAATCCCAACTCCCATTTCATCTTCATTAACCAATTTTGTGCAATTTCTCATTCCGCAGAAACCGCATTCTTCCCCCATTTCATTAGCATCATCTAGCAAATGGCAAGAAACAATGAAACCCCTGACCTTAGCAATATCATTTTCAGCGACGGCGACTCCGGTGAGAAACAGAGAGCAAACTACGTAGCCTTCCATCAACGGTCGCTACAGCCAACCCGTCAACGCAACACCATTCCTCTTGGCCCACATTCAGGCCAACTGCAACCGCGACTCTAAGCCTTTCTACTTTGGCGGGATTGTTACCTCCATTGCATTAGGCCTGAACCTCGGTAACCAACTCCAGAATCTCCATACAATTCCTTCGGTATTTCTGGACACCGACCATTGCAGAGCTTCCCACCTCATCCGCTCCAGGTCCGATGGAAAGTGTAACACCCATTTTAATTATTTAGTCACTTTATTATTATTTTAAAAATTATATGTTGGTGTGCCCTTTGGTGGGGGTGTATTTGATGATGTTTGGTGGGTGTCCCTAATGTGGGAGGACTATTGGTGATATTTTGGTGTGAAATATAGTAATATAAAAATAATAGTAACATTGGTGGGGGTGTTATTATTATTATTATATTTATTATATTTGTTACTATTATTAATATTATTATTATTTTGGTGAAATAATAATATTAGTATTATTATATTATTATTATATTATTTTTATTAATATTATTATTATTATTGGTGTGATAATATTATTATTATTATAATTATAATTATTGTTGGGTGTATCACTATTATTATTATTATGTTGAATATTACTATAATATTATAATAGTATTATATTATATTATATTATTATTATTATTATAATGATTATTATAATTATTATTATTAGAATTATTATTGGGAATATTAGTGGTTGGAATAAGTAAAATAAGAGGTGAAAGGGTTATTGGGAAGTTAGAATGGAAATATGAAAAGTCACGATAGAAACCGTGAGGAAGGAAATATGAAGGGGTAGCAAGGAGATATTAGAAAAGTTGGAATGGGGAGGAAAGGGATTACCATAGGCGTGGGATATTGGTGTGATAATAATAATAGTATTATTATTATTATTATTATTATTACTATTATTATTATTGTTAGTGTTATTATTATTATTATTATTATTATTATTATTATTATTAATATGTGGTATTATTAATATTAGTAAGATTATATTAGTATTATTATTATTATTAAGATTATTAATATTATATTATTTTATTAGTTATTATTATTGGGATTAGAATAATTAAAAAGGGAAATAGAATATGAGGGGTTAGGAGAGTTACGATACATTTTAGAAAATTGAGAAAAAAGAGCGATAGAAAGAGAGAAGAGGAAAGAACGAGGAAAGTGAAAAAGAACGAAGGAAAAAGGGAACGAAGAACGGAAGAGGAAGGAGAAGGCCAAGAGACCAATTCTAGGGGGAATTCTATCGATCGACCAATTGTCAAGGTAAGGGGGGAGAAATTTGATTGGGAATGGTTTATACATGTATAGGGTAGAGGGGATTCCTTAACCCCGTAGGAATTTATCGTTATATAAAGTTTTATATTGGCATGCTATGATTATTGTTGATGTTGGGGGATTGATGAATGCTGATGATGCATTTTGGGGTATATATATATATGGTGATGATGTTACTGTAGTATTGATCCATTTTGTTGGATTGTTGATGTTACTGTAGTGTTGATAGTAACTAGGAATATAAAGCTGATGAGATTATGTGTTGTTACCGTAGTGTTGGCAATGACCGTGATTATAGATTTGGGAAAAGTTATGTGTTGTTTCCCTATAGCGTCGTTAATGACTATGGTTAGGACCTTGGTGAGATTCAGAGTGACTCTGAAATGTCGGTAATGTACCGTAATGTCGGTTCTAGAGTAGAAATTATAGGATAATTGGTAAGTATAATATCTATTGGCATGTTTGTGATTGTGGATTGATGTTGATGAATTATTGATTTTGGTGTATAGGCTGAGGTGTTGGTTTAGGGAGGTTCTGAGTAACCTCAGAGACTTTTGGTGAGATGTCTGAATTGGTCTCGTGTGATCCTTCTAGCCTTGCTGTAGTGTGAAAATGATGAGTATGGGATATAACTTGTGTACTTGGGGATAGTACGCGTTTCCCTTAATATTGTTGGTGAGCAATTAGTAATGTATATGTGTGTAGTGATCAGTAGGATCGTGTATCCCCGAGTGGGGGGGGGGGGACGTAGTTATATCCGGTGTGATAGTATGAATTCGTTTACTATCTGATTGATTTATATGGTGTTGGTGTAATATATCTATACATATGCATTGTTGTATGATGATATGATCAGGAGGATCGTGTGCACTTAGCGTGCCAGAATATAATAATTATGCATTGGTGTCTTGCATATCATGGTGTTTTGGTGGGATGAATCATGTCTCAGGAGGAGCGTAAGTGATTCATCCGTACTCCTTTGTGGAGAATGGTGGGGGATAGATCATGTCTCAGGAGGAGCGTAAGTGATCTATCCAGGTTCGATTGAATGAACCAATGAGTCGGTACCGCATGCATGGTGTTGAGTTGCATAATTGCATTATAATATGTTATATTGTAATTTGAACAGTAGGTTCGTTATATGGTGTTGTTGGGGTGAATAATTGATGTGTTGGTGTGTTTTACTGCCTTATTACATGTATTACATTACCATTATATTTTTGATCATGATTTCTCACCCCTTGTTGTTGTTGTGGTCTGTGCTTCTTCGGAAGTACAGATAATCCAGGTGCTTAGCTAGCTTGGATATTGGTGTGACTGTCGAGTCTAGGATGCTCTGATACGTAGCACGGGACTTGGGCATTTTTATTGTTTCATGTTGAACTCCTATTTTTTTCCTGCGAACGTATCAAAATTTTTATTTAATTGTATTATTTAAATATTCCGCTGTATTTGGAGAAAAACTTTTTTTATAAGGAAACGTGATTTTTATGTGATATCCCACTTGGGAAGGAAACTCTGATTTTTATTATGTTATTCATATTTTATTTGTTTTGGGAAGTGGGGTGTTACAATTGGTATCAGAGCAGGTCGGTCCGTCCGGCCAGTGTTGTTGAGTCGAGTTGAGTCTGTCCGTTATGATGTAGTTGAATATCTTTTAACCTGGTGTTGTTATGTTTTGAGCAGTATGGCAGGAAGGAACGATGCTGCATTAGCTGCTGCTATGCAAGCAATGGCGCAAGCTGTTGCTAATCAGAATCAAACTGCAGATGCCCAATTCAGGAGTTTGGCGCAGTTTCGGAGCAACAAGCCGCCAACGTTTGAAGGAGGAATTCTGGACCCAGAAGCTGCTCAGAAGTGGCTGAAGGCAATTGAGAAAATCTTCAGAACTATGGATTGTACTGATGAGCAGAAGGTGAGGTTTGGTACTCACATGCTGGAGGGTGAGGCTGAAGCTTGGTGGGACAATAGTCGCCAAAGATTGGAAGCTGCTGGAACTGCCATTACTTGGGAGGTAGTTCGGAAGGGTTTTCTGGAGAAGTATTTTCCGGAAGATATTCGGAGTGCTAAGGAAATTGAATTCTTAGAGCTGAAGCAGGGTAGTATGACTGTAGCTGAGTATGCTGCTAAGTTTGAGGAGCTGGTGCAGTATTGTCCTCACTATAATGTGGAAGGGGCAATGACTTCTAAGTGCTTAAAGTTTGAGAATGGACTGCGTCCAGAGATTAAGCTGGGGATTGCTTGTCAGAAGATCAGGAGCTATCCTGAGCTGGTAAGCAGGAGCAGGATCTATGATAACGATAACCGGGCAAGGATTGCACACTACAAAGCTGTTAATGACCGTAAGGGTAAGCAGAGGTTTAGTGGTACTCCTTATGGTGTTGCTGCTGATAAGGGAAAACGTAAAGCTGTTGTTGATAAGAAGCCTAGAGATGGGAGAGCATCTGCTGAAGGGAAATGTTTTCGGTGCGGTGGTATGGGACACCGTGCTAATGATTGTCCTAATGAAGCCAAAAAGTGTTTTAAGTGTGGAAAACCAGGTCATGTGATAGCTGACTGCAGAGCAACTATGCCGACCTGTTATAACTGTGGTGAGAAGGGTCACATCAGTACCCATTGTGAGAAGCCGAAGAAGCCTCAGACGTCTCCGGCTGGTGGAAAAGTGTTTGCTTTGGCAGGAACTCAAGCTGCCAGTGATGAGCGTGTTATCAAAGGTACTTGTATTATCAATAATATTCCTTTAACTGCTATTATTGATACGGGTGCAACACACTCGTTTATTTCTGTGGATTGTGTGGAGAGGATAGGATTGGTGCCGTCTACTCTGGAGAGACGAATGACTATTGAGACACCCTCTATAGGTTCAGTGACTACTTCTTTGGTATGCCTGAAGTGTCCGCTGACTATTTTCGGTAGAGAATTTGAAGTGGATTTGATTTGTCTACCACTTGGTAAATTGGATGTTATTCTGGGTATGAACTGGTTAGAGTTCAACCGAGTCTACATCGACTGTTTTCGGAAGGAATTGTTGTTCTTGACCCCTGAAGAGGAAGCTTTAGCAAGTTCTTTGTCTAATAAAGAATTGAGGGCCTTGTTGGAAGATGAAACTAGAGTGTTTGCTTTATTTGTAACTTTATCGGTGGATAGCAAAGTGTCAATGGAGGAATTGGCAGTGGTGAATGAATTTCCGGAAGTGTTTCCTGACGACATTACGGAATTGCCTCCGACGCGAGAAGTGGAATTTGGTATTGATCTTGTTCCTGGTACGAGGCCTATTTCTATGGCTCCGTACAGGATGTCTGCAGTGGAATTGGCTGAGTTGAAGTCTCAGATTGGAGAATTGTTGGATAGAAAGTTTATTAGGCCAAGTGTATCGCCGTGGGGAGCTCCAGTGTTGTTGGTGAAGAAGAAGGATGGTAGTATGCGTTTGTGCATCGATTACCGTCAGTTGAATAAAGTGACGATTAAGAATAAGTATCCTCTCCCGAGGATTGATGATTTGATGGACCAGCTGGTGGGAGCTCGTGTGTTTAGTAAGATTGACTTAAGGTCGGGTTATCATCAAATAAGAGTAAAAGAAGGTGATATTCAGAAGACTGCTTTTAGAACTCGATATGGACATTATGAATATGCTGTAATGCCGTTTGGAGTGACTAATGCGCCGGGAGTATTTATGGAGTATATGAACAGAATTTTCCATTCTTATTTGGATCAATTCATTGTAGTGTTTATTGATGATATATTAATTTATTCTAAATCTGATGAAGAACATGCAGGACATTTGAGAATTGCCTTGCAAGTGTTGAGGGAAAATAAATTATTTGCTAAACTGTCAAAGTGTGACTTCTGGTTGAAGAGAGTGAGTTTCTTGGGGCATGTAATATCTGAAGATGGAATAGCGGTGGATCCGTCAAAAGTAAGTGCAGTATTGCAGTGGGAACCGCCGAAGACAGCGACAGAAATTAGGAGCTTTCTGGGTTTAGCTGGTTATTACCGCAGGTTTATTGAAGGGTTCTCTAATTTGGCGTTGCCATTAACTCAGTTGACGAGAAAGAACCAAGTTTTCGTATGGGACGCTGCTTGTGAAGAAAGTTTTGAAGAGTTGAAAAAGAGATTGACTACGGCACCGGTGTTAGTGTTACCGACTCTGAGTGAACCGTTTGTGGTGTACTGTGATGCGTCTAAGATGGGATTAGGAGGAGTTCTTATGCAGAATGGTAAGGTAGTAGCATATGCTTCGCGGCAACTGAGAGTGCATGAGCGAAATTATCCTACTCATGATCTTGAGTTAGCTGCGGTTGTTTTTGTGTTGAAAATTTGGAGGCATTACCTGTATGGTTCAAGATTTGAAGTGTTTAGTGATCATAAGAGTCTGAGATACCTGTTTGATCAGAAAGAGCTGAATATGAGGCAGAGAAGATGGTTAGAATTTTTGAAGGATTATGACTTCAGTTTGAGTTATCATCCGGGAAAGGCCAATGTAGTGGCAGACGCTTTGAGTAGAAAGACAATTCATATGGCAGCTCTGATGGTGAAAGAAATTGAGTTAATTGAACAATTCAGAGATTTGAGCATGGTTTGTGAAACTACTGCAGAGAGTGTAATGTTGGGTATGTTGCAGGTAAATAATGACTTCTTGGATATGATTAGAGAGAATCAGAAGTTGGATGTGAAATTGGTAGATTTGATGCCTGGAGTAGGAAGTGACTCCGATAGTGACTTTAAATTGGATAGTACAGGTGTGTTGAGATTTAGAGGCAGGATTTGTGTACCAGATGATGAGGAACTGAAAAAGCTGATTTTGAGTGAAGGACACCGTAGTAATCTGAGTATTCATCCCGGAGCTACGAAGATGTATCATGATTTAAAGAAATTATTTTGGTGGTCTGGTATGAAAAGAGACATTGCTCAATTTGTTTATGCCTGTTTGACGTGTCAGAAATCGAAGGTAGAACACCAGAGACCTTCTGGATTTATGCAACCGTTGGAAATTCCGGTTTGGAAATGGGATTGCATTTCTATGGACTTTGTTACAGGATTGCCAAATACGGCGAGAGGTTTTGATGCTATATGGGTGATTGTGGATCGGTTAACGAAGTCTGCACACTTTGTGCCAATTAATATTAGTTTTCCGTTGACGAAGCTGGCGGAGATTTATATTCGGGTAATTGTGAAGTTACATGGTGTTCCGTCCAGTATTGTGTCGGATAGAGATCCGAGGTTTACTTCAGAATTTTGGAAGAGCTTGCAAGAAGCTTTGGGTACTAAGTTGAAATTAAGTTCAGCTTATCATCCACAAACTGATGGTCAATCGGAAAGGACTATTCAGTCGCTTGAGGATTTATTAAGAGCTTGTGTATTGGAAAAGGGTGGTGCGTGGGACACTCATTTATCATTGATTGAATTCACGTACAATAATAGTTACCATTCGAGTATTGAAATGGCACCCTTTGAAGCTTTGTATGGGAGGAGGTGTAGGACTCCTCTGTGTTGGTATGAGACCGGTGAGAGTGTGGTGCTTGGACCAGAAATTGTTCAGCAGACTACTGAGATGATTCAGATGATTCGTGAGAAAATGAAAGTGTCTCAGAGTAGGCAGAAGAGTTATCATGATAATCGGAGGAAAGAGTTGGAATTCTGTGTAGGTGATCACGTATTCCTAAGAGTTAACCCGATGACTGGTGTGGGTCGGGCGTTGAAGTCCAAGAAGCTGGATCCTAAGTTTATTGGACCTTATGAAATTTTGCAAAGAGTTGGTGCTGTGGCCTATAGGGTGGCGTTGCCGCCGGAGTTGTCGAATCTACATGATGTGTTTCATGTGTCGCAATTGCGAAAATATGTTTCTGATCCATCTCATGTGATTCAGAGAGATGATGTTCAGGTTCGGGAGAATCTTACTATTGAGACGATGCCGTTGAGGATCGAGGACCGTAAGATGAAACAGCTCCGAGGGAAAGAGATACCTTTGGTGAAGGTAGCTTGGGGAGGTGCTGCAGGAGGCAGTGTGACCTGGGAGTTGGAAAGCAGGATGCGAGAAGCGTATCCGGAGCTATTTCCATCAGGTAATTTTCGAGGACGAAAATAATTAAAGTGGGGGAGAGTTGTAACACCCATTTTAATTATTTAGTCACTTTATTATTATTTTAAAAATTATATGTTGGTGTGCCCTTTGGTGGGGGTGTATTTGATGATGTTTGGTGGGTGTCCCTAATGTGGGAGGACTATTGGTGATATTTTGGTGTGAAATATAGTAATATAAAAATAATAGTAACATTGGTGGGGGTGTTATTATTATTATTATATTTATTATATTTGTTACTATTATTAATATTATTATTATTTTAGTGAAATAATAATATTAGTATTATTATATTATTATTATATTATTTTTATTAATATTATTATTATTATTGGTGTGATAATATTATTATTATTATAATTATAATTATTGTTGGGTGTATCACTATTATTATTATTATGTTGAATATTACTATAATATTATAATAGTATTATATTATATTATATTATTATTATTATTATAATGATTATTATAATTATTATTATTAGAATTATTATTGGGAATATTAGTGGTTGGAATAAGTAAAATAAGAGGTGAAAGGGTTATTGGGAAGTTAGAATGGAAATATGAAAAGTCACGATAGAAACCGTGAGGAAGGAAATATGAAGGGGTAGCAAGGAGATATTAGAAAAGTTGGAATGGGGAGGAAAGGGATTACCATAGGCGTGGGATATTGGTGTGATAATAATAATAGTATTATTATTATTATTATTATTATTACTATTATTATTATTATTAGTGTTATTATTATTATTATTATTATTATTATTATTATTATTATTAATATGTGGTATTATTAATATTAGTAAGATTATATTAGTATTATTATTATTATTAAGATTATTAATATTATATTATTTTATTAGTTATTATTATTGGGATTAGAATAATTAAAAAGGGAAATAGAATATGAGGGGTTAGGAGAGTTACGATACATTTTAGAAAATTGAGAAAAAAGAGCGATAGAAAGAGAGAAGAGGAAAGAACGAGGAAAGTGAAAAAGAACGAAGGAAAAAGGGAACGAAGAACGGAAGAGGAAGGAGAAGGCCAAGAGACCAATTCTAGGGGGAATTCTATCGATCGACCAATTGTCAAGGTAAGGGGGGAGAAATTTGATTGGGAATGGTTTATACATGTATAGGGTAGAGGGGATTCCTTAACCCCGTAGGAATTTATCGTTATATAAAGTTTTATATTGGCATGCTATGATTATTGTTGATGTTGGGGGATTGATGAATGCTGATGATGCATTTTGGGGTATATATATATATGGTGATGATGTTACTGTAGTATTGATCCATTTTGTTGGATTGTTGATGTTACTGTAGTGTTGATAGTAACTAGGAATATAAAGCTGATGAGATTATGTGTTGTTACCGTAGTGTTGGCAATGACCGTGATTATAGATTTGGGAAAAGTTATGTGTTGTTTCCCTATAGCGTCGTTAATGACTATGGTTAGGACCTTGGTGAGATTCAGAGTGACTCTGAAATGTCGGTAATGTACCGTAATGTCGGTTCTAGAGTAGAAATTATAGGATAATTGGTAAGTATAATATCTATTGGCATGTTTGTGATTGTGGATTGATGTTGATGAATTATTGATTTTGGTGTATAGGCTGAGGTGTTGGTTTAGGGAGGTTCTGAGTAACCTCAGAGACTTTTGGTGAGATGTCTGAATTGGTCTCGTGTGATCCTTCTAGCCTTGCTGTAGTGTGAAAATGATGAGTATGGGATATAACTTGTGTACTTGGGGATAGTACGCGTTTCCCTTAATATTGTTGGTGAGCAATTAGTAATGTATATGTGTGTAGTGATCAGTAGGATCGTGTATCCCCGAGTGGGGGGGGGGGGACGTAGTTATATCCGGTGTGATAGTATGAATTCGTTTACTATCTGATTGATTTATATGGTGTTGGTGTAATATATCTATACATATGCATTGTTGTATGATGATATGATCAGGAGGATCGTGTGCACTTAGCGTGCCAGAATATAATAATTATGCATTGGTGTCTTGCATATCATGGTGTTTTGGTGGGATGAATCATGTCTCAGGAGGAGCGTAAGTGATTCATCCGTACTCCTTTGTGGAGAATGGTGGGGGATAGATCATGTCTCAGGAGGAGCGTAAGTGATCTATCCAGGTTCGATTGAATGAACCAATGAGTCGGTACCGCATGCATGGTGTTGAGTTGCATAATTGCATTATAATATGTTATATTGTAATTTGAACAGTAGGTTCGTTATATGGTGTTGTTGGGGTGAATAATTGATGTGTTGGTGTGTTTTACTGCCTTATTACATGTATTACATTACCATTATATTTTTGATCATGATTTCTCACCCCTTGTTGTTGTTGTGGTCTGTGCTTCTTCGGAAGTACAGATAATCCAGGTGCTTAGCTAGCTTGGATATTGGTGTGACTGTCGAGTCTAGGATGCTCTGATACGTAGCACGGGACTTGGGCATTTTTATTGTTTCATGTTGAACTCCTATTTTTTTCCTGCGAACGTATCAAAATTTTTATTTAATTGTATTATTTAAATATTCCGCTGTATTTGGAGAAAAACTTTTTTTATAAGGAAACGTGATTTTTATGTGATATCCCACTTGGGAAGGAAACTCTGATTTTTATTATGTTATTCATATTTTATTTGTTTTGGGAAGTGGGGTGTTACAGAAAGTACCATCCGGTCGTGCATGGCAAAACCATCAGAAGCATCATCATGCCATCACGTACCCGGATGCACCCGCAGGATCGTGCCAACTGGCTTTTTGACCCGAATGCCCCTGCTGCTACTGCTGCCCCAACTCAAACCAACACCTAAGGTTCTGTTGACGAAATGCAAGATGAGTTGGACAGAACTGAGCAACCTGAGGCATCACAACCACTTCCTTCTGAAGGCACATCCTACCGTCGCCGCCGCCACCGTCCCGAGCCCGACTTCTCTGAAGAAGACCTCCACCGATCCCTCGACCAATAAACACAGATACTCGCCATGATGCAGTAACAAAATCAGCGAGCAGAGCAATTTGAAGCTTGGCAGAGGGAGCAGTACGACTACACAAGAACTTCGATGCAACAGCTCCAAACTGGCCAGGAAACCATCACTGAGAACTTGGCAAATATTACCTTGCAATTCGAAGGACTCCGAGATTATGTCTATCACATTGGCGCTCTGAACTTTGAGGCCCGAGTCGAACATGCCAGAGGTAGAGGTCGCGACAGAGGACGTGACCGAGGCAGAGGCCGTGACTAGTTATTTCTTTCTTTATTTGTTTCCTGTATTTTTCATTTTCTCTGTATTTCCATCTCGCATTCTTTCAAATCAGTGAGGACACTGATTGAGATAGTGTGGGAGCGGAGCGTTTTATTTCCCGTTTCCTTGTACTTTCAATTCAGTAATTACAATTCAAACATTTTCCCACTTTAGCAAATAAAAGCTCTTTTATATGTCTTTTTTCGTTACGCAAATTTCCCCACTTTATTCGACATAAACAAAATTTTTTTAGTTGTCCTCAAAAGCATCACGAGAATGCGCCAAAGTTCAAACCAAGTTTTGAAACTCCGAGACGAAAATTCTAACAAAACCAGTACTGCCCTGACACCTTAGACCTCCGGTTTATGCGAGTCGGTTTCACTACCTACTTGTACCAAAGTTTTAAGTTTCTACGCAAACTCAGCCCCAAGTACTTTATACAAGCAGTCAGCACCATCCTAAACACTTCTAAGCGAGCAACCAATGCAAATAAGTGTATGATCTCTAAAAGAATGAAAAATCATGAAAAGAAAGCTATATAGCCCGAGTATAGAGACATGTTCCCTCTAAGTTAGGTGCTCCTCACCCGAGCATTTAGCCCAACGGTACAAAAATTTTAATAGTATAGATTTTCTTTTATAGAATTTAATATAGGTTTGTTAGAGATTTAATAGAAGTTTAGAAAATTTTAGATTAATAGAGAATTATTAGAGTTTTTTAGATTAGGGGATTTATTGGAGTTTTGTTAGTGTAGAATTTAGTTAGAATAATATTAGAGTTATTTTAGAGTTAATTTTTAGTTTAATTAGCCTTTAATCCGTTCATTAATCCTGAGCAGTAGTTAATTCAGTTTTTTTTCCATTTAATTGGCCATTAATCATCTTCATTGATTTTAATCCAGATTTAATTCATGTTTTATCCATTTTTTTCCAGTCTTTTGTAATCATTTTCGTGTGGGCCCATTCATGCAAAGCCCAATTCATGCAGTTCAGCAAAGTCCAGAATTGTCCAGAAATTTCCAAGTCCTTTAAATAGTCTGATTACACGTGTTGCCAAAGGAGGAAGCCACATATCGTATCCATCACGCACCCACATCACCCGTCCCCACTTCCCTCTCTCTGCCACGCCCACGCCAAGTGGCACACATGCATTCTCACCCTCCACTAACGCTGCCACGTGCCTCCCTCTGAGCCTTCACCGGTTGCATGGCCGACGGCCATGCAACCACCGCCCAACCCAGCTCCGGCCACCGTAACAGATCCCCAACTACTTCCGGCCGCCACACATTTCACCGGAAAATTGCTTTTCACCAGAAATTCATCCCTCACCTCCAGAACTCCATCTCCTTCGATTTACTTTCATCATCCATAATCAACAAAAATACCAGAATTCTTCATCGTGTTCATCCATCCACGATCTTCAATCACCAGAAATTGTAGCACATAAGAACTCCGATCAATGTTCATCATTGTTCTTCGCCTTCCAAGAACACCTTCAAGGTTCTTCAGAAAAACCTCCAGATTCTTCATCAGCAATCATCAGTTCATCACCGTCTCCGATCGACTTTCAATATCTTCAACTCAGAGATCTTCATCTGTAGCGTCTTTTCCAGAAAGTCCTCCAAGAACACATAACAAAGGAACTTCGAAGCTCATCGACGAAGACGGCTTCACGAACATCCAGAAACGTTCATCATCATCATATGAACCTTCAAGCATCCTTCGACCGCTCCCAGAACGACCTTCCTCCGTCCAGATCTACATGCAAGATTCACTTGAATCTTCAAGATTCGTCCAGCAAGTTCTTCAAAACCTCCGGTAACGCATCAAAATCCCTCATTCTCTCCAGCTTTTTTGTCTTCGTTGACGTCCTCCCCGCGAGCAATCTCACGCATTCTCGTCTTCATCCAAAGTTCATCATCATGAATCTTCGAAGACCTTGGTTATCATCATCAGAACTTTCTTCTCCATTCACTCGTCAAGAACCTCCGCAGGTAGATTTGGTTTGGTGGTTGTAGTGTTTCATTGTAGGTGGAAACGGAGTTTTGAAGATTGAGAGGCAAGGAATTAGAAGAACGAAGGGTTGTCTGAGGAGATTGGATCTGGGAGATTGAACGAACGAGAGAGGGAAGATGGAGGAGAACGGCGGAGAAGGGTTAGGGAATCAGGGTTTCTTCAGAATGAGAGTGGACGGGGAGAAGGGAGAAGTTGGGTCGGGTTTGGGTTTGGGGAGCCACTAGGCCCATTGTATTTTTTTGACAGCACCTGCGTTTTTTCTTCGCACCCCCCCCCTCGTGTTTGCTTACTGATGGATTGGGCAATGAAAAGATCAAAATAGTCGTGAGATCATAATCACTAACAGGTTGACTTGCCATGAAAGTGTATGGACAACGGGCTTAATGTGATTGCGCTAGAACAAACAGGGTAAACTTGACGCGAGAACCTTGATACCAAGCTGCAGTAGCATGATTGGGACCGACTTACATAAAAAGGAGACCTCCGAAGACTTATAGTCCAGTGTCATCACCGTACTCGTTTTGTTCCTATTTAGAATCCCGGTTTTTCCTAACTTTCTGAACGAGGAAGCTGTTGCGTGCTTGCCGACTTTTATTCTTCCTACTTTTTACTTGAGGACAAGCAAAGATTCAAGCTTAGGGGAGTTTGATAACGTGAAATCGTGTATATATATATATATATATATATATATATATATATATATATATATATATATATATATATATATATATATATATATATATATATATATATATATATATATATATATATATTGACGTATAATTCAACTAATATTTATATATATATATATATATATATATATATATATATATATATATATATATATATATATATATATATATATATATATATATATATATATATATATATATATATATATATATATTGACGTATAATTCAACTAATATTTGACTGGTTTCAATCCGATTTCGGGTTTTTCCATGTTATTTGTCTGATATTTTGCAGGTATTTGAAGATCATGTCCAAACAAAGCAATATGAAGAAAAGAATCAATTACAGATGAAATATGGACGAAAACCAGATGAAAACAACATGAAAAACAGTAGATGCATATTTTGCTGATGTGACGACCGTCACACATCCATGACGACCGTCACACGGGTGACGACCGTCACACACCATGACGACCGTCATGCAGGTAAAAACGCAGAACTTCAGTAAACGTGCAAAAACCAGTTCCAAGTCCCAAAATAATGGACCACTACTTCCTATTTTCTCTGACCCCAAGTCCACCTTCTGCAAAATATAACCATTAGTATTTCACCTCTATAAAAGGGGAAGGAGGGGAGCTGAGAAAGAGGGTCGCATTCAGATAACGAAGTGCTGCCCAAATATTTTCCAGAGCAAATTTAGTTTAAGTCTTGTTTTTGTTTTCCTTTCTTTTTCCTGTATTTTGTTACTGCAATTTCCTTTGTACGCTCTATTGGCTTGAACACAAAATCCTGCCGACATCGTTGGGATTTGGCCAAAAGCCAATTGGATACTTTACAGGTTTTTTATTATTTCGTTAATTGTAACTTTAATTCCCAGCAGTATGTATGTTCTAAATTTATGCTTTTATTTACGCTTTACCTGTTCCAAATCTATGTCTAGCTAAACCAGAGTAATCGGTATGTAATAATAATTCAGACGGGATTTGATAATAACCGGTTAAAACCTTTCTTTTTCAAAAGTTATTTATGGCCTGAGTGTTTAAACTTATTTCCTGAATAAATGTTCGTCGCGACAGCGAGAACTTATTTAAAAGTAGTTTTGCCACGACAGTGGGAAATTAATTAAGGTACGAACCAACAAGCGACAACTGCGGCTAGGACCAGATAGTAAACACTAGGCATTTGTTTTAATAACAGCGAAAGCACTTTAAAATAGATTAGAACTTAGGGATTTCCAAAAAGCGATTTTAACCTCGAACGGGATAGCAACAACATACGTTCCGCCTTAAAGTTGCGACTAGCGTCAACAACCATCGTGAGACGAAGGTCTTTAGATCACTATTTTCTTCTTAAATAAATTCTGAAAATATTTTATATACTGGTAACTTGTCAAATCCCCGAAGAACATAATTATTGCATATCGATTCGTGAAATTATACTTTAAGTAACGTTTTTAGTTCCCTTTAGTAATAACAATTATTCCCTTAAACATTATCTACCTAGCTAAACATAGTAACTCCCGAGAACACTAGTTTGATTACGAGTCCTTGTGGGATCGATATCTTTTATTACTACGCGATAGACTGTGCACTTGCAGTTAGGTTGTATTAGACATAGAAAGTCGCGATCATGGTCTTGCCCCTTTCAAAACCCTAATTTCTCGATTTTTCGATTACTCCTCAATCCTTGACCATTGGTCATGAAACTTCATGGACAGGTGTAATATGTTACTAGGAACATTTTTGCTTCAAACTTTGAGGTTCAATTCCTTATGAGTGAAGAGTTGACTTTTCGGTCAACGGAACGATCGATCGATGACTACCGAGTCGACTGTTGATGTTCCGAGTCTTTTGAGGCCTTGAAACTTCTTGAGTAGACTTTAATAATCCATATGAACTTTATGGACCATGATCCCACCATTGGAGCACCTTTTAAATCAAAAGTCAAATTACAGTTGACTTTTCCTGATCGAAAATCCTAATCGGGTATCCTGAACTGCACTGGTCTTGATCCTTGGGTGACAACCTTAAATTGGATTCATACTTGATCCAATGGAGTATATTTGATGATGTGGAGACTTATTTCATGGAGAACCAATCCAATACGTTGACTGATTAACCATCGAAACCTCGATTTTCGGCTGTACGGAACCCTAACTCACTTGTATCTTATCAAAGACAAACTTGAAATGGGTTAAGGTTAGATAACAAATGAATATGATCCTAAAATGATGATGAAGATCTAAGGGGTCAAAATTTGGGGTGCAACAGTTGCCCCTATTTAAATATTTTCACTAGATGGCAATGAGAGATGACAATCCTCATAGAATCATTGTGAAAGGTATTTAAATATAGCAAACCAAAAATTTTGTCCCTTAGATCCGATGGTATGCAAAAGGACAAATGTGAATATGCCATGAATCTAAATGATGCTTGAATGCAAGACAGATGCAGACACACGAGCAAAAATAAAAGAACGGCAACACAACGAGTAACTACTCACGGGGGGACCCAACACGCTGGGGAAAGATCCAAGGCAAAACAAGCAGCATAGTTCAAACATGACTAAAGATGTTATTCAAGGGGAAACTTTCACACAGGGGACGCAAATTCCACCGGGGAAGACCAATTTTCAGGGGAAAAAGGGACACACACTCCACTGGGGAAGAAGGCAGTTCTCCACCGGGGAAACGAAAGAAAAGAAACGCAAACCTCATTGGTGATAACCAAACGAGGAATTTCCTATAACGAAGAGTTCGAACGGGATCTTCAGAAAAAGAACAGAAACAAGACCAGACGCACCGGGAATGCTAGTATCCACTAAATCTCCGAGACTCGAATGGGAAAGCAACGACTTTGCTGGGAACACTGGTGACGACCAGAACAACAACATTTTCAAGGGGTGCTAGCTTCTACTAGTCTTACTAGGGGTGATGGTGACGACCAAAGTTACAATTATATGGGAATTCCAAACAACAATGGTGAAAAACAGGACTTCGACTGGGAAAATTGGTAACAACCTATTCACGGTATTAATAACAATTAGCTTTCCAACAATGCCAGTAACCACTGGACTTTCAGAAGATATGGTGATGACCAAATCAACGATACCAATAACGATTTTATTTTAAATAGTGTCATTCACCATTGGACTTTCAAAAGAAATGCCAATTACCATTGAACCTTAAACAATGCCAGTTACCACTGGACTTTCAGAAGATATGGTGACGACCAAATCAAAGATATCAATAACGACTGAATTTTAAATAGTGCCAGTCACCACTGGACTTTCAAAAGAAATGCCAATTACCATTGGACTTTAAACAATGCCAGTTACCATTGGACTTTCAGAAGATATGGTGACCACCAAATCAACGATACCAATAATGATTGGATTTTAAACAGTGTCAGTCACCACTGGACTTTTAAAAGAAATGCCAATTACCATTGGACTTTAAACAATACTAGTTACCACTGGACTTTCAGAAGATATGGTGACGACCAAATCAACGATACCAATAATGATTGGATTTTAAACAGTGCCAGTCACCACTGGACTTTCAAAAGAAATGCCAATTACCATTGGACTTCAAACAATGCCAGTTACCACTGGACTTTCAAAAGATATGGTGACGACCAAATCAACGATACCAATAACGATTGGATTTTAAACAGTTCCAGTTACCACTGGACTTTCAAAAGAAATGCCAATTACCATTGGACTTTAAACAATTCCAGTTACCACTGGACTTTTAGAAGATATGGTGACGACCAAATCAAACGATACCAATAACAATTGGATTTTAAACAGTACCAGTCACCACTGGACTTTCAAAAGAAATGCCAATTACCATTGGACTTTAAACAATGCTAGTTACCACTGGACTTTCAGAAGATATGGTGACGACCAAATCAACGATACCAATAACGATTGGATTTTAAACAGTGCCAGTCACCACTGGACTTTCAAAAGAAATGCCAATTACCATTGGACTTTAAATAATGCCAGTTACCATTGGACTTTCAGAAGATATGGTGACGACCAAATCAACGATACCAATAACGATTGGATTTTAAACAGTGCCAGTCACCACTGGACTTTCAAAAGAAATGCCAATTACCATTGGACTTTAAACAATGCCAGTTACCACTAGACTTTCAGAAGATATGGTGACGACCAAATCAAACGATACCAATAACAATTGGATTTTAAAAAGTGCCAGTCACCACTGGACTTTCAAAAGAAATGCCAATTACCATTGGAATTTAAACAATGGGGATTGCTAGTAACGACTAGACTTCAAGGAGAGAAACTGGTGACGACCAGACAAACGATATCAGTAACAAATGGGAACGTCTAAAGGTACTAGTAACGACTAGAATCAAATGGGATACAGGTGACGACCTATAACCATAAAATAAAATCAGTAATAACTGAAGTAGAGAAATTGGTGACGACCAACACCCTAAAAAGACGGAGGATGCCCATGACAAACAAAAATAACAAACAAGACCACTGGTAATAACCAGGACACAAACAAGACAAAAGGTAACATCCAAAGACAACAGAGGCAAGACAGATGCACATGATATGCCATGATGCAAATGATTAATGATATGCAAGAGCCGATTATTACGAGAGACAGAAGAATCTGGAGACTCAAGAGGAAAGATAGATAAGCAAATCTATCTCGCTAGGGACGCAAATAATCACTCTGAATTCATAAAACAAAGGTGTCTGTAGATTCGCTGGGAAATAAACCCACTTCGCTTGGGAAATAAAGCTTAGGGAAGCTTGCCAGAAATGACAACGTAAGTTTAAATAGAGGCTCTGAATGCTTCCACTGAGGATGAGTCCATACTATCATAAGAACGTATCTCGTAAAGAAACCTGGGGAGATGGTCTTCAATCTTGGTAACTACACACGACCGAATGAGCAACCTAACAAATCAATTCAACTGACGTTTCAATGGGAGATGTATTGAGATTGCACATCAAAGCTTCTGCCATGTTAAGACTTTTCGAGGGGTATGATTTCCACCGAATCTTTCCGTGAGCCAAAGTACTTTATGTTTTGTTAAGCTTCCAAAAGTTATTTTTAAATTCGAACTTGGTGCTTTCAAAATTATCATTGATTAATAAATAAGGTTTTGCATAACAAAGGAAACAAAGGAAATGGTAAATTGCAAAAGAATGGTCCAAAAACTGATTTTATTTAAGAATGGAAGCTTGTCAATGACAAAACTCCATGGAACTTTTACAACTGAAAATGGCAACATGAAAAAGGTTACATTGAATCCACTGACAATCTACCCCTAATGGCTAAAAACTTTCCAAAACCTTGCTTCTGACAAGAACGGTTGAAATGGACTTCCTGTAAAATCTTCTGCAGAGGTGACAACCCACCGAGACTCTCTTTTTTGCCTAAGCCGCACTTTCGGGTTTTCAACTTAGCGAGCTCATTTTTTTTATCTCATCCCTAACTTTTGCCTGGACCTCCTTCATAGGTTATGATCCAGCGGGATACCCATTATTGCATAAGCCGCCCTTACGAGTTTTCGACTTATCGGGTTCTTTAGGCGTAATATTTTCGTACTGCATCAAAATTCACCGGATGCTTAAGATGTTCCCCATCCATTGTTGTGAGAATTAACGAGCCCCCCTGAGAAGACTATTTTTACGAAAAACGGGCCATCATAATTGGGCATCCATTTTCCCCGTGCATCTTTGTGAACTGGCAAAATATTCTTGAGTACAAGCTCCCCTTCTCGGAATTCTCGGATACGAACCTTCTTGTCAAAAGCTCTCTTGATCCTTTTCTGATATAACTGACAGTGACATACCACAGCCATGCGCTTTTCGTCAATAAGGTTCAACTAATCAAATCTTTCCCTCACCCATTCTGCTTCTTCAAGCTCGGTTTCCATTATGACTCTTAAGAAAGGTATCTCGACCTCAATAGGAAGTACTGCATCCATCCCATACACCAAGGAAAAAGGGGTTGCCCCTGTTGAAGTGCGAACGAACGTTCTATACCCATGCAAGGCAAATGGCAGCATCTCATGCCAATCCTTATATGTTTTCACCATCTTTTGCAAAATCTTCTTGATGTTCTTATTCGCAGCTTCGACAGCTCCATTCATTTTGGGACGATAAGGAGAAGAATTGTGATGTTCAACTTTGAAGTCATCACACAACTCTTTCATGGTTTTGTTATTCAAATTAGTACCGTTATCTGTTATGATTCGGCTTGGGATTCCGTATCGACAGATAATCTCCTTTTTGATAAAATGGGCCACCACTTGTCGATTAACATTGGCGTAGGATGCGGCTTTAACCCACTTTGTGAAGTAATCAATAGCGACCAGAATGAATCGGTGTCCGTTAGAAGCCTTTGGCTCGATTTCCCCAATCATGTAAATGCCCCACATAGAGAACGACCAAGGTGATGTCAACACATTTAACAACGTTGGAGGCACATGCATCTTGTCCGCATAAATTTGGCATTTGTGACATTTCCTGGCATATTGGATACAGTCAGTTTCCAAAGTCAACCAGTAATATCCAGCCCTTAAAATCTTCTTAGACATGGCATATCCATTGGTGTGAGTGCCAAATGTTCCTTCATGAATATCTTGCATTAACAAATCTGCTTCTCGTCTGTCGACACATCTAAGCAAGACCATGTCATGATTTCTTTTATAGAGCACATCATTACTGAGAAAGAACTTAGATGCCAATCTTCCCAAGGTTTTCTTGTCAAGTGACGTAGCATCAATTGGATATTCTTGTTTTAACAGATAATTCTTTATGTCGTGGAACCATGGCTTGTTATCAATTTCTTCTTCAACCATATGACAGTAGGCAGGCTCAGTCTTGCATTCAATTCGAATGAGAGTAGCATCATTGAAATACCTGACTCTCCATATTGAGGCTAACATGTCTAGAGCATCGGCAATGTGATTCTCAGATCTCGGAACATGCTTGAAAGTGATCTCATCAAAGTATTCAATCATTTCAACGATGTAGGCTCTGTAAGGGATCAACTTCTCATGTCTGGTCTCCCATTCACCTGTAACTTGATAAATAACCAAAGCTGAATCTCCACTTACCTCGAGAAGTTTGATTCTTAGGTCAATAGCTGCTTCAAGGCCAAGAATGCATGCTTCATATTCGTCAACATTGTTTTTACATTCAAAGTCTAACCTTGCTGTAAATGGGGTATAACCACCTTTTGGATTCATCAGAATGACGCCTACGCCATGCCCACTGTAATTTGAGGAACCATCAAACATCATTTTCCACCAAAGACCCGGCTCGGGACCTTTATTAGGACCTGGCTCTTTATAATCTTTCACTAACATAATGTCTTCGTCTGAAAAATCAAACTTGAGAGACTCATAATCTTCAACTGGTTGATCTGCAAGATAATCTGATAAGACACTACCCTTGATAGACTTCTGGGCCACATACTGGATGTCGTATTCTGATAACAACATATGCCAACGGGCGAGCCTTCCTGTCTGAGCGGGCTTCTCAAAAATATACTTTATCGGGTCCATTTTTGAAATCAATAAAGTAGTATGACAAATCATGTACTGCCTCAAACGTCTGGCGGCCCATGATAAAGCACAACAAGTTTTCTCTAAAAGTGAATATCGGCTTTCACAGTCGGTGAACTTCTTGCTTAAATAGTAGATGGCATGTTCCTTTCGTCCGGACTCATCCTGTTGACCTAACACGCAACCCATCGAATTCTCGAGTACCGTTAAGTACATGAAAAGAGGTCTTCCCGGAGCAGTAGGTATTAAGATCGGAGGCTCTTGAAGGTAGCCTTTAATCTTATCAAAAGCTTGTTGGCAATCTGAATTCCAAACAACTGTCTGATCTTTGCGTAACAATTTGAAAATGGGCTCGCAAGTAAGAGTCATATTAGAAATAAATCTGGATATATAGTTTAATCTTCCAAGGAAACCTCTGACTTAGTTCTCAGTCTGCAGAGCCGACATATCTTGAATGGCTCGAACTTTATCTGGATCTACCTCAATCCCTCGGTGGCTAACAATGAAACCGAGTAATTTCTAAGATATCACTCCAAAGGTACACTTGGCTGGGTTCAGTCTCAACTGATACTTCCTGAGTCTCTTGAACAACTTCAAAAGATGATTCAAATGGTCTTCCTCACTTTGATATTTGGCGATCATGTCATCGACATACACTTCTATCTCCTTATGCATCATATCATGAAATAAAGTCACCATGGCTCTTTGATAAGTGGCACCAGCATTCCTCAAACCGAAAGGCATGACTTTATAATAGTAAGTTCCCCAAGGAGTAATGAAAGTAGTCTTTTCCATGTCATCTGGATCCATCTTGATTTGGTTGTAC
The DNA here is from genome assembly GCA_963859935.3 of Lathyrus sativus. NCBI lineage: Eukaryota > Viridiplantae > Streptophyta > Magnoliopsida > Fabales > Fabaceae > Lathyrus > Lathyrus sativus. Next base: position 495,406,303 of record OZ012741.1, read on the forward strand.
TCGGAGAAACCGTCCATAAACGAGAAAACTGCAAAGCGAGCCGTATTATCCACCAATGTATCAATATGCGGCAAAGGGAAATCGTCTTTCGGACTGGCCTTGTTCAGATCCCTATAATCCACACACATTCTGACTTTTCCATATTTCTTCGGTACAGGTACAATATTAGCCACCCATTCGGGGTACTTGGATACTGCCAAGAAACCTGCATCAATCTGCTTCTTCACTTCATCTCGAATCTTAAGAGCCATATCAGGTCTAGTTCTTTGGAGCTTTTGTTTGACTGGTGTGCATTCTGGTCGGAGCGGTAACTTGTGGACCACTATGTCTATGTATAAACTTGGCATATCCTGATATGACCAAGCAAATACGTCCATATACTCTTTTAAAAGCTTCACCAATTGCTGTTTGACTTCTGCCCCAAGTGTTGCCCCAATCTTGACCTCTTTCTTGTCTTCTTCGGTGCCAATATTAATAACTTCCACCTGCTCCTTGTGAGGTTGAAGCTCTGTGTACTCGTAACATGCCATTTTTACCAGTTCATCAGGGATCTCAAAATCTTCTTCCTCATCTTCGGCTTGGTATATTGGTGAGTCAAAGTCAGGAGGGAAAGCAAAGTCATTGGATTCAACAGATTTTGGGGTATCACTGCATGTTGGAATGGCTTAATTTATTAAAACACACACAAGGACAAATGCAGCAACAAGAAAAATGTTTTGTCGATTTTTTAGAAAATTGCCATTTTCTTTTAAAAGTGGAAGCAAAAACAATTAAGGAAACAACAACGAAGGATTTAACAAAATAGTTCATTAATCATAATATTCTTGAAAGCATGGGGCCCTTACAAAATATATCCTATAGCCTTGGGCATGGCTATGGAGGTTTAAAAATAAAAAAACAACAACAAGTAAAGAAAACAAACAAATTACTTCAACACAGGAAAGATCACGGGAATCTCAACAGCCTCCCAATTGCTTAAAGTAGTCTCGCAATGATATACCAAATGTTCAATATCCTTGTCTTCAAAATCTTCTCCCACGGCATTGACTTGGAATCCTCCATTGATGAACACTTCTTAGATAGTCTTCAGACGTCCTTCGACGTGTGTTGATGCTTCGACATGAGTTGGTTTGTAACCCAACCCTTGGCGACCCAGTCTTGCTTTCACCTCAATAACCTCTCCCCAACCTGCAGGAGTACCCTCTTCCAATGTAGACTTAATGCTCTGGGCGGATGCAAAAGATGGACCACTCTTTGCCACTGTGTCTTCTATCATTACCGCGTTAGCTATTTCAAGCGCTTGGAAAGAAGTTTCCAACGCATCCTCATCTGCCTCAATATACTTGAATGACGATAAATTACTCACCATCAAGTCCTCTTCGCCATGCACAATTACCAGTTTGTCGTTTACAAAAAATTTCATCCTTTGATGCAAAGTGGAAGTCACCGCTCCTGCTGCGTGAATCCAAGGTCGTCCCAACAAACAGCTGTAAGCTGGGTTAATGTCCATTACCTAAAATGTGATATCGAACACGTGAGGGCCTATCATAATCGGCAACTCCACTTCCCCAACAACCGTTCTTCTTGAACCATCAAAAGCCTTCACAATTAACAACGTCGGCTTCATCCCTGCCCCTTCATATGCCAACTTTGCGAGCAACCTTTTAGGCAATACATTCAACGAAGATCCAGTGTCAACCAAAACTCGTGCCAGCATGTCCTCTTGACATCTGATAGATACGTGCAATGTGCGGTTATGATTACGTCCTCCCCTTGGCAGCTCTTCATCACTGAAACTCAGAGTATTGCAGGCTGTAATATTGGCTATCACCGAATCAAATTGGCCAAGGGTTATATCCTTCGTCACATGTGCTTGCATTAACACCTTTTGTAGAGCCTCTCTATGGGTCGGGGAATTCATCAGGAGAGACAAATTTGATATTTTTGAGGGGGTTTGATGAAGCTGATCAATAACCTTGTAGTCGCTTTTTCGGATAATCCTCAAGAACTCCTCAACATCTCCTTCAATGATGGGCATTTATTTGTCCTTTTCCGTCACGGCAGGGGTAACCTCCTTTTGAGCAACCACTGTTATTTTGGGTTGGTATATGCGACCACTATGGGTCATCTTGCTCGTTCCCGCAATATTTGTCACGTCAACTTGGTCATCCCTCACCTCCTCATTCTGAATAATCTTCCCAGATCTTTGGTCTAACACAACCATATCATACTTCCACGGGACTGCCTTTGTATTCTCAAAAGGAAATGATCCCGGCTTCTGAATAACAACTGGTCGAGGTTGATTAACAGCAGATTTGTCAAAAACAGGCTTCACATTTTTGCTGATCATATTGAACACAGGAACTTTCTCGCTTTTCCTTGGTAGATTGAAAATAGGCTCAACCACCGAAACTTCCTCCTTCTTTACCTTGATACCCACTTGCAATAATATCCATCGTCGATTAGACTTTGCACATCTTTTTGTACCACACCACACCCTTTAGGATTAACAGAACACTCCTCACAATCACTATGGGTACCTTTAGTCAGCCCTGCTTTCAACAGTTTCTCATGAAGTGACCTCAACGGAGTCTTGATTTCTGACACATCACAAACTAACTTTTCATCTGAAGTTTCTCCTATAGCATTAACTCCTCCATGATTTGGTAATGGGTTATTTTTAACATTAGGTGATACATCATCAAAAGACAAAATCTTCTTCTCTATGAGCTCCCTGAAAAGATTTTTCAAGGCAAGACACCCCTCCAAGTCATGGCCGGCAACACCTTCATGAAAGGCACAATGAGCATTTGGATTGTAATGAGGTGATGAAGTTTCTGAAGGTGGATTCAATGATCGCGTTGTTATCAACCCTTGTTGCACCAAAGCCGGGTACAACTCTGTATAAGTCATTGGTATCTGAGGAAATGGAGGCCTCGTTGCTGGTCTTCGATTTTGGTAATTTTGCCTTGGTGCCTGAGCCCTAGGCTGCTGATATTGCTGATAGGGTGTAACGTTGGGCGCTCGTTGATACCTTTGTTGTTCAACTGGTTGATACATGGGTGCTGGCTGCACTGTCTGATAATTCGGAACAGGGTGATTGAAAGCAGGCGTTATAGCTGCCACATATGGTTGTTGGGCATACTGTACTGGATACATCGGTTGTTGTGTCAGATTTTGCTGAGGTTGCTGAACATAGCCTTGTGGAGGCTACTGAACATAGCCTTGTGGAGGCCATTGATATAGTTGGTAGGGCTGCTTCCAAGTCTGATTCCTTTTCCCCACTGTTATGGCGTTTGTTTCTCCCTCCTTCTTTTTATGAAAATTACCACTGAACTTCTTAACATTGTTGTTGTTGGAACCACTGGAACTACTAGTCATTTTTCCATTCTTCAATCCCAATTCCACTCTCACCCCTACAACCACTATATCGAAGAAACTTGATGTTACACTGCTAAGCATCTTCTCATAAAATTCTGGTCTTACCGTGTCCACAAACCAATCTGTCAACTCTTTTTCATTTAAAGGAGCTTCCACCTGAGAGGCAGTCTCCCTCCATCGCTGTGCATACTCTTTGAACGATTCAAAATTCTTTTGTGTCATACTCAGCAACTGTCTTCTGTCAGGGGCCAAATCCATATTGTATTTGTAATGCTTTATGAAAGCATCGGCCAAGTCATGGAAACTGTGAATGCGAGATTGATCTAGACTCAAATACCACTTAGCAGAGGCTCCTTTCAAGCTATTATGGAAATAATGGATCATCAACTTATCATCTTCTACATGTGCATCCATTCTTCGGTAATACATAATCAAATGCGTCCGAGGACAAGTAGCACCAGTGTACTGATCAAAGTTGGGGACTTTGAATTTTGGCGGGATTACCAATCCAGACACTAAACACATATCTATGGTATCAGTACCAAAGATATCATTCCCCTCCATCGCTCTAACCTTCCTCCCTATAGTTTCTACGCTCTCCTTCAATTTCTCATGTCGTCCACTTCCTTCTTCAGACCCATCAGGAACTTCAAACACTTGTTGATGGTTGTGAAAAACAGGGCACACTTGAGCTTGCACAAAGGCTGGAGTATAAGTCGGAACAGCTTGGGGAAACTCTGCCCCTAGAGGAACTGATTATTGAATGACTGGTGGCGGAGGTACAAAACCTAGTATTAATCCATACGGTGGTATACTTGCAACAGTGACTTCCGTTGGGATCGGCTCCACAGCTACGTTAGTGACTTCAGAAACTACAGTGGCCGGAGTGTCCATTTTTGCATTAATGACTTGTAAGACTTCCATAATTCGTCCTACGCTTCCTCGTAACTCTTCAAGTTTGTTGTCAACCCTATCCAGATTCAAATTTTGTTCTTCCATTCTTTGACGATCTTGGGCTTGTGTGTTGTATTGATGTCGAGGATTCAGTATGATTCTGGAGATAAGACAACGAGATGAGACACAACACAGGAAATGCACATGAAATGCTATGGGTGCAGATGCAAATGCAAAATTAAACATTCAAGGAATCCAAAGAAATATTCGCAAACATCATAATGATGGGGAAATAAAGCAAATTCAAAGTCTTCATAGATTAATAACTGAGAGTTTTATAATAACAATTCGAAACTGAAGCACAAATCTTCAATATAGATTAATGATAAAACACAGAAAACAAAAAGATCCTAGATCTTCTGGCTAGAGGGTCCTTTATCTTATGGTTGACTATTCTTTCCACCTTGATAGACCAACTCTTGAAGCTCTTCCTTCTCTTGCATAACCTTGAAATACTTATCTCTCCAAGCTTTTCCTTCTCTTTCAGCTTTTGTCAAAGCAGCTTTTAATTCTTCCACAAGAGTAAGTTTTGTTGTGTTAGGCTCAAAACGGGTATAGAACATCTTCAATGCTGCTTCTTTCACCCATGATAAGTAGGATTCTGAAACGGCAGTGTCAGGGTAATCCAAAGCAGTCATTCCCCTTGTGTGGATGTGACGCCAAGCATACACAGTCTGAGCCTTATAGGCTGGATCCTTCCCTTCTTCAAGGTAGAAACTTCTTAAAAGAACTGGGTCCGGTCCATTCTTCATTAGGTATCTCAACTGGCAATGAGCTAAAATGGGATTATAGCTAATGAAACCATCAATGCTGATAAGTGGTACATTTGGGAAATCCCCACATCTCTGAATCATGGTAATCCCTCCATACATAGGGTCATACCACTTAATATCTGAATGTTTGAGTAACAACAACCTCTCTGTCCATGAGAGTCTATTCTGCATATCCCAGAGTGCTGGTAGCCTCGGCAAGTGCGAAATAAACCACTTGTATAGAAGAACGGTGCAACATACAATCTGTCCAACTCCATGACGGTTTCTACGATGGATGGAAAAATACACATCAGCCAACAAAGTGGGTACGGGATTTTTGATTAAGAAAAGGTTGATTGCACTTTCATCCACAAAATTATCAGCAGTCGGAAACAAGAAAAGTCCGTAAATTAGCAAAGCCAGAATGGCCTCAAATGCCTCAGAATTCTTCGACTCGACATAACATTGAGCTTTTTCACACAGGAACATAGCTGAAAATCCATATAGACCTCCCTTAGCAGTCATATGAGATCGTACTTCATTCACCTCCAAATGTGTGGCCTCTGCAATTACTCTTTCGCTAGGAATCCCTTCTCTTCCAGAAAATTGTATGGGAGTGACGCCTAATCCCATCAAAACAGAATATTCTTCCAAGGTTGGCAGCAATTGGTAATTTGGAAACGTGAAACAATGATAGGTCGAATCGTAAAACTGCACGAGCGCTGACAACATCTCTTCATCCACTTGAATTTTTAGTAAAGACAACATATTCCCATACTTCTCTCTGAACGCCTCATGGTCTTCTACTAAACCTCCCAGTTTCCTCAGGTTTTCCAAATTTGGGCTTCAGAACACAATCTCTGCAGTTGTCTTCTTTCCAGAATCCATTCTATAATATCTGCAAAACAACCTTTAGTTCCTTGAATGGTTAATAAATGTGAATGCAAATGCACAAAGTATCATGGAACTCAGATATCTGTAAACATAAAAAACGTCATAGACTTAAATTCATTGAATTACAAAATATTAGTACTTCTTACAAAAGTTTTAAACAGAAAGCTAAATAAAAGCTAACAAAATTCCCCAGAAGGTTCTCCTAACAGCCTCAAGTTGAGCTTCTCAATCTCTTTTTCCATCTGGGCTTTCTCAAGAATGAGCTTATCCACAATCAACTTCCACGGAGTCGACTGAGGACTAGAAGAAGATAAATCCTCTTGCGCCTTCCTCTTCTTACAAGAGAGCACTTCTTCATTTTTCAACTCTAATTGCCTCTGGAGTTCTGCATTTTCTTCAACAACCACTTGATACTTGTGCTTCCAAGCGTCTTCTGTTTGTTGTGCCTTACTCAATGCAATCCTTAGCTTCTCCTCCACAGACATGAAGATCAAGGTGCACTCCTCTTTTAAAGCCATGGGTTCTTGTCGAGAATAGGGCATCTTCAACTCGATGGCTCTCTTTCGAACCCATTGGAGATAAGGTTCCAAAGAGACACAATTGGGTTTTCCTAGGTCTTTCTTTCCCTTCTTGTGCAAATGACTCCAGGCTTTTAGAATCTTCTCTTTCTTCTCCTGACCATTATTCTCTTCCTTGAAGAAAATATTTTCCATATGAATACTGTTGGGCTTGTCCTTCAAAGGATATCCCAACTGTCGACAAGCAAGGACTGAGTTGTAACTGATTCCCCCACTAGTACCAAGAAGAGGTACATTACCAAAATCTCCACAGCTGTTAATGATCATTATTCCATCATAGTCGCGATTGTAACAATCAATATCAGAGTGCGTAAGAGCCATAATCTTCTGTGACCACCACCCTTTCTTCTGATCCCAAAAAGTATTAGCCTTAGGCAAGTATGAAATAAACCACTTGTATAGTAAAGGAGCAAATCAAGTGATCATCCCTCCTTTGTGGAAATTTCTAAGATGAACAGAATGATATGCATCCGCTAGCAAAGTAGGCACAAGGTTCTTCTTCAAGAAGATTCTAATGGCATTGAGGTACACAAAGTTCTCGAAGCTAGGGAACAGAAAGATACCATAAATGAGCAAGGCAAGGATAACCTCAAATGCATCCATTCTCAAATGATCTGCATAGTATTGAGCTTTCTCAACCAAAAATTATGCACTTAACCCCAAAACTCCTCCTTTTGTAGTCATGTTCTTTTGAATATCAATCAAACCCAATCGTGTAGCTTTGGCAATATCCTGCTCCTTAGGGTCCTTCTCCATGATCGGAAAAGGAGACTCTTCAAGAATGGGCAACCCAACCAAGTGAGAGTATTATTCTAGCGTGGGTACTAGCTGATAATCGGGAAAGGTGAAACAATGGTAGAGTGGATCATAGAACTGGAGAAGCGTAGAAAGAAATCCATTATCCATCTTTATCTTCAATAGTAACAACAGCTTCCCATACCTGCTTTGAAATCCCTCTGGATAAGTCACCAAGGTGCCCAACCTCCGTAGGTCATCTAGGTTAAAACTCTTGTAAGTTTACTTCAAAGTTTTCTTTCTTTCACCATCCATATCGACCTTGATGTTTACAAACAAAAAGTCTGAGTTCCATGAAACTTTATGATATGATGCTTATGAATGCAAGAATGCACAAACACAGGCAAATGCAAAGATCACACATATGCACACAAACACAAGCCTAGGTTTAGAGGGCACGAGCGTGGAGCCATGGTCTACCCATCCCAAAAGGTGTGTAATATGGATTCTCAAACCTGTAGAGCAGGGTGCTAAATGGTTCTCAGAGTCAACAACCCATCTTTCAGATATTATCAACTTCCCAAATCACTTGGTAATCGATAATATTTTCAAGAGAGTCTCATCCAAGTGTAGTATCGCGTATCGACTATTTCAGAAATACTTTCTTATAGCCATCGCACTACGTCCTAGTAAGGCCAAAGTGGGGTAGAATGAAATCTAAAAGTCCACAGTGTCATGGGCTCCTTCATTGAAAGTAGTATTATTTTCACAAATACTCGTTCAACAAGGCTAACTTTCAAGAGGGCCTACACTGAGCGGTGGTTTCTCAAGTCAGCTTGGTCGGGAGTCAACTCCCTATAAGCCTTCTTGAATATACCACCATCCTATCATAATTGCACTCGAGTCCGGATATAGGACCGTCTCACCACTCAAAGTACCCAATATCCAACATACAAACAAATATATTGACAAATATACATGTTAAACAAATATTCACAAATATAGCATACAATCAAACAAAATAGGCTAAACCCTAAAGTTTCAAAATTTCCCCAGTGAAGTCGCCATTTCTATTACGGTGAGAATCGTGATACCAAGCTATTGATTAACTTGAATCTTTAATTCTTAGATTCACAACTGGACTTTAATTTATCCAAAAGAATGGTCTAAAGATAGAAAGAACCTTTTGCGCGATGTAACAACAACGCTAAGAGATTCGGGGATCGGGGGTTGGTTATGCATAGGGTAGGTATTTCACATCCTAAACATCTGTAGTACTCTACATGAACCTTTTGTTTGTTTGTATGCTAAGTTTGCTAAGTGTTTGCTATGGATTGGGATTGGGTAAAAGGTGAAGGTAAAGACCTAAGGATAGTTTCTATGTTTGCTCGCAAAGACATCGCGTTCTCTGCCTACGTATCCTAACTAGGATAGAATCAGAGCAATCGTAGTTCGCCTCACTAGGGATGAAGAACACTTGATTATGATCAAGGTTCAGAAGGGAACAAACATTACAATGCTTGTGTATAGTTTAAGAAAACTCTCTAGATCTAAGTTGAACACTCAAGAAAGGGAAGTAAGTAATCATCTCCATGATTCTTACATAGAGTTAACAAACTCTATCCTAAGTTCTAATTGAAAGAGAACTCCTAACAAAGGGTAAGCTTCTTAGACTTAAGAAAAGTCCAATGGATAGGTTCTAACTTAACTAAGTGTATGGATGACTTAACAAAGTCAAGGGAGGGTGATGAGCTATCTATGACCCAAAGGTCAATAGAGAGACTTTCCTTTGGAAGGAGAAAGAGGAGGCAACTTGGATGAGAACTAAAGAGTTTCATCACTTGGGGAAAATAAACTTAACAAAGCATAAACATTCAAACATGATGAATACAAGAGACATGGTTACAACCAAGAATAAACAATCATATTACAATAAGCAAGTATTTAAAATAGGATGAATGGTTACAACCAAAGCATGGTATAAGGATGTCACAATATCAATGATTTCAATCAAGATAGATGGTCACAACCAAGGCATGCAAGCGTATTACAATAGGCAAGCAAAGATGAGTTCTTACAAGACTAAATGAAAGACTTAAGCATATCTTGACAAAGATGAAGGTAACGACCAATGCAAATAAGTTATAACTTCATGGGGATGGAAATCAAATGAATCAAACATGATGCGCACTAGCAAAAGTAATTACAATTACATGCACAAAGGGTTTGACAAAAGCTCACATCAAGCACAACAAATAACTTAAGAAAAATGAATCAAAAGTTTTGAATGATTAGGAGGGTAAAAAAACCCTAAAAGAAGCATGACCACTTTTTAATGCAAAGTTGTTTTCAAAAATGAAAGATTTAGAATATTCATATACCACATGAAAATATGCACAAATATGAGATATCTGCAAAAAGAACCAATCAAAAATAACAAAAATTGATGAAGTCATGATTTTTGGAAATTTAATGACAATTAAATAAAAAACCAAAGGATTTAGTAATTAAAAAAGAGGGAGGCGCTTGGTGGGTGTTGAACCCACCACCTTATGATCAACAGCCCAAAACCTGACCATTTCAGCTAGAAGCGCGCACATGATGATTGAGAGAAGAATAAAGAGAAGAGTGAAAACAAGGAAAATATGAAAATAAATAAAAAGGGTTGATCCACACGGATCGAACCCATGACATGGTGATGGCAAGGCGTATGAGAGTGAAGGCTTAACCACTGGGGTGGCGATACATCCAAGTATTATGCCACCCCAAATAAAACAAGTACTTAACAAAGTAAGTAAATCTGGGCCAAGGCAAGATGAACAAGGAAGGCAAGCCATAGCATGAAAACGGTAACAACATAAATCATTCAAAACTCATCCAAATTTTGCAAAATTTTAGTCTAACTCATGTGAATTTTAACAAGGAAAACAATGGCAATCTCAGTTTTTTCAAATAAGGCACACAAATTAAAATTCGAATGCAAATGCCAAGTGAAGCATATGAAATGCAAAAAGACAGCCACAGCTCATGCTAGAAGTAATTAAGGCTAAGTAAAGGTATCAACAAGTTTCAAATATGCAAACCATGGAATCTAGATGCAAAGATCATACAAAGACAACTCCAAACAGAATTTGGTATGTGGACTGTAATGATTTGAACAAGAATGTTGATATGCTGTTTTGGGAAATAGAGCAACAGTTCATGATGCAGCCTATGTACTCAACTCAAACATCATACACAAAATGATTCATATACACTAAATCAAGGATTCAAACAGCTTAACAAAAATTGATGGCACATGAGTTAAAGCATAAAACAGCAGTTGACAGCAAATCATATGACAGTCAAGATCAAATTTCAAACTAGGCACACATTATGAATCTCTGCAATGCCTTTACTAAAGTAATACGCCTTGAGAAATTTGCACCAATTCAAACAAACTGGTCTGTCGGGACAGTTTAGCAATCTTGTTCTCATGGACTAGCACTTAAACAAATTTTGGATCCAACATGTAGAAGACTCATATTCATAACAGCAACAGTTGGCCCTTAGTCAAAAATCATGCCAAATCCAATACATCAAATTCAAATCATGCCTTAAACAGTGAAGGTCACAACCATAGGATAATAGACCTAGACAGTTTCTAACAAGAAAATCACACTAGCAGCAAGTAGTACAAGAAACAACTAGCACCAAACAAGGCATGCTCTTGGTTTACAAACAAATCACAATTGCAAAACTTGACAAAGTTTGGAAGTAATCATAGCAGTATGGTAGTGTTCATAAATTTAGGAAGTTATGACAGTAACATAGGACAATGCCAATGATCAATGGTTAGCCCTAATTCTATATGCACATATCAGTTGCAAGCTTAACAATGGCATCATGACAGTTTTAGTTCTCAACAGAATACACATGACATATGGATGCAAGTACTCAAAATTTTGACCAATGAGGCTAACAAGCAGTTCAAAACAGATTTACACCAAAGGCATTCAATGCATCAAAACAAGACATACAGGCTCATCACAGTTGACAATGTAAACAATATGTGAACAAATCATGGTTACAACCACAACCCTACTATGATGCCTAAGGATGACAGTAGTTGATGCAAAAGATGAAACAATACCAACTATCTAGCAAACAGGATCCAAAGAGTATCATATCTCATGTTAACAAACATATACAATAATGGACAATGGTAGGCAACAACTTTAATAAGATATGAACATATCAAGCTTGAAAACAATCATACCATATAGACCTAAAGAAAAACACCAACTGATGCCACAATAACAGTGCCAAACATCCATAACACATGATTCCAAGGTACAAGGCTCTCATGTTAACAAACACAAGTCAAACACAAAGCAAAAGTTTAAAGGCATACTTAACATAACAATGGCAAGTGTCAAGTTTAAGGCACACATCATGACAGTTACAAACATTAAGACAACAAAAATAAGGTATTGGTCTTCAACATCACATGAGTCATCCCAATGACCTTTGACAAGTCCAATGAGGCTGAACAGACTTACAAGCATGTTTAAAATATGTTAAAGACCAAGCTCAAGCACACAAATGATCCAAAAAGATGCTATAACTAAAAAATGACCTATGACTGAATCTAAACATAAGTAACAACTCACATCTAGACAGAAATAACACATGGTTCAAAATGGAAGTACCATAACACAAATCCAACAATCAAACTTTAAGACACTTACAAATTTGTGTGAACAAACACAAGCCAAGTTCATACATGACTTAAGGATTCTAGGCAGGCTCTAAACTTATGCACATTTAAACATGATCAAGATGCCAAAACAATGAGTATATTGAATAGAGCTCACTTACCTCTCGAAGACTTCCAATGTAATCTTTAATGATAAGCTGCCTAGTTGAGAATATATGTCTTGAATAGCTGCTTCACACCACAAATGCACAGTCCAAGCAGCTTCAACCTCTTACAAGCAAGTCTTGGTGTAAAAGCAAGTTTCTTACACTCGAAGTAACAAATGGATCTTTGTGACAGATCCACCAAATGATGATGTAGTTGTTTTTAAATGTTTTGGACAGTTGACACACCTTATATCCAAGGTGTTTGAGGTGTCATGAGGGTTGAAACAAGCCTGAACAGAGAACTCCCTTGTTTTATGCAAAAAGTCAAGGTTCTATAAGGTTAAGGGTTGACTTTTGGAAATACTAGGTTTTTGGTTGGTTTAAAAGCTTGAACACCTCCCACACATCATTTGTGGATTGTGTGGATGGTTTGTGATGATTTTGAGTGAGTGAAAATGATTTTGGAAGATGTTTTGCTCAAGGCAGATTTTTGAGGTATTTTGGGATGATTTTCTTCACTTGTAAGAAAATGCAAGGTAGTATGAGAGCAAAGGGTTTCTCTTGGGTTTTAGAGTGCTCTGGTGTGTCTCTCAACATAGAGGAAACCTCTATTTATAGGCAAGGCAAGGCTTGGGGAAGATTGGTACTTTGGCACTTTTGGGGGGAGTTTTAAAAATGAAATCTTTCTTGAGATTTGTTGCAGCTGCAAGTTCAAGTCTTTGGCTCAAGCTGATGCATTACTCAAGTGGCATGAATGACATAGCAATGATTTAAGTGTGGCTAGGTAGTAGGAGGACTGTTGTTGCAAGATTTCCATAAAGTTTCTCTTTCTTCCTTTTCTTTGATTAAAATAATACCAACTTGCAAGACTCGTCAAACCTCATAATTTTCTGCATTTCTTCTCCTCATATCCTCTAAATAATAGATAGAAACATGATACAAGGGCTTAGAATAGCTCAAGTGACCAAAAGGTGAGTTTGTGAAAAAGTGAAAATGTTGGACTCAAGTGTTGAAACCTCATCTTGTTGAATTCATAACTCTCAACTCATAAGGGTTATGGAGGAGTTATAGTACATTTTGGAAAGCCCTCATGAAGCTATACAACTTTCATGCTTTCATGATATTTATATTCCCAATGGAACTAGGTCAAAAAACCTCTCAAAGTTGCTGAAAAACATGCCTAAAAAGGCCAATAACTTAGAATTTTTCTAAGTTATTTTCCCTCTTGTAATGACTTTGGCCATAGCTCAAAATCTATGCATTTTCTGCTCATGGACCACTGTGGGACTTCTGTAGGACTTGTCAAGAGCTTTCCAATGAGCTTTGAAACAACTCAATTGGATGTGTGGTTAGGGAGTTATGGTCTTGCCCCTTTCAAAACCCTTATTTCCCGATTTTTCGATTACTCCTCAATCCTTGATCCAATGGTCATGAAACTTCATGGATAAGTGTAATATGTTACTAGGAACATTTTTGCTTCATACTTTGAGGTCCAATTCCTTATGAGTGAAGAGTTGACTTTTCGGTCAACCGAGCGATCAATCGATGACTACCGAGTCGACTGTTGATGTTCCGGGTCTTTTGAGGCCTTGAAACTTCTTGAGTAAACTTTACTAAGCCATATGAAATTTATGGACCATGATACCACCATTGGAACACTTTTTAAATCAAAAGTCAAACTACAGTTAACTTTTCCTAATCGAAAACCCTAATCGGGTATCCTGAACTGCACTGGTCTTGATCCTTGAGTGACAACCTTAAATTGGATTCATACTTGATTCAATGGAGTATGTTTAATGATGTGGAGACTTATTTCATGGAGAACCAATCCAATACGTTGACTGATTAACCATCGAAACCTCGATTTTCGGCTGTACGGAACCCTAATTCACCTGTATCTTATCAAAGACAAACTTGAAATGGGTTAAGGTTAGATAATCAAATGAATATGATCCTAAAATGATGATGAATATCTAAGGGGTCAAAATTTGGGGTGCAACAGTTGATAAGGAAACAACCTTCTGAAGTGTTGCTTTCTAACTAATTGATGTGCCAAACATAATGAACACATATCCAAAAATAGATTTTCTGGAATCCATACAACCTGCATAATTAGAGTCGACATATCCTTCGATTGCTGCTTTATTATCTTTACTCAAGGCTCCACCATAAATTAGGACTCTTTCCAGAGACCCATTTATGTTCCTTAGAATCCACTTCAATGCTTGCTAGTGAGCCTTTCTAGGATTCACCATGTACTTGCTTACAAGACTTACTGCATATGCTATGTCAGGTCTAGTACATACCATATCATACATTAAAGAACCCACTATATTAGCATATAGAATGTTATTCATATAAGCTCTTTCGACATCAGTAATTGGATATTGATCTATACTTAGCTTGAATTGAGGGTTTTTCAAAGTCACAATAGGCTTTGAATTCAACATACTAAACTTTTCAAGACTCTTTCGTAGGTATGCCTCTTAAGATAAGCATAATTTCGTCTGCTTTCTATCTCTTCGGATGTCTATCCCAAGAATCATGGATGCAACTCCTAGATCCTTCATGTTGAACTCCTTATTGAGTTCATCCTTCACCCTAATTACATCTTTAATATTATTTTTTGCTATTAGAATATCATCCACATAAAGCAACAAAATAACAAATGAATTACCAGGTCAAAATCTGAATTAAACACAGTGGTCGAACTGACTTCTAATGAAACTTATGCATGCCATGAACTTGTGAATATCCTATTCCACTGTCGAGGAGATTGTTTCATTCCATATAAAGATCTCTTCAGCTTGCGCACATAATCTTCCTCCCCCCTTTCGATATACCCTTCAGGTTGCCTCATCAGGATTGTTTCATTTAGATCACCATACAAGAACATAGTTTTCACATCCATCTGTTCTAGTTCAAGGTCGATTCGTGCCACAGTGGTTTCGTACCTAAAAAAAGCACGATCCTTCGCGAATGGTCGTGGAAAACACAGAGTCGCCACCGAACTTTATTCATTCCATAATGGAATAGGTTTATGGAATAGGAAAATATCGATAAAACCTTTAGGGAAAGAACATGGTCATCGCAACCAAGTTCTAGGTTCGGGAGTCAGTTACGCGAGGGGAAGGTATTAGCACCCCTCACGTCCGTTGTACTCAACGGGAACCTCTTGATTCGATTTGTAAGAAATGTTAGCCTAGTTTGTTTGTGTTCATCCAAGATAAAAAGTAATATATAATAAAAGGTAATGTAAAAAAGTTTAAACTGCTAAGGAGAAAGGGGTGGTTTTAGATAAGAATGCTCGCCAAGGATTAGGGTCCTTGTGCCTACGTATTTTCACTTGAAAAGAAGTGAAGAATCAGAGCATCCTTAGTTCATGGGACTACGGGAAAAAGAGGGAAATGTGGAATTTTGGGGAAAAGTGCTCGCCAAGATCATCGCAATCTTGTGCCTACGTATTCTCGTTAATAGACGAGAAAGCAGAGTGTCCGTAGTTCAGACGACTATGGAAAAGGTCTCAATCGCACTGGGGCGAGAGAAAGGGTTAGTTAGTTGTTAGTGTGCTCGTCAAGGATAGAGATCCTCGTACCTACGTATCTTACATTCAGAAGAGAATGAAGAATCAGAGAAGCTGTAGTTCGGCCTACGGTTGCCGGTTTGACTTTAACAAAAGATACTTAGTCATATTCGACAGAAAATATTGCTTTATCTAAACTAGGGAGGAGAGGACGCTTGCACCACTTTGAATGGATTTCCATATATCAACCTTCATGGGGAACGCGCCACTTATATCGACTCACTTGCCAACACATGGCCCTTCTTTAAGATGTCACCTTCAGCCTTAGACCGCTAGATCAACAGATCAACCTCTAGTAGCTATCTTCCCCCAAGGGCATCAAAGTAAAGATTAAGGGTAGGATCAAGATCAACATAGAAGGAGCAAAAATCACATCAACTTAATTCCTGTATCATACAGTAAAATCTACCCGCAGTTGGTTTAGAATTCGTTGGTAACTCCTCGGCCCATTGAGCCTATGCCAACCCCCTATCCTATGGAGTACGATCCAAATCTGACATGACTTGGATACTTGTCCTGCGCTGCAATCAAGAGTCAGACGGTTGGTCAACAACAAGAAATTAATCTTTAAAGAAGACCATTCAGAGGTAAAGTGTGAGTACTATACTGGAGCAGAAGGACACTTTGTGGAGGAACGCAAGAGTTTTAGGCTCAAAGTGCAAAAGTTGATCCATGTAGGATCACCCACACTCAAGGAAGAAGGCCTTGATACAAATGTCCTGATTACTAAATCATGTGGTGAAAAAAGGCAAGAGGCCTCTGAAACCTCTCAGGATCTTGTATCACAAAGAAGGGACTGAAGACGTGGATAGTAAGATGTCGCAATTTCCATGCAAGAGCATTGAAATGGCACCACAAAGCTGTGATACTACGGTCTTTGCAAGTTCAAGCACAGAAGAAGAGGATGAAACTAATGCAGTCATGGCTTATGTCAAATATTCTCAGGGTGCACCAGCAAGATCTTTAGGTCCTTCATCTCTTCAGCACTCACCATTTTCAGTGTCGCACTATCCTTGCAGGCAGCCAACAATGTCTAAGGCATCATGCCAGAAACCCTGAATGGCTCCTCATGCAAATCAACGAGCCCATGACTAAGGATATCAACATCAACAACAGAGCCAAAATAGGTCTTGTAACAATCTAGAGAGAAGGAATGATCGTCGAGATCCAATCCCCATGTCCTACAATCAACTTTTGCAACCTTTGATTCAAAGCTCGTTAGTGGTCCCCAAGCCTCTAAAGTTCACTCCAAGGCCAGACCCGCCTGGGTACGATCCCTATGCACAACGTGGATATCATGCTGGATCAATGGCGGCACTCAATAGAAGATTGTAAAGCTTTCCAAGGCAAAGTGTCGTAGTTGATTGATAGAGGGTACATATCCTTTCTTAAAGGTAGATTGGTTGTGCACGTCAATTTCCCGCCCAAATGAGTTTGAAGACTTCAAGGGGCATCTCCTCAAGCCAGTGGATTAGAAAGGAAGACATCCTCAAGCATTGGCGGTAATTGGATCATGTTTTATCTTTGCATTTGTGGTTTATTTCCTGTTAAATGCTACTTGCTTTAAACATTGTTGTTTTGAATGTTAGTTTTAATGAAGTGATCATGCTTTTTCCGGATTAATCACGTCGCATTCGCTCATTTTTCTTCACTTATATCAACAAAAACAAAAAAAGAAAATGAATCCATTTACCTCCCATCCACCTTATTTATCAAACTATTGTTTTAGCAAAGACTTGGAGGGAGGATGATGAAAACTGAATACCCATAATTGTTGTTGGTATGCTTTCAAATAAGATCCTGCTAATGATGTACAAACATTGTTTCAAATCCCCAAACACTGAAGAGATAAGGAGTTAGTCCCTAGTTAACCACTTCGAGCCTAGAAGTAGGAGTTTCCTTAGGATTTCTAAACCCTTACACTTAACCTGGGGCATGGGTAGTGTTCAGTTAATTTAAATTATCAAGATGAAACCTCCCATATGAGGATCAACCACAAGATATTCTTCGCACGCATCTTGAAGTGTTGAAAGAATCGTGCAAAATCCAAAGGTTATGACGGTTATTATACGATGAGTAATGACTTAGCAGTCACAATCCTCAAACGAAATAAAAAAAAATAAAAAAAAAATGAAAAGCCTGCTAAGTCAAACACTTCAAGAGGAGACTTAGGCAAAAATCAAGGCTATCCCGATGGACTTGAAAAAAAAATCAGTCCATGCAAAAGTTAGGGATCAAACAAATCAAAAGAGGTATTCAAATCCTCAATGAAAACAAAATAAGATTCAGTGACCACTATGTCAAAGTCAAAAGGTCGCTGACATCCATCAAAAAATAAGGTGACTGCCATTTCAAGCATACCTTGAATCATAACTTTACACCGTTAACCCTTTTGGAAGATAAATGTATGTCAAATTTAACTGAACGTAGGACTGGAGATCATCACGAAGAAAGGGTGGGTCAAAACAAATTTTGAGCCTTATATCCTTTATTTCGGTAACCGTGAACCAGACCACGTTACAACCCTTAAAAGACCTAATTGAGGCATGGTTTATTCTGAAAGCATACTACAGCAAGGTTGCATAAACTGACTCCTACAAGATTTGTTAATCTTTTTCTTGTTGTATCTTTTACACCAGCTAAATTAGCACTGCGTTTGGACTAATGGTCCATTCGTCACACATTATCACATCATTATAGTAATGACTGATTTTTTTCAAACTTGCATGATAATCGCATTAAAATTACCATTTATGAATGAACAATTTTAACTGCAAGTCAATACTTGACATCAGGGAAATTCTATCAAAATACAATCTAAGAGGACTTGACCTTCCAGCAATGTTAGCCAGAACCAAAATCACATATTTACCCTATGGGTTAGAGGCATTGGCATCCATTGTCTATGAAATCAGTCGATCAAGAGTAAGCCCTCAAACATCATTTGATTAAGGGGAAAATCATTCAAGAATTGATGGATCAGAGCAAGTCATCTCAAGACTCTACCAACTGGGGGCAAGCCACCCAAAGGCTCTTTTGGTTAAGAGAAAATCCCTCCAGTGCTCAATCAGCATAAGTTAAGTCGCTTTGACGCTCACTCTGGGGCAAACTACCTTAAGAGTGCATAGAAGCCAATCTCTCCAAAAGCCGAGTAACCGAGAGGAATAGATTTAAGACTCATACTGGGGCAGATAGAGTTCAACCCCCCAAGAGCAGTCAATCATAAGTCTATCATCCCAGGAATTAGGTGTTCAGATGTAGATCGATTAAAAGTTCAAGACATTGAGGCAAGTCCCCTAAGCCCATTAGCATGGCAAGCTGCTTCCAACATCTTTTCAAGGAGAACACTTTCAGATACCCAACAGACTAGGGCAAGATGAGTCACAGACTAGGGCAAGGTGTCCTACAGAGGGGCAGATCCTCTTCATGCTTTCAAGCTGCTCAAGCAAGCGAGCCATATGTCAACAACTTCTGAGTTCAAGACGAGTGTCGGGGAATCATGTCACACCCCACCAAATGACCTTGTGTCTTCTAACAGACCAGAAGCTCTGCTTCCAAGACCTTTTCTTCCATTACCCATGTCTAGGGCACCTTTGGAACTTGCAATCATTGCATAAATCTTTTTCATGCGTTGATTATGTCACTTCGCTCTAACGTTAGACCATACATATTATCTCATTGAGCATATGCCCGCAGCATAAGATAAACCAATTTCAAAACCAATCTTCGTCTGGTAAACCCTTTGAGGTCCAGTCAGCCTTAAACACCAATTCCCTTCCGGTAGTCTTTCATCCAAGACCATTTCATCCAGTTTGTCTTGTGTATCCTTAAATCATAATCCAGTGATCAATGACATATTCAAAGTCCAACTTTGTTGGCACTCGCCAAACAGATCTTTGTCAAGGTTTATCTCTTTCGTCGATATGAAGTTTGTCCAGATCATATACCAGATAAGTCCAACTTTGGCATTATTTCCCCGAGTGGTTGGGTTGTGTCGTCTCTCTCCAAGTAGAGTTGTCAGCTTTAGGCATAAAGTGCACATCGTTTCTAAATTCCCCATAGAGTTTGACCTTCGTGGATGATGGTTGCTTCTATTATCTTTGCCATGTTTGGATAAGATAAATACCATTTGAGTTTATTCCTCAATGGTTGGAGTCTTTTTTTTTTACCATTTCTTTCTAGCTTGTTCCTAGATTAAACTTTGGTCCCTGGCAAGTGTTGCATTGGTTAGGTCGTTGAACCTAGTCTAAACGTGCATTTGTTTCTCATTATATCTCGCAACAAGAATCTTTTACAAATCCCTATTGTAGATAAGTGGCTATCTCCTTTATGAAGCATATCTCTCTTTTTAACAACAAGTGGAAGTCCCCTTTGAGAAGCTTGTTTTTCTTTTTCGATAACGGCAGTTTCGTTCGAGAAGCTTATCATCTTTTTTTGATAAGTGGCTTCCCTGTTTCGAGAAGCTTATCTCTCTTTTTATTAACAAGTGGCAGTCCCCTTTGGGAAGCTTGTTTCGTTTTTTCGATAAGTGGCAGTCTCGTTCGAGAAGCTTATTATCTTTTCTGATAAGTGGTTATCTCCTTTGAGAAGATTATCTATCTTTTTATCAAAAAGTGGCAGTCCCCTTTGGGAAGCTTGTTTCGCTTTTTCGATAAGTGGCATCTCTCTTTTGAGAAGATTATCCACCTTTATTTTCGATAAGTTGCATCTCTCTTTCGAGAAGCTTATCCACCTTTATTTTCGATAAGTGGCATCTCTCTTTCGAGAAGCCTATCCACCTTTATTTTCGATAAGTGGAATCTCTCTTTCGAGAAGCTTATCCACCTTTATTTTCGATAAGTGGCAGCTCTCTTTCGAGAAGCTTATCCACCTTTATTTTCGATAAGTGGCATCTCTCTTTCGAGAAGCTTATCTACCTTTATTTTCGATAAGTGGCATCTCTCTTTCGAGAAGCTTATCTACCTTTATTTTCGATAAGTGGCATCTCTCTTTCGAGAAGCTTATCTGTCTTTGTTTTTGATAAGTGGCATCTCTCTTTCGAGAAGCCACCTTTATTTTCGATAAGTGGCATCTCTCTTTTGAGAAGCTTATCCACCTTTATTTTCGATAAGTGGCATCTCTCTTTCGAGAAGCTTATCCACCTTTATTTTCGATAAGTGGCATCTCTCTTTTGAGAAGCTTATCCACCTTTATTTTCGATAAGTGGCATCTCTCTTTCGATAAGCTTATCCACCTTTATTTTCGATAAGTGGCATCTCTCTTTTGAGAAGCTTATCTACCTTTATTTTCGATAAGTGGCATCTCTCTTTCGAGAAGATTATCCACCTTTATTTTCGATAAGTGGCATCTCTCTTTCGAGAAGCTTATCCACCTTTATTTTTGATAAGTGGCATCTCTCTTTCAAGAAGCTTATCTACCTTTATTTTCGTTAAGTGGCATATCTCTTTCGAGAAACTTATCCACCTTTATTTTCGATAAGTGGCATCTCTCTTTCGAGAAGTTTATCCACCTTTATTTTTGATAAGTTGCATCTCTCTTTCGAGAAGCTTACCCACCTTTATTTTCGATAAGTGGCATCTTTCTTTCGAGAAGCTTATCCACCTTTATTTTCGATAAGTGGCATCTCTCTTTCGAGAAGCTTATCCACCTTTATTTTCGATAAGTGACATCTCTCTTTCGAGAAGCTTATCTACCTTTATTTTCGATAAGTGGCATCTCTCTTTCGAGAAGCTTATGCACCTTTATTTTCGATAAGTGGCATCTCTCTTTCGAGAAGCTTATGCACCTTTATTTTCGATAAGTGGCATCTCTCTTTCGAGAAGCTTATCCACCTTTATTTTCGATAAGTGGCATCTCTCTTTCGAGAATCTTATCCACCTTTATTTTTGATAAGTGGCATCTCTCTTTCGAGAAGCTTATCCGCCTTTATTTTCAATAAGTGGCATCTCTCTTTCGAGAAGCTTATCCACCTTTATTTTCGATAAGTGGCATCTCTCTTTCGAGAAGCTTATCTACCTTTATTTTCGATAAGTTGCATCTCTCTTTCGAGAAGCTTATCTACCTTTATTTTTGATAAGTGGCATCTCTCTTTCGAGAAGCTTATCTATCTTTATTTTTGATAAGTGGCACCTCTCTTTCGAAAAGCTTATCTACCTTTATTTTCGATAAGTGGCATCTCTCTTTCGAGAAGCTTATCCACCTTTATTTTCCCAGTTGTTTTCTTTTTCCCTATGTTTAGTCATCCCCAGCATGTCTGCTATTCTTTGTGTTGACTTTTTATCCCCGTGTGTTTTCTTTCTTTGTCGGAATTTTTGCATTTATCATCCCATCATCTCCATCATGATGTAGTGCATTGCATTTGCATTACATAGTTTTCTCTTCTGTTTTTAGCATAACATGTCATACGCATTCAGGATCAAAATTCGGGTCTTCTTAATATTTAACTATCTCCCACTACGATCATATGAAGAATTGCCTTCTTCATTTTCTCTGGTTGAAGATATTTAAATAGGGGCAACCATTACACCCTAATTTTGACCCTAAACCTCTTTCTGTGTATATCATAACATTTTCATCATTTTGTGCATCATATCTATTCCTCATGTCATCTACCATTGTGCATGTAGAATTTGTACATTTTGTTCTGTGTTTTCTAAGCTCAGGTCTTACAAGATCGAATCAATGGTCAGGTCGGGTTATCGAGACAAGTATGTGTGTGGTGTAGTGTGAAATTTTGTACAACATAGCGTGCATTTTACCGTGGACAGTTCACAAAATGATTAGCCAGAAAAAATCTCTTGGATATATAGAAGGACTGGCTAAATTGTGTCTCGAGTATACGAGGAAAATCATCAATTAGAAGTTTTCGAATTTAAGCTTGCAAGCGCTAGTTTTTGACCTACTTTCCTTTAAAACCTGACTTAGCGCACTCATCTTATCTCTCGACTAACCTTTAATCATTGTTGACCCGTACAGGCCTTTGTACCGGTCCCGGTCGATTCACAAAAATTGACCGAGTGCTGTATCTTTTCAAGTTATTTCATTTTCGTGCACATTCGGTTTTAATCTTTTAAGCACTTCTGTTGCTCGATTTCCATTTGTTTTCACCCGATTTATTTCTAGATTTTTATCAAAATATCAAAATAATTAATGTGAATTTTTCATGATTTGCATTTCATTTTTTTAGCATATTTGTTTAATAAATGGTGAATTTTCAATTCTTTTTCCATCTAGGCCCAATAAGAGCATGACACGTGACATTTATTTATTTATTTATTATTTTTTAAATTAGATTAATTAGAATTTACTTTAGAATTTAGAATTAGATTAATTAAAATTTACATTAGAAATTAGAAATTTAAATAAGATTAGAATTTAAAATCTAGAATTTAAAATTAAAATTTAGATTTAAAAGTATAAGTTAGAATTAAAAAGTGATTAATTTAAATTAGAAGTTAGATTAGAAGTAAAGTTAGATTAGTTAATTAGTATTAGAATAAGATATTTAAAAAATAGAATAGAAAAAGGAGGATAGAAATTAATTAATTAATAATCAAAATTTTAAAAAAAACATTAAAAAAAACAGAAAAAGAAAGAGGGAAGTACGGAGAGTGAGGAGGTGAAATTAGGGCTGGAGATTAGGGTAAAAAACTTGGGGATAAAAAGCATGGTTACTGTTCATCTTGAGGAACACAAAAAAACCCTAGCCGCATAACACTGCTCACTCTTTCCTTCTTCTCCTTCCCGATCGCCCCCACCTTTCCTCTTCACTTCACACCCAAACAAAACCCTAATATCTCCTCTTCTCCTTCGAGCCGCCGCCCACATATAACCTAGCCCTTTCATCTTCCACCATTTTCACAGATGCTTTGTTTCCTCAACGTCAACCTTCATCCTTTTCCAGCTCACAAAAGCTTCTCTACCCACCGCCTTGCACTGTAAACCTCAAAGAACTCCGCTGATTTTCCTAACCGTAAAAACCCTAGCCGCCGCTAACCCTCGCTGACACCTTCCCCCTCTCTTCCCTTCAACATCAAACCTTCCCTATGTTCGACTGATGATTACAGGTTTTGAAGATGAAGAAGGCTCCATAAAAGCATAAGTCTTTTAAGACACGTTTTGAACCCATTTAGATTGAAGCTCGCCAACTATTTGTGAAAATGCCAATATCAGCAAAAACGCAACAAGTCATGAATATGTTTTAGGTTCACTCACTTTGGATCAAGCGAAATTATTTTGATATCTGTATGTTACTGCTGTCGCAACGTTGGTAGTGCTACTAAGGTCTGCTGCATCCGCTGCAGTGATAACCATAACGATGGCATCAGGGCATAAGATGACAACAACATCTCAAGACTTCTAGCTTGGCAACATGGTTTGATTCGCAGCGATGAACTCAGTCTTGAAATGTCTAGGGTCCAACCATTTCCGCGACAAATTGTCGGGTCAAATAGAGATTGGGTTACAGCTGATGTTTGCGACATCGTGGAGACAAGGAGTCGAATTGCTGCCTAGTTAGCAAGTCCATGAAGTCCATTTTCTCACCATAATTTCAATCGTGCTCCACCAGAATAATACTAAGTTTGCAGAACAGGATCCAACATCTTTATGTGTGACTTCATTATCATTTGATACTTGAACTTGTTTTCTGTTTGACAGCTTTATGTACGTGATCCAGTTGGCGTAAACACGACGGTTTAAAGAAATCTGCGATGATATGTTGCTGTTTCGATTTTTGTTTCGATGATTTCCGGTAGATGTATGAAGACAGTGCTGAAGGTGTGAGAAAAACACAAGAAGGGGGGGGGGTGAATTGGGTTTTCAACTCATTACACTTTTTCGCCTCTTCACTTGTTGCTTTACGAGATTCTATAAGATGCATTGCGAAAGCATAAATAATAAAGCATAACACAAGTAAAGAACACACGATATATCCTGGTTCACTTGAGAGAGTCTCAAGCTAATCCAGTCCACCCTTCCAAGGTGATTTCACCTCTCTCAATCGAGGTCTTAATCCACTATAACCGAAACAGATTATAGATGCACAAGCAAACCGCTGGCGACTAACAATCAGACAATGACACGTTCAGTGATCCCTTCAGATATAACGTTCATTGACCCAAACAGGATTTCATTCACGATGACCGCAACCACTCGTCTTCTCAAGTCTTCTGATCTTCACTTGATCACTTAAGGAATCACCAATTCTAAATAGAATTTTTTTTCTAGAGATTACATTGTCGCTACTGCGAAAATCGGTGCCGGCAAGACAGAAGAGTCGCCACCGCGCGTTATTTATCCCAAAGAGGGGAAAGGAAACGCTCGAGGTAAACCTACCGCAAAACGGGGAAAGGAATGGTCATCGCAACCAAAACCTGGATTCGGGAGTCGGTTACGCAAGGGGAAGGTATTAGCACCCCTCACGTCCGTCGTACTCGACGGGATCCGCGCTTGTTTTCTTGTACGGATTATTATTTCTATCTAAACTAAGGTTTAAGGGTTAAAAAGAAAGAAAGGGACTCGGTAGAGCCTCGCTGCTCTATGCCTACGTATTCTCAAGAGAGAAAGTCAGAGTCTTCGTAGTTCGACAAACTACTGGTGAATGGGAAAGGTTGCTCGCTAGGACGTTGCATCCTATGCCTACGTACTTCCACACAGCATGAAAGATCAGAGCAAACGTAGTTCGGGATACGGAAGACACAGGCTTGTCTGACTGTTTTTATTTCTTCTAAAAAAGGGTTTTTCTGATTAACAGTCCAAGCGGACAAAAATTGACGTTTTGATGAGTTCACATTCTTTTACGGAAGAAGTGTCTTTTATTGGGTTTGAAATCTTATTGTGTTTTTTGATTGTTTTAAGATGAGAAGAGAAACAACAACTCTAACCTATGGTTGAAAAGGGAATCAAACTAACCTAATGTTATCATGCATGGGTTAAGTCCTAATGTCTATCATGTTCCTCTCTTGCGCAGAGAGAAACAGAGATCCTAAGGGATAAGCGAAAACAGAAACAACATATATAATAAAACAGTAAAATGCATGAATGCAACAATACAAGCTAGGCAAGGGAGTCCCGCTCTTCCTCGAACCTTGAAAACAACAGGCAAAAGCGAACAAAATTCACTTTCAACCTAACAGATTATTTGGCAAACAATACAGTCCCGGAAACTCAAACAATACATCAAAAGCTTCTAAACAACAAAAAAAAACCGTAAACAGCAACTCTACACAGCAAGCTCCATCAACATCTTCAAGCAAAGTCTTCCATCTTTAATCTTTCATGGCTTTTCTTCAAATCAAACTCTCCAGGATGAGAAACAATTAATAGGATGAATTGGGATGTTAAACAGTTAGTTGACCACCAAAGGTGGCAAACAGACTGTTAACAAAATGTAGACTGTTTCTCTCAAGAGTTCTATCTCCTAGATACTGTCACCAAGTCTTCCAAAGGAAGGGGGTGAGTATCCTATAGAGACTCTGAATCATAGAGAGGGATGGAGGCAAACAAAGTCATCCATGTTTAAGAATCAAATTTCTACTCTAAGCTCTACCTAGCTTCTAGTTCCTGTGATCTTCAACAGCTACAAGCAAGCTACAATTTTCATCAACTCTTGAACTTGTTCTTCAATCCTTGACTTTGTCTTTGTCTTCAATGCTTCACCATCCATGGTCTTCAAGCCAAGCCCAAACCCCAAGCAAGCCCAACAAGCCCAAATAACAAGCAATAACCCCAAAACGGGCACACCAAACAATCAAACAATTACAAAACTATACTAAATATTAATATAGTAGGGAAAATTCTAATATTATTTCTAGGGGATCTACTATACCTACCCTTAATACCCTATATGTCCCAAGTCCTAATTCAACCTAAAAAGCCCAAAAAGGAATTGTTTTGTTGCACCTATGTTATGCTTAACCCTAAAATATTCTAAGTTTTTTTATTACACCATATCTATTTCAACATCTTTTGTTACCATTTTTATTCTAAAGTTTTATCACATTATCCTAAGGGAAACCCTAAAGTATATTAATATCTATATTATCAAGATCGAAGATCAAACCCTATATCAATTTCTAAGGGGTCTAAACAAATCCTAACATGCAAGGGGTCAAAGTTAACCATCAATTGGAAAGGTCCTAATCAACAACCCTAAAACAGAACTAAATTACCTCTAGAAAATCTACAAAAATTCCTAAGGGAACATGCGAGTGTTAGCTACAATCTACGAAAAGATATAAGCAAGAATTATCACCAATTGAGAGAACAAAATTCTACAAAACAGCGGTATCAAATATGCAAAGCAAACATCATGCAAAATACTCATCAGAATGTAAAATGCAAAAGAAATGAGAAAACAATCCACAAAAATCTAAGAAACATTATACAATATCCTGAAGATGTTAGAAACCTATGGTAAAAAAATTAAAACCAAACTCTAAAGTTAAGGTCACTTTCTAAAGGAAAACCTATAAAGTGTCCAGGGAAAATTCAGATGGGGATGACTCTAAAAAGCGGATTCAAAACTAAACTTAGAGTCGTCTAGAAATTCCAATAAAATTTCTGGGGAACCCTATGCATATAATCTAAAACATATCCAAAAATCAGCTCAAAATCATGAAGCATTAAAGAGAACAAAATTAAACAAAACAGATGAACAGTTATATACACCAATGGATATTAGCACGAAAGAAAAATCATAACTAAATCAAAAAAATCTAAAAAATGCAAACTCAGCGCCTAAAATTTCTTAAGATAATCAAGATCTATAGAAACAAATTTCATAATTTATTGAACATTTTTACTATTTTTGACGTAATAAAAGCAAACAGGCCTCAAAACAGAAAAATAAAAAGAAAAAGGGAATGAAGAAAATCTCTAAATTAACAATCCTAAAATCATCCATAGGTGTTCATGATCCTAACCGCATGATAATTTATAATTATCTCATCCTAGATCCATGGGAAAGTGAAGGTTTATATACCTTGATCGGAGCTTCGAAACGGAGTATCTTCGGCTCTTTTCGTACTTCCGAAAGCTTCAAATTCGTTCAACAATACGCGAGGAAAGTGCTACAATCTTCGAATCGAACCGAATCGCCTTGAATGAAGAATCACCACTTGATTTTCTCTCTTTAAAATTAATATGCTCTCTTCCAATCCAACTCCAATCAATCACCAACCTTGCTTCAAATGAGTTTCTAAACATTTATAGAGATGATTGGAATATTCTAGAAATGAAGCCCAAGCCCAAAATAATAAAATCCATTTCCCTTGGAACTTTCTAGATTATTCATGTATCTTCCCTTGGAAATTTCTAGATTGTTCATGTATCTTCCCTTGGAAGTTTCCAACCAAAATAGCCTTCCAAATGCCTTGTTAAGTGGTTTGGATTAGTGACTTACATTTCAAGTAACCACTTTTACAAAGCAAGTCATGAAATTATTGCTCAATTCAAAAATGTGCCAATGCCATTGTCTTTAAAATGCATTTTACAATCAAATTGGTATGTCATATGGCTTGTTTGTGACCTCTAACCCAAAATTTGATTTTTTTTTCACCACTTTATTTGACTTATTCCCCCTTTTTAGGCCATTTTTATCACTTTTTGATACAAGCCTTTTTAACATCTCATGACCTCCCTACTAGCCTTAAAACATCATTCTAAGCAAGTTTGATGTTGAAGATTTTTTCATTTGAAGCTTGGAAGTAGGAGATATGGCCTTATGCTTGAAATGACTTATAACCTCCAAATGCCCAAAATGCCCTTGGCTTGTCAAGATCATAAGTAGAGCTCCACAAATCAGATTGAGGCATACCATACCTTTCTAGAAAGCTAAGATTATGAGGAACAACTTTCATGTTGGCCAAAAATCCATTAGAGACTTGTATCTTGAATTATTCTGCTTGGAAGTTTGCCCTAAATCAGGGGATTTTACACTGAAACCCTAATTTAGAAACTTCTCTTCTTCTTGATTTCTTTTGATTTCTCCTTGGCACAACACCACATCCATATCCACATATCAAATGATGGATCCCCCATTCTTCAAACAGGCCTTGATGTCCCTTCAATCAAGTATTTGACCTAGGGTTGACCCAGATGAAACCCTAATTGACTGTCTTCAACTGTAGTTCTTGTAATCACATCAATGACTTGTCTCACTCTAAAAATGACCCTCTAGGTCTTACATGATGTCTATATACATTCCATGCCCTCAGTTCATGGCCCACAACCTCTTTGATAGTCTTCAACCCCCCCCCCCCAGGATAGGAGAGAAACCCACTGATTGGTCCACTAACTTCTCTTCCTTTCTTGGTAACCTGGATAGTCATGAACTTGAATAAGAACCTCTTGACATGTTTTTTTGAAATAAGAATGGCATTTGATCCCTTGTTGGATGGCTTGCCCATGCTATGCTATGCAGATGAATGAATTATGTACATGATCTAATATGCAAATGCTAAAGCTATGAAACATAGAATCAGGTGAAATAAGTTGGTCAAATTTTAGGGTGCAACATACATGAATGCTTCTTATCAAGCAGATTATTCC
Organism: Lathyrus sativus; assembly: GCA_963859935.3. NCBI lineage: Eukaryota > Viridiplantae > Streptophyta > Magnoliopsida > Fabales > Fabaceae > Lathyrus > Lathyrus sativus. Next base: position 495,435,576 of record OZ012741.1, read on the forward strand.
TAATTTAAGTACATGGCAAGTATTGAGCAATAGCTCCTTGCTTCCTAAATCTCTATGAAATTATTAAAACACTAGTTTCCATATTGCATGAAAGATTTCTTATGTGAGCACTGCGGCTTCTTATCATAAAGCTTTTCTTCTCTAATCCATGATGTTTGATTTATTTGACTTAGCTTTGCTACAGCTTCATATTCAACATTTGCATATAACATTCAAACATGTATGGTTCCCTTTGACTTAGCATATTGCATCATCAACATAATAACATACTCTACAGTATGCTTAGCTTTGCGTACTGGCTCAGCTAGCTAACCTTTGAATGAATCAAATGATATTCTTTTATAGTACATTTAAGAGAGTCGTTGTGAGGGTAGAAATGTCCTTTCAAGTTCCAACGGTTATTTCCGAACGGATAGAATAAGCATAGGTGTTGGATAGTACAGTGATATAACTTCGATTATATGAACAACCAATTTGTTCGAACTTAGAGTTCTTTCATTTGACCTGTTTTTAGAATGCCTAGTGAACTTGTTCAGAGTTCCTCGGTAAAACATCAAACACACGGTTAGTAGTAAATGCAATTTATATCAGAGTTGATGTTTTGCATTCTCTTTAGGTTATATCAAAATCATATTCTATTTCTCCCCCTTTTTGACATCATCAAAAAGACATGAATTTTCATTAAATAACAAGATTTAAACTATTAGAGTCATAAAATAAAACCTGAGTTCCTAGTTCTTAGAGGTTGACATCTTTTCCAGAATTTGTTGAAGCATGCACTGAAGAGAGTTGTCGACAAGTTTCTGTACAACAAAGCTTTCTCTGAAAACTTATTGTTCTTCCACCATAGCTTGTCGATCTCCTCGAATCTCACTAATGACACGTTCTAAACGTACAAAAGCAGTTTCAGAAGAAGAACCAACTACAGCAACTTGCTTAGCCTTCTCAGCATCTTCAGCTTCTCGTGTCAATCTGGTAGTTTCTTTTTTGGAACCTTCCTCTGCTAGAATTCCCGCTTCTTCAGCAGCTCTTTCTTAAGCTTCTTTTTGCTTCGCAGCAAGAAGCTTGAAGTTTCTTATCCTTTCTAGCTTGACTTCCTTTTCCTTTACCAGCTGAACTTCGGCATCCTTAGTGGCTTTAGAAAAACTTGAAATTCGTCCAAATTCAAAGTCTAACCACTTCTAAAAAACATCCCTAGAAATCTCAAGCTCCAGAGTCGAGGTGCTTATTCTAGCCTCTGCTTTTAGTTAGGCTACCCTTTTTAAGGCTTTGATAAGAAACAAATTATTGTATTTGTCAAGAGTTTTAGGAACGAGTTTTTCATAAATGACCAACGTAAGGTCAGGTTCAATCAGAGTAGGTTTCTTCGGCAAGGTTTTCTTTAACAGCAACAAATTGCTCAGGTTCTGCTCAAGGTTTCCCTTAGATGATGAAGAGCCAGATAGATTTAAACGGCCTGTAAAGATTGAGGTTGAAATAGGGTTGGTTGTGGTTGTGACCACAGAAGTTGTGAAGGTGGTTGAGTAAATTGGTAGAGGTGTAGGAATTGATGAAACCATATTCTCATTTAACAAAGCAGATGCAGATGGAGAGGAGCCAGAGGATCTATTTCCGTTTCTGAGTTTAATGTCGTATTTTTCTTTTGGAGAGGAACTTTCAGAATCAAGACATTCACTTTTCAGAAAGCTTATATTTCTATGAGATTCAGAGATCTTCACAGAGATTCTTTATCTGAGTGCTTTCAATTCTGACTTTTATCTTTCTTCTTTCTGCTATAATCTTCAGATGAATCATATTGACTTCTTCAACTTCCTTTCTTATGGATAGAAACACATCTCCTATGATGTTTGTTTCATCTTGATCAATAGTTATGAATTCCAGATTCTTTCTTTGGACTTCATTTTCTGATCATCCATCTTCTGTCTTTACAAATGATTACGCCTCTTTATTTTCCAAACGACTTGTTTCCAGATGGTCGCTAGTTTATCAGTATAATCATAAGCTTTAAAATGGTTATGTGCTGAGGAAACTTGTTAACTTCTTACATCATAAGAATTTATTCTTTGAAAGATGAAATTGTTCATCATAAACTGTCATCAAACCAAGGTGTATTTCTTGAATCGATTTGAATGACAATCTTGTTCTTATCAGCCAGTATCAGTTCATCTGATGGTGACTTCTTCTGTTAATCCGCCTTTGGTTTCTGATTTCAAGCTTGTTATCAAATCAATCATGACTTGAATTCTAGCGACAATGCTTCAATTTGAGTACTTGGTAGCTTTTGGACAACCAGATTCAATATGCATCATGGTAGATACGAATTGCATTCGGTTCTGAGTAAACATTATAGCTACTGTATAAAATGCTTTCATCATTCATGATTACATACATTTCTTTTAAAGTTTGTTCTTTCTAAAATATATCATACCAATTGAAGGTGTGAGATACTTCTTTCCACCAGATAATTTTTTTAAGTTCATACTTCCACTCAATCCCAAGAGTTCAGATGATAGTGAACATCGACGGATACATTCCTGTATCACAAGCTTCACTAAAAATTTTCCTTTCTGGTTTTTTGTTTATTTTTAGAAACCTTCAAAGCTTCTGATTTATCTTCTGGAGAGATTCTCTACATCAGACTTTCTAACCATAACTATTAGTGTTATTTTAGTTAGTTCTTCTTGTCATTGACATTCAGTCTTTGTCCACAAGAGCTTCATCAACAGATGTTAGCTCAATCAATGACATCAAACTCAGAAGTGTTTCTTCAGAGGGTTGGAGACTATATGGTTTCGATACTAGATTTCATTGATTTCTAGAATAGATTCTTCAGACTATGAAGTTGCAACTCTGCTTTTATTTTGTTGAGAATGATCACAGGAACCAGTAACAACATCTGAAGTAAGATCTTCTGAATTTCTCTTCAGAGCTGATCTCATATCCTTTGGTTACGTTCTGCAGTATCTTTATCAACAGATCATTCATCTGATTTCAGAGAGACATCTTCAAGGCATAGATATTCTAGTCTTCATGATTAGAGCATCTAACTTCCATCAAGCTTCAACTTCTGATTTTGTTTGTTTGAATCAAATGCATATCCAATCTAGATACAATTATCATCAAACTTAGATGCATCATATGACACAGTCTAAATGACAATTTTATTCTTGCAATGCTGAGATAACTTGTATAGAGTTAGTTCATCAAGAGTTGATAATACATCTGCTTCTGAAAAGGATGTCTACTGACTTATTCATTTTGAACAACACCAGTGACTTAAATCCCTTTTAAATCAGACTGAATGACTTCTGTCATTGTATCTTTCCAAACAACTTGATTTCAGGATACATTCATTATGAATTTCTGAGAATAGTGTCTGATAACATTTGACCAATTACTGTTTGTTCAACTGAGATAAAATCTCAAGTTAACAGAACTTAATTGTCCATTCTACTTCTATTAAGATCTCAGAGTTCATCTTTCATCATATCCCTGATGAGTTAATGAACTTCCTTACAAGAAACCTCTACATATTTCTTTGAAGCTTTTCAAGGAAAACAACTTTCAGATGCTTTGAATCAGAAGGATCATTTTTTCAAAGATTTGAACTTTCTCTATTCTAGCCCTTTTCTGCATACTTCATTCTGAAGTTCTTATGAATCAAATTCATTTGCCAACAATATTTCTTTTCTTACTTAAGATAATTCCCCATGAGCTTTTCATGAGAAAGTCAAGAGTGGACTAATTTGTTTCTTGAAAACATCTCGTACTCACATAGAATTAATCTTAAGCAAACAAGATTTCTTGCTTTCTGATGATTTGATCTTGAGCGAATACATTATATATCCAATCGTATTTTAAGATAAGCATCCAACAGATATAACTTCTTATCTGATGAGTCTATCTTGTCTGCTGATTCTTCAATCTTCTTCTAAGATTTAATGGAGAAGATTTTGTTTTTGATAACTTCAAACAGCAAGGACTCAGTGACTTTCTCATGGTAGTCTATTTGATTACAATTTTAGTACTCGTCTTCATCACTATCTGATATGAGACTAAAATTTTAACAAAAGTGGAATATCACCAAGAGTATTTCTTCACACGGCTTTTGGATCTTTATCTGACACTGTTAGGTGTTTGATATCCATGAATAACAGAACCAGGCTCTGATACCAATTGAAGGTGTGAGAAAAACACAAGAAATGGGGGGTTTGAATTGGGTTTTCAAATCATTAAAAATTTTCACCTCTTCACTTGTTGCTTTACGAGCTTCTATAAGATGCATTGCGAAAGCATAAATAATAAAGCATAACACAAGTAAAGAACACACGATATATCCTGGTTCACTTGAGAGAGTCTCAAGCTAATCCAGTCCACCCTTCCAAGGTCATTTCGCCTCTCTCAATCGAGGTCTTAATCCACTATAACTGAAACAAATTACAGATGCACAAGCAAACCGCTGGTGACTAACAATCAGACAATGACACGTTCAGTGATCCCTTCAGATATAATTTTCATTGACCCAAACAGGATTTCATTCACGACGACCGCAGCCACTCATCTTCTCAAGTCTTCTGATCTTCACTTGATCACTTGAGGAATCACCAATTCTAAATATAATTATTTTTCTGGAGATTACATGAATGCTTCTTATCAAGCAGATTACTCCTAATTTAAGTACATGGCAAGTATTGAGCAACAGCTTCTTGCTTCCTAATACAGAAACTATTTTAAAGATAAATCTCTATGAGATTATTAAAACACTAGTTTCCATATTGCATGAAAGTTTTTTTATGTAAGCCCTGCGGCTTCTTAGCATAAAGCTTTTCTTCTCTAATCCATGATGTTTGATTTATCTGACTTAGCTTTGCTACAGCTTCAGATTCAGTATTTGCGTATAACATTCAAACATGTATGGTTCCCTTTGACTTAGCATATTGCATCAGCAACATAATAACATACTCTACAGTATGCTTAGCTTTGCGTACTGGCTCAACTAGCTGACCTTTGAATGAATCAAATGATCTTCTTTTATAGTGCATTTAAGAGAGTCGTGGTGAGGGTAGAAATGTCCTTTCAAATTCCAACGGTCATTTCCCAACAGATAGAATAAGTATAGGTGTTGGATAGTACAGTGATGTCACTTTCCTTTGTCCTTTGCTTGTAACGTTAATATATCATCGTGGGAGACAACTCTTATGAATAGTACAGACGGCACTGTTATAGTGGAATACTTGTGTACGTTGTACTGTAGTCTTCTTGAGCAAGTTTGTTGATCTTATCCATAAATGATGTGATCTTCGTTTATCAGCTTGGAGAGATCAACTTCTTGTCTTGGTTCTTCTGATGATGTATCTGATGAGTAGTTCATAAACCACTTTGGTATGATAGCATAATAACATCAGAGTTGTTAGACTTAAGCACCTTGTTTATCAGAGTGGATGGCAGCAACTTATCTAAGTAACAAGTCTTTGTCTGGGTGAAGCTATTTCTTATACACAATCTTCCACTTCAGAATCCAGTCTTCAGTATTCCAAGAACTAAGTTTCCCTGAAACAGTCTTGAGAATCTTCGTGGCTAATTCTTCAGAGATCATATCTCTAGAGTCTTCAGAGTCTTGATCTTCAGAACTCTTAAGTCTTCAGAATCTTTCTGCACTCGGTCTTCAGAGCGTTCAGCCTTCAGAGCTTCAAGTCATTAGAGTCTTCAGCACTTAGTTTTTCAGAGGACTATATCTTCAGAGTCTTTAGAGTCTTGATCTTCAGAACCCTTAAGTCTTCAAAGTCTTTCTGCACTTCAAGATCAGATACACTTCTCAGAACAGAATCCACAGGAGCATTACAACCGTAATATCAAACATCCTTGGATCTTTTCTGATCGTGATTAGATACAGAGGCATACTTGCTTCCTCAATATGCTTTGTGACTAGTCACACATAGTAACTCACATACAGTATTAAATGCAAAACAAACATTAGAATATAAAATAGTTCTTTCAAATTATCATCAAAACTTAAAGATAACTTGCAGAGACAATTCTTGTTCTTACAAGGGCAGCAATAGCCGCGAGCTTCATAGTAGCAACAACATCTCACGACAAACTTGTTTCGAGTCTTCTCTTGCAAGTGTGCTTGAAGAAGGAAAATAAAAGATTGTAGAAATGTCATCAAAATCTCCTTCAATATCATCTTTACAATTTATGATTTGTGCATGATGTCATTTCGGAAAGTTGAGTTTCAGGTTGACTATTCGGTTCGAACGAGACTTTTAGGCGTTGCCGCTGTTAGGACGATGCAATTCTCAATTCATCCCTACACATTGGTTCTATGAGAGTGTTGTTAGAAAAGTCAACAACAACGTCTATTCACCATCGTGTTCCGCCACCGTTTCTAACAAACTACTGCTGTGATTTTTTTTCGTGAACCGACAACAAGTACAAACAACAGCTCACCAGGATCTCTGTAACGATTATTGTCTTGCATTCGAATTCGAAGCAGCAACAACATTAACAGAAGCAACTACAACATACTCAACTGCAAGGACGACGAACGCAACAACAACCTACAACAATGGAAATCAACTTTCACCTTGGTTTTGGGTTCACTGTTGGAAACACATTTGTGAGATGATGGCTGGTTTGAATATTTGTGAGGACAGTCTTTATTCCATTGCTTCCTTCGTTTTCGACTTCTGTGAATTTTTTTTCTCTGTTCTATTTGTTTTGCTATCTGCTGTTTGTGCAGGTTGTGATTCAACACCTTCCAACACGAGCCATCAACCACGCACTGCCATCTGCAATGATAAGTGGCAAAGTTGTTTTTCTAAAGTGGTGATAGCAACAAATCCCAGTAGCTCGGTTTCGTTACATACAGCGAGAATGACGAAGAGGAATTGAAGATGTCGCCGCAATTGGAATAGCTCTGCATCCAGGAATTTTGCGCAACTAATAGCTCGGTTTCAACTCGCAAACTTAACAGCAATAGTGTTAATTTGTAGTAGACTCAACTCAGCAACAGAAGCGTTTAAATTCAAAACCATTAATCGATTGAGCAGTAGCACGCATTATAGCGGATCGATGAATCCGACTCGCCCTTTCGGTAACATTTTGAGTCGTTTCTTCTTTTTATGATGATATCACTATTAAAATTTGTTCATGTTTTTATTTGACGTTTTGATCTCGTAACTTTTTTCTGTTGTACCGTAACAAGCTTTTTATATAATGCTCATGTATACTGTTGCAATGGGAGGTATGAGTCCCTCGTGTTGATCTGTACAGATGGTGTATATAGTTATTAATTTACGTGGCTTTTGTTCTGTTCCATCGCGTTTTTGTTGCATACTGTATGGGTATTTAGAGTAGAAGAGTATGATGGCTTTCATGTGCTTTTTTTTTAACACTTGCTTCTTATGGCATTTTTTCAATTGTGGTTAATGGAAGGATGATTGTATAGTTTAGATCCTTGTGATGATATGAAAGTATTGTTGCTATTCTTAATGATTGATTGTCATGCGGTTTCTGGATTTTCCTCTGAGGTCGGAGTTATACTGCTTTTACATTTTATTTGGCAACTGAACGTCGCTGCTGTGCCGAGATTCTGCAGCTAAATTTCATTTTTGCTTTCTTTCATTAATTTTCTTTTAAGATATTGTTAGTTGGATTAATATAAAGTTTTTTTTACTATTATTTAGAGCTGGGATGAATTTTTAGTGGTTAAATATCACTTCCATTCTTTTGGTTAAAGTCTAGTATACTGACTGTACCTTGTTACAAGCCCAATACCATGATTGCTCTATTTATTTGGTTACTAACTTAATTATATTTATAAAATTCTCATCAATTCTATTTAATTAGTTTTGAGAAACGAATTACATTAATGACATCGATTTTTTTTTCTTTTCTTTTCGGTTAACGTTGATAATTGTTTTATAATTACTCTATTTAGTTAATTTAAAATTCTAAGTTAATTAATTAAAGTTATAACTATTCTTCAATAAGCAAATTAATCTTGGTTAAGCACCAAGTATTTCATCCCAATTAAGTGTAAATGATTCCATTTTAATATTGTTCAACTATTAACAATACTTAAATACATTTTCGATAAAGATGAAAAGAGAGTTGGAATTGAGCCTTTAATTTCTCTTCTCGATTGTTTGGGTCCGAAAAGCCTTTCTTAAGTCCAAACAATTGTCTTCTTTAAAAGATATACAATACAACAAACTCAAAATCTATTTTCCTAAACACCTAGATGAAAAAGAAAGAGAGTCAAGTCTTTTACTCACTCTTCTGATTACTTGGGCCCGAGAAGCCTTTCTTAAGCTTCGAGTAATCGTCATCCATAAGCCACGTTAATTATATCAAAACTATTTCTTAATATAAGATGAAAAAGAGAGAGAGTCAAACCTTTGACTCACTTTCTGGATTACTTGGGCCCGAGGAGCCTTTCTTAAGCTTCAAGTAATCCTCATCCGTTTAAAATACTTCAACTATCTTCCATCGTTCAATGCTTTTCCCACGCAGTCTATTAAGGATGAAAAAGAGAGAGAGTCAAGTCTTTGACTCGCTTTCCCGATTACTTAGGCCCGAGAAGCCTTTCTTAAGCTTCTAGTAATCGTCATCTAATCCACCTACTCGAACGATATCCATTCCTTCTCTGTTAAGGATGAAAAAGAGAGAGAGTCAAGCCTTTGACTCGCTTTCTCGATTACTTGGGCCCGAGAAGTATTTCTTAAGCTTCGAGTAATCGTCATTCGATCAATCTTACTCGAACCATTTTCACCTCTTTAACATTTAAGATGGAAAAGAGAGAGAGAGTCAAGTCTTTGACTCGCTTTCCCGATTACTTGGGCTCGAAGAGCCTTTCTTAAGCTTCGAGTAATCGCCATCTGACCAGTTTACTCGAACCACGACAAAATCCTTTCACAGTTTAGGGTGAAAAAGAGAGAGAGTCAAGCCTTTGACTAACTTTCTCGATTACTTGGGCCCGAGAAGCCTTTCTTAAGCTTCAGGTAATCGTCACCTCTAGCTAAACATTTGATACGTTAAATCTCGTTTCCTTGCCCTCATGCGATCAAAACCCTAAAATATATTCAAACCTGTTCAAATCTATTCTCTTTAAACACATAAATATCAACTTATTCAATCTCAATTATTTCTCTCCGCCGTGCGAACCTTCAAACCTTTTCATAAACGAGAGATATGGTGTCTTGAGAACGACGCAAAATATTGCTTCGTCCGTAACCTACTTGAGTCGATATAAGTGGCGTGTTCCCCATGAAGGTTGATATATGAAAATCCATTCAAAGTGGTGCAAGCGTCCTCTCCTCCCTAGTTTAGATAAAGCAATATTTTTTGTCGAATATGACTAAGTATATTTTGTTAAAGTCAAACCAGCAACCGTAGGCCGAACTACGGCTGCTCTAATTCTTCATTCTCTTCTGAATATAAGATACGTAGGCACGAGGATCTCTATCCTTGACGAGCACACTAACAACTAACTAACCCTTTCTCTCAACCCAGTGCGATTGAGACCTTTTCCATAGTCGTCCGAACTACGGACGCTCTGATTTCTCGTCTGTTAACGAGAATACGTAGGCACAAGATTGCGATGATCTTGGCGAGCACTTTTCCCCAAAATTCCACATTTCCCTCTTTTTCCCGTAGTCCCATAAACTACAGATGCTCTGATTCTTCACTTATTTTCAAGTGAAAATACGTAGGCACAAGGGCCCTAATCCTTGGCGAGCACTCTTATCTAAAACCACCCCTTTCTCCTTAGCAGTTTAAACTCTTTTACATTACCTTTTTTTTATATATTACCTTTTATCTTGGAAGAACACAAACAAACTAGGCTAACATTTCTTACGAATCGAATCAAGAGGTTTCCGTTGAGTACAACGGACGTAGGGGTGTTAATACCTTCCCCTCACGTAACCGACTCCCGAACCTAGAACTTGGTTGCGATGACCATGTCCTTTCCCTAAAGGTTTTATCGATATTTTCCTATTCTATTATGGAATGAATAAAGTTCGGCGGCGACTCTGTATTTTTCGTGACCATTCGCAAAGGATCGTGCTTTTTGTAGGTGCGACACGGGTTGAACCTCATTTTGCATCTTCTCACCATGTCGAAGACCCTTTTGAGATGGTCTGTGTGGTTGATTTCTTCTCGTGATTTCATGATCATGTCATCCATGTAGACCTCGAGCGTGTCTCCAATCTCGCCTTGAAATACTTTGTTATCATTCGCTGATAGGTCGCACCGACATTCTTCATACTGAAGGGCATTGCGTCGAGTAATAATTGCACGACTCGGTAATGAAAGTCGTGTGTTGTTTGTCCTCCTTAGCCATAGGTATTTGGTTGTACCTCGAGTAGGCGTCCATGAACAACAGTAGTTTAAAACCTACCGAATTTTCGACCAGTTTGTCGGTGTTATGCAATGAATATGCATATTTGGGATATGCCCGGTTAAAATCGGTATAATCAACGCACATTCTCCATTTTCCATTAGATTTTTTAACTAATACAATGTTAGACAGCCAAATTGTGTATCACGCTTCCGAAATAAAATTTGCCTCTAGAAGATCTTTTACAGCTTTTTCAGCAGCTTCCGCTTTCTCGGGAGACTGCCTACGCTTATGTTGTACTATGGCTCTTGCGACCAGATCTATGGAGAGTTGGTGACAAGAAATGTTAGGGTCAAGCCCAGAAATTTATGTGGCACTCCACGTGAAGAGATCAGCATTTTTCCGGAGGCAGACCTTCAGCTGCTTCTGCGCCAGGTCAAAGAGCCCAGTTCCAATCTTCACGCTTCTGTCGAGGTCGTCACCGAGCATGATAAGCTCAAACTCGCCATCTGGAATAGGGCACATTAGATGGAACGTCTGCCCTTTGTTTTCTGGAGGCACGCCTTTCGGTACTTCGTTGTGCTCTTGCTTGATGGGAAAGCGACTGTCGAGGTCGACAGAGTTGACACGGGGCAGCGACTTCTGCTCCTCAGTTCGGGTTGACTTGTCGGTATTCTTGGGCGTGATGTTGACCGAGTTGAGTCCCTTGATGGCCATTTCAAAACATCTACTGGCCGCTTCGATGTCTCCATGGAGGGTGACTACTCAACCCCTGGTCGTATAGTACTTCATCTTTAGGTGCATTGTGGAAGGCACCGCAATCAACCCGACATCCTCAAAATAAATTGGTACAAGGAGAGGTATTCTATCACCAGGAAGTGTACCTTGACCTGTCTTGTAGTCTCTTTGGATCCGAAGGTGATGAGGAGCTTCACGTACCCCCATGGCCTCGTGGTGGTACCGTTGAAGCCATGCAGGTTAGAGCCGACATATGGCGTCAGATGGCTCTCGTCGAGTTGAAGAGTGGTGAAAAAGGTGGGCATACATTATGTCCATCGAGCTTCCTTGATTGTTGAGAATGCAACGGGCATCAAAGTTAGCCATATAAGCCCTAATCAGTAGGGGAATGCTGAAGTTGGGGGCGTCGCCCAGCAGCTCTTCGAGGTAGAAAGTGATCAGGTTCGAGTTCCCCTTGAACTCTTAGAGGGTGGCATTTTGCTTTGAACTCTTGTCGATCAGCTCTTTAAATTTCCTCTTGACCGACCCTGCTGAGAGTTTGCTGGGACCCCTACCGGATATGACCATCACAGCTGGGAAGTTCTCCCAAGGGCTGTGAGCGGATATCATTATGTTGGCCTCGAAAGGGAGGCAGAAGTCCTCTGGTCGGGAGATGCACAAGGCGACTTGCAACCCGGTTTCGTCGGAGGGACCCTCGTTCCTCCTAGGATATTGTTTCAAGTGCCCTTCCTTGATTAGGATTTCGATGGCATCCTTGAGGTGGATGCAATCTTCCCTGACGCGTCCATGGCTCTGGTGGAACCAACAGTACTTGGACTTGTCGACGTTGGGCTTAGGGGTCGTTGGCTTCGGGAAGCGGACACCACCTCTTTGGAACTTCGAGTTTATGCATTCGGTCAGAATGCGCTTGCGGGAAGCTGTGAGTAGCATGTACTTGGTGAATCGGCCAGTTGGTCCCCTATGCTCCCGGGAGTCCCGGGGCCGATCTTTTCTCCTTCTTCCGCCGCCTCGTCGGGGTGCGGTGGAGTCTTAAATCCTAAAATTTCGGACGCTCTCCTAGTTCCGCGAATCGTGGGCGCAATGGGCGACCTCATTTTCCTCGTACGGGATGTATGATTGGGCCTTGTGAAGGAGTGTATCCAACGTGTTAGGCCTCTCGATCCCGACGGCCTCGAAAAACTCATTGCGAGACTGTATTCCTCGTTCGATCAGATACACCTTCATGTCATCCGAGGTAGACACGTGTACAACCTCTTGGTTGAACCTCTCTATATAGTCCCGATGAGATTCGTCTTTCCCCTTGATGATGGCCTCCAGGGGTGCTTCCGTCTTTGGGTGTCGCCAGGAAACGGTGAAGTGCCTGGAGAACTGTCTCTTCTTCTCTCTTCAGAAGGTGATGGACTCGGGCTCAAGGCTTTTATACCACGCCGTCGCGCCCTTCCTCAGGGTCGTGGGAAAGAGCCTGCACTTGATGGCTCCCCGGACGTTCCTGTAGTCGAGCATCGCATCGATGCTTTCAACATGGGCGTCCGGATCGGTTGTACCATCGTAGGTAGCCTGAGTCGGGGGCTTTTCTATTCCAACGAGGAGAGGAGTCTCCATGATAGCTCTAGATAGTGGAGTGCGGGGGTTGTCCTCGTCGCTTCTGATGGGTGACTGTGAGGGGCAAAGGTCGTATTGAGGGCTCCTGCGGCGCGAAGGACTCCTCGAACGACTCTTCGGCTTCCCAGTCTGTCCGTCAGCTCTATTTCTCTTGGGAGCTGGGACACGTCGCTCCTTCTAGGGAGGAGAACGGTCACGCTTCTGGACGGTCACAGGTTGTGGCCTTGCCATTCACGGGCGACGCCCAACTTGTCGCAGAGAGAGACTCCAAGACTCACCATGTTGCGACTTCCACGGGGGAGGTGAAGGATGGGTTTCTCATCGTCATAGAGACGGACTGCGAGAAATTGGGCAACGATCTCTCTGCGGGGGAGGGCGTGATGGTCGGCCCTTTTCCAACATTCTGATCTGCTCGTTCTGTTGGAAGATCAACAGGTTTGTCTGATTGATTGACGCGAACAGAGCCACCATGGTTGGGTCGACGTTGGGTGGCATAGGGATTGGTTGGAAAACAACCAAGCTATCAAAGCGTCGGATGGCATTGTAGGACACATCGTCGAGAGAGGGTGAGGCAGTGTGCTCGTCCTGGCGTCACCTTCCTTGACGTGAATGGTCACTTTGGGGTCGTGATCGTCGCTGTTAGTGAACGATGTGAAGGGGGTTTCGTGGATGTTGTCGTCATTGCGTGGGATGGCCATTATCAATGAATGTTAAGGTATGCTTTGTGTCGCATCGCTGCGAAAAGGGGCCGGCAAAGACAGAAGAGTCGCCACCGTTCGTTATTTATCCCAAAGAGAGGGAAAGGAAACAATCAGAGAAAACCTACGAAAAAGGGAAAGACAGGTCATCGCAACCAAATCTTGGGTTTGGGAGTCAGTTACGCAGGGGGAAGGTATGAGCACCCCTCACGTCTGTTGTACTCAATGAGATCCATGCTTGTTATCTAATCTATGGGTGAAAAACAAACCATCTAAGGCTGCTGCTAAACGGGAGGAACGGAAAGAACTGACTCGATAGGACATCGTCGCCCTATGCCTATGTATTTCCTCATGCAATGGGAAAGTCAGAGTCAACGTAGTTCGGGAAACTACGGGGGGGATTGCTTACCAAGACATCACATCTTGTGCCTACGTATTCTCATCTGGTATGAGAAATCAGAGCAAAACGTAATTCAGGCTAACTACGGGACAAGATCTCGATCGCACGGGTGTGAGAGAAAATGTTCGGAATAATAGGCTGGTCTTGATTGCACGGGGGCAAGAGAAGGGGATATTAGTCGTTAGCGGGAAGGTCTCGATCTCACGGAGGCAAGAGAAAAGAGAAATTAGTTGTTAGTGTGTTCGCCAAGACATCGCGTCTTGTGCCTACATATTCTCATCTGGCATGAGAAATCAGAGCGGCTGTAGTTCAGCTAACTACAGAACAAAACAGGTCTTGATCGCACGGGGGCGAGAGAAAAGAATCGGATCGGGACGCACACGCTAAAACCTAAGACGTAGGAGCGAATGCGTCGCATATTGCCCAAAGGGCATACGCTAAACACTCTATACGAGAGAGAGGAGCCCCCACTCATCATTTCCTACGCGTCTAACGCAAACAGCTCATAACACTCGGCGGTTGATTAAAAGATTGAATTAGGGAAATTTACCGAACGGAGTGGTTCCGTTGACCCTTGAAATTGCGTGCATGCTCTGATCCAATGCTTTTAATCTCCTCTCTGATCCTCGGTGATGATGTTTCGAAATACGGCTCAAAAGGGTCAAAGTGAATTGAATCGGGTCCAATGTGACGCTAAACCGTCATAACTCGACTTATAAGGGAACTCAAGCTATAGGAGGCTGCATATTGATATTCGTGCAAAAGATAAGATAGAGAAATGATATTGAAGATCATTCTTCAATTGAATCATGTCGCACGGACCAAAAACAGTGGGATCTCGTCTTAATCGCAAACATAATGTGGATTAATCGAAGGTAGCCTATCGCGATCCCAAATTAGAGAAAATGACCCAAATGGTCATCTTCCATAGATTTGAAATCGGGAAGGTTATCAACTCTGATAAATCTGACGCGTACGAATACAAGACTTCATCGATCCAAGAAAGTCAAAATAAAATCGAAAGAAGAAAAAAAATGAGGAGAGAAAAGAGGTGGTCTCAGATCCAATATTATTCATCAATAATTTGACTGGTAATGGATTACGGAAGTGTCGTCATCGACCAAAACAGATGAAAATGGGATAAAAAGTCCAATAAAAAATGAGAAATAAAATCCAACTTCTAAAAAGAAAATAGAATTGAAATTCTAAATATATAAAACTTCTAAAAGAAACAATAATAAAACTTTTAAATAAAATAAATTAAAAAGACTAATATAATATCTCTATAATATATATACATAATAATAATAATAATATATTTTCATATTAAAACTAATAAGAAATGAAAAAAAAAAACAGAGAGGGGTATGTAATAGAAACAGGGGAGGGTACAGTCCAGATTGTCAACTAAATGGGCTTCTCAGCCTAACTCACAAATAGCAAGAAAACAAAGAAACTCCTTCTCCTTGTCCGTGGTTCATCAACAACCCTGTTCATCCAACTCTTCTTCTCTCAACCTCAGTTCATCAACAACCCATTCGTTTCAATCTTTCGCTTCAAAGAAACAAACTCCTTTTCTTCGTCAGTTGTCGTTCCCGATCCACCTTCCTTCTCTCACTATTGTCCAACTCTCAATCACCTTCACCAATTCATATCAGCCTCGACCTCTCCGTTTACGTTTTTCCTTGAAATCTGATAATCTCAACCTCTCCGTCTTCACTTTCGCTTGGCCATGATACACTTGTGTGGGGTTTGTGAGAAATGGGTAGGGCGGAAAGATGAAGTGGGAATGTTCGAAGATGGGTTTTGAAGTGAATTTGAAGGTTGAGTCTGAGAACGATGAAGAAGTTTGGGTGGTGAATCGAAGGTTTCTGGGTTAATTTGCGAAGAAGATATTAAACGGGGTTTGAAAGTTATTTCTGTTAAATTTCTGGAAATGGGTTTGTTGGGTTGTTCATCAATAGGGGTTATGGGTTTTTCCGAGTTATGTTCAAGGGTGATGGTGGGTTTCGATTGGGTTTTTACAGGTGGTTGAGTGTTGAAGTTGAAGACGGCTTAATGGGTTTTTGTTCATGTGAATCGCGATTGTTTGAGGTGGATGTTGGAAGAAAGGGGTTTCGTTGGAAGGTGAGAGATTTGGCGGATTTGTTATGGAAGGTTGAAGATGGTTTCGATTTGAGCAATTTGCGGAAGATGAAGTGGTAATGGTCAGAGGTTTTGGAGATCAGGGTTTCGTTTATGAAGATGGTGAAATGAAGGTTTCGAAAATGGGGATTTCTGAACTTGGGAAGAAGAAGTTAGAAGGTTTAATGGTGAAGAACAACTTCTGGGTTTAGTTTTGTTCGTTTGAAGATAATGGTGTTGGTGAATTTCTGGACTGATTTGGCAGAAATGGATTAAATGCGAGGTCGGAGGAAGGCGTTCGAGAATGATTGTGGGTGAAGTTTGTTGAAGTTGGAAATGGATGAAGGTTGGATGAAATTGATGATGATGATGATGAATTCGTTGGGAGAGAGGCGCAAACCTAGGGTTTTGTGAAGAAGAAAATGAACAGGGACTTTTATATCCCAAAACTGACACGTGGCCCTGCTAAAAAAGCTGTTAATCCTGATTAAATGATAAATTAACGGTAATTGTTGATGGTTAACATTGACTAACTAAACCATTAATGAAAATGTTGATCCTAATTATATTGTACCAACTAACTCAATATTAAAACAAATCAAATTAAATTAACTAATAACAACTAAAGCTTAATTAAACCTAAACTAATTTAAAATTCTAATTTAATTAATCAATAAGGTAATTCTGACTATCAAATTAAAACTATTAAATCTAATAAAATTCTAACTTATAAAAACAAATAAAATTCTAATATCTAATTTAAAAATTAATAGGAAACTATTAAAATCGAATAAAATTCTACTTAAACTACTTTCTAAATAAATAAATATAAAGCAAAAATAGCAATAAAATGCAAAATGTCATGGAAAAATCGGCGAACACCGAAATGCGCCAATATTATCAACACGGATTGAATCATCAAGAAGAGGGAGACCTTCGCTCGATTTCGATACTGAACTTGTCATTTGAATTGATTTGAATCTCCTGAAACGCGAGCAAAGCGGCTAAAATCCCGATAAATTCAATCCGGCTGATAACACGGGTAAGATGCGACCTAAATGATATGCACATGAAATACGAAGCAAAAGCTAATCGAAGTTAGAAAACGGGTGGGCAAATTTTAGGATGCAACACTTTGGTTCTTGGATTTGTTTTAGAAGGAAGAACGGGGAAGCAAGTTTCCTACAGACGACGCCACTGATCTTACCGGATCTTAAAAGGATATGTAGCCAACAACACGTCGTGAGCTCCTTAGTTTGACGATGGTGGAGAAGAGGAGGGGGTGTACCTACAAGGTACTTCGATGTCAAAAGCAAGAGACGGAGTAGAAAGAGTGTAGAATTGAATATCTGATCCTCTAATGAAAGAGAGTATTTATAATGTGAATAACTGCCAGGGCTTACATGGCGTAGGGAAGACAAGCACGTGGTCTTCGCCTTGGGTCAACTTCCCTGTGATCTTCAGAAGGTGGGTAGTTGCCTGATAACGTGTCCCCACATGTGGGGCACGTGGAGACTGTGGGAGAGACGTGTGGGAGCTCCCCGTATGCGTTGATGAATTGGACCTTTATTGAGCCCTCCCCAACGAGGAGCTGGGTTGGGTCGTGTCCGACGGTGGGCCATCTTTTGACCCAGTCTATAACCGTTAATAAATTAATATAAGAATTTTGTTTTTTCAGTTGGCCCCCAATCCCTATAAAGTGCATCCGCCTCTGATTAGGTGGTGTATTTCTAAGCCAATTATCTATTGTTTAAGTAGTAATCGTAAAATATAAAACTGATCTGTTTTATCCTGGAAGCATCCTGGTAGTTAGACTGCTTTGCATATTTTTAAGCAGTGTCGCAAAACGTTTTAAAGAGTGAAGTGTTCTGCGACTCATCCCCGTAACTTCTTCTTTGACTATTTTCAAAATTCAGAAACAACCGAATAAAAATCGAAAAAGAGATTCACAAATTTAGGCTTCGATACCAATACCTGAGTTGAAGATCTTCGAAGAGAGAATAAGATATGAGTTGCAATAAAGCCACTTAAAATTCACAATAGAGTTTTAATTTCAATTCTTAACACAGAAACATATAAACATATTATTTCAACATATAAACAAATTGATCATAAGTAATAATGATATATTGAAAACATATATATAAAGAGACTACTCCAATTAGTAATAGGTGGGGATACATACAAGTTTGACACCAAACTGGGTTCCACCTTCCACCCTACAATGATCACTGTGGGTCACGCGTGAGCATTGCATACGAGAAGTACACATATTTCTCCTCTTGCATATGTTATTGTTTATTGCTAGTGTAAACTTGATTTATTTAAATAAAGTGCAAAAGTCTTTGGAAGATTGAATCTTGAAAACTGTTCAGATTTTGACTGGAAATATTTGTCAAACGTGAATTAAAGCATTATGGTCATTCAATTTATTTATGTTTCTTGATGGTAAAAGAGGACTAGCATATATAGATAATAGATCTTTCAGTTCATACCCAGGGAGTTAAACTATTCCAAATTTTGGGGACGTGTCTGATAAATCATGTGCTTTTGTCCTACTCTTTAACAATCTTTTGCAATTGAGAGAGACCCTATTCTCTCGTACTAACTATTATCAGTATGTGTTCTTCTTCAGGGTGCTTTTATTCTATTATTACTAGAAAATAATAACTCAGACTAAGACATCACAAAATCTAATTAAGACCAACTTCATCGAGCACCATTACAACGTCAGCAAGAGACTTCAAATTATGCCAATAAACAACATCCAGATAAGTAAAAAACAAGCATCTTTCAAGTAAAAAACTTTAAATTGATGCGAGTCCATTATCATTATAAATATAAATTGAAGTATATTTATAAATATAAATATCACTTTAAATTGTATAGCATAAATATAAATATCACTTTAAATTGTATAGCTTGGAAATGAAATTTATCACTCTAACACTTTAGTCGGTATATAGAGAAGAAGAGTGGAATGAAATTGTATTTGAAAGCTGTTACCTCGGTTTGGTGCATACTCTATATATAGAGGGAGAAAAATAATAACCAGCTATTTGATCGCCTTTCTTTGCGGATGATCGTTGGATGTGCTTTTTCTATTGAGATTTTTTAGGATCGTAGAAAAAACTATCTTCCCTTATTGAAATGAAATAATTTATTAAAATGGTTCAATAATTAATTTGTATTTTATTATTTATAATGAATAATTTTATAATATATAAAATATAATTAAAAATAAAACAAATGAGAATTTAGGGGGTTTGGCACGTGGGTTAGAGATATAAAAAAATGTTATTACTCCATTAAAAAAAATTAGTGGCGGCAGTAATCGTTTTTAAGTGTGTAAAAATTAGTGTAACCTAAAATCTTTACCCTTTAAATTTGTGAGTGCCGCCTCTATTTGATTATTATTCTCCTTGTTCCATCAATATTATAAAGATGAAGAAGAAGAGAACTTGCCTCAAATCTATGAAAAAGAAGAGAAAGAGTTGTATCAAATCTGATTTTTACTTACCAGATGATTGCTGGGAGTATGTCTTCTCATTCATCATCAATCCAGTTGACGACATAAAGAAACTCAACTTCAAATCCCTATCTCTCGTCTCTAAACAATTTCTCTCCATCACCAACCGTCTCATATTCTCTATGAAAATTGATCATCTACATCTTTCTTATCTCCCTTGTTTCTTCCATAGATTCTCCAGCCTTAATTCCCTTGACCTCTCGTTCAGTTCTTGTTATCTTGACTCCTCCCATGCAGCCACTGCTTTGGCTCTCCGTGACAGATCAACTTTGAAATCTTTATCTATTTTCTGGATTATGCTGATGGATGCAAACCACACTACTTCACATTACATTGCTTCCTTCGTTAGTTTGAAGGGTTTGAATTCTCTTAAGTTTTTGAGTTCACGCATCTCTGATGATTTGCTTTACTCTATCACAAGAGAAGATCTTCCTTTGAAGACTTTTGTTCTTGAAAGTTGTACCGGATATAGTTACCAAGGGATTTATGCTTTATTATCCAAGTGTCACTGGATACAACATTTGGGTCTTCAAGGGGTTGATTTTCTAACCAATCATCAATTTTCCCAATTGTCTTTGCTTCTTCCGGATTTGTTATCTATAAATCTTAGTTACTGTTTCAAACTCACACAATCAACTTTGTTTGCATTCATTAAGAATTGTCATTCACTTGATGAGATCAAGATGCATTATATTGAGAGACAAAGTCTAGAAAATTCTGATACTTTAAAAGATTTTCATGTCAACCTTCCATTAAAGTTTCTAAATTTGTCTCACAATTTATTTATAAACGATGATATTATCATACTGCTTGCTTCCATTCTTCCCAATTTGCAACTTCTTGATTTGACTTGTTGCTATCATATATCTGAAAAAAGTATTTGCCAAGTTCTAAGTAAATGTTGTAAGGTTAGACATCTCTACTTGACCGACTGTAAAAATGTGAGAGAACTTCAAATCAACTCTGTACTTCATCGACTAGAGACGTTGAACTTGTTTGATACAAGGGTTAATGATAAAACACTCTATGACATCTCGAAGACTTGTTGTGGACTTTTGAAACTAGCACTAGCACATTGTAAATATGTCACGGAAAAGGGAGTCATGCGTGTGGTTGAAAAATGCAGAAACTTGGAAGGGATCTATTTGAGAGGTTGTGATAAAGTGAATGTTGATGCTATGAAGATCTCAATGCTTTCATCAAATCAATCATTAGAAAAAGACGATTGCTCTGATTTTGATCAACTTCGACTCATGTTTTGATTCTTAAATATAGAATATTTTGTTTTTAGACTTTATTTTTTAATAATACCAAGTTACGAATATGAATTTAATTGTCATTTTTTCATCTAAATATAGTTAGATTTTTATATCAAGTTTTAAATTTTAATGTTTTTCTACTCAGACATAGTCATATGATATGGTCTAGAGAGAAAGGTATAAAAATGTCTTATTTATTCATTTGACATACTGTGTTAATATACCCGGTTGTAGTACATATGAGATCCTAGAATTATGCTAGGACTAATTACAATAATGAACATATATGGAAGGAATTGGTCATGACAGCTATACACATGCTGTGACAGAATCATAGAAAATAAAGTCATGATACTAGAATATGGAAACTGTATAATGACAGTGATATTGAGATTAATATGAAGTTATTAGAATCATAACTTCCTTTAACTCCCCTTCTCAAACTGATGGTGACATAGTCACCCCAAGTTTGTCTCTCATCATGTTGAACCTTGTGTGTGTGAGAGGTTTGGTTAAGCAATCTGCAATTTGATCTGCTGTGGGTACGTAGGATATTGTGACTTGATCTTGAAGTACTTGATCACGTATGTAGTGGACATCTATTTCAATATGTTTGGATCGAGCATGCATCACTGGATTGGATGCTAGTGCCTTGGCACTCAAGTTATCACACCATAAAATTGGTTTCCTGGGCATAGGAAGTTTTAGCTCACCCAACAGCGATCTAATCCAAGCTACTCCAGCTGCTAGGTCAGCCAACGCTCTGTATTCTGACTCAGTACTTGACCTTGACACCACTCTTTGTTTTCTCGAGGCCCACGAGATTAATGTCTCACCAAGGAACACACACTGTCCTGCCATGGATTTCCTATCATCTATGCTAGTAGCCCAATCTGCATCAGAGAATCCAACAATATCAAGATCAGTTGAGGGCTTGATATGAAGACATAAATTTGTTGTTCCATGGAGATATCTTAATATCCTTTTTATTCCTTGCCAATGATCTATGGTTGGGGAACTCATAAATTGGCTGAGTTTGTTGACCGAGAATGCTATGTCTGGCCTAGTATTGATTAGGTACTGTAGTGCACCTATTGCTTGTCTGTAAAGTGTAGGGTTGGCCATAGGTTCTCCTTCAGCGGTTAGTTGTTTCCCTGTTGTCATTGGTGTGGGGCAGGATGAGGCTTTTTCCATATTAAACCTTTTGAGCAAGTCTCTAATGTATTTTGTTTGTTTCAGGTACATTCCACCAGTATCTCTGTGTACTTCAATTCCCAGGAAGTAGTGTAGAGGACCTAGGTCTTTAAGAGAGAAAACAATGTTTAGTTGAGTGATGAAGGTCTCTAGGAACCTTTTGTTGCTCCCTGTTACTATTATGTCATCAACATATATGAGGAGAAGTGTGATATGGTCAGTTCCTCTAAGGACAAACAGTGATAAATCACTCTTGGTGTTTTGAAATCCCCATTTTAGTAGAGTATCCTTCAACCTGTCAAACCATGCCCTTGGGGCTTGCTTCAGGCTATAGATTGCTTTGGTTAGTTTGCATATGTGATAAGGTTTGGTTGAGTCTATATATCCTTCTGGTTGATGCATAAACAC
The DNA here is from genome assembly GCA_963859935.3 of Lathyrus sativus. Lineage (NCBI taxonomy): Eukaryota > Viridiplantae > Streptophyta > Magnoliopsida > Fabales > Fabaceae > Lathyrus > Lathyrus sativus. The sequence continues at coordinate 495,457,873 of OZ012741.1, forward strand.
AGTTTCTTTGAGATTGCCATTCAAGAATGCATTGTTTATGTCCAATTGCCTAACTTCCCAATTTAAATGTACTGCAATGGATAAAACAATTCTTACAGTGCTGGATTTGATCACTGGACTGAAAGTCTCATCATAGTCCAGACCTGCAGTTTGTTGAAAACCTTTGGCAACCAGTCTTGCTTTTCTTCTTTCAATTGAGCCATCTGCCTTGTACTTGGTTTTAAAAACCCACTTTGAGTCTATGATATTATTCTGCCCCTGAAATGGTACCAGTGTCCAAGTGTGATTTGTTGTTAGAGCTTTAAATTCTGCATCCATGGCTTCTTTCCACCTTGGTCTGACTTGTGCTTCATTTACATTTTCTGGTTCCTTATCCTCTTTGTGTGTCTCTGTCAGTCCTATATAAGGTAGTTTGGGCTTGTAAATCCCTGCCTTGCTCCTAGTACGTATCTGCTGGACATGTTGATTATCCTCTAATGTATCCTCTACTGGGTCTGTGTCCTGTATTGAGCTTGTTGTTGCTGGTGTTTCATTTGTATGAGACGTTGCCTCATCTGTAGTGACAGAGATCTCACCGAGGACTGGTTGAACTTCATTAACAGCTAGGTCTTCTTCCTGGTGGTTCACATCATTGTTACTTGGTTCAATTGTGTGACTTGTAGTGGTACCTATAGGTAAAGGAGGAAGAGCAATAGGGACACTTTCAGTTAGAGTTTTTAATGGATTCCTTGTGTCAAGAAAGCCATCATAAAATGGAAAGTGATTCTCATTGAAGACAACATGTCTTGAGACAAAAATTCTTCCATGAGAATTGAGACACTTATATCCCTTGTGAGAGTTGTTATATCCCAAGAACACACACCTAGTGGTGTGGAATTGAAGTTTGTGTTGATTGTATGGTTTGAGGCAAGGGTAGCATGCACAACCGAAAGGCTTCAAGGCATCATAGTCAGGTTCCTTTCCAAACAATAATGAATATGGACTTTTATTTGGGTTAACTGATGAGGGCAATCTGTTGATAAGAAAAACTGAGGTCGAGAAGGCTTCCCACCAGTAGTGTAAGGGCATTTTGGCCTGTGCTAGTAGTGTGAGTCCTAGTTCAACCACATGTCGATGTTTTCTTTCTGCTCTACCATTCTGCTGAGAGGTATATGGACATGACATTCTAAATTGGATTCCTGACTCTATGGCTATTTTCTGAACTGGTTTATACTCACCTCCACCATCACATTGGAGGATTTTTATTTTCCTGCTAAACTGACTTTCAACCATGTTTTTGAATTGAGTGAAAGCATGTACTGTTTCTGATTTTTGTTTTAAGGGAAAAATCCAAGTGAATCTGCTGAAATCATCAATAAAGTGAACATAGTACTTGAAATTAGATGGAGATAAAATTGGGGCTGGACCCCATACATCACTATGAATTAAATCTAAAGGTTCCTTAGCATGAGAAAAGGATGATGTAAATGGTAACAAGTGAAGTTTTCCAAATTGACAAGCTTCACAGAATGAAAAGTAATCATTTGATGATGTCTTCACATTGCAGTTCTTCAACACCTTTTCCAGGACTTTATTGTTGGGATGTCCAAGCTTTCTATGCCAATTCTCCTTGACTGACATGTAGGTACATGGGTCTTTATTGACTTGGGAGTTGGTACTTGAGAGTTGATATAATCCATCTTTAACTTTCCCTTTTAGTAATGCATTCCCTGTCATTTTGTCCTTCACATAGCAATAGTTTGCATCAAATTCAACAATAGCATTATTGTCTGCAGTTAGTTTAGATATACTTAACAGGTTTTTGGTTATTTCAGGGACATACAAGACATTATGCAGGTTGAGTTTATTTAATTCAGTCGAGCCTGAGCCCAATATTCTTAACCTGTTACCATTGCCAACTAGCAGAGAATTCTTACCATTGCTTTCACTGAGATCTTGGAGTTTCTCATTTTGATGAGTCACATGATTGCTAGCTCCACTGTCGAAATACCATTCATAGTCCTGACCGTGGTAAGGTGAGGCTATGAAAGCACTGTGATTTTCTTGCTTGTTATTCTCAGCATAGTGATTTGAGCCTGTGTATGATTTGTCAAAACGGTACAAACATTGCACTGCAGTGTGACCTATCTTGTTACATACCTGGCATGTTGGTTTAGATCTACCTCTTCCTCTACCTCCTCTGAAGTTAGAGCCTCTCCAGTTGCCTCGTGCCCCAGATTTGTTGTTTCTGAAATGGGTTTGGCTTGCAAGGTTTGCTGAAGCATTCATTGAGAGATTACTGAAATTGTTCAGTTGTTCCATTCTATTCTCAAATGCTAATAGTTGGGCTTGTAGATCAACCCAAGTAAGGTTGATTTGATCAGATAATTTGACCACCACAGGATTATAATCAGCATCCAGGCCATTCAGTGTCTGAATTATTAGGTCCGAGCTGGAGATTGGTGATCCTGCCAGCTTTAATTTGTCAGAGAGGTTCTTCATTTTGAGAAGATACTGATCCATCTTCATTTCTCCTTTGCGAGTGTTATGAAATTCTGATTTGAGGTAGATTGTTCTTGATTTTGTGTGAGCACCTGCTAGGCCTCGGGCTTCATCCCAAAGTTCCTTAGAGGTTTCACAATGCAGCAACTGTGTTGCAATGTCAATGGCCATTGAATTTCTTAGCCATCCTAGGAGAGCTTGATCATGTGCAATCCACTCTCCATAGTCAGGATTGCTTTTCTTAGTTTTGTCATTTGTGGAGATAAACTGTTCAGGACATTCTTTGGTTCCTAGAATGTAACCGTCAAGTTTGCAACCTCTAATCAATGGAAGAACTAGTGACTTCCATAGGAGATAGTTATCTCTATCCAGCTTGACAAAGACAGTTGTAGGTAGGTCATTTTTGTGATTTGTGTTAGCAGCGGATGACATGATTGGATCGAGAGCCTTCAAGCTTAAGTGCTCTGATGCCAAGAGAGAAAGGTATAAAAATGTCTTATTTATTCATTTGACATACTGTGTTAATATACCCGGTTGTAGTACATATGAGATCCTAGAATTATGCTAGGACTAATTACAATAATGAACATATATGGAAGGAATTGGTCATGACAGCTATACACATGCTGTGACAGAATCATAGAAAATAAAGTCATGATACTAGAATATGGAAACTGTATAATGACAGTGATATTGAGATTAATATGAAGTTATTAGAATCATAACTTCCTTTAACTGGTCTAAAATTCATGCATGTTTGAAACTTGTATTGAGTTTAGAATGTGCTGGTTCTGGTGAAGAATTGATTTGGAATAGGATTGGCTGAGCACAATTACTGCTCCCTGAAAAGGTGGTTCCATTGTACTGTTTAATTTTGTATCCTGCATCTTGTGTAATGTGCTTCATAGGACTAAAATATGGGGTTTAGTCGTCGTTTTCTGTCGCAGTCTGGTTTCGGATAGTATAGTCATGGTGGGTGTGTTTTGCAGCAGCCAGTTAAGTCTGGTGTTTCTGGTTTGTTCGGGCCTATTCACACTGCCCTTTCGGTCTGTTCTGGCCTATCCTCAGAATTGTTCCGGCCTTATACGGGCACCTGCAGGTCTCCGGAATGCGGCGAATTGGTTGGCTGTTGGCTGTTGACCGGAGTAAAAATTGTAACATGATCCCTCGTGGTGTTAGGAAGAAAGTTAATTGTATAGCCTGCCATGACATGTCTTAGTGTTACCGATCTCTCATGTTTGCCATCATGCCAACTTCGACTTCAACTTCCTCAGCTTAAATGAGACATTTCAATTCAAGCAGATATTGCATTGGATCATTTAATTTTCAACTTTCATTGTGGTCATTGGTAAATCTTTGTGGCTATAAATTAAGTGTTCTGCATTCGGGTATAAAAAATGTTGTAAAGTTAAGAATAGCATTTACATAAAATATTTCAAATTATATAATTCCAATCACAAATTGAGTGATTAATTTGAGACAAATTTTTTTAAAAAATTTGTTGAGTAGGACTCATGATGTGGATATTATTATTGATAGAGATATAAGTGTTTTGCTATGGATATCTCGATTAGGGTTGTCAAAACTAATTCTGTCTTTATGCATTCTTCATTTCTATTCCTCTATAATTAATACAGTCTTAATAATTACAATAACTACTAATTATCTCTCTTAAGTATAATATTTCGATTTAAATTCTAGTTATATACAATTAGTAATTTTCTAAGTTATACAAAATATAATAGAAAACTAATAATATCAAATTTACTTATTGACAACCCCCTCAAATTTGCTAACGAGAAATAGATGATGAGGACGAGGAAATGCCTTGGTGAATATATCAATAAGATGAAGTTGTGAGGTGACATGCGGAAGAGGTATAGTGTGATTCTCAAAAGCTTTTCAAATAGAATGACAATCCATCTCGATATGCTTAGTCCGTTTGTGAAAATTTGGATTGACAACAATTTGAATAGCACTAGTATTGTCAGCATATAGATGTGTTGTTGTTTGCTGAGAGAAACCAAACTCAGCTAGAAGACCGTGAAGCCAAATAATATTCGAATAGGCTGATGACATAACTCGATATTTAAATTCAATGAAGGGCTTGGAAACTCATGTTTGTTTTTTACTTTTCCAAGAAATTAATGCAGAACCAAGAAATATTTAAATTGTATAGCTCGGAAATGATGTCATATTTTTGATCACTAAGAATGAAGATTCATGGTTACAACATGGACGTTTAAGACACATACACTTTAATTTGATAAATATGATAGTTTCCAAAAACTTAGTAGTTGGTCTAACATAAAATTTTCTGAAGATAAGTTTTATGATGCTTCCCAAATGGGAAAGAAAACAAGAGTTTCTTTTAAATCGAAAAATATTGTTTCAACTTCAAAACTTCTCGAACTTCTCCATCTAGATATTTTTGACCCCTCAAGGACAAAAAGTCTAGGCGATAACTATTACAACTTTGTACATAATTATACTAGATTTACTTAGATAATATTCCTAGCCTATAAGGAGGACACCTTTAAAGCTTTTGTTAAGTTTACTAAGCTTCTCCAAAACATTTTTAATTTGAAACTTGTCACTCTTTGAAGTGATCATGGTTGTGAGTTTGTAAACCATCAGTTTGAAAACTTTTACAATGAAAACAAGATAACTCGTAACTTCTCTTGTCAATGTACTCCACAACAAAATGTGTTGTTGAGTGAAAAGATTGAATTTTAGAAGAATTAACTCGGACAATGACAAATGAAATGAGTTTACCTAAATACTTGTGTGCAGATGCTCTAAGGAATCATCTAATGGATGAGGACATTTATAATGATAAAGATGATAAAGAACATAAGGAAGAAAAATAAGATACCCCAACTCAGCTTCCTCAAGAATGGATTGTTGTAAAGAACCACTCGTTATATCACATACTTTGAGATATCTGAAAAGGCGTTAGCACTAAATATTAGGCTAACAATTTTTGTGAGTATACTGATTTCATTTCCCATGATGAAACTAAGAAGATATCTAATGATTTACTTGATGATAAGAATGTCTCCTCGCTATGGAAGAAGAGCTAATTCATTTTAGACCTAATGACGTTTGGCACCTTTTTCCACGTCTTATAGACAAAATTGTCATTGACACTAGATGGGTGTCTAGAAACCAGATGGGTGAAAATGGAATAAATATTAGAAATAAAGCTAGGTTAGTAGCAAATGGTTATAGTCAAGCTAAAGGGATTGACAATGAGGAAAGTTATCCTCCCATAACTCGTCTTGATGAGATTTGACTTCTTTTTGCATTTGTTTGCTGCCTAGACTTTAAGTTGTATCAAATGGATGTTAAATCAGCTTTCCTTAACGGAATTATAAATAAATAAGACTATGTCTCTTAACCTCTAGGGTTGTATGGACCATGAGAATCTTGATTTTGTTTTTAAACTTAAACAGACACTTTATGGCCTCAAACAAGCTCCTAGAGCTTGGTATAAGCGCCTTAGTAACTTTTTGATTAAGAAAAGGGTTTAATCATGGTAAAGTGGATACTATTTTGTTTATAAAGCTTTAAAAAAATCAATCTTATTAGTTCAGATTTATGTTGATGATATTATATTTGGATCCACTAATGAATCTCTATGAAAAAAGTTTGCTAGTATGATGCAAGAGGAGTTTGAAATGTCATTGATGGGAGAGCTTAATTACTTCTTAGGCTTGTAGATAAAGCAAACAAAAGCTGACATGTTTATCAGCCAACCAAATTATTGCTTGGAGCTCCTAAAGAAATATGATATGAAAGATTCAAAGAGTATTTCTTCTCATATGACTTAAAATTTTCTAATTGATAAAGATGATCAAGGCATGGATATTGAGATTAAAAAATATAGAGGTATCATAGGATCTTTACTATATTTAACCGTGAGTAGGCCATATATTATGCTTAGTGTGTGCATGTGCACTCGATTTCAAGCGCCACTGATGGAATCACATTTTTAAGATCATTAAAAGAATTCAGTTATCATAACAAAACCTCACATCATTGTTTTTGGTTTCTAAAGGGAAACAAGTATATCTTAGTAGGATTCTCCATTTATGATTTTGTTGGGTCCAAATCATATAGGAAGAGTACTTGCCATTTGTTTGGAAATTGTTTAGTTTCTTGACACAGTAAGAGGCAACATAGTCTTTCTCTTTCTATCGCTGAGGATGAATATGTAATCGCCAGTAACTGTTGTGCAAAAGTCTTATAGCTAAAGCAACAACTATTGAATTACAATTTAAACCTTGTATGTGTTCCAATCAAATGCGATAACACTAGCGCTATTAGTCTTACTAAGAATTATATTCTACATTCATGCACTAAACATATTGAAATCTGATACCATTTCTTAGAGATCATGGTGAAAACGGCGATGTTGTTTTTTAGCATGTGGATATGAAAAATTTTGTTAACCGATATTCTTACAAGCAAAATGGAGGAAAGCATTAATCACGCTTTTCAGGCTATCTATTAGGGGGAACACAAGAAAAAAAGGAGAAATCATTGATCACGGCTTTCTTCTGCTTAACATCGACTCAATTCAAACTGTAACTTTTGTAAGCTTTCAAGCATAAAAAAAAGGGACATTAGAGTCACTCTGCCTCCTAGGGTTTATTCGTTTTTGTTTTCTTGCTTGTCAATTTAGTATTTGGTTTCTTTGTCGTAATTGAGTCTCCTCACATAGTTGTACATTCTAAGGTTGAGTGCTTAATCATTTTTACGCATGCATCAATTGAACTATTTGATTAAAGTTAACACAATATGTTTCTAGTCAATTAGTCGAAGGTTTGGACCAATAAACACATAAGAATGGTTTAAGTCATGACAAGTCTCGTTTTAGAATAGAACTTCATTTTTGTTAAAACTTGAAATCATTGAAGTGTGATTTAAATCATAAGAATGGCTTACTCGAATCAAACTAAATATGAAAAACCAGGATTTTGCTTTTGTGAGTCTAATTTGAATCACAGGATTGTCCGACTCGAATCAAACATGGTTATGAAAAAACATGATTTTGCTTCTATGAGTTTTATTCGAATCACGGGAAAGCATGACTTGAATCATAGAGGTTGCGATTTAAATTATAAAGATGCTTAACTCATATCAAATTAAGCCACCAAACGTTGGGTTTTGGTTATGTAATCTTGATTCGAATCATAGATATGGATGACTCAAATCACATGACTCAATCATAAAAATCTTGATTTGAATCATGGGAGTAGACTTTCCTGGTTCTTGGATATTAACTCAAATTATTCTCTTTCTTGACTCGACTTATACCCATTGCTCTTGACTCGAATCAAATGGGTATTTTATCTCATTTTTGTGTCTTATCTCCCACATATTTATAAATCATTTTTCAAAATCCCTATCATAACATATCTATAATTTAGAACTCACAACACGCATTTTCTCTCAAACTTTCGAATTCGTTTTTGAGTTTTGTTTTGAGTGTGTAGCCAAAATCTCTCTTAATTTTCAACCTCTTGCATTTTCCATTGTTGTTTGGATCAATTTCTAATCTTAAGGTGCGAGACCTATGTGAGGAAGTTCTGTTTTTTATTAACAATTTGTAAAAAATAAAAAATTTAGAGGGTTGACATCTTTGAGTGATGTTGTGGCAAGGATAAAAAATCCAATAGAAAAAGAAGGAAATTCCTCTCTCCAAGATTAGTTTGCTGAGATGTGTGGAAGCTGCTACAAATAAATTTGGAACTTTTCTCATCTTCATATAGTTCAAGGCTAAAGGAACCCGTATGGCTGAGTAATGGTCCATATAACAAAATTTTGGAGCAATATTTTTGAAGCTAGAATATTGAAGTCAAAGTCGAGTGACGATTTCGTAGAATTTAGTGTCAGAAGCTGTGTACAGTCAAAGAGGTTTCAAATCAAAGAATTTTATTTTCAGCATTATCTCGAATTGTGTTTTTACTAAAATAATCTATGTAATATTGTCAAAATCATAGTAGAAGAACAACAAATTTTCAATGGTAAACCATTAGAGAATGGAATAAGCATAAGCGAGGAAGAGTTGTTGAATCACTATAAATCATGTGTACTCTCTCTCTCTCTCTCTCTCTCTCTCTCTCTCTCTCTCTCTCTCTCTCTCTCTATATATATATATATATATATATATATATATATATATATATATATATATATATATATATATATATATATATATATATATATATATATATATATATATATATATATATATATATATATATATATATATATATATATATATATATATATATATATATATATATATATATATATATATATATATATATATATATATATATATATATATATATATATATATATATATATATATATATATATATATATATATATATATATATATATATATTCCGCATTAATAGAAATTTCATACATAATATTTAGGTCTTGTTAGATTGAGATTCTAAAATATTCTCACTTTTGATTAATTCTGAAAATTGTAGTGTTAGATTTCTTGTTTAATCCAATTTTTGGTTGATCAAGGTGTTGGCTGATTTAGTAATTTTATTTATCATTCATTTTGAGTTCCTGATTATGTGTATATTACGACTAGTTTAGAAAACATATATTTTGTATGAAAACTCCGTTACGCTGAGTGATTTCTATCGAACTTTGATTTTCAAAAGGTAAACATTTTTAAACTAGTCTTTTTGGGAAAGGTGTGGTCATACCCCCTTCTAGACTATTTGAGTCCATATTTTCACCCAACAAAATTCACCACTTTATTTTCTTCTTCTTTACTAGCACCTGTCATACCCTAATTTTGATCCTAAGGTCTTGTTCTGCATCGTCTGCATAGCATATCAGCATATCACACTGTTTATTTTGGCGCTTTCTTTTTCAGACACTTTGATGTCCAATTTTTTATTTCTCTTTAATTTTTAAAATAGTCTTTTAATTTAATTATCTTTTATTTTTAAAATATTTTTTTAATTTAAATATATTTTATCTTAAAAAATAGTCTTTTAATTTAATTATATTTCATTTTTAAAAATCTTTTAATTTAATTATCTTTTATTTTTAATAATCTTTTAATTTAAATATCTTTTATTTTAAAAATTAGTCTTTTAATTTAATTATATTTTATTTTTAATTATCTTTTAATTTAATCATCTTTTATTTTTAAAATAGTCTTTCAATTTAAATATCTTTTATTTTAAAAATAGTCTTTTAATTTAATTATATTTCATTTTTAATAATCTTTTAATTTAATTATCTTTTATTTTTAAAATAATCTTTTAATTTAATTATCTTTTATTTTTACAATAGTCTTTTAATTTAATTATCTTTTAACTATTTTGTTAAAATAGTCTTTTAACTTAATTATCTTTTAATTATTTTATTTAAATTAGTTTTTAATTTAATTATATTTATATTTAATTAGGTATTTTAGTTTAAATTTTATTTTAATTAAATATTTTTAACTATTGCATTTCCTTTTTAAAAAAACATACGAACAATTTGTTTTAACCCTTTTAATATATGTGTTCCCTAAGTTTTAGAAGGTTTTTAATTCACTTGAAATCCTAATATTACATATTGATGGCATTGCAAAACAAGGAAACAAGGATATGATTTCTTCCCAAAAAATATCCCAAACATGCTGAACTGAAAATGGAAGAAATCAAAAGCAATGTCACAACATGTTGGATTGAAAGAGAAAGAAAATCAGAGCATGCTTTCCTCATTCATCAAAGCATTCACTTTTCTAAGGCCTATATATAAGCATCGCAGCAGCCATCGTAAGAGAAAAAGTGGATAAACACCAACTCTACAGACTCCCTCTTCATGTCTTCATCCATCATTTCCTTTTTCAAATTACCAAACACCACTTAAAACTTCGTTCAACATTCATTCCGCCAGTAAACCAATACTTTTCATAGTACTTTTACGGCTTAACAACTCATACAACCACACCAACTTTGTATCACGACCTACACCATCTTCGTCACGCTTTCTTCGAACCGCAGTGTTAGCAACACAACTCCGACAACGCTTTGACATTTTGCGGTTATTTTGCTGCCAATGTTGGAGCTTTATTTTGCTGCTTGTTCTATGATCTATGTTGCGTTTAGTTGTCGGGTTTGTCGCGTTGTAATTGTAACCTCATATGTATTTTGAGGGAAGAGATAAATAGTGTGACTCTAATTTAATTTGTTGTTATAATTACAAATAGGTATGGTTTTAAGATAAAGTTTCTAATAATTTTTTTTAATTAATTGTTCCAAGTTATACTTTTTAATATAAGAATTATTATTATTTAATATGGTGTAGTTAATCATAACGATGTAAATGTTTATTTTCAACTTTGTCTTATATACTTGTTGACTTTAAGATAAGTAATTTTAATGTATCAATCATTTAATTTATTTTTATAAAAAAATGTTTTTACTATTTTTTATTTTATTTGTTTTACCATCTATTGCTTTTTTTTAGTGGCTAATTAGCCGATCAAATTCTTATTTGATTAGAATCTATTTAATTATTATTTTTTAGTCATTAAGTAGATTTTTCAATTATTCGAATTTATGAGCTTAGTTAATTAATCTCTTTCCATGTTCATATCCTCGCCATGTAAATAATCTTGCCACACTTGGACTATTACTTTTGTTGATTTGTAAGTTGATTCTTGAGTGTGAATGCTTGTATGCCTCTTATATGATGGTTATTTGATTTGAGATGTTTTTCCTTGTGATATTGACTACATGCCTTGACTACTGTACATATGCTTTTATTTGTTCATGATCTTAATTCTGATGTTGAGGCTTTGCTAGCTATTTGCTCATTATAGATTATCTCAATGATGCCTATTTTTGTCTAATATTCATTTGTGGCTTTTGAATCCTTCTGATTGTCTGTTTATGTCCAAGGGAAGAAATTGTGTATGACTTTATAAGTCATACGCACTGCATTGTCATTTGCATCATTTCTCATGCTTGATCTCTGATTCCTTTCAGGTTGATCAACTTAGGATACACCCTTTTAGATTATCTCAATGAAGTGGATATTTATTTTATCCCCTGTGAGGCCTCAACTCTGGCATCTTCGATAATGACTTCCTTTCAGTCTACTTTAGTTCGTAGTGGATATTCATTTTATCCCCTATGAAGTTTTTTCGATCATGAGTTTGATCCTTTCCCAGTGAATCTTTCTCATCCCAACAGAGCAGCGAGATTCATCTTGATAATCCCTTAAGTGAAGACATGATATAATATCCTCAAGTGAAGTGCTCTCTTTTCCCCAGAGAAGTTTGAAGCCTTGAAGCAAGACTGTGATTCCATGTGTGGCTTTCCATTCACCCCAGTGGTGCTTCTATCTGGCGAAGATTAGCCAAGTATCTGTGTCGAGATGTTTATTTCCTCTTCGGTTTACTTCTCCTTGTTTATTTTGTCATGATAAGCATACCATAACATACATTCATTCATATGGATATATGGCATATGTGCATTTTGCATTTTTGTGTTTGCTTGTTTGTTTACTTTGGCCGTGTTTATCCCCAAGTGACTGGGTTTGTCTTCTCCCTCTAAGTAGAGTCGTCAGATTTAAGCAGAAAGATCACATCCTTTCTAATTCCCCACTGAGTTCGATTCTCGTGGAATATGGTTGCTTTAGTTTTCTTTTCCATTTTTGGATAAAGGTAAGCCCCAATTGAGTTCATTCCTCAATGGGTAGAGTCTTGCTTGACTGTTTCTCTTTAGTTACTTCCTGAATTGAACTTTGGTCCCTGACAATCACAATTTTGGATATCTCTATGCTTTTGAACCTGGATTAAGCATACATTTATTTTGCACATTTCCCCCAGGAAGAATCTATTTGAGGATCACCATTGAAGATAAAATATTTCCTCAGCGGCAGTGTTACAACATTTTCCCAATAATTTATACCTAGACAACAAGTGGCAGCTTTTTATTTAAGCAGCTTGTTTCGTTCTCAGGTTTTCTATTTGGATGACAAATGAAAGTCTCCTCAAGAAAATGTGTCTATCCCCAATAAGTTTATCAAGATTAACAATTTATCCTCCATCAAATAGCATCTCTTCGGAAATCCATCAAAGAATTTTGGTGAAGACTTTACAAGTGTTTCTCTTTATTTGAGAATTCCTGATACGAGGACTTTATTTTCCTCAATGCGACTTCAAACTACAGCAATACTGCTCCTCAGTGATGTTCTCCCTAGGGAGTCCACTATTCAAAGTTGCTTTCATCAAATGGCATCTCTTCGAGAAATTTCGTGAAGATTCTTACAATTGGTCTTTCTCTTTATTTGAGAAGACATGTTTTATAAATCAACCGTCTTGCATCTCTTCTGAAGATCCCCGATGAAGTTTCCTAATCTCTAGTAAGTTATGGATTCCCGCTAAAGTCTTCAATCTACAGTGAAATTCCGATCCCCTGTGAAGATACTCTCCTACAAGAATTCATATTTCTAGGAAGAAACTGAGACTCGTTCATGGCATACAACTTAAAGCGAGGGGAGGTTTATTTTACCCTTTTCAAAGAAGAAACTGAGACCCATTCATGGCATACGACCTTGAAGCGAGGGGAGGTTTATTTTATCCTTTTCAAGTGGAATACTTGATCAAAAAAGAAATTGAGACCCGCTCATGGCATACAACCTTGAAGCGAGGGGAGGTTTATTTTTCCCTTTTCAAGTGGAATACTTGATTAAAGAAGAAACTGAGACTAGTCTGTGGCTTATGACCCGAGACGAGGGAAGGTTTATTTTACCATTTTCAAGTGGAATACTTAATCAAAGAAGAAACTGAGACTCGTTCATGGCATACAACCTTGAAGCGAGGGGAGGTTTATTTTTCCCTTTTCAAGTGGAATACTTGATTAAAGAAGAAACTGAGACTAGTCTGTGGCTTATGACCCGAGACGAGGGAAGGTTTATTTTACCATTTTCAAGTGGAATACTTAATCAAAGAAGAAACTGAGACCCGTTCATGGCATACAACCTTGAAGCGATGGGAGGTTTATTTTACCCTTTTCAAGTGGAATACTTGATTAAAGAAGAAACTGAGACCAGTCTGTGGCTTAGAACCCGAGATGAGGGGAGGTTTATTTTACCCTTTTCAAGTGGAATACTTGATCAAAGAAGAAACTGAGACCCGCTCATTGCATACAACCTTGAAGCGATGGGAGGTTTATTTTACCCTTTTCAAGTGGAATACTTGATTAAAGAAGAAACTGAGACCAGTCCGTGGCTTACGAACTGAGATGAGGAGAGGTTTATTTTACCCTTTTCAAGTGGAATACTTGATTAAAGAAGAAACTGAGACCAATCTGTGGCTTACGACTCGAGACGAGGGGAGGTTTACTTTACCCTTTTCAAGTGAAAGACTTGATTAAAGAATTGTAATACCCCAAATTTTACCCTCAGATTAGTCGATTCATGTCGCATGACATCTTATTTTTGCATCAGCTAACTACTAACGGGTTACGTAGTCTGTTTGTTTTGCAGGAACCACATCAGGCACACTATAACTACGGAAGGGCGAAATTTTCATTTATACGTTGTTTTCTGACAAGTTCATGAAGCTGAATCATCGCCAAGACTCCATTGAGTAATTAGAGACTCCGTTTCCGAGTTCTTTATTTTATTTGAAGATGAACACAAATTCACGGTAATTTTGGCATCAGGATTTTTGAGATACAGTAATTAATTCAACGGGTCGAGACTCTGTTGTCCGTGAATTTCCGAGATATTTATCATATGGGTTTGATTATGTTGAGATATCAATTTGGTTCGGCTCAAGTCAGTACAAGAATCCATTCTGTGGAATTTTGTTTTAACAAGCGTTTTTTCTCTGTTCTTCTGCTATTTGCCAGTCATTTTAAAGTTAAAACAATGGAAATTTTGATTCGTGTTCGAGTTATGATTTCTGTTTAATTTTGATTTTTGGCCGAATGAGTTCAGGACATTGGATTTAGTCATCAGAGACACAAATTGATTTTTTCAGTGCGGAGTTTAGTTCTGTTTTGCTGTTAATCGGATTTCTCCACTTGTTTCTGTTTTACTTCGCTCAAAGCCATTACCGATTCTATCATCAGGCACGATTTAATTTGGGAAAATATTTGACTGGATTTGAATGTTATGTCAGTCATGGGGGAAGCAGCATGTGCTGGAATGACATAGTTGATTCAAATATTCATTTTGGGATTTATTCGTATTGAATTTACATGGTGAATTTAGTTCGCTTGTTTAAAGTTTAATCGGTTAAATCTTAATCGGTTGAGTTTATTCGGAGGTAATCATTCATGTGGATTTAATTGGATGCTTTGGTTTAAAGGATTTCACTCGGTTTGCGATATAATAGTGGAAGAATAATCAGACAAGTATTTTGAAGAAAAATAATGTGAATTTTATTCATATTTATTTTTTACAATTTACAAAGGAATTAAATTACATTTTTTCCTAAAGTCCTATTTTTTTTCTAAGATTGGTCTTCATGCTCGATGCTTCACACCGTCTAATTCTTCACGACTTAATTTTCTTATCTGCACAACAGACAAACAAAAAAAATAGAGCAAAAAAAGATGTTAACGTTAGAAATTAATATTGGTCTGATACCCTCAGTTGCACATCATCGGGTATGTCGGGAGGGCAACGACGAAAGTCGAAGCCAGCTCCCGATTCGCATTTCCGACATTAAGCCCAAGACCCGGCAACTTCTGTTCTTAGCTTTCTGAGGCATCCAGAGAAAAAGAGAAAAAAAGTGATTATTCATGCCGAAAAGGAGATTTTTAGAAAAGCCAAATGGGTCACTAATATGGAATCCAAATCCAGAATCAAAGTCCATCTCCATCAAGTAAATAATAGGGAAGCCGAATCCGAATCCAGAACCAAAACAGATTCCCCAAGCCAAATCCGGATATCATCAGATTTTTTCATATCAAATAATTATCAAAGTGAAATTCAAATCCGTTTTCATCCCTGGGCTCAGTTTGGAAACATCACTGCCCAAAAATATCAGAATAAAATGCTCAAGAACACAGTATAAAGCAAAGGAAAAAAACCTAACAAAAGGGAAACGGCGCCGCAAATCCAAATGAAACGAAACAGAAGAACAACTGCGAATCACAGAACGGAGCCATAACAGACATCACAGCAAACGAACAAATACTACAGCCGCGAGAACAAATCCTTCTTCGGCTCAGAATGCTTTCATCATAGCCGCAATCATCCGTCACCAACGAATAACATAGAATTCGGAACCGCTCCAAACCCATAACAAAGGGTGAGCAATTTTGATACCAGATTTTATGATTTTTCATTGTTTGTTTTCAGGAAGAACGTGGAAAGAACGAAACCCAACATTACATAACATCATCAAACACGCCTGAGAAGAAGAAGAGAAGAATCATAACGAAAGAAGAAGGAGTATCAACAGAGAAGAAAGGAAATGCATGCAGAAAGAGTATGAGGAGTCGCGGCTGGGAACTAGGGTTCTCTGAACCCTAATTTTCTTGTTGCCTCCCTTTTTGTTAATGGGGCCAGGTCGGGTCTGGGTTTGAGGGCCAGCCCGACCCATTTTTATTTTTATTGGTTTTGTTTATTTTATTTTGCCCCTTTAAATTGTTGTTTATATTTTATTAAAGATTAGTTTTGCCCCATTGATTTATGTCTAACCTTTTTTTCTAACATTCTCTATTTTCTCATCTGATTATACTTGATTTATGTTTATCATGGGTTAACAATTAATCATTATATTTGTATTTGTTTTATGGTTTGTAATCACGCGAGGAAATCGTCGCAATTACTCTGTTTTAATCTTGCGATTTATATTTCAATGCTGCCACCTAATGCTTATTTTTCCATTGCACTTTATTTACCGTTAATTGTTTTCACCTTTCGAAGGATTAGATCTAACCGTTTGACCACCGTGTCTATAGTCCTCACCCTTAAACTTTTCACTTTTCAAACCCTAATCACGTAGACGTCCTGTCGTGGACGAAAACGCCCTTTACCCTAGCTTTAGGTCAAAGAGTCTCCGTACTCTGATTTAGGGTTTCCCGTCGTGGAATCCCTAATTTAACCCTTTTTAATTCAACTCTTTACAACGTAGAGATTGGATTCGCTGCACTCCATGTAAGCGCTTCCTTAAGAACGCTTATTCCCCATTGAAACCTTGACCACAGTCAAGATGTTTCTAACCTCCCTTTCGAGGGGAACTACGATTACTCTGATTCCATTCCCTACCCCAGATACCTTAAGCGGATATAATATAAAATAGCAACAATGAACAAAAGGTTCATGTAGAGTACTACAGAAGTTTAGGGTGCTAATATCTTCCCTAAGCTTAACCAACCCCTTACCTAGAGCTCTCCCCGCATTGTGTTTACGATGCAAAAATAGGTTTTTCCTCTTTTGACATTTTCCTTCGGATAAATCAAAGAGTGGTTGTGAAATAAAGATGCGATTCAAACTAATTAATAGTTTGATATCCTATTTCCACCGCAACAGAAAATGGCGACTTCATTGGGGAATTCTTAATCTTTTGAGGGTTATCCCTATTTTGTTTATTTTTGACATTTGTTTCATTAACATTTTTGCTCACTTGTATGTATATATTTTGGGGTACCTTGCTTGGGGGTTACTTTGTTGTGAGATAAGTCCTACACCCGGACTTGAGTGACATCATTATAGGATGGTGAGATATTCGACGAGGCTTGCAGGGAGTGAGTCCCGACCAAGCTGACTCGAGAATCACCGCTCAGTTGAGACCCTTTCGAAAATGGTTCGGTTGAACGAGTGTAGTCATGAAAACTTTTACTATTATCGATTGGAGTCTGTGATACTGGGAACCGTAGTACCTTTACACCATCTTGGCCTTATCTAGGACGTAGTGCAGGAACTATGTGGGAGTAGTCCTACAATGGTTGCTACGCGATGCTACACTCAAAAGAGGTTCTCTTGAGAATATTATCGACCCTCGAGTCAGTCGGGAAGTTGATAATATCCAAAGGATGGACTGATGACTTTGAGCACTTCTTTAGAACCCTTGTTCTGCAGGTACAACTAACCTTAGTACATACCTTATTGGGATGGGTAGATCCTAACTCCTTGCACATACCTTTAACCTAAGGCTTTATATATGTGCATTGCATCCATAAAGCATTACATTGCACTCAGTTTCATAAAATTCAAACCTTATTTATGAATATTGCAAAATACCATGAATTACAAAAAAAAACTTTGAGATATTCTTTTAAAGGTCTTAAGTTGGATGACCTAAGGAAGTTCAGAGCTTTATTCCAAGATCAAGAAGGATTCAGAAACAAGTATGGAAGGCCGTTATCTTTGTTGAAACTTCAAGTAAACAAAGGACTTCTCTCTGCTTTGTTACAGTTCTAGGAACCGGATTATCCTTACCTTACATCCCCAGATTATCAAATCTTTCCTACCCTAGAAGAGCACTCTCACTTGGGTGATGCGCCTATTCTGGAAGAATCTCTTTTCCCTTTCTGGGAGAAAGACCCTAAAGTATGATGGGACATTAATTATCAACTGTTGTGGAGACTTTTCTGACGTACCGTTGCTTGGTTTTAATGGAGGATTTATTTTCCTCCGACCCTCAATCTACCTTTTGAAGATAGGCTCATCCTAAAAAAGGCCCAGCCAGAAGAGCAAAGCAAGGGGCAGAACATGAAGCTTCCTTAGGGTCATTAGTAGCTTTTATTTAGCTATTATACCAAGACTTTTCTAAGAATATTATTTGTAATTCATTTTCAAATTAATAAATAAAGCTTTGGTATTCTGCAATATTCGTAAACATTTGGATTCCATGAAATCTTTCATTTGCATTTTTAGCATCATATTTTTGCATTGCATGTGTCTCCCGGTCTCTCATTCTCGATTCTCTCGCCTTCCAATTTTGTCACCCTGAGTCCTCCGCATCAGTACAACACTAGAGCCCAAGCTCGAAAAAGGATGGAAGAACAGAATCAAGAGATCGACCGTGTCAGCCATGAACTCGAAGATCTTCGAGGAAGTGTGGGGAAAATTATGGAGATGCTACAAGATCTTAATGCGAAGATAGATACTCGGTCCACTGTTGTCTCTGAGAGTACCAATACTGTTGCAGATCCTCAACCAGCCGTTACTGTTGCGAATGTACCTCCTCATGGTCTTCAACCCAGTTTGGTGCATCCTACTATTGCTCAACCAGTTCAGTAAGGTGGTCCTCCAAAGTTCAAAACTCCGAGCTCTGACCACCATAAAAGAGCTACACGTCTGAGGAATCGCTCGATGGCTACTCATCAATCTTGGCAACCTCAGCAGAATTATGTTCAAGGTTACCCGGTTCAGTATGATCAACAACCCTATGTAGCTATTGTTGCACCTCCCTTCAGTCCTTAGTTTCCTACATATCAACCTGTGCAACCGGCTCCGGTCTATCAGCGTCTGGTTTATCGACAACCTCCGAGTTACCAGCCTGCATAAAATCCTGAGAACTGTCAACGAGCGCACAACGCTCCTGCTTATCAACAGCCTAAGAAGCAACACCTCATCAGAATGGTCTGAGTAAGAGACTGTACAAGCCTTGTCCTCCGATTCCGATGACTTTCACAGAGTTGTATCATTTCTTGTTGCAACGAGGTCTGATTACTACCCGAGCTTTGGGTCCACCTCCCAATCCTTTGCCTGCCAATTACAACGCCGCCGCTCATTGTTTATTTCATGAGGGTGAGCCCGACCATAATTTGGAAGGTTGTTATGCTCTCAAGTACATTGTCAGAGATTTGTTAGAAGAGAAGATTTTGTCTTTTGATGATCCTCTGCCAACGATCATAACTCCTCTCCGGATTTTCCATTTGCCAAAATCAAGCTCTACAAAGCCTGCTTCCAACATATCTAAGCATGTTACTCCTACAGTGAACCAGCCAAAGCCAGTAATTGCTCAGAAGCCTAGTCCATTTCAGGTCAGTGATCCTCAAGACGACGTGACTGTGATCAACCAAGAATCTGGGAAAGTTATTCTGAAGGAAGATTTGAACACTGATAATAAACTAATGACAGACACAGCTGGGGCAAGCAAGATGGTTCGCAGTGATCATACTCACCATGTCATTGAGGCTCCGCCAGAGGAAACCACTTCTACCATGTCGGCTTTGAATACCAAGACTTCATAAACATTTAGAAGGACTTGTCCAACGGTTTCATTTGTTTATTTATATGTATTTTTCTTTGGTTAAGCATAACTAACATGTACGAACTTGTTTATTTTGATTAATTAATGCAATGCATATGTTTGTCTTGAATAAATCCATTCGTTTCACTTATAAGAATATTTTTCATAAACTTATAATGCCAACTTTACCTGATCTCTTGCTCTGATAGAGGATTGGGAGGAGGATGATGAACCAAAAATGTCAAACCTCTTATCGTATGCTTTCGATCGAAACCTGCTGATGATGTAAGACATTGTTTCAAATCCCAAACACTGGAGATATAAGGATGATTATCCCTCTTTCACCCCTTTGAGTCTTAAAGTAGGAGTTTTCTTATTTTCCAAATTAAAACCTTTATTTTAACCCGGGGCAGGGTAATTTTCAGTTAAACCGATCGAGCGCGCAGACTCTCACAAAGGAGGAGCGAACCTTCGAGGATCTATTCTATCCCTAACCTCTTAGGAAGTTAGAAGTCAATGACCATACCTCTACTACTAAAAGAGTGGGGGCAGCCGCGAGCCTTTCAAAAGAGTCACACGACTTAGTCAACAAAAATAAAAAAAATATAGCCCGCTAAGTCAAAACCTATGAAGGAGACTTAGGCAAAACTGGGGCATCCCGCTGGACTCCAAAGTCAAATCCAAAGAACGCCGTCCAGGAAAAAGTTAGGGAATAAAATGTCAAACCAAAAAAACAAGGGATTACAATAAATGATCCCCAATAAAGAACAGAGTCGTGTGATCAAACACAAAAAGAAGATAGGTGAGTGACTGCCATGTCCAAAGCCTTGATGAGTTCTCGACTATATCAAAACCAATTGAGATATGAGTGCCCATATCCGGTTAACTGAATTAGGATTGGAGAATATCACGAAGAAGGGGTGGGTACAAATAACTTTGAGCCTTTATCCTTTGTTTCTTAAACCGTGAACCAAGCCACGATACAACCTTTAAGAGACCTAATTGAAGTAGGGTTTATTTTGAAAGCATACTCGACGAGATAATGTTTCCTGACTCCTACGAGCTATGCTCAATTTACCATTGGCATTACAAATTAAATTCATATCCTACTACAATATCTTTTTCAAAACAAAAACAAAATTTCAAGACAAATATACATGTTGCATTGATAGTTTTAGGATTAGCATTTCATGCGTGTTGGTTTTTCCTGACGTCTCAGAAACTTACATATGAATGTCAAAGATTCTGCTAAACAGGGGCAGGCGGTTCCCAATTCACTTACTGATGCAAGCCTGACAACTCAGTCGTAACACGGTTGATTCGTGCCAGTTACGTCGAGATCTGATCGATCACTCCAATAGTTTGAAAACATTGGGGCAATTGAACTCCATGTTCTCTGTAAAATCCTCTCGAGATGACTTTCTCACAAAGCAGGTACTCTGGGGCATATTGTTTTTTAAAATGGCGACTACTACACAGTCCATTGAGATCAAAATTAGCTTTGTTTCACAACGTTCTTCATGCACCGGTGGATTTTACTCCCGGAGGTCCTCATTCCCCAGTAAATCATTGTTGCAGAAGTGTATCTAAACCATCGCCTCATCACAGTCCCCAGAGAGACTTTAAGCCGACATAGTCCCCAGCGAGACTTTAAGCTGACAACACGTTGGATTAATCCGGTAATCTCCAGTAATTTTCTACACTACAGAGATCATACCAGCATCTTCCCAGTGATAGTCCCCAGCGAGACTTTAAGCTGACCATACTTTGTGATCCGTCCGATAAATCCCCAGTGATTCTTAAGACTGCAGAGATATCCCAATATCCTCCACGTGATATATGTTATAGAAGACCCATTCTTAGTGGAAGCATCAGTTCCTCAGTGGTATTGCTTACCTTCCTCAGGAATACTCCTTAGGAGATTGTCATATTCTCCCCCAAGAAGTCAAGATACTGTCCCTAGAAATGTCTGTTTGATTTCTCCCCAAGAAGTCAAGATACTGTCCCCAGAAATGTACGTTTGATTTCTCCCCAGTAAGTTTGAAGAAGTATCCTCAAGGAAGTTTTGATATCTTTTATCCCCAGGAAGCTGAGGTATTATTCCCAGGAAGTTGCTACACATTCATTCATGAAGCTTCCTAGCTCTATCTTCCCCATGAAGCGGATATTTATTTTAGCTGGTTATGGTTATGGTTCATGATAGTAATCCCTCACGTGAAGTCATGACATCGTATCCCCATATAGAGGTCATGGATCCCCAGTTGAAGTCAGGACATCATACTCTCCAGTGAAGTCGTATCATATCCCCATGTGGAAGTCATGACATTTTCTCCCCAGGGAAATTAGAACTTGGAAGCAAGATTTGGTTCTACCATCAACTCTTCTTATCCCTCAATAGATGTACTGTTGTAGAGGTCCCCGAGCATTCCCGTCGAGATGTTTATTTCATCTCATGTTTCCTCCTCTCGCCTGTTTTGTCAGCATATGCATAAGCATACTCATCGCATGGCATTTTCATACACATTAACATACACATTAGTATACACTTTGGCATGCGCATTAGCATCTACATTGTTTTGCTATCTGTGTCATCCTTTGTCGTTACCGACGAGTAACTGGGTTTGTCCGCTCTCTCCTAGTAGATCGTCAGTCCTAAGCATAAAATACCTATTTGTTCCAGTTCCCCAGAGAGCTCGAACCTCGTGGACGAAGGTTATTTCATTTATCTTTCCGCGTTAGGATAAGATAATCCCTATTTGAGTTCATTTCCTCAATGGAGTCTTGTTTGGAAGTTCTTTCTAACTCGGTCCTAGATCGAACTTCAGTCCTGTCAGTCGTCGAACATACCTGGATGCGCATTTATTTTGCACTATCTTTCAAGAAAAGACTTTACAACGTCGATACGCGACAATTCTCGCCTGGGAAATCTATCAGTACATCTTACAACAACCGGTATGCGACTGTTCTCACCAGAGAAGCCTATCATCATTATCACATTACACTTTACATTACACTCTACAATCGATCTTCTTGTACAAGAAGTTCCTTATTACACTCTGTGATCTCGATGTTACCATCATCACAACTCTTTTTACAACTTACATTACATTATTACACACAGTGATCTCGATGTTTGCCATCATCACAACCTTCTTTACATTTTACATTACGCATTACATTACAGTGATCTCGATGTTTGCTATCATCACAACCTTCTTGACAATTTACATTACGCATTACATTACAGTGATCTCGATGTTTGCTATCATCACAACCTTCTTGACAATTTACATTACCCGTTACCACCTCTACAAGCAGTTCTCACCTGAGAAGCTTATCATTGCAAATAAGCGGTATTTTTCGCCTGAGAAGCTTATCCTATCTTCGTTATGACTAGCAGCAAGTGACCATCTCCATCAAGCAACTGGTTTCCATTTTCCTTTTCATCTTGAAGTGCGGGGAGGTTTGAACTGAATCATATTCAGGGCACCAGATCTTGAAGTATGAAGAAATTTATTTTACCCTTTAGTAAAAGAAGAAACATAATCATATTCAGGGCAGCAGATCTTGGAGTATGAAGAAGTTTATTTTACCCCAAATTTGTCCTACCGTGTATATAAGTTTTTATATGTTCAATTGTTATAAAGAAAATCAAAAAATATGGTGCTTACACGACAAGATTCATGTTGGAATAGATCTTAAGATTAATATGTTGATATTTTGCAAATCATGGATAGAATTTTGTTCTCATGTGATGAAAAGTTTGTATTTGCAAGATAGCATTATGGATTTTTGAGCAAGATATCAGAAAATCAAGGATATGGGTCATTGTGAATGGAATCATTACAAGAAGGGTACAAGCTCATGAAAAGGAAAAACAACATCCATAAGAGTAACATATAGAAAACTTATTTTCACAAAGATCCCAAAAGTTAAGTTCAAACTCTATTAAATTCAAGATGGAACTGATTGGTGCAAAGTGTGGCTTACATTCAAAGAAGTGGAATTTTTGTTTATAATGTGGTGTTGTTTTACAAGGTAGGTAATTAACTGTTGTTGCACCCCAAATTTTGGCCCCTTAGATCCTCATCATCATTGTAGGATCATATTCATTTGATTAACTAACCTTAATCCAATTTAAGTTTATCTTTGTCAAGATGCAGATGAATTAGGGTTCCGTACCGTCAAAATCGAGACTTCAGTGGTCCGATCAATTAATGTTTTGGATTGATTCAACTTCAAACAAGATCAATAATACAACATTGGTTCAAGTATGAATCCAATTTGAGGTGGTCACCCGGGGTTCGAGAACAGTGCAATTTGAGACACCCGATTAGGGTTTTTGACTAGAAAAAGTCAACTGTAGTTTGACTTTTAATTCAAAGAATATTTCAATGATGGGATCAAGGTCCATTAAGCTCCTATGGCTTAGTAAAGTCCATCCAAAAAGTTTCAAGTCCTCAGGATGTCCGGATCACCAACGGGCGACTCGGTAAACACCGATCGATCGAAAAGTTGACCAAAAAGTCAACCCTCCAACAATAAGGAATTTGACTTCAAGGTGTGAATAAAAAATGTTCCTTATATCATAATACACCTCCCCATAAAAATTCATGATCATTGGATCAAGGGTTAGGAAGTAATTGTAGAAATCAGGAATTAGGGTTTCGAAAGGGGCAAAACCATAACTCCTCAACCACACATCCAATTGAAGTGGTTCTAAGCTTGTTTGAAAGGTCTTGACAAACTCTACAAAAGTCCCACAACATTCCATATTCAGAAAATGCATGGAATGGGAGTTATAGCAAAAATCATTTTTCAAAGGTAAAAGACTTTTTTTCAGAACTTTGAAGGGTTTTTCAACCTAGCTCCATCAAGAATTTGGAAATTCCAAAAACATGAAAGTTGTAGATCTACATGAGGGCTTTCTAAAAAGTACAAGAACTCCCCAAGGAGATTTATGAGCTAGGAGTTATGGTGTCTTGGAGTTGGGTCTGTCACACTAAAAATCCACTTGGCCCAACTTCTCAAAATCAGAATTTTTCATCTCTAACCACTCTCCACCCTTGGATCATGCTACCAACTGATAAAGAGTGACTTGGATGAAGAGAAAACCAGAAAAAGAGATTAGGATGAGGAGGGAAACAAGTTGTAGCCACTTGTCATTATTTTATTCATTTTTGAGGAAAAGAGAGAAACTTTTCCCTTCCACATGTGGCAGCTGCAGTCCTACCATGCTAGACCCTCTCCAATCACCTCATTCCATCTCTCACACTGTCATTGGCTTGCCTAGAGCCTTGGAATTGATTTGAATCAAGGTTGTCCCAAAGATTTGGAAGGATTTTCTTCCAAAGCTTTCCCTCCTAAAATGGTAAAGTTCAAGGTTTGCTCTAAATTCTCTTGCACTATAAATAGAGACCTTGTCTTCCTCTTCAAACACACCAGAGTAATATCACAACACCACAACTCTCAATCTCCTCTCATTCCTCAAAGAATTCCAAAATCTCAAAAACCTCCATTTTCACAAAAAACTGTCTTGAGCAAAACTCTGCTCAAGACCAGTTCCACAACTTCCAAGCCACTAATCAGCATCCACACAAATCATATATACCATATAGAAGGTGTCTATACCTTCAAACTACTCAAAAAACTCATTTCCACAAAAGTCAACTGTCACACCATGGAAGTTTGACCATAAGCCTCAAGACTTGCCAAAACTCGATCCAAGCTGTTTCTTGATGATCCAACACTCCACACACCTCCCATACACCATATCACAACTGTTTGAGGTCTCACAAACCAACTAAAAACACTACAACTTCAACTAACTTGGAGTTTGGCTTTGTTGCTTCAAGAGGAAGCAATCCCCATATCACTACAAAAGAAGGAAGCACCTCTGGTTTTCTTGGTATTTTCTTTTTTTGTTGGCTTAGAGCTCATCTGCAAGAGGTAAGTTTCCCTCAACCTAGCTCATACCAATGCCATGCCAAAATATGTTTGTCATCAAAACTGATACATAGCTGATTTTGTTTGTTTCACATGTTGGATCTCTTGCATAGTTGGTCTGAACTTATCTTGACATTTTAGACATGACCTATACCATATAGCATGTGTGTTAATGTGTTTATTTGATTGAAAATTGCTACTTGTAATGAAAATGCCCTGCTACTGCATTTTGAATCAAGATTTGGGCAGTCACATGACCATTTGTATGTAAACTGGTTTGTCAACTAGCTTTTGAGTTTGGAACTACTTGTTATCATATGTTGGGTATGTATGTATGTCTGGTTTAGCTAGTTTGTGCCCCATAGTGATTTTGAGTTTATTCATGCTTGTTTAATCACCAAATGCCAGCTCCAAGGCCAAATTCTGTTACAGTCCAAATTAAACCTAGCCAATTGCTTGAACACCATCAAATATGTATATGTGTGATGTATATATGACTACCTTGCTCAATTCTTTCTCACATTTTGATTCAACCTGCTCACTGCACTCTCACAAGCTCATTTGAGCAGTTCACATGCCAATTTACTCATTGCTTTGCTTGGCATTAAATTGATCACTTAGACTCATTTTAATACACATTTGTAACATGTATGAGTGACTGGTTTGGATTGATTTGAGTTGTAACTCAGAATTCCTGTTTTCACACTTTAACACATGTCATTTACAACACAAATACCACATTCTGAACCAAACTGTTTTGAGCTTTCTTGCTTGATCAAACATGACTTATATCACATGTATGAAGTGCCTACACACTTAAATCAACCAGTTAGTGCATAAGCTGAGAGTTGAGTTTCATCATGCATCTTTACATTGGCAATTTGCAACTGATATATCATTCCTCATTTTAGCTTATTTCCAACATCAGTGCCAGCTTGGATCACTTACATATCATATTTCTAATATATCCACATGATCAGTTTGACTTGAGAATTTCATGAGAACTTGTTTTGATATCACACTGCATTTCACCAGCTCACTTGAGCAGTATGAACACCAATTCACACACTGCCTTGCCATGCACTGAACTGATCATTTAAACTCATTTGAATACACATTTGCAACATGTATGTATGACTGATTTGGTTTGATTTGAGTTGTAACCCAAAATTGTTGTTTTCACACTTCAACATATCATTATTGCAACTCAAAATGCCACATTTTGTAACAAACTGTCTTGAACTGTATTGACGGATTAATCATGATCTATACCATGTACATGAGGTGTCTGCATATTTGGTTTAACTAGTTTGTGCACAGACTGAGATTTGAGTGTCATCATGCATCTACACATGATATTTTGCAACTGGTATGCCATTCTTCATGACAAGCTGTTTCCATTTGATTTTAGTGTTTGGATCATCCCCTTATCATATATGAATGATGTGTGAGTGATTAGAATGACATGAATCTACTTTGAACTGCACCTGATCATCATCATGCATTTTGGTCACTATTTGCAACTTGATAACCATGTACACCCCATGACCATTTCAAATACTAAGCTCATTCACATTGGTAGTCAAAGCTTGTGTATGGTTTTTCTTTGAGCTTCATCCTGTTTCAATTCATTTTTGATATCAATTTTGCAACTCTATGTGTTGAATGAGCAATTGACTTGTGAGTTTCATTTCCCTAATGTTTGTGGATGATTTTAAAGCATAGACACATTTTAAAGGATGTTTTGGAGATGTTAGCATGACTTATTCACCTTAGCTAGGTCTGCTTCCATATCTCACCATTTCACTTGCAGAAATCTGATTGTCATCTCATTCTCACATAGCAGTTAGGTTGGCATCTCATAAATCAGTTGGGTTGATATGTGAACATGTTGTGTATGATGTATGAATCATGTCTGAACTTTACCCCTGACCACAACATGACTGACTGACCCTCTTACTTCTTAATTACATTTTCATCTATTATGCTACCATGATACATACTTGTTGTTGTTTGAACACATAACTTGATTCACTTGATTTGAGTACCTCCTCATTAACATGTTTAGGATCTTTAGGCCAGGCATTAACTTGAAACATTCCCATCTGTCTTGGTATTTGCTGTATCACATTTTCTTTCCTTTCTTGCTAAAGTTTAAGAGTTGAGAGCATCATCCACATCATGTTAGAAATGATAGGTGCATGGAATTTTGTCTTCTGCCCTTAACAACTTGTCCTCCTTTTCACACCACACTTGCAATTCATAAGACAATTCTCATTATACTGATTTATGTTTAAGCCCTAGGTCGTTAACACCTCTGATATGATAAATACACCTTGTGTGCAATGCCTGTTTGTTGAATTTAAATTCAGAACTGATGTGAATTCTCAAAATGCATATCATGATATCAATTTGCTTGAGCCTTCGAATTTTGAAATACATGCATTTTCTGGGGAAAAAAACAACATCACCATCATCTTCCTCATTTGATTCTAATCAAGTTTGATAAAAATTTCATTCAATTTGGTTAAGTATCGAGTGAGTTACGAGTGAAAACGCATTTCAAACTTTCCTTTGTTTTTGCCCCAAGCTTAGCCCAGCCATACGCGCCTTGTTAAGTATTTGTATTTATGGGGTGGCTTTCATCAACGGATGTATAGCCACCCCAGTGGTAAGACCATATGTCTTAAGCGCTCCTTGTACCTGCATGACCTGGGTTCGACCCCTGAGGAGGGCAACCCTTTTATTTATTTTTGTAATTTTTCATCCAATATTTGAAAACGCATAATTCACTCATTTTTAATCATTTTAAACTCATTATTTTTGCATTGTGTTTGTCTTGATGCCTATTTTTATGTGATATTTTTTAATTCCATGATTGTTCAAATTTTCATGCCTTTTGGTTGCTTGTAAGTTGCTTTTGTATTGAGATCGTTATCTCCCGTATGCAGATGAATTTCTTTTTCACCATGACTATTTTTGTTAAGATATTTATTCATTCTCATCTCTTGTATGTTAGTAAACATGTTAGGATTTTCCCATTTTGATTGTTACCATAAAATATCCCTTTTTACCTGTGTTCACTTTAAAAGCGCGATCCGTAAATGCGACCCTTGCTTGACTATTTGCTTTGAGTATCATCCATACATTTTCACTTATGACATTCTTTTGTTGGTTGTTACCTTTATAGTTTTATCTCATTTACTTGGTTAGGTGATTTCATCTCCACGATGCCCTCCTAAATTATGAGGTTTAAACTGATTTAATTGTGTTTGATTGTTATCTATGCACATTGTTGTCACATTTACTATGCTTTGAATTTATGACTTGCCTATCTTCAAATTGTGATTTGTTTATGTAGTAATAACCTTCATCATGTTCCAATCTTTGTCAAGATGAGCCCTCAATCTTTGTTAAGATGATTTATTGGTTGTAACCTTTGGTATCACTTGAAGTATCTGCTTATTGTAATATGCATGTTTACTTGTTTTAGTATTATTTCATTTTGCTTTTAAGTACTTCTTTCCCCCAAGTGATGGAACTCTTTAGTTCTCATCCAAGTTGTCTCCCCCCCCTCTCCTTCCAAAGGAAAAGTTTCTCCCTTGACCCTTATGTAATTGGATAGCTCATTTACCCCTCCCTCTTGACTTTGTGAAGTCATCCTAACCCTAGCTTAGTTAAGTTAGAACATTATAAACCATTAGACTTTGCTTTAAGTCTAGAAAACTCACCTATACTAGGAGTGCTCTTCAATTAGAACCCTAGGATAGAGTTTGTAAACTCTATGTAAGAATCATAGTAATGATTACTTACTTCTCTCTTGAGTGTTATAACATAGATCTAGAGAGTTTTGTTAAACTCTATACAAACATTGTTATGTTTGCTCCCTTTTGAACCTTGATCATAATCAAGTATTCTTCATCCCTAGTGAGGTGAACTACGATTGCTCTGATTCTATCCTAGTTAGGATACGTAGGCAGAGGACGCGATGTCTTTGCGAGCAAACTTAGAAACTATCCTTAGGTCTTTACCTACACCCTTTTACCCAATCCCAATCCTTAGCAAACATTTACCAACTTAGCATGCAAAAAAAAAACAAAAGGTTCATGTAGAGTACTATAGATGTTTAGGATGTGAAATACCTACCCTAGGCATAACCAACCCCCGATCCCCGAATCTCTTAGCGTTGTTGTTACATCGCGAAAACGGTTTTTCTTTCTTTAGACCTTTCCTTTGGATAAATTAAAGTCCGGTTGTGAATTTAAGAATTAAAGATTCAAGTTAATCAATAGCTTGGTATCACGATTCTCACCGCAACAGAAATGTCGACTTTACTGGGGACGATTTACTTAACTTGAGGGTTTAGCCTATTTTTTTTAATTGCATGCTATATTTGTAAATATTTGCTTAACATGTATATTTGTCAATATATTTGTTTAACTATTGGGTATTGGGTAACTTGAGTGGTGAGACGGTCCTATACCCGGACTTGAGTACACTTATGATAGGATGGTGGTATATTCAAGAAGGGTTATAGGGAGTTGATTCCCGACCAAGCTAACTTGAGAAACCACCTCTCAGTGTAGGCCCTCTTGAAAGTTTAGTATTGTTGATCGAGTATTCGTGAAAACAATGCTACTTTCGACGAAGGAGCCCGTGACACTGTGGACCTTTAGAATACATTCTACCCCACTTTGGCCTTATTAGGACGTAGTGCGATGGCTATAAGGAAGTATTTCCGAAATAGTTGATACGCAATACTACACTCAGACGAGATTCTCTTGAGAATATTATCGATTACCAAGTGATTTGGGAGGTTGATAATATCCGAAAGATGGATTGATGACTCTGGGAACTTCGTAGAACCCGTTTAGCAGGTACAATCAATCCATAGTACAATCTTTGGGGATGGGTAGATCCTTGGACTCATGCTTGTCCTTAACCTTAAGTTTGTGTTGTGTGCATGTGCATTTGCTTGTGTTTGTGCATTCATACCATCATGTCATCATATCATCGTATGGTTTCATGGAACTCAGACTTTGTTATTTGTAAACATCAGAGGTCATCATGAATAGTGAAAGAAAGAAAACTTTGAAGTACACTTACAAGGGTTTTAACCTAGATGATTTGAAAAGATTGAGCACCTTAGTGACAGATCCAGAGGGATTTCAAAGCCGATATGGGAAGCTGTTGCTACTCTTGAAGATAAAGATGGATAGTGGACTTCTTTCTACTCTCCTCCAGTTTTATGACCCGCTTTACCACTGTTTCACATTCCCTGATTATCAGCTAGTGCCCACACTAGAAGAATATTCTCAGTTAATTGGATTGCCTATTCTTGAAGATTCTCCTTTTCCGATTGTAGAGAAGTACCCTAAAGAGCAGGACATTGCCAAAGCTACATGTTTGGGAGTGGTTGATATAAAAAAGAATCTGATTACAAAAGGAGGAGTCTTTGGGTTAAAAGCAGAATTCTTGGTTGAGAAAGCTCATTATTACGCAGATCATTTAAGCATGGATGCATTCGAGGCTATCCTTGCCTTACTCATCTATGGTATATTCTTGTTTCCAAGCTTTGAGAATTTTGTGGACCTCAATGCCATCAAAATTTTCTTGAAGAAGAATCCTGTGCCTACCTTGTTAGCAGACACGTACCATTCTGTTCATCTGAGGAACTTCCACAATGGAGGAATGATCACTTGTTGCGCTCCTTTATTGTACAAGTGGTTCACTTCACACTTACCTAAAGCCAACGCTTTTTGGGATCCAAAGAAAGGATGGTGGTCACAAAAGATCATGGCTCTTACCCATTCCGATATTGATTGGTATAGTCGTGATTATGATGGGACAATGATTATTGACAGTTGTGGGGAATTTGGAAATGTACCTCTCCTCAGCATAAATGGAGGGGTCAGCTACAGTCCAATACTCGCCCGCCGACAATTGGGATACCCTCTAAAGGACAAACCCAAAAGTGTTCAAGTGGAAAGCATCTTCTTCAAAGAAGGGGAAGATAGTCAAGGATTAAAAGAGAAAGTTCTAGAAGCTTGGAAGCATCTACACAAGAAAGGAAAGGAAGATCTTGGAAGACTCAACTGTGTTTCTTTGGAACCTTACCTCCAATGGGTTCGGAAAAGAGCCGTCACACTAAGGATGCCATATCCTAAGCAAGAGCCTATGGCCTTGAAGGAAGAACGTTCATTGGTCTTCATGTCTGAAGAAGAAAAGTTGAAAATTGCTTTGGTCAAAGCACAGCAAACTGAAAAAGCTTGGAAGCACAAGTATCAAATAGTCGTCAAAGAAAACGCAGAGCTCCAAAGACAACTCCAGTTGAAAGATGAAGAAATCCTCTCTCGTAAGAAGAGGAAAGCACTAGAAGAACCTTACGAACCTCAGTCTAATCCATGGAAGATAATTATGGACAGACTCATCTTTGAGAAGACTCGGATGGAAAGAAAGATCGAGAAGCTCAACCTCAGGCTGCTAGGAGAACCTTGATAGGATTCACTTAGTTGTTATTTAAAACTCTTGTAAGAGGAAACAATGTTTTGTAATCCGTTTTGTTAATGAAATGACGACTTCTGATGTTCAAAAATATCTGAGTTCCATGACAATCGTTTGCATTTGCATTTGCACTTCTTCTAACCATTCAAGGAAATTCATCTTTTTCTTTGCAGGCAACAACATGGTAAGAAGAGACATGCTTCGAGTCCCGGATCTGAGATTGGGCCGTCTAAGAATGATAACCAGACTTATCTAAAACCCTGCTGCTTTCATAGTCAAATATGGCGACCTATTGCCATTGATAAGCGCTCCGATCAACAAGCCTATGTTGCAAGCCTTGGTTGAATTCTATCATATAACTTACCACTGCTTTGTGTTTCCATACTTTCAGTTACTCCCGACCCTTGAGGAGTATAATGCTTACTTAAAGATTCCATGGACTTTTACGCTCCCTTATGGAAAACTCAAGAAAAGGGACTTAGCTAAAGCCCTGCATATCAAGCTGGAAGACTTACCACCAATGAGGGCGAAAGGAGGGTGGTATGGAATGGATGCCAGGCCTCTAATGGAGATGGCCGAGTATCACTATGAAAGCATAAACCTGGGCATTTTTGAGGCGATTCTGGCACTACTAATATATGGACTGTATCTGTTCCCAAGTAGTTACGACTTCATCAGCGAAGAAGCGATCCGCCTCTTCATCCTCAAAAATCCGGTCAACACAATACTGGCTGACACTTATGTAGTCATCCACCGTTTCGCTTTGTATGATTGTGGGAAATTCTCATGTTGTCTTGCACTGCTCGACCGATGGTTTACTTCTCATCTACCAAGGACCCATATCCTTTGGAGGCTTCCTACCAAAAGTGCATGGGTTTCTAAACTTATCACTCTCAGACACCATGATATCACATGGTATGACACCAGCATCGGTGACCAAGTCATGATTTCTAGCTACGGAGATTTCCCCAATGTGCCTCTCATTGGGATAGAAGGGGTGATCACTTATAATCCTATTCTTGCTCGGCGTCAACATGGGTATCCTACCGGGCCAGAGCCTGAACCAGAACTGTTGAGGCCTCGCTTCTGTGAGACAGGTCGCAACCAAGAACTAGAAGAAAATGCTCAATACGCTCAAAGAGATCCGCACCTCATGGGCCCAACTCCAATGGAGAATGCAAGCTGTTTAACCACCAGGGGGTACCTGCTGTGGTCAAAGGAAATTGCCTTAATCATGTTCTACACTCATGACTATGAGATAACCATGGAGCCTGAGGTCCCCGCAACTAGGGAAGAGCTAAGATACGCTTTGGTCAAGGCACAAAGAGAAAACGAAGACCTGTGGGAGATTATCCGCCAGGATCAAGTTCATGTCAGAGTCCAAGAAGGAGAAGGGTCGTCTTGTTAGATTGATCTTTGTTTCACCATTTCCCTGCTTTCCCTAAAAAAGGATTGAAATCCTGTTTGTTACATTTACTTTCATTTTCCTTGTAAGAAAAGTCTTGCTTTTTAGCAAAGGCCACTCTATTGTAATAGATTTCCATCTATCAAATGAAAAAAATGCTTTTAAAGCATGTCGTTACATGTTGGTCTAACTTTTTGTTTGTAAACAAAAATTTTGAATTTCCTTGAATGGTTTATGCATCCGCATTTGCATTTGCATGTCATCCTACATCAGTCCTGCATTTGGGGTTCCGCAGCTCATCCTTTGTTCTTGTCCAGAGAGGAGATAAGGAGTCACGCTGAGTACCCACAGATACAACACACGGTCCCAAGCTCAAAAGAAGATGGCAGATAACGACCAAAGGTTTGATCAAATGGATAATGACATTGAAGGGATCAAAGGGGACGTCAACCAGATCATGGAAGTCCTCAACGTAATCAAAGCAAAAATAGATACGCAACCTACAGTGATCTCCGAAGTTGCCACAGCAGCAACCAATGTCACAATAGCTCCTGTAACTTCAGCAGAGTTTCCCTATGGCATGTCCCGGGATTTTATGCCACCTTTCAACAACATGCAGTCTTTAGGTCTCAATCCTTTGTTCGACACAACAATCAGAAACCCTATTTTCACTCAAGCAGGTGGACCTACCACAGTATGACCAGTCTTCGCCAATCAACAACCAATCTTTGATATACCCGATGGGTCTGAAGCTGAGGACGAAAAACACGAAAAATTAAGAGTGGAGATGGACATCATGGCCAAAAGGATGAGGGCCATTGAAGGAAATCATGTCTTTGGATCTGATGCCAAGGATCTATGTCTAGTATCTGGATTGGTGTTTCCTCAGAAATTTAAAATGCCAATCTTCGATAAATATGAGGGGACCACTTGTCCTAAGGAGCACCTAATCATGTACTGTAGGCGGATGGCTCCGCATATTGAAAATGATAAACTGTTAGTACACTGTTTCCAAGATAGTCTTAAAAGGGCTTCGGCCAAGTGGTATCTTGGTTTAGATCAAGCTAAAATCCATA
The DNA here is from genome assembly GCA_963859935.3 of Lathyrus sativus. NCBI lineage: Eukaryota > Viridiplantae > Streptophyta > Magnoliopsida > Fabales > Fabaceae > Lathyrus > Lathyrus sativus. Next base: position 495,492,488 of record OZ012741.1, read on the forward strand.
GTTTCCAAGACCTTTCAGATGCTTTTATTCAACAGTACAAGTACAACATGGACCTAGCTCCCGACCGCCGTCAGCTTCTCAGCATGACGCAGAAAAATACTGAAACCTTCAAGGAGTATGCGCAAAGATGGCGCGGAACTGCAGCACAAGTAGAGCCTCCCCTTACTGAGAAGGAGTTGGCAAACTGGTTTGTGGATACAGTCCGACCAGAATTCTATAAACGTTTGATCAGCAGTGTTACAACAAATTTCTCTGATATTGTGGCAGTGGGAGTCAAGGTGGAAGCAGGTTTAAAAAGTGGAAAAGTGACCACTCCAAATGTTACCTCAAGCGCCAGCACGGCAAAGAAGCCAGTCAGCACGTTCCACAAAAAGAAAGAGGGAGAGGTGAGTGCAATCACATACGGAAAGAAAGTACAAAGCTCACGAAGCCACCACCAACAGTACCAACCATCATATGTAGCGACAGTGACCCCGGTTTTTCAACCTTCTTCACAACATGGTCCCTAACCTGGGGCGTTCAGCAATCAACACCAGTATCAGCCTGGTAGTCAGCAGCATTATCGCACCAATAATCAACAACAATACCAGCAGCCGCAGGGTCAACAACCTCAAAACAGGGCCCCGAGGGCAAATTATCAAGCAAATAGGCCAAAGGTACAGCCTATTCCAATGAGTTACACCGACCTGTTTCCCATGCTAATAGAAAGAGGGTTGGTTAAAACAAGAAAATTAGGTGCTCCACCTAATCCACTCCCATTATATTACGATGCAAATGCTCGCTACCCATTTCATGAGAACGCTCCAGGCCACGATCTCGAAGGTTGCTTCGCCCTTCAGCACCTAGTTCGTGAACTTATTGAAAAGAGAATTCTATCCTTCGAAGATAATCCGTCCAACGTTAAGAGCAACCCTCTTCCAAATCATGGTGGAGTCAACGCCATTACTGAAGAAGGGGAGGGGTCAGAAGACAAGAAAGTTACTACTGTTGGTGAGATCAAAGTGCCACTAGCAGACCTACACAAATGCCTCGCTCAGGCGTGGTCACTCAAGACATCTCACGAAGATTGCAAAGAATGTATGCTGAATCCTGAGGGTTGTGACGCTGTGAAAAAAGACATTCGGGCTATGATTGAACAGGGAATGATAGAAATTGCCCACCGGAAAAAGGAAGAAGATGTGACAGTCATCAAGCATGTGTTTAACATACCAGGAGAGGCCAACAAAGGAGCTGTGTTCAGAGATGATAACAGTAACAAAAACTACAAGAACGTTCAGCCAGTATTTCGTGATGATGCACCCCCGAAATTCGGGAGGGGACAGACTAGGTTTGAGCTGAGGGGAGGATCCAAGCCTCACCCAAGAGTCGTGACACAAAAACAAGACTATTCGTGGTGTGAAGGGATTTTCAAAGAAAAGAAACTAGTAAGTGTGGCCAACATTGCCAGTGGAAGCAAAATGACCCGCAGTGGTCGTGTCTATCAACCTCGAACATACAACGAGGCTCCTCCACCAGCAGTTTCTGTTCAAAAGACGCCTGTTCCTCAGAAGCCTGTTCCAGAGACAACCACCGCCAAAGAACCTTTAGTTAGAGGAAAAGAAAGTCTCAAGAACGATGAAGAAGAATTCTTGAGAATCATTCGACGAAGCGATTATAGGGTGGTGGACCAATTAAACCAAACAGCCTCCAAGATCTCGGTCATGGCTTTGCTGTTAAGCTCTCCAGCACACCGCCAGACATTGCTCAAAATCCTGACACAGGCCCACGTCACTAAAGATATTACAGTGGGGCAGTTTGACTCCGTTGTAGCAAATATCACTGCCTGCAACACTTTGAGCTTTGATGATAATGACCTGACAGCTGAGAAGCGTAAGCACAATCGTGCCTTGCATGTGTCAGTCAAGTGTGAAGAAGATACAATGTCCCGAGTTCTTGTTGACACGGGATTAGCACTCAACGTAATGCCTAAAAGGACTTTGGCCAAGCTGGCATATCAAGGTGCTACCATGAGACCAACCTCTCTTATAGTCAAGGCATTTGACGGATCCAGGAGAACCGTGATAGGAGAAGTTGATCTTCCTATCCTAATTGGACCACAAATCTTCGAAGTCACCTTCCAGGTGATGGACATAAATCCGGTCTACAGTTGCCTATTGGGAAGACCATGGATTCATACAGCTGGCGCTGTCACTTCCACTCTCCACCAAAAAATGAAGTTTGTTGTGAATGACCAGCTAGTCATTGTCCATGGAGAAGAAGACTTAATGGTGAGCAACTTGTCATCTTTCCGGTATATTGAGGCTGATGAAGACTCCCTCGAGACAGCCTTCCAAGCATTAGAAATAGCTCACGTTGTTCTAGTTGATGAATCAGACATAACCCAAGGGCCATCATTTACCTCTGCTCAAAGTATTAAGGCAGCGCTGAAAGCTGGAGTCCCACTGGGATGGGGAGAGGTCATCGAAGTCAATGCTCGAGCCAAGAATGATCGACAAGGGTTGGGTTACAAACCAACTCCGGAAGGCGAGCCAGAAGAAGGCACCATGAAGAAGAGGTCCTTAAAAGAGATATTCACCAGTGGCGGTGTGCAAGTCAATGCCATTATTACTGAAGATGAAGACGGTAATCTGGATCATCTAATAACTAGGGGAAGAGCATCATTGCGCAATTGGGAGGCTGTGGAAGTTCCCATCTTTTTACCTTTAAAGTAATTCACTCTGCTTGTTAGCTTTGTGTTTTTCTTTAAAAATTTCCTGGTCTTGCCCAAGGCCTGCGAATTATTTTGTATTGGGCCACTTTGCAAAATTGAAAATCATTAATGAAAAAATGTTTTTGTTAAAACTCTTGTTATTTGTTTTTTTTTGCATCATTTTCACTCTAAAAGAAAAATGGCAATCTTCTTGAAAAAAAAAACAACCCTTCATCTGCATGTTTGTGTGTGTATGCCTAATTTTTCCGAAATAAAACATGCAGAATACCTCCATCAACCATGGAATCCTATGATCCTTCGGTTCCTTCTACTAGCGGTTCATTTGTCTTTCAAGCTGAAAAAGAGAACGACGAAGAGTTAGAAGTCCCAGAAGAGTTAGAGAGAATGGCTGAATACAAAGATGTTTGTCTCCAACCCCACAAGGAGCAGACGGAAGTCATCAACTTGGGGTCAGAGGAGGACAAAAGAGAAGTCAAGATTGGGGTATCATTAAGGCCAGAAATCAAAGACAAGTTGATAACAATCCTCAGAGATTTTATTGACGTATTTGCTTGGTCCTATCAAGATATGCCAGGGTTGGATACTGACATTGTCATGCACAAGCTCCCCCTGAAGCCAAAATGTCCTCCGGTCAAACAAAAGCTTCGCAGGTCGAGACCAGACATGGCGCTTAAAATCTGAGATGAGGTCAAAAAGAAAATAGATGCCGGTTTTTTAGCAGTATCCAAGTATCCAGAATGGGTGGCAAACATTGTACCGGTCCCAAAGAAGGATGGCAAGGTCAGGATGTGCGTCGACTACAGGGATCTAAACAAAGCAAGTCCGAAGGATGATTTCCCGCTACCGCACATTGATACTTTGGTGGATAACACAGCAAGCTTTGCAGTTTTCTCGTTCATGGACGGATTTTCTGGTTATAACCAGATAAAAATGGATCCAGATGACATGGAGAAAACAACTTTCATCACACCATGGGGCACCTATTGTTATAAGGTAATGCCTTTTGGTTTGAAGAACACAGGGGCAACGTATCAGAGAGCTATGGTCACACTCTTTCATGATATGATGCACAAAGAAATCGAGGTGTACATGGACGATATGATTGCAAAATCCCAAAGTGAAGAAGACCACTTGGATCATCTACTGAAGCTATTCAGGAGACTCCGAAAGTATTAATTGAGACTAAATCCAGCAAAATGTACCTTTGGAGTTCGCTCAGGCAAGTTACTTGGTTTCATCGTTAGTCAGCGAGGAATTGAAGTAGACCCCGACAAGGTTAAAGCAATCCAGGAGATGCCTGCTCCCAAAACGGAGAAACAAGTCAGAGGCTTCCTCGGACGTTTGAATTACATTTCCAGGTTCATCTCTAATTTGACCCCTACCTGCACACCGATTTTCAAGTTGTTATGAAAAGATCAAACAGTGGTATGGAATGAAAACTGTCAGGCCGCATTCGAGAAAATCAAGCAGTATTTGCAAGAGCCTCCAGTGTTGATTCCTCCGGTACCTGGAAGGCCTTTGTTCATGTATATGACGGTGCTAGAAGATTCAATGGGCTGTGTCTTAGGCCAGACTGATGAGTCAGGGAAGAAAGAACACGCAATCTATTATCTAAGCAAGAAGTTCACTGATTGCGAGAGTCGTTACTCTCCCCTGGAAAAAGCTTGTTGTGCGTTAGCATGGGCCGCCAAACGTCTGACGCAATACATGATTTGTCACACTAAGATGCTGATTTCTAAGATGGACCCCATCAAGTACATCTTTGAAAAGCCAGCTCAAACAGGAAGACTAGCCCGATGGAATATGCTCTTATCAGAGTACGATATCCAACATGTTGCTCAAAAATCTATCAAAGGAAGTGTCTTGTCAAAACACCTCGCAAAGCATCCTATGGAGAATTATCAACCACTCAAGTTCGATTTTCCTGATGAAGATGTGATATACATTCAGCGCACGAAACCAGAGCCTGGTCCAGAAGAAGGTCCCGAGCCGGGATCCCATTAGGAGATGATGTTCGATGGAGCGTCAAACAAAAATGGACATGGCATCGGAGCTGTTCTGAAAAATCCAACTAGAGGGTACACTGCGGTCACAGCCCGACTTTGTTTCTCATGTACAAACAACATAGCAGAGTATGAAGCCTGCATCCTAGGGTTGGAAGCTGCCATTGATCTCCGCATCAAAATCTTGGAGGTAATTGGTGATTCTGCTTTGGTGATATACCAACTTAAAGAAGAATGGGAAACCAGGGATGAAAAGTTGATCCCTTATAAGACCCACATCTTAGAGATGGCTGAATATTTCGATGAAATTACCTTCAAGCACGTACCAAGGGCAGAAAATCACATTGCTGATACGTTAGCCATGATGGCATCAATGTGGAAAGTCCAGTTTGTCAATGAGGCACCTCTGATCCGCATCGAAAGAAGGACAGTACCCGCATACGTCATGGCAATAGACGAAGAATCTGAGGAGAAGTCATGGTTTCATGATATCAAGAATTTCTTTCAAAACCAAGAGTATCCCGCTAACGCGTCCACGATTGACAAAAGATCAATACGAAGGTTGTCATCTAAATTCTTCATCAGCAACGACGTCTTGTACAAGAGAAATCATGACATGGTCTTACTCCGATGCATCGATAAAAACGAGGCGAATCTCATAATGACCGAAGTACACGAAGGAACCTTCGGCACCCATGCAAATGGCCACGCCATGGCTAAGAAAATCTTAAGAGCGGGTTACTTCTGGTTAACTTTGGAGACGGACTGCATACTCTTCGCTCGAAAGTGTCATAAATGTCAAGTTTATGCTGATAAAGTGCATGTCCCTCCGCATCCTCTCAATGTGATGACATCACCTTGGCCTTTTGCAATGTGGGGCATAGATATGATCGGAGTAATAGAGCCAAAAGCTTCAAACGGCCATCGCTTCATCCTTGTCGCAATCGACTATTTCACCAAATGGGTGGAAGCAACGTCATATGCAAACGTGACGAAGCAAGTGGTTGCACGCTTCATTAAAAAGGAGATCGTCTGCCGATATGGTATCCCTAACCAGATCATCACTGACAACGGGTCGAATCTGAACAACAAAACAATGAAGGAACTTTGTGACGATTTTAAGATCAAACACCACAACTTGTCCCTTTACAGACCTAAGATGAATGATGCAGTTGAAGCTGCAAACAAAAACATCAAAAAGATAATACAAAAAATGGTCGTAACTTACAAAGATTGGCATGAGATGTTACCATTTGCTTTGCATGGATACCGAACGTCAGTGCGAACTTCGACAGGGGCAACTCCCTTTTCCTTAGTGTATGGGATGGACGTTGTGCTACCCATTGAAGTCAAAATACCTTCCTTGAAGATATTGACGGAAGCAAAGCTGGATGAAGACGAGTGGATAAAAGAAAGATTCGATTCGTTGAATCTCATTGACGAGAAAAGAATGACAGCCATGTGCCACATTCAAATCTATCAGCAGAGGATGGCCCGAGCGTTCAACAAGAAGGTTCGTCCCAAAGAGTATAGGGAAGGAGAGCTTGTGCTTAGAAAAATCCTACCAACGCAAAAAGATATGTGTGGCAAGTGGATGCCCAACTATGACGACCCTTTCGTTGTGAAGACTGTTTTCTCCGGAGGATCTCTGATTCTCGAAACTATGGATGGCGAACCACTCAAGTATCCCATCAACTCAGACGCAGTAAGAAAATACTACGCCTGAAACGAAATACATAGAAGGAGGATTCCAGTGCCTCGACAAGATGAAAGCCCAATGTTTGAAAGCTGACAGACACTGGGGCAGAGTCCTGCGCAGAATATTAGAAGAAAGGCCAACGCCTGTTGTTCTCGTCAGAAGTAGCAAAGCAAGTGAACTGGTAGTTGGAAGGACCGGATTATCATAGGGTTCTGTAACCTTTTCTGTTGCCATTTTTTTCAAACTTATAAAATTCCCAAGGCTTTGCCTTTTGTAGAGCTCTTGTCTATTAATAAAATCAGATTTTTGGCCAAATCATTGTTATGATCCGCTATTTTTGTTATGCAATTTCACTTATTTGTTAATAAGAATTTTCATGAAAGCAAAGTGTTTTGAAAAACTTAAGTCTTGTTTTAAAAAGAAAACACGATTTGACAAAATGATTGAAAAAAATTCTAGAGGTAATATGATGATATTACACAGTTCTCGAAGTTGTGGAAATCGCTGTTACCTTTGATCGAGATAGATGTGTCCGACAGCAATGCTAGCTCTTAAGCTAAGACTTCTTCTCTGCAGAATTACGAAAATATTACTGAGAAAAGATCGTTATCTACACCAAAGAAGGAAGTTTCTCCTGACTTGAGGCATTTTGAAACTCAGCGTGACGAGTTCTCTCTTTATTTGGTTTTCCTTTGTTCCTACGGGTCGTTCTGCGTCTTGCATACAGCATCATGCCAGCATACGCATTTGTTTGCATTCCTGCCGTCGAGATCCTTTGGTCGTTACCTTTATCTTTGTTTTGTTGTTACAAGTTCGCTTCAAAGTTGACATCCTAGGATTTCCTTATCTTCTTTGGGAAGCTAGTGGTGACTAGCAATGTCTAATTTACACAAACAGGGGGTTATTACCAATTTTCACCTTCGATTTGGTCGTCACCAACAAACTTTGAAAGACTAGTGGTCACTAGCACATGTTCAGAACTAATTACGTTCGGTACAGTAATTCGGTCGTCACCAACTATTTTTTTTCCAACCCAGTTGTTACTGATTCTGTTATGAAGCAAACCAATTGTTATTGGAGTCCCTCTGATTCGGTTTACACCAATTTGGCTAAAAATCTAGTGGTTACTAGTATTGCCATCTAAAAAACCAATGATCATTAACATTGGAGTTGGTCGTCACCAAAATTCCCTAAAAGTCCAATGATTATTGGCATCACCTTCAAATCCAATTGTCATCGGTACCCCTTGATTCAGTTATTACCAATCTCTATAAGTCTAGTGGTCACTAGCCTTGTTTGGAAAATCTAGTGGTTACTAGTACTATCTAGAACCAATTGTTATTGGTATACCTAGTTCGGTCGTCACCAACTGAACTAAGTCCAATAGTGATTGGCATCGCTTAAAGCAGATCGTCATCCTCTGGTCGTTACCAAACTTTAAAAAAAAAAAAAAAAGAAGAGGAACCAATGGTCATTAGTCTCCCTGGACTCGGTCGTCACCAGAATCCCCAATTAAGTCTAGTGGTTACTAGCATTGTCCAGAACCAATTGTTATTGGTATATCCTGATTTGGTCATCACCAGTCTCCTCTAAGACCAGTGGTTACTAGCATTGCTTGAAAACTAATCGTTATTAGTACCGAAAGTTGATTGTTACCAACTTCCCTAGCCAGGGTCCTGTTGTTTTGACAACATTGCTTGGAATTCCCCAATTGTAATTGGAACTTCGATTTGGTCATCACCATATCCCCAGGAAGTCTAGTGATATTTAACACTTCTTGGAAACCGTTATTGTTTTGGTCGTCACCATATCCCTAGTAAGTCTAGTGGAAACTAGCACTGTTTGAAGCTATTTGTTATTCTGGTCGTCACCAGTCTCCCCAGTTGAAACTTTTGTTTTTTTTCAGTCGAGTCTCAGAGAACTGGTGGATACTAGTCTCCCCTACACGTCTGGTATTTGTTTCTAACCTTTTTCTGAAGATCCCGTTTGAACTCTTCGTTTATAGGAAATTTTCTCATCTGGTTATCCACAGTGAGAGTCGTGTCTTTGTTCCATCTTTTCCCCGGTGAAGCTTTGCTTCCCTGGTGATTTTGTTCTCCAGCAAAGTTTGCCTCAGTGGGTTTCTTCCCCAGTGTGGTTTGCATTTCTTTTCTTTCGTTTCCCCAGTGAAGAATTGTCATCTTCCCCGGTGGGCTTCCTCATCTGGTTATCCCCAGTGAGGTTCGTATCTCCTTTCCCTAATGAAGATGTGTCATCCCTGGTGGAATCCAGGTCCCCTGTGTGAAAGATTCCTTTGAACAGCATCGTTAGTCATGTTTGAACTATCTTGCTCACTTTGCCTTGAATCTTTCCCCAGTGTGTTGGGTCCCCGTGAGTGGTTACTTGTCGTTTTGCCGTTCTTTTATTTATGCTCGTGTGTCTGCATTTGTCTAGCACTCAAGCATCATAAAGCATCATTTATACTCATTTACATTTCAGCATCTATCCTTTGCATACCATCGGATCCAAGGGACAAAATTTCTGGCTTGTTATATTTAAATAACTTTCACTAAGATTCTATGAGGATTGTCATCTCTCATTGCCATCTAGTGAAGATATTTAAATAGGGGCAACTGTTGCACCCCAAATTTTGGCCCCTTATATCCTCATCATCATTGTAGGATCATATTCATTTGATTAACTAACCTTAATCCAGTTCAAGTTTATCTTTGTCAAGATGCAGATGAATTAGGGTTCCGTACCGTCAAAATCGAGACTTCAGTGGTCCGATCAATCAATGTTTTGGATTGATTCAACTTCAAACAATATCAAGAATACAACATTGGGTCAAGTATGAATCCAATTTGAGGTGGTCACCCGGGGTTCGAGAACAGTGCAATTTGAGACACCCGATTAGGGTTTTTGACTAGAAAAAGTCAACTGTAGTTTGACTTTTGATTCAAAGAATATTTCAATGATGGGATCAAGGTCCATTAAGCTCCTACGGCTTAGTAAAGTCCATCCAAAAAGTTTCAAGTCCTCAGGATGTCCGGATCACCAACGGGCGACTCGGTAGACACCGATCGATCGAAAAGTTGACCAAAACGCCAACCCTCCAACAATAAGGAATTTGACTTCAAGGTGTGAAAGAAAAATGTTCCTTATATCATAATACACCTCCCCATAAAAATTCATGATCATTGGATCAAGGGTTAGAAAGTAATTGCAGAAATCGGGAATTAGGGTTTCGAAAGGGGCAAAACCATAACTCCTCAACCACACATCCAATTGAAGTGGTTCTAAGCTTGTTTGAAAGGTCTTGACAAACTCTACAAAAGTCCCACAGCAGTCCATATTCAGAAAATGCATGGAATGGGAGTTATAGCAAAAATCATTTTTCAAAGGTAAAAGACTTAGTGAAAATTGACAAATTCTGGCCATACAAACCACTTTTTTTCAGAACTTTGAAGGGTTTTTCAACCTAGCTCCATCAAGAATTTGGAAATTCCAAAAACATGAAAGTTGTAGAGCTACATGAGGGCTTTCTAAAAAGTATAAGAACTCCCCAAGGAGATTTATGAGCTAGGAGTTATGGTGCCTTGAAGTTGGGTCTGTCACACTAAAAATCCACTTGGCCCAACTTCTCAAAATCAGAATTTTTCATCTCTAACCACTCTCCACCCTTGGATCATGATACCAACTGATAAAGAGTGACTTGGATGAAGAGAAAACTAGAAAAAGAGATTAGTATGAGGAGGGAAACAAGTTGTAGCCACTTGTCATTATTTTATTCATTTTTGAGGAAGAGAGAGAAACTTTTCCCTTCCACATGTGGCAGCTGCAGTCCTACCATGCTAGACCCTCTCCAATCACCTCATTCCATCTCTCACACTGTCATTGGCTTTCCTAGAGCCTTGGAATTGATTTGAATCAAGGTTGTCCTAAAGATTTGGAAGGATTTTCTTCCAAAGCTTTCCCTCCCAAAATGGTAAAGTTCAAGGTTTGCTCTTAATCCTCTTGCACTATAAATAGAGACCTTGTCTTCCTCTTCAAACATACCAGAGCAATATCACAACACCACAACTCTCAATCTCCTCTCATTCCTCAAAGAATTCCAAAATCTCAAAAACCTCCATTTTCACAAAAAACTGTCTTGAGCAAAACTCTGCTCAAGACCAGTTCCACAACTTCCAAGCCACTAATCAGTATCCACACAAATCATATATACCATATAGAAGGTGTCCATACCTTCAAACCACTCAAAAAACTCATTTCTACAAAAGTCAACTGTCACACCATGAAAGTTTGACCATAAGCCTCAAGACTTGCCAAAACTCGATCCAAGCTGTTTCTTGATGATCCAACACTCCACACACCTCCCATACACCATATCACAACTGTTTGAGGTATCACAAACCAACTGAAAACACTACAACTTCAACTGACTTGGAGTTTGGCTTTGTTGCTTCAAGAGGAAGCAATCCCCATATCTTTACAAAAGAAGGAAACACCTCTGGTTTTCTTGGTATTTTCTTTTTTTGCTGGCTTAGAGCTCATCTACAAGAGGTAAGTTTTCCTCAACCTAGCTCATACTAATTCCATGCCAAAATATGTTTGTCATCAAAACTGATACATAGCTGATTTTGTTTGTTTCACATGTTGGATCTCTTGCATAGTTGGTCTGAACTTATCTTGACATTTTAGACATGACCTATACCATATAGCATGTGTGTTCATGTGTTTGTTTGATTGAAAATTGCTACTTGTAATGAAAATGCCCTGCTACTGCATTTTGAATCAAGATTTGGGCAATCACATGACCATTTGTATGTAAACTGGTTTGTCAACTACCTTTTGAGTTTGGAACTACTTGGTTATCATATGCTGGGTATGTATGTATGTCTGGTTTAGCTAATTTGTGCCCCATAGTGATTTTGAGTTTATTCATGCTTGTTTAATCACCAAATGCCAGCTCCAAGGCCAAATTCTGTTACAGTCCAAATTAAACCTAGCCAATTGCTTGAACACCATCAAATATGTATATGTGTGATGTATATATGACTACCTTGCTCAATTCTTGCTCACATTTTGATTCAACCTGCTCACTGCACTCTCACAAGCTCATTTGAGCAGTTCACATGCCAATTTACTCATTGCTTTTCTTGGCATTAAATTGATCACTTAGACTCATTTTAATACACATTTGTAACATGTATGAGTGACTGGTTTGGATTGATTTGAGTTGTAACTCAGAATTCCTGTTTTCACACTTTAACACATGTCATTTGCAACACAAATACCACATTCTGAACCAAACTGTTTTGAGCTTTCTTGCTTGATCAAACATGACTTATATCACATGTATGAAGTGCCTACACACTTAAATCAACCAGTTAGTGCATAAGCTGAGAGTTGAGTTTCATCATGCATCTTTACATTGGCAATTTGCAACTGATATATCATTCCTCATGTTAGCTTATTTCCAACATCAGTGCCTGCTTGGATCACTTACATATCATATTTCTAATATATCCACATGATCAGTTTGACTTGAGAATTTCATGAGAACCTGTTTTGATATCACACTACATTTCACCAGCTCACTTGAGCAGTATGAACACCAATTCACACACTGCCTTGCCATGCACTGAACTGATCATTTAAACTCATTTGAATACACATTTGCAACATGTATGTATGACTGATTTGGTTTGATTTGAGTTGTAACCCAAAATTGCTGTTTTCACACTTCAACATAACACTATTGCAACTCAAAATGCCACATTTTGTAACAAACTGTCTTGAACTGTATTGACTGATTAATCATGATCTATACCATGTACATGAGGTGTCTGCATATTTGGTTTAACTAGTTTGTGCACAGACTGAGATTTGAGTGTCATCATGCATCTACACATGATATTTTGCAACTGGTATGACATTCTTCATGACAAGCTGTTTCCATTTGATTTTAGTGTTTGGATCATCCCCTTATCATATATGAATGATGTGTGAGTGATTAGAATGACATGGATCTACTTTGAACTGCACCTGATCATCATCATGCATTTTGGTCACTATTTACAACTTGATAACCATGTACACCCCATGACCATTTCAAATACTAAGCTCATTCACATTGGTAGTCAAAGCTTGTGTATGGTTTTTCTTTGAGCTTCATCCTGTTTCAATTCATTTTTTATATCAATTTTGTAACTCTATGTGTTGAATGAGCAAATGACTTGTGAGTTTCATTTCCCTAATGTTTGTGGATGATTTTAAAGCATAGACACATTTTAAAGGATGTTTTGGAGATGTTAGCATGACTTATTCACCCTAGTTAGGTCTGCTTCCAAATCTCACCATTTCACTTGCAGAAATCTGATTGTCATCTCATTCTCACATAGCAGTTAGGTTGGCATCTCATAAATCAGTTGGGTTGATATGTGAACATGTTGTGTATGATGTATGAATCATGTTTGAACTTTACCCCTGACCACAACATGACTGACTGACCCTCTTACTTAATTACATTTTCATCTATTATGCTACCATGATACATACTTGTTGTTCTTTGAACACTTAACTTGATTCACTTGATTTGAGTACCTCCTCATTAACATGTTTAGGATCTTTAGGCCAGGCATTAACTTGAAACATTCCCATCTGTCTTGGTATTTGCTGCATCACATTTTCTTTCCTTTCTTGCTAAAGTTTAAGAGTTGAGAGCATCATCCACATCATGTTAGAAATGATAGGTGCATGGAATTTTGTCTTCTGCCCTTAACAGCTTGTCCTCCTTTTCACACCACACTTGCAATTCATAAGACAATTCTCATTATACTGATTTATGTTTAAGCCCTAGGTCATTAACACCTCTGATATGATAAATACACCTTGTGTGCAATGCCTGTTTGTTGAATTTAAATTCAGAACTGATGTGAATTCTCAAAATGCATATCATGATATCAATTTGCTTGAGCCTTCGAATTTTGAAATACATGCATTTTCTGGAAAAAAAACAACATCACCATCATCTTCCTCATTTGATTCTAGTCAAGTTTGATAAAAATTTCATTCAATTTGGTTAAGTATCGAGTGAGTTACGAGTGAAAACGCATTTCAAACTTTCCTTTGTTTTTGCCCCAAGCTTAGCCCAGCCATACGCGCCTTGTTAAGTATTTGTATTTATGGGGTGGCTTTCATCAACGGATGTATAGCCACCCCAGTGGTAAGACCATATGCCTTAAGCGCTCCTTTTACCTGCATGACCTGGGTTCGACCCCTGAGGAGGGCAACCCTTTTATTTATTTTTGTAATTTTTCATCCAATCTTTGAAAACGCATAATTCACTCATTTTTAATCATTTTAAACTCATTCTTTTTGCATTGTGTTTGTCTTGATGCCTACTTTTATGTGATATTTTTTAATTCCATGATTTTTCAAATTTTCCTGCCTTTTGGTTGCTTGTAAGTTGCTTTTGTATTGAGATCGTTATCTCCCGTATGCAGATGAATTTCTTTTTCACCATGACTATTTTTGTTAAGATATTTATTCATTCTCATCTCTTGTATGTTATTAAACATGTTAGTATTTTCCCATTTTGATTGTTACCATAAAATATCCCTTTTTACCTTTGTTCACTTTAAAAGCGCGATCCGTAAATGCGACCCTTGCTTGACTATTTGCTTTGAGTATCATCCATACATTTTCACTTATGACATTCTTTTGTTGGTTGTTACATTTATAGTTTTATCGCATTTACTTGGTTAGGTGATTTCATCTCCACGATGCCCTCCTAAATTATGAGGTTTAAACTGACTTAATTGTGTATGATTGTTATCTATGCACATTGTTGTCACATTTACTATGCTTTGAATTTATGACTTGCCTATCTTCAAATTGTGATTTGTTTATGTAGTAATAACCTTCATCATGTTCCAATCTTTGTCAAGATGAGCCCTCAATCTTTTTTAAGATGATTTATTGGTTGTAACCTTTGGTATCACTTGAAGTATCTGCTTATTGTAATATGCATGTTTACTTGTTTTAGTATTATTTCATTTTGCTTTTAAGTACTTCTTTCCCCCAAGTGATGGAACTCTTTAGTTCTCATCCAAGTTGTATCCCCCCTCTCTCCTTCCAAAGGAAAAGTTTCTCCCTTGACCCTTATGTCATTGGATAGCTCATTTATCCCTCCCTCTTGACTTTGTGAAGTCATCCTAACCCTAGCTTAGTTAAGTTAGAACATTATAAACCATTAGACTTTGCTTTAAGTCTAGAAAACTCACCTATACTAGGAGTGCTCTTCAATTAGAACCCTAGGATAGAGTTTGTAAACTCTATGTAAGAATCATAGTAATGATTACTTACTTCCCTCTTGAGTGTTATAACATAGATCTAGAGAGTTTTGTTAAACTCTATACAAACATTGTTATGTTTGCTCCCTTTTGAACCTTGATCATAATCAAGTATTCTTCATCCCTAGTGAGGTGAACTACGATTGCTCTGATTCTATCCTAGTTAGGATACGTAGGCAGAGGACGCGATGTCTTTGCGAGCAAACTTAGAAACTATCCTTAGGTCTTTACCTACACCCTTTTACCCAATCCCAATCCCAATCCTTAGCAAACATTTACCAACTTAGCATGCAAAAAAAAAAACAAAAGGTTCCTGTAGAGTACTATAGATGTTTAGGATGTGAAATACCTACCCTAGGCATAACCAACCCCCGATCCCCGAATCTCTTAGCGTTGTTGTTACATCGCGAAAAGGATTTTTCTTTCTTTAGACCTTTCCTTTGGATAAATTAAAGTCCAGTTGTGAATTTAAGAATTAAAGATTCAAGTTAATCAATAGCTTGGTATCACGATTCTCACCGCAACAACTGTCAAGCCATACTTTATGGTCACCTTCAAGCAATATGAAGTCATGATTTTCTAGTATACTAGCAGCAGGACCAAGCATTTAGTTGATTCAATGGTCCTCATAAACCTTTGCTCACCACACGTTGACAACATGGATTCCAAAGAATGATAAATTCCATAAACGACAATAATTAACATGACAGTAGTAGTTGTTATTTTGAGATCAAGATTCCAAGGAACTTTCTTACAAGCAAGATAGAATAATAAGCATGGCCTAGAATCCAACAAAAGATACAAAAAGAAGGTTCATCATTTGTTCTCTAATGTATCCTAAAACAAATGGAGGTTTATGTCATTTAATACAACATTGTTGTTTCTCGTGATATTTCCCTCTCCATTTACATTTTACCGAAGAAGTGCAAGCTCTAATGACAATGGAATCTTCAACGTTGCGGATAATCCTGTTGGTTGGGATGTGGTTTTGCTGAATTTGTCAAGTTTGAAACCCTGCAGTGCAACATTACGGCAATTGGTGATTCGAGAAACTTGCAATCCATCCATGACCAAGTTGAAAACAATACTCCAAGCGCAATTTCATCAGAACCTCACACCAGATGACCCTGATGCGGTGCACAGTCTATGATTTTCTTGCATCAACCTACACCTGCAGCCGTGTACCTACAACAATAGAAAAAAGCAGAAAAAGCAATTCAAAAATAGCTTTGTATTTTTTGCTCCCATTCTACTAACCGTACATCCCACAATAACAACCAATTTTCAACAGCTACAAGAAATGCCAAGTTTTTTTTTACATGAGCCATATTACAAGAAGCAACCTCATGACGAGATACACTCCAAGGCATGGTAGCACATTCACAAATCTCCCTCAGCTTTTTCATAACAACACCTGCAAAAATACACACAAAAAAAAAATCATATCATGAATACATATCATAAATACATACATTTTAACATATCATGAATGCATCAACCTGTTCGTGGTGATTTCAAAAAAAAATCATATCATGAATACATATCATGAATACAAATCATATCATATTACACCTGCTGTGCCTTGGTGCAAACCTGCTACAACCAGCCGAAAACCCTTCAACAAGCCATAGCCTGCAGCCTGCATAAGCCACACCAAACAACATTTGTAAAACAGAGCTCATACCCTGCTACACAAGGACAAACCTTACAACCAGCACCACAAAGACCTGCCATGAAATAGACATCCTGCACTTGAAAATGACACAACAAAGAGGAGAGGAATAAAGTTTAACCTTGAGAAACCAATCCAAAAGAGGAGAAAGGGAGTTGAACAAGAACCTTCATTTTTTCGACCCTAGCCAATACAACCTCTGTTGTTTTCCACCACTTTTCCTCATGTGAAAACTGCTACTTTTATTCAGCAAAACCACCTCTGTTTATCTTCTTAAAAATCACAACAGAGCATAACCCAACCTTCAACACTTAACTACCCAGATATCTTTTCAACCAAAACGGTGATAACATTTTCACAAGCAAAAAAAATAGACACAAAAGAGACCAGAAGAAGTTGTTTCAGATCTAACATCTCACACAAACAACATTCAACACCATGGAACAACATTTTTTTTAGTCTCACCAAATCCTGCAAAATTCTAAACAAAAAGTCCACATCAATTTCAACAAAGCTCAACTAAGAGGAAGTTCGTGCAAGCCTTACCTGTGAGTTCGAAATCACCACGAACAACAGACTCAAACATCCCTCAATAACTCAGAACAACCTTTCAAGCCTTATCCCTAATCTTCATTTTCCAACAACCATAACCATAGCTTTCACCTATAGTATAAAATGGATATGGTAACAAAACTTTCCTCAATAAAAAACTACCCTTTTCTCCAACCTCTTTCAACTGCCTCAACCTAGAACCAAACAAGTTTCTAACAAAATCTCGAGCTTTCCCTCATTCACCACACATAACTGATGAGAAACCCACAAAACCTGTCACAAAAAAAAACATCAGCTCAAACTCCATGTTAATCACTAGAGATCAAACATCAAAACATCTCTCACATATATTACCGTAATAGCCGCGAAATCACGATCTTAACAGTCATCCTTCATGTTTTGTTATCACCATCTTACCGACATCATACCAACAACACCAGCACGGCTAACTCCACAGCAAAGACGAGATCCCACTGTTCTGTTGTATCTGCAAGACGAGATCCCACTGTATTTGGTCTGTGCGACATGATTCAATTGGAGAACGATCCTCAATATTGTTTCTCTATCTTGTCCTTAGCACGGAAATCAATATGCGACCTCTTATAGGTTGGCTTCCCTTATAAGTCAAGCTAACACGGTTTAGCGTTACATTGTCCCGATTCGGTTCAAAATACCATCAAACCATCTTGTAAATAAAATTATCTTTGTATTGAATTAAAAGAGGGGATTAAGTGTAGACTTTTTTCCTCTCCGGGTGTCGAGATGCTTACTGTAGTGTGGGTGGTTTAGACACTCGTCTTTCAATATGAAGACATTTTTCTCTTTTCAACCTTCTCTTCTAAAACCTCGGCCTCGCGCCGAGTGCATTTTCAAAAGCCCTTCCGATAATAAATCGTTTTCTCTTTGTATTGAACTAAAGAGAGAGGATTGAGTGTAGACTTCTTCCTCTCCGAGTATTGGGATATTCACTGTAGTGTGGGTGGTTTCGATACTCGTCTTTCAATACAAAGACGCAACTTTATCCATCACTTATCTTCTTCCACCACCTTTCCTTTCACAACTCCTTTCCGAAACCTTTCCCACCTAAAACCTCGGTCCCATACCGAGTGCTTTTTCAATCTCTTTTCCTAAGAAAACTTAAATGGCCGTGGAGTGGTTAGGCGTAGGCCTTCTCCTATCCCGAGTGCTGACGTTTACCGTAGGGTTCTCTGTCGCAAAGTACTTACCATTCAAAACCAAAAGCATCTTTAATAAGAGAACGAAGTTCTCTTTGCATTGAATTAAAGAGAGGATTAAGGGTAGTCTTCTTCCTCTCCGAGTGTTGGGATGCTCACTGTAGTGGGGGTGGTCTCGATACTCGTCTTTCAATACAAAGACGTTACGTTCGCCACACATTTTCATAACAAAAACTTTGAGATGAAGAATTGGGTACTACCCACAAGGGGTTACTATCCGAGGACCTATCTCGCCCCTAAAAACAATCTCACAAATCAAATGTGACATCTTGCCTCGCATGGTGAAAACCAGTATTTTCAAAAAGGATATGTTACGCCCGTTCTACCGCAAACAGGTAACGCATAATTCTCCTCACATGCGAGCGGCAAAACACCTAAACTGCTAGAATACGCATGATAACATCATCCATAAAAAACATTAACAAATCGTAGGCCGAACTACGGTTGCTCTGATTCTTTACTTGTTTTAAGTAAAGATACGTAGGCACAAGGGCCACAATCCTTGCCGAGCACATTCCTCCTCTATATATGTAGTTCCCTGAACTACGTCGACTCTGACTTTCTCACATCTATTGAGAATACGTAGGCATAGGACTGTGAAGTCCTACCGAGTCTGTTCTTTCTCTTTTCTTCCCCGTTATCCCTCATTTCTTTGTTTCTAAACCCTCTTTCTTTACCCTTTGGAAAACACTTCTATAGCATAATATTTAAGCAAATAATTTCACACGTCGACAAACAAATGGTTCCCATCGAGTACGATGGATGCGAGGGGTGCTAATACCTTCCCTTCGCATAACCAGCTTCTGAACCCGTTCTTGGTTGCGAGACCATCTTATCCATTTCTTTCTTAAGGTTTTCTCGATATTTTCCTTTCCCCTTATGGGATAAATAAAGTTCGGTGGCGACTCTCCTGTCTATCTTTTTCACCTCCTCATCGTTGCGCGATGCATTTTTTCGAGTAGTGACAGCTGGCGACTCTGCTGGGGAACCCCTAGCGAGCCAGACCTAGTTTGTTTGTCGCATATGCGATTTATTTGCTTTTGTTATTTGTTTGTGTTGCGTTCTTGCCAACCTATTGGGTTTATTTGGGATTGGTTTGTGAGAATAAAGCTTCCTACCCGAGCTTTCGAGTATACACTAAGATTAGGAGGTGGTTTCTTTCTGATTTGCGAGACTTAGGACTCGTTGAGTTGGATCGAATCCCACCGCTCAGATGAGACCCCGTTGGGGTGATTATGTCTTACGTGTAGTCGTAATGACGTTTTTATTTCCAGTGGGAGTCCGTGACTCTGAGGTCCTTTGTAGAACCTTATTCCAAAGGTTGCTAAGACATAACTTCGTGTTCATCCTTTGAAAGGATTACCGTCTTACGAGCAGTCGTTATGATGGAAAACTTTTGAGGGTTAGTGCATGGGACTTTGTTTAAAAGCCTTTGGGACACCCTCTTATAAACCAATAGATTGCCCACCCAAGGTGAGAGATACCTTTTGTTATTATCTTGCAGGATCTATGACCTTGATCCTTGATGTAGATCTGTTCTCGTGTGCACTCATTGCATTGCATTTGCATAAGCATCTCTGCATCATTTTGCATTCTCTTTCCTAACCAGATACCGAGGGCTTACCCATCCTTTGTTCATAACCCGCAGTTGATTTCCCGACACTCCCATTGAACTTGTAAGAACTGTGAAGCATTTGAAGCAAGAGGAACATAGACACCTTGAAAGGCCAAGTAAGACAATGCAAGCTGAGGTAGCTATGGAGCAGAAGCGGTCTATGGAGCAGATCCAAGCAGAATTGAAGGAAGTCTGAAGCCAGATGGGACAATTCGTGATGGATATGCAAGCTTTGCGTCAAGATCAGAAAATGCTCAAGGAAGAAGTCCATCAGCTGAAAACTCAGATGGTCCAGATTATGGAAGTCTTGGAAAATGTGCTAAGAAAGGACGAAAATCTTAGGCCTGAAGTCGCAGCAGGGATGATCGTTCAACCCGTACCTCTGGAATATCTCCTAGAGCGCGATCTGTCTTGTAGATCTTTTGCACAACCTGAGGTTCCAAAATTTTCCCATCAACGGCTACCTCCTGTTTCCCAGGACAATCCTGAGTTTAAGAGGTGTGCGTAAAGGACGAAGCGCCCTGAAAGAATTTTCGACCGGATCCCTATGACTTACACTCAGTTGTTGCAACTCTTGCTTCAATTTCGATTAGTTAAACTTCGGACTCTGGCTCCCTTTGTTGGTAAGCCACCACAAGGCTATGATGCAAATGCCCATTGCGATTTCCATTCTGGGGCACCGGGCCATAATGTGGAAGAATGCAAAGCTTTTAAATACAAAGTTCAAGATTTAATCGATTCAAAAGCATTCGAGTTCACGCCAAGCGGTATGAGAGTGTCAGGTGGGCTTATTCTAGTTGCTGTAAAAGAAGTGGATATCCCGGCTTTCTCCCCTGAAGCTGCATCAGGTCAGGAGTGTATCTTACAATCTTTGGTTTCTGAATCTCCATGCCCACAGCTATTGCTCGTTCCTGGGCCAAATCTGAGGATGAAAGGGCCTGCACGCGAGGAATGCCCTAATCAGTGCCAACAATGTTACGTTCCTCAGCAACGAAATTGTCAGCGCCAAAATCAGAGAAGGCCTCGCAACAACTTGGAAAGAAGGACTGCTCCTCTTCATCCAGCCCCTATGTCGTAGAGTCAGCTTCTGCCGCATCTAATTAAGAATTCTTTGGTTGAGCCCAAATCTCTCAAGCCATTGCCAGAGCCTTATCCTCCCGGGTACAATCCCCATGTTCAGTGTGGATATCATGGAGGATCCAAGGGGCACTCGACTGAAGAATGCAAAGCCTTCCAGGCCAAAGTGCAGCAATTGATTGACAAAGGGTACATATCATTTCGAGAGGGGGGTTTGGTCGTCCATATCAACCTCTTAACTGTCTAAAGCTTGAAGATTTCAAGGGTCATCTCCCAAAGTCGGTGGTCCAGACAAGCAAACATCCTCAACATTGGCAGTCCTTGGGCGCCTTTATCATTTGCATCTTGTAGTTTACTTCCTGTTAATTGCTACTTGCTTTTAAACATTGTTGTTTTGAATGGTGATATTAATGAAATTATTATGCATTTTCCGCATTGGTCACGTCGTATTCACTCATTCTTCCCACTTGTCACAAACACATACACTTTTATCCACTCCACTATATCACTGTTGTTTTAGCAAAGATTGGAGGGAGGATGACGAAAACGAAATACCCATAATTGTAAATCGTATGCTTTTGGATAAAACCTTGACGATGATGTACGGGCGTTGTTTCAAATCCCCTAAACACCAGAGATATAAGGAGTTAATCCCTAGTCAACCACTTCGAGCCTAGGAGTAGGAGTTTCCTTCAGATATTCAAACCCTTAACACTTAACCTGGGGTAGGGTAGTTGTTCAGTTAATCCAATCCCGCACTCAAAGCAAAATCCAAAAGACGGTTGTTCTTCAATGACCCATGACATGGCAGTCACTATCTAACAAAATCCAAAAAAATAAAAAGCCTGCTAAGTCAAGCACCTCAAAAGAGGACTTAGGCAAAAATCAGGGTTATCTCGATGGAGCTGACAAGCAAAATCAGTCCATGCAAAAGTTAGGGATCAAAAACAGAAATCAAAAGAGGTCCTCAAACCCTCAAATAAAATAAAATAAGATTCAGTGGCTACCATATTGAATCGAGAAGTCACTGACATCCATCAAAAATCAAAATAAGGTGACTTTCATCTCAAGCAAACCTTGAACCATCAAGCTTACACCGTCGGGATAAGCACGTGCAGAATTAGCTGAACGTAGGAATGGAGATCATCATGAAAAAGGGGTGGGTACAAATCAACTTTGATCCTAATATCCTTTGTTTTATAACCGTGAGCCAGACCACGTTACAACCCTCGAAAGACCTAATTGAGGCGAGGTTTAATCTGAAAGCATACTATTGCGAGGTTGCGTAACCTGACTCCTCACATATTTGCTAATCATCAGCATTGGTGTCATTATCTTTGATATATCTTTCATGACAATCAAGTTAGCACAATGTTTGGACTAATAGTCCATTCATCTCACTATCACGACACTCAATAAACGACATTTCTTTCAAAACTTGCATAAACTTTGCATTGAAACTACCATTCATGATCAAACAATTTTATTTGCAAGTCAATAGTTGGCATTAAGGAAATTCCAACACGAAGCAATCAAACAGGACTTGACCACTTCAGCAGTCTGGATCAGAATCGAATATACCATGGAGCCTTATGGATCTGGGACACTGTCATACCGCAAATTGGGAATAAGTCAGTCTGAGGCGAACCCCCAAAGCATCGGTTGATTATGGAGCAAATTATTCGAGAACCGGTTAATTAGAAGTGAATCATCTCGAGAATACCGATCAGGGGCAGGCCACCCGGAGTCTCTTTGAGCTAAGGGCAGATCCCTCCAGTGTTCATTCAAGACAAGTTAAGTCGCTTCCACGCTCTTTCAAGGGCAAGCTACTCCAAGAGTATATTGAAGTCAACTACCACAAGAATCGGTTAAACAATGATGAATCCTTTCTTGGTATAAATTCTGGGGCAAGCCATCTCGAGATCGTCTCATGGCAAGTTACCATCTTTTCAAGATGAACTTTCCCAAAGATCATACTAGGGCAAGTTTGAACTACACTGGGGCAAGTTACTCAAGCAAGTTCATTTTCATCAGCAACTGTTGAGTTCAAGACGAGTATCGGGGAGTCGTACCTTCACCTTCTCACCCAAAGTCCAATCCGCATTGGCAACTACCAAAAGACCGCCATGTCGGCACCTGCATTTCCAAAATACCCTTCTGCAATCATATGTATAATTCGCACCTTACACATCGCATCAAACTTCATAAACATCTTGCATCATATGCATATCCATAATCATATCATACTTCCCCAGCTCTTGCATCTTTGCGCATTAGCATTTGCATTTGCATTTCCATTTATGGAACATTATTACCATTAAGCATTAGCATATGCGAGCGCAGATCCAGGATCAATTTCGAAGATATCAAGATCATAACCGGCCCAGTCAGGGGCATCTTCCGCAAGACCGTGGGCGTTCCCCACTAATTTTTTCAATATTTGTTGGGCAAATTCAAGAGCTTCAAAGCAACCATCAGCCCGGTCAGAGGCATTATCTGCAAAGATCGTGGGTCCTCCCACAAAATTCAAGAGCTTCAAAGCAACCATCAACCCGGTCAGGGGCATTATCCGCAAAGACCGTGGGTCCTCCCATGAAATTCATGAATATCAAAGCAAGATTCAGCCCGGTCAGGGGCACCTTTTCAAGGCCATAGGTATTTTCCAAGACATATTTCAACCCCGTGATTAATCAGATCTTCAAATCGACATTCATCCCAGACAGTGGCATCTTCGGTAAAGACTGGGTGCTCCCCAGTGATTGTCTTCAGCTTTCATCAACGATAAAGTGGCAATCTCTTGGGAGAAGCTTATCTGTCTTCAGCGATAAAGTGGCAATCTCTTTATAGAAGCTTATCTTTCTTCAGTGATAAGTGGCAATCTCTTCAGAGAAGCTTATCTTTCTTCAGTGATAAGTAGCAATCTCTTGGGAGAAGCTTATCCATCTTCAGCGATAAGTTGCAATCTCTTCAGAGAAGCTTATCTTTCTTCAGCGATAAGTGGCAATCTCTTCAGAGAAGCTTATCTTTCATCAATGATAAGTGGAAATCTCTTGGGAGAACTGTTGCACCCAAAAATTTGCTCAACCTACTTCACTTGGTTTATGTTTCAATTGCATTAGCATATTAGGTCATGTACATAATTAATTCATCTGCATAACATAGCATGGGCAAGCCATTCAACAAGGGACCAAATGCAATTCTTATGAACATATCAAGAGGTTCTTATTCAAATTCAAGCCTATCCAAGTCATCAGAAAGAAATTGAATCTAAGAAGTCAGTGGATCAGGCAGTGGATCTATCTCCTATCTTAAGGGTATTTGAAGATCATCAAAGAAGTTGTGAGCAAGGAATTGAGGCCATGGAGGGTATATAGACATAATGGAAGACCTAGAGGGTCATTTTGAAAGTGAGGCAAGTCATTGATGTGATTACAAGAGCTGCAGTTGAAGACAGTCAACTAGGGTTTCATCTGGGTCAACCCTAGGTCAAATGCTTGATTGAAAGGCATCAAGGTCTATTTGAAAGATGTGGGGTTCATCATTTGACATGTAGATATGGATGTGGTGTTGTGCCAAGGATAAATCAAGAGAAATCAAGAAGAAGAGGAGTTTCTAAATTAGGGTTTCTGTGTAAAATCCCCTGATTTAGGTCAAACTTCCAAGAAAGATAATTCAAAATGCAAGCTTCAAATGGATCCTTGGCCAACATGAAACTTGTAGAGGATCTCAAGGCCTTTAATTTGAGTGGTGGAAGACATCAATGAGATTTATATAACTCAAGTTATGGTTCTTTCAAGTTACAGGTCATCTGAGGCATCTGAAATTTTGTCTGTGAAGGTTACTTGTCTTCCAAGCAACTTTTACCCCTCAAGGAGCTTTCAAATGGATTTCTGGCCAACATGAAAGTTGTTCCTCATGGTCTTAGCTTTCTACAAAGGTATGGCATGCCTTCATCTGATTTGTGGAACTCTACTTATGACTTTGGCAAGCAAAGGGTATTTTGGTCATTTGGAAATTATGGGTCATTTCAAGCATATGCCTAAAACTCATACTTGCAATTCTCAAATGAAAAAATGTTCAACATCAAAGTTGTTCCAAATGATGTTTTGAGGCTAGAAAAGTGGTCATGGAAGCTTGAAAATGGGTGTAGCTCGTATTTGCAAAAATGACCTAATTAAGGCATGATTTAAGTTCATTAAAGAGCCATTTTTGGGAATTTTGCAATACATGTCCAAATGGGATGAAATTATAGGTCATTTTGATTGGAATTAATGTTTTGAGAACATTGGTAATAGTGGATTTTTGAGCTTAGTTCAATTTTTGAAAGTTATCATGGCTTGCTTATAAAAGAAGAAACATATGCCAAATCACAAGGGATCAATGTGTAAGGAGCTTCCAGCATCTTCCAGAACTTTCCATCCACATCTATATAAACCCTAGAGCTCATTCAATGCAGGGTTGGTGATTCATTTGGCTGAAAATTCATAGTTTCATTCTCTCTTGCATTTTTGCAAATCACACTAAAACTCTCTCAATTCTTCATCATTCTTCAAAGTTCTTGATTCTATCATACTCCATATTCATCATAGATCACATTGCCAGCAAGATCTGAGTGTATTGAAGTCATAATTGTGTGCTGCGAATTTTCACATCAAATTGCAAGAAGAGTTGGTTACAAGGATCCAAGGCATTTGAGCAAAGATTGTTGTAAACAGAACCAAGATCCATAGCCATTGATCAAGTCTAGAGCATTGCTAGCTGTAAATCCAAGAGTTCATCCATCTGTTTTCAGTTTTGCACCAGGTTAGTATCTTCTTCGAATTAGCTTGATTTAGTTAGCATGATGTAGATTGGTTAGGATAAGAATGATCTAGGTGGTTAGAGGAACAATTCTGGAGACTTTGATTGAATTTGGTGAAGGTTGACATTGGAGTACACCAACTGTTTGGACATAGAACTCTCTTAATATTGAGTGTTAGCATTAGTTATTTGTCCTAGAGTAATCAGTGATAAGAGAGGATCATTCTGTTATCAAGAAACCAGAGAAATATGAGAGTGGAAGTTTGAGTATTAATGGTGAGGTTGCTATCGGGTTTCTTGTTCTAGGGTGTTTTAGTGTGAACCAAGACCGTGGTTGTATTCTGCTCGAGAAATAGAGCATCTTTGCTTTTTACGGATTTGAATTTTATTGAGAAATGGAAGAGTATGAGTGGCTGGAAGTTCATGTGTGGAAGCTTCGTGCATGGAGGATATTACAAACCCTAGAGTAGCAAGGTTGAAGACGAGTTCAACGCCGTTGGATCAGAAATAAACCATTGACCAAGACTCACATCTGACGGCTCTGATTTGAAACGAGAAATGGAGGGAAGCTAGTGATGATGAAACTCTGCGTTTCATTTAAATCCACACTATGGGCTTAATGATCATTCTTTTTCGCACCCCACCTTCACCAGGCCCAACGAATTGAACTACTTTTTGCTACTATTTGCACCGGCGTTTTTATTTTTTCATTTTGATTTACTGATTTGGTTTTTGTTTAGTATTGGGCTTAAGGTTGTTGCTACTCACACCCCTGAGTACCTGGCCCATGTGGTATTGAACTGGGCGAAGCT
Source organism: Lathyrus sativus (assembly GCA_963859935.3). Taxonomy (NCBI): domain Eukaryota; kingdom Viridiplantae; phylum Streptophyta; class Magnoliopsida; order Fabales; family Fabaceae; genus Lathyrus; species Lathyrus sativus. Next base: position 495,519,002 of record OZ012741.1, read on the forward strand.
GCTGCTTGCACCCCCTGGCTTCCATTTATTTTATTTTTTTGTTTTAATTCATTTTCTTATCATTTTATAAAATCCATATTAAATCAAAAAAATGAGAATTTTAACATGAGAGTTTTTGCAATAGTTTAACATAGACTTGAAGAAAATTAAAATGATTAAAAAATATTAGTTTAGCTATTTTTTCTATTTTTGCTTATATTTTACATTTTAATTGTTTTTAAATAGGTTAGTTTGTATATAGTTTTTGTAGAATTTCTTTTAGGTATTTCCCATAATCTTTTTAGGCTGATTTTTTTAGTATGACTAGATACATATATTAGGTGCCCCCTTTGATTTTTATACCAATTTTTTAGGATTTATTTTAGGTAGTTTAGTTAGAAAACATTAGGCTAATCATTTAGGGTTGTGAATATAATATAGGTCTAACAAAGCAATTTTCTTTTGGGTTTTCTTTAGGACAAATTAAATGATGGGATTATAGGGGTATTGAGGGTAAATAATAGATCCCTTAGAAAATGTTAGAGTTCCCCTATTCTATTATTACTATTAGTATATTTTCTGTAATTGATTGATTGTGTGGTGTGCCCTTTCTAGGGTTATTGTTTGACTGTATGGGGTATCGGGCCTGCTTGGGGTTTGGGGTTGAGTTGAGGACTTTGTTGATGAAGCCCATTGAAGACAAAAGGAATGAAGACCCATTTCAAGAGTGGATGAAGAGTATATCTTGCTGGCAGCTGATGAGGTTATAAGGTTTAGGAGCTAGGTAGAGCTCTAGAATAGAAACTTGATTCACAAACATGGAAGGTCTTATTTGCCTCCATTCTTTCTCTATGATTCAAAGTCTATTTTAAATACCCACCTCCTTCCTTTGGAAGGATTAGTGAATGTATTTAAAAGATAGAACTTTTGAGAGAAAACTGTCAGTATCATGTTAACAGTCAGTAGGCCACCCTTGGTAGGCAATTGACGGCTTAACATCCAATTCATCTTGTGGACTGCTGCTCATCTTGGACAGTGAGACTTGAAGAAAAGCCATTGGAAGATTGAAGATGGAGACCTTGCTTGAAGGCTTGAAGATGAAGACTGATGCTTGCTTGAAGCTTGTAGATGATGACTTGAAGACAGATGTTGATGAAGACTGTTGTTGGCTGTTTATTTTTGCTATTTATAATTTTTGATGTATTGTTTGAATTTCCCTGGCTGTATTGTTTGCCCTTTAACCTGTTAGGTTGAAAGCGAATTTTGTTCGCTTTTTCCTGTTGTTTTCTAGGTTCGAGGTTGAGTGGGACTCCCTTGCCTCGCTTGTATTGCTGCATCCATGCATTTTACTGCTTTATTATATATCTGTTGTTTCTGTTTCCGTTTATCCCTTAGGATCTCTGTTTCTCTCTGCGCAAGAGAGGAGCATGATAGACATTAGGTCTTAACCCATGCATGATAACATTAGGTTAGTGTGATTCCCTTTTCAACTATAGGTTAGAGTTCTGTCTCTTCTTTCTCAAAACAAACAGAACAACACAATAAATATTTCAAACACAATAAAAGACACTTCTTCCGTAAAAGAATGTGAACTCATCAAAACGTCATTTTTGTCTGCTTGGACCAGTAATCAGAAAAACCCTTTTTTAGAAGGAGATAAAAACAATCAAAGACAGACTTGTGTCGTACGTGGCCCGAACTACGTTTGCTCTGATCTTTCATGCTGTATGAAAGTACGTAGGCATAGGATGCGATATCCTAGCGAGCAACCTTCCCCTCCTTTCCAGTAGGTAGGCGAACTACGTTGACTCTGATTTCTCGTTCCAGACGGGAATACGTAGGCATAAAGTGCGATACTTTGCCGAGTCATTTTATTTTCTTTTAACCCCAGACCTGTAGAATAGATAGAATAACACTCCATACCCGAAAACAAGCGTGGATCCCGTCGACTACGACGGACGTGAGGGGTGCTAATACCTTCCCCTTGCGTAACCGACTCCCGAATCCAGGTTTTGGTTGCGATGACCATCCCTTTCCCGTCTTTGCGGTAGGTTTACTCTGAGCGTTTCCTTTCCCTCCTTGGGGATAAATAACACACGGTGGCGACTCTTCTGTTCAGTCAGCGCCGATTTTCGCAGTAGCGACAGCTGGCGACTCTGCTGGGGATCCAACATCCCCTGGCTGCTAAGGACTACGATAGTTCCTTATGCATTTGGGATCCAACGTCCCTTAAGCGAGTCAATCCTAGCGCTTGTTTTCCCGTCGAGGATTTTGTATGGATTTACTTTTTCTGTCATTTACTTTCAGCATTATATTATTGTTATTATTGCTGTATTGGGGTGTGACGGGTGTTCCATGATTGAGAGATAAGTCGGACCTGGGCTTGAGTGCACTTAGAATTAGAGTAGAAAGTAGTGGGCGCGTGTCGGCTTTGTTTGCATTAGTGTCCCACGAAATCTACACTCGGACGAGGTTCTTCTGGTTGACTTCTTTTTCTACCCTTTGGGTCGAAGGGGTTGTTGGTTAGCTGAATTGTCGACTCCGGGAACCGATCATTTGGAAGTTGGCTAAGTGAGGCCTCTTCAGGATTTGATGATGCCACTCCTTCTGGGAATCGTATCATCAACCCTGAAAGTCTATGACGCCGACGACCGCATAGGATGCCATACCATTGTCAGTTACTAGGACACCTACCTGTGAGAGGGTTCGGGGCTATGCAGGTAACTAGACCTTCAGATACCGGTTTGTTTCTTGATCTGAGATTCTGGGTATTTATGGACAGTTGAGGGGTCTGTCAGAGACCAGTCAGAGCTATGTTATGGGGTCTATCAGAGACCAGTGTTGGAGCTTTGTATTGGGTCTGTCCAAGACCAGGGTTTGAGGAATTCTGGAGGGTCTATCTGAGACTTTTGATGTGGTTCAGGCTTCTCAGCCATGGCATTTGGTCCCTGTTGCATCTATTTGCATTGCATTGTTCGCATAACCATTATCATGTGCATTTCATTAACGTGTGTCTGTGCTGCAGGTGCATTTGCATATCCCCTGATTCTAGTGCCCGGAATTCTGCTTATTGATCATGGCTGGTTTGAGAAAGACAGTTGCGTACAAGTTACCTACACCTGACATTACTCCCCTACTTGGTCTGATGTCCCTTGCTGATGAGGAGGTTAGGAGAAGTGTTAGGATGAGTCATGGAAGATTGTTGAGACTGGTCTGCAAGCCAACTGCTGTTGAGATGAATGGGCTGTACACCTTGATGCAATTCTATGACCCTGCATTGAGATGTTTCACGTTTGCTGACTTTATTCTGGGGCCTACCATGGAGGAATACGCAGAGTTTATCGAGCTGCCGGTGCAAAATAAGGTTCCTTTCATCCATCGTGACGCTAAGCCCCAGCTGGAGGACTTAGCTAAGGCCTTGCACATGAACGCTTTTGAACTATTAGTGACTTCTTGGCTTGGGGTTCCAGGTTTCTCCCTCGATTTTCTGGTTGGCAAAGCTCAAGAGTACGCCAAGAGCGGATGCTGGATAGTCTTCAATGCTATCTTGGCTCTGTGCATCTACGGAATAGTGTTGTTTCCCAACTTACCCAATTTTGTGGACTTGGACGCTTTTCATCTGTTTGCTCCTGGCAACCCGGTACCCACTTTGATTGGAGACCTCTATCATTCATTGCACTACAAAAATGAAAATAGAAGAGGAAAGACTGTTTACTGTTGTGCGCCGCTGTTGAACATGTGGTTTAAGAGCCACCTCCCCCTAAAGGGACCTTTTGTAGATAGTGCAACTACAGCTGACTGGCCAGAGCGCCTGATGAGACTATCTTCTGAAGACATCGAGTGGTTTGACCGAGACTTGCTGGGGTCGGAGCTTATTTTCAATTGTTCTGGGTATCCTAATGTTCCTTTGATAGGAAGGAAAGGGTGCATCAATTATAACCCATCTCTGTTCGTTCGCCAGTTTGGATACGCGTTGAAGAACCCACCTAGGGAGGAAGAAGTACGGGAATCTCTGTACTTCACCGGTGATTTGAATGGAGAGTTACTAGCTAAGCTCTAGCACGCATGGATGCGTATCAACAGAAAAGGGAAACCACTGTTGGGTAAGAATGATTGTCAGGCTTATGAACCATACAAAGTTTGGATCCAAGAGAGGGCAAAACAGTTGCTGATGCCATTTCCAGCTGCACTGGTTCATGTTCATGTTCCAGTGGAGGCACCAACCACCGTTACTATGGAGGTCTACGAGCGAGTTGTAAAAGAAAAGGAAGCCTTGATGAGGATCAATGAAGAGTTAGAAAAGGAACTGGCTCAGATGCGTAGTGAGAAGAACAAGGCTGTGCATTCTTTCCAACAGCAGATTGAATTAGTAAACAGGCTAGGTGCTGAATTGACTGAAGAGAAAAAGAAGCGTGAATGCCTGGGGAAAGAATTCAGAAGCTCTCATGATATGTTGGAGTCCAAAAAGAAAGCACTCGATGCCGCCCACCGGGAAATCTCTTCTTGTAACAAAACATGGAATGCTACGCTAACCAACAACAAAAAGAGGGAAGACAAATTGAAGCAGCAAATTTCTGAACTCGAAGAACAGTTGAAGGCTAGCACTAAGAAGTATGAAGAGGAGGTAATGGCGAGATATAGTCTCCAGAATGCATTGAAAAAGGCCATCGAAGGCAAGAAAGAAGCTGTGTCTCAGAAGCGGAAGCTAGAGGATCGCTTCGGAGAAGGGGCATGGGAGGAATCCGCTGGTGATTTGCGACGTGTTCTAAAGCGAAGAGATCTACTTGTTGAGGGTCTGCTTACCCGACCAAGTCATCCAGAGACTAAGAAATTATTAGAGGAGTACCAGGCCTATGGGAGCACTTGACCATTTCATGTATTAATGTGTATGCTTTATTTGCATAGCGCTGACCATCACCAGGATTGTTGGTTGAGGTCATGCCTTCTTATTGTACATTCATTGATATTGTATTCTGGGCTTAATGGATTTCTCTGCAATATATGAGGTGTTTTCTATGATTCGGCTCCGAACTTCGTATTGCTAGCACTGTCACCGCACTGGCACATTCGCACTAGAATCGGAGAATGATTTTCCCTAATGCACAGACACATATGGCATTGCATTCACATTCATATTGCATTCTAGGTGATTATTGAACTGTATCTCATTTCCTGCATTGTACCAGGTCTTTTCAGGATTGAAAGTCAGCGCCCGCACCGATACTCCACTCGTACCAACTGCCGAAGAGTTATGGATCAGATGCAGAATGAAATGCAGGACATGCATGAGAAGCTGGCGCTATTCATGCAGACAATGGAGACCATTGCGAAAGGCCAGGAGAACTTGCAAGCTTTGGTGCAGCCTTTGTTGGTGAGAAACGCTGGGCACGGAAATGAAGACCATAATTCTGTGCGAGTCGACACTATTCACGGGGATGGTACCCCCACATCGATAGCTCCACCTGTGGTGAACATACCTGCTGTCAATGTGAACAACGGCGCTGCCGCCGGGAACGGTAATGTTGGAATCGGTAACGAGACTATCGTCAACAACGTAGGATTCAGAGATGTCAACCTGGGTGATAATATGGGAGGTAATGGCTTAGGTAATAATGGATTCGGCTTCAATGACCAGGGGTTTGATCATGCTGGGAAGTACGACTTCAACGCTCAAGGTTTCGGACAGGACGGATTTGGTATGACTAATCAGGGTTATGGCGGATTCGAAAATGGAAATGGTGCCGGGATAATGTCTTTTGGACCTACCGGAGTCGCTCCAGGGTACGGTAACAGGGGGCGAGGCCCTGTAATGAATCAGACTAGAGTTGGCCGTAACAACGGGTACGATGGATACGGAACTGGGAACGGTAATTGGCTAGAAGATCAGCAAGAGGATGCTTTCTCCGGTGGAGGTTTCGAAGGTCCTATGGATGACTCTCAGAGAATCAAGATGCTCGAGGAGCAGATGAAGGGGGTCGTGAATCAAAGCGCTGTTGGCTTAGATATGACTACAATGGGTCTGGTGCCTGGCCTGAGGGTACCAATAAAATTCAAAGCTCCCACATTCGACAAATATAAGGGGGATACCTGTCCAAAGGTGCACGTGCGGTCATACTACAGAAGGATGTCGGCGTATTCAAACGATGAGAGGATGTTGATGCATTTCTTTCAAGATAGCTTGTCTGGTCCTTCCCTTGAATGGTATATGGGATTGGAACCAACTCAGATAAAGACATGGAAGCAGCTGGCCGAAGCGTTTGTGGCTCACTATAAGTACAACAGTGACTTGGCACCCAACCGGGTCCAATTGCAGGGATTGTCCCAGAAGAAGGGAGAGAGCTTCAAAGAGTATGCGCAGAGATGGCGCGACATGGCTGCTCGAGTTCATCCTCCTTTGGAGGACAAAGAAATGAATGATATGTTCATAGGAACATTTACCGGTATGTTTTATGACAAGCTGTTTCACACGTCCTTAGGCAGTTTCTCAGACTTAATCCTGATGGGTGAGAAGATTGAAAGAAACATTAAATAGGGAAGATTCCAAGCTGAGGAATCCACTTCAGCTGGCAGTAACAGAAGGGCTTTCGGGGGGCGCCGTCAAGGTGACGCAAGTGCAGTGTTTGGGGGCCGAGGCCGAGGCCGGGGCAGAGGTCGAAACCAGTACAATCAGCCGCAGCAGGTGGCAAGTGTTACTATTCCATTTCAGCAGCAACCAATACAACAACAGCAACAGCAGCCACAACAGGGGGTACATCCTACCCAGCGCAGAATCCAGGGGGGCAAACCAAGGAGGGTGTTTGAAACGCCTCCTTCAACGTATGCAGAATTGCTACAGACGTTACTGGGTTTGAACTTGGTGGAAAAGAGGACTATGGCGCCGGTAACAGGCACTCCTCCGTACGGCTTTGACGCAAGCAAGCACTGTGAATTCCACTCCGGGGCTCCTGGCCACGACATAGAGGGTTGCCACGCGTTCAAGCATATGGTACAGGATCTATTGGATAGTAAGGTTATCAATTTTGGACAGGCAGGTCCAAACATAGTACAAAAGCCCATGCCCAATCATGGGGCAAATGCTATTTTAACCGAGGAGGGTTTGAACTTGATTATGAATATTGATGACCTAAAGACACCGTTGTGTGAGATAAAAAGCAGATTATTGAAAGGAGGTGTGTATCCGGGCTGCGATGAGTTTTGTTTAGAGTGTTGGACCCAAGCTGGGGGTTGTGCTGAATTAAAGAAGGGTATTCAGACCTTAATAGATGGAGGCACATTGCAATTCGACAGAACGACAATTGAAGAACCTGCAGAGGTATTAGCAGACGAGCGAAGTGATGTAGCTACTGTGACGATTCCCCGAAAAACAATAACTATAACGGCGCCATCCAGGCGACCGCCGATCACTATCACCAAGGCAGGACCAATCCCTTATGAGAGCACTAAGGCAGTCCCCTGGACCTATGGGTTGGAAGCATACTGTGATGGGGTGAAAATTGATGTTAGTAAGCAGCCAGTTGAGGTTGTAGACAACGTCGTCGGTACCGGAGGAATGACGAGAAGTGGGAGAATCTTTATATCGCCTGAGGTAGAGGCTGAACGACTGGCAAAAGGAAAAGGAAAGATGAATGAGAATGTCCCTGTGCAGAGGAACGAAAAAGAAACGTCGTTGAAGGATGTGGAAGAGTTTATGCGCCTTATTCGTAAGAGTGATTATAAGATTGTTGAGCACCTTCAACAGACGCCGTCAAAGATATCCATACTGTCGTTGCTATTGTGTTCCGAAGCTCACAGAAATGCATTGCTGAAAGTTATGGATACGTCCTTCGTACCCCAAGATGTTTCTGTGAATCAGTTAGAAGGGGTGTTGGCACATGTGAACGCAGGCCATAACTTGGGATTTACAGACTTTGATTTGACCCCGAAGGGGAGAGAGCACAACATGGCGTTGCACGTCTCAGTCGAGTGTAGGGGCTCAGTCATGTCTCATGTACTGGTAGATACCGGATCGTCCTTAAATGTGCTGCCTAAGAAGGCAATGATGAAACTGGACGTCAGGGGAATCCTTTGTACGCCTAGTGACTTGGTGGTCAGGGCATTTGATGGTACACGAAGAACAGTCTTTGGATCCATAACATTACCTCTATAGGTGGGGCCGGAGGTTTTCGCAACTGAATTTTATATTATGGACATCCAGCCCGCATACAACTGCCTTCTCGGACGACCCTGGATCCATGGTGCTGGGGCAGTCACATCTACCTTGCACCAAAAGCTGAAATACATGGTAGGGGACAGTGTGGTCACGGTCTATGGAGAAGAAGATATATTGGTTAGCCATCTGTCATCATTCAAGTATGTAGAAGTCGACGACGAGATTCATGAAACACCCTGTCAAGCCTTTGAAGGGTTGCGCATCAAAGACAAAGGTCCCGGGCCGAGTAAAGCGTCAAAGGTGGCCGTCTCGTCATACAAGGAAGCTCAGGCTCTAGTGGAGACTGGCGAGACAAAGGGCTGGGGCAAGGTTCTGGATATTCCCGTGAAGATGGACAGATTTGGGCTGGGATATCAACCGTCGTCATCAACGCCTGCTGCAGGGGCACCCCGTTTCAAAGGACCGATAACAATCACCGCTAGTGGAGTGTATCACGAGGCCATCAACGCTGTTTCAGATTCCGAAGAAGGAGACAGTGACTGCGACATGGACGCCTGGATTCAGCCGAGCGTGCCAGGACAAGGATTATGCAATTGGTCTATTCAGGAGATTGTTCCTGTGACTCTCAAACAGTAATACTTTGTTTTCTTAATTATTGAACAATCCGGTGTCTTACCCGGGGCATCGTGATTTTGCTTAGGGTCGTGTTGTTATGTACATTGCGTTGTTTAATCATTAAATAAAAGGCGTTTTTCATGTACAAATATTGTGATCTCTGTTTTTCCTGTTCTTGTGTTTTACAATAAAATGGCAACGAGGTTATTCGCTTTATGCATATTTTGAAGCATTTAACCATTCCTTTTGCAGGATAATATTTTCAGATGACATCATTGAACCGCCTATGACTCATTTCGACTTTGAGCACCCGGTATTTCAGGCCGAAGAAGAGATTGTTGAAGATGGCGACGTTCCCGAAGAATTGTCTTGGTTGGTGAAGCAAGTGGAGCGAGTCATTCTGCCTCATGAGGAGGTCATTGAAATCATTAACCTGGGGTCGGAAGGGGTTGAAAAGAACATCCGTATAGGAGCCGCGCTGCAGAGCAACGTCAAGCGAAGACTGGTTGAAATGCTCAGAGAGTATAGTGATGTGTTCGCTTGGTCGTATGAGGACATGCCTGGGCTGGATACAGATATGGTTGTGCACCGTCTGCCGTTAAAAGAAGAATGCCCGCCGGTTAAGCAGAAGCTTCGCAGAACTAGACCTGATATGGCAGTGAAAATTAAAGAGGAGGTTCAAAAACAGTGGGATGCTAGTTTCCTAGCTGTTACAAAATATCCCTCATGGGTCGCTAATATTGTACCAGTGCCAAAGAAAGACGGTAAAGTGAGAATGTGCGTAGATTACCGCGATTTGAACAAAGCGAGCCCGAAAGATGATTTTCCACTTCCCCACATCGATGTGCTGGTTGACAACACTGCCCAATTCTCCGTATTCTCCTTCATGGATGGCTTCTCGGGCTATAATCAGATTAAGATGGCACCAGAAGACATGGAGAAGACTACCTTCATAACACCTTGGGGAACATTTTGTTACAAAGTGATGCCCTTCGGATTGAAGAATGCTGGGGCAACGTATCAGCGTGCAATGACGACTCTTTTACATGATATGATGCATAAGGAGATCGAGGTTTATGTGGATGATATGATTGCCAAATCCCAGACGGAGGAAGAGCATTTGGTGAATCTGCTGAAGTTATTCAAAAGGCTTAGGAAGTTCAGGCTGAGACTGAACCCTAACAAGTGCACCTTCGGGGTGAGATCGGGTAAACTGCTGGGGTTTATCGTGAGCGAAAAAGGAATAGAGGTTGATCCTGCAAAAATAAAAGCAATACAAGAGATGCCGACGCCTAGAACAGAGAAAGAGGTGCGCGGGTTTTTAGGGAGGTTAAACTACATCGCTCGGTTCATATCTCACCTGACAGCTACGTGTGAACCGTTATTCAAGCTGTTGAAAAAAGACCAAGCTGTAACGTGGAATGAAAATTGTCAAAAGGCGTTCGATAAAATAAAGCAGTATTTGCAGGAGCCTCCTATTTTGATACCCCCAGTGGCAGGGAGACCCTTGATTATGTATTTGACAGTTCTTGAGGGAAGTATGGGTTGTGTTCTCGGTCAACACGACGAGACAGGAAGAAAAGAGCATGCAATATACTACTTGAGTAAGAAGTTTACTGAATGTGAATCTCGATATTCAATGCTCGAAAAAACTTGTTGCGCGCTAGCCTGGGCTGCCAAGCGTTTGAGGCAATACATGCTGAACCATACAACCATGCTCATCTCGAAGATGGATCCTATCAAATATGTATTCGAAAAGCAGGCATTATCGGGGAGAATTGCCCGTTGGCAGATGGTTTTGACCGAATATGACATCCAGTATGTCTCGCAGAAGGCTATAAAGGGGAGTGTATTGTCTGAGTACTTGGCAGAGCAGCCTATTGAGGATTACCAATCGATGAGGTTTGATTTTCCTGACGAGGATATCATGTACCTAAAGATGAAAGATTGTGAAGAGCCGTTGCCAGACGAAGGACCAGAATTGGGTTCGAAATGGAAGTTGATTTTTGATGGAGCTGTAAACGCCTACGGTAGCGGAATAGGGGCAATCATCACTACTCCACACGGGTCGCACATCCCGTTTACTGCTCGATTGACCTTTCCAGTTACCAATAATGAAGCCGAATATGAAGCTTGTATCATGGGGCTTGAAGAAGCCATTGATCTGCAAATCAAAAATATGGATGTATACGGAGACTCAGCTCTGGTGGTGAATCAAATAAAAGGGGAATGGGAGACACGTCAGCCTAATTTGATACCGTACATGAATTACGCAAGGAGATTGTTGTCTTTCTTTGACAAGGTTGAATTGCATCATGTACCGTGAGCAGAGAATCAGATGGCTGACTCCCTGGCCACTTTGTCTTCCATGTACAAAGTCAACTTCTGGAATGAGGCTCCCAGAATTGTTATCTCTCGGCTTGACAGACCTACCTTCGTGTTTTCCATTGACGAGGCATCTGATGATAAACCGTGGTATTTTGATATCCTTAATTTCCTGAAAAATAAAGAGTATTCGGCTGGGGCATCCAGTCACGATCAGAAGACTCTCAGGAGATTGGCGGGTAACTTCTATCTGAATCCGGACGGTATCCTGTACAAGCGAAATCACGACTTGGTGCTACTACGTTGTGTAGATGAGAAAGAGGCGAAGCTGCTCATGGAGGAAATACATGAAGGTTCATTTGGTACACATGCTGGTGGGCATGCTATGACGAGGAAGCTGCTGCGGGCAGGTTATTACTGGCTGACTATGGAAACTGATTGTTTCAAGTTTGCGAAGAGATGTCATAAGTGCCAGATCTATGCAGATAAGATCCATGTGCCTCCGAGTCCTCTGAATGTGATGTCATCGCCATGGCCATTCTCAATGTGGGGAATCAATATGATTGGAAAGATCGAGCCGACTGCTTCTAACAGACATCGGTTCATTCTGGTAGCAATCGATTACTTCACCAAGTGGGTGGAAGCGGCATCCTATGCGAATGTGACCAAACAGGTAGTAGCCAGGTTCATCAAGAGAGATATCATTTGTAGATATGGGATCCCCGAGCGGATAATTACCGACAACGGTTCAAACCTGAATAACAAAATGATGAAGGAGCTGTGCCAGAGTTTTAAGATCGAGCATCACAACTCCTCCCCTTATCGACCCAAGATGAATGGCGCTGTTGAAGCGGCCAATAAGAATATAAAGAAGATTGTTCAGAAGATGGTGGTGACCTATAAGGACTGGCATGAGATGCTACCTTTTGCCTTGCACGGTTATCGTACGATGGTACGCACATCAACCGGGGCAACCCCATTCTCGTTGGTATATGGAATGGAAGCAGTGTTACCACTGGAAGTTGAGATTCCTTCGCTGAGAGTATTACGAGATGTCCAGCTAGACGAGGCAGAATGGGTGAAAGACAGGTTGAATCAGCTGAGTTTAATGGATGAGAAGAGGCTAGCTTCTCTAGCATACGGTCGTTTGTACCAGAGCCGAATGAAGAAAGCATATGATAAGAAGATACATCCTCGGAGCTTTCAGACGGGCGACCTTGTGCTGGAAAGGATTCTCCCGCCACAGGCAGATCACAGGGGCAAATGGACCCCCAACTACGAAGGGCCATACGTTGTCAGAAAAGTCTTTTCAGGAGGGGCTTTATTGTTGTCCACCATGGACGGTGAAGACTTTACGTCGCCTGTGAATTCGGACGCAGTTAAAAAATACTTTGCTTGAAACTGACCCGCTGGACAAAAAAAAGAGAGTCCAGGCAAAAATGGGGCATCCTGGCGAACCAAAAATAGAATGAAAGGTTCGGGCAAAAGTTAGGGATAAAATTGAAAAAATGTATACCCGCGAAGTTGAAAACCTACACTAGGCGGCTTCGGCAAAAAAGGGTATCCCGGTGAACTGAAAACCCGTAAAGGGCGGTTCACGCAAAAGTTAGGGATTTGAAAAGCAAATGACTGCGGTCCGAATTTGATACTGCGGTGCGCATTGGTGCGGGAGAATATACCTGAGGGGTCGATTATCAGATACAATCTCTTCGGAAGTACGAATACTGGGAAAGCACTAGAGTCAGGCGAGTCATAGGAGGATCAGCTCATGATGTTCGTCTGCATCCCGTTGCCGACATGTGTACAAATTTGATTTGTCATTATATTTATGCTTCCTGTGCATACTTGTATATTTGTTGTGCGTAGCTTCCTCTTTTCAGGAGTTACATCCCGTGTACAAAACTCCGCCCATTTAGGGGCCTAATCAATAAAACATGTTATTCAGTATTTGATGCTGGTTCTTTACTGTTTTGTACATGACAACGCCGAGGTTTAATAAAACTAGCAAGTGTATAACGTCGTTGGCCCTTGCCAATAATTGCTAAAACTTTGAATTAACTGAAAATAATGTCACTAACACCAACCTGAATAGATTTGGTTGCATAGACTTGTCTTGTCTTGTTTGTGGTGTTGCAGGGTTCGTAGCCGTATGAAGTGGACGATCAAAAGATCGCAGTACTGACCAGAAGGTCGTAACGAAAGACTCGATCCCCATGTAGGTCGCGCTTCTGAGATGACAATGTTCCTTACTAAAGAAGGATCAAATTCCCCGGCTAGTCGTAGCTTATCCAAAGGATATTCTCCAGCAAGGTCATTTATCCTCAGCAGAATTAATGATTCCCCGATCAAAGGCTGTATTCAGACAGTGTGGTGTCCCCCAAAAGGATTCCCTATCTCGAGCAGAGTGGTTTAGCCTCGGAAGATTAATATTTCCAGCTTGTGAGCTGTACTCAGACAGTTTACCCTTCCCAGTAGGGTCATTTACTCTCCCCCAGCGGAGTCAGTGGATTTTTCCCAAGAGAATCGTTTCATCCCCAGCGGAGTTCTCTTTCCAGCAAGTGTTTTCTTTCCTCCCAGTGGAACTCGAAGAGCAAAACTCTTTCCGGCAGAGTTGGCTGTGTGTCCTGGCATTTATTTTTCCGGAATACCGTGTGATACCCGTTCACTCCCCAGTAAAAAGTCCAATCATGATTGGCGCATTCAGTTATTCCTCAGCGAAGCGGGATTCACTCTTCCAGCATTTATTTTGCTGGAATAATTCTGTGACACCTGGTTATCCCCAGCGGAGTTGGCGTTGTCCTCAGCATTTATTTTGCTGAAGCGTTTTTCTGTATCCCAGCAGTTCGAGCTTGCATCTGCATTGGCATATAGTGTCATATTTGCATCTACCGAACAAAATGCGTAGCATTTCCATGTCGAATGGAGCATTACGCCATTGTCAAACATATGCATTCTGAAACATAAACCAGGTTGGTTAACCGTTTGTTTTCAAGTGTTGTTTCCCTTGCAGGTGGAGGGAGCTCTTGCTCAAATTAATTGCCAAACATTCAAGATATCGGCGTGAGACATTCAATGATAATGTCAGTTTTGGCATTATTCCCCACAGAGTTGCTTGGTTAAGTTTCTCTTACCCCTCCAGCGGAGTATTTCTTCAGGATCGTTGTTATAATAATATCAAAAGATTTCGTGAATCGACTTTTGGAGGTTGTCTGGCAGTGTGGATTCAGAAAATCCCCAGTAGAGTCCTTCTCAGATTTGCTGCCATGTCAGCACTGAAAATTGGAAGACTAGATTCATATTGTGTTACCCATATGATTGATAGAGCTAGCTGTTGCAAAGATAGGCAGAAAAGCTGTATCGGAGTTATTTTCCCGTAGTGGTGACGGAGTTATTTCCCGTAGTGGTGACAGAGTTATTTTCCCATAGTGGTGACGGAGTTATTTCCCGCAGTGGTGGCGGAGTTATTTTCCCGTAGTGGTGACGGAGTTATTTCCCGCAGTGGTGGCGGAGTTATTTTCCCGTAGTGGTGGCGGAGTTATTTCCCGTAGTGGTGGCGGAGTTATTTCCCGTAGTGGTGGCGGAGTTATTTCCCGCAGTGGTGGCGGAGTTATTTTCCCACAGTGGTGGCGGAGTTATTTTCCCGTAGTGGTGACGGAGTTATTTCCCGCAGTGGTGGCGGAGTTATTTCCCGTAGTGGTGACAGAGTTGTTCCCGTAATGGTGACGGAGTTATTTCCCGCAGTGGTGGCGGAGTTATTTCCCGTAGTGGTGACGGAGTTATTTTCCCGTAGTGGTGGCGGAGTTATTTTCCCGTAGTGGTGACGGAGTTATTTCCCGCAGTGGTGGCGGAGTCATTTCCTGTAGTAATGATAAAGTAGTACCCGTAGCGATGGCGGTGTTGTTATTTTTCCAGATTATCTTCCCGCAGTGGTGGCGGAGTGATGACGGTGTTATTTTTATGTAATGGTGATAGAGTGATTTTCCTGTATCGTTGGCAGGGTCATGTTGTGTTGACAGAAGTACTTCCCCAGTGAAGTCGTCCAGGTTATTCAAGTATTGACAAGATAATGACGAAATCAGATTTGTAGATAATGTTCCCCAAACAGTCGTGCAGTTCATTTTTGCGGTTGGCAAATTTCCGGGTTCTTAGTATTCAACCGTCTCGTACCTCGAATGTTTGAAGGCCGTTCGCGCTTCACCCAGTCGGGTCCGAGTCGCTTGAATAGGGGCAGCTGTTGCACCCTAAAATTTGCTCAACCTACTTCACTTGGTTTATGTTTCAATTGCATTAGCATATTAGGTCATGTACATAATTAATTCATCTGCATAACATAGCATGGGCAAGCCATTCAACAAGGGACCAAATGCAATTCTTATGAACATATCAAGAGGTTCTTATTCAAATTTAAGCCTATCCAAGTCATCAGAAAGAAATTGAATCTAAGAAGTCAGTGGATCAGGCAGTGGATCTATCTCCTATCTTGAGGGTATTTGAAGATCATCAAAGAAGTTGTGAGCAAGGAATTGAGGCCATGGAGGGTATATAGACATCATGGAAGACCTAGAGGGTCATTTTGAAAGTGAGGCAAGTCATTGATGTGATTACAAGAGCTGCAGTTGAAGACAGTCAACTAGGGTTTCATCTGGGTCAACCCTAGATCAAATGCTTGATTGAAAGGCATCAAGGTCTATTTGAAAGATTTGGGGTTCATCATTTGACATGTAGATATGGATGTGGTGTTGTGCCAAGGAGAAATCAAGAGAAATCAAGAAGAAGAGGAGTTTCTAAATTAGGGTTTCTGTGTAAAATCCCCTGATTTAGGTCAAACTTCCAAGCAAGATAATTCAAAATGAAAGCTTCAAATGGATCCTTGGCCAACATGAAACTTGTAGAGGATCTCAAGGCCTTTAATTTGAGTGGTGGAAGACATCAAGGAGATTTATAGAACTCAAGTTATGGTTCTTGCAAGTTACAGGTCATCTGAGGCATCTGAAATTTTGTCTGTGAAGGTTACTTGTCTTCCAAGCAACTTTTACCCCTCAAGGAGCTTTCAAATGGATTTCTGGCCAACATGAAAGTTGTTCCTCATGGTCTTAGATTTCTAGAAAGGTATGGCATGCCTTCATCTGATTTGTGGAACTCTATTTATGACTTTGGCAAGCAAAGGGTATTTTGGTCATTTGGAAATTATGGGTCATTTCAAGCATATGCCTAAAACTCATACTTGCAAGTCTCAAATGAAAAAATGTTCAACATCAAAGTTGTTCCAAATGATGTTTTGAGGCTAGAAAAGCGGTTATGGAAGCTTGAAAATGGGTGTAGCTCATATTTGCAAAAATGACCTAATTAAGGCATGATTTAAGTTCATTAAAGAGCCATTTTTGGGAATTTTGCAATACATGTCCAAATGGGATGAAATTATAGGTCATTTTGATTGGAATTAATGTTTTGAGAACATTGGAAATAGTGTATTTTTGAGCTTAGTTCAATTTTTGAAAGTTATCATGGCTTGCTTATAAAAGAAGAAACATATGCCAAATCACAAGGGATCAATGTGTAAGGAGCTTCCAGCATCTTCCAGAACTTTCCATCCACTTCTATATAAACCCTAGAGCTCATTCAATGCAGGGTTGGTGATTCATTTGGCTGAAAATTCATAGTTTCATTCTCTCTTGCATTTTTGCAAATCACACTAAAACTCTCTCAATTCTTCATCATTCTTCAAAGTTCTTGATTCTATCATACTCCATATTCATCATAGATCACATTGCCAGCAAGATCTGAGTGTATTGAAGTCATAATTGTGTGCTGCGAATTTTCACATCAAATTGCAAGAAGAGTTGGTTACAAGGATCCAAGGCATTTGAGCAAAGATTGTTGCAAACAGAACCAAGATCCATAGCCATTGATCAAGTCTAGAGCATTGCTAGCTGTAAATCCAAGAGTTCATCCATCTGTTTTCAGTTTTGCACCAGGTTAGTATCTTCTTCGAATTAGCTTGATTTAGTTAGCATGATGTAGATTGGTTAGGATAAGAATGATCTAGGTGGTTAGAGGAACAATTCTGGAGACTTTGATTGAATTTGGTGAAGGTTGACATTGGAGTACACCAACTGTTTGGACATAAAACTCTCTTAATATTGAGTGTTAGCATTAGTTATTTGTCCTAGAGTAATCAGTGATAAGAGAGGATCATTATGTTATCAAGAAACCAGAGAAATATGAGAGTGGAAGTTTGAGTATTAATGGTGAGGTTGCTATCGGGTTTCTTGTTCTAGGGTGTTTTAGTGTGAACCAAGACCGTGGTTGTATTCTGCTCGAGAAATAGAGCATCTTTGCTTTTTACGGATTTGAATTTTATTGAGAAATGGAAGAGTATGAGTGGCTGGAAGTTCATGTGTGGAAGCTTCGTGCATGGAGGATATTACAAACCCTAGAGTAGCAAGGTTGAAGACGAGTTCAACGCCGTTGGATCAGAAATAAACCATTGACCAAGACTCACATCTGACGGCTCTGATTTGAAACGAGAAATGGAGGGAAGCTAGTGATGATGAAACTCTGCGTTTCATTTAAATCCACACTATGGGCTTAATGATCATTCTTTTTCGCACCCCACCTTCACCAGGCCCAACGAATTGAACTACTTTTTGCTACTATTTGCACCGGCGTTTTTATTTTTTCATTTTGATTTACTGATTTGGTTTTTGTTTAGTATTGGGCTTAAGGTTGTTGCTACTCACACCCCTGAGTACCTGGCCCATGTGGTATTGAACTGGGCGAAGCTGCTGCTTGCACCCCCTGGCTTCCATTTATTTATTTTTTGTTTTAATTCATTTTCTTATCATTTTATAAAATCCATATTAAATCAAAGAAATGAGAATTTTAACATGAGAGTTTTTGCAATAGTTTAACATAGACTTGAAGAAAATTAAAATGATTAAAAAATATTAGTTTAGCTATTTTTTCTATTTTTGCTTATATTTTACATTTTAATTGTTTTTAAATAGGTTAGTTTGTATATAGTTTTTGTAGAATTTCTTTTAGGTATTTCCCATAATCTTTTTAGGCTGATTTTTTTAGTATGACTAGATACATATATTAGGTGCCCCCTTTGATTTTTATACCAATTTTTTAGGATTTATTTTAGGTAGTTTAGTTAGAAAACATTAGGCTAATCATTTAGGGTTGTGAATATAATATAGGTCTAACAAAGCAATTTTCTTTTGGGTTTTCTTTAGGACAAATTAAATGATGGGACTATAGGGGTATTGAGGGTAAATAATAGATCCCTTAGAAAATGTTAGAGTTCCCCTATTCTATTATTACTATTAGTATATTTTCTGTAATTGATTGATTGTGTGGTGTGCCCTTTCTAGGGTTATTGTTTGACTGTATGGGGTATCGGGCCTGCTTGGGGTTTGGGGTTGAGCTGAGGACTTTGTTGATGAAGCCCATTGAAGACAAAAGGAATGAAGACCCATTTCAAGAGTGGATGAAGAGTATATCTTGCTGGCAGCTGATGAGGTTATAAGGTTTAGGAGCTAGGTAGAGCTCTAGAATAGAAACTTGATTCACAAACATGGAAGGTCTTATTTGCCTCCATTCTTTCTCTATGATTCAAAGTCTCTTTTAAATACCCACCTCCTTCCTTTGGAAGGATTAGTGAATGTATTTAAAAGATAGAACTTTTGAGAGAAAACTGTCAGTATCATGTTAACAGTCAGTAGGCCACCCTTGGTAGGCAATTGACTGCATAACATCCAATTCATCTTGTGGACTGCTGCTCATCTTGGAGAGTGAGACTTGAAGAAAAGCCATTGGAAGATTGAAGATGGAGACCTTGCTTGAAGGCTTGAAGATGAAGACTGATGCTTGCTTGAAGCTTGTAGATGATGACTTGAAGACAGATGTTGATGAAGACTGCTGTTGGCTGTTTATTTTTGCTGTTTATAATTTTTGATGTATTGTTTGAATTTCCCTGGCTGTATTGTTTGCCCTTTAACCTGTTAGGTTGAAAGCGAATTTTGTTCGCTTTTTCCTGTTGTTTTCTAGGTTCGAGGTTTAGTGGGACTCCCTTGCCTCGCTTGTATTGCTGCATCCATGCATTTTACTGCTTTATTGTATATCTGTTGTTTCTGTTTCCGTTTATCCCTTAGGATCTCTGTTTCTCTCTGCGCAAGAGAGGAGCATGATAGACATTAGGTCTTAACCCATGCATGATAACATTAGGTTAGTGTGATTCCCTTTTCAACTATAGGTTAGAGTTCTGTCTCTTCTTTCTCAAAACAAACAGAACAACACAATAAATATTTCAAACACAATAAAAGACACTTCTTCCGTAAAAGAATGTGAACTCATCAAAACGTCATTTTTGTCCGCTTGGACCAGTAATCAGAAAAACCCTTTTTTAGAAGGAGATAAAAACAATCAAAGACAGACTTGTGTCGTACGTGGCCCGAACTACGTTTGCTCTGATCTTTCATGCTGTATGAAAGTACGTAGGCATAGGATGCGATATCCTAGCGAGCAACCTTCCCCTCCTTTCTAGTAGGTAGGCGAACTACGTTGACTCTGATTTCTCGTTCCAGACGGGAATACGTAGGCATAAAGTGCGATACTTTGCCGAGTCATTTTATTTTCTTTTAACCCCAGACCTGTAGAATAGATAGAATAACACTCCATACCCGAAAACAAGCGTGGATCCCGTCGAGTACGACGGACGTGAGGGGTGCTAATACCTTCCCCTTGCGTAACCGACTCCCGAATCCAGGTTTTGGTTGCGATGACCATCCCTTTCCCGTCTTTGCGGTAGGTTTACTCTGAGCGTTTCCTTTCCCTCCTTGGGGATAAATAACGCACGGTGGCGACTCTTCTGTTCAGCCGGCGCCGATTTTCGCAGTAGCGACAGCTGGCGACTCTGCTGGGGATCCAACGTCCCCTGGCTGCTAAGGACTGCGATAGTTCCTTATGCATTTGGGATCCAACGTCCCTTAAGCGAGTCAATCCTAGCGCTTGTTTTCCCGTCGAGGATTTTGTATGGATTTACTTTTTCTGTCATTTACTTTCAGCATTATATTATTGTTATTATTGTTGTATTGGGGTGTGACGGGTGTTCCATGATTGAGAGATAAGCCGGACCTGGGCTTGAGTGCACTTAGAATTAGAGTAGAAAGTAGTGGGCGCGTGTCGGCTTTGCTTGCATTAGTGTCCCACGAAATCTACACTCGGACGAGGTTCTTCTGGTTGACTTCTTTTTCTACCCTTTGGGTCGAAGAGGTTGTTGGTTAGCTGAATTGTCGACTCCGGGAACCGATCATTTGGAAGTTGGCTAAGTGAGGCCTCTTCAGGATTTGATGATGTCACTCCTTCTGGGAATCGTATCATCAACCCTGAAAGTCTGTGACGCCGACGACCGCATAGGATGCCATACCATTGTCAGTTACTAGGACACCTACCTGTGAGAGGGTTCGGGGCTATGCAGGTAACTAGACCTTCAGATACCGATTTGTTTCTTGATCTGAGATTCTGGGTATTTATGGACAGTTGAGGGGTCTGTCAGAGACCAGTCAGAGCTATGTTATGGGGTCTATCAGAGACCAGTGTTGGAGCTTTGTATTGGGTCTGTCCAAGACCAGGGTTTGAGGAATTCTGGAGGGTCTATCTGAGACTTTTGATGTGGTTCAGGCTTCTCAGCCATGGCATTTGGTCCCTGTTGCATCTATTTGCATTGCATTGTTCGCATAACCATTATCATGTGCATTTCATTAACGTGTGTCTGTGCTGCAGGTGCATTTGCATATCCCCTGATTCTAGTGCCCGGAATTCTGCTTATTGATCATGGCTGGTTTGAGAAAGACAGTTGCGTACAAGTTACCTACACCTGACATTACTCCCCTACTTGGTCTGATGTCCCTTGCTGATGAGGAGGTTAGGAGAAGTTTCAGGATGAGTCAGGGAAGATTGTTGAGACTGGTCTGCAAGCCAACTGCTGTTGAGATGAATGGGCTGTACACCTTGATGCAATTCTATGACCCTGCATTGAGATGTTTCACGTTTGCTGACTTTATTCTGGGGCCTACCATGGAGGAATACGCAGAGTTTATCGAGGTGCTGGTGCAAAATAAGGTTCCTTTCATCCATCGTGACGCTAAGCCCCAGCTGGAGGACTTAGCTAAGGCCTTGCACATGAACGCTTCTGAACTATTAGTGACTTCTTGGCTTGGGGTTCCAGGTTTCTCCCTCGATTTTCTGGTTTGCAAAGCTCAAGAGTACGCCAAGAGAGGATGCTGGATAGTCTTCAATGCTATCTTGGCTCTGTGCATCTACGGAATAGTGCTGTTTCCCAACTTACCCAATTTTGTGGACTTGGACGCTTTTCATCTGTTTGCTGCTGGCAACCCGGTACCCACTTTGATTGGAGACCTCTATCATTCATTGCACTAAAAAATGAAAATAGAAGAGGAAAGACTGTTTACTGTTGTGCGCCGCTGTTGAACATGTGATTTAAGAGCCACCTCCCCCTAAAGGGACCTTTTGTAGATAGTGCAACTACAGCTGACTGGCCAGAGCGCCTGATGAGACTATCTTCTGAAGACATCGAGTGGTTTGACCGAGACTTGCTGGGGTCGGAGCTTATTTTCAATTGTTCTGGGTATCCTAATGTTCCTTTGATAGGAAGGAAAGGGTGCATCAATTATAACCCATCTCTGTTCGTTCGCCAGTTTGGATACGCGTTGAAGAACCCACCTAGGGAGGAAGAAGTACGGGAATCTCTGTACTTCACCGGTGATTTGAATGGAGAGTTACTAGCTAAGCTCTAGCACGCATGGATGCGTATCAACAGAAAAGGGAAACCACTGTTGGGGAAGAATGATTGTCAGGCTTATGAACCATACAAAGTTTGGATCCAAGAGAGGGCAAAACAGTTGCTGATGCCATTTCCAGCTGCACCGGTTCATGTTCATGTTCCAGTGGAGGCACCAACCACCGTTACTATGGAGGTCTACGAGCGAGTTGTAAAAGAAAAGGAAGCCTTGATGAGGATCAATGAAGAGTTAGAAAAGGAACTGGCTCAGATGCGTAGTGAGAAGAACAAGGTTGTGCATTCTTTCCAACAGCAGATTGAATTAGTAAACAGGCTAGGTGCTGAATTGACTGAAGAGAAAAAGAAGCGTGAATGCCTGGGGAAAGAATTCAGAATCTCTCATGATATGTTGGAGTCCAAAAAGAAAGCACTCGATGCCGCCCACCGGGAAATCTCTTCTTGTAACAAAACATGGAATGCTACGCTAACCAACAACAAAAAGAGGGAAGACAAATTGAAGCAGCAAATTTCTGAACTCGAAGAACAGTTGAAGGCTAGCACTAAGAAGTATGAAGAGGAGGTAATGGCGAGATATAGTCTCCAGAATGCATTGAACAAGGCCATCGAAGGCAAGAAAGAAGCTGTGTCTCAGAAGCGGAAGCTAGAGGATCGCTTCGGAGAAGGGGCATGGGAGGAATCCGCTGGTGATTTGCGACGTGTTCTCAAGCGAAGAGATCTACTTGTTGAGGGTCTGCTTACCCGACCAAGTCATCCAGAGACTAAGAAATTATTAGAGGAGTACCAGGCCTATGGGAGCACTTGACCATTTCATGTATTAATGTGTATGCTTTATTTGCATAGCGCTGACCATCACCAGGATTGTTGGTTGAGGTCATGCCTTCTTATTGTACATTCATTGATATTGTATTCTGGGCTTAATGGATTTCTCTGCAATATATGAGGTGTTTTCTATGATTCGGCTCCGAACTTCGTATTGTTAGCACTGTCACCACACTGGCACATTCGCACTAGAATCGGGGAATGATTTTCCCTAATGCACAGACACATATGGCATTGCATTCACATTCATATTGCATTCCAGGTGATTATTGAACTGTATCTCATTTCCTGCATTGTACCAGGTCTTTTCAGGATTGAAAGTCAGCGCCCGCACCGATACTCCACTCGTACCAACTGCCGAAGAGTTATGGATCAGATGCAGAATGAAATGCAGGACATGCGTGAGAAGCTGGCGCTATTCATGCAGACAATGGAGACCATTGTGAAAGGCCAGGAGAACTTGCAAGCTTTGGTGCAGCCTTTGTTGGTGAGAAATGCTGGGCACGGAAATGAAGACCATAATTCTGTGCGAGTCGACACTATTCACGGGGATGGTACCCGCACACCGGTAGCTCCACCTGTGGTGAACATACCTGCTGTCAATGTGAACAACGGCGCTGCCGCCGGGAACGGTAATGTTGGAATCGGTAACGAGACTATCGTCAATAACGTAGGATTCAGAGATGTCAACCTGGGTGATAATATGGGAGGTAATGGCTTCGGTAATAATGGATTCGGCTTCAATGACCAGGGGTTTGATCATGCTGGGAAGTACGGCTTCAACGCTCAAGGTTTCGGACAGGACGGATTTGGTATGACTAATCAGGGTTATGGCGGATTCGAAAATGGAAATGGTGTCGGGATAATGTCTTTTGGACCTACCGGAGTCGCTCCGAGGTACGGTAACAGGGGGCGAGGCCCTGTAATGAATCAGACTAGAGTTGGCCGTAACAACGGGTACGATGGATACGGAACTGGGAACGGTAATTGGCTAGAAGATCAGCAAGAGGATGCTTTCTCCGGTGGAGGTTTCGAAGGTCCTATGGATGACTCTCAGAGAATCAAGATGCTCGAGGAGCAGATGAAGGGGGTCGTGAATCAAAGCGCTGTTGGCTTAGATATGACTACAATGGGTCTGGTGCCTGGCCTGAGGGTACCAATAAAATTCAAAGCTCCCACATTCGACAAATATAAGGGGGATACCTGTCCAAAGGTGCACGTGCGGTCATACTACAGAAGGATGTCGGCGTATTCAAACGATGAGAGGATGCTGATGCATTTCTTTCAAGATAGCTTGTCTGGTCCTTCCCTTGAATGGTATATGGGATTGGAACCAACTCAGATAAAGACATGGAAGCAGCTGGCCGAAGCGTTTGTGGCTCACTATAAGTACAACAGTGACTTGGCACCCAACCGGGTCCAATTGCAGGGATTGTCCCAGAAGAAGGGCGAGAGCTTCAAAGAGTATGCGCAGAGATGGCGCGACATGGCTGCTCGAGTTCATCCTCCTTTGGAGGACAAAGAAATGAATGATATGTTCATAGGAACATTTACCGGTATGTTTTATGACAAGCTGTTTCACACGTCCTTAGGCAGTTTCTCAGACTTAATCCTGATGGGTGAGAAGATTGAAAGCAACATTAAATAGGGAAGATTCCAAGCTGAGGAATCCACTTCAGCTGGCAGTAACAGAAGGGCTTTCGGGGGGCGCCGTCAAGGTGACGCAAGTGCAGTGTTTGGGGGCCGAGGCCGAGGCCGGGGCAGAGGTCGAAACCAGTACAATCAGCCGCAGCAGGTGGCAAGTGTTACTATTCCATTTCAGCAGCAACCAATACAACAACAGCAACAGCAGCCACAACAGGGGGTACATCCTGCCCAGCGCAGAATCCAGGGGGGCAAACCAAGGAGGGTGTTTGAAACGCCTCCTTCAACGTATGCAGAATTGCTACAGACGTTACTGGGTTTGAACTTGGTGGAAAAGAGGACTATGGCGTCGGTAACAGGCACTCCTCCGTACGGCTTTGACGCAAGCAAGCACTGTGAATTCCACTCCGGGGCTCCTGGCCACGACATAGAGGGTTGCCACGCGTTCAAGCATGTGGTACATGATCTATTGGATAGTAAGGCTATCAATTTTGGACAGGCAGGTCCGAACATAGTACAAAAGCCCATGCCCAATCATGGGGCAAATGCTATTTTAACCGAGGAGGGTTTGAACTTGATTATGAATATTGATGACCTAAAGACACCGTTGTGTGAGATAAAAAGCAGATTATTGAAAGGAGGTGTGTATCCGGGCTGCGATGAGTTTTGTTTAGAGTGTTGGACCCAAGCTGGGGGTTGTGCTGAATTAAAGAAGGGTATTCAGACCTTAATAGATGGAGGCACATTGCAATTCGACAGAACGACAGTTGAAGAACCTGCAGAGGTATTAGCAGACGAGCGAAGTGATGTAGCTACTGTGACGATTCCCCGAAAAACAATAACTATAACGGCGCCAGCCAGGCGACCGCCGATCACTATCACCAAGGCAGGACCAATCCCTTATGAGAGCACTAAGGCAGTCCCCTGGACCTATGGGTTGGAAGCATACTGTGATGGGGTGAAAATTGATGTTAGTAAGCAGCCAGTTGAGGTTGTAGACAACGTCGTCGGTACCGGAGGAATGACGAGAAGTGGGAGAATCTTTATATCGCCTGAGGTAGAGGCTGAACGACTGGCAAAAGGAAAAGGAAAGATGAATGAGAATGTCCCTGTGCAGAGGAACGAAAAAGAAACGTCGTTGAAGGATGTGGAAGAGTTTATGCGCCTTATTCGTAAGAGTGATTATAAGATTGTTGAGCACCTTCAACAGACGCCGTCAAAGATATCCATATTGTCGTTGCTATTGTGTTCCGAAGCTCACAGAAATGCATTGCTGAAAGTTATGGATACGTCCTTCGTACCCCAAGATGTTTCTGTGAATCAGTTAGAAGGGGTGTTGGCACATGTGAACGCAGGCCATAGCTTGGGATTTACAGACTTTGATTTGACCCCGAAGGGGAGAGAGCACAACATGGCGTTGCACGTCTCAGTCGAGTGTAGGGGCTCAGTCATGTCTCATGTACTGGTAGATACCGGATCGTCCTTAAATGTGCTGCCTAAGAAGGAAATGATGAAACTGGACGTCAGGGGAATCCTTTGTACGCATAGTGACTTGGTGGTCAGGGCATTTGATGGTACACGAAGAACAGTCTTTGGATCCATAACATTACCTCTATAGGTGGGGCCGGAGGTTTTCGCAACTGAATTTTATATTATGGACATCCAGCCCGCATACAGCTGCCTTCTCGGACGACCCTGGATCCATGGTGTTGGGGCAGTCACATCTACCTTGCACCAAAAGCTGAAATACATGGTAGGGGACAGGGTGGTCACGGTCTGTGGAGAAGAAGATATATTGGTTAGCCATCTGTCATCATTCAAGTATGTAGAAGTCGACGGCGAGATTCATGAAACACCCTGTCAAGCCTTTGAAGGGTTGCGCATCAAAGACAAAGGTCCCGGGCTGAGTAAAGCGTCAGAGGTGGCCGTCTCGTCATACAAGGAAGCTCAGGCTCTAGTGGAGACTGGCGAGACAAAGGGTTGGGGCAAGGTTCTGGATATTCCCGTGAAGATGGACAGATTTGGGCTGGGATATCAACCGTCGTCATCAACGCCTACTGCAGGGGCACCCCGTTTCAAAGGACCGATAACAATCACCGCTAGTGGAGTGTATCACGAGGCCATCAATGATAAGTGGCAATCTCTTGGGAGAAGCTTATCCGTCTTCAACGATAAGTGGCAATCTCTTCAGAGAAGCTTATCCTCCTACATCCTTTTGGTGCTATGACTAGCGTTTCCGCTCCATCATCCTTTTGGTGATGGGTCTGACATCCTTTTTGGTGTCATGACTAGAATTTGTTCTCCATTATCCTTTTTGGTATTGGATTCCTTATATCCTTTTGGTGTTGGCGACCCTTGCAGGTATTCGGTATTTCATTTCCAAGCATTTTATTTCTTTTCGGACAAATTCAGGGTCTTCTATATCTAATCATCTTCTACCTCGGAAGAATGAATTCTATAGCAATTCATCTTACTCGGTCTTAGCCAATTAGATAGGGGCATCTGTCATACCCCAAATTTGTCCTACCGTGTATTTAAGTTTTTATATGTTCAATTGTTATAAATAAAATCAAAAAATATGTTGCTTACACGACAAGATTCATGTTGGAATAGATCTTAAGATTAATATGTTGATATTTTGCAAATCATGGATAGAATTTTGTTCTCATGTGATGAAAAGGTTGTATTTGCAAGATGGCATTATGGATTTTTGAGCAAGAAATCAGAAAATCAAGGATATGAGTCATTGTGAATGGAATCATTACAAGAAGGGTACAAGCTCATGAAAAGGAAAAACCACATCCATAAGAGTAACATATAGAAAACTCATTTTCACAAAGATCCCAAAAGTTAAGTTCAAACTCTATTAAATTCAAGATGGAACTGATTGGTGCAAAGTGTGGCTTACATTCAAAGAATTGGAATTTTTGTTTATAATGTGGTGTTGTTTTACAAGGTAGGTAATTAACTGTCAAGCCATACTTTATGGTCACCTTCAAGCAATATGAAGTCATGATTTTCTAGTATACTAGCAGCAGGACCAAGCATTTAGTTGATTAAATGGTCCTCATAAACCTTTGCTCACTACACGTTGACAACATGGATTCCAAAGAATGATAAATTCCATAAACGACAATAATTAACATGACAGTAGTAGTTGTTGTTTTGAGATCAAGATTCCAAGGAACTTTCTTACAAGCAAGATAGAATAATAAGCATGGCCTAGAATCCAACAAAAGTTACAAAAAGAAGGTTCATCATTTGTTCTCTAATGTATCCTAAAACAAATGGAGGTTTATGTCATTTAATACAACATTGTTGTTTCTCGTGATGATTCCCTCTCCATTTACATTTTACCGAAGAAGTGCAAGCTCTAATGACAATGGAATCTTCAACGTTGCGGATAATCCTGTTGGTTGGGATGTGGTTTTGCTGAATTTGTCAAGTTTGAAACCCTGCAGTGTAACATTACGGCAATTGGTGATTCGAGAAACTTGCAATCCATCCATGACCAATTTGAAAACAATACTCCAAGCGCAATTTCATCAGGACCCCACACTAGATGACCATGATGCGGTGCACAGTCTACGGTTTTCTTGCATCAACCTACACCTGCAGCCGTGTATCTACAACAATAGAAAAAAGCAGAAAAAGCAATTCAAAAATAGCTTTGTATTTTTTTGTTCCCATTTTGCTAACCGTACATCCCACAATAACAACCAATTTGCAACAGCTGCAAGAAATGCCAAGTTTTTTTTACATGATCCATATTACAAGAAGCAACCTCATGACGAGATACACTCCAAGGCATGGTAGCACATTCACAAATCTCCCTCAGCTTTTTCACAACAACACCTGCAAAAATACACAAAATAAAAAATTATACCATGAATACAAACCAACAGACTTGTAACCTTTACCATAAACCACAACTGAATTTCAGTTTCAACTTGCCTTTGCCAATAAAATCGTTACACCAATGCACAACCATTACATATTACAAGCTCAATCCTGCAACCCTTAAAAACTATCAACAGCACACCACTACAAAACAAAACAAACAGTCAACAAAAGGACAACAACAGACCTGCTGTGCCTTGGTGCAAACCTGCTACAGCAAGCCGAAAACCCTTCAACTAGCCATAGCTTGCAGCCTGTATAAGCCACACCAGACAACATTTGTAAAACACAACTCATACCCTGCTACACAAGGACAAACCTTACAGCCAGCACCACAAAGACCTGCCATGAAATAGACATCCTGCACTTGAAAATGACACAACAAATAGGAGAGGAATAAAGTTTAACCTTGAGAAACCAATCCAAAAGAGGAGAAAGGGAGTTGAACAAGAACCTTCATTTTTTCGACCCTAGCCAATACAACCACTGTTGTTTTCCACCACTTTTCCTCATGTGAAAACTGCTACTTTTATTCCGCAAAACCACCTCTGTTTATCTTCTTAAAAATCACAACAGAGTATAACCCAACCTTCAACACTTAACTACCCAGAAATCTTTTCAACCAAAACGGTGATAACATTTTCACAAGCAAAAAAAATAGACTCAAAAGAGAGCAGAAGAAGTTGTTTCAGATCTAACATCTCACACAAACAACATTGAACACAATGGAACAACTTTTTTTTAGCCTCACCAAATCCTGCAAAATTCTAAACAAAAAGTCCACATCAATTTCAACAAAGCTCAACTAAGAGGAAGTTCGTGCAAGCCTTACCTGTGAGTTCGAAATCACCACGAACAACAGACTCAAACATCCCTCAATAACTCAGAACAGCCTTTCAAGCCTTATCCCTAATCTTCATTTTCCAACAACCATAACCATAGCTTTCACCTATAGTATAAAATGGAGATGGTAACAAAACTTTCCTCAATAAAAAACTACCCTTTTCTCCAACCTCTTTCAACTGCCTCAACCTAGAACCAAACAAGTTTCTAACAAAATCTCGAGCTTTCCCTCATTCACCACACATAACTGATGAGAAACCCATAAAACTTGTCACAAAAAAAAACATCAGCTCAAACTCCATGTTAATCACTAGAGATCAAACATCAAAACATCTCTCACTTATATTACCGTAACAGCCGCGAAATCACGATCTTAACAGTCATCCTTCATGTTCTGTTATCACCATCTTACCGACATCATACCAATAACACCAGCTCGGCTAACTCCACAACAAAATACAACCGCTCGTCCATCGCTGTGACCACTTCCAAACATCTCACAACAACCATTAATCAAACACTCAACAACACTTCACTTCACAATTTCTTCTTCCTCCGAATCCATTTCCCCATCAACCGTTCAACTTCACCATTCTCAAAATCTCCAGATTTCGAAACCCCATCCGTCTTTAACCATTTTCCATCACCGATTCACGGCATTTCTGCTTTCCGAACTCCAAATGAAACCTCCATTGAACTGCAAATCGAACCTTCAAACTTCTTCTCACCAAAACCACCATTGCACCAAACTTCACCGTTCTTCAGTTTTTCCTATTCACCATTTTCTAAAACTCATCATCACCATCTTCAAAACCATACCCAACTAACCTTCAATTTCGTCAAACCTAACAACAAACCTCAGCCAATCTGAACCAAATTCAAACCCAAACAGAAAATTGAGATGGAAGGAGGACTCGAAGATGAGTTGAAATCAATCAACACCCCTTTTAACACGAACCTAGACAAATCGACGAAGTTCGGTCGATATCAACACCATGTCGAAGCTTGGTCTTCGTTTCTTTTCTTTCATTTCCATTACAACCCACCCCCTGTTTTCGTTTACCTTGTTTCTTAAAAAAAAAATTTATTATTATGTAATTATTATTATACATTGTTTTTAAACTTTATTTTGTTTATATTATATTTATTATGTATATATTATATGTTAGGTAAAGATATTATATTAGCTTTAATATTTTATTTATAGTTTTATATTCCATGTTCCTTTGGAGTTTTAATTTATTTTATATATATTAGGAATTTTAATTTTGTTTTCTTATTAGAGTCTTGATTACACTTTATTTTTAAAGTTGAATTTCATTTCTCTTTTGTTATTGGACATTTTTTGCCTTTTGGGTCTATGAAGAGACTTCCGTAATCCATTATCAGTCAAATTATTGATGAATAATGTTGGATCCGAGACCACTTCTTTTCTCTCCTCATTCTTCTTCTTTTCGATTTCATTTTGACCGGTTGTGATCAATGAAGTCTTGTATCTGCAAGACGGGATCCCACTGTATTTGGTCTGTGCGACATGATTCAATTGGAGAACGATCCTCAATATTGTTTCTCTATCTTGTCCTTAGCACGGAAATCAATACGCGACCTCTTATAGGTTGGCTTCCCTTATAAGTCAAGCTAAGACAGTTTAGCGTTACATTGTCCCGTTTCGGTTCAAAATACCATCAAACCATCTTGTAAATAAAATTATCTTTGTATTGAATTAAAAGAGGGGATTAAGTGTAGACTTTCTTCCTCTCCGAGTGTCGAGATGCTCACTGTAGTGTGGGTGGTTTAGACACTCATCTTTCAATACGAAGACATTTTTCTCTTTTCAACCTTCTCTTCTAAAACCTCGGCCTCGCGCCGAGTGCATTTTCAAAAGCCCTTCCGATAATAAATCGATTTCTCTTTGTATTGAACTAAAGAGAGAGGATTGAGTGTAGACTTCTTCCTCTCCGAGTATTGGGATATTCACTGTAGTGTGGGTGGTTTCGATACTCGTCTTTCAATAAGAAGACGCAACTTTATCCATCACTTATCTTCTTCCACCACCTTTCCTTTCACAACTCCTTTCCGAAACCTTTCCCACCTAAAACCTCGGTCCCGTACCAAGTGCTTTTTCAATCTCTTTTCCTAATAAAACTTGAATGGTCATGGAGTGGTTAGGCATAGGCCTTCTCCTATCCCGAGTGCTGACGTTTACCGTAGGGTTCTCTGTCGTAAAGTACTTACCATTCAAAACCAAAAGCATCTTTAATAAGAGAACGAAGTTCTCTTTGCATTGAATTAAAGAGAGAGGATTAAGGGTAGTCTTCTTCCTCTCCGAGTGTTGGGATGCTCACTGTAGTGGGGGTGGTCTCGATACTCGTCTTTCAATACAAAGACGTTACGTTCGCCACACATTTTCATAACAAAAACTTTGAGATGAAGAATTGGGTACTACCCGCAAGGGGTTACTATCCGAGGACCTATCTCACCCCTAAAAACAATCTCACAAATCAAATGTGACATCTTGCCTCGCATGGCGAAAACCAGTCTTTTCAAAAAGGATATGTTACGTCCGTTCTACCGCAAATAGGTAACGCATAAGTCTCCTCACATGCGAGCGGCAAAACACCGAAACTGCTAGAATGCGTACGATAACATCATCCATAAAAAACATTAACAAACCGTAGGCCGAACAACGGCTGCTCTGATTCTTTACTTGTTTTAAGTAAAGATACGTAGGCACAAGGACCACAATCCTTGCCGAGCACATTCCCCCTCTATATATGTAGTTCCCCGAACTACGTCGACTCTGACTTTCTCACATCTATTGAGAATACGTAGGCATAGGACTGCAAAGTCCTACCGAGTCTGTTCTTTCTCTTTTCTTCCTCGTTATCCCTCCTTTCTTTGTTTCTAAACCCTCTTTCTTTACCCTTTGGAAAACACTTCTATAGCATAATATTTAAGCAAATAATTTCACACGTCGACAAACAAATGGTTCCCATCGAGTACGATGGATGTGAGGGGTGCTAATACCTTCCCTTCGCATAACCGGCTTCCGAACCCATTCTTGGTTGCGAGACCATCTTATCCATTTCTTTCTTAAGGTTTTCTCGATATTTTAATTTCCCCTTATGGGATGAATAAAGTTCGGTGGCGACTCTCATGTCTACCTTTTTTGCCTCCACGTCGTTGCGTGATGCATTTTTTCGAGTAGCGACACCGATACCCTCAGTTGCACATTGTCGCGGTGAAATTTGGATATCAAACTATTGATTAGTTTGAATCTTATTCATTTGCAACCGAACTTTGATTTGTCCAAAGAAAGGGATAAAGATCGAAATTCCCATGATGCAATGCAAATGCAAGAGAGTTTTAGGTTTGGGGGTTGTTTAAACTTAGGGAAGGTGCTAGCATCCTAAGTTTCTGTAGTACTCTAAAGGAACCTGTTGTTTTATGTTTGTTTATTGCTAAGGTTTATCTGCTTAATGGTTTAAAAGACCTAGGGGATTTATTTCTAAGTATACTCGATAAGATATCGCATCTTATGCCTACATATCCTTACGGGAGTGGAATCAGAGTATTTGTAGTTCCCCTAAAGGGTTTGATGATTTCTTTGACTGTGGTCAAAGTTCCTACGGGTTTAGGGTAGTTGTTTGATTGGTTTTAGGAGATAAGATGAGTTATCATTTTAAGGGAGATTTAACCGCCACAAATTGTAGGAAAATAGTCTTTGCATCGTCTTAAGAAAAGGGCTCAAGTACTCGGATATTGATCGACGAGTACGCCTCTATCTCTCTTAAGGCAAAGTCCCTACGGTATTGATTGTATTGATGTGGGATGGAAGTTCTATCTCGCTTAAGATGATTAACATCTTACTCTCTAATGTTTGAATGTTTGAATTGAGTTGTATTTGTTTGTATCTAAGTTGTAAAAGATAACGGTCCTTCCTATGGGGTAGGATCTAACTTAGAAAGATCAACTTGAATGGGATCAAGGATCAAGTGGGAGTATGATGCAAATGATGTGCACTACACACAAGTGTTGAATCATGTGTAGATTCTTCCTTTGGACGGAATGCAATGCGATAAAGTAAATATGATAATTGTAAATTGTGGAAATAAAAGCAGGTAAAGTAAACATACACACGCATGAAAGCACTAAGTGAGTGTGTGAATTGTGTATGTGAATGTGCGTTGTGGCGTAAGCGTGCACGATTGAGTTTTACGATGTGGATTAATTTTAGTTGGTTGATTCTAAGTGAGATTAAATAGAATTAGAGTCTAGAGTTAAATAAGACGTTATAATGATTTAATTATTATTATCTAGAACTTAGGTGAGATAATTTTATTTATAAAAATTGAATCTAACGTGGAAAATTAATTGTAATAAGAAAGTTGTTTTTATTATGTACTCCTGAAAAATGTCTTAATATTAATTAGGTGAAGTGGTAATTAGATATAAATTGTAAAAGGTTTTTTTGAGTGAAAAAATTATCTAATAAAATGTTATTTTTAAAAAGTATTAATTAATAGTTTAGCACAATAAATTTTAGATGAATAAAAGAGATATATTTTTTTAAAGGTCTATTTATTTAAGATAAAAGATTGATTTGTGATAGTTTAAACAAAATAGTGGAATAAATTATTATTAAATAAAATTTAAAAAAAAACCTAGAAACTATATAATTAAATCAAATAAAAAAAACTGATTATTAAAGGTTAATAGCTATTTTAAGGATTAAATAATTATAACAAGAGTTATTAGTTATTAATATAAAAAAAAGGGTTTGATCAATTGGATTAAAAGATAAAACAAATAAGCTTAAAATTAGTGTGAATTATTGAAAGGTTTATTAAATAAGTGAATTAAAACTGAATTTGATAAAAGGTTATTAATTTTTTAAAAGGATTAGTTAATTAATTAATTAAAGAAACAAAAGTTGATGTTGATTATGATGGTTTAGACGTGGTTAGCGTGGTAGGTGGTGTGCGGTGAATCAAACTACAGCCACACAAAAAAGGAAATGAAAACGAAACGCAGATAAGTAAAGCAAAACCCTAAGCCCCTTCGTCTTCCCCAAATCGAATCCCCTGTCTTCTCATCGTCTTCTCTTCTCTCTCGATCGCGGTCGACCTCCATTCACCATATCCTCCCGCATTTCGTACCTGAAATCAAAGTCGGAAACATCAAACAGATCAATAACATGGGTGAAAATTGGGAGTTACCGAAGATCTGGGTGACGGCGGCGTTAGGGGGTGACGGAATGGATTCGCGAAAGTTTGGACTCGCGGTGGCCGAAACCAGTTTCGTCAACGGAGAAGATGAGTTTTTTCTCTTTTCAGTTTGCTAGGTTTACGAACATAGGTGTTTTTTGTGGTGATTCCCATCGATCCTCTTTTCTCCTCTTAGGTCTCTTTTTATAGGCTTCAGATTGAACGTCTTTATTGGAATTGATTGTTGTTTTGAATACTGATTGGATTTTCCAATTTGGGATATATCAGATTTGAAAACTTCCCTTTTCTGTTTGAGTGTAATAACATGCGTTAAATGAAAATCCCAATCCTGTGATATTATTGTATCAATCTAATCAATGTTTTGATTCAATGTTGGATTTGATTCCTTCCTGAATCTAATCTTCTATTTTTCAGTGAATATTCTCCAATGATTTTGCTAACCCTGAATTTGTGACTTGGCAGGTGCGGGTAGCAATGGTTTTGGGCCAAGAACGGATTAGCAGCCCAGAAAAAAATAATCTTGCATCTGGTACACTTGTAACGACCTCGACCTATACGCTCGGTGGTTCTCTGATGAAGTTTCCCGTGAAAGTGTTGGTGATGATGAGGGATAACAACTTCGAATGTCTCTGCGGATAAACTGAATGTAGGGCGTGTTATCCTGTGGATTAGGCGTTGGCAGCTGCAACATGTCATGAGTGAGTGAGGAGACACGAAGAAGGGTACGGTTGTTGTTGTTTGTGAATGTATCGGTTGACCAATTAGGGAATGCTTTCAGGATTCTTCTGCAATTCACGACTGTTAATGAGGAAACATTCCCTTGTCCACTTCTGTTAACGCTTCGCTGACAGTTTCTGTTAAATTCGGATGACTGCTTCTGATGAGCTTTTAGCAATTGCGACGTTGCCGGCGTGCCTTGACTAATGATCATGTTATTTTGACAGGTTGAAAGGGAGCTGCGTATGGTCGTGAGCTGGTTGTGCGTGAGAGAAGAAAAGAGTGATACCTCTGAAAAAGTCAAGTGATGATGCAGTAAGGTTCGTCACGGAACGGTTTTGGGTGCCTCTTTACCATCCCTTTTCATTGTATTCCTTATAACACTTGAATTGGTTAATTGAATTTCTGACTTTGCATTTGGATTTTGCTATGGTGAGAAACTAATTACTCCTTTGAATGCAAGGGTGATGTATTCTGTTATTTCGACAGCTAGGAGAGCAATGCCTTACTCAGTCTTCATAATAATATTGCAGATAAAGGTGAAGGTAGGCTCGAAAGTCCTCCGACAAAACCGTGTGGCAGGTGTATATACAAGCTGCTATGACATTTTCCTGCTCTATGTTCTGTAGGTGTAGTAAAGGCGGCCAAGGATCACAAGACGCATGGTCAGAACTCCCTCTGCGGCATAATGCTTCGTAACTCAATTTGTGGATGAAGTTGTCTATTCAAAAGTCGAGCAGAACAGATAAACTTCTTATGAATATCTGAGTATTTGATAATGGTTATGTGTGAGTGAATGTTGATGTTTTCGTTCTCATGTTGACCATCTATGTTTTGCTTCATGTTTCAGGTGATACCGGCATACCAGTCGATCTTATCCAACGGCACAGGTCGGTGCTTAGCTTGTACTTTCAACTTGTTGGTGGAGATAATTTCCAGTACTACGTGAAGCCGCTGTTGCTAATAAAACCAAGAAGAAAAACCGAAAGCTAAGTTCTTCAATTGCTCCCACCACTGACGGCAAGCGCCTCAAAGATATTACGCTCAGCTTTGCAGAATTCTCTTTGTAATTATAGTGGTATCACTGCGACGGGTTCAAATCCAATTGAAATCTTCGTAAGTTATTCCGAGGTTGTGGTGACTGCTGTTGTGTTATTTTCAGGTTTATGTTGATGTAAGATATACTATAAGTTTGAATGATAATCCAATCCTTCATTGTGAGTGCAGGTTATGGAGACGTGTCGGTACTCTTGGAGATGCGGCATGCTTGTGGAGGAAACTTTGTCACGAACAACTGAAGATTTTAGTATGTCAATCTCCAGAATCTTGGAATAACATAGTTCTGCTTCATCAGCATTTGGCATACTAACACCTGAATTGTCTTCACAATTAACAGGCAATATTTTGTGATCTAGCGTTCATCAAGATGTTAGTTGGGAGACCTGCTGCACCAGAGGTAATATTACTATCTCGTAAAGAATGAGTGTGCCGCATCCATCGTCGAATTGAGTGTGTACTTCTTCTGATCCAATACCGTATTGACCTTGGGTAATGCCATGATTACCAACGACTATAATTGTCCTTTTTGTATTTTGGAATGTGGTGTAGTTTAGATTTAGATTAAAACTTGGTAGAGTTTATGGCTACGCTGTCGAACGCGTGGGAGTTGTCATGATTGTAAAAGTCTTCGGTTTATACAGTCCAATAATGTCAATGTAGTGTAAGTGATGGTAGCCGCTGAGAGGGGTCTTCGACCGACACTAGCAGAAGAAGCAAAGGATTTAGGAAGAGACTTGAGATCTGTTTAAATTATGTTTTGTAAGGGTCATGATATGCTATTTGAACAGGGAAAACTTTGTAAAGGCTCACAACAAGGAGTAACATTTGAATCATGCTTTACATTATCCTTCACTTGTAATGCTATACGTAGTATCTTTTTATGATTGGATACAGATACCAACCATCGAGGACCGTTATCTTTAAATTCAAATTGCGCACCACTAAAGAAAGTTTGAAGATAATTTCTTAAAAAGAATGAATTCCCATAAGTAATCCATGCCTTTATTTAATGCCAAACCCAAATCCTTCTTAGATTCACATAGCAATGTTTGGTTGGAAATAAACCTTCTCCCCATAATATTTTTATAGTCATGCAGAGTCGTGGAAGTTTTCTAGAAATTCACTCTTGTGAACGTGGATGTAATATCATTCTCGAAACTCATGATTTTACACGAACTTAAACTTGATATTTTGATTTTGAACTTGCAAACATGACTTGAATCTTGTAAAGAACAATGTATCTCAAATATTCACTTCGAGAACTTCCTGCCTAAACCTCCTGATCCTCCTCGGCAATATACACTGAAGCTTTTGAGCAGATGGAGGAAAATGACCAGTAGAGAACCCTAGAATCCTTGAATTAGAACGGTTATATCCTGGAATACTTGACCATGAGAATAAGTATCATTTACGCTTGAAATCAATGTGCCTGCACACACCTTATTAGTCATAATAAACACGCGTAAAAGTAAAAAAGAAAGCACGCAAAAAAAAAACGAAGGGGGTGGAATCTTAAGGTCAAAAATTAGGGTGCGACAGATGCTCCTATTTAAGTTGTTTCTATCTGGAGGTATGGAGATTGAAATCTCCGTCTCGACGTGATAGGAGGGACTTAAATACAAACATTGCACGAATTTTTGGCCCTAAGAAGCCACCAAATGCCTATGATATGCAACAAGATGAAAATTCAAGACAACAAAAAGAGTCCTATGGAGAACTGATATCACAGGGGATGAACTGGACACAACATGCTAGACAAAAGAGTAACAGACTCAACGAAGCGGGACTCCACAGGGACAAGAAACAACCACCAATGGGAAATCTCCACACATGCAAAAGTGCAGTACGTATACCAAGAACATGGTGATTTAACGACAGGTGAGAAACTGGTAATCGAAGGATAGGTTTACTACCGTAATGTAGTGGTCGGTAATAAAGTGAAATTTCTTGATCAAGTCAATAATTCAGTTTGCTCGTATTCTTTCTCTTCTTTTTTTATTATTTTTTTTGAAATCCAACTGGAAATAGTAAAATGTGTAGACCTCCCCACGCCTCATGGTCTGGGTACCATGAACGGGTCTCAGCTTCTAAAAAATCACCTCCCCACGCCTCATGGTCTGGGTACCATGAACGGGTCTCAGCTTCTGAAAAACCACCTCCCCACGCCTCATGGTCTGGGTACCATGAACGGGTCTCAGCTTCTGAAAAATCACCTCCCCACGCCTCATGGTCTGGGTACCATGAATGAGTCTCAGCTTCTGAAAAATCACCTCCCCACGCCTCATGGTCTGGGTACCATGAACGGGTCTCAGCTCCTACCCGAAATGATGAAAGCTCGTGAGAGCATCTTCACAGGGGATCAAAATGTCATTGTAGACTGTAGATGTTGATGTAGATGTTGTTATAGATGTAATTTGTAGATGTTGTTGTAGATGTTGTTGTAGATGTAATTTGTAGATGTTGTTGTAGATTGTGGAACTTCTTGGCTGTGAGCCATAATGTGTTGTAAATTGTAGAACTTTGTAGATGTAATTTGTCAATGTAGATGTAGTTCGTTGTAGACATAATTTGTAATGTATTGGAGATTGTAAAACTTCATCGGGGATCTTCAAAAGAGATGTAAGCCGATTGATTTGTGAAACATGTCTTCTCAAATAAAGAGAGACTGACTGTAATGAATTTCCTCGACTTTTCTGGGGAGATGTCACTCGATGAGATTAATCTTATGTAATGAACTCACTGAGGAATATATTCCTGGGGAGTACCTTTGTTGTAGCTGTAGAAGTATATATCATTGTAGATTCTCAACTGAAGAGAAATATTTGTAGTGGGAGTTCTCAAATAAAGAGAAGTGTCTTGTAATGTCTTTGGCGAACTTCTTTGATGGATTTGAGAAGTGATGTCGTTTGACAAATTGATGATCTTGATAAATCTGCTGGGGATGGATAGATTGTCTTGAAGAGACTGTCGTTTGTCGTTTTGAACAAAATCCTGATGAAAATGAGTTGCTCAAATAAAGAGGATGTTTGCAGTCCAAATGTAGATGTTTGAAAAAACCTGTGATATTATCGCTGGAGCAATACCTGTCTTCATAAACATTCTTCTCGGGGGATATAGTGCAAAATAAATGCACACTCGATCCATGTTTAAAAGTTGGAGATTATCCACAATGTGATTGCCAAGGACCAAAATTCCATTCGGGAAGTAGCCGAAAGGAAAATGTCAAGCAAGACTCAACCATTGAGGTATGAGCTCAAATGGAATGTACTGGAATAACCATCTTCCACGAGGATCAAACTTCATGGGAAAGTAGAAACATTGTGCTCTTTCTGCCTAGGGCTGACAACTTTATTTGGAGGGATAAGACACACCTAAACGCCTGGGGGTAACCACGGCCAAAGCGATAGAATAAAACAAACACAAAGAGATGCAACAAGATGTGCATGCCATGCTATCTATCTATATGCTATGCGTATGCTGACAAAACAGACGAACAAAGGCAAACAGAGATGAAAAGAACATCTCGAAGCAAACATCCGACCAATCTTCGAAGATATAAGCACCACTGGGGATAGGTGGAGAACCAAGTATGGGATCACAATCCTGCTTCAGGGTTTCAAAACTTCTACTGGGGAATAGAGATTAATCCACTTGGGGATGTAACATCTTGATAAGTCTGAAAGGTTGTCCTGTTGAAGATAAGGAAAAGGATCTTCATGGATAAAATATCCATTTCGTTGGGGAGGTTCTTGCTGGAACTGTAGATGGAAATACCCAAACTGAAGTTTTACAGGGGATAAAATAAATATCTTCTTCAAATGAGAAACCTGTGTCATTTTAGCTGTTGAACACGTCAGGGTTGAGCTTTAGTGGGGATGAGATAAATATCCGCTTCGCTGGAGAAGACTGGTGTTGTAGAAGATCTACTGAGGAATCGAATAATATCTACTTCTTTGGAAATGTGAAGTTTACGAATGTTCACCGGTATTTGTGTTGGAGAGTTTTGATGAAATTCAGTATTGATGTCGTCAAATCAATCCTCAAATGCCCCAAGTCCCTTGGTTCACAAGAAACAAGATTTTTCAAAGAGGATTTTACAGAAAACATGGCGTCCCGCTGTTTTCAAACTCTTAGAGAGATTCGCCGAATCTCGACGTAACTGGCCCTGATTGACGGTATATCTGAGTCTTTAAAAATTTGTATTAGAACAAACCACTTGGAAACAAACTTGCCCCAGGCCAGCAGAGTCTTCAAGTTTCAATAGGATAAACTTATTATTGATGCTCATGTGTAATCTTTCTAAGATATCAAACAAGGTTAACAAGTCAGAAATGTTAATTCCGAATTTATTAATGCAACATACGTTTGTCTTGAGGTTTGTTTTTTTTTTTGAAAAAAGGTATCCCAATAACTAGTGATCGAAATCACTGGTTAGGATATAACTTAATTTTATAATGCCAACAAAATTGAGCATGGCTCATAGGAGTCAGGAAACGATATCTCATCAAGTACGCTTTCGAACTAAACCTTACTTCAATTAGGACTTTTGAGGGTTGTATCTAGGTTTAGTTTCTGATTTGTAAAACAAAGGAATGAAAGGCTAAAATATATTTGTGCCCACCCAATCTTTGAAAGATGCTTATTTTTTTATGATACCCTGCCCCAGGTTTAAAATGAGGGTTTTGGTTTGGGAAAAGAAACAAAATCTTCATTTAGGTACATGGAAGTTTAAATATTTCTGGTGTTTAGGAGGTTGAAACAGGAATACCTTACATCATCAGTAGGGTTTTTATT
This sequence comes from Lathyrus sativus, assembly GCA_963859935.3. Lineage (NCBI taxonomy): Eukaryota > Viridiplantae > Streptophyta > Magnoliopsida > Fabales > Fabaceae > Lathyrus > Lathyrus sativus. Next base: position 495,559,899 of record OZ012741.1, read on the forward strand.
CAAAAGCATACTACAGGATCCCTTGCGTTTTACTTCATCATCCTCCTTCCAATTATTCACCAAAGTGAAAAGAAAATTGGATAAAGTTGGCAAAATTATGAAAAACATTTTTTGAGTGAAAACGAATGGATTTCTTCAAGACAAACATTTATTGCATTACTTATTCAAAATAACAAGTTCTTACATGCCAATTATGCTTTTAATCAAAGAAACGAAAACACAAAAGCAAAAAATAAAGTGAAAAGCCACACAAGTCCCTTTCTTGGGTTTTATTATGCCTTGGAATGGAGAGGCTCGTTGAATCGTTTGATATGCTTTCTGACGCTATATTGATATGAGTTTCCCAAATAACCCTGGATCATGTTCACGGAGGACGAACCATGCTGAGGTAAAGGATTGTCTTGCACATTAGGATGGGAATCCTTAAAGGACAAGGTCCCACACTTAACCAACCTTTGAACGTCTGCCTTCAAACCGTAGCAGCTCTCGATATCATGCCCCGGAGCACCTTGATGGTATGGGAAAAATTTGTCAGCTCTGTACCAGTATGAAATTTTCTTGGGCACCTTAGGTGGAGCTCTTGTCTGGATATGACCTTTCTGGATTAATGCTGGAAAAAGGTCAGTATACTTCATAGGGATGGGGTCAAATTGAAGAATTCCTTTTCTTGGAATATCCAAAGATATCTTCTGATTACGAAACCGTTTCCAAAACCGTCGATGCTGCGGTCGATCTGGAGAGGCCAACTTCCGCTTGGGAGGTGGTTGTTGTTCGCGCTGAGCAGGCGTTGCATACTAATGTTGAGGATGAGGTATCGAAGCTATGAACTCTCTGGAAGACTCATCGTCATTTTCTGGAGCTATACCCAAATTGTAATTGTATTGCTTCACCAAAGCAACAGCTAAGTCTTCCCAAGACTGAATGTGGAGTGGTTACTTTGTAACTTCATATACCATATCAGGGATGCCCCATATAAACTTTCTTGAAAGCAGTGAATCATCAGTTTGTCAATGTCAATATAAGCAGTCATCTTTCGACAAAATGTTGTCAGATGGTATTTTAGACAGCTGACACCCTTGTATACTTTGAAGACAGGCATCTTGAACTTGGGAGGGATAATTACGCCTGGAACTAAACATAGGTCATGAGCATCAAGGCCAGATGCATTAGCTCTTTTCATCATCTTCACTTGTTCTTTGAGATCACGAAATTCTCTCTCAATTGCTGCAATTCTAGGATCTTCCACTTCCTTTTCAGTATGAGTATTCTGAAGATCAACAAACAGGTTATCTTGCGCAGGCTGCGGTTGCGCAGGAACCATCACTTGTTGAACAAAGTCGTTGGAGGAACAATCAAATGTCGGATTGGTCCTTACTATGAAGCCAGTCATGCGATCCATATCTTTGTTCTCTTTACTATCCTTCAATAATACTTCAAGCTTGGTCAAATTGGTCGAGACGTCGGCTGGAGAGACAAAGACAGAAAGATGGATGAGGACACAGCGGAGAAAGGACACATGCACATGCTAAAAGGCTAGTATGCAGGATGAAACTTCAAGAAACTCAAGTCGTTTTTCGGTATTATAACATTGGATAAAAATTATATATTTTTTTTGATATCAGAGAGGCATTACAAAGCAAAGTACTCCTTTAAGAGTTTATTACATTGAATCAAAAGCAAAAGAGAACTCGGAGATCTACTCCCTATGCTCCTTCTGTGCACGAAGTTCTTCTTCTAACTAGTTGACGTGATCTTGCAATTCGGCCTTCTCATTGATGAGTCGATCGACACATTCCTTCCAGGCCACAATATCTGGGGGAAGATCATCTCTAGCGACAGTTCTGGAAGAGGTGTGAGAAGAAAATAAATCCTCTCGCGCCTTTCTCTTCTTTGCAAATTCTATCTCTGGCAGCTTCTGGGACTTCTCTTTCTCCTCTTTGAGGGTGAAAAACTTGTTCCTCCAAGCGGCTTTCAGTTCCCGAGCCTCATCCAAAACGGCCTTCAACTAATCTTCTTCACTCACATCAAACCAATCAGGATCATGAAAAGCCAATACCATAGGTTCATGAAAAGGGAATGGCATCTTGAGGTCGAGAGCCCTTTCTCGCACCCAATGTAGATATTCTTCAGAGACAGCATAGTTGGGGTATCCTAAAGCAGTCTTTCCTTCCTTATTGATGTATCTCCATGCGTAAATTATGACGGTCTTCAAGTCTGGATCTTCTCCTTCCTTGAGAAAGATCCCTTCCAACAGAGCTTGGTCAGGTACTTCGATCATGGGATGCCCAAATTGGAGGCGAGCCAAAGCAGGGTTGTAAATTATGCATCCTTCTCTCCTAATAAGCGGTATATTGGTGAATCCTCCGATGATGGGAATCATACATATACCTCCATAAGTAGGGTCATACCACACAATGTCAGAGTGAGTAAGGGCCATAACTATTTCGGACCAATGAGGTGATTCTATCTCATCCCAAATAGACAGATGCCGAGTTAGGCGAGCGATGAACCATGAATATAACAAGGCGGTACAACAAATAATATGTCCTCCTCCTTCAGCATTCTTAGAGTGGATTGAATAGTACGTGTCAGCTAGTAAGGTGGGAACTGGATTCTTGAGTATGAACAATTTAATCGCATCCTTATCGGCAAAATCGTCAATCTTTGGGAACCAGAAAATCCCTTAGACCAACAGAGCAAAGGTAGCTTCCAAGATAAGGACTTCTTTCCTTTCAGCATGGTAACGGACTTTTTCGATCAAGAAATCAGTTGGGAATCCAAGGACTCCTTCCTTGGTGGTTAAGTGTGCTTGAACCTCTGCTAGGCTGAGGTGAGTAGCATTTGCAATTTCTTGGTGACTGGGTATCTCCTCCTGGCCGGTGAATATGGGTTGGGCCGTCACAGGCATCCTCAAGAAATCAGAATACTCTTCCAGGGTCGGCATCAACTGGTAATCCGAAAAAGTGAAACAATGGTACAGCGGATCATAAAACTGAACAAGAGTCTCCAACAACCCTTCTTTCATCTTGAGCTCGAGAAAACAGAAGACTTCTCCATATTCTATTGCAAAAGCGTGACGGTTCTCAATGAGATCTGCTAGCTCTCTTAAGCTTTCAATGTTAGGACTCTGAAAAGTGTACTCCAGTGCTTCTCTCTTGAAATCCATTGTTACAATACCTGTAAAATGAAATTGAGTTTCTTGAAGTGAACAAAAAAGAAAGAATGCAATGCAAGATGAATAGGACTTCATGGGATCCCCACTATTTATAAACATTGCGGTAAAAGAAAAAACATTTTATTAATTTTGAAACGGATTACAAATAGTTGATTTTAAAAGTCCCAAATAAATAGCTAAATAAAAGCTAATGAAAGCCCTAAAGAAGTTTTGAATTCCGCTACTTGAGCTCTTCTTCCAACTGGGTCTTCTCACGGATAAGGTTGTCCACAATCAGCTTTCAAATAGTACATTGCGGGTCGGAGAAAAATAAATCCTCCATGACTTTCCTCTTCTTGCAAGGAAGTAATTCTTCATCCTTCAACTGTAGCTGCTTCTGAAGTTCGCCGTTCTCTGCGACCACTACTTGATACTTGTTCTTCCATGACTCTAACTCATGCTACGACTTCCTCAAAGCAACCTCTAACTTCTCAGCTTCGGACATAAATACATAAGTGGGCTCTCTTCTTGGAGGTATAGGATCTTGACGAGAATAGGGCATCTTCAGCTTGATTGCTCTCTCTCTGACCCACTGAAGGTAGGGCTCCAAGGACACACAATTAAGTTTCCCAAGGCTTTTCTTCCCTTTCTTATGCAAACGATCCCATGCAGCCAGAATCTTGTCTCCAAGTTCTTTGTCATCCCTAAAGAAAATGCTCTCCACTTGAACACTCTTAGGCGGTTCCTTCAACGGATACCCCAACTATCGACGAGCTAAGACTGGATTGTAACTGATCCCTCCATTAAAACTAAGTAACGGTACATTAGCAAAATCACCACAACCATCAATAATTAAAGTCCCATCATACGCTCGGTTGTACCAAACAATGTCTGAGTGGGTCAATGCCATAACTTTCAGAGACCAAAGCCCTCCATCGAGTTTCAAAAAAGAACTAGACCTCGGCAAGTGCGAAATAAACAAAAGTAAATCCCATGAATTCTAATGTGGTATGATGTTTTATGAATGCAACAAACACAAGTAAACACATAGGTGCACAAAAATAAACAAACAAAGGGGGACCCTAGGTTTGCAACGAGCATGGAGTCAAAGGGTATACCCATGCCCAAGGGACACGGACTAAAGGTTGATTGTACCTGCAGAACAAGGTTCTAATAAGGTTCCCAAAGTCATTAGCCCATCTTTCGGATATTATCAACTTCCCAAGTACTCTGTGGTTAATAATATTCTCAAGAGAACTTCTTTTGAGTGTAGCATCACGTAGCACTATTTCGGGGGGGTACCCCCTCATAGCCCCGCACTACATCCTAATAAAGGTCAAAGTGGGGTTAAGGTAATTACGGTCCTCAACATCACAGGCTCCAATATCGAATATAGTGCATGTTTTCACGATTAAGAACTCGTTCAACAATACAACTTTCGAGAGGGCCTCAATTGAGCGTGATTTTCAAGTCAGCTTGGTCGGGATTCCACCCCCTATAAGCCTCTTTGAACATATCACTATCCTATCTTAAGTTCACTCAAGTCCGGGTGTAGGACTTTGTCTCACCACTCAAAGGTATCAACCCAAAGGCAACAAACAAACAAGTATACAAGTAAACAATTAAGCAAATATAAGCAAATATATAAACATAAAAGCAAGTTAGGGAAATCCACTAAGAACCATCCCCAGTGAAGTCGCCATTTCTGTTGCGGTGAAATTTGGATATCAAACTATTGATTAGTTTGAATCTTATTCATTTGCAACCGAACTTTGATTTGTCCAAAGGAAGGGATAAAGATCGAAATTCCCATGATGCAATGCATATGCAAGAGAGTTTTAGGTTCGGGGGTTGGTTTAACTTAGGGAAGGTGCTAGCATCCTAAGTTTCTGTAGTACTCTACAGGAACCTCTTGTTTTATTTTTGTTTATTGCTAAGGTTTATCTGCTTAATGGTTTAAAAGACCTAGGGTTATTTCTAAGTATACTCGATAAGATATCACATCTTATACCTACATATCCTTACGGGAGTGGAATCAGAGTATCTGTAGTTCCCCTAAAGGGTTTGAGGATTTCTTTGATTGTCGTCAAAGTTCCTATGGGTTTAGGGTAGTTGGTTGATTATTTTTAGGAGAAAAGATGAGTTATCATTTTAAGGGAGATTTAACCGCCACAAATTGTAGGAAAATAGTCTTTGCATCGTCTTAAGAAAAGGGCTCAAGTACTCGGATATTGATCGACGAGTACGCCTCTATCTCTCTTAAGGCAAAGTCCCTACGGTATTGATTGTATTGATGTGGGGTGGAAGTTCTATCTCGCTTAAGATGATTAACATCTTATTCTCTAATGTTTGAATGTTTGAATTGAGTTGTATTTGTTTGTATCTAAGTTGTAAAAGATAACGGTCCTTCCTATGAGGTAGGATCTAACTTAGAAAGATCAACTTGAATTGGATCAAGGATCAAGTGGGAGTATAATGCAAATGATGTGCACTACACACAAGTGTTGAATCATGTGTAGTTTCTTCCTTTGGACGGAATGCAATGCGATAAAGTAAATATGATAATTGTAAATTGTGGAAATAAAAGCAGGTAAAATAAACATACACATGCATGAAAGCGCTAAGTGGGTGTGTGAATTGTGTATGTGAATGTGCGTTGTGGCATAAGCGTGCACGATTGAGTTTTACGATGTGGATTTATTTTAGTTGGTTGATTCTAAGTGAGATTAAATAAAAATTAGAGTCTAGAGTTAAATAAGACGTTATAATGATTTAATTATTATTATCTAGAACTTAGGTGAGATAATTTTATTTATAAAAATTGAATCTAACATGGAAAATTAATTGTAATAAGAAAGTTGTTTTTATTATGTACTCCTGAAAAAGGTCTTAATATTAATTAGGTGAAGTGGTAATTAGATATAAATTGTAAGAGGTTTTTTTGAGTGAACAAATGATCTAATAAAATGTTATTTTTAAAAAGGATTAATTAATAGTTTAGCACAATAAACTTTAGTGAATAAAAGAGATATATATTTTTTTAAAGTAAGGTTTAGAAATTTTAGGTGAATAAAAGTAAGGTTTAGAAATTATCTAATAAATTTTAGGTGAATAAAAGAGATAAATTTTAGCACAATAAAAAGGTTTTTCCGGTACTGCGTGAAGCCGCTGTTCCTAATAAAACCAAGAAGAAAAACCGAAATCTAAGTTCTTCAATTGCTCCCACCACTGCCGGCAAGCGCCTCAAAGATATTACGCTCAGCTTTGCAGAATTCTCTTTGTAATTATAGTGGTATCACTGCGAGGGGTTCGAATCCAATTGAAATCTTCACAAGTTATTTCGAGGTTGTGGTGACTGCAGTTGTGTTATTTTCAGGTTTATGTTGATGTAAGATATACTATAAGTTTGAATGATAATCCAATCCTTCATTATGAATGCAGGTTATGGAGACGTGTCGGTACTCTTGGAGATGCGACATGCTTGTGGAGGAAACTTTGCCACGAACAGTTGAAGATTTTAGTATGTCAATCTCCAGAATCTTGGAATAACATAGTTCTGCTTCATCAGCATTTGGCATACTAACACCTGAATTGTCTTCACAATTAACAGGAAATATTTTGTGATCTAGCGTTCATCAAGATGTTAGTTGGGAGACCTGCTGCACCAGAGACAATATTATTATCTCGTAAAGAATGAGTGTGCCACATCCGTCGTTGAATTGAGTGTGTACTTCTTCTGATCCAATATCGTATTGACCTTGGGTAATACCGTGATTACTAACGACTATAATTGTCCTTTTTGTATTTCGGAATGTGGTGTAGTTTAGATTTAGATTAAAACTTGGTAGAGTTTGTGGCTGCGCTGTCGAACGTGTGGGAGTTGTCATGATTGTAAAAGTCTTCGGTTTATACATTCCAATAATGTCAATGTAGTGTAGGTGATGGTAGCCGTTGAGAGGGGTCTTCGACCGACACTAGCAGAAGAAGCAAAGGGTTTAGGAAGAGACTTGAGATCTGTTTAAATTATGTTTTGTAAGGGTCATGATATGCTATTTGAACAGGGCAAACTTTGTAAAGGCTCACAGCAAGGAATTACATTTGAATCATGCTTTACATTATCCTTCACTTGTAATGCTATACGTAGTATCTTTTTATGATTGGATACGGATACCAACCATCAAGGACCGTTATCTTCAAATTCAAATTGCGCACCACTAAAGAAAGTTTGAAGATAATTTCTTAAAAAGAATGAATTCTCATTAGTAATTCATGCCTTTATTTAATGCCAAACCCAAATCCTCCTTAGATTCACATAGCAATGTTTGGTTGGAAATAAACCTTCTCCCCATAATATTTTTATAGTCATGCAGAGTCGTGGAAGTTTTCTATAAATTCACTCTTGTGAACGTGGATGTAATGTGATTCTCGAAACTCATGATTTTACACGAACTTAAACTTGATATTTTGATTTTGAACTTGCAAACATGACTTGAATCTTGTAAAGAATAATGTATCTCAAATATTCACTTCGAGAACTTCCTGCCTAAACCTCCTGATCCTCCTCGACAATATACACTGAAGCTTTTGAGCAGATAGAGGAAAATGACCAGTAGAGAACCCTAGAATCCTTGAATTAGAACGGTTATATCCTGGAATACTTCACCATGAGAATAAGTATCATTTACGATTGAAATCAATGTGCCTGCACACACCTTATTAGTCATAATAAACACGCGTAAAAGTAAAAAAGAAAGCATGCAAAAAAAACGAAGGGGGTGGAATCTTAAGGTCAAAATTTAGGGTGTGACACACATCATTGGGTATGTCGGGAGGGCAACGACGAAAGTCGAAGCCAGCTCCCGACTCGCATTTCTGACATTAGGCCCAAGACCCGACAACTTCTGTTCTTAGCTTTCCAAGGCATCTAGAGAAAAAGAGAAAAAAAAAGTGATTATTCATGCCGAAAAGGAGATTTTTAGAAAAGCCAAACGGGTCACTAATATGGAATCCAAATCCATAATCAAAGTCCATCTCTATCAAGTAAATAATAGGGAAGCCAAATCCGAATCCAGAACCAAAACAGATTCCCCAAGCCAAATTCGGATATCATTAGATTTTTTCATATCAAATAAATATCAAAGTGAAATTCAAATCCGTTTTCCTCCTTGAGCTCAGCTTGGAAACATCATTGCCCAAAAATATCAGAATAAAACACTCAAGACATATTCAAGAGGATTTCTGAAGTCCTGAAGCAGGAGTGTGATCCTGTATCTAGTTCTCCATTTATTCCCAGTGGTGCTTCTATCTTCAAAGATTGGTCGAGATGTTTATCTCGAGATGATTATTTCATCTCCGTCACCTCTTTTCGTCCGTTTTGTCAGCATAGGCATACACATAGCATATAAGTAGACAGCATGGCATATGCATTTGTTTGCATTCTTTGTGTTCTGTCGCTCTGTCTGTAGTTATCCCTAGGTGTTGGGTACGTCTTATCCTTTCAATTAGATTTGTCGACCTAGGCAAAAAAAAAAACACAATGTTTCATTCTTCCCCATGGAGTTCAATCCTCATGGAAGATGATTATTTTAGTACAATTCCGTTTGAGTTCACACCTCAATGGTCGAGTCTTATTTGACAGTTTCTCTTCAGATATTCCCTGAATTGAACTTCGGTCTTTTGGCAATTACATCATGGACGTCTCCAACCTTTGAACATGGATTAAGTGTGCATTTATTTTGCACCCTATTCCCCAAGAAGGGTATTCATGAAGACAGACATTTCTTCAGCAACATCTACATCTATCTCTTTATTTGAGACGACGAACAACAGTTTCTACAAGACAGATCATTCACCCTCCGTGGGGTCCCTCAACATTATTGATCTAGCAGAGAAGATAATTACAGACATATCTCTTCATTTGAGAATTCACATATTTTAAAACAACAAAGGTATTCCCCAGTGAAACTACATCTACAGGGTTCTACAACGAACTACATCTACAGGGTTCTACAACGAACTACATCTACAGGGTTCTACAACGAACTACATCTACAGGGTTCCACAACGAACTACATCTACAGGGTTCTACAACGAACTACATTTACAGTCTACAACGACGTCCACAATCTACAAAATCTACAACCCCTTATGAAGGTGCTCTCACGAGTTTTCATCATTTCGGGAAGGAACTGAGACCAGCTCATGGTTCCCATACCATGATGCAAGGGGAAGTTCGACATCAGAGACTGAGACCAGCTCATGGTTCCCATACCATGATGCAAGGGGAAGTTCGACATCAGAGACTGAGACCAGCTCATAGTTCCCATACCATGATGCAAGGGGAAGTTCGACATCAGAGACTGAGGCCAGCTCATGGTTCCCATACCATGATGCAAGGGGAAGTTCAACATCTACAAACTACAGCGATTTTACCATCTACAAAATTTTGACATTTCAGGAAGAGACTGAGACCGACTCGTGGTACCCTTATCATAACGCTCGGGGAAGTTATTTTACTATTTCAAGTTGAGTTCCAAAAGAAAAATATATACAAAAAAAAACAAAAAAAAACAAAAAAAAAAAACAAAACTGAATTATTGATTCGATCAGAGAATTCACTTGGGGTATTACAGTCATCTGGATTACTCCGTGGTGATAATAAGTTATCCTTCGATTACAAGTTTCTCACCTGCTGCTAAAACACGATATTCTGGGCATATGGACCGCTGTTACACTTTGGAGATTTCCCATTGATGGTCGTATCCTGTCTCCGTGGAGTCCCGCGTCGTTGGGTCTGTTACTCATTTGTTTCTCGCATGTGGTGTCTAGTTTTCTCCCATGTGACGCCATTAATCCACAGGACCCTCTTTGTCTTGCATTTCATATCATTGCATATCATTTGCATTCGGTGGCTTCTTATGGCCAAAAATTCGTACAATGTTTGTATTTAAGTCCCTTCTATCTCGTCGAGACGAAGATTTCAATCTCCATATCTCCGAATAGAAGTAACTTAAATAGGGGCATCTGTTGCACCCTAATTTTTGACCTTAAGATCCCACCTCCCTGCTGTTGAAACCACTATAGTTCAAGTAATACCCTAACAATTTTACCCTTATATTTAGCCGATTCATATCGCATAGCATCTCATTTTTTGCATCAACTAACCACTAACGGGCCACATAGTCTGTTTGTTTTGCAGGAAGTGCATCTGAGACGTTTTGGTCATTTCAAGCAGAGTTTGTAATGTTGGGATAAATAAGACGTTATTTCTGAAGCATTTATTTACATGGACTGATTATGTCAAGGGCATTTGACGAGCAGCTTATGAGTTGAGGTTATTTTGAAAATAAGGAAATGCCGTTAGGCGTGGTCTGAGAAGTCACGTATTCAAAGGGATTCCAGTTGGATTTGTTTATGTTACGGGATATCATTTACTTGATCAAGGCGAAGAGAGAGTGAGCTTTAGATATTTTGGAACTCATAAGTTATGACTTAAAGGTGAGTTTAAATAATTTATGGATTATTATTCATGAATATTTAGATTTACAATTGAGAAAATAACAATGAACATTTTATTGGATTTTATTTCACAAATATCTAAAGTTACAAGTTGAAAGAAAAATGCTTTTGAATCTTTATTCTGGGGTATTCGGTAGCTTACAATAGGTTTATATTTACAAACACCCTATTCTAAATCCTAAACTATAATTGTTCTTCATTGGTCTTTCTTTGAGTTCTTCACGAAGCTCCCGATCACCTGAAAAAAATAGACAAAGAAAACAGAATAGAAAAAGGTTAGAAGTTTGTTCGACACTCTCAGAACAGCGTCATCATCGAGTGTCGGGAGTGGCACGACCGAAGCCGCATCCTACCCCCGTTATCGATCCGCGCCATCGGCGTCAGATCAAGCAATTTCTGTTCTTATCAATACGGGACAACCGAGAAAGATGAAGAGAGATAAAGGGAGTTTTTCGATTCGAAACGACTTGCACAGATGTGGATTCAAAAGGGGACCATCAAGTGAATATAGCAGCCTATCAAGTAAATATGTGGCCTTTCTCGAAAAGGTTTCGCAGCCAAAGGTAATTGGAAATACAAACTGAAAGTGCACAACAGAAACAATCAGAGGCAGCCATCAGGTAGGCTCAGTTTAGAAACATCACGGCCCAATGTCATCATCAGGAAATGAAATTCGCAGCTGACAACAACCTCCATCAGAAAAATCAGTTCACAAATCCAAATATCCCAGCCCTGAAACAATGACAAGAACCAAGCTGCATCAGTTCAAGAAGAATCGAATATTAGTTCAAGAAGAATCAGTTATCTGTTCTGAAAAACCCAGAGTCCTATCAGTAAAAATCCGTCTCAGCATCAAGAGGCCATAGCTCATCTCAGACATGAGAAAGAGTTTCAATCAAAAGAACAAATTCAGCCCTCAGTTTGGCTCATCATCGGGTGTGAAACTCGAGCGGCTGGAAGGGCAAAGGCCAAAGCCTGTTACCAACTCCCTACCGAGCACTGAGGATAACAGAATTGCGAGCATACAATAATTTGGGACAAATTCTCAACATTCTTCGAAGCCGCCAGCCACATTCAAGGGGGCAACCATGTTCAAATTATCAGTTCAGACCCAAGGTCATCATCACTGAAGTTCTTAGTGAAATCCAGACATAATCAAAGGCAAATGGCAACAGTATCGTCTTCTCGACGGTTCAGACAAATTGTCATCATCACCACGTCAAACCTCCCTCGGTGGCGTCAATCCAGCAATATCCGACTCTTAAAGTTCCCTCTGAAAGAAGAAGAAGAAAAGTGAATGTATGTTCGAAACAGAAAACCAGATATCGAAGCAAAATTGCATCAGATAGAACCAAGTCCTAATCCGCATCAGGGGGCTGGATATCAAAAATGAAAATGGTTCGAACATCTGCAAAATCAATGAAGCATCAAAAGCAGCATCAGATATCAATCAAAATAAAACCAGTTCGAATCAGTATCAGGACCAGACCGGACATCAATATCTGAAAAAAAACCAAACCAAATCCATATCAAACGAGCCAACATAGCAGAGAGTTTAATCCAACCCGGACTGCATCAAAAATAAACCAAATCAGTTCGAAACAGATATCCAAACCCTATCAGAAAAGATAACAAAATCAAATCAGTAATAATGCAAATCACAACCGAACACGAGAATGTTTCCAAAACAAATCCAAAAAGATCTCAAAGTGATGCATATCAGAAAAATGAATATTGGGCGAACCACATCCGAAAGAGGAATGTTTCCAAATCAAATCCCAATCAGAAATTAATATCAGTAAAAATAACGTAAAAAAGATATTATCCAAGCCCACTCGAAAATCAAGAGAAAGTATAAAAAAGGGGAGACACAACCTGTTCAAAGCCCTAGCGAGAACGGCCGCAAGCACAGAAACCCTAGACGAAAGAGAGGGAGCAAAGCAAGGCGGACGGCAGCCACGAAGGAAAAGACGAAAACCATCATCGTGAGAAGTACGAAAGCCCAACGGAGAGAGGTCAACCAACTCTGCCTCCATCCACGACGAGCAAACCCCTCCTCGAAGCTCAGAGAGATCCCATCATCGCCTCATCATTCGTTAATCGCCGTTACCACCAACAAAACGTAAGCGAGGAACACACAATATCGTCACCTTTAATGTTGTTGTATCTAATTTCAGGTTTTTCATCATGAATAAAAGAGGGACTCAATGCAAGAGATGAAGAGAGGTTGGAACGATGGAAAACGAGAAAACGAAAGACGAAGAGAAACAAAAGCGGCGCAGCGAAAATGAGAAGGGTCTGAAACCCTAGATGGAATCCCTTTTTTTGTTTGGGTCCGGATGTAACTACCGGGCCAACCCTTTTCTTTTTACTCATTTTGTATTTTCTGTTATTTTAATTATTATAGTTTATTTGTTAAAACCTTTTTTCTAAATAATAAAAATCTGTTTTTTTTTAAAATAAATAATGATGAAGTTTTTTAATTAATAGTTAAAACCCGAGTTTTTAAAAATCTTTTTTTAGAAGTAAAACATTAAACCTTTTTAAAAATAAAACTTTTTTAGATAATTAAATTAAAACTATTTTTTTTGAAAATTAAACTTGAATTTTATTTTTTTAATAATATTAAAACTTCTTTTTAACTTAAATCAAATTTTTTTTTATATATCACAAATAAACAACAAGAATATCTATAATTTCGCACTTTGGTTTCATAACTCGTCTGATTACTGTCCGACTCTGTCTACTAACATTGTTTATTCGTTTTGCAGCTTTGTTACGTTGCCATTAACTATTTTAGTGTATTTGCAATTCAAAATGTCCTCATTATTGTATCTACTTCTCACTTGTAACCTCGCGAACCAATAATCGCGTTTACTTTTCCGCATTTAAATTTCTGCTGATGTATGGTTTAAATTCTCGCATCTTTTACCATTAACCTGTCGCATTGCATTCCTCCGAAGGATTAGGTCTAGCAGTTTGGCTGCCGCGCCAATAGTCCTCAAAACTTCAAACCCTTACAAACTCTAATTTTCACCAATGTCTCGCTACAGACAAAATTACAAAAATTACCCCTAGCATTAGGTCAAAGAGTCGCCGCACTCATTTTAGGGTTTCCCGCCGCGGAATCCCTAATATAACCCTATTTCAACTTAACAATTTTCAACGTAGGAATTGGAGTTTTCTACACTCCGCATAAGCGTGTCCTTAAGGTGCGTTTATTCCCCTTGAAACCTTGACCACAGTCAAGATGTTTCTAACCTCCCATGTGAGGGGAACTACAGATACTCTGATTCCATTCCCGTCAGGATATGTAGGCACAAGATGCAACGTCTTGGCGAGTATACTTAGGACTAACCCCCTTAGGTCTTTCTCTTTACCTTTAATCCTTAATATTGTCCTTAAGCAGATAACTTGGCAATAAACAACATAAAAACAAGAGGTTCCTGTAGAGTACTACAAAAACTTAGGATGCTAGTACCTTCCCTAAGTTTAACCAACCCCCGAACCTTAGATCTCTCCCCGCGTTGTGTTTACAATGCAAAATAGGTTTTCCTTCCTTTAACCTTTCCTTTGGATAAATCAAAGACCGGTTGCAAATGAATAAGATTCAAGCTAATCAATAGTTTGGTATCCAAATTTCACCGCGACACACAGCAAATGAACAAATACTACAGCTGCGAGAACAAATCCTTCTTCGGTTCATAATGCTTTCATCATAGCCGCAATCATCCATCACCAACGAATAACATAGAATTCGAAACCACTCCAAACCCATAACAAAGGGTGAGCAATTTTGATACCAGATTTTATGATTTTTCGTTGTTTGTTTTCAGGAAGAACGTGGAAAGAACGAAACCCACCATTACATAACATCATCGAACACGCCTGAGAAGAAGAAGAGAAGAATCATAACGAAAGAAGAAGGAGTATCAACAGAGAAGAAGGGAAATGCATGCAAAAAGAGAGAAAGAGTATGAGGAGCCGCGGCTGGGAACTAGGGTTCTCTGAACCCTAATTTTCTTGTTGCCTCCCTTTTTGTTAATGGGGTCGGGTCGGGTTTGGGTTTGAGGGCCATCCCGACCCATTTTTATTTTTATTGGTTTTGTTTATTTTATTTTGCCCCTTTAAATTGTTGTTTATATTTTATTAAAGATTAGTTTTGCCCCATTCAAATCAAACTAAAATATAATAATAATAATAATATTAAAGATCTTTTTTCCTTTTCTAAAAATTAAATTGTTATTTTTTATAATTAATGCAAGTTTTTTTAAATAAATAACTAACTTTTTTCATTAAAATAAATTAACATTTTTAAATAATTAACACCATTAACTTTCTCCAAAAAATAAAAATTGAAACTAATTTTTTTTGTAAAAATTAAATAAAAATCTAACATGAGCTCTTTTCTTCTTAAAAATAAAATAATAATAAATAAAACAATAACAAAAAAAATCCAAAATTGTAAATCTTTTTTTTTTTCAATATTAATTATTTCATTATTTGCCATTGATTTCTATCTAACCTTTTTTTCTAACGTTCTCTATTTTCTCATCTGATTATACTTGATTTCCGTTTATCATGGGTTAACAATTAGTCATTATATCTGTATTTGTTTTATGGTTTGTAATCACGCGAGGAAATCGTTGCAATTACTCTGTTTTAATCTTGCGCTTTATATTTCAATGCTGCCACCTGATGCTTATTTTTCCATTGCACTTTATTTACCGTTAATTGTTTTCACCTTCCGAAGGATTAGATCTAACCGTTTGACCACCGTGTCAATAGTCCTCACCCTTAAACTTTTCACTTTTTAAACCCTAATCACGTAGACGTCCCGTTGTGGACGAAAACGCCCTTTACCCTAGCTTTAGGTCAAAGAGTTGTCGTACTCTGCTTTAGGGTTTCCCGTCGTGGAATCCCTAATTTAACCCTTTTTAATTCAACTCTTTACAACGTAGAGATTGGAGTCGCCGCACTCCACGTATGCGCTTCCTTAAGAACGCTTATTCCCCATTGAAACCTTGACCACAGTCAAGATGTTTCTAACCTCCCTTTCGAGGGGAACTACGATTACTCTGATTCCATTCCCTACCCCGGATACATAGGCACAAGATGCGATGTCTGGCCGAGTAAACTTAGGACTAACCCTTAGGTCTTTTAGGTCACTATATTCCTTAGCTCAGTATATATACCTTAAGCAGATATAAGATAAAATAGCAACAATGAACAAAAGGTTCCTATAGAGTATTATAGAAGTTTAGGGTGCTAATACCTTCCTTAAGCTTAACCAACCCCTTACCTAGAGCTCTCCCCGCATTGTGTTTACGATGCAAAAATAGGTTTTTCCTCTTTTGACCTTTTCCTTCGGATAAATCAAAGAGTGGTTGTGAACTAAAGATGCGATTCAAACTAATTAATAGTTTGATATCCTATTTCCACCGCAACAAGAAGCAACTGAGACTCGTTCATGGAATACAACCTTGAAGCGTGGGGAGGTTTATCTTACCATTTTTAAGTGAAAGACTTTGATCAAAGAAGAAATTGAGACTCATTCATGGCATACAACCTTGAAGCATTGGGAAGTTTATTTACCCTTTTAATTGAATCATTTAGTTAAAGAAGAAGTTGAATCATATTTTGATCATGGAAGTTTATTTCAGGTTATTACATTTGCTTAGGCTATCATGCACGTAATAGTAGGTAATATACGTTCATTTATTACAACTGGATACCTTTGCTTATGCTACCATCTGTTGGCAGTAGGTTATCCTTCCTTTCAAGTTTCTTTTCTGTTGTTTAGGCTACCATATCCTTGGTAGTATGCAATACACACCTTTGTTCTGTTTGGGGATACCATGTGTTTGAGCTACCTTGTGATTTTTAATTAGTAGTCTCTTCCCGCGTGGAGTTAGGTCTCATCCCCAGTGGAGCCGAGTCTTTCCCCCATGGAGTCTTGTTTGCTAAGTTGTTCCTCGTTGGGTCTTTCATCCTTTAGTTGTGTTTCAGTGTTTTTTGTATACAGTTAACCCCTGCGACATCATTCCTCACAGGATCTTTGTCTTGCATTCATTTCATATCATATCATATCATAAGCATTTTGTGGCATCTTAGGGCCAAAAATTGTGCATGTTTGTATTTAAGTCTCTCCTATCACGTCGAGATGAAGATTTCAATCTCCATATCTCCAGATAGAAGTAACTTAAATAGGGGCATCTGTCATACCCTAATTTTGACCTTAAGATCTTGTTCTGCATCGTCTGCATAGCATATCACGCTGTTTATTTGGCGCTTTCTTTTTCAGGCACTTTGATGTCCAACTTTTGATTTGTTTTAAACTGTTTCATTTCTCTTTAATTTTTAAAATAGTCTTTTAATTTAATTATTTTTTATTTTTAAAATAGTCTTTTAATTTAAATATTTTTTATTTTAAAAAATAGTCTTTTAATTTAATTATATTTCATTTTTAAAAATCTTTTAATTTAATTATCTTTTATTTTTAATAATCTTTTAATTTAAATATATTTTATTTTAAAAAATAGTATTTTAGTTTAATTATATTTTATTTTTAATAATTTTTTAATTTAATTATATTTTATTTTTAAAATAGTCTTTCAATTTAAATATCTTTTATTTTAAAAATAGTCTTTTAATGTAATTATATTTCATTTTTAATAATCTTTTAATTTAATTATCTTTTATTTTTAAAATAATCTTTTATTTTTAAAATAGTCTTTTAATTTAATTATCTTTTAATTATTTTATTAAAATAGTATTTTAATTTAATTATCTTTTAATTATTTTAGTTAAATTAGTTTTTAATTTAATTATATTTATATTTAATTAGGTATTTTAGTTTAAATTTTATTTTAATTAAATATTCTTTAACTATTGCATTTTCTTTTTAAAAAAACATACAAATATTTTGTTTTAACCTTTTTAATATATGTGTTCCCTAAGTTTTAGAAGGTTTTTAATTCACTTGAAATCCTAATATTATATATTGATGGCATTGCAAAACAAGGGAACAAGAATATGATTTCTTTCCAAAAAATATCCCAAACATGTTGAACTGAAAATGGAAGAAATCAAAAGCAATGTCACAGCATGTTGGATTGAAAGAGGAAAGAAAATCAGAGCATGTTTTCCTCATTCATCAAAGCATTCACTTTCCTAAGGCCTATATATAAGCATCGCAGCAGCCATCGTAAGAGAAAAAGTGGATAAACACCAACTCTACAGACTCCCTCTTCATGTCTTCATCCATCATTTTCTTTTTCAAACTACCAAACACCACTTAAAACTTCGTTCAACATTCATTCCGCCAGTAAACTAGTACTTTTCGTAGTACTTTTACGGCTTAACAACTCACACAATCATACCAACTTTGTATCATGATCTGCACCATCTTCGTCACGCTTTCTTAGAACCGCAGTGTTAGCAACACAACTTCGACAATGCTTCAACATTTTGCGGTCATTTTGTTGTCATTGTTGGAGCTTTATTGTGTTGTTTGTTCTATGATCTATGTTGCGTTTGGTTGTCGGGTTTGTCGCGTTGTAATTATAACCTCATATGTATTTTGAGGGAAGAGATAAATAGTGTGGCTCTAATTCAATTTGTTGTTATTACAAATAGGTATGGTTTTAAGATCTAATAACTTTTTTTAATTAATTATTCTAAGTTATACTCTTTAATATAAGAATTATTATTATTTAATATGGTGTAGTTAATCATAACGATGTAAATGTTTGTTTTCAACTTTGTCTTATATACTTGTTGACTTTAAGATAAGTAATTTTAATGTATCAATCATTTAATTTATTTTTATAAAAAAAAAATGTTTACTATTTTTTATTTCATTTGTTTTACCATCTATTGCTTTTTTTTAGTGGCTAATTAGCCGATTAAATTCTTATTTGATTAGAATCTATTTAATTATTACTTTTTAGTCATTAAGTAGATTTTTCGATTATTCGAATTTATGAGCTTAGTTAATTAATGTCTTTCCATGTTCATATACTCGCCATGTAAATAATCTTGCCACACTTGGACTTTTATTTTTGTTGATTTGTAAGTTGATTCTTGAAGTGTGAATGCTTGTATGCCTCTTATGTGATGGCTATTTAATTTGGGATGTTTTGCCTTGTGATATTGACTACATGCCTTGACTATTGTACATATGCTTTTATTTGTTCATGATCTTAATTCTGATGTTGAGGCTTTGCTAGCTATTTGCTCATTATAGATTATCTCAATGATGCCTATTTTTGTCTAATATTCATTTGTGGCTTTTGAATCCTTCTGATTGTCTGTTTATGTCCAAAGGAAGAAATTGTGTATGACTTTATAAGTCATACGCACTGCATTGTCATTTGCATCATTTCCCATGCTTGATCTCTGATTCCCCTCAGGTTGATCAGCTTAGGATACACCCTTATATCTTAAGATAGATTCCATAGATTTTCAATATTTAGACAACTTATAAATCAAATCCCCTATTTTCCCACAAGAGAACTAGACATGATTCATCTATGTAGTTGAGATATAGTTCTCCTGCCCCAACATAATCAAGAAAGATGTAGAATCTTTTCCGTTTGAGAGAGGCATGTGGAAACTCATCGATTATAGATCCGAGTTAGAGCCTTTCTCTCAACGTGAAGCAAATACCGTCTTTATACGTTTGTGGTGGTTAAGTCGAGTACTCTCCTTAAGATGACGACTTGTCTTTTCTCCTAGAATCAATCAACAAACCTCCCCCTGGAACCTTGACCACAGTCAAGAGTTCGTCATCCCTTTAGCGGAACTACGAATGCTCTGATTCTATTCCCGTCAGGATACGTAGGTACAATATGCGATTTCTTGACGAGCATACTTAGAAGTAAACCCCTAGGTCTCTTACCCTTAGAAAACAACAATAACACGATAAACTAAGAGGTCCCTATAGAATACTACAGATGCTTAGGATGCTAATACCTTCCTTAAGTTTAACTAACCCCCAAACTTTAGATTCTCTTTATTGCATTGCATTGCATGTTTATGGGTTATTCGTTCTTTACCCTTCCCTCGGATAAATTAAAGATCAGTGCTGAAAAATAATTTTTTTTATTCAAGTTAATTTGATAGCTTGATATCCGATTCTCACCGCGACAGCACCACGTTGGATAACCCCTTAGTGTATTTCAATTATGTAATGAAGTTTGGTTTAAGGAGCACTTTGACAGTGCTCTTGGTGGCTTCAGCCTTCTTTGGTTGACATACCCGATATAATATCTATGTTCAATTGATGGTATGAAATACTGAGGTCAATGCCAAACATCTTGTTTGGAGAATTAGAAAATAGGTCGGCGTTGGCACTAAGACATTTGATGAGTTCCTCCTCCGTGAAACTAGGAAGGTTAGCTTCATTTTTTACCTTTCTCGTTGGATTTTCGTCAAGCTGGACAATTTTGAAATCACCATTGGGGATTGGTTTTGAGATCTTCATTCTAACTTCGATATGGAGAGTTATGTTTGGGCAGTGCTCACTGTTTATTTTGACTTCCTCCAAATGTGCGTTAAAATATGGGATGTTAACATCTAAGGGATGTTGTTTGGAAGAGTTTCCCTATTTTAATATCTCATTATGCTTGGAAGTCTATGTGTTAAAATTATGTTACATAACTTTATGTATATAAAGAGATCCCTCCAGTCAGTGCAGATGGTTACTGACTCGTTGCAATTGTTGTGGCATTTCATCTTTACGTGGATGATGGAAGCGACGATACTGGGGGTAGCAGAGAAAGACCTCTCTAAAATTCACTTGTAAACACTTTTACAAGGGATTACTATAAATTGCACATTAATTATTATGGCGTTCCTTCATTCCCCAAAAGTATACATAAGCTCTAGACAACCCCACATATAGGTTATCGAGCCATTGAATGCATACAAACCAGTAATATTGTACGATGATAACTCTCCCCTTCCTTAAGCCTAACTTGTCGAAACGTTTGGCATACATATTGTCACATGAGCATCCCCATCAACTAGGATCATTGCCACTTTGAAATTGGAGGTTGTGGCTGTATTTATTAATGGAATGATCTCATTGATAATGCTGCACATTTTCTATTTTTTAACCCTAAAATGGACCTATGAGTCACTTGTGTCTCTCCTTCTCTACTTACCACCTCCAGTTCTATGATCGGTCTCAATCCAGTTGGTCTTTGCTTTCAGGCGGGATAGCTCATCGTTGATAAAAGCAACAAGGGATTGTTTCCTCTATTTACGAAGGCAAAAGGGTGTGGGGTAACTCCCGAGTGCATCTTGGAGTCGTTAGAGGTTACGAGAAATATTGGACTATGGCGATCCTGGTTGTGGTCAGACGTATGGTGTAGGGACACCATTATGATGGATTATGGATCTAGTTGCTTTGAAGGCTACCGTTGTTCACAATTGTGAAAGTTAATGATGATCAGACCGATTAGTAGAAACGGTTGTGGCGCCACAACAAAAGGGATCAGAGAAATCTGGTGCGAAACTTTGCGAGAATCAATATACGATTTCCACTAACGAGGCCAATATTCTGGAGTGGAATAAAAAATAAGTGATGAAATGGTGAAGTCCTCGATGGAAGTTATTCGACACGACCGCGAAAGTTTTTAGTGACCGAAGATGGGGTGTACCAACAAAATTAGCATTTCAACGTCCAAGTCAACAAATTCATAGAGATGAAACTTGAAAGTATGTAATAATTCGTATTTTGGTGTGACACGAAGTCATTCTTAATGATGGTTAAAATCATCTCCAATGAGTGTAACATCTTGCGCAGAGGACCGTTAAATGGGTTCAACGGTTGAGATGTAACGTTGTCTTGCTCTAATGCGAGACTGGCTTGTGAAAGAACATATGTTCACCAATTTGAATTGGTGTAGGATTGAATTGGACCTTCAATTTAGATAGGTCATATCGAAATATTTGGTCAGCCCAAATCAATATAAACAATATTCATTTCTTTCAATTCTTTACTTATTATTTGGAGTGTTAGGCCGATATCATTACAATCATTAATATTTATTAAATGTACAAAGTTTACTGGTTAACTCGTCACCTTTAAGAATCGATCATCTTGATCTAGCTCAAATAAATAGTTCAAATAAATTTATTATCACCCGTTAATAGAATTATTTCCAAAACTTTGGCTGCAAAATTAAACACGAAATCACACATTCACAAAAACAATCACTATTAAAAAGTGAAGTAATGATTTTTCTGTTTATATATTATAAACAGAATCTAGACTTGTCCTCACTCCAAAAACACAATGGTAAATAACCTCACAAATTTCATCATTAAGTAGAATATGCCAATTTCGAGATTGTGCATCAAGTTTACCACCAAAATACAACAGCATTCGATGTTGACACATTGGGGACCGAATTCAAATGCCACACAAAACCTTTATAATCTTTTTATTTTCTTCCCTTTTTGTTGGCAAGTGCAGGACACAATGCAAAGTTTACTCCCACATATTTAGAGCACGTTTACGTATTAATTTCAGCTTAAAATCAGTTTATTTAATAACTGAATTAATTGCATTTATCTAGCCATTTGAATACGAAAGATAATACTCCATAAATCAGCAATTTGTTCTCTGTTCTAAGTTTACACATAAAATCTTAAGTGACCATAATTGTTTCTAACAAGACTCCGATAAGTTAGCTAATAAGATCCATTTGTACTAACCTTAAAAAGAGAGAAGGTTTAAAACAAAGGATATTATGATAATGTTCACCGATTTTCAATATGATTTATCATATTACCTCATTTGGATATAAGATGGTATGAAGTTAGTTATCTCAAGAAAATATGTGTTTTTCTATAAAAAGAAAAATATTAAATTTTTATTTTGATCTAAGTCGAAATTCTGTGTCAAGCAATCTACTTTAACACTTTGACATTTAACACAATTCGACATACATTAGACTAATTTTGATACATCTTTATTTCTGTCGAGCTACACTTACTTCAACACAAGAAATTAAAATCTCAACACAATCTAATTCATTGTGTTTAAGATATTTATATTCATTATAGACCTTACTTTATTGAACACTTGATTTGCACTTCTTTCGTCACTATATCTACAATTTGATTTTCAGTTCTGCAGTGTTTCAAGTTCATCTACCCTTCTGCCACCCGCTCTCGAAGATAATGGAACCTCATTACAATGTCACTACAAGAATAGTTGTCTCCAGCCACGTGATTTAGTGAAGTGAAAAACATGTGGCAAAATATGGACAGTTGCGACGTGATTTTCACGCCACTAACATTTTTAATATTAAAATAATAAGAAGTAAAGGTAGCACATGGTGTGTCAGATTTAAATGGTTTGTAACGTGAAAATCATATCGCAAGGGTCAGGCCTGCAGGAGCGGGAAGGTTGAAACTTTCAAAAAAATTTGTTGTGACGTGAATATCACGTCGCAACCGTTTAGGAGGGAAAACAATCTGACGGAGAAGTGATGGGTTACTGGTGCTGCATATTGGATGACAAAAAGAATATGACCGTTTGGAACATTTGCGACGCGATTATCATGTGGCAAAGTTGCGACGTGATAATCATGTCGCTACATGCTAAATATTTATTTCTAAAATTTAACTGTAAGAGGTTGCAACGTGAATATCACGTGACAACTTTGCGACGTGAAATTCACGTCGCTGGATTTTATTTAATAAACGCGTGACCAACTTCTCAGACCATACTTTAATTGTTTTTTCTTATTTCTCTTTCTGATTGTTTCTTCTTCTTCTTATCCATATTCTTCTTCTTTGTTTCTTCTTCTTATCCATTTTTCTTCATCTTTCTACCTCTGCTTCTCCAAGATCAAACTTTCATTACTTCCAAGATAATATATTTTCTCACTTAATATGATTTTCGTTCAATTTATTTTTATTAATTTTGTTTAAAGTGCATTTATTTCTGCGTTTAGTATTTGTTTATTTTCTTTGAGTCAAATTATCAATGTTATTGAAAGAAGAATTTGAAGAAGAAAAAGATTGAAGAAGATATTTTACAAGAAGATTGAATGAGTTTGAAAACGAGATATTTTTGCTATTTAGTTTGATATATTAATATTTAGGTTGTTGATAACTATTTAATTTTATTTTTATTTTTGTAAAATATTTTGTGAATTAATTTTTTCTGTTTAAATTATTATATTAATATTTTTTGTATTTATTTTATGTATTTATTTTCTGAAACGAAAAATAATAATTCATTTTATTAATATTTTTTGTATTTTTTGTTATTATATTAAAAATTTTTGTATTTTTTCTGTTTAAATAATTTATTTTCTATATTTATTTTCAAAACATAAAATAATTTTTTCTGTGTTTATTTTTTATATTTTCAAAACAGATTATATATATTAATATAGAAATATATATAAAGTTATAATTTTTAATGTTGAATTTTATTTATATATATTTTTTAAAACAGAATATTAATATTTTGTGAATATTTATATTTGATTATATTTATTTTTAGAAACAGAATATTAAAAACATAAATTTTGGTTATATTTTGTGTGAATATTTTCAGAAACAGAATATTAAAAACATAATATATTATTTTTAATGTTTTATTTATTTTTGGTTATATTTATATTAGAAACAGAATATATTTATGTTATTATTTATTATTAAAAACATATTTTTGTTATATTTTTGTTTATTATATTATGTTTTTGTTATTAACTAAAAATAGATTTTTATATATAGTATAAATTTATATATTAAAAACAGAATATTAAAAACCGAATATATGATCTTTAATGTTTTATTTATTTTTGGTGATATTTATATTAGAGACAAAATTATATTTATATTATTATTTGTTATTAAAAATAGATTTTTTTTATATTTTTGTTTATTATATTATATTTTGTTATTAAAAAGAGATTTTTATATATAGTATAAATTTATATATTCAAAATAGTATATCTTTAATAGTATATATATATATAAATGTGAGGAGGGAGTATATGCAGTATGAAGTATTATAAATGTGCATGTATGATAGGTTATATGCAGTATGAAGTATTATAAATGTGCATGTATGATAGGTTATATCTAGGAAGACGCGGACTTAAACCAAATTTTGAGGAGGGAGTTAAAGGGTTTATCACGTGGGCCTTTTCTCAGGAATGTTGTCAAAGCGAAGGAGGAGTTAGATGTCATTGTCTTAAATGTGGATGCAGACCTATAACTAGTGACCCAAAGGAAGTAGAACAACATTTGAAGAGAAGAGGTTTCATTAAAAATTATTGAGTTTAGACATATAATGGAGAAGAACTGCCGAGTAGCGTACCAGAGACCAGTAATATGTATGCTTCAAGTAGTCGATCACTGATGGAACATGGGGAAAACTTTAATCAGATCAGTGAGATGGTGGGCAATGCTTTTGGTGTCAATGTGACCTATGACGAACCTGAAGATTTTGATGGGGAAGAGTTGTCGAATGAGGAAGCACAAAATTTGTATCAATTGTTGAATGAGATGAATATGTCGTTGTTTAAGGGGTCGTCGGGCTCAAAGTTATCAATGTGTGTGAGATTATTGGCTGCTAAGTCAAATTGGAATGTTCCTAATCAGTTGTCATACCCTAAATTTGCCCACCTTTTTTTTTGTAATTATTTTCACATTTTATGTTACATTTTTCACCTAATTTAACGCCGTCTAGACACGTGTCCACTCCCGATTGGGCGTTCTTCAAATCTCGACTTTTTTGTCCAATAGGAGCAAGACACGTGGCCTAAGGTTATTTTCGTAAATTTCAATCCTTTTAATTTATCTTTTTTTTTCCTTGTAAATGTCAATTTGTTTATTATTTTTATTTTAACTTGTATATTAAATATGTTTTATTCTATTATTTAGACTTAGAATTAGTTTAATTAAGTTTTTAGTAGAAAATAGGATTTTATTATTTTGTTACACAGAAATAGAGTTCTTTTTAGATATTTGTTTACTTTTAGAATATAGATTTTTAATTATTTAATTTTAAAATTGTTTTCTTTTTATTTAAATAATTAGTTAGTTTTTATTTATTTATTATGTTTTTAGAATTAGAATAGTTATTTATTTTCCATTTAAATAGTCTTTGATTTTAATAGACTTTTATTTTTAAAAAATAGTTTTTTTATATAATTGTTTAAAATAGAATTTAAGTTTTAAATAGATTATTAATTAGTTTTTTTGTCAGAATTTTGATGGTTTAATTTAGATTTTAATTAATTTTTAGAATATTTTATTTTTTAGAAGATAGTTTTTAGATAGTTTTATTTTATAGGTTTGTTAATTTGCTAATCTTTTTATTGTTTTCTTTGTTAATATTAATAGTTTAGAAATAGATTTATTCATTTTTAATATTATTAAGATTTTATTTTTAGTATTAGGATTAATTTTTTTTTATTAATTAACAGTCAGATTTATTTTAGATTATCTTTTTAGGATTATTTTTTTAAAATTATTTATTTACTTATTAGAATATTATTTTTAGTGTAAGATATTATTGATAGTAATTAGAATTTATGGTATTTATTAGTTTTATTAAATTAGGATTGATTTGTTTCATTATTAATAGTCAGATTTTATTTAGTTATTTTTTAATATTTTAGATTTCATTTTCTTAGTTTAATTAATTTTAATAGAAATTTAGTTTTTAGAGTTTTCTTTTAGATTTAAATATGATTTAGTTTTTTATATTTTTTATTAGAATCTTTTATATTTGTTTGTAGAAATAGCTTTTAATAGTTTAATAGAATTTGTTAAATATAGGATAGTTTATTTTTTTAGATTGTAGATTTTTTTTAAGATTTAATAGTTTTTAGAATTATTTTTATTTTTTTAAGATAGAAATTAGTTTTAATTATTAGTTCTTTATAGAATATTTTTTATGATCTCTTTTATTAATTAGTTATTTATTTATTTATTATTAATTAGATTATTCCTAAGATAGAATTATTTCCTTTTATTTATTCATTTAGATTAATTTAATAGAGTTTAAAGTAGATTTAATTATATAGTTTAGAAATAGTTTTTAGGTTAAATATAATTTTTAGTGTATTTTTATTATTAGGAGCTAAATAGACTTTTATTTTGTTTTTATATAGAATTTTGTTTTGTGTGAATTTTATTAAATTTTTTAGAATTAATTAGAGTTATTTAGAGTTTTTAGTTTATTTATTATTTTATTAGAATAATTTTTTTATTAGGTTAATTATTATTTATTATTTAGATTTTTATTTTCCTTTTTAATTATTTATTCAGATTATTTATTAATTAAGATTTTAGTTTATTTAAAGTTAATTAGTTTAATTCATATTTAGGTTAATTATTTTTATAATATTATTTATATTAATCATTAGATTTAATTAATTTGCTTTAATCATCATTAGTTTGTCATTAATTAATATAATCAGTCATTAATCCCCTCCATCTGCCACGTGGCAGCCCTATATAGGGGAGTGTCACTATTCACCTTCCCTAGAGACAACCCCAAACCCTGAACCTGGAGGGAACCCTAATCTGAAGAGGAGACCAATAACCCTTCAACAGCCTCCAAACCCTAATCCCGATGCCATGCAAACCCTAACTCATCTCACCGGAAAATTTTTACGAATCAAAGCGTTACCGAAAAACGCATGGCACTCGCCGGAAAACTCATATGAGTTCCTCATGTTCTTCATGTTCATGTGATTTTCCAGAAACTCCATGAACGTTCATACAACCACCATCGCATTCATCTAATTCCCCAGAAACCTTCATCATGTTCATGAACATTCATAGTGTTCATATGGTTTTCCGGATTTTTTCTTCGCATGTTCATCCAAAACTCATCGGCATTCATCACATTTTCCAGATTTTCCTCATATGTTCATACTAACTTCAACACGTTTCCAGATTTTTCACACAAACCACCGTCAAAATCATACAACATCATCTCGATTCCAGATTTCATCACAAAACTCATCTGTGTTCATACTTTTCTTTGAATCTTCATGAACATCCCAAACAACATCGTCCCATCTCCAGATCCAAGCTCGCGCAACTCATCAATCCATCATCGTCCTCGCACAAATCATTTACTAGTTCAACCTTCTGAAAACGTGAATCAAGCTTCGCAAAACTCCAGTCTCCAGATCTCCCACGAACCATGACAACTTTTCCAGAAATTCTTCGAATCTTCAACCAAAACTCATCTCTAGATCTCATCACCTTCAAACACGTCCATAATCTTCTAACTTCATCAGATTCAATCTTCATCCACAAAACTTCCAACCAAACTTCTGGATCTTCTTCAAAACCTCACGCGATCCATAAATCTCGCCATCAAACTTCACCTTCAAATCTCCAGATTCATCCACTACGACATGCAACTTCAGATCCTTTAGAATCTTCAAAGAACAACTTCAACGAAGCTTCAACATTTCTCACAGAGCTCACATGGCGGAGGAATAATCTGATTTTGTTTGTTCGTGGTTATTTTGTAGGTGATATTGATGACGAAGAGAGTAAAGCCGAGAGAAGTTTGAGGTGAGGGAGAAATGAATCACACGGTTTGATTTTGGGATTTGGGACAGAGAGAGGTTGAGGGAGGAAAGTACGGCTTGAACATAGGAAAAGAGGATTAGGGTTTTGCTGAGACCAATGGAGGAAGAGGGAGTTGCCTCGTATGGGTTAGTGGGCCTTGGGCCCATTTTGTTTATGTTTTGCTATCTCATACGCCTGATATTCCTTGTGCACCCGTTTGTCTTGGTTTGCTGGCTATTGATTGTGGCCTCGGGCCCACTACGCGAATTTCTGGGTTGTCCCCTCTAGTTTTCGCCTGCACCCCCTGAATGCTGCTTTTTGTTATTTTGATTTGGGCTTTCAACTTAAGCCCACCGTGTGGAGTTGCCTTCTTTTCCTTTGATTATTGCTTGCTGTACCCCTGACTGGACTGCTGTACTCCCTTCTGTATTATTTTTGTTTTGTAAATATTTTTTATATATATTATAGTAATATTTTCTTTAGAATATTATATTGTATATATTAAATATTAGTAGTTTTATATTCTATTTTATATTTCATTTCCTTTTAATATTTCTTTTAGAGTTTAAATTTTCTATTAGAAGTTTATTCCTTTTGAAGTTGAATTCTTATTTTTTCTTTTGTTATTGGAATTTATTTTCATCTCATTTTCATTTTGTGGTCGATGACGACGCTTCCATAAATCGATTACTAAGTCAAGATATTGATAAGTATCGTTGGATCCGAGACCACCCCATTCTCTTCTCATCCCTTTTCTATTTAAATTTCATTTCGACTTATGGATCGATGAAAGCTTTTTATCCGCAAGCGTCAGATTTTCGAAGTCGATAACCTTCCCGATTTCAAATCTATGGGGGATGACCATTGAGGTCATCTTCCTTACTTTGGGATCGCGATAGGCTACCTTCGATTAATCGGCATTTTGTTTTGCGGTTAAGACGAGATCCCATTCTTTGTGTCCCGATTCAATCAACTAACCAATATACCACTGTTTTAATTTTCTGTCAAATATACAACTGTTTTATTTTCTGTCAATATACCACTGCTTTAATTTTCTGTCAAATATACAACTGTTTTATTTTCTGTCAATATACCACTGCTTTAATTTTCTGTCAAATATACAACTGTTTTATTTTCAGTCATTTATATTCTTGTACATATTATATTCTGTATATTATCATTATCCTGTAAATATTCAATTGACTTGTACATTCTCTTAAAACACCTAATCAATATCGAAATCTTAAAATCCTAATTGGTGGACTGTTGATTATATATCTTGTATATTATCCATATCCTGTGTATATTTTCCATCTCTTTGGCAGGTTCTCGAATCATCATCAATAAGGAATCAAATTCTTTGTATTGAATCAAAAAGAGAGGATTGGGCGTAGACCTCTTCTTCTTCGAGTGTTGAGATGCCCACTGTAGTGAGGGTGGTTTTGACGCTCGTCTTTCAATACGAAGACGCTTCCACCCCTTTTCCTCCTAAAACCTCGGTCCCGTACCGAGTGTATCTTCGAAAACATTTTTAAATCATATTCTTTGTATTGAATTAAAGAGAGAGGATTGGGTGTAGACCTCTTCTTCTTCGAGTGTTGGGATGTCCACTGTAGTGAGGGCGGTTTCGACACTCATCTTTCAATACGAAGACGCTTCTAAACTTTTCCTCCTAAAACCTCGGTCCCGTACCGAGCACACTTTCAATAATAAACTAATTTCTCTTTGTATTGAATTAAAAAGAGAGGATTAGGTGTAGACCTCTTCCTCTCCGAATGCTGGGATGCCCACTATAGTGAGGGTGGTCTTGATATTCGTCTTTCAATACGAAGACGCGACTTTATCCACCATCTCGCTTTCACAACTTCCTTCCACAATTTTCACACCTAAAACCTCGGTCCTGTACCGAGTGCATTTTCAAATCTTTTCATAACAAAAACTTGAATGGTCGTGGAGTGGTTAGGCATAGGCCTTCTCCCATCCCGAGTGCTGACGTTTACCGTAGGGTTCTCTGTCGCAAAGCACTTACCATTCAAAACCAAAAACATCTTTAATAAGAGAACGAAGTTCTCTTTGCATTGAATTAAAGAGAGAGGATTGGGTGTAGACCTCTTCTTCTCCGAGCGTAGGGATGCCCACTGTAGTGAGGGTGGTTTCGACGCTCGTCTTTCAATACGAAGACGCCTCGTTCGCCACACCCTTTTATAACAAAAACTTTGAGATAAAGAATTAGGTACTACCCGTAGGGGTTACTATCTGAGGACATATCTCGCCCCAAAAACAATCTCAACCAATCAAACACGATACCTTGCCTCGCATGGCGAAAACCAACCTTTCAAACAGGATATGTTACATCCGTTCTACCGCAAACAGGTACGCATAAGTCTCCTCACATGCGAGCAGCAAAACACCTAAACTGCTAGAACGCGCACGATAACATCATCCCCAAACACACCGGTTATCCGCACCGTAGGCACGAACTACGTTGCTCTGATTTCTCATGCATAATGGGAATACGTAGGCATAGGATTGCGATATCCTAGCGAGCACCATTTTCTTTTTCCACCCTTTCCCAGAAAGGCATGCTATGTCCGTTCTACCGCAAACAGGTAATGCCTAAGTCTCCAACGAGCGAGCAACAATACACCTAACTGCTAGAATGCGCACGATAGCATCGTCTACCAGAATTTCCCCGCACACCGTAGGCCGAACTACGGCTGCTCTGATTCTTCACTTTTTCAAGTAAAGATACGTAGGCACAAGGGCCACAATCCTTGTCGAGCACATTCCCCCCTATATCTGTAGTTCCCCGAACTACGTCGACTCTGACTTTCTCATGTCTATTGAGAATACATAGGCATAGGACTGCGAAGTCCTACCGAGTCTGTTCTTTCTTTTTTTTTCCCCGTTCTCTCTTTCCTCCTAACTTTCCTGTTTCTAACCCTTCTTTTACCCTGTGGAACACTTCAATTAGCATAATGTTTAAGCAAATAAATTCACACATCGACAAACAAAAGGTTCCCATCGAGTACGATGGATGCGAGGGGTGCTAATACCTTCCCCTTGCATAACCGGCTTCCGAACCCGTTCATGGTTGCGAGACCATCTTATCCATTCTTTTCTTAAGGTTTTCTCGATATTTTCCTTTCCCCTCATGGGATAAATAAAATTCGGTGGCGACTCTTCTGTCCTTTCTTTTCGCCTCCCCGTCGTTGCACGATGCATTTTTCGAGTAGCGACAGCTGGCGACTCTGCTGGGGAGCCCTAGCGAGCCAAGCCTAATTTGCTTGTCGCATTTGTGATTTATTTGCTGTTATTATTGTGTTCCTTTCTAACCTGTTGGGTTTATTGGATTGGTTTGTAAGGATAAAAGCTTTCTACCCGAGATTTCGAGTATACACTAAGTTAGGAGGTGGATTCTTTCTGATTTGCGAGACTTAGGACTCGTTGAGTTGGATCGAATTCCACCGCTCAGACGAGACCCCTTTGGGATGATTATGTCTTACGTGTAGTCGTAATGGCGTTTTTACTTCCAACGTGGGAGTCCGTGACTCTGAGGACCTTTGTAGAACCTTATTCTAAAGGTTGCTAAAACATAACTCTGTGTTCATCCTTTGAAAGGATTACCGTCTTACGAGTAGTCGTTCTGATGGAAAACTTTTGAGGGTTAGTGCATGGGACTTTGTTTTAAATCCTTTGGGATACCCTCTCTTAAACCAATAGATTGCCCATCCAAGGGGAGATATACCTTTTTGTTGTCTTGCAGGATTTGTAACTTTAATCCTTGATGTGGATCTGTTCTCGTGTGCATTCATTGCATTGCATTTGCATAAGCATACCTGCATCATTTTGCATTTTCTTCCCTAACCAATACCAAAAGCTTACCCATCCTTTGTTCATAACCCGCAGTTGATTTCCCGACACTTCTGTTGAACTTGTGAGATCTGTAGAAAGAGGAACATAGACGCCTCGAAAGGCCAATCAGACAATGCAAGCTGAGGTAGCTGTGCCAGAGAGCAATCGCCAGAATGTTGAGTCCCCACAAGGATTTACTGTGATAAATAATCCATTGTATGATCTTCCGTCGGACGACCATCCTCAGCCAGTAAACGTCCCTACTCAACCCCAGAGGATGCCGCTGACTAATCCCATGGAAGAAAAGCTTCGTGCCCTTGAGGAGACAATTCAAGCTATGAGAGTGTCTGACATGCCCGACCTCGATGCTGCTGATATGTGTCTAGTGCTAGACTTGGTGATTCCTCCGAGATTCAAGATACCCAACTTCGAGAAGTACACCGGCTTTAGTTGCCCGAGGCGTCATTTGGTGATGTACTGTCGAAAAATGACCCCTTACACTCATGACGATAAGTTGATGATCTACTGTTTTCAAGAAAGTCTGAGTGGGGCATCATTAAGTTGGTACACAAATTTAGTAAGGAGTCATATCCAATCATGGAGGGACCTAGCCAATGCTTTTCTAAAGTTTTACCAATTTAATCTAGACACTCCTCCCACCCGCATGCAGTTGCAAAGCCTATCTCAGAATGAAAACGAACCTTTTAAGGGATATGCACAGCGGTGGAGAGAATTCGCAGCAAGAGTGCAACCACCACTCTCGAACAAGGAGCTAATTGACATGTTCATCAACAGTTTGCAGGGCTCTTATTTTGAAAGAATGGCTGGTTGTATGCCATCAAGCTTCTCTGACCTTGTTATTGTAGGAGAACGCCTCGAAAGTTACCTCAAAAGTGGACAAATCCAGGACGCATCAGGCAGCCAGGCCAGTGAGATTGAAGCTTTCGATGATTTCCATGAGGAAGAGAAGGATGAAACCAGCGCACTCATAGCAAACGTTGAATATTCTCACGATGTACCAACAAAACTCTATAGTCCCTCGTCTACTCAGCAGGCATCATTACCAGTGCCATGTTATCCTCATGGACAATCGGTCATGCCTAAAGCTTCATCCCATAAGCCACGGGTCGCTCCTCATGCAAATCAACGAGCCCATGGCCGAGGTCATCCGAATCAGCGCCGCGATCAGAATAGGCCCAACAACAACTTGGAAAGAAGGACTGCTCCTCTTCATCCGGTCCCTATGTCGCACAGTCAGCTTCTCTCGCATTTGATTCAAAACTCATTGGTGGAGCCTAAGACTCTTAAGCCTGTGCCAGAACCTTACCCTCCTGGGTACAATCTCAATGCTCAGTGTGGATATCATGGAGGATCCATGGGGCACTCGACTGAAGAATGCAAAGCCTTCCAAGCCAAGGTGCAACAACTAATTGACAAAGGGTACATCTCTTTTCCAGAAGGAAGTTTGGTTGTCCATGTCAACCTCTCAGCTGTCTAAACTCGAATATTTCAAGAAGCCAATGGTCTAGACAGGCAGACGTCCTCAACATTGGTAGTCCTTGAACGCTTTTATCATTTGCATCTTGTAGTTTATTTCCTGTTAATTGCTACTTGTGTTTAAACATTGTTGTTTTGAATGGTAATATTAATGGAGTTATTACGCATTTTCCGAATCAGTCACGTCGTATTCACTCATTATTTCCACTTATCACAGACACATACACTTTTATCCACTCCACTTCATCACTGTTGTGTTTAGCAAATATTGGAGGGAGGATGACGAAAACAAAATACCCATAATTGCAAACTGTATGCTTTCAGATAGAATCTCATCGATGATGTACAGGCATTGTTTTAATTCCCCTAAACACCGGAGATATAAGGAGTTAATCCCTAGTAAACCACTTCGAGCCTAGAAGTAGGAGTTTCCTTCGGATATTCAAACCCTTACACTCAACATGGGGCAGGGTAGTGTTCAGTTAATCTAACCCCGCATTCGAATCAACAAAGCAAAAATCCAAAAGACAAGATGGTCATTCATCAATGACCCATGACATGGCAGTCACAATCCTCCAACAAAATCCAATCAAAAAATATCAAAAGCCTGCTAAGTCAAACACCTCAAAAGGGGACTTAGGCAAAAATCAGGGCTATCCCGATGGATCTTACAAGCAAAATCAGTCCATGCAAAAGTTAGGGATCAATAAACAAAAGCAAAAGAGGTCCTCAAACCCTCAACAAAAACAAAATAAGATTCAGTGATCACCCAAAAGGGTCACTGACATCCATCAAAATAAGGTGACTGTCATCTCAAGCAAATCTTGAACCATCAAGCTTACACCGTCAAGGTAAGCATGCACAGAATTAACTGAACGTAGGTATGGAGATCATTAAGAAGAAAGGGTGGGTACGAATATTACTTTGAGCCTAATATCCTTTATTTTATAAACCGTGAACCAGACCACGTTATAACCCTCGAAAGACCTAATTGAGGCGAGGTTTATTCTGAAAGCATACTATCGCAAGGTTGCGTAACCTGACTCGCCATATTTGCTACTCATCAACGTTGGTGTCAATATTCTTGCTATATCTTTCACACCAATCGAATTAGCACAACGTTTGGACTAACGGTCCATTCGTCTCACAATCGCGACACTTAATAAATGAAATTTCTTTCAAAACTTGCATGAACGCCGCATTAAAATTACCATTCGTAAACAAAAAAATTTTAATTGCAAGTCAGTAGTTGGCATCAAGAAAATTCTAACACGAAGCAATCAAGCAGGACTGGATCATTCAGCAGTCTGGATCAGAATCAAGCATACTTTGTAGCCCTGTGGATCTGGGGCGTTGGCATCAAAATTTGGAATCAATCAGTCTGACCCAAATCCCCAAATGACGGTTGATTATGGGGAAAATCATTCAAGAAGCGGTTGATCAAAAGTGAATCACACCAATCAGGGGCAGGCCACCTAGAGTTTCTTTGACTTGAGGATAAATTCCTCCAATGTTCAATCAGGATAAGTCAAATCGCTTCAACGCTCTTTCAAGAGCAAGCTACTCCAAAGAGTATATTGAAGCCAACCACCAGTAATTGTTTAAACAATGATGAATCCTTTCGTGGTACAAACTCTGGGGCAAGCCATCTCGAGGTCGTCTCATGGAAAGTTACTCAAGCAAGTTCATCCTCATGAGCAACTGTTGAGTTCAAAACGAGTGTTGGGGAATCAAACTATCACCTCACCCAATTAACCTTAACCTTCCAAAAAGGCCTTGCTGTCATTGGATTCTTCATCCTACAGCCTAAACCTGTCACCTATCAAAATAAACCGAAACCTCCAAAGTCCAGTTCTTGTCTGGCAAGCCTAAATACCAGTCCCATCTGGTCAACCCTTCGCTGAATACCAATTCCCACTTGGTATATGTCAGCTTTCAAACCAGTCCCATATGGTCAACCCTTCGCTGAATACTAATTCCCGCTTGGTATATGTCAGCTTTTAAACCAGCTCCCATCTGATCACCTTTCCTTTTAGCCTACATATTAACCAGCCTACCATTTAACCAGTTCTTGCCTGGTAAACCTTATTCCAAAGTCCAGTCCTCGTCTGGCAAACCAGAAGTCAGTTCTCGTCTGACAGCTTAACCTTTCGCTAACCAGTCCCATCTGGTTTACCCTCCGAATACCAGCCCTCATCTGGTACTTCCATCCCAAAGTCCAATCAGCATTGGCAACCACTCAAGTCCACCCTGTCGGCACCTGCATTTTCAATCACCCATATGCGATCATACGCATCATATGCATCATACGCATCATATACATACCCATAATCATATCATATTTCCTCAGCTCTTGTATCTCCGTGCATTAGCATTTGCACTTGCATTTCCATTTGATATGAAACATCATTCTCATCAAGCATCCGCGTATGCGAGGTCAGATCCAGGATTAATCTTGAAGATTTTCAAGATCATAATCAGCCCAGTCAGGGGCAATCTCCGCAAGACCGCGGGTCTCCCCGCGAAATTCAAGAATATCAAAGCAAAATTCCGCCCAGACAGGGGCATCTCCAGTAAATTCATGGGCGTTCCCCAGTGAGTTATCTCCAGCAGACTTCAAAGATAAGTGGCAATCTCTTGGGAGAAGCTTATCCATCATCAATGATAAGTGGCAATCTCTACATAGAAGCTTATCTTTCTTCAGCGATAAGTGGCAATCTCTTCAGAGAAGCTTATCCATCTTCAGCGATAAGTGGCAATCTCTACAGAGAAGCTTATCCTTCATCAACGATAAGTGACAATCTCTTGGGAGAAGCTTATCCTTCTACGTCCTTTTGGGTGTCAGGTTTGTCTGTATTTCACTTATCAAACTTTTGTTTTCTCTTTTTTCGGACAAATTCAGGGTCTTCTATATCCAATCATCTTCTACCTCGAAAGAATGAATGCCGTAGCATTTCGTCTTACTAGGTTTAAGTTGATTAGATAGGGGCATCTGTCATACCCTAAATTTGCCCACCTTTTTTTTTGTAATTATTTTCACATTTTATGTTACATTTTTCACCTAATTTAACGCCGTCTAGACACGTGTCCACTCCCGATTGGGCGTTCTTCAAATCTCGACTTTTTTGTCCAATAGGAGCAAGACACGCGGCCTAAGGTTATTTTCGTAAATTTCAATCCTTTTAATTTATCTTTTTTTTTCCTTGTAAATGTCAATTTGTTTATTATTTTTATTTTAACTTGTATATTAAATATGTTTTATTCTATTATTTAGACTTAGAATTAGTTTAATTAAGTTTTTAGTAGAAAAAAGGATTTTATTATTTTGTTACACAGAAATAGAGTTCTTTTTAGATATTTGTTTACTTTTAGAATATAGATTTTTAATTATTTAATTTTAAAATTGTTTTCTTTTTATTTAAATAATTAGTTAGTTTTTATTTATTTATTATGTTTTTAGAATTAGAATAGTTATTTATTTTCCATTTAAATAGTCTTTGATTTTAATAGACTTTTATTTTTAAAAAATAGTTTTTTTATATAATTGTTTAAAATAGGATTTAAGTTTTAAATAGATTATTAATTAGTTTTTTTGTCAGAATTTTGATGGTTTAATTTAGATTTTAATTAATTTTTAGAATATTTTATTTTTTAAAAGATAGTTTTTAGATAGTTTTATTTTATAGGTTTGTTAATTTGCTAATCTTTTTATTGTTTTCTTTGTTAATATTAATAGTTTAGAAATAGATTTATTCATTTTTAATATTATTAAGATTTTATTTTTAGTATTAGGATTAATTTTTTTTTTATTAATTAACAGTCAGATTTATTTTAGATTATCTTTTTAGGATTATTTTTTTAAAATTATTTATTTACTTATTAGAATATTATTTTTAGTGTAAGATATTATTGATAGTAATTAGAATTTATGGTATTTATTAGTTTTATTAAATTAGGATTGATTTGTTTCATTATTAATAGTCAGATTTTATTTAGTTATTTTTTAATATTTTAGATTTCATTTTCTTAGTTTAATTAATTTTAATAGAAATTTAGTTTTTAGAGTTTTCTTTTAGATTTAAATATGATTTAGTTTTTTATATTTTTTATTAGAATCTTTTATGTTTGTTTGTAGAAATAACTTTTAATAGTTTAATAGAATTTGTTAAATATAGGATAATTTATTTTTTTAGATTGTAGATTTTTTTTAAGATTTAATAGTTTTTAGAATTATTTTTATTTTTTTAAGATAGAAATTAGTTTTAATTATTAGTTCTTTATAGAATATTTTTTATGATCTCTTTTATTAATTAGTTATTTATTTATTTATTATTAATTAGATTATTCCTAAGATAGAATTATTTCCTTTTATTTATTCATTTAGATTAATTTAATAGAGTTTAAAGTAGATTTAATTATATAGTTTAGAAATAGTTTTTAGGTTAAATATAATTTTTAGTGTATTTTTATTATTAGGAGCTAAATAGACTTTTATTTTGTTTTTATATAGAATTTTGTTTTGTGTGAATTTTATTAAATTTTTTAGAATTAATTAGAGTTATTTAGAGTTTTTAGTTTATTTATTATTTTATTAGAATAATTTTTTTATTAGGTTAATTATTATTTATTATTTAGATTTTTATTTTCCTTTTTAATTATTTATTCAGATTATTTATTAATTAAGATTTTAGTTTATTTAAAGTTAATTAGTTTAATTCATATTTAGGTTAATTATTTTTATAATATTATTTATATTAATCATTAGATTTAATTAATTTGCTTTAATCATCATTAGTTTGTCATTAATTAATATAATCAGTCATTAATCCCCTCCATCTGCCACGTGGCAGCCCTATATAGGGGAGTGTCACTATTCACCTTCCCTAGAGACAACCCCAAACCCTGAACCTGGAGGGAACCCTAATCTGAAGAGGAGACCAATAACCCTTCAACAGCCTCCAAACCCTAATCCCGATGCCATGCAAACCCTAACTCATCTCACCGGAAAATTTTTACGAATCAAAGCGTTACCGAAAAACGCATGGCACTCGCCGGAAAACTCATATGAGTTCCTCATGTTCTTCATGTTCATGTGATTTTCCAGAAACTCCATGAACGTTCATACAACCACCATCGCATTCATCTAATTCCCCAGAAACCTTCATCATGTTCATGAACATTCATAGTGTTCATATGGTTTTCCGGATTTTTTCTTCGCATGTTCATCCAAAACTCATCGGCATTCATCACATTTTCCAGATTTTCCTCATATGTTCATACTAACTTCAACACGTTTCCAGATTTTTCACACAAACCACCGTCAAAATCATACAACATCATCTCGATTCCAGATTTCATCACAAAACTCATCTGTGTTCATACTTTTCTTTGAATCTTCATGAACATCCCAAACAACATCGTCCCATCTCCAGATCCAAGCTCGCGCAACTCATCAACCCATCATCGTCCTCGCACAAATCATTTACTAGTTCAACCTTCTGAAAACGTGAATCAAGCTTCGCAAAACTCCAGTCTCCAGATCTCCCACGAACCATGACAACTTTTCCAGAAATTCTTCGAATCTTCAACCAAAACTCATCTCTAGATCTCATCACCTTCAAACACGTCCATAATCTTCTAACTTCATCAGATTCAATCTTCATCCACAAAACTTCCAACCAAACTTCTGGATCTTCTTCAAAACCTCACGCGATCCATAAATCTCGCCATCAAACTTCACCTTCAAATCTCCAGATTCATCCTCTACAACATGCAACTTCAGATCCTTTAGAATCTTCAAAGAACAACTTCAACGAAGCTTCAACATTTCTCACAGAGCTCACATGGCGGAGGAATAATCTGATTTTGTTTGTTCGTGGTTATTTTGTAGGTGATATTGATGACGAAGAGAGTAAAGCCGAGAGAAGTTTGAGGTGAGGGAGAAATGAATCACACGGTTTGATTTTGGGATTTGGGACAGAGAGAGGTTGAGGGAGGCAAGTACGGCTTGAACATAGGAAAAGAGGATTAGGGTTTTGCTGAGACCAATGGAGGAAGAGGGAGTTGCCTCGTATGGGTTAGTGGGCCTTGGGCCCATTTTGTTTATGTTTTGCTATCTCATACGCCTGATATTCCTTGTGCACCCGTTTGTCTTGGTTTGCTGGCTATTGATTGTGGCCTCGGGCCCACTACGCGAATTTCTGGGTTGTCCCCTCTAGTTTTCGCCTGCACCCCCTGAATGCTGCTTTTTGTTATTTTGATTTGGGCTTTCAACTTAAGCCCACCGTGTGGAGTTGCCTTCTTTTCCTTTGATTATTGCTTGCTGTACCCCTGACTGGACTGCTGTACTCCCTTCTGTTTTATTTTTGTTTTGTAAATATTTTTTATATATATTATAGTAATATTTTCTTTAGAATATTATATTGTATATATTAAATATTAGTAGATTTTATATTCTATTTTATATTTCATTTCCTTTTAATATTTCTTTTAGAGTTTAAATTTTCTATTAGAAGTTTATTCCTTTTGAAGTTGAATTCTTATTTTTTCTTTTGTTATTGGAATTTATTTTCATCTCATTTTCATTTTGTGGTCGATGACGACGCTTCCATAAATCGATTACTAAGTCAAGATATTGATAAGTATCGTTGGATCCGAGACCACCCCATTCTCTTCTCATCCCTTCTCTATTTAAATTTCATTTCGACTTATGGATCGATGAAAGCTTTTTATCCGCAAGCGTCAGATTTTCGAAGTCGATAACCTTCCCGATTTCAAATCTATGGGGGATGACCATTGAGGTCATCTTCCTTACTTTGGGATCGCGATAGGCTACCTTCGATTAATCGGCATTTTGTTTTGCGGTTAAGACGAGATCCCATTCTTTGCGTCCCGATTCAATCAACTAACCAATATACCACTGTTTTAATTTTCTGTCAAATATACAACTGTTTTATTTTCTGTCAATATACCACTGCTTTAATTTTCTGTCAAATATACAACTGTTTTATTTTCTGTCAATATACCACTGCTTTAATTTTCTGTCAAATATACAACTGTTTTATTTTCAGTCATTTATATTCTTGTACATATTATATTCTGTATATTATCATTATCCTGTAAATATTCAATTGACTTGTACATTCTCTTAAAACACCTAATCAATATCGAAATCTTAAAATCCTAATTGGTGGACTGTTGATTATATATCTTGTATATTATCCATATCCTGTGTATATTTTCCATCTCTTTGGCAGGTTCTCGAATCATCATCAATAAGGAATCAAATTCTTTGTATTGAATCAAAAAGAGAGGATTGGGCGTAGACCTCTTCTTCTTCGAGTGTTGAGATGCCCACTGTAGTGAGGGTGGTTTTGACGCTCGTCTTTCAATACGAAGACGCTTCCACCCCTTTTCCTCCTAAAACCTCGGTCCCGTACCGAGTGTATCTTCGAAAACATTTTTAAATCATATTCTTTGTATTGAATTAAAGAGAGAGGATTGGGTGTAGACCTCTTCTTCTTCGAGTGTTGGGATGTCCACTGTAGTAAGGGCGGTTTCGACACTCATCTTTCAATACGAAGACGCTTCTAAACTTTTCCTCCTAAAACCTCGGTCCCGTACCGAGCACACTTTCAATAATAAACTAATTTCTCTTTGTATTGAATTAAAAAGAGAGGATTAGGTGTAGACCTCTTCCTCTCTGAATGTTGGGATGCCCACTATAGTGAGGGTGGTCTTGATATTCGTCTTTCAATACGAAGACGCGACTTTATCCACCATCTCGCTTTCACAACTTCCTTCCACAATTTTCACACCTAAAACCTCGGTCCTGTACCGAGTGCATTTTCAAATCTTTTCATAACAAAAACTTGAATGGTCGTGGAGTGATTAGGCGTAGGCCTTCTCCCATCCCGAGTGCTGACGTTTACCGTAGGGTTCTCTGTCGCAAAGCACTTACCATTCAAAACCAAAAACATCTTTAATAAGAGAACGAAGTTCTCTTTGCATTGAATTAAAGAGAGAGGATTGGGTGTAGACCTCTTCTTCTCCGAGCGTAGGGATGCCCACTGTAGTGAGGGTGGTTTCGACGCTCGTCTTTCAATACGAAGACGCCTCGTTCGCCACACCCTTTTATAACAAAAACTTTGAGATAAAGAATTAGGTACTACCCGTAGGGGTTACTATCTGAGGACATATCTCGCCCCAAAAACAATCTCAACCAATCAAACACGATACCTTGCCTCGCATGGCGGAAACCAACCTTTCAAACAGGATATGTTACATCCGTTCTACCGCAAACAGGTACGCATAAGTCTCCTCACATGCGAGCAGCAAAACACCTAAACTGCTAGAACGCGCACGATAACATCATCCCCAAACACACCGGTTATCCGCACCGTAGGCACGAACTACGTTGCTCTGATTTCTCATGCATAATGGGAATACGTAGGCATAGGATTGCGATATCCTAGCGAGCACCATTTTCTTTTTCCACCCTTTCCCAGAAAGGCATGCTATGTCCGTTCTACCGCAAACAGGTAATGCCTAAGTCTCCAACGAGCGAGCAGCAATACACCTAACTGCTAGATATAAAGTTTGTAGTAAAGCCATTGACCGTAAGCAAAAATGTGTACAATTAACAATGGTGTATTTGTAAAAGGAGTTATAAATGGTGGTGGGGACGACTTCTATGGCTTTGTTAAACATATCTACGAGTTGGTATACAATTATTTTAACTCAGTAAAATAAAGTTGTCTTGTTTTATTATGACTGGTACGATCCATCTGCCAGAGGTATAAAAATAGATAAGACATATGGTACTGTTGAGATTCGAATGGGCCGAAGGTACAAAGAGTATGACCCTTTCATAATGTCACATATTGTTAGATATGTTTACTATGTTCCCTATCCTTCAATTGTACCACGTAAACGAGGGTGGTCTGTTGTAATCAAAACAAAACCATTTGCTCATATTGAAACTGGCGATCTAGTGGAAGATGTTGTTTACCAAGTTGATGAAGTTGAACAAATTAATTATGTGATTGCAGTTGAATAAATTACAAGTTTGTCTGATACAACTGTTGAGGGGCATCAAGTTGATGCGTCTATATTGTTGGATGAAAATGAAGTGGACGACGAGCATGAAGAGTTTGGATCCGAGGATAATATCACATCACACTATGATAACGATATGGATGAACATGATTTGAATAAATTGTTTTTGTAATTTAACTTTATGAAACCTTGTATTGAATGTGTTATCAATATATATCTATGTGATTGCGTTTTTTTTAAGATTTATTATTTGTGTTGTTCATGAATATATATTTAATGTG
Organism: Lathyrus sativus; assembly: GCA_963859935.3. Lineage (NCBI taxonomy): Eukaryota > Viridiplantae > Streptophyta > Magnoliopsida > Fabales > Fabaceae > Lathyrus > Lathyrus sativus. Next base: position 495,602,835 of record OZ012741.1, read on the forward strand.
TATTATTTATAAATAGGTAAAATGTCACCCCGAACTAATAAGAATAAGAGTAAGAAGTCTCAAAGTCCAAGAGTAGTAGTATGTCTGACACCTCAGTCGGCCATGTGTCCTTCCCTGCAGAGTCAATTAGATTATATGTCCATGGTCAGTTCTCAGTCTTTCATGACATTACCCCTCAAGAGTATCCAGCTTTTATTAACTCATCTGGGGCTCTAGCTTTTATTAGCCCATCTAGGGGATCAACTTTTATTAGCCCATTTGGGGGACCAGCTTTTATTAGCCCATCTGGGGCCCTAGTTATCCATATCAGCAGCCTGAGGGCCTTAGTTATCCATACCAGCAGGTACCCTCATCCTTCATATAATTTGGGAGATCTAGCTTTCCACCTCCCTACCAACAGGTTCCCACACTCTTCATGCAATCTGGGGGATCTACTTTTCCAACTCCCCCACAGGTACATTCATCCTTCACACAGTCTAGGGGATCCCACACCGCACAACCCACACAGGTATCCTTATCATCCACACATATACATATGCGTGAGGATGATGATAAGGAGGCAGCTGAGGACGATCATGAGGTGGATGATGAGGAGACAGCTGAGGACGATGATGAGGAGGCTTTCAATTATAAGGTGGTTCATATCATTAATGGAAGATATTTTATTTGGCTCAGCGGAAATTCGTAAGTTTTAAATTTTTAAGTATACGTGTTTCCATTTTTTATATTAACTTATATTTCATATTAATATAAATTATTGATGTTTAGTTTCGAGCCGAGTCGGACTACTGTCCATTGTATAAGTTATATTATTCAGCAAAAGTATAAAAAAGTTTGGAAGAGATTTAGAGAAGTTAAGTGGGACGAAAGAGAAGCTTGGTTTAATTTATTTAAGGTATAATTTTTATTTTTGTTAAGTTATGTAATTTATTTGTTAACTTATTTTTGTTTAAATTATTTTTTTATTATAATTGTCTAACTATTTTATTGGAATGTCTTACAATATTGTGGGAAAAGTGTACGTGGGAAAAATGAATGAGAAAGAGGTTAGAAAAATTATTTTGGCAGAACAGCAGTTCGACTTTCTGACATGCTACGGCGTGCTAGAAAGCGTTGGGAACTTGAAAATATTCGTTCTAACTGGATAGGCAAAGATGTATTCTATGAACATCTTATTTATTGGGATTCAGATGCTGATTTTAAGGCAAGATCTGAAAAAGCAAAGAAAATAAAAGCATCTGAAAAAGGGGGTAGCCTTAATGTAGTTTGTAATTATTACTTCTATTTTAAGTTATATTATGATTTATTATATATTTTTAATTAAAGTTAATTTTATTATTTAAAAAAAGAGATTGGGGAGACCTCCACTCATGGCGGAGCTAGTTGTAAAGACTAGAACAAAGAAATCGAGGGGCTTTATTGACAAACGCACCAAAAAAGCTTTGGTAAGTAAGTCATTTCATTTTATTTAAATTGTTTTTATTTTTTTATTTAATGACAATTTTGTGACGTGATTATCATGTGACAACTAAGATATTGTGGTGTGAAAATCACGTGGCAATATTTATTATTTAACTTAAATTATTTAAGCTATATTTAATTTTTTTAAATACTTTATGTGTAGGAAGATTATCAGGTATTGCTCACACAATTTTTGTTCAAGAATCCTCAGTATACTCCAAGAGGTTCCGAGCCGCTTAATCCACGAGTGGATTTTAATATTTAGAGTTTAGTAACTAGCGAGAAGGGACCGAATGAATGTTTATTTGGTGCTGGAGTTTTGGCCGGTGGTATGAGAAAAGGGTACAGAACTCTATTTCAAAGAGTTAGAGATGGTGAGGAAACGTCACATCCACCACAATTGACCCCCGAGATGCTAGAAACGGTAAGATAACTGGCGCTAACTGAAGCGAGATGTGAAACGGCAGCCTAAATGGAGGAGCAACAACATCATATAGAGGCAAGCTGAAATGAAGGCGATGATGCGCCAATTTATGCAATCACAAGGTGACAGTAATCCAGTTGTTGGAAATGAAGAAGTTGGTGGTCAACAACAATTGGATGGCAAGGATTATGATGATTTTGACATTGACAATTTTCCCGATCCGAATTGATCTGAAGCATTTATTGTAATTTAAAATTTTTATTTTTTAATTACATTTTACCATATTATACACTTTTTATTTAAAAAATGTATTCTTAATTTTGATATTTATTTATATTTATTAATTTTTGTTATTTATATTTATTAACTTTTCAATTTAAATTATTATTGAAAAAAGTTAATATTAAATTTGTATTTTAAAATAATTAAAAAAAAACTATAATTATAATTTTAAATTATAAATAAAAATACAAATTATTTTTAAACGTGTACCAAAAAATTAATCAGTTTAAAAAAAAACTCAGCCACGTGAAATTCACGTCGCAACTTGCCACGTGAAATTCACATCATAACTTGCCACATGAATATCACGTGGCAAGCTTCTTACACACGCTTGTCATCTTCTCTTCTTGCCACACGTGAATAGTCACGTTGCTAATATCAGTTTGTGATGTGATTTTTTAGGTTGTGAAGTGAATTTCACGTGGCAAAATCCAGTTTTTTGGTAGTGTGTGCTTGCTTCGCCCATGTGCCATCAGATTCTTCGCCAGGTTGATAGCTGACATGTTGTCGATCTTCATGGTAATTTCTCCATGACTCTTCACTGTAATCTCTTTAACTAGGTTCACCATCCACTTTGCTTGACATGCACAAAGAGAAGCAACTACGTATTCTGCTTCACACGACGACAACACCATTACTGGCTCCTTTCTCGAACATCAAACAACTGGTGCACCACCTAGCATAAACACATAGCCAGTTATGGATTTTCTATCCTCGGCATCACTACACCAACTTGAGTCGGTGTATCCCACTAAGTTGCATTCTTTTCCTTCATCAGATGCATGAAATAAAATGTCATAGTCGAGAGTTCTTTTCAGATACCTTAGTATCCTCTTCGTCGCTGCTAGGTGTGATACATTTGGTTTCTGCATGAATCTACTTACCATACTTATACTGTATGCTAAGTCATACCTTGTGTGACAAAGGCATCTTAGTGACTCAATATGTCTTCTATATTGGATTTTGTCACGTCATCTGAATCTGAATCTTTTGACAGTTGCAGTCTTGGATCAGCTGGAGTCGAAGTTGGGTTGTAATCTTGCATCTCAAATCTCTTGAGTATTTCGCCTATACATCTTCTTTGATGCATCATTAAACCTCTACTGCTCTTGTAGAATTCGATACTAATGAAGTATGAGATATTTCCCAAGTCTGACATTTCAAACTCCTAACTTAGGTCATGTTTGTAATATTCGATCTCTTTCTTGCAACTTCCTATTATCAACAGGTCATCGACATAGAGACATAGTATAAGTAATTCACTATTGCTTCTCCTTACATATACTCCATGCTCGGTTGTGCACTTCAAAAATTTCTTCTCCTTTAGAAAGCTATCTATCTTCTTATTCCAAGCTCTTGGAGCTTGCTTAAGTCCATACAGAGCTTTATGCAGCCTGTACACATTTCTTTCTTCGCCTTGTTTCACAAACTCAACTGGTTGTGCAACATAAACTTCTTCACCTAAGGGGTCATTCAGGAATGCACATTTCACATCCATTTGACATACTTGCCAGTTGTTCATGTTTGTTAGACCAATAATCAACCTGATTATTTTGATCCTAGCAACTAGTGCAAAAACTTTATCGAAGTCAATTCCTTCTTTACGAAGAAATCCTTTCGCCATAAGTCTCACTTTGGGTTGAGTTACTTCTCCTTTAGGATTCAATTTCACCTTGTATACCCACTTCACATAATTGCCTTCTTGTCTTGAGGCAATTCAATAAGTAACCAGTGTTGTTGACTTCAATGGACTTCAGTTCCTCATTCATTAATTTCACCCACTTCAAATCTTTCAATGCCTCAGCTGTATTAACTGGTTCGATATCTCCATAGAAATCATAGTGTACAATATCACCTTCTTCATTAACCATATCAGTTGATGCAATCACACATTCTTGCAACCTTGCAGGCATGTGTCTTATTTGTTGAGGTCTGCTTGAGCTTGCTTCACCTCTGACTTCTTCTTGTCGAATTTCTCTTTCGACTTTAATAGCTGGTTCTTCATATAAAATTATCACTAAATCCTTCTTAACATTCTTAGTCCAATCCCATTCTTTAAGCTCATTTATGATCACGTTCCTGCTGATCACTACTTGCTTGTTCACTGGGTCGAACAATTTGTATCCTCCAGTCGAATGATATCCTATTAGGATCGTTAGACTCGACTTGTCATCAAGTTTTCTTCTTAGCTGATCTGGCACATGCCTATGTGTTATAGATCCAAACACCTTCAAATGACTTAGGTTAGACTTGACACCAGACCAACATTCTTCTGGTGTAATTCCTTCTAGCCTTTTTGTAAGACATTTGTTTAAGATGTATGTTGCAGTCAACACAACCTCTTCCCATAATTCTTTGGATAGATGTTTGCCTTTTAACATATTTCTTACCATATTCATGATGGTTATATTCTTCCTTTCTGCAGTTCCATTCTGCTGGGGAGTGTAGGGTGGCACCACCTCATGCACGATCCCTTTTTCTCACATAATGCATCATAATCTTTCGACACATACTCTCCACCACCATTGGTCCTCAGAATCTTTAGCTTTCAACCATGGATTTAAATTTGGCATATACCTCAATCACTTCACTTTTCTTCTTGATTAGGTAAGTCCATAGTTTTTGATTGAAATTATCTATGAACGTGACAAAGTATCTATTACCTCCAATTGAATCCACCTAGATAGAACCATATACATTAGAATATATGACTTCAAGAATTACCTAATTGCACTCTTGGTTGAAAATGTTTTGCAATTAATATTGCTAAGAACCCAATTGCACGTGGGAGGAGCAAGCATATTGAGATAAGGTTTCACTACTTGAAAGAGCTTGTTAGCGAAGAAAGGTTAAGATTGGGAAATTCCAGAAGTGAAGACCAAGTGGTTGGTTTATTGACTAAGAGAGTCACAAATAAAGTGTTCATGAGGTTGAAGATGAACATGAGCATGGAATACTTGGAGCACTTGAATTAAGGTGGTATGTTAAAAGTATTTTGAATAATTCAAGTGTTATAACCAATTAACACGAGGGTGTAACCAGTTACAGCAAGGGAAATTTCACTTCTGAGTTACAAAAAAGGAAAAAACTTGCAACTATAACTGGTGAACATCTGAGGTTAACTAGTTACCAGTGAAGGTGTTATAGTTGTGGTGTCATCTATAACCGGTTAACCAATTGGTGTAACCGGTTACAAGTCCGAGTTTTAGCATTTTTTTGTTGTGTATTTGTATGCTTTAGTTAATGCCTTGGAGGCATTCTCTTCTTTAGTTAATGCAATTATCACTCTCACTCTCTCTCTCTCTCTCTCACTCAATTTTCTCCATCGTTGTTCACCAATCTTGTGGTTCAAAGTTTCAAAACTTTGCACCAATAGGAATTTTTTTTGGTATGACACGTCTTCCCATTTCTTTCTCAGAAACTCTTTTTATTTTTAGTTTTAAAAATTAAACTTTTTTATTTATTTAATTCGATACATAACTAATAGGAAAATCGTTCGGCAAAACTCTTTTTAATTTTGATTTAAAAATTCAACTTTATTTATTCTCTCGGTTGGATACATAACCAATAGGAAAACCTATTAACAAAACTTTTTATTTTTATTGAAAATATTCAACTTTGTGTATTCCATTGGTTGGAAACATAACCGATAGGAAATTTATTAAATAATTTTTTTTGTCTTAAATGCCCTTTTGATTCCCTTATTACATATTTTTAATCTTTTTTAGGGCAAATTCTTAGGTACCCATGATAATTAGTTGGGTACCGGTATCTTTAGTGCAAAATGATTTAAAATATAAATTTATTTTTAAATAAAAAATATATTAAAGATGACATGACATTGAATAAAATTGTTTCATTAGTTGGTGCAAAGTTTTGAAACTTTGAACCACAAGATTGGTGAACAACGATGGAGAAAATTGAGTGTGAGAGAAAGAGAGAGAGAGAGAGAGAGAGAGAGAGTGAGAGTGATAATTGCATTAACTAAAAAAGAGAATGCCTCCAAGGCATTAACTAAAGCATACAAATACACAACAGAAAAATGCTAAAACTCGGACTTGTAACCGGTTACACCAATTCGTTAACCGGTTATAGATGACACCACAACTATAACACCTTCACTGGTAACTAGTTAACCTCAGATGTTCACCAGTTATAGCTGCAAGTTTTTTCCTTTTTTGTAACTCAGAAGTGAAATTCCCCTTGCTGTAACTGGTTACACCCTCGTGTTAATCGGTTATAACACTTGATTATTCAAAATACTTTTAACATACCACTTTAATTCAAGTGCTCCAAGTATTCCATGCTCATGTTCATCTTCAACCTCATGAACACTTTATTTGTGACTCTCTTAGTCAATAAATCAGCCACTTGGTCTTCACTTCTGGAATTTCCCAATCTTAACCTTTCTTCGCTAACAAGCTCTTTCAAGTAGTGAAACCTTATCTCAATATGCTTGCTCTTCCCATGTGCAATTGGGTTCTTAGCAAGATTAATTGCAAAACATTTTCAACCAAGAGTGTAACAATCTCACTATAATTACTTCCCATCTCCTCCAATAGATTCATATGCCACATGGCTTGGCACCCACATAACAAAGTGAAAAATGTACTTGGCCTCAAAAGACGAGAGTTCAACTACCAATTCCTTCTTCGAACACCATGATATTGGTGTTCCATCGAACATAAAGATTTATCCAGCTATAGACTTTTGATCATCTTTATCTTCGCACCAATTAGAATCAGTAAAAGCGATCAAATTGTATTTTCTGCCTATATCCGTTGAGGGAAAGAGAATTCTGGAACCAACAGAACCTTTGACATATCTTAGGATCCTCTTGACCGTTGCCAAGTGATACACCTTTGGTCTCCCCATGAATCTACTTACAATATCGACACTAAATGCCAAGTTTGGTCGCGTATTGCACAAATAACGCAAGGATCCAATCAACATCCTATACTGAGTTGGATCAAGTGATCAACATCCTGTTCATCCTCATTCTCCGACAAATGTAGCCTTAGTTTAGTTAGATTAATGGAAACATTATGATGCTCTATTTCAAACTTCTTCAATATCTAAAGCACATTTCTCCTTTGGTGCATGGGCAATCCCCTTTTGGACTAATGAAACTCAATGTTAATGAAGTATGTCATGAGGCCAAGGTCATTCATCAATTATTCTTTCATAAGTTCACTCTTGAACTTAGAAATGAATTTTTTGTTGTCGCCTGTTATCAACAAGTCGTCTACATATAGACAAAGGATAATCACTCATTCACTTGTATCCATCTTCATATGCACTCCATGCTTGGATAAACATTTCTTGAAGCCAATCTATTTTATGAAACCATTTATTTATTTGTTCCAAGCTCTTGGAGCTTGCTTTAAACTATTTAACGCTTTCTTCACCTTGTAGAACTTTACCTCTTGGTTTCTTACAACAAAACCAAGGGTTGTTCTACATATACCTCTTCTTCAAGCAGTTCTTTCAAAAATGAGATTTGATGTCCATTTGGTGGATGAGCCAATTGTTATTATTAGTAATAGAAATAACAAGCCTAATGGTTTTAATCCTAGCAATTGGTGCAAATACCTCTTCAAAGTTTATGCCTTCTTTTTACAAAAATCCCTTTGCAGCTAATCAAGCCTTATTATTGATTATTTCACCCTTGAGATTTGCCTTCACTTTTAACACCCATTTCACACCAATTTTCTTCTTTCTATCCGGTAAATCAACCAACTCCAAAGTATTATTCTTCTCAATTGATTCTAGCTCCTCCTTCATAGCCCAAATCCATTTTGGATAACTTAAAGACTCTTCCGTTTTAACGAGTCCAGATTCATCCATAAGTGTAAAATGGACGAAATCACCATCATCATTGATTTCGTTGTCTTGGAACAACTCATAATCTTGGAGTTTCTGAGGAAAACCTCTTTGACTTTTTTATATTCTGACATTCTCTTTAACTCGGGCTTCTTGAACGGGAGTTTCTGCACTTTTTGTTTGTGCAGAATATGAATTTTCAAAGCTTTGACCGATTACAGCTTTTACGTAACTAGTTATAAGTTGTTGCAACTCTTTGATTTCGTTAACAATGACATCCCATATGATCAAAAACCTCCTCTTTTCGCATCAAACAACTTGTAACTACCGGTAGAGTTATACCCTACAAGTATCATCATTTATCCCTTATCATCCAGCTTCTTTCTAAGTTGCTCTGGAACATGTAGACATGCTACATAACCGAAAACTCTGAAATGGTTCAAATTCAGTTTGAATCCCGACCATGCTTCCTCCGATGTTACCTTCTCAAGCTTCTTTGTTGGAAATCTTTTCAACAAATAGGTCGCTGTGGATACTGCTTCTCCCCGTAACTCTTTCGAAAATTTCTTCCCCTTTAACATGTTTTTCACCATGTTCATAATTGATTGATTCTTCATTTTGACAACACCTTTTTGTTACGGTGTATAAGGTGGTACTACCTCATGTACAATCCCTTCTTGATCACAAAACCTCTCAAAGTTTTTTGAGACATATTCTCCTCTACCACCTATTTTGAGCACTTTGATTTTGTGACAGCTTTGCCTCTCAACCACGGACTTGAAACACTTCAAATACCTCATCCTTTCTCTTGATTAGGTATGTTCATAGCTTTCTACTAAGATCGTTAATGAATGTGACAAAATATCTATTTCCACCAATGGAATCTGCTAGCATCGGTCCACATACATCCGAATACACCTGATCGGGAAAATAGCAAGTGTACTATTTTTACCAATTGTAGTAATAAGGGAAAAGTCCCAAGTATCGATCTCGAGGACTGCGTAGTAATTAACGGAATTTTTAGGATTCAAATGAACAAAAGGTCTAGTGGTTTGTTTGGTAGCAGAGTAATATAACAAGTAAATAAGGACTTATGAATCAATCTAAGAACAATGTTAGGGGAGTGGAGACGATGCGAGTAAAGACCCTGTATGATTATTCTACTATACTAGTTATTAACCTTAATTTATCAGTTGGCCACTTTAGTTGCCTTAATTCCTTAATGAAAATCCTTTGATGATTTTCCTGTACACTAATTCCTCAGTGTCCCTGAAAAGCATCAAGCAATAGTTCCGACCATAAAATACGTGATACGGGATATCCTCATTCCTAAGCAATATCGACTGTGATACTATTTTGCAAAAGTGTTAGGTTGACTTTCCAGACTAAAGCCTAAGCACGATTCGAATTCTACTTTCCAATATGAATACGATTAAGATTAATGCAAAATAAAATATATCAAGGTAAAAACATTGTTCTCATAGAATAATTAAACAAAAGTCATTACATCGCACTTAGGACCACCCCCTAACAACTTGGGGTTTAGCTGCTCATGTTCTTGGTAAACATAAAAACAATTAGAAATGAAAAGGAGAAGATCATTACAATGCAAGTTGAAATCCTTGGATCATCAATTGCTTCCGCTTTTGATCGATCCTCCGTTTCCAGCCGAACTCTCCTCTTAGTTGTCAATCCTAATAAAAGTTCAAAAAAGTGTCCCCTCCTTTCTAAAATGTGCCTCTTATATCTAAATTCAAATTACATCGCGAAATGTCTCAAATGCCCTTGGAATTGGTCTGACAGCAAAAAATCAGAAAACAGAGAAATTTCACTTTCAGTGGCCCTGACACGGGCCGTGTTGTGCAACACGGGTGGCCGTGTCAGGCTGCTGACTTCTTCAGGGCGTGCTCCTCTCCAAGGGCTGCAACACGGGCCGTGTTGCACGACACGGGCACCCGTGTTGCAAGTCTGAGTCTTCTTTTTTTCTTCTGCTTTGGTCCACCCGTGTCTGCCAACCATGTCCTTCATGACACGGGCCGTGTTGTGCAACACGGGTACCCGTGTTGTAGCTCTGATTTCCCTTTTTCGACTTTTCTTTGCCTCCGAATGCGGTGCGATTGTCGTGCTATCCATTCTTGCCAAAAACACACTAAAAGAACCCAAATCAAACGCACCAGCGGCAAAAGCAACATAAACTTAAAAATAAGACTCGAAGACACACAACTACGAGTAATGCAGATAATAACAACTAAAGCTTCGAAAAACAGATAAAAACATTGTGAAATTAACCACAAACAGCGTTTGAAAACACAACTGAAATCCACCGATCAAACTCCCCCGAACTTTAACTTTTGCTTGTCCTCAAGCAAAAAGCTCACCAACCCGAACTTAATATCTTTTCTTTTTCGTAACGGAACCGTCCATAGAATTGTGAGTTACGGTGATAATACTCGTACTTGAACTTCTCATTCCAAGTCCCCTAGGATTAATCTCGGCTTTTCCTTCAAAACAGGTAACATGCAAACACTAGACGGCGGTAAACCACAGACCTCAGTCTCCCTATGGGTAACCTCTCCGACTATGCTTTGTACTTAAGTCTTCTTTTTCGATTTTCCTCCCTTTCATTCGGACAATCACTATACGGCTTTTATGATTTTCCTCGTGTGCACAAGCTTTATCAATGACATTTTTATTTTTCTGGCACTGTTATTCTTTTTGAATGGCTTTCAGGTTCGACCGCCGTTGGACTGAATAACCGGGTGAGGGTTACCCAACTTAGAAGGATTAGTCGCCTAATTGCCTCTTTTTGTTTGTTTTTTTTTCTGTGCCTTAACTCAATATTTTTCATTACCCTTGCACACACAATTATTTTTGATGGAACCTGATTGTCAAAATAAACTACTCAGGGGTACTTCTCAGATCAAAGCACTATGGTACAAATCTACACGTCGAACTCGTTCCTATTTGGGAAACCCAGGGTGTTGGCCTTTTACCTATCTCTCAAGATTATCCCGATTTCATCCTCACGGTTCTTTTCTGAGTATTCTATATACTTTCTCATCACCTCACTCAACATCTTCACTAAACAGTTCCCCAACCAACAATGTTATTAATTTTATTAGCTCAATGTCAAGGGGGTCTTCCTGTGGATCGCTATCATGTTCTCAAACTAACACTGGAAATTAAATAAACAAATAACTGCAACAGAATTGAAAACACACAAATAACATAAAAACACAAATAAAATAAAACACAAATAAAATACCCCCACACTAGAATTCAACAGTGTCCTCACTGTTGGAACACTAGTAGCAGGGGACTCACAGAGTTCATGGTTGCGGAGGTTGGTCGCGCAGCATCATCTGCCGCATCCATTCATGCATCTCACCGATCAACTTGCCTTGTCGGATTGTTTGTTCCCTTGTCTGGTCTGCTCCTCGCCTTGCCTCGTCTGCTCACTTCGGAGATGGCACATCTCATTCTCCATCCAATCCCATTCTTTTTTATATAAGCTCCAAGAGCCTGAGCCGGATTCCTGATGGGGTGAGACTCGAGTAGGCGGTATAGGCGCTTCTTCTACCTGATCGCTCTCATCCTCAAAGAATTCTGCACCTGTATCATCATAAAATTGGTCTTCTTCATCCTGCATGGGGCTCTCATATAGCCAGTTATTCACATTTTGAATACTAATAAAGTCAGGGGCAGGTAAAGCAAGGAGATGACTGTTTCTGCTTACCAAGGAGTAGTAATTATCAAAGACTCGAATCATACCTTGGGCAGTCAGTGTGGCAAGATCTATTTTTGTCTTACCTGCAACAGTGGGTTCCTCTCTCAAGAGAGCATCGTGGCCAAAGTGATTTGCGATTTGAGTAATCATACCGCCTACACTTATTTCGCCTGAAGGTGCATTCGCAACCTTCTTCAGGTGATCAGCTGCAAAGGCAGCTACATTAATGAGTTCGTGATTGACCATGCCGTACATGAAGTACAACTCCCTCTGAGTCGCCACCCCTGTGTTGTCACCCCTGCCGAACAGTGTATATGCCAATCCCTTTTGAGCGTACCTGAAACAAGGGTTATGGATACAAGAGGCTTTTGCCGCTTTCGCGACATAATCAGTTCTGCCTGTAATAGCCTTCCAGAAGTCCCCTGCACTAAAATTTCCCGGAGGGGCTCCGGGACCAAAATTGGGGAGCTTCAGAATATCTCCCAACTCGGCTATGGTCAGGCTATGGTCAGTATCAAATAACCTAAACCTCAGTGTACCATAATATTCTTCCTCCGCCCCTGTCCATCTGTGCTTCAACTGAAATTCTAAAGTGCTCAAGAATTCAACAGTTATGCGCTCATAAGTTGGCGCTTCTAATTGCATAAATTCTAACATACCCAGAGTGTGAAACATCCTATGGACCTCTATTCTCAGCCCTAGATTATCAAGCGTAGTGTTACAGATATACCTTGTGGGCGCGAGCTTACGCTTGATGATGTTAGAGTACTTTTTCTGATGATCCGGGTCTTCAAAGAGTATGCCGTGAGGGTTCGCCATACGGTGTGCTCTCTTTCTGGGGCGTGAAGTTTCCGCCACTGCTTTTCCGGTATCTCTACGAGGAGGCATTCTTAACCTGCAAAACACAAACAACACAGATGGTTCGAAAAATTTCGAAATCACTGTTAGTGAAAAACACAACCGTAGAATTAATCACAATGATGAGTAGAATGTTTTTTGTGAAGGACGGAAGTGGTTCCGGTAAGTGGGTGTGGTAGATAATGAAGCTTTTGTGGAGAAAGGGTTATGGAGGTTAAGGGTTTTGTGAGGGAGAAGAAGGAGGAAGATGAAAAATGATATGAATTGTGTGGTGGATAATGATAAGTGGGGGTTAAAGTGGTGGGCCCCACGGGGTAAAAATTTAAAATTCAGAACGCGCCTTGAAACACGGGCCGTGTTGCACAACACGGGCACCCGTGTTGCTCCTCCTGTACATATATATTTTTTTTCAAGGCCACGCACCTGCAACACAGGCCGTGTTGCACAACACGGGCACCCGTGTTGCTCCACTGCTCCACCTTTTTTCTAAATTTCTCATCTCTGTCATGCTGGGCCTGACACGGCCCGTGTTGTACAACACGGCCACCCGTGTCAGGGTGCTGTTTTTCAACTTTTTCCTCTCCTCTGGTCTTCGACATTCTTCTTTCACCGATAAACTGTAAGTTGATCAAAACCTGTTAAAACAAAAACAAAATGAAAGCGTGAATGTGAAATACGTGGGTTGCCTCCCACGAAGCGCTTCGTTTTACGTCGCCTGGCTCGACGGTCCGTCATCGTATCATGTGAGATGAACGACATCGTTTCGATCTTTCTGCTGTCCCTCGTAGTAAGGTTTCAGACGCTGACCATTTACTTTAAAAATGTCTCCATTTGCTGGATTTTTCAGCTCGACTGCTCCGTGCGGAAACATCTTATGTACTACAAATGGTCCCGACCATTTTGATTTAAGCTTTCCCGGAAATAGTTTCAGTCGGGAGTTGTACAATAGTACTAATTGTCCTTCCCGAAATTCTTTCTTCTGAATATGTCGATCATGCCATTTCTTTGCTTGATCCTTGTACATTTTTGCATTCTCATATGCCCGGTTCCTGAATTCCTCTAGCTCATGGAGTTGGAGGGTTCTGGACTCTCCTGCTCTGGTGAGGTCTAGGTTAAGAACTTTTGATGCCCATAATGCCTTGTGTTCTAACTCTAGAGGCAGATGGCAAGCTTTACCATAGACCAGTTGGTAAGGGGACATACCAATGGGTGTTTTGTATGCAGTGCGATACGCCCAGAGAGCGTCGTCCAGCTTTACTGCCCAGTCCTTACGGGATGCACGCACTGTTTTCTCTGATATCTGTTTGAGTTGTCGATTTGACACCTCGGCTTGCCCGTTGGTTTGAGGATGGTACGGAGTAGATATTTTGTGCTTCACATTATACTTAAGGAGTAGCTTTTCCATGAGATGATTTAGGAAATGAGTTCCTTCATCACTTATAAGGGCCTTTGGTACTCCAAACCGCGAAAATATGTTCTCCTTCAGAAATCTGACCACTACTTTAGCATCATTTGTTGGTAGTGCCACTGCTTCTACCCATTTCGACACATAGTCAACTGCTACCAGTATATAGTGTTTTCCAAATGATGGTGGGAATGGTCCCATAAAATCAATCCCCCAAACATCAAACAACTCTACTTCTAACATGGAATTCTGCGGCATCTGATTTCTTTTCGAGATATTTCCAGTCTGTTGACATCTGTTGCATTCCTTAACTACGTTATGGGCGTCCTTGAACAAAGACGGCCAATACAACCCTGATTGGAGGACTTTGGCTGCGGTGCGGTCGCCACTGAAATGCCCTCCATAATCTGAATTATGACATGCTTCGAGCACCTTCCTTTGCTCGTTTTCCGGAACGCATCGTCTGATCAGTCCATCCACCCCTTTCTTGTAAAGAAACGGGTCATCCCATAAGTAGAACCTGCAGTCATGAACAAACTTTTTCCGTCTGTTAGAATCAAAATCGTCGGGTATGAGACCCCCGACTAAATAGTTGGCATAATCCGCAAACCAAGGAACACCATGAATAACCAGGATGTGTTCATCAGCAAACTCATCCTTTATCGGGCGCTTTTCCTCGTTTTCTTCAATCAGTGACATTTGCGAGAGGTGATCAGCTACAGTATTTTCACATCCTCTCTTATCCCGAATCTCCACATCGAATTCTTGGAGAAGAAGGATCCATCTCAGCAGCCTGGGCTTCGACTCCTGTTTAGCAAAAAGATATTTTAACGCAGCATGGTCAGTATAAACAATAACTTTAAAACCCAACAGATATTGCCTAAATTTGTCAAAGGCATACACCACCGCTAGCAACTCCTTCTCGGTAGTTGCGTAATTCATCTGTGCCGGGTTCAAAACGTGACTCACATAGTAAATAACATGCAAAAGCTTCTCTTTCCGCTGCCCCAATACAGCCCCTACTGCGATGTCACTGGCGTCACACATGATCTCAAACGGCAACGACCAGTCTGGGGCTATCACAATTGGTGCTGACACTAACTTATTTTTCAGGTTCTCGAATGCATCAGCACATTCCTTATTGAACACAAACGCCGTTTCCTTGACTAACAAGGACGTCAACGGTTTAGCTATCTTGGAGAAGTCTCTTATGAACCTGCGGTAGAACCCTACGTGACCCAAGAAGCTTCGGATACCTTTCTCGTTTACGGGTGGTGGTAACTTGGATATTACTTCCACTTTTGCTTGATCAACTTCGATCCCTTTGTGTGAGATTTTGTGCCCAAGGACGATGCCCTCTCTCACCATGAAATGACATTTTTCCCAATTCAGGATCAAGTTACTTTCCTGACATCTCTGCAAAACAAGTGACAGGTTAGTTAAACAATCATCAAATGATGACCCGAAAACCGAAAAATCATCCATGAAGACTTCCATATGTTTCTCGAGCATATCCGCAAAAATGGAAGTCATGCATCTTTGAAATGTGGCTGGAGCATTACATAACCCGAATGGCATCCTCCTATAAGCAAAAACTCCGTACGGGCATGTGAAAGCTGTCTTCTCTTGATCCTCCGGCGCAACTGCGATTTGGTTATATCCGGAGTATCCATCTAGAAAGCAATAGTAATCGTGACCAGCCAATCTTTCTAACATCTAATCAATAAAGGGCAACGGGAAGTGATCTTTTCTGGTGGCTAAATTAAGTCTCATATAATCAATGCATACCCTCCAACCAGTGACGGTACGCGTAGGAATCAACTCATTCTTGTCATTAGTCACCACAGGTGTACCTCCTTTCTTAGGCACCACGTGAACAGGGCTCACCCATGAACTGTCTGATATAGGATAGATAAGTCCAGCATCCAATAATTTCATCACTTCCTTTCTTACGACTTCCTTCATAACAGGGTTCAGTCTTCGCTGGGGCTGCATAACCGGTTTATGGTCCTTCTCCATAAGGATTTTGTGCATGCAAACTGTAGGACTTATACCCTTTAAGTCTTCGATTTTCCAACCAATCGCACTCTTAAATTTTTTAAGAACCCCAATCAGTTGTTTCTCTTGGACACTTTTCAAACTAGAGCTGATAATGGCGGGACACTTTTCCTCGGTGTCTAGAAACACATATTTGAGATTTTTCGACAGTTGTTTCAATTCCGAACCTGTAGGCTTTTCGTCATTACCCTCCAGCGCTATAGGTTGCTGTAAGTCCTCCCATCGGTGTGGTCGGGATCCCCTTTGGAATGATCGAGTGTCCAACATTTCGACTACCTCTCTGTCATTCTCATCTACTTCTTTGTCTTCCTTAAAGATTGACATGCTTAGCACTCTCTCCAGGGGTAGTTGGGTCACACTCTTCAAATGTTCGCTCTCTACGACCTGTTCTAGCACTTGTATGTTGCTACTGGTGCCACGATCCTGTTTATGCTTCATGGTATTACTAACATCAATTTTTAACTCCTCGTCATATACTTTCAAGGTCAGGGTGCCGCCTTCCATATCTATCATGACTCTCCCGGTTTCCAAGAATGGTCGGCCCAAAATTAACGGCATTTCTTCATCTTCCGGCATCTCTAGGATCACAAAATCAACCGGAAACACAAATTTATCTACCTTAACGAGTACATCTTGAACCACTCCATATGGCCGCTTAACTGAATGATCAGCAAACTGGAGGGTCATTCGAGTGTCTTGAACCGCACCGATATCCAATTTTTTGTAGATGGACAAGAGCATGAGGCTAATACTTGCTCCCAAATCAATTAAAGCTCTGTTGAATGACCTATCGCCAATAGTGCATGGGATAGTAACAACTCCACTGTCTTTCTTCTTGACCGGAATCTTCAGACCCTGCAAAATAGCACTACAAGTTTCCGTTAGAATAACAGGTTCGGACTCACTAGTCCGCTTCTTAGCAATGATGTCCTTCATGAATTTTGCATAGGTGGGCATTTGTTCTAGTGCCTCCAACAACGGAATGTTCAGCTCCAACTTTTTAAACAGCTCCAGGAACTTCTCGAAATTTTTCTCTTGTTGTCCTTTCTTTTTATTTCTTGAGGGATATGGCAGCTTGATTACCGGTTTCGGTTCTACCACTTTTTCTTTAGTTACCGGTACCGGTGTCACCACTTCTTCCTCGACTATTTCATTCTCTTTAATTTCCAGCTCCACTTCAATCATCTGATCATGTAGTTCTGTTTCCTCTTCTCCTACTTCCTTGGCTTTTCCACTTCTTATTACTACCGCCTTAATTTGGTGGTGATCCTTCGGATTTGGTACTGTGGCACTTGGAAGTGTACCCGGCGCTTGTGAACTTGCTAGCTGTTGGGCAATTTGACTCATTTGTACTTCAAGATTCTTTATGGATGCTCCAGCATTCCTGAAGTTACTCCTTGTCTCTTCTTGATATTGAGGTTGGTACGGTGTCTGCTTTTCGAGGCGCTTGTGGTTGATATTGAGGTTGGTACGGTGTCTGCTGGTACTGCTGTGGCTGAGGTTGATACGGTTGTTGGCCTTGAACAGGTTTTTGTACATTTCCTTGTTGATCTTTCCATGAAAAATTTGGGTGATTTTTCCAACCAGGATTATATGTGTTGGCGTAAGGATTGTTCTGCCTCAACATATTAACCTGTTCCACTTGCTCTTGAGTTGCTACACAATGCATTGTAAAGTGTGGTCCACCGCATATTTCACAAGGTGCTGCTTGAACTGGCTCAACCTGTGCCACTACCTGAGTTTCAACATTCATTTTCTTTAACCTTCTCTCTACCTCAGCGGTGATCTGATCCTCCATTTTAACAACCTGGTCTGCCAGCTTCAGATCAATCTTACCTTCCGGTTGGTTAACCGTGCGATCATACAACTCAAGGTGCTCGTTAGCGGCGATTGCTTCTATGATCCTTCTGATACCTGTGGCCGTTGAGAAGTTGGTTGAGCCACCGGCAGCAGTGTCTATGAGCTGTTTCGTTTTGAGTCGTAATCCATTCACAAAGTTTTGCATCTGCTCAGTGGCGTCCCTGTTATGAGTAGGACATGCTGTAAGACACCTCTTAAACCGCTTATATGCATCCCCTAAAGATTCTCCTTCTTTTTGCTTGAAGTTGACTATGTCATATCTTTTTCGGATGAACACTGAAGCAGGGAAATACTCATTCAGGAACGCAGTTTCCATCTCTTGTCATGTTGTGATACTCCCAGCGGGAAGCGAGTAAAACCATTCTTCCGCATCATCAGTGAGTGTGAACGGGAACATAACTAATCTCTTGGCCTCTTCGGAATGTCCTTCTATCTTCAGCGAGGTGGTGGTTGTAAGGAATCTCTGAAGATGTTTATTTGCATCTTCGTTAATTCTTCCGGCGAACGGCTTGCTCTCCAACTGACGGATGGTGGAAGGTGTTGTACCCCAAAATTTGACCGACCTCTCTGGCTTATGTTTTATTTCATTGCATCAGCATATACGTAAGCATTGCATTGCATAGCATTTTGCATTTCACAGGGGATCAAGAAATGTGTGTCTAACAAAATTACCAATGGTTTTTAACCTGATCAAGGAGGTTATATTCAAGTCACCAAGTGGTTACCCTTATCAGAGACAAGTCAAGATCCTTAAAGACAAACAGATAAGCATATGTGATTGTCAGGGGCAGAAAAATAAAAAAATATGTTGTTTCTTTCGTTTCTCCTTGCTGACCGAAATCATGTTGTTGCTAAGTTGGATGGAGGTTCATTAGTGGTTTGTCAAGTCAAGGTGTATCAATTCAAAGGTGCTTATTTGAGGTTGCAGTTGGGGTTTATGTGTTAATTCAAAATTGTTATGTGTGGATCCATATGTCAATTTGTGCCAAATTCAGATATTTCGCGATGGAGAATCATGTGGGACCTATGCCTTTCAATTAGAGTATTGAGTGCAACTACACTTGAATTTAAGTAGAGTTTTGTTTAGTCTTGGTGAAAAGTAGGGATTGCTTCATGTCCCTGCTCTTGTCACATGCTGTTTGAGAGCAAGGATGTGCTAATTTTGAGCGTTTGATGATTGAAAATCATGAAGTGATGAAATCTGGGGTGCTCAGGGGTCTTATGATCAAAGTCAGGTTCACTCGGGATTCAAGTAGGTAATTTGATCAAGTTTGGTACATTTGAACTGAGGTTCACTTGACGCAGTTAGGGGAGTTGTGTGTGTTGACTGAGGTTTGATGGATATAACTAGTCTTGGTCAAGCAGGGATTTAGTTTCATGATTAAGGTCGTGGTGTAGGACTTATATGGTGTACGCTTGAAGCAAGGGCTCCTGTGCGGTTGTAATACAATTTTGTGTTGCTTATTCGGTTCAAGATTTGGATTATCAGTGCAAGTAGAAAATTTTGAAGTAGAATTGAAGATTGATCTATGGCAGAAATTCAAGAGAAATTCCAAATGTGGTTATAGAGTTACAATGAAAATTCAACTTTAATCACTATTATTTTTAATCAAGAGTTGAAGAATTTGAAATAGTTATGAGTTCAAGATCATTCCACCTCATATTCATTTCTCATTATTCATGTCCAAAGCCCATACATTGAAAGCCCACTTGTCATTTTATTTATTCATTATTACAAGGAATAAAGGACATTTGAGTTTGGAAGGTTCCATATACCCATACCGTTACAAAGCCAACACTATAGACCCATGGAAAAAGGACACCATTGCCATAGTGCCTACCTACAACACGACTCACACAGAGTATTTACATGAGCAATTGTGAAAACCTTTCAAATGAAGTCTCAACATGATTCATTACACCACATGATACTAGCCATATTTTCACACAACAATTAATTACATCATGGTTCTCCAACAGGTCCCTGCGCAGAGGAGAAATTTATAAGTCATTAACAAAGTCACAAACCGAAACTTCCCACCTCAAGCTGGAACTGTGTATTACAATCAATCGAGACCCGTGATGCCTGTTCTGTGCAATTCTTACAACACCGATTCCACTGTTCGACAATGTACTCCCGACAAAGTTGCACTTGACAATATTACTCAGGTTTGGAGGAAATATATACGTGAGGTTTCTCCTGCAAGAATTTTCATAACACTTGGTTGAATGACCCCGGGCCTATCTGCCAAATCGAATCTGCTGTCAATGCTTGCATAAGGACAGTTGATGGAATTACATTGGAATAGTTACAGTTGCTGGTGGCGTAATGTTGCCGATGATCCTTTGGGTCGTTTATGCGAGAGAGCACCATACAAGGCGTTACGAATTTGGTCATTACTTTTTTTTCCACAGGTCGAGCATCAAGACACGGCTTGATAATAAGCTGTACAATCCACCATCAGCCTTGCCTACAAGAGAATAAACCAATATGTACGCGTCAATACGTAACTTGTGGTGCACATAACAAATTTTAAAAAAAAGACACGACATAAAATCTGTTGTAAAATTGGAGAGATCTGCAAATACTACAACACCAATCGTACGGCATGACAGCACAATGACTTTCATAAAAGCATGTAGAATGCATACCTCAAATGGACTGCGCGACCAACAATTCGTAAATGCACCAATTCCGTAGCAAAGACACACCTCCTGCAAGCAATTCACAATGCAAATTAGTGAAGATGTTCAAATACATCAATGTTGAAAATAAGCTTCTTTCGACTGGGACACCGCTCTAGAATAACTTGGCGGAGCTGTGGTCATTATTGAACTTCATCTTACCTGATATTTTCTTATCTTTTGAAGAATTTGAGTCATGGTTTAATCTGTCAGGGAAGTGCACTTATGGAGAAACAATGAAAAAATTTGAAGAAAAAAGAAAAGGAAAAGAAAAGTAATGAGGTGAAATACCAGTCGCAATATTCTCTCTAATGTCGTTTGGTACGCCGTACCCAATTACCACTCTCACGCACGACAGGCGGAAAAGGCAATTCGCATCCTCTCAAATAACCGAACCATTTGCCAAACCTGTTGGTAGCAAAGCAAGTTATTGTGTACATGCACATTTGATGGCTCCCATTCTGCGACAACAGAAAGAATGGACCTTCTATCAAGCCAGAATCACCAATTCACAAGCCGCACCATATCTCCCGAAGTGTGAATAACAACAGGTTGGATAAATGTAAAAAGTTGCACCTGTTGCTAATCCATTTTAGAGTATAAATATTGGTGAGAACTTGGCCAAGTAGTAATCAACGACCATATCAAAGTACATCACTGGAATTTGCATCTGAGCTACAATTTCCAATGTCTCGAGCAATTTTCAAGTCGTGAGCTGCAAAACCAGTGTTTGATATAATTGAGATACAAGGATTACAATGATGATAAAGTGTTTAACAGGGTGATAAATCAGGGCATCAGACTAGTGAGAATTACATAAGTCATGTGGCTGTGGTGGAATTCTGACCTGATGTTGTTGCTCGTCAACATGGTCGTTGCGTGTTTCGACAATGGCATCGATTATTCGAGAGGGAGAGGCAGGGAAAGCCCCAGACAGGTCTAATTCAGGTTCCATGTGGAAATATTGGTGTTCAGAACTCTTTGTTGATGCAGGAGAGATACATAAAGAGAAGCTTTTGTGAGGATGTCAAACCAAGTCGCCGTGATGGATGCTCCAAGCGCGCCTTTGCAAGCTGACAAAACCATTCCATTATGTCGCAATGCCGCATCCGTACCTGCGCGACACACATACAAATGAAGGCCAATCTCATCACAAAATGAGCAACGAAAACGCAAAAATAGGAGTTTTGGAAAACCAACCATCACAGCCATAACTCGAAAATCACGGAAGTCACCTTCAAATGCAGGCCACGCCTTCAGTACATCTCTAACCGGAAACAATTGGGCTCCTGCATCAGCTTATGATTCATCTGCATCAAACCAATAATCCCAAATCAGCCAACAGTCGTGGAATTGACGGCATATTGTGTGTGGAAATGTGGATAATTGAAACTATTACAAATGGCTCGCAAACGTACCTTAATCGGAACTTGTTAGCCTTGGAATTGCTACGCACAAATTCGCAGCTGCCGGCGTACAACTCGTGAGCTTGACAGCGTGGAGGAAACAAGTAACAGGTCTATGGCTTGTCGCAATTTGCTTCATATGATCCATAAGTTTGCATTGCTCATAACCAATACCAGCCAAGCGTGATATGCATCAATGGCATGAATTGATGGTTTCAATCTATAATCTGCGCAAGTTATTCAAGCCATGTTGCTAAGCCTCACGCACCACCTGTGAAATCACCTACAACACAACATGTTCAAACATAGTTACAGATTAATGTGAATACTATTTACCACAGTAAAAGTAAGAGACAGTTACCGCAGTGAATTGGTGGTAAAGAATTCATATATTTTCCAGCTCAAATCCCACACCAGACAAGTTCTGCCACAACCAAACAAAACCAGCCTACAACAAAGCCTGTACAAACCTGCAACAACAACCAAGACAGCCAGAAGACATCAAAAAGGCAAGAAAATTAAAGAGAAAGAAAAAGAGATTTGGAACCTACTTGATTTTTACTCACGGAGGACCTTCACAAATCTCCTTAAAACCAAAAATCACGACCTCTCATCTGAGGAGGCCTCCAACCGAAGCCCTAACCCTAAAAAGAAACCAAAAACACTTGAATCTTCTCCTTCTTAAAAGCCTCATTCTGAAACAGAACCCTCCACTAACCTTGGTTCGAGAACAACATAACTTGCTGAAACACTAATCTTCAGGAACCTCCGCCCTCATCATAACCGACGCTTCAAACTTGTTCAAATAATCATCCGTTAACCCATCTTCAACCCTCTTCTTCGAACCTTCAACTTCCACCGAAAATCTTCAAAACTTACTTCCCCCACCCCAATAACTGATAGACCAAACCACAAAATTCTTCAACAATAATACGACTTTGATCTTTCTTCGTTGACCCTAAACCTTCTTCTTCCTCACTCCAAACATCAACCAAACCCTGTTTCTTTCTCCAAATCGAAGCAACAGAACAGATCCATAAATCCCTCTTCACCCATAAACTTCAAACGCATTTCAACCACACCCATATGGGAGATGAAATAGAACAAGAAACGCGTCCCAAATCTAGATCGAAACCCACCAACCTATGGATCGGAATTGACGGAACAAGGATATTGACAAAGTTTTGATTGATTATTGTTTCTTGCTTTTCACCATTTTGCTTTGTTTTTAGGGATTGAGTCGACACTGGTTGTGCTTCCTTTTTCTCTGGGTCGTTTTAAGATGAAGAGGAAGTCGTTTTGAGGGGGATACAATGGTGATGAGGCTTCTCTTCCGAGTTTTTTTTAATACCCCTATTATTTCATTTTTTTTATATTTTACATTGGTTATAACAGTTTTATATTTTGTATAAATTTTGATTTTAGTTTTAAAACATCATTATTATGTTCATAATGATTTTGTATTTCTTCTAGTTTGTAAATATATTATATATTTCAATTATTAGATTTTATATATTTTAACTTTAATTTTTTTTTTTGGGGTTTACTCGGGTTTATAACCTTTTTAGAAGTTAATCTTATTTCTCTTTTCTCATTGGTCATTGAGCATTTTATTCCACTCTTGCTCCTTTTTGGGTCGATGACGAGACCTTCGTAATTCATTACCAGTCAAATTATTGATAAATAATGTTGGATCTGAGACCACCTCTTTTCTCTCTTCATTACTTGTCCCGACTCGATTCAAAAACTTTGTCAAACAATTTTCAAAATCAAATTATCTTTGTATTGAATTAAAAAGAGGGGATTAAGTGTAGACTTTCTTCTTCTCCGAGTGTTGGGATGCCCACTGTAGTGAGGGTGGTTCCGACACTCGTCTTTCAATATGAAGACGCTTCCCATCCACTTTCAAATCTCATCTCCTTAAAATCATTTCTTTGTGTTGAGCTAAAAAGAGGATTGGGTGTAGACCCCTTCTTCTTCGAGCGTAGGGATGCCCACTGTAGTGAGGGTGGTCTCGATGCTCGTCTGTCAATACAAAGACGCTTCCACCCCTTTTGCTCTTAAAACCTCGGTCTCGTACCGAGTGCATTTTCAAACCCCTTCAATAAGGAATCGTTTCTCTTTGTATGGAATTAAAGAGAGAGGATTGGGTGTAGACCTCTTCCTCTCCGAATGTTGGGATGCCCACTGTAGTGAGGGTGGTCTCGATATTTGTCTTTCAATACGAAGACGCGCCTCTATCCACCACCTCTCCTTTTCGCAACTTCATCCCGCAACCCTTGTCACCTAAAACCTCGGTCCTGTACCGAGTGCATTTTCAAATCTTTTTATAATAAAAGCTTGAATGGTCGTGGGTTGGTTAGGCGTAGGCCTTCTCCTATCCCGAGTGCTGACGTTTACCGTAGGGTTCTCTGTTGCAAAGCACTTACCATTCAAAACCAAAAACAATTTAATAAGAGAACGAAGTCCTCTTTGCATTGAACTAAAGAGAGAGGATTGAGTATAGTCTTCTTCCTCTCCGAGTGTCAGGATACTCACTGTAGTGTGTGTGGTCTTGATACTCGTCTTTCAATACGAAGACGCCTCGTTCGCCACACCCTTTTATAACAAAAACTTTGAGATAACGAATTGGGTACTACCCATAGGGGTTACTATCCGAGGACCTGTCTCGCCCCCTAAAAAACAATCCAATCAATCAAATGTGACTTCTAGCCCCGCGTGGCGAAAACTAATCAATCTTTCAAAAGGATATGTTACGTCCGTTCTACCGCAAACAGGTAACGCCTAAGTCTCCAACGAGCGAGCAGCAAAACACCTAACTGCTAGAATGCGCACGATAGCATCATCCGTAAAAACATCAACACACCGTAGGCCGAACTACGGCTGCTCTGATTCTTTACTTCTTCAAGTAAAGATACGTAGGCACAAGGGCCACAATCCTTGCCGAGCATATTCCCCCTATATCTGTAGTTCCCCGAACTACGTCGACTCTGACTTTCTCATGTCTATTGAGAATACGTAGGCATAGGACTGCGAAGTCCTACCGAGTCTGTTCTTTTTTTTTTTTTCCCGTTCTCTCTTTCCTCCTAACTTTCCTGTTTCTAACCCTTCTTTTACCCTGTGGAATACTTCTTATAGCATAATATTTTAGCAAATATAATCACACGTCGACAAACAAAAGGTTCCCATCGAGTACGATGGATGCGAGGGGTGCTAATACCTTCCCTTCGCATAACCGGCTTCCGAACCTGTTCTTGGTCGCGAGACCATCTTATCCATTTCTTTCTTAAGGTTTTCTCGATATTTTCCTTTCCCCTCATGGGATAAATAAAGTTCGGTGGCGACTCTTCTGTCTATCTTTTTCGCCTCCCCGTCGTTGCGCGATGCATTTTTTCGAGTAGCGACAACTGGCGACTCTGCTGGGGAAACACAGCAAGCCACGCCTATTTTGTTTGTCGCATTTGTGCTTTATTTGTTTTGCTATTTATTTTATGGTTATGTTTCTTTCTAACTTGTTGGGTTCATTTGGTTTGGTTTGTGAGGATAAAGCTTTCTACCCGAGCTTTCGAGCATACACACTAAGTTAGGAGGTGGATTCTTTCTGATTTGCGAGACTTAGGACTCGTTGAGCTGGATCGAATTCCACCGCTCAGATGAGACCCCGTTGGAATAATTATGTCTTACGTGTAGTCGTAATGGCGTTCTTATCTTCAACTTGGGAGTCCGCGATTCTGAGGACCTTTTGTAGAACCTTATTCCAAAGGCTGCTAAGACATAACTCTGTGTTCATCCTTTTGAAGGGATTACCGTCTTACGAGTAGTCGTTATGATGGGAAACTTTTGAGGGTTAGTGCATGGGACTTTGTTTGAAAAGCCTTTGGAATACCCTCTTAAACCAATAGATTGCTCACCCGAGGAGAGAGGTATCTCGTTGTGCTGTCTTGCAGGAAAAACTTTGACCTTCATTCTACCCGTTTGTCAGTATGAACAGTTACAGTAGGATCCTTGTACTAATGTTGTTTGGTCTCAAGGCGAAGCGCTGGTCCGTCACCGTCAACAACACAACAACGTTTGATCCCCTGTTGCATTTGCATATTCATTTGCATTTCTTTGCATGTCTTGCATATTGCATCATTATTCATTTGCATAGAGGTGTTCTAATTTTGTGGACGTAATTGCTTCATGTGGTTTTCCATCCGGCTTGTATCAGAATTGAAGATCATTCCACCAAAAGAAAATCAACAGAGACAACTATGGAACAAATTCGAGAAGAGTTGAGGGGAATCCGAGGCCAAATGGGACAATTCATGACGGACATGCAAGTTTTGTTTCAGGATCAGAGAGTGCTTAGAGAAGAAGCCCATCAGTTGAAGACTCAGATGGGCCTGATAACAGAAGCCATGAGAAATGTGTTGAGAAAGGAAGGCGATCATGTGCCCGAAGCTGCGGCAGAGATGGCCATTCCACCTTTACATACGGAACCTCTCCCAAGGTGTGAAGTGCCTCAAAGATATCTTACACAACCTGAGGTTCCAGTATTTCCTCGCCAACAACTACTTCCTGTTTCCCGAGACAATCCTAGGATTATGAGGTATGCTCAAAGGACGAAGCGGTCCGACAGAATGTTCGACCAGATCCCCATGACTTATGCTCAGTTGTTGCAACACTTGCTTCAGCTTCAATTGGTTAAGCTTCGCACTATGGCTCCGTTGACTGGCGAGCCACCGCAAGGCTATGATGAAAATGCCCATTGTGATTTCCATTATGGGGCACCGGGGCATAATATCGAGAACTGCAAAGCCTTTAAGCACAAGGTGCAGGATTTAATCGATTCAAGAGCATTTGAGTTCATGCCAAGCAATGGTCTTATTCCAGAAGATGTGGATGTTCCTATTCTCTCCCCTGAAGTTGCATCAGGTCAGGAGCCTGTCTTGCAATCTGTGACCTTAGAGTCTCCCTGCCCGCAGCTATTGCCCGTTCCTAGGCCAAGCCTAAGAATGAAAGTTCCTGAACGAAGGGAGTCCCCGATACCTCAGACTCAGTCTCCCGATGTCTCAACTATTCAGAGTCAACGATCCTTTGGGTCTTTGCATCAGATATCTGTTCCCCGCCAGAGTCAGCAGTCATACTATCATCAGCCGCGTCAGCACGCCCGACGAAGACCAAGGAAGCCAGAGAGACATTTCACTCAGTTGCCATTGTCGTACAGTCAGATATTGCCAGACTTAATCAGAGGTGGTTTGATTATGCCGAAGCAAACTGATCCAGAGACTTCTCCACATCCGTTGGATTCTGATGTTAATGCTCGCTGTGAGTACCATGTTGGGGCACAGGGGCATTCAACTGAAGACTGTAAGGTGCTTAGAAGCCAGGTTCAGACTCTGCTGGACTCCAACAGGTTTTCAATCACGCCTCAGGGTATTCAGATCAACGATCTTTCTTCGTCAAGTCATATGGGTTCCGCAGCTTATGTCATGGAGGGATTCACCAAGAGCATATGTTCAGAAGAGTATCAGACGGATCTCGATGAGATGGTTGGTTCAGCAGCAAGTCAAGAATGAAAGCCCAGTTCCCCGAAGCTGGCAATCTTTTTATGTCATTGCATTTGTAGTTTCTTTTCTGTTTAAGTGTGAACTTATTTGCAAATTTCATTTGTAAGACGTGTTTGTTTTCGATTGATAATGATAATGAAATGAATATGCATGTTTTGATTAAATCCATTCGTGTTCACTCAATATTGCTTTTCCATTAATGTCAAACGCTTGTTTAAGCGGAATTCCTTGAGGGAGGATGACGAAATTGAAAGACGCGCAAGCTTCCGAATGTATGCTTTTGAATAAAATCTCTGCTGATGATGTATAGGCATTGTTTCAAATCCCTAAACACAGGAGATATAAGGATGTTAATCCCTTGTCAACCCCTTTGAGCCTAGTTGTAGGAGTTTCTTTCTGAAAACGAAAAAACCTCAATCTTAACCTAGGGCAGGATAGGTGTCAGTTAATTCGACTAAAACATCTGAATTACAAACGGAGCGTCCGTTCGAGGATCAATCACACCTGTATAGGTCGTACCTAAAGAACCACAGTGGTTATCCTTCACAGACAAGGAGTGAAACAGTCACAACCCCTTCAACAAGTCAGACAAGCCGGTGTCATACGATTTGTTCACAAAAAAAAAAGAATCAAAAGAAAGAAACAAAAAAAAAGCCCGCTAAGTCGATAACTTGAAAACAAATGGCTTAGGAAAAAATTAGGCTATCCCGCTGGACTTTGAAATCAGAAGATATACTCAAAAGATTCAGTAAAAAATAGGGAATGAAATGATGAAAACAAGTCGTGTGACTCCAGGCACCAAAGACGAAAAGCGAGTGACTGTCACTCCAAAAATTTGTGGTTTCCCGAACCATCACTCTAGTCATTCAACCTTTGAGAGGTGAGCGCTTGTGTCGAATTAGCTGAACATAGGATTGGAGAGTATTAAGGAGAATGGGTGGGTTAAACAGAACGTTGAGCCTCATATCTTTTCTTTCAAACCGTGAACCTGACCAAGTTACAACCGTCAAAAGTCCTAATTGAAGCAACTTTGTTTCGAAAGCATACTTCGGTAAAGATCGCGTCAAAACTGACTCCTAAAAGGATTTTTCTTACCCTATGGGTATGGATATTGATATTTCTGATAAGTGATTCGTTCACTAAATGCCACATTTTTTCCAGTGAACAGACTTGGATTTCAAAACTGTCATATGCATTGCATTAATATTATCTTTTGCAAAACAAATTGTTTTACTCGCGAGAAAGCATTTGACATCAGGAAAGTTTCTACAATGCGAAGTTTGATAGAAATAAGATATAGAGCGCCCGAGTACTCCTTTGAGCAGGCGCAAGTCACGTCAGGTAAACGTAAGCAGAGTCGGTCATCCCTAGATGCAGTTAATCTGGGGCAATCAGGTCGAGACTCGTCAAACCACTCGAAGGCCAGTCGAAGACGCCATTCCCTAAGGTTGGTTAATCTGGGGCAATCAGGTCGAGATTTGATAAATCTCTCGAAGTCAGCCAGGGGCACTTCTCTACAAATCAGCCAATTAGGGGGAAATCACTTCAAAGCTGGGGCAGGTCACCCGAAGAGCACAAAGACTATCCTTGTCCAGAAAGGAAATTAACTTGAAGCGCTTCTTCGGGGTTCGAAGCGCTGGGGCAGTTCATATCTAACCATCAGGGTACCGAAATTTCAGGTCTCCTTTCGAGGAAGGTTTTTACAAAAGTCCCACAGGCTGGGGCAAAATCGTAAACAAAGGAGATGTGTTCCTCTCCATATCTTCAGAGCTTATCAGAGTTATAGAAGCAGATTTGGGTTTATTTCCCCAGCAGTGAGGCGAGTGCAGTACTGTTATCCCCACAGAGTCTGAACAATTGACTTCTTTCCCCTCAGAGTCTAGGTCATTGACTCATTCCTCAAACGGAAGTATTGTTGAAGTTTACTTCTCATTTTCCCCAAGCAGAGATTGATGTTGATTCCCTCCTTATCTAATCCCCAGCCAAGTCAGCGAAGTTAATTTCCTTCCCCACAGAGTGGACCTGACTCAGAGATTGTTTATCTCCATCCCCCAGCAGAGATAGTTTGGGATAAGCTCCCAGTAAGTCTTATTCAAAATCCCTAGCAGATAGCGGATTCAATCTCCGACAGAATGGAGCTATTCCTCAGCAATCTGCTGTGTTTCCCCAGTAGAGTTATTCTGGCTAATCATTCATAACTGATTTCCCCGGTAGAGTGGAGTTGTTGCCTCCAGCCAAGTTGCTTGATCCCCAGAAGAGTTGTAGGCTGATAGGCCATCCGGGACGTTTTCCGCAGCAGAGTTTGATTTGGATCCCCAGCGGAGTGGTTTTGGTCTTAGCAGAGCAGTTTTACCCATAAGTTTTTTTCGGAGGCCATCCAGGGCTTGTATTCCTCAACATGAGTTTATTTGCGCTAGGCGTATCTAGCTCTGACTCAACGAAGTTGGCTCTTTCTCTTTAGCATTTATTTTGCTAAAGTGGTTCATTTGCATCTACATACATGCATAGCATCTACCCGAACGCGAAGCATTCCCATTTTGTATGGAGCATTTCGTCATATCCAAACATATGCATGCGAAACATAAGCCAGGTCGTTACCCTTTTGTTTCAAGTGAATCTCGCAGATGATTAGTATCTTTGCCCGTGTGTTGGCTAGACCCCAGCTCATGTTGTTTCCCCAGCGGAGTTATTTTGTGATTATCACCAATGGATGGTCTTAATTTCGTTTGAATCTTGTTGCTCGCTTATATTTAGCGAAGGCTTGGCGGCGATGTCAAGTGATTTAGTGTTTCAACGGCGATGTTGAGAAGTCTGTTTTGACGGCGATGTCAAGTATTTATATTCTTCAACGGCGATGTTGAGAAGTTTGTTCTGACGGCGATGTCAGATGATTTAATTCTTCAACGGCGATGTTGAGAAGTTTGTTTTGACGGCGATGTCAGAGTGATTTGTTTATTCAGCGGCGAGGTTGGATGTTTGTTTCTGGCGGCGATGTCGGAATAATTTGTTTATTCAGCGGCGAGGTTGGATGTTTGTTTCTGGCGGCGATGTCGGAGTAATTTGTTTATTCAGCGGCGAGGTTGGATGTTTGTTTCTGGCGGCGATGTCAGAGTGATTTGTTTATTCAGCGGCGAGGTTGGATGTTTGTTTCTGGCGGCGATGTCAGAGTGATTTGTTTGTTCAGCGGCGAGGTTGGATGTTTGTTTCTGGCGGCGATGTCGGAGTAATTTGTTTATTCAGCGGCGAGGTTGGATGTTTGTTTCTGGCGGCGATGTCGGAATAATTTGTTTATTCAGCGGCGAGGTTGGATGTTTGTTTCTGGCGGCGATGTCGGAGTAATTTGTTTATTCAGCGGCGAGGTTGGGTGTTTGTTTCTGGCGGCGATGTCGGAGTGATTTGTTTGTTCAGCGGCGAGGTTGGATTTTGTCTTGACGGCGATGTCGGAGGGTCGTATCTTTGGATTCGATATCTGTTTGTATTTAACAGAGGACTAACGGCAAGAAATGACAGCGAAGTCAGAAGATTGTTTTAAGAGATGACGGCGAAGTCAGGTTATGTGAGAATTGACGGCGAGGTCAGATGTTCACTTGATTTATGACTGACGGTGAATTCAGATGTTCCATTTAATATGGGAATTGACGGCAAAGTCAGAAGACGATTTTAAAAAAATTTGACGGCGAAGTCAGAAAAAATTGTAAATCGGACGGTGAGATCAGAAGATTATTTTGGAGAGCTGACGGCGAAGTCAGGGGCTTTACCAAAGTCCTGTGAAAATTGACGGCGAAGTCAGAAAATATTGAAGACCGACGATGAAGTCAGTTGATTTATAATTTTGACGCTGAGATTTGACAGCGAGGTCAGATGCTGTTAAAGGAGCTGATGGCAAGGTCAGACGTTCTACTTAATATGGGTGCCTGGCGGCGATGTCAGAAGTTCGTTTCGCGGTTGTCAAATTTCCGGGTCCTTGGGTATTCAACCGTCTTTTACCTTGATTGTATGAAAGTCGCTTACCTTTCATCCCTTCAGGCCCAAGCCATTTGAATAGGGGCAGCTGTTGTACCCCAAAATTTGACCGACCTCTCTGGCTTATGTTTTATTTCATTGCATCAGCATATACGTAAGCATTGCATTGCATAGCATTTTGCATTTCACAGGGGATCAAGAAATGTGTGTCTAACAAAATTACCAATGGTTTTTAACCTGATCAAGGAGGTTATATTCAAGTCACCAAGTGGTTACCCTTATCAGAGACAAGTCAAGATCCTTAAAGACAAACAGATAAGCATATGTGATTGTCAGGGGCAGAAAAATAAAAAAATATGTTGTTTCTTTCGTTTCTCCTTGCTGACCGAAATCATGTTGTTGCTAAGTTGGATGGAGGTTCATTAGTGGTTTGTCAAGTCAAGGTGTATCAATTCAAAGGTGCTTATTTGAGGTTGCAGTTGGGGTTTATGTGTTAATTCAAAATTGTTATGTGTGGATCCATATGTCAATTTGTGCCAAATTCAGATATTTCGCGATGGAGAATCATGTGGGACCTATGCCTTTCAATTAGAGTATTGAGTGCAACTACACTTGAAGTTAAGTAGAGTTTTGTTTAGTCTTGGTGAAAAGTAGGGATTGCTTCATGTCCCTGCTCTTGTCACATGCTGTTTGAGAGCAAGGATGTGCTAATTTTGAGCGTTTGATGATTGAAAATCATGAAGTGATGAAATCTGGGGTGCTCAGGGGTCTTATGATCAAAGTCAGGTTCACTCGGGATTCAAGTAGGTAATTTGATCAAGTTTGGTACATTTGAACTGAGGTTCACTTGACGCAGTTAGGGGAGTTGTGTGTGTTGACTGAGGTTTGATGGATATAACTAGTCTTGGTCAAGCAGGGATTTAGTTTCATGATTAAGGTCGTGGTGTAGGACTTATATGGTGTACGCTTGAAGCAAGGGCTCCTGTGCGGTTGTAATACAATTTTGTGTTGCTTATTCGGTTCAAGATTTGGATTATCAGTGCAAGTAGAAAATTTTGAAGTAGAATTGAAGATTGATCTATGGCAGAAATTCAAGAGAAATTCCAAATGTGGTTATAGAGTTACAATGAAAATTCAACTTTAATCACTATTATTTTT
Source organism: Lathyrus sativus (assembly GCA_963859935.3). NCBI lineage: Eukaryota > Viridiplantae > Streptophyta > Magnoliopsida > Fabales > Fabaceae > Lathyrus > Lathyrus sativus. The sequence continues at coordinate 495,635,497 of OZ012741.1, forward strand.
AATCAAGAGTTGAAGAATTTGAAATAGTTATGAGTTCAAGATCATTCCACCTCATATTCATTTCTCATTATTCATGTCCAAAGCCCATACATTGAAAGCCCACTTGTCATTTTATTTATTCATTATTACAAGGAATAAAGGACATTTGAGTTTGGAAGGTTCCATATACCCATACCGTTACAAAGCCAACACTATAGACCCATGGAAAAAGGACACCATTGCCATAGTGCCTACCTACAACACGACTCACACAGAGTATTTACATGAGCAATTGTGAAAACCTTTCAAATGAAGTCTCAACATGATTCATTACACCACATGATACTAGCCATATTTTCACACAACAATTAATTACATCATGGTTCTCCAACAGGTCCCTGCGCAGAGGAGAAATTTATAAGTCATTAACAAAGTCACAAACCGAAACTTCCCACCTCAAGCTGGAACTGTGTATTACAATCAATCGAGACCCGTGATGCCTGTTCTGTGCAATTCTTACAACACCGATTCCACTGTTCGACAATGTACTCCCGACAAAGTTGCACTTGACAATATTACTCAGGTTTGGAGGAAATATATACGTGAGGTTTCTCCTGCAAGAATTTTCATAACACTTGGTTGAATGACCCCGGGCCTATCTGCCAAATCGAATCTGCTGTCAATGCTTGCATAAGGACAGTTGATGGAATTACATTGGAATAGTTACAGTTGCTGGTGGCGTAATGTTGCCGATGATCCTTTGGGTCGTTTATGCGAGAGAGCACCATACAAGGCGTTACGAATTTGGTCATTACTTTTTTTTCCACAGGTCGAGCATCAAGACACGGCTTGATAATAAGCTGTACAATCCACCATCAGCCTTGCCTACAAGAGAATAAACCAATATGTACGCGTCAATACGTAACTTGTGGTGCACATAACAAATTTTAAAAAAAAGACACGACATAAAATCTGTTGTAAAATTGGAGAGATCTGCAAATACTACAACACCAATCGTACGGCATGACAGCACAATGACTTTCATAAAAGCATGTAGAATGCATACCTCAAATGGACTGCGCGACCAACAATTCGTAAATGCACCAATTCCGTAGCAAAGACACACCTCCTGCAAGCAATTCACAATGCAAATTAGTGAAGATGTTCAAATACATCAATGTTGAAAATAAGCTTCTTTCGACTGGGACACCGCTCTAGAATAACTTGGCGGAGCTGTGGTCATTATTGAACTTCATCTTACCTGATATTTTCTTATCTTTTGAAGAATTTGAGTCATGGTTTAATCTGTCAGGGAAGTGCACTTATGGAGCAACAATGAAAAAATTTGAAGAAAAAAGAAAAGGAAAAGAAAAGTAATGAGGTGAAATACCAGTCGCAATATTCTCTCTAATGTCGTTTGGTACGCCGTACCCAATTACCACTCTCACGCACGACAGGCGGAAAAGGCAATTCGCATCCTCTCAAATAACCGAACCATTTGCCAAACCTGTTGGTAGCAAAGCAAGTTATTGTGTACATGCACATTTGATGGCTCCCATTCTGCGACAACAGAAAGAATGGACCTTCTATCAAGCCAGAATCACCAATTCACAAGCCGCACCATATCTCCCGAAGTGTGAATAACAACAGGTTGGATAAATGTAAAAAGTTGCACCTGTTGCTAATCCATTTTAGAGTATAAATATTGGTGAGAACTTGGCCAAGTAGTAATCAACGACCATATCAAAGTACATCACTGGAATTTGCATCTGAGCTACAATTTCCAATGTCTCGAGCAATTTTCAAGTCGTGAGCTGCAAAACCAGTGTTTGATATAATTGAGATACAAGGATTACAATGATGATAAAGTGTTTAACAGGGTGATAAATCAGGGCATCAGACTAGTGAGAATTACATAAGTCATGTGGCTGTGGTGGAATTCTGACCTGATGTTGTTGCTCGTCAACATGGTCGTTGCGTGTTTCGACAATGGCATCGATTATTCGAGAGGGAGAGGCAGGGAAAGCCCCAGACAGGTCTAATTCAGGTTCCATGTGGAAATATTGGTGTTCAGAACTCTTTGTTGATGCAGGAGAGATACATAAAGAGAAGCTTTTGTGAGGATGTCAAACCAAGTCGCCGTGATGGATGCTCCAAGCGCGCCTTTGCAAGCTGACAAAACCATTCCATTATGTCGCAATGCCGCATCCGTACCTGCGCGACACACATACAAATGAAGGCCAATCTCATCACAAAATGAGCAACGAAAACGCAAAAATAGGAGTTTTGGAAAACCAACCATCACAGCCATAACTCGAAAATCACGGAAGTCACCTTCAAATGCAGGCCACGCCTTCAGTACATCTCTAACCGGAAACAATTGGGCTCCTGCATCAGCTTATGATTCATCTGCATCAAACCAATAATCCCAAATCAGCCAACAGTCGTGGAATTGACGGCATATTGTGTGTGGAAATGTGGATAATTGAAACTATTACAAATGGCTCGCAAACGTACCTTAATCGGAACTTGTTAGCCTTGGAATTGCTACGCACAAATTCGCAGCTGCCGGCGTACAACTCGTGAGCTTGACAGCGTGGAGGAAACAAGTAACAGGTCTATGGCTTGTCGCAATTTGCTTCATATGATCCATAAGTTTGCATTGCTCATAACCAATACCAGCCAAGCGTGATATGCATCAATGGCATGAATTGATGGTTTCAATCTATAATCTGCGCAAGTTATTCAAGCCATGTTGCTAAGCCTCACGCACCACCTGTGAAATCACCTACAACACAACATGTTCAAACATAGTTACAGATTAATGTGAATACTATTTACCACAGTAAAAGTAAGAGACAGTTACCGCAGTGAATTGGTGGTAAAGAATTCATATATTTTCCAGCTCAAATCCCACACCAGACAAGTTCTGCCACAACCAAACAAAACCAGCCTACAACAAAGCATGTACAAACCTGCAACAACAACCAAGACAGCCAGAAGACATCAAAAAGGCAAGAAAATTAAAGAGAAAGAAAAAGAGATTTGGAACCTACTTGATTTTTACTCACGGAGGACCTTCACAAATCTCCTTAAAACCAAAAATCACGACCTCTCATCTGAGGAGGCCTCCAACCGAAGCCCTAACCCTAAAAAGAAACCAAAAACACTTGAATCTTCTCCTTCTTAAAAGCCTCATTCTGAAACAGAACCCTCCACTAACCTTGGTTCGAGAACAACATAACTTGCTGAAACACTAATCTTCAGGAACCTCCGCCCTCATCATAACCGACGCTTCAAACTTGTTCAAATAATCATCCGTTAACCCATCTTCAACCCTCTTCTTCGAACCTTCAACTTCCACCGAAAATCTTCAAAACTTACTTCCCCCACCCCAATAACTGATAGACCAAACCACAAAATTCTTCAACAATAATACGACTTTGATCTTTCTTCGTTGACCCTAAACCTTCTTCTTCCTCACTCCAAACATCAACCAAACCCTGTTTCTTTCTCCAAATCGAAGCAACAGAACAGATCCATAAATCCCTCTTCACCCATAAACTTCAAACGCATTTCAACCACACCCATATGGGAGATGAAATAGAACAAGAAACGCGTCCCAAATCTAGATCGAAACCCACCAACCTATGGATCGGAATTGACGGAACGAGGATATTGACAAAGTTTTGATTGATTATTGTTTCTTGCTTTTCACCATTTTGCTTTGTTTTTAGGGATTGAGTCGACACTGGTTGTGCTTCCTTTTTCTCTGGGTCGTTTTAAGATGAAGAGGAAGTCGTTTTGAGGGGGATACAATGGTGATGAGGCTTCTCTTCCGAGTTTTTTTTAATACCCCTATTATTTCATTTTTTTATATTTTACATTGGTTATAACAGTTTTATATTTTGTATAAATTTTGATTTTAGTTTTAAAACATCATTATTATGTTCATAATGATTTTGTATTTCTTCTAGTTTGTAAATATATTATATATTTCAATTATTAGATTTTATATATTTTAACTTTAATTTTTTTTTTTTGGGTTTACTCGGGTTTATAACCTTTTTAGAAGTTAATCTTATTTCTCTTTTCTCATTGGTCATTGAGCATTTTATTCCACTCTTGCTCCTTTTTGGGTCGATGACGAGACCTCCGTAATTCATTACCAGTCAAATTATTGATAAGTAATGTTGGATCTGAGACCACCTCTTTTCTCTCTTCATTACTTGTCCCGACTCGATTCAAAAACTTTGTCAAACAATTTTCAAAATCAAATTATCTTTGTATTGAATTAAAAAGAGGGGATTAAGTGTAGACTTTCTTCCTCTCCGAGTGTTGGGATGCCCACTGTAGTGAGGGTGGTTCCGACACTCGTCTTTCAATATGAAGACGCTTCCCATCCACTTTCAAATCTCATCTCCTTAAAATCATTTCTTTGTGTTGAGCTAAAAAGAGGATTGGGTGTAGACCCCTTCTTCTTCGAGCGTAGGGATGCCCACTGTAGTGAGGGTGGTCTCGATGCTCGTCTGTCAATACAAAGACGCTTCCACCCCTTTTGCTCTTAAAACCTCGGTCTCGTACCGAGTGCATTTTCAAACCCCTTCAATAAGGAATCGTTTCTCTTTGTATGGAATTAAAGAGAGAGGATTGGGTGTAGACCTCTTCCTCTCCGAATGTTGGGATGCCTACTGTAGTGAGGGTGGTCTCGATATTTGTCTTTCAATACGAAGACGCGCCTCTATCCACCACCTCTCCTTTTCGCAACTTCATCCCGCAACCCTTGTCACCTAAAACCTCGGTCCTGTACCGAGTGCATTTTCAAATCTTTTTATAACAAAAGCTTGAATGGTCGTGGGTTGGTTAGGCGTAGGCCTTCTCCTATCCCGAGTGCTGACGTTTACCGTAGGGTTCTCTGTTGCAAAGCACTTACCATTCAAAACCAAAAACAATTTAATAAGAGAACGAAGTCCTCTTTGCATTGAACTAAAGAGAGAGGATTGAGTATAGTCTTCTTCCTCTCCGAGTGTCAGGATACTCACTGTAGTGTGTGTGGTCTTGATACTCGTCTTTCAAGACGAAGACGCCTCGTTCGCCACACCCTTTTATAACAAAAACTTTGAGATAACGAATTGGGTACTACCCGTAGGGGTTACTATCCGAGGACCTGTCCCGCCCCCTAAAAAACAATCCAATCAATCAAATGTGACTTCTAGCCCCGCGTGGCGAAAACTAATCAATCTTTCAAAAGGATATGTTACGTCCGTTCTACCGCAAACAGGTAACGCCTAAGTCTCCAACGAGCGAGCAGCAAAACACCTAACTGCTAGAATGCGCACGATAGCATCATCCGTAAAAACATCAACACACCGTAGGCCGAACTACGGCTGCTCTGATTCTTTACTTCTTCAAGTAAAGATACGTAGGCACAAGGGCCACAATCCTTGCCGAGCATATTCCCCCTATATCTGTAGTTCCCCGAACTACGTCGACTCTGACTTTCTCATGTCTATTGAGAATACGTAGGCATAGGACTGCGAAGTCCTACCGAGTCTGTTCTTTCTTTTTTTTTTCCCGTTCTCTCTTTCCTCCTAACTTTCCTGTTTCTAACCCTTCTTTTACCCTGTGGAATACTTCTTATAGCATAATATTTTAGCAAATATAATCACACGTCGACAAACAAAAGGTTCCCATCGAGTACGATGGATGCGAGGGGTGCTAATACCTTCCCTTCGCATAACCGGCTTCCGAACCTGTTCTTGGTCGCGAGACCATCTTATCCATTTCTTTCTTAAGGTTTTCTCGATATTTTCCTTTCCCCTCATGGGATAAATAAAGTTCGGTGGCGACTCTTCTGTCTATCTTTTTCGCCTCCCCGTCGTTGCGCGATGCATTTTTTCGAGTAGCGACAGAAGGGTGTAACTGAAAATGTGCAACATTCACCGGTTGATTCACAATGGTCATCCGGTTTGGTTGAGCATTGGCCCCTCCATAGTCTCCTAGCAGTCTTTCAGGCTGAGGTGGATTTTCAGCCATTTGAACAGTCTCAGGTGTTGTCTCTCTCTCTCTTCGGAGTCGCTCTGCACAGATATAATTTCCTCTATTTCTTCCAGTCTTTTAACTTTAGCTAATCTCTATCTTTCGTGTAATGCTCGTTCTGGTTCTGTATCAAAAGAATATTTAGCTGAGGCCTGACCTCGCATACACAATTAGACAAGCGTTAGATAATACAAGCGGATAAAAGTTATGCAGTAAATAATAAAATTTTAGTCGCAGAGCAACAAAATTTCTTTTGGATTCTAAAAACAATGTTAATTTGGCAGTCCCCGGCAACGACGCCAAAAACTTGATCGGGAAAATAGCAAGTGTACTATTTTTACCAATTGTAGTAATAAGGGAAAAGTCCCAAGTATCGATCTCGAGGACTGCGTAGTAATTAACGGAATTTTTAGGATTCAAATGAATAAAAGGTCTAGTGGTTTGTTTGGTAGCAGAGTAATATAACAAGTAAATAAGGACTTATGAATCAATCTAAGAACAGTGTTAGGGGAGTGGAGACGATGCGAGTAAAGACCCTGTATGATTATTCTACTATACTAGTTATTAACCTTAATTTATCAGTTGGCCACTTTAGTTGCCTTAATTCCTTAATGAAAACCCTTTGATGATTTTCCTGTACACTAATTCCTCAGTGTCCCTGAAAAGCATCAAGCAATAGTTCCGACCATAAAATACGTGATACGGGATATCCTCATTCCTAAGCAATATCGACCGTGATACTATTTTGCAAAAGTGTTAGGTTGACTTTCCAGACTAAAGCCTAAGCACGATTCGAATTCTACTTTCCAATATGAATACGATTAAGATTAATGCAAAATAAAATATATCAAGGTAAAAACATTGTTCTCATAGAATAATTAAACAAAAGTCATTACATCGCACTTAGGACCACCCCCTAACAACTTGGGGTTTAGCTGCTCATGTTCTTGGTAAACATAAAAACAATTAGAAATGAAAAGGAGAAGATCATTACAATGCAAGTTGAAATCCTTGGATCATCAATTGCTTCCGCTTTTGATCGATCCTCCGTTTCCAGCCGAACTCTCCTCTTAGTTGTCAATCCTAATAAAAGTTCAAAAAAGTGTCCCCTCCTTTCTAAAATGTGCCTCTTATATCTAAATTCAAATTACATTGCGAAATGTCTCAAATGCCCTTGGAATTGGTCTGACAGCAAAAAATCAGAAAACAGAGAAATTTCACTTTCAGTGGCCCTGACACGGGCCGTGTTGTGCAACACGGGTGGCCGTGTCAGGCTGCTGACTTCTTCAGGGCGTGCTCCTCTCCAAGGGCTGCAACACGGGCCGTGTTGCATGACACGGGCACCCGTGTTGCAAGTCTGAGTCTTCTTTTTTTCTTCTGCTTTGGTCCACCCGTGTCTGCCAACCATGTCCTTCATGACACGGGCCGTGTTGTGCAACACGGGTACCCGTGTTGTAGCTCTGATTTCCCTTTTTCGATTTTTCTTTGCCTCCGAATGCGGTGCAATTGTCGTGCTATCCATTCCTGCCAAAAACACACTAAAAGAACCCAAATCAAACGCACCAGCGGCAAAAGCAACATAAACTTAAAAATAAGACTCGAAGACACACAACTACGAGTAATGCAGATAATAACAACTAAAGCTTCGAAAAATAGATAAAAACATTGCGAAATTAACCACAAACAGCGTTTGAAAACACAACTGAAATCCACCGATCAACACCACCTCAAGGTGATTCTTGGTTCTACAACCTGCATCCTTGCTGAATTTACTCTTATGTTGCTTTTCTTGCACACAGTCTTCATAAATTTTAGCTAGTATGTTGGTAAAAGGAAACCCCATTACCATTCCATTCTTTTGCAAGTCTTTGATATCTCGAAAATTGAGATGCCCAAGAAAGTAGCTCCATAACCTTCAGCTCAACCTTGAATGTTCTATTGGAAGTCATAGGCGCTTTAAAGACCAAAGCTTCTTTTGCATCCATAACGCGCAACCCCTTCTTTTCCATGTGAATCTTGTAACCCTTCTCAAGATATTAGCCAATATTTAGAAGGTTACATTTGATTCCTGGAATGTACAATACACCTTTGATCAAGGAATGTCCACCATCCATTCTTATGATTGAAATATCATCGATCCTATTGGCCGCTATAATGGTGTTATCCGCGAACTTTACTTTGTTCTTCATGGCACAATTGGTTTTAACAAACAAATCCTTCCTCCCCGTCATAAGAGTAGAATAACCTGAGTCCAAATACTACTCCTCGCTGCACTGAACTCCTTTCGCGCTCATCATGACATTTTCTTCTGCATGTAATCGGTTAACCATATCATGTAACCTGTTAAGGCTTGTTTTTGCAGCATTCCTAAAATTGTTGTTGTTGTTGTTGTCCCGCTACCTGTTGCTACTGCATTCTCCTTTCGTGATCATGACCAAGAGCGTATTCTCTTCATCAAACTCTTGTCTTATAACCTTGGCTTCACCTCCTTGAGGTTCCTTCTTGCTCGCATGCACTATCTTCCAAAATGACTGAACCTTTAACACCTAAAGCAATGCTTCTTGCTTTTGTTTAACCTCTTCTTTTCACCCCTAAAGTTGGCTTGATCACCATTTTTGTTGTAGTTGCTGTCACCTTTTTAACAAGTTGAATTCTTATAATTTGGGGACTCTCTTCCACCAAAATTTTGAAAATTCCATTTACTCTTCATTGGCCATTTTCCTTTCAATCTCTTGTCCTTCTAGTTGAATCGAGCTCGCAAAGTGATCTCTGTCTTTTCCTTTTCAAAATTTATCTCCTTCATCCTTTGCTCATGAGCCCGAAAAGAGCTTTCTAGCCCTTTTTTATTCATCGTCGCAAGACCTTTTGATTCCTCAATGGCTACAACTACATTGTCAAATTTTGGTGTTAAAGAACGCAAGATTGTTGCGACAACATACTGCTTTGTGACTATTTCTTCACGTGCTTTCACTTGATTCACTAATTGAGTGATTCTTGTTGTAAAATCGTTGGTTGTATCGTTTTCTTCCATTTCAATCAACTCAAGTTGACGCTTGTGAGTTTGTAACTCACCACCTTCGCCTTATCAGCCCCTGCATAAGTCTTCTGTAAGATTTCCCACGCTTGCTTTGACGATTCGCAATCACCAACTTTCTCAAAGTTGTCACCATCCACACATTGATGGGTAAAAAGTAGCACCTTAAAATCTTTTTTCTTCTCTTCCTTATGTGTTGCTTGTTGTGCATCTGTTGCACCTTGGAAAATGGGAGTCACCCCGTTCTTGATCACTTCAAGAACATCTTGGTAGGCAAACAACACTTTCATTTGCTTGCACAAATTATCATAATTCTTTGCATAAAGGATAGATATGTTTGCAGGGATTCTTTCTTTGGAGACATAATTCATATTGCACACTAGGTGTTTGTGGATCAAAACCAGACTCTTGATGTCTAATGTTAGAACTTTGAACCACAAGATTGGTGAGAAATGATGGAGAAAATTGAAATGTGGAAAGTGAAAGAGGAAAATTGAGAGAGAGAGAGAGAGAGAGAGAGAGAGAGAGAGAGAGTGATAATTGCATTAACTAAAGATGAAAATGCCTCCAAGGAATTTATACAAGTGTTATAAAATAATTAGGACCTAAAGCATACAAGTACACAATCGAAAAATCTAAAATCTCGGACCTGTAATCGATTACACAAATTGGTTAACCGATTATAATTGCCACTACAATAATAACACCTTTCGTACTCATCATGACATTTTCTTCTTCATGTAATCGGTTAATCATATCATGTAAACAGTTAAGGCTTGTTTTTGCAGCATTCCCAAAATTGTTGTTCTTGTTGCTGCTGCATTCTCTTTTCGTGATCATGACCAAGAGTGTATTCTCTTCATCAAACTTTTGTCTTGCAATCTTGGTTTCATCTCCTTGAGGTTCCTTCTTGCTCGCATTGTATTATCTTCCAAAATGATCGAACCTTTAACACCTAAAGCACTGTTTCTTGCTTTTGTATAACCTCTTCTTTTCACCTCTAAAGTTGTCTTGATCACCATTTTTTGCAGCTGCCGTCACCTTTTTGACAAGTTGAATTCTTGGAAATTTGGGACCCTCTTCCACCAAAAATTTAAAAATTCCCTTTACTCTTCATTGGCTAATTTACTTTCGATCTCTAGTCCTTCTAGTTGAATCGAGCTTGCAAAGTGATTTATGCCTTTACCTCATTAAAATTTCTCCCCTCCATCCTTTGCTCATGAGCCTCAAGAGAGCTTTCTAGTTCCTTTTTGTTCATCGTCGCAAGATCATTCAATTCCTCAATCGCTACAACTACATTGTCAAATTTTGGTGTTAAAGAACGCAAGATTGTTGCAACAACGTAATGTTTTGTGACTGTTTCTTCACACGTTTTTACTTGATTCACTAATTGAGTGATTATTGTTGTAAAATCGTTGATTTTCTCGTTTTCTTCCATTTGAATCAACTCAAGTTGACGCTTGTGAGTTTGTAACCTCACCACCTTCACCTTATCATCCCTTGCATAAGTCTTCTCTAAGATTTCCCACGCTTGTTTTGATGATTCACAATCACCAACTTTCTCAAAGTTGTCACCATCCAGACATTGATAGGTCAAAACAACACCTTGAAATCTCTCTTCTTCTCTTCCTTATGTGTTGCTTGTTGTGCATCTGTTACACCTTGGAAAATGGGAGTCACCTCGTTCTTGATCACCTAAAGAACATCTTGGTAGCCAAACAACACTTTCATTTGCTTGCACAAATTATCGTAATTCTTCACATCAAGGATAGATAAGTTTGCAAAGATTATTTTTTTGGAGACAGAATTCATGTTGCACATTAGGTGTTTATGGATCAGAACCAGACTCTTTATGGCAAATGTTGAAACTTTGAACCACAAGATTAGTGAGCAATGATGGAGAAAATTGAAATGTGGAGAGAGAGAGAGAGAGAGAGAGAGAGAGTGAGTGATAATTGCCTTAACTAAAGATGAGAATGCCTCCAAGGCATTTATACAAGTGTTATAAAATGATTGAGACCTAAAACATACAAGTACACAATTGAAAAATCCAAATACTCGGACCTATAATCAATTACACCAATTGGTTAACCAATTACAGCTGACACTACAATAATAACACCTTCAGTGATAACCGATTAACCTTAGAAGTTAACTGATTACAACAGCGAAGTTTTGCCTTTTTCTAATTCAGAAGTGAAATTTTCCTTATTATAACTGATTACACCCTGTGTTAACCGGTTACAACACTTGAATTATTCAAAATATTTTTAACACAAAGATAATCAATGAAATATTTATGATTTTTTCTATTGATTCAATTGCCAACGGAGACAATATATAAAACAAATTGTTCAAAATTTAAAAATATCACTGTATTTTGTTTTTACCTCGATCAAAATTTACACTGATATGAAATTTTGTTAAAAAATATCTACTTTATTATAGTAAATATTAGACACCAAGGTGTGAGTTCTTCATTGCCAAAAAAAAAAAAAAAAAAAAAACCTGCAACAAAATTTAACGTTTCTGCACTGTGCAGTCGTATGTATTCAAAATGATGAAAACCAACCACAATATATTGGTGAATATGATTTTGAGAATGAGATTCTATAATTCTTCGACAGCTCATTGTCTCGTAGTATCATGCACTCTTTTCATTATGTGTGGGACAAGTGAAAAGATCGACCAAGTTACTTAGCCCAACCAAACTGCCAATGTTTTCTGGACTTACGCAGTCTCATACATCAATCACCTTTCCATTAACATCAACGATCCATATTTACTTTCAATATTTTCAATCATAAAATTAAATCTAAAAATATTAATAGTTCTATTCTGCATGAATTAATGACACTATTTGGAAGTATTTTCAAATGCATGTTTTTGTGCATCATTGTTGCTTCCCAGCTGTAAATGGACCACCCTTTATTTGTCTTTTCTCTTAACCTCTTCTCACCCTCCATTTTCACTTCTTTCTTTCTCTAATCAATTTTTCTTTTTTTTTGAAAATCGAATATTTTTCATGTACAATTTGAGAGATTAATTTTTAACTTAAAAAAAATAACTAAAGAAGGAGCTTCATTCATAGTTATAAATTGTGGTTTGCAGCTATAATTGCGTCCGCAAAATTACGAATGCAATTGTCACTATATTTGCATCGGATCACAATTGTAATGTAATTTTAAAATTACACCTTTGACTGTATTAAAAATTATATCAGACAATTTCAATCATGTTTTTTTAAATATTTTTATCAAAATCAAAATATTAAAATCTTAAAACTCAATTTAATGTAATGAAAAAACTTAATATTAGGTGTTTTTTGATATTGTATTTCAAACACCTTATAAAAATTCATGCTACAACGATATCATAATATTAGGTGTTTTTTTTATATATCATGTCATCTCTCATGTTTCTAATCTAACGGTTCAGAATTTATAATGAATAATTAAATAAAAAACAAAGACAAATTACTTGTCAATTTCTCTCTCCTATTAAATAATTTTTTTATTTAATTATTCATTATAAATTTTAAACCGTTAGATTAGAAACATGAGAAATGACATGATATATAAAAAAAAAAAAAAAATCTAAATTCTAATGACCACAATCACATCTATATCCACCACAACAACCGCAATTTAAAGCTATGAGCTACTGTACTTTGTCATTAAATTAAAAGAAATTTTTTAATATCTTGAGTTATAGTATCAAACTTTAAGATTACCTTTTTCTTTTTTCTTTGTCTTTCAATTATATTTATTTCACCAGTAAGTGACACCATTTCTAAAATTAAAACAGACCTTAGTTGTTTCTTGTATAAACAAAATTAAATATTCTCCACCAACTTGTTGGCTTTCTATAAATTCCCTACTCAAATCACATAGACTCCTCTTCCACTTTCGCATTCTTTTCTATCATATTACTCTACCTTTCTATTATAGCCGCTAAGATATTTTATTTATATATGCTCCATCATTTCTCTTCTATCAAAACACTTGTTCCACACATGTTCTCTCTTTAATCACCAAGTAGAAAATTTCATCTTGATTAAATGTCCAACATCTTGTTGTTAATGTTTGAAATTCATGTATCCGATTCTCAGTGAAATCTTTTTTTCTGGGTGTATGATCAATTCCACTGTTAGGCGCAGGACCCATTTAGTTCAATCTTTCTCTGTTACTTTCCTCTACTGGCTTTACTACGTTTCATGATTCTTAGTCTCTCTTACTTTATACCTATATCATCTATATCTATATCATAAATAAAATATTTTATATTTTCTGCAGTATTAATTTTCATTTTCTAGCGTGTGTCTGGGTCCTGCTAGTGTTGTTGTATTTTTTTTATATTAAAAGGGTCTAGTTAAGTTGATTAATATCTCATCATGGCTTCATCAAGTGGAACATCATCAGGTTCAGGTTCGGGTTCAGGTTCGGGTTCATCTCTGCTACAAAACTCAGGTTCGGAGGAAGATTTACAGGCTTTGATGGATCAGAGAAAGAGGAAGAGGATGATATCGAACCGCGAATCAGCGAGACGGTCTCGGATGAGGAAACAGAAGCACTTGGATGATCTTGTTTCTCAAGTGACGAAACTGAGGAAAGAGAATCAAGAAATACTCACAAGTGTTAATATCACCACTCAACAGTGTTTGAGTGTTGAGGCGGAGAATTCTGTTTTGAGGGCTCAGATTGGTGAATTGAGCAGCAGGTTAGAATCTTTGAATGAGATTGTTGCTGTTATGAATTCAAGCAATGGAGGTTTTGTTGAGCCAAACAATGGCTTCTTGTTCTTCAACCCTTTGAGTAATATGTCTATTATGGCTTCTTCTGACATATTACAGTACTGAGACGGATTTGGATTTGGATTTGGATTCTCTGCAGTTAAAAAATGTGCGATTAAATTTAATAGACAATCTCGACCGTTAATTTGAGATCAGATGAAAATCGGTTTTAAAATATTTTTGATATTAATTTTGATCAGACGGTCGAGATTGAAAGCTGTGAGAGAATTGTTGATTTGTTTTGTATTGAGTTTGTTGATGAGATGAGATATTGTAAGCACTAGCTAGTACCAAAGGGTGATAAGGAATAAGTGAATGTGTGTATCATAAAGTGCAAAGGATTATGATTAGGTGTTGGTTCTATGAATGGGGCCTAATTTATTATTGTTGTCACCTACCTTTGTTATTATATATATTATAATATTACTATTGATATAGTTTTTTTTATGTAATTAATTATTATATTGTTCTAAAATTTGTTGTTTTTTTTTCTTTTGAAAATATTGAATGATCTTTGTATTTGGAGTAATATGTTGAAATTGGTGTTTATTAGGCTAGACTTGAGAGAGTGAACATTTTGAATGAAGGAATGGTGTTAAATAGTTGTGAAGGTAAAAGTGGACAGAGTTGAATTCTATACAGTATAAAAAAAATTCTTTGAATATTGAGAGTGATGTATGATGCATTCTTTCAATCATGGAATTTTTGTGCTCTCTTTTTATTTTGGTACGTTGTGAGTGATTTTGGTGCTTTCATACAAAGTGAGAAGTGAGACAACTACATTTTTCTGTGACTTCTCATGAAAAGTATCATAATTAATAATTCAGGTGATTATTTTACATAAATTAAAAAATATATATAACTAAAAAAAGAGAAAATAATATTTTTATTAAAATATTAATTATCAAATATTAAAAACAATAAAAATAATATTAAAACTGAAAGTATGTCTAAAAACTGTAATTTTACAATCATTTTTGCTTTTATTGTTTTGATGCATTATATTTTATAAACAATTGATAATCCTTCAAATCACAATCCGTGTTTCACCATGATTGAATTTAAATTGTCTTTAAGCTTGATGTAAGAGATGTGTGCCGTATACGTTGATTGAAGGAAAAGTCCAAAACTGACCAACAAAAGAAAAAGACACTAACAAGTGCACAAGCTAGTAAGCGTGCCACCCTTTATTGCTTTTCTCCCCATATAGTGCTTGCGGTTTTGAATGAGTTCCTTTAATAGGATGTTGGCATTGCCTTGTAACTATCTAAACGCACTTCAAATGCTCTAAACGTTGTTCTCTCATATTTTAATTGTAGCTTTTAATTTTTAATTTTCTTTGTGTTTGAAATTGAGACACATTGAGCCAAATCACATAAAAAACCACATTGATGCAGAGAATCACACTTGCAACTTCTAAAACGATGTAGTCTGATATATTGTTACAGAAACTACGTATCAGCAATATTGCAGACGCAATTGTCATTGTAAACTACAATTCAAAACTATGGTTTTTTGACACGTTTTATGATTTCAACTTGGTTTTTTTAAAGCTATAGCTAGCTTCGATCACTAAGTTAAGTTTTCTCACTTTTTCAAACATAAGTTTAATAATATAGAGGTAAAGGGAAAACAAAAATGACCATGCAACAAAAAAGTGGAGACAAAAACTGAAAGCAATGCTAAGAACATGGGGTGAACTAAAGTTGATAGCCCAAGTTCTTGGAAAGATATAAAGATAACATGTTCTGAGAAAAAAGAGCTAGCAGAGATGGGCGCACTCATGTGGTAAGGTACAAGTTGCACGTGCAAATGTAAGGGACAGAGTTCTCAGATAAACTAACATGCAAGTAATTAATTATGGACATGGAAATGAAGTTAAGCTCAGAAGTGGAAGATGGTTTGCAACAATCATGTGATTAGAGACATGTGGAGCTCGAAAGGGTGATTAATTAAAAGAAAGTAAAGTAATTATGAGGGAGATGATTCAGATCTATGTTTTTGAAACTTAATTCATTGATACATAGTTTATAACTTTTAAAAATAAATATAAGTTCAGTTTTGAATTTTAGTTATAGTTTTGTGTTTAAGCTCTGAATTTTAGTTCTTAGTTGAGTTTTAGTTTTTTTAGTTTTCACTATTAACTCATCCAATAAAAAATAATATTTATAATACATAGAAAAAAAATCAAATATGACAACAAATAATACTAATTTTTGTTTTCACTTGAGCCGACGAACCAATTTAACGGTCCAACGAGGCCGATAACACATACGAGAAAAGGTTCAAAATTATCTTTGATGGTCATTGACTTAGGTGTTAGAGTGTTTGTAGAAGTTCACCACTAGATCCAAGCACATTAATCATTTTTAAGCATTCTCAGGTCCATATAAGATTAGTAGCATCATCTATGAAAAATGTTCAACAACTTTTCCTTTTCCCCCCTCCAACCTAGATGGTGCATTTCAGTGAAAGAAACTCTCCACACAACCCTTTTGACAGACTCATCACTCGAGTACGACTAAGAGCATCCAAAGTAATCACTCTAAGTTAATGGAGGAAAAAAGAAGAAAATTGGTTCCACCTTTTTCTACACACCTGTACTCTGAAGGAATTCTTAATCGGTTGGATGACATCTAAACCGTAGCATGCATCGACATGAAATTGTGTTTTGTTTGGGAATATTTACCCGTAAATTGTCCCCTCAAGTACAAGGTGGTGAGTGAGATATCCAATCCCTCGTCGTGTATGGTGACTTTCTCGCTCAAATGGAACGATTTGTTTTTCCCTGATGTAATGTGGGAAAAATCCAAATGATAGGATGCATCCTAATGACTTATTGGAAGTGAAGAGATGTCCCTATCATTTTATGATTATGATCTAGTTAACGGCATACCAAACCACCATGTACCCATTGTGGTAAGAGCTAGGGGTGTTCACAAGGTGATTTGGTTTAAGTTGGAAGTGGTGATCCTTGCCAAAATGGGAGAGCTGAGTTAAAGGACATTACACCACATGCCTAAGGAGATCAACGAAGAAATGTTGCAAGAAAGAGCTAGAATTCTAAGAAGAATGCAGAGACTAGGTCGTGATAAACAAAACCATAATATAGTAAAAAAGGACATCAAAATACAAAAGAAAAGTCACCCTTATAGAATTTACCTTGGATAACCTTGCGTTAAAAAGAGATGATGTCGATAATAAAAACACTTTAGATGGAATGCTCGCCCTCAACTAGGATAAACCATATCGAGTTGTTGACTTTTGAGGGAGCGCTTATACTTTGGATGGTTGGCGAAACAAATCTTCAGAACTTAAATGCGAAAAAAGCTTTAAAAATATTTTAGAGCTAGTTTGTAAATTGAAGTTTTAAGTTGTAACATGGTTAATTCAAATGCATCTTTTATTCAACATCTTTTTCCTACTTTGCATTATCCACGGGATCGAACAAACTCATATAAAGAGACTAAATAGGCAAATCCTACCCCTAAAAGGAAGCAAATGAAAACACCCATGAAACACCACAAATATGGTACGAGAGTTCTTCTTGAATTGTCTCACCATCAACAAGATGAACGACCCCAAAAAGCAATCCATCGTTGTTCAAGTTTATAAAGCAGGGAAAATGGCCTAGCCCAAAAACCCTTGGCCGAGAATTCCCTTGCAATAAGATATGTGCATTAACATAAACACAAATAAAAAATCAAGCATCAAGGCACAATATTGGGATAAAGTCCAATACCCATTATTCAATATCAAAACCGAGACAAACTCCACGATCTGTTATTCAAAATACCCAATCAAAATCGAGACAAAGCCCACAACTCATTATTCAAATTACTAGTAAAAATGGGAACCAATCCCATTGCCAACAAAATGAATATTAAACATGAAATAAATCAAGAAGAACTTAGGGAAAACTCTAACTCCCAATTAATCATCGAATTTTCAATATCAGCGTCTACAACATTCAAGGAAACTCCAAGACTGAGGATCATGATTCATGACATTTTGCTTGTTAACAGCCTCCTAGGCCGTAACCATGATGTTGTCAATCATAACAAGATTATCCATCTCAATTTTTTTCTCGTATCTCAAATCTTGAATTAGGGGACCCCATTTCCCTTTTAACTTCCTCAACTTTCTTCTTCAAATATTTCTTACCTTAATATATTTTTCAAGCTTCTTGGTCAACGTAGCCACTTCTTTCACCTGTTTTATTTTTGCATCCTTCAGAGTTTCCCTAACCACCTTCATTGCATTTTAGAAATAAAGGTAAGAAGACTGCAACAAGTTTCAGACCGTCTTAGCTGAGTTTAACTTTCTCCAAAAAATTTACCATAGGCCAAAGTCTTTCTTCTTTGGTCTTGAATTCACGATTCACATCAAACATGGAGCTAGTGAAAGTCATACTTCTCTCCATGTAAGGAATACACTCACTAAGAGCATTCTGATACCTAAAGTCTTTCTTATTTTTTAGTCAGTATAAGGATTTTTTTTTGAAAACTACAAACAAATTTCTATTCAGCATTAAAAAGGCATGGGTTGCTAAAAAGCATATCCATTCTCATTTTAAGAAAGTGCTCTTGACTCCAACAATGAAGGAAAGTAGTTTGCAAATAGTGCCATTGATTCTCTCCTCCAAACAAAACACATTTTGATGAGAATTATCATTACGGGACTAGACAATCTAAATTTAAATTATTTGATAGATTCTATGTAAACTTTGAAAAAGTGTTATAGCATCCTCCTAGACGATAGGAAACGTGCTAAAGAGTAATTTAAAGACCCTTCACAATTTAGATAGCGACATATTGATTGGAAAACCCTATTGATTTCCCAACAATTAGGATGCAGGTTTGACAGTGCCAATGAAATGTACCCAAGAATTTATCGCTCAAGGCCAAAAAATAGAAGAAAAATACTCATATCTCAAAACACCAAATCAAACATCTTAAAACTAGGATGAAGAAATCCAATTGCATAATTTGGATTCCAAACATTCATGATTTCGATAGGAAGGAGTTGGATGACTTATCGCTGGGTATATTAGTGAACTCTCTTTCCAGAGATTCTGAAAAAGGTTCTACTAGCAATAATCTTGTTATTGCTTCTACTCATATTCCAGAAAAAGTAGACCCTTGTTTAATAGGGACGGATAAATTGTGATATAAGAAGAGTAAGCTCGAGGAAAATAATCTTGTTTATTCACCCTTTCATTTTGCATGGAAATATTTGTAGCTTGAAACAACATTACACTAATGGCCACTTTGGAACAAAATTAACCTCCCCAATATAATTATTTCAAATGGGAGAGGAGGAGAAGAAACCAAATTATCATCACTCCTCAGAGAAAGAGGAACCACCACTAGGAAGGAAAATATGACCAAATAGGTAAATAAACAATATTAAATGGAGAAGCATGAAAGAAACTTTCCAGTATAAAAAGTTTCGAGTGGATTGAAAATGGAGTAATGGCTTTGAAGAATAAGAAACCAACAATGTAAAACAAGGGTGAAACAAGAAAGTAAAAAAACAATGTATTCTTACTGTCACACCCCAATTTTGTCCCTATCCCCTTTTCATGTCTTAGTTTCATATATCGTTTATTTCATTCATTCATTATCATTCATCATTTTATCACTGAATAAAAGGTTTGATTAAAGTCAACTTTAAGCCAATTAAAATTTAACATGGTTCAAAAAATAAAGTTTGGTGGTACATGATTATGTGTGATGCCACTTTTGATTCAAATACCATTTCTTAGAGATAACCAAGTACCAAGTTTGTGTTACCATTCTTGCACCACTTTATTCATGATCACTTCATTATTTTATCATCACGAATCACCATTACCATTAAAAAAAGGCAAAAAGTTATAATGTGAAGTTTATTTTTCATTTGGTTTGTTGAGCATTGTACCATGATTTACATTCATTCCAATCCAAACTCAAACTAATATCAAAGAAAAACAAACTTGAGTTTTTATGATTATGTAAATTTCAATTTAGAAATTGAGTTAAGTTTTTATTTTCATTTCATGGTTGTGACATCAATTCAAATTCAAATTAAGGTCAAATATTAATAAAATAAGTAGGTAGAATTTGAGTGAAAGTTTTAATTTCACTTTCATGGCATAATTTGAGCCACACGATTTCCATACCGTTAACCCAATTGAAAAAAAAATCAAACTTACAAATTAACACAAATAATGCAAATTGAATTTAAATTTTATTCTAATTTGAATCACAATTCAAGAGTTTGTTACAATTGAAAGATCATAACAGAATAGAAGGGCAATAGAAAGAAGAAGAGGGGATAAGAAAGCACTACCTGAAGATACGAGCTCATTGGAACTCTTGAAGGTTGGCAGGAGTTCTTCGCCAAAATCTAGAAATTCCACATTCCAGTCGATTAGTTTTTCGCTTCTTTTATTGTTTTCTTTATGGATCTATGTTGATTGCATGTTGAATACCAATTCCTCCAGGTTTATTCTATTAAATTTAGTCCAAATTACACCAATAATGTGCATCTAAGAATTTAGTGTTTATAATTTTTGGTTTCAATTGATGATATTACCATGTTGTTTAATTTGTTTTGTTGAGATCATCTATGATTACATCGTCTTCGTGGTCAGACTTCTTTGAAGATGCCTCTTTCTGAGGAGAAAACAACTTTCTCTCTACAGGTTTCTTTTCCTCTTTTTTCGTCGGTATATTGCTACTAGATTTAGGCTTCGCCTTCTCCATGGCTTCCCTTTTGGCTTTTCTCCGCCTCAGCAACCTCCTCCATTGCGATCTTGAAATTGGATTCTTTCCTTTTTAATTTTCTGAAGGATATGCCACCTGTTTCAACTCTTGGAATTATTTTCGGTACATCAAAGAAGAACCTCTCTAGACTTCAAACTTTTTCCATTTTTGTTGACCGTGCTCTCGATTTTCGACTGGTCTAATCCATTTGTCTTTGGGAGCCTTCGACGTAGGTTTGAAAGTAGTGGGCTTATTGCCACTAAGCCTTTGCCTTGCCTGCTCCTGTCTCCTAGGGTCACTTCTGTTGTCAAATGTCTAGTGGTCATGAGAGACTTTCCAATTTCTTCTATTTTCACCCTACGAACTCCTTTGATATTCTGAGTCGCCTTCTTGTCAAAAACAAGATTGCATCAAGGGCATATCATAACTTCCGATTTCTTCCTCTGACATCTGTAAATGAAATCAGTAAGGCTTTCTTCGTGCTTTGGGAAAGCCATCTTATTGTATTCTTCCTGTCGAAGGTCTTCATCAATGTCTATTAAAGTTTTCTGAGAGACTTCGACCATGCTCACATCCATGCTGGGCTTTTCGTTAATGTCCAGCTCTTCCAGTTTCACCCTAAGGCCTTCAGTGGCCCCAGTCAAATTATCTATTTGCACAAAACCCTCATTGGTTTCTTTTGTTGTCATCATCGAATTGGAGTCTTCAGTGATTCCTTCAATTGAGCCTTCAGTGACTCCATGTGTGCAACTATCAGAAGTTTGTTTCTCGAAACCGTTAGTGGTTTCTGTGGTGAAGCCTTCGGTGACTTCAGATAGGACGCTTTCAACGATCTCTCTATAGAGGTGATCGGTCATTTTTATGCGTTATTTACTGTTAGTTCAGTTAAATTTATTATATGTTTAGTTGTATTTTATTTTCGTTTACCGTATTTTATACTTTGGTTGTGTCTTTCCAATGTATTTAGGTTTAGGTAAGCATTCAGGAAGAATTGGAGCAAAATCTAGGAAAAATCGCAGGAATTCGGAAAAGTTTTTGGAAGGAAGCAAAGGGCCTGACACAGGTCGTGTCAGGAAGATGCCAAGTGGAAGACAAGAAAGGAGAGTCCAGGGGGCTGACACGGCTGCCCGTGTTGGCTGAGGCGCTTCATTTTCCCGTTTTCTTGACTTTTTACTGAATGTTGACCTGGAGTGCAGTTTTGGGATTTCCACCTATTGTTATTTGATTTTTTTTCTATTTAGAAGAGTTAGAGGAAAAACGGAAGGGACACTTTTTTGACTGGGGAAGAATTTTACGATTAAGAATTGAGATATCAAGGCGATTGGAGAACTGAAGGTTTTCATGAGCGGAAGCAATTGAAGATTAAAGTAATCTTATTATCATGTAATGTCTAATTTTTACTTTGTATATTCTTTGAATGATATGAGTAGCTAAATCCCCCAATGCTAGGGGTGTCTCTGATTTGAATTTGTAATGTCCGCTTCATTAGTGAAATCCTTAGTGATTTCGACCATGTTAATTATAGATGGCTCCGTGTAGTGGGCATTGGCCACCTAGAGAGGGTCAGAATCAATCTTCATTTGAGCCTTCGACTTCTCTCCGAATTTGAGCCTTCCGTCCTTAATTGCATTTTGAACGAGATCCCTGAAAATAAAACATTGAGATGTTTTATGTCCCAACAAATTAAGATACTTGCAGAAACCTCTCTTTTTTCCTTGTTCTAACAGGGGTATTTTAGCACCCGGAGGCACTATCATTTGGTCATCCTTAACTAACAAATCAAAATTTTCATCATATTTTGTGACGTCGAAAGTGTAAGGTTTCTTAGGAAATGTATCATTCTTTTCTGGTTCAGCGGGGTTTTTTCCATTCGAAGGGGCTAAGACCTTACAAGAATAAGGTAGGCCTTGCTTTAATTCAGCAAGGTCAATTTCATTCTCGTCGAAGTCTAAGGGTTCATTATATGTTCCTTTGTCGTCTTCATTAAATTTGGCGTAGGCTACCCTTCTATTATTTTTATTCGCCCTAGTCTTTTCCTCCTTCAGGTGTTCTAAATGTCAAACCCTATCTGCCAACTAGGACATATCCCTAAAATACTAGGTATCTAAATTCTTCATAATAGAGTAGTCAAGTCCTCCAGTGGCCATTTCGACCAACTCATGTTCTGGAACCTGTGTGAAACATATGGATTTGAGTTGGAGAAATCTGTTCAGATAATCATCCATTGGCTCAGTAATCTTTCATTTGATACTAGCCAATTATTTTAGACTAATATTTGTTTGTCCCATGTAAAACTGTTCATGGAACAATCTCTCTAATTGAGTCCATGTATGAATCGAATTTGTTGGCAAGGTTGTAAACCACGTGAAAGCGTTCTTAGTAAGAAAGCTTGGGAAATATTCAATCCTAAGATTTTCGTTACTCGAAATGTCCCCTGCCTCTATTAAGTACCTAGTCACGTGTTCGAAAGTAGACTCATTGGTATCTCCCAAAAACTTAGTGAATTTAGGCACTTTCCATCTAACGGGTAAATCCGATTGCAGAATGAATTTTGACAATGGTGATGTGTAATTTGGCCTTCGCAGGCCCAAATTTACCCCATTTCGCACCACAATCCTTTCGACCATGGCTGCCAGATTGTTATCTACTGCCATATCATCCTGTCGAATTCGTTATATGACATTGTCAGCGTTCTGGTTTTTGTTCACCATTACGACCCTTGGTTCCTCCTCTGTTGGAGTTTGTGGTTGAATCCTATTGGGTTCGATTCTAGACTGTTCAACAATCTCTCCCTGGTTCATAGCGTTCACTAGAGCTGTGTTCCTTTGTTTTTGTTGGACTTAGTTAATAGCGACATCATCTCAAAGGCTACCCCTTGATTTTTTACCATATACTCCCTCTGTGGGTCTCGACGAGGCTATGGTACACCAAAAACGCCAGCAATGCGCGTCATTTGCGCGATCATTTGTTGGTTGGCTTGGGTAGTATTTTGTATTAGAGGATTAAAAATTGTCCCCATTGTTTGGGCAAGCATCTGGACCATTTCATGGTTACACTCATCCATTTGTTGCCTAATAACCGTTGCAGAACTATTTGTCAATCTTGGCATTTGGGTGAAAAAACCTATCCCTAAGGGTTGGCCATTTCGACCCATATTATTAATCTCAGACCCTGAACCCTACAACGGGGAAGTTACATTTACTACGAATTATGAAAATGTTGACCCCATGTTATGCAAGTTCTCCATCATGGATGTTGGCATTCCATAAGGCTGCTCTCGACCGCCTAAAGGCATGGGTAAACCTAAAGGCATAAAGGGTCTATTTGAAGTGTTTCCTATTGGTGGGGGGTTACTAGAGGACCCTATGGCCCAATGTAAGTTAAAATGGGCTCACTATGGGTAATCGACTGTGTAGGCATCAAACTTGCCATGGATGGTACTGGTTCAGAAATAGGTACTGAGACTGTGATTCTCCCAATCGAAGATGCTGGGGTAGGTTCTCCATTTTTTGATGTATTTTGAGGATTTGAATTGTTTGGTTGATTTTGATTCGCCATTTTCCTCGTATATCTTCTCTTTGGTCTATCTTCGTTAGTGATGGTCAATTTACCACTTCCCAATAACATACAACGATGTTTGGCAGAAAAGAGACAACAAACGTGAAGAATTTGGTAGAATTTTCTTTTAAAAAGAAAAACCGTTAGAAATATCACTATTACGGTCCCACCGGGTGTGCCAAATTGTTTACCGTGAAAATTGGTAAACAAATGTTGATCTCCAAATGTTGGTTAACTTACGGGATCAACCAGTAAATCTTAGGACATATGCTAATGTATTTTTAAACTAAAGTTGGAAAAACAATGAACACTTCGACAACATTCATGATTGAAAAATAGTGTAATTCGACAAAAGAAATACGTTGCGAGAAAGTAAAGAAAATATTGTAAACGCATCAAAAGAAACTTATGGAATAAAGGAAATAAACTTTTGGATGAAAGGTATAAACTGAATTTGGTTAAATTGTAAAAGAATGGTGTTTTATCAAACGTGCATTTCTCAATAACTCTTTTCTCTACACACAAGATACTTTGAGTAATTTTAAGTGACTTGTACAAACTTGATCACACCCGAAATCCTATCACTAAGACCTTCTCGAAATAATTGCCTCTAACGGCCTTTCTCCTAAAACGCAAAAAGTGGCGCTCAACATGTCTTCACTTCTTCAGTGTGCTCCACGTGTCTTCTCTTGGAACTGAATAAGAATAAAGTTCCCTCCTTTATTCAAATTTTGTACTTTAAATCGAAGACGTCATCTGTGCCCTTTTTGTGGAACTAAACCTTCAAACTTAGATGATTTCTCTAAGTCCAAACAATCCTTCCTTCTGGCACAAGGGTTACTTCGACTAGACTTTCATAAATAAACTTTCTGTCGAAGTCTACCATTATTTTCCAAAACATTCTCTTTCTTTTATTCATTCTCCTAGCTTAAACCAGACGTTGAATTTACAAACTAACAAATATATTACATGAAATGTATTATTTTAAAAATTAATAATATAAAATACACTGAAAACACAATAGTGGAAAATACACGAATAAATATAATTTTCAAAAAAAATTATAAATCGATTAACCGGACCAAAGCAAACCAAATTTTATTTCATTTTTAAAAATTATTAAAAACCCATAAAATTAAACTGATGTATATCATCGGTTCAAATCTTTTTTTTTTACAAAAATCGATGCAAACCAATCTGATTACACCCCTATAGTGTAAAATCATAAAATAATAATAAAATAATATTTTGATTCGGGTCTCAAAATAATTTTAAGTATCAACAAATTGATATCCAAATTAATAGAGCCTGAATTTATACAGTCTCATTTTCTATTTTAAAAACTACATTTATCTGTCTTTTTCTATGACAAAATCTGTACTTCTACGTCTTAAATAATGAAAACAAACCGAAGATAATAATGAAGAGATTCTTTTTAAGACTTTCAATCACTATCTTTGTCTGAACGCATAATCTTTTTCCCACATATAACAAAACATTATAATGGAAGGACTTTTTGGCTATCTTCTTTTTTTTAAAATAATATCAGTGAGCACTCTAGGGTTGTCTTTGTAATAAATGTCACACTAAAATGTTTAAATACAACAATTATGTAAAATGCATTTAACAACTTTTTTGACTTATAAGTTATAACATGATAATAATATTTCATCTCAAAAAGTTACTTGTAAGTTGTAACCAACCAGATAAAAAAGTGGCCATTTATTTTACTTTTATGATAACTAAATACATGCACAATGGTAACCTTAGATTGACCATAAGACTGAATGTGTAGCCACCACAACAGTGCGTAAAAAAGAAGGAATAGAAATCAACTAGTTACTTTACCAGCAATAGAGTGAAAGAGAATTTCCATGTAGTAATTTTAGGCAATAATTTCTGTAAAAAAAAAATATATATATATATATAGGCAAGAATTAAAATTAAAATATGAACACTCAATTAATTTTACGTAGAGAATAGTGCTCAACAAAATTGATAGATCATAATAATTGTTCTTAAAAATAAAGATTCTTATAATTGATTTAAAATAGATAATAGTTTTTTCTATAGGCAACAAAATATAAAAGAGTATATTTTATTATGAATCGTGATCAAAGAAGTTGCTTAGCTAGAAAGAAGCTTTAATCTAGATGCTTACGTAAATTATTTGATTAAGCGTTTTCTACATAAGTATATGTATTAAGTATAAGATAATTTCTATTATTATAAGATAAAAGAAACGAAAATTACTTTATTTAAAAATTATAATTTTTTTCTTAAGTATATTAAAACTTTATGAAATTTTTAGCAATTTTTTCACGAAGCTCCCTAGTCGTTTTGAGGAGTGCGAAGAGCAATGATGATACTATTGTCAAGGTCAACAACTTCCAACGAAATTTGATTTGTTTAGGTATGTTCACTTTTCGTTTTTTATAAATGCACTTTAATTCCGAATGACATTGACCGAGGTCTAGTTTACTAAATACAATTGCGAATTGGGATGACAATGGGTATTATAAGGGGTTTTAGTTTCTTGCTATCTATCCCATTTAACTAAATATTTGTTTATTTTACTTGTGTATACGCATTAAATTATCTAACTTGCGATCGTGATAGATTTTACCCGCGGATACTATGAATACAAGTTTTTTTACCGTCCCTAATTGTGAATGGGCAACTCTCGGGTAATTGAGTAAATCTAGTTTGAAATTGTTGAAGGGAAGCGGAAAGCTTTTTTGAGAGAAAAATACATTCTGAAGGGAAGTGCACATCCCTCCCTCCCTCGTACTTGTTGAACAATCTTTTGTCTTCTTTTGAAGGGAGCACACACCTAGTTTGAGGAGGGAACCGCCTTAATGAAAGCATGGTTCAGACCTCCCTTATTGGTGAATGTTGAAGTGATGTCCAACGTCTTCTAATCTAACCATATCATTAGGTCTCCTCCCATTGCGTCTTGGGCAATTTGATAACTATTTAAGTTCATTTCAACTTTACTGTCAAAATACAAAATAGAGCAATTGTAAGAATAAATACGATAATGAGATTTCAACTACCGCATTACTTCATTATTTGTGGGGTCACAACCAAAAGCATAATGATGCATCTTAAATTATGTCTGAGCCTTTTGTTTTTGTCAAAGTCGCTCACGATACCACCGGCCTTCTTTCCATTCTTGGAAATATTTTATCTTTTTAACTCTTCCATGACCACTTTTGCAAAACCTTGGCAAATGATAAGAAAGTACGGAAGGGGAAGCAGGACCGGCCCAACACATTTCGAGGCCTGAGCCGGAATTTAAAATTAAATATTTTTAATATAATAAAATTATTTTTCTAAAACTAATATATTTTAGATACTTTAGATTGTAAAACTATTAAATTATTATAATCAATTTCATTTAATATTTTATATTAATTGAAAATAAAATTAGCTAAACTAAACACTCTTCTCATTATTTATAAAAAAAAAATTAGAATTGAAAAGTGTCAAAATTACTTTAAAAAATAACTTACATATCAAATCTTCTATTATATTAAGGGTCTGTTTGGTTCAACGGAGGGGAGGGGCAGGGAGGGATTTTAATAAAGGAGAGGGGAGGTGAGGGGATGTATTTTAATTAAATATATGTTTGGTTCATAAGAGGGGGAAGGGAGGGAAGGGAGAAGTTTTATTCAAATATATGTTTGGTTCCCAGGGGGAGGGGAGGGGTTTTAAAACTAATTTACTTTTTTACCCTTAAAATATTATAACAATCATGCTAAATAAATTTTTAAAAAAAATATTCATAAAAAACGTAGATAATTAAACACAAAATATTTAACATTTAAAATATTCTAAAATATCTTAAAATGAAAATAAAATATTGATAAACGTCATAAAATCAAATTATATCAAATTATATGATCAATGATCATATGAACCATTTTCTCATCTTGATGATCCATTTAATCCTATAACATATTTATAAGATTAAATTCTACATAATATATAACTCATACTACAATTATATATTGATATGTAATATAATACAACAAATTATAAAATAATTAAGTTATTACAAGTAAAATATTAAATAAAAATAAATACAATAAAACACATGGAAAAAAAAGTTGAATCATAATAATAAAAATAATGGAGTTGCCATTAAACAAATGAAAGAATTATAATAAGTTGACAAAAATTAAGGTATAATATTAATAAAGACAATTAAAAATTTATTAAATAAAAGTGAGGATAATTTTGTCAATATAATAAAAATACATATTATTATAACTCCTCTCCGTCCCCTCCGAAAACTCTCAATTCGGGAGAAAAATTGTTCCAGAAGGGATTCTGATTACCTCCAATCCCCTCCCCTTATAAAAAATTGAACCAAACACATCTATTTTAAAATATTCTCTCCCCTCCCCTCCCCTCCAAAACCCCCCAATCAAACAGACTCTAAAGAACTCAAAAATTTATTATTCATATGTATGATTTTTAAATTAATAAATCAAATAATACACATTATATATTTTAATAGTTATTATTGTTTAATTGTTATATAACATTTTAAAAAGTTATTTAGAGAAAAATCAATTGATTAGGATCATAGAAAAAAATATAACGTTATGGTCCAAATATAATATACTTAAATATAAAATAAAAAGTGAGACTCTACCCCTTGGGCCAGCCCTAAAGGGAAGAGATGATGTTCGTTAGCTTTGAAGAAGTCCACTAAAGTGTTGTGAGGGGTGTCAGAACAATGACTGACAAAAACTGTAATAAGAGAAAGAACTGAGAACAAAAAGAGTAGTTAGAGTGTCTCTAAATTTTGTAGGAAACAAAAGCAAAAAGAAGAGAAAGTTCACCCTAAAACCTCCATATATTGCTTTATCGACCATCACGCGATCAACATTAGAAGACATAGAAAAATGTTCTTATGCTATCAACGTCTTTGTTTAGGTACTCAAGTATCCTAAAAATGCTCACTTTTTCCATCAGAACTAGGGTCACATGCCAAAGTTCGCTTTACAAAAATGTTGCAACTACAATACATACATTTAATATGTGTGTTCCCGAAACCACCTTCTCCAACTCAAAAAACACTTCATCTTCCACGAATCGATGGCTAACCCAAACATAATATGACGGCATCAGAGGGGGTCTGACAATGTCAATCCTCGCTTCATAAAATATCAGCAAGGACTTGGCAAAAAAATGTTATGGGCCAATTAGAATCCTAAAAAATAAGGCTTAATTATGATGCACAATCTGTAGAATCCATTAATCAAACAAAGGAACAAGTGAGACCTTGCCAAAAGCTAGACACTTGATCTCAACTTCTAGTGCATCATTTATCATCTGATCTAATCAGACAACTCATCGCGTCTCACGTTGAGTTAGACGAAAACAGTTTTAACCATTTTTTCATATATAAGTCTAACGACGCCTCATTTAAGATATTATTGCATTCTCACTCTCAAACCACACATATCTTAAACTTTTTTTGACTGAAATGTTAGAGTGTTAATTTTATAAGTCATTTCTGCTCTGCTGTATTGAAAACTTTCACCACCACATTGAAAAAGAACTCGTTCCATCACCAATGCATATTTCTCATTCACATAACCAACCAGTAAAACAAGTGACCATTTATTTTACTTTAATGATAATCAGATACATGCACAATGGTAACCTTAGATTGACCATAAGAATGAATGTGTAGCCACCTCAATGCGCAAAAAAGAAGGAATACAAATCAACTAATTACAAGATTTTAAATTGAGGGTTGACAACAAGTTTGGGAGAATAATTTAAAACTTTTTAATAAAACTTAAACAATTAGTGGTTTGGAGTAATCTACATTTTAGTTAATCTTTGATAAGAATAAAAATCTTATCCACCCATCTTTTTTAAGTGAGTATCCATATGTCTTTCTCTTTCTTTAGTTAACAGCTTGTATTCCTCCTCCTAATTGCCTGCATTCAAATGGAAAGAATATTTCCCACACTAAAAAAATAAAAATGAATGGACAATATTTTGGTAAGTATCAAATAGATGAAAGCAAAATATAATGTCAAATTTTCTATTTATTTTTCGTTATTCCCTTCTAGAAGCCTATAGACTTTGTGCTCCAAATCATGAAAAAAAAATAATTGGTATAATGATTCTTTATTTTTCATTAAAAAAATACTAACCAATAGCAATTAAACACATGCAATATTATACTAAACAAAAAAGCATGACGAGTCTCAATCGTTTTCCTTAATTTGATATACTAATTAACAAAGCAAAATCATATAAAAAGAAGGTGACAATGAGACCCCATATGTTTTAATACACTTAAAAACTTTCTTCTCCTTGATAAATACAAAATAACATAAATGAAAAGGCATTAAGTATAATGAACAAAAATAGGTGAAAGTTGTTGCATTAGAAAAAAAAGCAAGTGCCTTGTGAAAAGAAGGTTGAAGGTAATGAAATCTCACACGATGCTTTTCTTCTTTTTGGATTTAATTTGCATGTTAGGAAAGTTTGCTAATTTAGTAGATTTATTCATGTCAAAGAGGGAGAGCATGTGGGTAGCCAGATTGTTGAATGGTTCACATGCTTTGATAGAAAGGTGTACTATTGTTGTGTTTGTTTTTTAGGAGATTCCATTTTGGTTGGGATCTAATTTAAGGGTGTTATTCTAGTGGGCAATATATAGCTAGAGGTAAAGAATTTGTCAATTTTAGAAAGAATTAAAAACCTAAAGAGGTGATCTTGATGTGGTTTGAATCAGTTTGATTTTGAATAATTAAAAAAATTTGATTTAATCCGATCTAATTTCACGCGGTTTAATTTAAATTGATTATTGAATATTTAAATTATAAATTATATTTTTTATTAAAATTATAAAAATATTAATAAATAATAATTTTGATATAATATATAATGTATAGTATATTAAAAATTAATATTACAAAATGAGAATAATTATAATTGAAACAAATGAAATGATATAAGTATATAGATTAAACTAAATTAATAAATAGTATTAAAAATAATTATCGTTGATTAATAAATTAACACTATTTCATATTAATAAAAAATAAGTATAAAAATATATAGACGCGGATCTGTTCGGTTTGGATCAATTTTGAAAAATCAATTCGAAATTCGATCTGAGTCGAGCGGATTTTACAAAATGATATCCAAACACTCAATAATATTTAATTTTTTGTTGTTGTAATTTTAGCTCGATTTACAATTTTAATTAGAATCGGTTTGAATTTGAACATCCCTAATATAGTTGGGTGGGTTCATTTTTGAACTCAAAGGTAATTGAATATAACTTTCATAATAGTTTGCTAGAATTTACGTGAATTCTTAATTACTTGTATTGAGCGCGTTGTGGTTTTAAATCAAATCAAAATTAAATTGATAATCAGAATCATTTAAATCAAAAAAAAAAACTAAATAGAAGCGAACTGCAATTAAAAAAAGTCAAATTCGTTAAATAAATGACTTCAAGCACAAGATGGGTGAATTGTATTATTCAAAATCCACGATTAATTGAAGATTAATTACTAAAAAATAGTAGTTTGAGTTAGTGTAGTTAAAAATAGAGATAGCAACGGAAAATAAAAGATGAAATAGTAAAGGAAAATAAATAATCGGAAGTAAATAGAGAGAGGGTTCAGAGAGATTGCACTAAGATTTATAGAGGTTTGACCGATCTCTTTGCCTATTCCTCTCCTCGAGAAAAACTTCTTGAGAGTTCCAATAATAATATATTTTAAGCTTTTAACATGTTTTGTCCACGAACCTTATTATAATCGACGGCGAGATTTTAATATGTTGATCCCTAAAAGAAGTGAAGCTCTTCACAAGCTAAACTTAGAAACCAAGAACGAGATTTTGACCGACTAATCTCAGAAACCAAACATATGTTTTTCCAAGATAACCTCGACAACCAAACGAGAGAAACTTTAAGAGAATCAAACTTTTGATAAAA
The DNA here is from genome assembly GCA_963859935.3 of Lathyrus sativus. Lineage (NCBI taxonomy): Eukaryota > Viridiplantae > Streptophyta > Magnoliopsida > Fabales > Fabaceae > Lathyrus > Lathyrus sativus. The sequence continues at coordinate 495,667,632 of OZ012741.1, forward strand.
TAGTTGAACACTAGTGTAACTAAAAATTACACAAATATATTTCACTCACAAAGACCCTAAGGCAACTTTTAGTGAAAGAAAGAATAAAAAAATAAAGAGATTAAAATGAGAAGAGAATGATTAAATATCAAATTATGGTGTGTGAAATAGTGAGTGGACGCTCTCCTTATATAGGAGAAAATGTAGATCAAAAAGAAAAATGATCCATGAGCTTTTTAATGCTCATAATAGATTGTCATAGGTATAATAGATTATGTAGTGTAAAAATGAAAAGTTTTCAAATTTATCATTACTAATCGAATATAATTTATCATTAATAATCAATTATGAGGCATTACAAAAGAGATAATTGATTATCCCTAAGTGATAATCGATTCTCTATAGTGTAATTGTTACTCATAAGGGTTTACTTACGCGTGTAATCAACTAGCCACTAGTGTAAAACATTCTTTTGGTGATTTTATCAATATGGGAGTGTCTTCAAATACATTTTGCGAGTGTGTGAGAGTTGTCTTAGTAACTTATGAGTTACTCTAACATCTTTAATATACTTAATTTGGTCACTCGGACAATGCGCTAAACACATGGTTGATCAGATGAGCTTTCACACTTTCTCTCTTTTACAACTTTTGCATTTCCTCTCTTTCACATTTCCTCTCTTCATATAAAGAATGTTTCTTAATTTGGTAAAAATATATGTTATTTCATTATATGAAGACATATGTTCAATTACGCAATCCTCTTTTTTGACATGATGTATAATTAAATGGTGCCTAACATCTATGTGTTTCTTCTGAGAGTGAAATACCGAATTTTCCTTGGGTTTTATGGCGCTAGTTGTCGTATTTTATTGGGATTGCACCAATATTAACTCCATAGTCACTTAGTTGTTATTTCATCCTAAAAATTTATGTGTAACAGCTACCCACAATAATGTATTGTGCCTCAGTTGCGAATAATGCTACACTTGTTTGCTTCTTATTTTGCCATGAGAAAGCGAGTTACAAAGTAAATGACATGTACCAGTGGTACTCTTTCTATCTAATTTTCCCCAAGCAAAACCAGAGTCAACTAAGATATAATTCATCCCTTTGGGGTATCATAAACACATATGGTATGTCCCAATGAGATATCTCATAATGCATTTTACCGCAGAGACATGTGATTTTTTTAGGGACGCTTTGTGTACATTGACAAACAACAAACATAATATCAAGACAAGATGCAGTGAGATGAAGGAGATAGTTGATCATATGTCGGTATCTTCTTTCTTCAACTAGCTTTTCTCATATATTTTTGTCCAAATTGCATGCTATAGACATTAGAGTATCAAGTGCCTTTGAATTCTTCATAGCCAACCTCTTTAGAAGTTCTTTACAATACTTAGCATGATTTATGAATGTCATTTCTTTTGATTGTTAGATTTGTAGTGTCATAAAGTAATGAGGCTCTCCCATTATGGAAATATCAAACTCGATATGTATCATATCATAGAATTCCTTGCACAAGTATTTGTTAGTAGCACCAAATACAATATCATCTATATATATTTAAAAAATTAAAATGTTATCCTCTGAGCTTTTAATAAAAAAAAAATTATCAACTTATCCTCTCTAAAGTGTGTTCTCAAGTAAAAACTTGATTAGACAATCATACCACGCTCTAGGAGCCTGTTTCAAATTGTATAACTTTTTTTAAGTTTTAAGACATGATTAGGGAATGTTGGGTTGATAAAACTTATAGATTGTTCAATAAACACTTCTTCTTGGATGTAACCATTCAAAACCTCACATTTTTCATACATTAGAAAAAGTTTAAAAATCATGATGCAATAATAAGATAGAAGAATCCTTATGGCCCATCTTCATCTTCATCATTTTTCATAATATATTTTACCATAGAGAGATGTGATTCTTTCAAGGATACTTGAAAATATGCACACTAACAAACAACAAACATAATATCAAGACGAGATGCAGTGAGATGAAGGAGAGAGTCGATCATACATTGGTATATTCTTTCTTCAACTGGCTTTCCTCCTTCATCTTTGTCTAAATTTCATGATGTAGACATTAGAGTATCAAGTGTCTTTTAACTCTTCATAATGAACTGCTTTAGAAGTTCATTGCCATACTTGGTATGATTTATGAATGTTCTTTCTTTTGGTTGTTGGATTTGTAGCCATAAGAAGTAATGTAGTTCTCCCATCATGGACATCTCAAACTCGTTATGTATCATATCATAAAAATCCTTACACAAGTATTCGTTAGTACCACCAAATATAACATCATCTGCATAAATTTGAACAATTAAAATTTTATGCTCAGACTTTTAGATAAAGAGTTTTATCAACTTGTCCTTTCTAAAATGTGTTCTCAAGTAAAAACATGATTAGAGTATCATACCATCCTCTAGGAGCCTATTTGAAACCTTATAGCATCTTTTTAAGTTTGAAGACATGATTAGGGAAGCTTGGGTTGATAAAACTTGCAAGTTGATCAACAAACACTTCTTATTGGATGTAACCATTCAATAACTCACATTTTTTCGTACATTTGAAAAAGTTTAAAAATCATGATGCAATAATAAGATAGAAGCATCCTTATGGCCCATATTCATCTTCATCATTTTACATAATACATTTCACTGCAGAGATGTGATTCTTTCAAGGATACTTGAAAATATGCATATTAACAGACAACAAACATAATATCAAGACGAGATATAGTGAGATAAAGGATAGAGTCAATCACCTTGGTATATTCTTTCTTCAACTAGATTTCCTCCTTCATCTTTGTCCAAATTGAATGATGTAGATATTAGAGTATCAAGTGCCTTTGACTTCTTCGTAGTGAACCACGTTAGAAGTTTCTTACAATACTTGGCATGATTTACAAATGTCCTTTATTTTGGTTGTTGGACTTATAGTCCTAAGAAGTAATGGAGCTCTATTAGTAGCACCATATATAAAATCATCTACATAAATTTGAACAATTAAAATTTTATGCTCAGACTTTTTGATAAAAAGAGTTTTATCAACTTGTCCTCTCTAAAATGTGTTCTCAAGTAAAAACTTGATTATACGATCATATAATGCTTTATGTGTGAGTCTATTTCAAATCCATATAACGTCTTTTTAAGTTTAAAGACATGATTAGGGAATGTTAGGCAGATAAAACCTGTAGGTTTATCAACAAACACTTATTCTTGGATGTAACCATTCAATAGCTCACATTTTTCATACATTTGAAAAAGTTTAAAAATCATGATGCAATAATAAGATAGAAACATCCTTAAGGTCTATAATTGAGCTACAAGAGTATATGTTTCACCAAATTCTATATCCTCTATTGATTGTATCCTTTCGTAATAAGTCTTACTTTATTTCTCAAAAAAATTCCATCTTCATCAAGCTTGTTGTAAAAGTCTCATTGGGTCCCAATTGCTTGATTAACTTAAGCTTTAGGAAGAGTTCCTAAATATTGTTTCTTTAAAATTGATTTAACTCTTCTTACATACAAAGAAACTAATGATCATAGATAAGGGTCTCATCAATTTCCTTTGACTCAGTTTGAAACATAAAGGTCATATGATTACATACCTTGTTAAAGGAGTGTCGAGTTGTAACTCCCTTACAAATATCTACTGATCTGGAGTGATCAGAATGAATCGTCGTGGCCTTCAATGTAGGGCAGCAACAGTGGTTGTAGGAGAGAAGGGGGTGTACCTGCAAGGTACTCCGATGCCAAAGTAAGTTTGGGCTAGAGAGGAAGCAAGTATGAGTGTTTAGGTATGAGTTAGAATGATTAAAATACCTGACTCTCTCAAGAGAGAAGGTGTTTATAAGATTCTCCTTAACACGGGGTCAAGGTCTCCCATGTGACCGAAATATTTGGTCGGTCAATGGGGGACTGCCAGGTGAAAGATCTAGTGTGTGATCTCTGACCTGGTCCAACTGTCCCCGTGACTTTCAAAGGGGCAGTTGGTCGAGTGAACTGTCAAGCGCATGAGGGGGATGTCCCCAGCGGCTATATGCTCCAACGGCTATATAATGCCCAACGATCATAATGTGCTCAATGGCTATATTGTGCATAACGGCTAGATTTTCCTAATCTCCTTATTGGATCTGACCTTAAACTAAATTGGATTGGGCCTGGCCTTAAGCTAAATTGGATTGGGCCTGGCCTTAAGCTAAATTGGATTGGGCCTTGCCCAACTGTGGGGCATGTGTCAGTCTAGTCCAGAACAGGATCCCCCAAGTCGTTGCTTCGAGGTGAGGAGTAATGGCTTGAGTTAGCTTAGCTGGGTGACCAAGGGGCAAGAACCATATCGCGGGGAGGTCTTTAATGTCGCCATTATTTGAACGAAAAAATTGGAGACGCGCATGTGTGTAGCATATGATTAGTATGGTCGACTATTGATTGTGTGTGGCCTCCTTGAAGGTGCAAGGACGTAGGTGCATTTTACGTCGACCAGACTTGTTCTTAAGATGCAGAAAATGTCGATGAGACTCTTGCTTAGATGTTATTTGGCGACATTGTCGAGAGGAATGTGCCTGCGGGGAGCCGGAGGGACTTGGTTCTTTCACAAGCATGTGAATGGATAGTTTTGAAAGTGCCAACTGACAGCTTCCTCTTTTGCCATGTGTGAAGGCGCAAGAGATAACCATTGTGTCGAGGAAGGCCTCCCAGGGGTTATGCGTTGAAAAATATGCAAGTTCCTCGAGACCGCTGGGGATGAAAAAGTCCTCTGGCCGGGAGACAGACATGGCGACCAGTGGGGGAGGGCTAGAAGTTGAAGCTCTTGTTTCCGCTTTCTTAGACTCTGACGTCTCTCCTCGGGGGCTTCCCCTCTCTTCATATATTGCTTTAAGTGGCCCTCTTTGATTAGGATTTCGATGGCGTCTTTCAGGTGGACGCATTCTTCTGTCATGTGGTCATGGTTGTGGTGGAAGCGACAATATTTGCTTCGATCAGTGTTGCTCTTTGAAGTTGTCGGCTTGGGGAATTGAACGCCTTCTTGTTTGAATTTGGCGTTGATACATTTAGAAAGGATACGGTCGCGGGGAATCATCAATAGGGTATATTCGATGAAGCGACCCGCGGACCCTTTGTGATCACGGGGACGGTCATCTCGTCGTCGCCTTTCTCTGTCTCGCCTGGAAGTTTCTGTTCCGTCCTTCATCGACGCTCTAGAACTCTCTTGGTCCCTCGAGTCTCTGGCTTTATACGCAGCTTCCTTTTCCTCGTATTGAATATAAGATTGTGCCTTGTGTAACACCCTAAATTTATTGAAATATTTATTTAAATAAGAATATTCGCATTTTGGTAATTTTCGGTGGTTGGTGTGAAATATGGAGAATTATAGATTTTTAAGTTATTTATTTAAATAATAGTATATAATATGAATATATTGGTATTATTATTAATTTAAATAAATATAAGTTAACTAAGGGAAAATTGGACAATTGAGGAGGAGTTAGTAAGGGTAATATTGGAAAGCTCAACTTTATGGCCCAAAGTTATTTTTAACAAAAAGGAATTTTGATGGGATTAGGATTCATTCTTTTTAGACCGTGAAAAGAAATTGAGGCCAGAGCTCTGAGGAAGAGGTTGGAGGCAAAAACTTTGAAAGGTTTTCTGAAAGTCAAAGAGAAGGCTTAGAGTCGGCAATTAAGGTATGGTGAGTATTGTCTTCATTGTTTTCAATGTATAATTTCAATGTATTTAAAGCCGAGTTAAGGGTTTAAAGGGTTTGAGGCTGATTTTGAGATAAAGGAAATTAGGTCTTCGTGGCCAAATCCTATTTTTGAGATTTAACCGTATAAGGATTTGAATTATGGTCTGATAGATTCGAGTCTGATTTGGGTTAAAGGAAATTAGGTCTTCGTGGTCAAAGATCTGGTTTGACATTTGTTTAACCCTGTAGGAAAATTAGATAGTGAGAAACTCCAATGACTGTGGTGTAGTTGTAAGGATATATCAGAATTAGAGCGTGAATATGATAAGGGATTGGCCTAATAAGTCGTAGATTTTGTGTCTTTATCGTCGTGAGACCTTAGAGATGTTTTGGGGGCATTGGGGAAGAAAATCGTTGGACTTTTGGGTTGATTTTAGGTTCTGGTGCGTAACAGTGTTTTGTTGTAATCGCGTGTTCGCACAACGAACGAACTCGTCCCAGACTCGCACTGCGAATAATCCTTCGCACAGCGAACGAACTCGTCCCAGACTCGTACTGCGAAGAATCCTTCGCACTGCGAAGAAACTCTCCCCAGACTCGCACAACGAACTTGCTAGCGAACGTAGCAGAGTTTCACGAATTCTGACCTTATGCAGTGATACCTTAATGTTTTGATGTTGTGATTTCTTTGACGAATTAATATGAGTATGACTGTGATTTATACATGATTATATGATGATTCTTATGATGTAATGATTGATGAGCCATGATGATATTTCCATGAGTTTTGATGATTCTATGATGACATGAATTATGATGATGATTTTGTGATGATGATTATGATGAATGATGATGCACATATGATGTTATTATGAGGATGATTATTGACGTGTGCAACATGCATTCATGTGCATCCGGACTTCGATTCAGAACCTTGATTCTTTGGCTTCGGTCCCATTATGCAGATGTGAGGTATTTTAATATGCTCCGGTTCTCGAGTAGAATCGATCCTATTGATGGGGATCTATGGAGGGTTGATGGCCCAGAGTCCATCGAGTTGTGATGATTGGTATCACATGCATGAGTCTTGTTGCATTTGCATTTATGAGATGATCTTGAGTAATTTATGATGTTATGACCTTTGATGTCCATTGAGGAATGTGATGATGTTGAATATGAAAATGATGTCATTTTATATATTGATTTTCTACATTGATTATTATGAATCATTTTACTCACCCTGCCTGTTTGAATGTTGTCTCCACGTGGGTAACGTGCAGATGACCAGGTTTATATGTGGATGTCGTCGAGGACTTTTGAAGTTTTAGGTTGCTGGGCATTGTGGTTGACTTAGAGGGTCATGCTCTGATAGTGTAACATCGGGTTGGGGTCTTTGAGTCAAACCTTATTTTACTGATGTTTTTGTTATGTTGATTTCCTTGCGGCGTAAGGAAAACTTTGGATTATGCCTTTTTGAGTTCCGCTGCATTTTGATGAAATTTTTGATATCTTTTGGAAAAACCCGTTGTTCACGGAGCTTTGACTTATATTTGATTTATTGGGAAACGTGCGCTCTTTGAGGTGATTTTTATTGAGTTTAATATTTTACTCTGATAAATGTGAATATTTTGCCTTTTATTTTGTAGGGTAGAAAAGGGTGTTACATTAGTGGTATCAAAACAGGTCGGTCCGTCCGGCCAAGTTTTATGTTGTTAGTCCATGTCAGTCAATAGTGTGAGAACACTATTAGATGAGTTGTTTTCTTCTAACCCTGTTGGTGGTTGCAGATGGCTGAAAGAAATGATCGTGTTATTGCTGATGCGCTGGAATCACTTGCCCAAGTGATGGCCCAGAATAGTGGACCTCCAGATGAGTTTCGTGCTTTGGGAAAGTTCAAGAGGAACAATCTGCCGACTTTTGTGGGAACTCATGATCCTAATGGTGCGCATAAGTGGTTGAAAGTGATTGAGAAGATTTTTCGAGTTATGGAGTGCACTGATGCTCAGCAGGTACAGTTTGGTACGCATATGCTAGTAGAGGAGGCTGAGGACGGGTGGGATAACACTCGTCATAGATTGGCAGGTGCTGGCATTGCGATAACTTGGGATGTGTTTAAGGAAGAATTTTTGATGAAGTATTTTCCTAAAGATGTTCGGGGCAAGAAAGAGGTGGAATTCCTTGAGTTGAAACAAGTGAATATGGTTGTGGTTGAGTATGTGACAAAGTTTGAGTCTTTAGTAAAGTTTTGTCCGCATTACAATCGTGCTGACGCAGACATGTCAAAGTGTCTCAAGTTTGAGAATGGATTGAGATCAAAGATTAAGCAAGGAATTGGGTACCAGCAGATTCGTCGATTTGCGGAACTGGTGGACAAGAGCATAATTTATGATGAGGATAGCCAAGCTCGATTTACTCACTACAAGCAGCTGAGTGAGAAGAAAGAGAAAGGTCAGTATAGAGGGAAACCGTATGTGACTTATAAGTGTGGCGAGCAAGGTCACCGTGCTGAGGTTTGTAGGGCGCTGAGATGTCTTCGTTGTGGTGAGCAAGGTCATAGAGCTACTGACTGTAAAGACGAAGCTCCGACCTGCTTCGATTGTGGAGAGAAGAGTCATATCAGTACCCAGTGCCAACAGTCAAAGAAGACTGATATTGCTGCTCAGACAAACGGCAGAGTGTTTGCTTTGAGCGATGCAGAAGAATCCAAGACAAATAACTTGATCATAGGTACTTGCTTTATTAATGATGTTGAATTGATTGTTATGATTGATATTGGTGCTACTCATTCGTTTATTTCGCTTGAATGTGTTAAGAGGTTGAATTTGAAATTATCTTCTATGATTGGGAGTATGGTTATCGATACCCAGCTAATGCTTTTGTGACTACTGCGTTAGTCTGTTTGAGCTGCCATTTGACCATTTATAATAAGAATTGTGTGATGGACTTTGTCTGTCTACCTTTCCATCAAATCGATGTTATTCTCGGAATGAACTGGTTGGAGTACAACTATGTTCATATTGATTGCTACAGCAAGACTGTGAGGTTCCCAGAGTTTGGTGATGGTGGAGAGCTGATGTATGTATCTGCCAAGCAAGTAGAAGAACTCTTGGAAGATGAGGCTCTGATGTTTGCATTGCTTGCATCATTTCAAGTTGATTATGAAGCAGTAAGCGTGGAACTAACAGTTGTTCGGAAATTTTCATAAGTGTTTCCAGACGACGTGAGTGACTTACCTCCTAAACGTGAGGTGGAGTTTACTGTTGATGTGATATCGGGCACTAGTCACGTGTCGATGGCTCCTTATCGGATGTCTGCATCTGAGTTAGGGGAATTGAAGAAACAGTTGGAAGAGTTGCTTGAGAAGAAGTTTATTCGACCGAGTGTTTCTCTGTGGGTTGCTCCTGTGTTGTTGGTGAAGAAGAAAGATGGTAGCATGAGATTGTGTGTGGATTATCGGCAATTGAATAAAGTAACAATCAAGAATAAGTATCCACTTCCGAGGATTGATGATTTGATGGATCAATTGGTGAGTGTTTGTGTGTTTAGTAAGATTGATTTGAGGTCTGGTTATCATCAGATTCACGTTAAGCTTGATGATATTTCGAAGACAGCTTTCAGGACGAGGTATGGACGCTATGAATATAATGTAATGTCGTTTGGTGTATCTAATGCACCTGGTGTATTCATGGAGAATATGAATAGGATTTTTCATCCTTATTTGGATCAGTTTGTGGTAGTGTTCATTAACGATATCTTGATATATTCTAAGTCCGAGGAAGAGCATGCGCAACATCTAAGAGTGGTATTGCGGGTTTTGAGAGACAAGAGGCTTTACGCCAAGTTGTCCAAGTGTGAGTTTTGGTTGAAGGAAGTGAATTTCCTTGGCCATGTGATTTCTAGTGGAGGAATTGTTGTTGATTCGTCGAAAAGTTAATGTTGTGTTGCAGTGGGGGACTTTAAAGTCTGCTACTGAGATTTGAAGTTTTCTTGGATTGGCTGGTTATTATCGCAGGTTTATAGAAGGATTTTTAAAGTTGGCACTGTCATTGACTCAGTTGACTCGAAAGGGTCAAGCTTATGTGTGGGATGTGGCTTATGAGCAGAGTTTTGTAGAACTCAAGAAGAAGTTGACGACTGCTCTAGTGTTGATTTTGCCAAATATGAGTGAGTCTTTTATAGTGTATTGTGATGCATCGAAGATTGGTCTTTGAGGCGTATTGATGCAGAATGGTCAGATCGTTGCTTATGCTTCCAGACAACTAAAGGTTCATGAAAGGAATTATCATACACATGACTTAGAGTTGGTCGCCGTGGTGTTTGTGTTGAAAGTTTGGAGACATTATCTATTTGGGTCTAGGTTCGAAATGTTTAGTGATCACAAGAGCCCGAAGTATTTGCTCGATCAAAAAGAGTTGAACATAAGGCAGAGAAGATGGCTTAAACTTCTAAAGGATTATGATTTTGAATTGAGTTACCATCATGGTAAGGCTAATGTTGTGGTTGATGCGTTAAGTAGAAAGTCCTTACATATGTTGATGCTTATAGTTCGAGAGTTAGGACTGATTGAGCAATTCAGAGATATGAGTTTGGTTTGTGAAGAGACTCCTAACAGTGTGAAGTTGGGTATGTTGAAGTTGACTAGTGGTATTCTCCAACAAATTAGAGAAGGTCAAAAATCTAATTTGAGGCTGGTGAATCGTCTCACATTAATCAATCAATGTAACGGGTTGATTTTCGGATCGATGAAAATGGTGTGATGAGGTTCAAAGATAGAGTGTGTGTTCCTGATGTGCCAGAAATCAAGGACATTCTTGAGGAAGGTCACAGAAGCGGGATAAGTATTCATCCTAGTGCCACAAAAATGTATCAAGATTTGAAGAAGTTGTTTTGGTGGCCAGGTATGAGAAGAGAATTGCAGAGTTTGTGTATGCTTGTTTGACTTGTCAGAAGTCAAAAATTGAACATCAGAGACCGTCGGGTTTGATGCAATCGTTGAATATTCCAAAATAGAAATGGGATAGCATTTCTATGGATTTTGTGACAGGTTTACCGAAGACTTCGAAGGGATATGATTCGATTTGGGTGATTGTTGATAGATTGACCAAATCGGCTCATTTTATACCGATGAGGATCAATTATTTGTTGCAGAAGCTTGTCGAATTATATATTGATCAGATTGTGAAACTGCATGGTATTCCTTCAAGTATTGTGTCTGATAGAGATCCGAGATTTACATCGAGGTTCTAGAAAAGTTTGCAGACAACTTTGGGTACTAAGTTGAGGTTGAGTTCTGCCTATCATCCGCAGACGGATGGACAAAAAGAGAGAACTATCCAGTCTTTAGAGGATTTGTTGAGAGCTTGTGTGTTGGATCAACATGGATCATGGGATAGTCATTTGTCGTTGATTGAGTTTACCTACAATAACAGTTATCATTCTAGTATCGGAATGGCACCGTATGAGGCTTTGTATGGTAGGAGGTGTAGGACTCATTTGTCTTGGTATGAGTCAGGCGAGAGTGTTGTACTCGGATCTGAGATTGTGCAAGAGACGACTGAAAAGTTCAAGATGATTCAAGAAAAGATGAAAGCGTCGAAAAGTCGCCAGTCAAGTTACCATGATAAGAGGAGGAAAGCACTTAAATTCCAAGAGGCGGATCACGTGTTTTTTAGAGTTATGTCGGTAACTGGTGTTGCCCGAGCTTTGAAGTATCGAAAGTTCACGTCGCGTTTTGTTGGTCTGTATCAGATTTCCCAAAGGGTGAGGGAAGTAGCATATTGAATTGCTCTACCGTCGTCACTTGCAAATTTACATGATGTGTTTCATGTGTCTCAGTTGAGAAAGTACATTCCAGACCTATCGCATGTGATTTAGATGGATGAGGTACAAGTGAGAGATGACTTGACTGTTGAGGCGTTGCCAATTCGGATTGAGGAACGAGAAGTAAAGCAGCTGCGAGGTAAAGAGATTGCCTTAGTGAAGGTAGTTTGGGGAGGAACAGCTGGAGAAAGTTGGACTTGGGAGCGTGAAGATTGATAACGCGAAAACGTATATATTAAATGCCATCATTTTATGTTACTAATGGTCGATTTCACCCCGATTTCGGACCGTCTCCGCATCGTTTGTTAAGTATTTTGCAGGTTTACGAAGTAAAGACTCAAATGAAGCAAGACAAGGAAAACAAGTACTAGAAGACAGAAAACAGAAGAAAAAGGACGGGAAAAAATAACAGAAATGGATTTTGCTGATATGACGATCGTCACAGGTCCCTTACGATCGTCACGTGTGTGACGACCGTCATGAACGTCACGAACGTCATGAGCTCCACGAACGTCATGCACCCCTTACGACCGTCACACTTGCAAAATCTAGCTTAACGTCCACTTCTGAGAACGTGCAGCAGAAGCCCAAAAACAGAATCACGACTCCCTGAATTCTCTCACCCTCAATTGCACTTCCAGAGGCAGTTCACATAGGAAACATTCACTATAAAAGGAGAGCTGGAGGACTGATACAGGGGAGCCGCATTGAAGACCACGAAGTGCTTCCGAATTTACTACAGAAAGCCATTCTTGTTTCTGCTTTGTTTCTTTTCCTTTATTTTCCTTTAAGAATTCAGTTGTACCTTATTTTCTTTAAACTTTCCGTACATAAATTGTCACCAGAGTAATCCTGCCGACATTGTGAGGGATTATCCAAGTGTCGAACCAGAATTGTTTACAGGTTCCATTATTATTAATTAATTCCATTTGCTTTATAATGTATGTTTACATGTTCTGTTGCTTTAATTTAATTATGTCTGCTTTAAGATTCATTTCTAGCTAAACCGTATCGATCGGTATGTAATGAACTAGTAGGACGAGATTCAATAATAACCGGCGTATTTCCACTTTTTCAAACTTGTTTCTGGCCATAGTTTTTAATCAAATTTGTTAAACTAAACTTCGTCGCGACAGCGAGAATTTATTTAAAGTAATCTCGCCACAACAGTGGGAGATTCATTAAGGTATGAACCGACATGCGAAAGCTGAGGCTAGGACCAGATAGTAAAAACTAGGCATCTGTTTTAAACACAACGAAAGCACTTTAAAAAGATTAGAACTCAATGGTTTTCAAAAATCAATTTTAACCCCGAACGAAATAGCGAAAGCATACGTTCCGCCTTAGAGTTGCGACTAGCGTCAACAACCAACGTGAGACAAAGGTCTTTAAACCGTTATTTTCTTCTGAAAACCATTTTGAAATTATTAAACTACGCCGGTAACTTGTCGAATCCTCGAAGAACTAAGTCATTACATACCGATTCCCCGTATTAATATTCTAAGAAACTTTTTAGCCTTTCTTTAATTTAGCCTTTACTTTTGCATCTTTTCCCTTAAACCATATCCAACCTAGCTAAACATAGTAACGCCCGAGAACACTAGTTTGATTACGAGTCCCTGTAGGATCGATATCTTTTATTACTACGCGATAGACTATGCACTTGCAGTCAGTTAAGGTTAGACTTAGAAAGTCGCGATCAAGGATCGGATGAGGGAGTCGTATCCGACTCTGTTTCCTTGAGGTAATTTTCGAGGGCGAAAATTCTTTTAAATGGAGGAGAGTTGTAACACCCCAAATTTATTAGAATATTTATTTAAATAAGAATATTTATTTAAATAAAAATATTCACATCAACATACATAGATAATCAATACAGCATACCAAAGTCAACCCATATTCCCATGTCAAACCATTAACCATTTCTCTAGATAGTATTAGGATCCAATCATGGTAGATGGTATCAAGACAACTAACTAACATCCAAATTAGCAGTTCCTTTACCTACATGTTAGCATAATCCTAAGCACATACATCACATAATGCAATGACTTCATGATTGCAACAATTTCCATAAAACCAGTTCTGACTTAGCATCATGCACAAAACAATTCAAAATTCTAACTAAACCATTTCTACCAGTACACTAGGTTACATAACAGCCCCTGTTCAATTTCCTTTATAGAAATTCACCCATTTTCCAAATTAACCCACTGCCTAAATTCAATATTTTCACTAGCATCATTTGGTTTTCAATCCTAACCATTAACAATTGATGGCAGCAATTCACTCACATCCAGCATTAACATTCTAACCGTTAATTAGCATAACTAACTAAACATTCAAACTCTGTTATGAACTAACTACACCTCACACAATACATGAAAATTGCATACATAATTTGAACTTCAAACAACAGTCATTCACTAACTAACCTTAATATTCAACTAACTCAATTTGTTTTACTAATTCTAACAGTCTTTTGAAATAACTAACTATTTTAATAAAGTTCTCTAACTGCTTTTTTTCACCTACATTTTCCTTTTGATAACATCACAACTAACTTGGAATCATGTCAGAATGCTTCATAACTAACGTTGCTTCTATAACCTCTAACAGTCATAACCCGTTCTTAACTTCATAGCCCTAAGTCTAACTGAACATCAACAAAAAGTTCATTTAACTAATACATGTAACAAGCAACAGGAGCACAAGCAAGAACAAACATTCACACATCACGGTATACAGAGGAGAAGAAGCGTACTCAGAGAATTGAGAAGAGTAGCAGAAGAAGCACGCAAGAAGGAGAAGAAGGTTCGAAAGTAGAAGCTCAGAGCAAAGCACATACCAGCGTTCATATGCATCTTCTTCACTCTTTGCCGTCGCCTTCCAATGTAGGTGAATCTGCTCTGTTTGGCTCTGATCTTGTTACCATTGCATAGATTGTGAATAGGTAGAGCAAAGCCCTAAGCCTATTGGTTCGATTTCCTCCATGTGAGGACTTAATTTAGGAATTTCGTTTTAGGGTTCTTGAACGAATTGATTCGGTTTGTGCACTAGAGCAGGATTTAAGTGAAATTGGTTACGGATTCGAACTGAGAGGAGTAAAACGAGTTCATTGATGTAGATTAGGTGGGGTTTTGTCCTCCGCCACCGCTGGCGGTGTGCTCCGGTGCGGCTGAGGTATGTGCCAGGTGAGATGATGTTGAAGAGAGAAATGGCACACGTGATGCAGGCATGTGTGTTTGAAACTTATTCAGCTTTTCCTCCATGTACGCAGTTGGGCCTCATAGCCCATTGGTATTACTAGTGGCACCCCTTTTTGCATAGCACCTCCTTCACGTGCATCCTCCCAGACTATTTACATGGGCTTCTAAGCCCACTGAAAATGTGTTTAGCACATTACTTTATAATTGCACCCCCTGTCTCTACCTTATTTTTATGATTTCTTTACTTTCTCTTTTTTTTTCATTATTTCTTTAGCTATTTTCATTTCCTTTTTTATTACATTTTAGATGTTTTTTTAATACATTATCATGAAGAAATGACAAATAGGGTTTAATTAGCTTTAATTCATCCTGAGAAAAAAATAAAAATAATACATTTCTAGAAATTAATCATAGATTTTAGGTTGATTCTTAAATTGGTCATACAATTTGTTTGATTCATAATTAGAGTTTAGACAATTCCTGACTGAAAATTCATAATCAATAGTTCACCTTAGGCTTTAATTAGCGAATTTAGTTAGAAATAATTTTAGGATTAACTTTTCATTAAGGTTCATTAGAATTAATTCTTTTACATCAATTCTTGATTACACTTTAGTGCATTGTCATAATTGTGAATATGTTTGATTTCTACCATGGTCACTTGATTGAATTTTAGGCATGATACCCTTATGTGTTAGTATGACTCTTTTCTCATTCTTGTATAGTATATGGTGATTCATCTCCCCATTGTAGGTAATATGTCCCTCATTCCCATGAGCATGTAATAGCTTAGACTTTTCTTTTCTTTGTTGCTTACTTCACATGCTAATAAATAAGATAAAACCAAACGATAGACACAACTTTTTTCATAAGAATAAAACACACTTGATCCAATGTTAAGTGCTTTTCAAAATTAAAATCAATCCAACACAATGTGGATACTTAATCCAACATCAAGTATCTCTTTCTTCACACCCGTAAGTCGATTGCTTAGACATCGCCATCAACCTTCATCCATTCTCGTTTTCCATTTAATCATCACTTTTTCCTATTCACATCTTTCAAAATTTAAACGTTAAACAATTGGTCCAATACTAAGTCCTTTTTCCAAAACATTTTTATAATAAATTGGGAGAAAAAGGATGGGGTGTACGTACTTGTGCACCCCATTTCTCAAGTACTTGGGTTGTTGGCCCGGATTGACTTGTGGCCCAATGCTTGTCTTCCATTCAAAACACTTAATAATAAAACGAGTTTAATTTGGTCCTCATAGGGTGAAAAAGAGAGGTTCTTTGGGCTAAGCACCTCATGGTGAATCGCCCATATCTGAATCACTAGTTTTGTTGTTTTCTATGTTAGTCTCATGAGTTGGCGAACCCTTTCTCTTCTCAAGTTTGTCTTGTCAGTCTCATGCTTAGACAGACGCTATCTCTTTTGCCATGTTAGTCTCATGTTATGGCAAACCTTTTTTCTTCTCGAGTATGTCTTATTAATCTTATGCTTAGACAGACTCTCTCTCTCTCTCTCTTGTTTGCCATGTTAGTCGCATGCTTTAGAAAACCTTCTTTTCTTTCAAGTATGTCTTGTTAGTCTCATGCTTATACAGACTCTCTCTAATGTTTGCCATGTTAGTCTCATTTTTTGGCAAATATTCTTTTCCTTTCATGTCTATATTGTTAGTCTCATGCTGAGATAGATTTTCCTCAATTCACAATACTTTTTCAAATCAAACAAGACATTTGTAATTCAATCAACTTTTTCTTTCCTTCTCTTGGTCATGACACCATTTGTCTTCTTATCCTTAGTTCCACGAACTACGAAGCTCTGACTTCCTCATTGCACTATGAAGATACGTAAGCACAAGATTGTGAGATCTTGGCGAACAACCTTCCTTCATTCCCTCCTAGTTTCGTGAACTACGAACCTCTGACTTCCTCATTATACTATGAGGATACGTAGGCACGAGGGCCCCAATCCTCAGTGAGCACACTAATTATAAACCTTTTTCTCTTTAGTGAGTAACCTTTAGATAGTAACATTCATCCAAGAAAAGAACAAGAAAAATGGTTCACATCAAGTACGAAATATGTGAGGGATGCTAATACATTCCCCTTGCATAACCGACTTCCTTACCCGTTTTTCTTTCCCATGGGTTTTATCGATATTTTCCCTTTTATTTTGGAATAAATAAAGTTCGGTGGCGACTCTGTTCTATCATCGAGCGTGCGATGAGCTCGGGTATTTTTTGCACCGCGACAGCTAGCGAATCTTCTGGGGAGTCCTTGCTCTTACAAGTAGGAGTCAATCCTAGTTTTGTTTGTTTTCTTGTTTATTTGGGTATTTATCTTTAATGTATTTACTTGCTTTGTCATTATTCTCATTACCATATGCTTTATTGCTTTTATATATTATATCCTAGATGTATCAATTATATTTATTTATGTGGAATATGTATCATGATGTTATTAAGCTATAAGCTCAATACCCAGGCTTTGAGAGTACACCTGAGATAGTTTGGGGCTTTGTACTAACTTATCGGATGTAGTTATCTTGGTGGGAAGGTACGAAGACCTTGCTTGGAGTAGATTCCTTTTGAAGTTTGGCTGGCATGTGAGTTATTTTGTGTTGACAACCATTCTTTCAAAGGGGGTTTGTGACTCGAGGGACCTTTCGTTAACTCGTGGCTTTTGAAGTTAAGGGTTGGCCTCACTTAGAGTAGATCCTCCTGAGGGTATCGTTGGCCTACATGTCATTTTGTATGGACGACGATATTTTTGCCCCAGGGTTTATGACTCTAAGAACCTTCATAAAGTCTTAGAACCTACCTTGTGAGGGGATATGGGTTTCCTACAGGTAACCAAGCCTCTACATACCTCGATACGTCAAACCTTTGAACCTATGTTAAGAAGTATGGAGAGATTATCCAGAACTTTTAGAATTCTGAACCTAAATTATGGTATCTTAGAACCTTTGAATCAATGGATGTTGCATATCTGTTTACATTTCATCCACATAAACAACATATGCATACATGCATTTAAATTTAATAGAAACCATAAAAAGATCACATTCTTCCTTTCATCAGCCAGAAGATAACGATTCCCCAACGCCGATAGCCAAAGAATCATGGAACAGTTTAAGCCTGAGAACACAGTGCGTAAGGAAAGTTGGAATCACGCCCAAGTTAAGGTCAATATGATCTTGGAACTATTCTTGGATGGCATTGTCATACCCCAAATCTGTCTTACCTTTACACAATTTCCATTTTGTGTATTCACCTACTAAGTTATTATTTAGGAAATTCAATAAAAATTATGGTTAAATTTCATTTGTGCCCAAGGTGTAGTTGAAGGTGCCAGGTCAAGAATGTGTACAGCGATGCTTAAAGTCTCTTCTAGTTTGACTTAATCTTGGTCAAACAAGAGTTTGCTTCATGATCAAGGGTAAGATTGGCATAATTTAGATGATATGGTGGTGAGGTTCCAGGTAGGTTTTTGCGCCAAGTCAGAACAGTGGTGAATGGATCTAGCTCTGAGGTTTTACCAATACAAGTGCGTAACAGATAACAATCATCAAGGAGCAATTCCTTTCAACTAGGGTTTTCGTGCAGTTGTAGCGCATTATTTTGTTACATATTGGGATCAAGATTTGGGTTATCAGTGCAAATAGTAAAGTTCAAAACTAATTTGAAGATTAATTCAGGTTTGACTTGTTACCCTAGAATTGATTCGAGGAGGAGATTCGAGAATAATTTCACATGTGAATATTGGAATTAATATAGGAAGTTCAAGATTTAAATCAAAAATCAAGGGATTATAAACATGTCGCAAATATGATTCAAGATGTTATCCACGATCCAAAAGCCCATTTGCCACTTTTCAATTCAAAAAAATAAGATATCACAATTTCTACATAATCCATATCGAGATAAATCAAGCCCATTGTTTATTTTCCAAAATCCATATTTTAATACAAATTCCACAAAATAGAAGGTTGTTTACATTTACATCCGAAATTGTTCCAAAAAAAAGGGTAATAAAGTCCTAGGGCCCATCTTTAAGCCCACTTGATTCTAAAGCAACAAAAAAAGGGAAAGAGTTGAGGAGGGGGCGGACGTTTTCTTTTGGATAAAAATAGGATAAAGGCGGCTAGACCTAGGGAGTTTTGATTGATAATAAGTTTCTGAGGTCTTCTTCTCCTTTCGAAAAATATATATATTGACTTCATCACCTTGTAGCTCTAGGCGGAGCGACCACCATCCATGCCTTTCTACAACCACCATCCACGCCCCTGCAACCAATATTTTTCACGAACCTGTAGCATAAGACATGATTTACAAGCTTGGCCATTTTTCAACTAAAACCCCAAAGGCCAGAACCTGCGCAGAAAAATACACAACCCACAACAACAATTTTTGCAACGTCGCGACATGAAAAATTCACAAAAATCATTTGCTATCTCTCTTATAAATTCCAGCCTCCACCCTTTTAAAGGGGAAGAAGAAAAAAGCTTTTTTAAAAGCCATTCTTGCTGCCAAAATCTCTCCAATACATCACTCAAACCAAAACCTTCAACAACCTTCCTCATAACCACAGTTCTTCAACCTCTCAATCTCGGGGAAAAACCTCAACTTCTTTCAATCCTTCTCTAACCTTCGCAATCAACAAATCCTAATTCTTCTTTCATCTTCTCTTTGTTAAATCCTTCGGTTGTTCAAACTCATCCCCATATCATAAACAACAGAAACCACGAAAACCAGAAGCGAATCGAGCGCAAACTCGAGAATATAAATTGAGAAAAAATGGATGGTAGTTGTTGCACCCCAAAATTTGACCAACAATTATTTATTCATTGAGTGTTTGAAAGTTGATACCTTCATCAGAAAGTGCAAGAGATCCTCAGAGGAGCTGGTTGAAACCAGGGTTGTGTGCTTCATAGCTTGAGAGTTGTGGGTGCTCCTCAGATGATTCTGAGACTTTGAGAATGAACTTGATGTTTTGAGAAAGCCTATGAGATGTCTTGAAAGGCATCATGAAGCCCAGAGAGGTCATTATGCAAGAATTCAGGAGATTCAACCATGAATGGTAGAATTAGGGTTTTGACTGGGTCAACCCTAGATCAGCTGAAGATTTGGAGAAGGCTGAGACCTAATCCAAGGGCCATGAGATCATGGAATGATGCATAGAGGTGTTATAAAGATGATTCCTAGACCAACTCATCATGATTGAGGAGTTTGAGAAGTTTCAAGTCAGGGTTTCCAAGGATTGTCAGTGAAAAACCCTAATTTGATCCCTATCTTCCAGGCAGTGTTAGCTCTAGATGTGATTGATATCTCATCTTCCCCACAACATGAATGCTGTAGAGCTTGTTCTTAGCTTTAATTTGAGTGGTGGAAGTACTTGATAGGAGTTGCAGAGCTCAAGTTATGGTTTTGACAAATTACAGGTCAGCAGAGGTGTGTGAATTTGGGTCCTTGAAAGTCACCCAACTTGCAGGCAACTTTTGCCCTAGTAGGATGATTCCTATGATCTCTTGGTCAACATGAATGTTGAAGGGCATCGTCTTAGATTTAATTTGAGTGATAGAAGTCCTTGATAGGATTTGTAGAACTCAACTTATGGTTTGAACAAGACAGGGGTATTTTGGTCATTTGGCAGTTATAGGTCATTTTAAGCAAAGGCCATATCTCCTATTTCCAAGCCTCAAATGGAAAAATTCAAAACATGAAAGTTGTTCAAAATGGAATTTTAAGCCTAGAAAGAAGGTCATGAATTGTTGGAAAAGCTCATAGCATGGATTTTCATGATTGGTTAAAAATGAACTAAAAAAGGGCTTATAAGTTAAAAAGTTGAAATTGAAATTTGGTTTGGGAGATCCACAAATCCAAAATAGGTCATCCAATATATCATTTTGATTGGAAACATCATTTTGAGAACATTGGTTTAAACAGAATTTTCATTTGAGGTTCGAAAATGGGACATGCTTTGTAATATTGAAACTTGCATTATAAGGCACCTTTGGAAATCTTAACACAAGGCAAATATGAGCTGATTTCTTTGTACATTCATTCTCAATATCTCACATAAGGAGAATTTGACACAAAATATACAAGGTTTAAGGCATGATATGAGATATACCACTTATCATCACATGAGATTTTCAAGCACTTTCTAGCTCATTCTAGAAAGATCTAGGAGTTTCCATTGATGGTTATATAAAGAGTGAATCATGATGAGTAAGAGGTTGGTGAAAGTTGGAGAATTGAGTGGAGAAGAGTGAGGTTAGAGCAAGGTTTTCAAGAGGTTCCATTATTGCAATTCAAGCTCGAGTTCACCATTGGAGGCTTCTTCCATCCAAGTTTTTGCAAACAGAATCATTTCCACCATTGGAGGATTATCTGGGAGAAGAAGCAAGCATTGAATCGTGCCCTACATCGTTCTACCATAACTTCTTGACAGGTTGGTAAATGCATTCATACCTCTTTAATTATGCATAGATAACTTAGATTCTAGGTGTAGATTGGTTAAGATAGGATAGATGATGAAATTCTGAGAAGTAGAGGGCATTCCATGAGGTTTCATGGCAGGGTGACAAATCTTTCAAGACCAAGAAAATGCTGGATTAGGAGTGTTAATGCACGTGCTATAGTTTGTTGTAGTCAGGGTAACATGTAGAAGAGAATTGCACTATTAGATTTGAGTTTCCCCATGATTGATCTCAGTAGAAATAAGTGAAACCCTAGTCTTCATCCCTTCTGTTTGCGCATTTTAAGAGGATTCAATGGAAACTATGCGTATGGTTGGACTCCTGGCGATTCGTGGAACGTTTTTGGTCTTTATAATTTTGCAAATCGTTGAGAAACGAGAGAGAAAGAGAGGATGGAAAATCCATGCATGAAGCTTGTGAGAACTGAAACCCTAGATCAGTTTTGGGGACGATGGTTGTTGGCCTTTGGATCATGGTCAAGCATTGACCTTTTCCTCTAATCGTGTGGTCCTCGTTTAAACTCAGGAAACGGAGGGAAAGACCATAAGCAAAACGCGACATTTTGTTTAATGAAGTACCATGGGCCTAGCCATTTTGCTATCTACACCCCACCATATCTGGCCCGCATGGATCATGAGCTGAGGCGCCTTGCTTTTCTCACCCCCCAGCCCATTTTAATTTCATTTCTTGTATTTTGTTTTTCTTTAATATTTTCTTGTTTTAATAAAATCATAACTAATTGAAAAATAATTGTTTTTTAATTCTTCTTTTTGCACTAGGTAGATAATAATGTGTAGAAAATATTAAAAATAAAAAATGGGATTTTATTTTTTAGTTTAGTATTTTTAATAGATTTTTCTTTTAAATAGCTTTTAAAATAGGATTAATTTTGTGCATAATTTTGTACAATTTCTTTTAGGACCTTCCCTTAGTCTTTTTAATTCATTCTTTTTTGTGTGATTAGATATTGAATCATAGTTCCCCATAGGATTTAATTCTTGATTTTTAGATTAAAATTTGATTAGTTTAGTTAGGTTAGCATTAGGGTGCCTAATTAGGGTTTAGGTTATGCATAGGTAAGGAAATTCATTTTCTTTAGATAGTTTTGTCTTGATTTTTGGGTAGGGGAATATGGGGATGTTATGGGTATATGTTATAGACCCTTGTGAATAATTGATAGATTTTCCCCCCTTGGTTTAGTATTTTTAGATATTTTCTGAAGCTGACTGATGATTTTGTCTGTTCTGTGGTTATTTGTCTGTCTCTGGGGTTTATTTTGGGGAATTTGTTGTGGGGCTTGGCGCTTGCGCGAAAATAAGGTGCCGGCATGACAGAAGAGTCGCCACCTTTCGTTATTTATCCCTCAGAGCGGGAAAGGAAACGATCGGAAAAACTTGACGAATAAGGGTAAGACAAGGTCGTCGCAACCATTGTCTGGGTTCGGGAGTCGGTTACGCAAGGGGAAGGTATTAGCACCCCTCACGTCCGTCGTACTCGACGGGATCCTCGCTTGTTTGTTTACTTGGACGGGTTGGCTATAATCTATCTACCTATCAAGGCTGGCTGAAAAAGGAAAGAAAAATGACTCGGCAAAGCATCGCGCTTTATGCCTACGTATTCCCGTCTGGAACGAGAAATCAGAGTCAACGTAGTTCGCCCTACGAAGGATTACGGGGAAAAGGTTGCTCGCTAGGACGTCGCATCCTATGCCTACGTACTTTCATCTGGTATGAAAGATCAGAGCAAACGTAGTTCGGCTAACTACGGGTTATCTCTTAAAAGAAGTGTTTTTTATTGTGTTTGCGATTTCAACCGCACTAGAGACTATGACCTGAGAGTGAATGCGCCGCATGTCACCCAAAGGGTACCATACTACACATCCATCCTCAGATGGCTTAAGCCTCGTAACGTACGAAAGAAATCATTCATGATTACTGTATTTTAAACTGCTTCGAGATGAGAAGAGAACGGGCCCAACTAGGAGGGAGACTATCAAGTCCTACTGTTGTCATGCCATGGATTCATCCTATGGTTGAGGTTTGAACAGGGAACTCCTAGATGTTGTCATGCATAGGTTTCAACCTAAAAGTCTATCATCAAATCCTCATCCGAGGAAATGAGAGTCCTAAGGGATCATGTCAATGATACACCAAAACAGACAAAAGCATCAGCTTTAACAGTAAAATGCATGCAATGCAAGTGAGGGAGGAAATGTGTGTGGGGCTTCAGCCTCCACAAGCTCGTCTCGACCTCAAGCCAGTCATGAAATAACAGTAATCATACTGAAAATAAACAACATGCTGTCAAGCAATAACAGATAAAAGAAGGGAAGTGCCATCAGGCAAACAAACACACTTGAGAAAGAATCATCTACATCTAATCCTAACCCTAACACAGAATCCTGAACAAATCTAAGCAAAGCCCTAAAGCAAAACCCTAAACAAGAGACAGCAATCCCAGTCTTCAAGCTTCAGAACAAGCTTACCAAAGAAAGGGAGCTAAGTAAGCAGACTCATAGTGTCTTCCTCAGGAAAGCACTAGGAGGTGTATACTCAGGAATCATATCCTATGTGGCTCAACCACTGTGATCAGTTTACATTCCTCCTCAGGAGAAATTAAACTCACAATCAGGCTCCAACATCACTGGATATTTAGGAAATCCTATCTGAACTAGTGGAACTAAATGAACAGACTCATAGGACCTTCCTCAGGAAAGTACTAGGAGGCTTCCACTTAGGAATTGTATCCTATGTGGTTCAACAACTGTGATCAGTTTACATTCCTCCTCAGGAGAAATTAAACTCACAAGTTGGCTCCAACATCATTGGATACTTGAGAAATCCTAGATAAACTAAGGGAACTAAGTGAATAGACTCATAGGACCTTCCTCAGGAAAGTACTAGGGGCTTCCACTTAGGAGTTGTATCCCATGTGGCTCAACAACTGTGATCAGTTTACATTCCTCCTCAGGAGAAATTAAACTCACAAGTTGGCTCCAACATCATTGGATACTTAAGAAAGAGGTGAGAAGAAAGGATGAAAGTCATTCATAGTGCCTTCCTCAGGAAAGTACCATGAACTTCCTTCAAACTTCAGGATCTCAACCCTCACAGACAGGGAACAAGCTAAGCTCTGGGTCTCTGAGTCTTGATCTTCAATCTTCTCTTCATCATGCTCTCCAACAAGGTCTTCAAGACAACACAAGCCCCTCAACAAATTCCCCACAACTAAACCCCAGATATGAACAGATAACCACAGAACAGACAAAATCAATAGGCAACTTCAGAAAATACCTAAAAATGCTAAACAAATGGGGAAAAATCTAACAATTATTCACAAGGGTCTTCAACATCTACCCATAACATCCACATAGGCCTCTACCCTAAAATCAAGACAAAACTATTTAAATAAAATGAATTTCTTCACCTAAGCACAACCTAAACCCTAATTAGGATACCCTAAATCTACCCTAATTAAACTAATCAAATTTTAATTCTAAAATTCTTGAATAAATCCTATGGGGAACTATGATTCATCATCTAATTACACAAAAAAGAATGAGTAAAAAAACCTAAGGGAAGGTCCTAAAACAATTCTTGCAAAATGAGGTATCAACTAAAAGAAAGAAAATACACTATATTAAAGAAAATACCACTAAAAATTCTACATTAAAAATAAAATTCCATTTTTATTTTTATATTTTTCTACACAAAATTATCTCAACATAGAAAAAAGAATGGACAAAAAAGAGTTATTTTTCATTTATTTATGAATTTTTAAAGACAAGAAAAATATTAAAAGAAATCAAAAACATAAAATGATTAATTAAAGGGGAGGGGGGTGGAAATAGGAATACACGCCAGTTGAATTTAGTTGGGCCAGAATAGGGGGGGGTGTGGATAGCACGTTGGATCCACCAAGCCCAGGCGCTTCATTAAACCAAACGGCATCGTTTCACTTTTTGAATTTTTCCCTCCGCTTTCGTGAATTAATCTGGGCCGTTGGATTAACATAAAAGGTCAAATTATGGGGGCTCATCCAACGGCATCTGGCCATCGTCCCAAATGATTCTAGGGTTTTCAGAAACCCCCTCCTCCATGCGCAGACCTTCCATCTCCTATATCTCCCTCGATACTTGGTGAAATTCAAAACTTCCAAAAAGGAAAATGATCTATTGATTACAAGGAACAAAACTGGACGCGTGGTTTTTATTAATTCTTCATGGATCATCCTAACAGAAAGCTGAAAGATCTTGGTACCACCATATTTCTCTGAGATCGATGCTTCTAAAACTCAAATTTAATGATCCAATCCTGCTCTTTACACTACCCTAACCATTCTAATCTAATCTATGCTAACTAAAACTCACTACAAAGCTTGCTCTTGAAGATTAAAGAAACTAACACCTGCCATGAAACCTCACACAGAGCTCTCAAACTCATGGGAAAGGATCACCTAACCTAGTACATTAATCCTACACCTAAAGAATTAACAGAAACTACATAATTAAAGAGAAAGGGAGAAGAATCCCAACCTGTCAAGAAGTGATGGTGAAGGTATGTAGAGAAGGTTGCAAGCCTTGTAGCTGCTTCAGGATGATCCTCCAATGGTGGAAATGATTCTGTTTGCACTGGTTTTGGAGAAGAAGCCTTGTAGTGAAAGATTCCTTAGATTGCTTGAACTTGAAGGAAGAACTTCAATGGCTATTTCTCTCTCTCTCTCTCTCCTCTGAAAATGCCTTCTATCACCAACCTCATACTCATCATGATTCACTCTTTTTATAACCATCATTGGAAAAGTCTAGGACCATCTAGAATGATCTAGAAAGTTCTTGAAATCTCATGTGATGACATATTGAATTTCTCTCATCTCATGCCTTATGCCTTACCATTTTGTGCCAAAATACCTTTACATGAGATAATGAGAAGATATGTGTGAAAAACAAGCTCACATTTGGCTTGTGTAAGGTTTTTCAACATTGCCTTATAATGCAAGTAATAGATTTACAAAGAAAGTCCCTTTTTTAGACCTCAAATGAAAAATCTATTTGAACCAAAGTTCTCAAAATAATGTTTCCAATCAAAATGATATATTGGATGACCTATTTTGGATTCCTAGATCCTCCAAACCAATTTTCAATTTCAACTTTTCAAACTTATATGCCATTTTTAGTTCATTTTTGACCAATCATGTAACTTCATGCTATGAGCTTTTCCAACAATTCATGACCTTCTTTCTAGACTTAAAATCCCATTTTGAACAACTTTCATGTTTTGAGTTTTTCCATTTGAGGCTTGGAAATGGGAGTTTTAGGCATTGGCTAAAATGACCTATAACTGACAAATGACCAAAATACCCCTGTCTTGTTCAAACCATAAGTTGAGTTCCATGAATCCTATCAAGGACTTCTACCACTCAAATTAAAGCTAAGAAGATTCTCTTCAACATTCATGTTGACCAAGAAGTCATAGGAATAATCCTACTAGGGCAAAAGTTGTCTGCAAGTTGGGTGACTTTCAAGGACCCAGATTCACACACCTCTGCTGACCTGTAATTTGTCAAAACCATAACTTGAGCTCTGTAACTCCTATCAAGGACTTCCACCACTCAAATTAAAGCTTAGAACAAGCTCTACAACATTCATGTTATGGGGAAGGTGAGATATCAATCACAACTTGAGCTAAAACTGCCTGGAAGATAGGGATCAAATTAGGGTTTTTTACTGACAATCCTTGGGGACCCTGACTTGAAACTTCTCAAACTCCTCACTCATGATGAGTTGGCCTAGGAATCATCTTTATATCATCTCTATGCATCATTCCATGATCTCATGGCCCTTGGATTGGGTCTCAACCTTCCCCAAATCTTCAGTTATCCTAGGGTTGACCCAGTCAAACCCTAATTCTACCATTCATGGTTGAATCTTCTGAATTTTTGCATAATGACTTCTCTGGGCTTCATGAAGGCTATCAAGACATCTCATAGGCTTTCCCAAAACATTAAGTTCATTCTCAAAGTCTCAGAATCATCTGAGGGGCACCCACAACCCTCAAGCTATGAAGCACACAACCCTGGTTTCAAACCACTTCTTCTGAGGATCTCTTGAACTTTCTGATGAAGGTATCCATTTTCAAACACTCAATGAATAAATAATTGTTGGTCAAATTTTGGGGTGCAACAGCTGCCCCTATTCAAACGGCTTGAACCTGACTGGGTGAGAAGCGAACGGCTCTTAACCACTCAAGGTACGAGACGGTTGAATATCGGTAAACCCGAAAATTTGCCAACTGCACGAGCGCACGGTACTCTGCGGGGAACAAATCTTTGAATACTGCAACACTAGCTGCTCAACAACTAGCTGGAGAAATATCGACCTGACATCACTGCCGGATAATCGAAGTACCCTGCGTCACCGCTGGAGAACTAAATCTGACATCACCGTCGGACGATCGAAGTACCCTGCGTCACCGCTGGAGAACTAAACCTGACATCACCGTCGGACGATCGAAGTACCCTGCGTCACCGCTGGAGAACTAAACCTGACATCACCGTCGGACGATCGAAGTACCCTGCGTCACCGTTGGAGAACTAAATCTGACATCACCGTCGGACGATCGAAGTACCCTGCATCACCGCTGGAGAACTAAATCTGACATCACCGTCGGACGATCGAAGTACCCTGCGTCACCGCTGGAGAACTAAACCTGACATCACCGTCGGACAATCGAAGTACCCTGCATCACCGCTGGAAAACATCTTCTGACATCACCGTCGGAAAATCAAAATACCCCGCATCACCGCTGGAGAACTATCTTCGACTTCAGTCAGAAGAAATATCATTCACTTGATCGCAATCAATCATCACCTCAGGATAACTGACTTGGTCTTCAGACCCACACGAATCACTCTGTTATATCTACAAACTCTGGAACCTTGTCTTCAGCCACCCGTTGATTCATCAACACGGAAATCTGAACTCACAGGAACTTTCTGATATCGCCTTCAGGCGCTTACGAAATCCATCTTCAGATTAGACATCATTGTTGGAGCAGACATATCATGCTGCTCATGACTTCAAGAATCATCTTGAACAATCAGATCCGTCGGGCATCTTCAAGAATCGTCCTGAACTGATAACCTTTCTGGAGCAAACATTCTGTTGGGTATTCCAGGAATCTTCCTGGGCAACTCTTGTTGGGGACGCTATTAGGGAGCTCAAGTATCACCCTAGGCAAACAACTCGGGAACCTGCGCTGAGGTATTAAGAATCACCTTAAGCAAACGGCCCTGCTGAGGAGTTCAAGGGTCGTTTTGAACTGAAAACTTCGCTGGGGATCTCAAAAATCATCTTGAGCGAGCGACCGTGGGGATTACACCGGGGTCTTTAAGAATCATCTCAAGAGCGACCTTGCTGGGGAGAACATCAAGAATCGTCCTGAGCAACCGGTCTTTTGGTCGCACACCTGGAAGGCAAGAATGATAATGACCTAGATCATGCTTATGATGCGTATGCTCCGGCACCATGCCCCACACGGCGGGAATGATATGCGTTTATGCTAAATGCTGTGCAATCATGCACAATGCTATGCAGCGTTAAATGCTATGCAGTGTTAAATGCTATGCAGTCATGCACAATGATGCGATCCCGTTAGCAAAATAAATGCCGAAAGGGGAAATCCTCCTGTCAAGGAGAAAGAACCATTCAGGTAGAGGAATCATCCTGCTGAGGAGAACGTGAACACGCCAATATCAATCAGGCTCTGTCTGGGGAATTGATCTTCCGCGAACTGCTGCAGGGGAACAACTTCAGCTGAGTGCTGCAGGGGACGAAGCTCTACGAGAACTTGGATCTGCTGATATCAATCGCGAGAATGAACTGCGCGGCCGTCTCGACTACTCTTCTGGGGATGACCACTCTGAGGGGAACCAACTTCAGCTGCTCAACACTCCACTGGGGAAAAACCAATCATGATCTGATCAACTTCCAAGGATTCGGATCTCTTGGACATCTGCAAACTCGGCTGAGGAAGGAGAAATCATTCTGCTTCGATGGAGAGAGTGCGATTCTGGGGAAACACAGCATTAACTGCCCCACGCTCTGCTGGGGAAAATTGGTCACGATCTGATCAACTTCCAAGGATTCTGCTTTTCTGCGGACTCAGCCGGGGAGAGAAATCATTCTACTTCATTGGAGGGTACGACTCTGGTGCGAAATTTCAATTTCGCTGGGGAAGAAGGAATCATCCGACTTCGGGGGAGAGTATAACTCTGCAGAGGAATACAACATCAGCTGTTCCAGCACTCTACTGGGGAAGAGGGAATCATCCATCTTCAGGAGAGAGCATGACTCTGGTGAGGAATCTCAATTCCACTGGAGACTTCAGTCTGGCACCATTAGTTGCTGCATCCTTCGGCATACGGACAGCCTCCTGCAAAACCTGCACTTGTGACCCGGTGCGGGGGGAGACACCTGCTTCGGTGACTTTACTGGGGAAAACACGAGCTTCGGCACCCGAACACTTCTCTGAAATCTGCACTTGTGACCCGGTGCTGGGGGAGAGACGACATCATTCTTCGGTGCTTGATTCAGCTGATGAGGTGACGTTCCTTCAGGATGTGTCTGCTTGGGGAAGAGAATTATCTCTGCGCGGGGAGACATATCAATGCTCACTATTTGCGTTCAGATTCTGCGGAGGAGAGACTACTGAACTCTGCGGGAGAAGGAGGGCTCGCCCTGCTTCGGGGATATCAATCCTGGTTTGCTGAGGGTAATCTTGACCCTAATCTGATAAGGGATGAACGCCATCTCGATCTGCTACAGTCTCAAACTGTACAGGGGGAACAACCTCAAACCGTACAGCTCTGCTGAGAAACCATCCTGATTCAACTACCAATCATGGAGCCGAGTAACCGGTTAGGCTGTAGGATAACAACAAGGCTTCTTCAGAAGGTTCAGGTTTTGGCGGGGTAATGACACGATTCCCCGATACTCAATTCTTGCTAGGGTGAACAAACTCATTTGAACGACTTGCCCCAGCGCAATTCAACTTGCCCCAATCCGACCTTTGGGAATAATTCATTCTGAGCCGAAAACAACTGGCAACAAGACAATCTTCAGAGGGCTTGCCCCAGCATCTGCACAACGGGAGGATTCATCCTCAACTAATCAACTCTCAGCATGGTCGGCTTCAATATCTCTGAAGTAGTTTGCCCCTGAACGAGCGATGAGCGACTCAACATGCTTTGATCGAACACTGGAGGGATCTGCCCTTAAATCGCAAGAATTCTGGGTAACTGCCCCGGATTG
The DNA here is from genome assembly GCA_963859935.3 of Lathyrus sativus. Classification (NCBI taxonomy): domain Eukaryota; kingdom Viridiplantae; phylum Streptophyta; class Magnoliopsida; order Fabales; family Fabaceae; genus Lathyrus; species Lathyrus sativus. The sequence continues at coordinate 495,698,133 of OZ012741.1, forward strand.
GGTCTCGAGAAGATTCACTTCCGATCAACCGCTTCTTGCATAACCTGCCCCATAATCAACTGATGCTCCGGGACATGTCCTCAGACAAACTGATTCTAACTCACTGGAAGTCAATGCCCCAGATTCACAGGGCTTCGCAGCATACCATTCTGATCCAGACCTCTGGCGATTCAGCCCTGATTGACCATTCCCTGTTGAAGTTCCTCCGTATCAGCTACTGACCTGAAATTAAAATTGTTTATTCACGAATGGTAATTTTAATGCAGTGTTCATGCAAATTTCGAAAAAATGTTGTACTATCACTCATTTACGTGTCATGCTAGTGAGTGACGAATGAACCAAAGAGTTCAAACGCAATGCTGATATGATCAGTGAAAAATACAATAAGGATATGATTAGCAAATCATGAAGGAGTCAGGTTACTCAACCTTATCGTAATGCGCTTTCAGAATAAACCCTGCCTCAATTAGGTCTTTTAAGGGTTGTATCGTGGTCGGGTTCACGGTTCGTGAAACAAAGGATATCTGGCTCGAATTATGATTTGTACCCACCCCGTCTACGTGATGTTCTCCGATCCTAAAGTCCAGTTAACTTGGCTCGAGCGCTCGCCTCTTCGAGAGGTATGTTGAACATTTGGGAACAACTGGTTAAAGAACTCACAAGGTGTTTCAGAGTGACAGTTACTCCTTTTTCGTTTTCGGCGTCTGTGTCTACACGACTTCGTCCTTGTTCGAGGATTTTTCCTTTTTTATAATCCTTTCTTTTTCATTCTTTTGTTTTGATTCCCTAATTTTTGCCTGGACTGACTCCTTTTGAGTTTTTTTCGATTTTTTTCTTTTGAAGTCCAGCGGGATGCCCTGTTTTTTGCCTAAGTATTTGCTTTCTAGCTTTTCTTTTTTACTTAGCGGGCTTTCTTATACCTTTTTTCTTTTTGGAACGAGTCGTGTGACACTGGCTGTCTTGATTGCTCCGAAAGGATTATAACTGTCTCACTCCTGATTGGTGAGGTTTAACCATTGTGGTTGATGAGGTACGACCTCTGGAGAGGAATATGATGTGATTGGTCCTCGAAGGACAACACTCCTCTGTAAGACTTGAACGCTCGATCAAGCTAACTGACAACTACCCTGCCCCGGGTTAAGATGTGAGGGTACAAAAGTCCGAAAGAAACTCCTACTTCTCGGCTCGAAGTGGTTAACAAGGGATTCTCTTCCTTATCTCTCCGGTGTTTAGGGGATTTGAAACAATGCCTTGTACGTCATCGGCAAAGTTTTATCTGAAAGCAATACGATCATTGGCTATGAGTATTCAGTTTCATCATCCTCCCTCCGCTCATTGCTAATCATAGTAAGAAATCGGAGTAAATAAAATGCAAGTGTCAGTGTAATGCAGTAAATGAGTGACAACGACATAATTAGTTCGCAAAAAATGCATAGTCACTTTATTAACATCACCATTCGAAACATACAATGTTTAACAGCAAGTAGTAACTAACAGAAAAGACACTACAAATGCAAAATGGTAAAAAGTCCGAGGACTGCCAATGTTGAGGACGTCTGCCTGTCTGGATCACTGGCTTCTGGAAATAACCCTCTGAATCTGCGAGCTCAAACAGCTGAGAGGTTGTCACGCACAACCAAGACTCCATCTGGAAAGGAAATGCACCCTTTATCGATCAACTGTTGCACTTTTGCCTGAAAATCTTTGCAGTCTTCAGTTGAATGCCCCGGAGATCCACCGTGGTAACCGCACTGAACATGAGGATTGTACCCTGGAGGGTAAGGCTCTGGCACGGGCTTGATAGCTTTCGGTTCCACCAAGGAATTCTGAATCAACAGTGGAAGGATTTGGCTATACGGCACAGGCACTGGATGGAAAGAAGCATTCCTTTGTTCCACGTGGTTGCGAGGTCTCTTGTGATCCTGGTGTTGGTATTCTTTCCGCCAAGAAGCAAGAGGTCGTCGTTTCTGAGTGGCAATGGTCCCTTGTTTAGGCGCTTGCGTCCTTGAGCTTGATCCAGGTAGAAACTGCGAGCGAGGCGATTCAGTCACCAAAGGTCGCGGGACGTATTCAAGATCTTTCCCAGCTTCAAGCAAAGGAGTAGAATCATCCACCTCTCCTGCAGGGTAGGGGATAAACTTTCCCGATGCTCTCATGCCGCCCGGCACAAGCCTAATTGTCCTCGAGTCGATCAGGTCCTGAATCTTATTCCGGAGAGCCTTACATGTTTCAACATGGTGCCCCGGTGCTCCAGAGTGGAAATCACAACGCATGCTGAGATCAACGTCTGGTGACACGTCATCTGGTGGATCTGAGGTCCGAAGCTTGAGAATGCGGTTCTGAACCAACAGTGGCAACAGCTGGGCATAACTCACAGGTATTGGGTCCATAGTTCTATCAAGTAGCTTCTTCTTTTGACTATAACCTCCAGGGTTATTCTGAGATGCTTGGCGCGGCTGTTGACGAGACAGGCCTCGAGCTTCATGCTGTGTAGAGGGTCCATGAGGTCCACTTGGCTTCAGCACAGGTGGCACTGACGGTAACGGGGGAAGCACTTTGGGCTCCACCTTGGGTGCTTGACCACTCTCCTTATTTAGCATACTTCTCACCACTCCCATGAGAAAGCTCAACTGATTCTGCAGCTGCTGATTCTCCTCTCTGAGTACTTGCTGGTCCAGACGCACTGCCTGTATGTCATTCATGACCTGCCCCAGCTGGCTTTGGATTTTCCCCAGTTCAGCTTGTACCTGCTCCATCAATCTGAGTCGCTTGATTCTGAGTCAAACCTGCAAACACAAGGGTTAGAAGACAAGCCCCGGCTTCTGTCATGCAAGATGAATTATGGGTGTCTGCACGTTTAGGAGATCACCCCTAATTCTGGTGTCAACGTGCCAACATAGTGTCAATACAGTGATAAGACTAGATCCATTCATGGAACAAAATATCTCATATTGCTCGGGACACCAGAATCAGGGTACGAAATGCGCCTGCAGCACAGACACATGCTAATGGGATGCAAAAATGGATATGCAAACTAATGCAAAATGCAGGCATGCAACAATATATCCAGGCGGCTGCTGTGGAGATTCGGTATCAACAGTCACTGATGAGAAGGAAACCCCGGTGTAAGACCACTAATCTGATATGCTGAGAATAACCATCTGATAGGATCGAGATCAAAATTCTGCCCTGACAAGAATGGGTGCCTGATAATAAGGACCCGGGATGTATGATCAGAAGTGTCTGCTGATGAAGTCTTCAGACCCCAAATCAAAAATCTGCCCTCTCGAGAACAAATGCACAGCTGCTGATGAGATCTTCAGACCCCACTCAAAATCTGTCCTATCAAGGACAAACAACAACTACCGATGAGATCTTCAGACCCCACTCAAAATCTGCTCTATCCGGAACAAACCTCTGGTGATAATACTCTGATCGAAACCTGCTCTGTCAAGAACAGACAAACACCCGATGATAAGATCCTCTGATCAAACCCTTGCTCTATCAAGAACATATCTGCAACTGAGAACCCAACATAACTGATTCATTGTCAAGAAAACCAGGTAGTCTGGAGGTCAAAGTTTCCTGCAATATCCCAACCCCACTCACAGGTATGGACCTAATCCACGGACAAAGGTACGGCATCCTATGCGGTCGTCAGCGTCACAGACTTTCACGAGTGATGATACGATTCCCAGAAGGAGTGGCATCATCAAGTCATGAAGAGGCCTCTCTTAGCTGACTTCCAAATGATCGGTCCCCAGAGTCGACAATCCTCACGTCTGGACTCCCCTCAGATCCTCAGGACCGGAAAGGAGCACCTCTGCAAGAATCTCGTCTGAGCGCAGATTTTCGTAGGGAACTGTGCCTGCTCAGCAGACAGGTTCGTCTACTACTTCTCCGCAACTATATCTAGGTGTGTACTCAAGCCCAGGTCCGGCTTTTCACTCACAGTAACATCCCTCTCCCACAGCAGCACAGATAATCATATGAAACTGGAAATAAAATGCGGGAAATAAAATACAGGAAGTAAAGATGCGATAAATAAACGCAACCCAACAAGCAAACACACAAACGATAGGATTGACTCTCATAGGGAACCGGAGAACCAGAGACTCTGGGTTCGATCCGTCCCCAGCAGAGTCGCCAGCTGGCGCTTGCGCGAAAATAAGGTGCCGGCATGACAGAAGAGTCGCCACCTTTCGTTATTTATCCCTCAGAGCGGGAAAGGAAACGATCGGAAAAACCTGACGAATAAGGGTAAGACAAGGTCGTCGCAACCATTGTCTGGGTTCGGGAGTCGGTTACGCAAGGGGAAGGTATTAGCACCCCTCACGTCCGTCGTACTCGACGGGATCCTCGCTTGTTTGTTTACTTGGACGGGTTGGCTATAATCTATCTACCTATCAAGGCTGGCTGAAAAAGGAAAGAAAAATGACTCGGCAAAGCATCGCGCTTTATGCCTACGTATTCCCGTCTGGAACGAGAAATCAGAGTCAACGTAGTTCGCCCTACGAAGGATTACGGGGAAAAGGTTGCTCGCTAGGACGTCGCATCCTATGCCTACGTACTTTCATCTGGTATGAAAGATCAGAGCAAACGTAGTTCGGCTAACTACGGGTTATCTCTTAAAAGAAGTGTTTTTTATTGTGTTTGCGATTTCAACCGCACTAGAGACTATGACCTGAGAGTGAATGCGCCGCATGTCACCCAAAGGGTACCATACTAAACATCCATCCTCAGATGGCTTAAGCCTCGTAACGTACGAAAGAAATCATTCATGATTACTGTATTTTAAACTGCTTCGAGATGAGAAGAGAACGGGCCCAACTAGGAGGGAGACTATCAAGTCCTACTGTTGTCATGCCATGGATTCATCCTATGGTTGAGGTTTGAACAGGGAACTCCTAGATGTTGTCATGCATAGGTTTCAACCTAAAAGTCTATCATCAAATCCTCATCCGAGGAAATGAGAGTCCTAAGGGATCATGTCAATGATACACCAAAACAGACAAAAGCATCAGCTTTAACAGTAAAATGCATGCAATGCAAGTGAGGGAGGAAATGTGTGTGGGGCTTCAGCCTCCACAAGCTCGTCTCGACCTCAAGCCAGTCATGAAATAACAGTAATCATACTGAAAATAAACAACATGCTGTCAAGCAATAACAGATAAAAGAAGGGAAGTGCCATCAGGCAAACAAACACACTTGAGAAAGAATCATCTACATCTAATCCTAACCCTAACGCAGAATCCTGAACAAATCTAAGCAAAGCCCTAAAGCAAAACCCTAAACAAGAGACAGCAATCCCAGTCTTCAAGCTTCAGAACAAGCTTACCAAAGAAAGGGAGCTAAGTAAGCAGACTCATAGTGTCTTCCTCAGGAAAGCACTAGGAGGTGTATACTCAGGAATCATATCCTATGTGGCTCAACCACTGTGATCAGTTTACATTCCTCCTCAGGAGAAATTAAACTCACAATCAGGCTCCAACATCACTGGATATTTAGGAAATCCTATCTGAACTAGTGGAACTAAATGAACAGACTCATAGGACCTTCCTCAGGAAAGTACTAGGAGGCTTCCACTTAGGAATTGTATCCTATGTGGTTCAACAACTGTGATCAGTTTACATTCCTCCCCAGGAGAAATTAAACTCACAAGTTGGCTCCAACATCATTGGATACTTGAGAAATCCTAGATAAACTAAGGGAACTAAGTGAATAGACTCATAGGACCTTCCTCAGGAAAGTACTAGGGGCTTCCACTTAGGAGTTGTATCCCATGTGGCTCAACAACTGTGATCAGTTTACATTCCTCCTCAGGAGAAATTAAACTCACAAGTTGGCTCCAACATCATTGGATACTTAAGAAAGAGGTGAGAAGAAAGGATGAAAGTCATTCATAGTGCCTTCCTCAGGAAAGTACCGTGAACTTCCTTCAAACTTCAGGATCTCAACCCTCACAGACAGGGAACAAGCCAAGCTCTGGGTCTCTGAGTCTTGATCTTCAATCTTCTCTTCATCATGCTCTCCAACAAGGTCTTCAAGACAACACAAGCCCCTCAACAAATTCCCCACAACTAAACCCCAGATATGAACAGATAACCACAGAACAGACAAAATCAATAGGCAACTTCAGAAAATACCTAAAAATGCTAAACAAATGGGGAAAAATCTAACAATTATTCACAAGGGTCTTCAACATCTACCCATAACATCCACATAGGCCTCTACCCTAAAATCAAGACAAAACTATTTAAAGAAAATGAATTTCTTCACCTAAGCACAACCTAAACCCTAATTAGGATACCCTAAATCTACCCTAATTAAACTAATCAAATTTTAATTCTAAAATTCTTGAATAAATCCTATGGGGAACTATGATTCATCATCTAATTACACAAAAAAGAATGAGTAAAAAAACCTAAGGGAAGGTCCTAAAACAATTCTTGCAAAATGAGGTATCAACTAAAAGAAAGAAAATACACTATATTAAAGAAAATACCACTAAAAATTCTACATTAAAAATAAAATTCCATTTTTATTTTTATATTTTTCTACACAAAATTATCTCAACATAGAAAAAAGAATGGACAAAAAAGAGTTATTTTTCATTTATTTATGAATTTTTAAAGACAAGAAAAATATTAAAAGAAATCAAAAACATAAAATGATTAATTAAAGGGGAGGGGGGTGGAAATAGGAATACACGCCAGTTGAATTTAGTTGGGCCAGAATAGGGGGGGGTGTGGATAGCACGTTGGATCCACCAAGCCCAGGCGCTTCATTAAACCAAACGGCATCGTTTCACTTTTTGAATTTTTCCCTCCGCTTTCGTGAATTAATCTGGGCCGTTGGATTAACATAAAAGGTCAAATTATGGGGGCTCATCCAACGGCATCTGGCCATCGTCCCAAATGATTCTAGGGTTTTCAGAAACCCCCTCCTCCATGCGCAGACCTTCCATCTCCTATATCTCCCTCGATACTTGGTGAAATTCAAAACTTCCAAAAAGGAAAATGATCTATTGATTACAAGGAACAAAACTGGACGCGTGGTTTTTATTAATTCTTCATGGATCATCCTAACAGAAAGCTGAAAGATCTTGGTACCACCATATTTCTCTGAGATCGATGCTTCTAAAACTCAAATTTAATGATCCAATCCTGCTCTTTACACTACCCTAACCATTCTAATCTAATCTATGCTAACTAAAACTCACTACAAAGCTTGCTCTTGAAGATTAAAGAAACTAACACCTGCCATGAAACCTCACACAGAGCTCTCAAACTCATGGGAAAGGATCACCTAACCTAGTACATTAATCCTACACCTAAAGAATTAACAGAAACTACATAATTAAAGAGAAAGGGAGAAGAATCCCAACCTGTCAAGAAGTGATGGTGAAGGTATGTAGAGAAGGTTGCAAGCCTTGTAGCTGCTTCAGGATGATCCTCCAATGGTGGAAATGATTCTGTTTGCACTGGTTTTGGAGAAGAAGCCTTGTAGTGAAAGATTCCTTAGATTGCTTGAACTTGAAGGAAGAACTTCAATGGCTATTTCTCTCTCTCTCTCTCCTCTGAAAATGCCTTCTATCACCAACCTCATACTCATCATGATTCACTCTTTTTATAACCATCATTGGAAAAGTCTAGGACCATCTAGAATGATCTAGAAAGTTCTTGAAATCTCATGTGATGACATATTGAATTTCTCTCATCTCATGCCTTATGCCTTACCATTTTGTGCCAAAATACCTTTACATGAGATAATGAGAAGATATGTGTGAAAAACAAGCTCACCTTTGGCTTGTGTAAGGTTTTTCAACATTGCCTTATAATGCAAGTAATAGATTTACAAAGAAAGTCCCTTTTTTAGACCTCAAATGAAAAATCTATTTGAACCAAAGTTCTCAAAATAATGTTTCCAATCAAAATGATATATTGGATGACCTATTTTGGATTCCTAGATCCTCCAAACCAATTTTCAATTTCAACTTTTCAAACTTATATGCCATTTTTAGTTCATTTTTGACCAATCATGTAACTTCATGCTATGAGCTTTTCCAACAATTCATGACCTTCTTTCTAGACTTAAAATCCCATTTTGAACAACTTTCATGTTTTGAGTTTTTCCATTTGAGGCTTGGAAATGGGAGTTTTAGGCATTGGCTAAAATGACCTATAACTGACAAATGACCAAAATACCCCTGTCTTGTTCAAACCATAAGTTGAGTTCCATGAATCCTATCAAGGACTTCTACCACTCAAATTAAAGCTAAGAAGATTCTCTTCAACATTCATGTTGACCAAGAAGTCATAGGAATAATCCTACTAGGGCAAAAGTTGTCTGCAAGTTGGGTGACTTTCAAGGACCCAGATTCACACACCTCTGCTGACCTGTAATTTGTCAAAACCATAACTTGAGCTCTGTAACTCCTATCAAGGACTTCCACCACTCAAATTAAAGCTTAGAACAAGCTCTACAACATTCATGTTATGGGGAAGGTGAGATATCAATCACAACTTGAGCTAAAACTGCCTGGAAGATAGGGATCAAATTAGGGTTTTTTACTGACAATCCTTGGGGACCCTGACTTGAAACTTCTCAAACTCCTCACTCATGATGAGTTGGCCTAGGAATCATCTTTATATCATCTCTATGCATCATTCCATGATCTCATGGCCCTTGGATTGGGTCTCAACCTTCCCCAAATCTTCAGTTATCCTAGGGTTGACCCAGTCAAACCCTAATTCTACCATTCATGGTTGAATCTTCTGAATTTTTGCATAATGACTTCTCTGGGCTTCATGAAGGCTATCAAGACATCTCATAGGCTTTCCCAAAACATTAAGTTCATTCTCAAAGTCTCAGAATCATCTGAGGGGCACCCACAACCCTCAAGCTATGAAGCACACAACCCTGGTTTCAAACCACTTCTTCTAAGGATCTCTTGAACTTTCTGATGAAGGTATCCATTTTCAAACACTCAATGAATAAATAATTGTTGGTCAAATTTTGGGGTGCAACAGGGCTTAGTTTGTTTTGAAGAGCTTGTTGGAGAGCATGATGAAGAGAAGATTGTAGATCAAGACTCAGAGACCCAGAGCTTGGAGCTTGTTCCCTGTTTGTGAGGGTTGAGATCCTAAAGTTTGAAGGAAGTTCATGGTACTTTCCTGAGGAAGGCACTATGAATGACTTTCATTCTTCCTTCTCACCTCTTTCTCAAGTATCCAATGATGTTGGAGCCAAATTGTGAGTTTAATTTCTCCTGAGGAGGAATGTAAACTGATCACATGTTGTTGAGCCACATGGGATACAATTCCTAAGTGGAAGCCTCCTAGTACTTTCCTGAGGAAGGTCCTATGGGTCTATTCACTTAGTTCCATTAGTTTATCTAGGATTTCTTAAGTATCCAATGATGTTGGAGCCAACTTGTGAGTTTAATTTCTCCTGAGGAGGAATGTAAACTGATCACAGTTGTTGAGCCACACAGGATACAACTCCTAAGTGGAAGCCTCCTAGTACTTTCCTGAGGAAGGTCCTATGGGTCTATTCACTTAGTTCCACTAGTTCAGATAGGATTCCCTAAGTATCCAGTGATGTTGGAGCCTGCTTGTGAGTTTAATTTCTCCTGAGGAGGAATGTAAACTGATCACAGTGGTTGAGCCACATAGGATATGACTCCTGAGTATACACCTCCTAGTGCTTTCCTGAGGAAGACACTATGAGTCTGCTTACTTAGCTCCCTTTCTTTGGTAAGCTTGTTTTGAAGCTTGGAGACTGGGATTGCTTTCTTCTTGTAGGGTTTTGCTTTAGGGCTTTGCTTAGATTTGATCAGGATTCTGTTAGGGTTAGGATTAGAGAGTAGATGATTCTTTCTCAAGCATGTGTTTGTTTGCCTGATGGCACTTCATTTCTTTTATCTGGTTATTGCTTGATAGCATGTTGTTTACCCTTCAGTATGATTACTGTTATTTCATGACTGGCTTGAGGTCGAGACGAGCTTGTGGAGGCTGAAGCCCCACACACATTTCCTCCCTCACTTGCATTGCATGCATTTTACTGTTAAAGCTGATGTTTTTGTCTGTTTTGGTGTATCATTGACATGATCCCTTAGGACTCTCATTTCCTTTGATAAGGACTTGATGATAGACTTTTAGGTTGAAACCTATGCATGACAACATCTAGGAGTTCCCTGTTCAAACTTCAACCATAGGATGAATCCATGGCATGATAACAGTAGGACTTGATAGTCTCCCTCCTAGTTGGGCCTGTTCTCTTCTCATCTCGAAGCAGTTTAAAATACAGTAATCATGAATGATTTCTTTCGTACGTTACGAGCCTTAAGCTATCTGAGGACGGATGTTTAGTATGGTACCCTTTGGGTGACATGCGACGCATTCACTCTCAGGTCATAGTCTCTAGTGCGGTTGAAATCGCAAACATAATAAAAAACACTTCTTTCAGGAAATAAGCCGTAGTTTCCCGAACTACGTTTGCTCTGATCTTCCATGCTGTGTGGAAGTACGTAGGCATAGGATGCGACGTCCTAGCGAGCAACCTTCCCCACCTTCACCCGTAGTTAGGCGAACTACGTTGACTCTGATTTTTCATTCTCTGATGAGAATACGTAGGCATAAAGTGCGACGCTTTGCCGAGTCATTTTTCTTTTCTTTTTTAGCCAGCCTTGATATGTAGATAGATTATAACCAACCCGTCCAAGTAAACAAACAAGCGAGGATCCCGTCGAGTACGACGGACGTGAGGGATGCTAATACCTTCCCCTTGCGTAACCGACTCCCGAACCCAGACAATGGTTGCGACGACCTTGTCTTACCCTTTTTCGTCAGGTTTTTCCGATTGTTTCCTTTCCCGCTCTGAGGGATAAATAACAAAAGGTGGCGACTCTTCTGTCATGCCGGCACCTTATTTTCGCGCAAGCGACAGCTGGCGACTCTGCTGGGGACTTGTAGCATCTAGGGACTTTTCCCATCCCTTATGCTGGGACCGTTTCCCATCCCCTACGCGAGTCAATTCTATCGTTTGTGTGTTTGCCTGTTGGGTTGCGTTTATTTATCGCATTTTTACTTCCCGCACTTTACTTCCCGCATTTTATTTCCCGCATTTTATTTCCAGTTTGATATGATTATCTGTGCTGCTGTGGGAGAGGGATGTTACTGTGAGTGAAAAGCCAAACCTGGGCTTGAGTACACACCTAGATATAGTTGCGGAGAAGTAGTAGACGAACCTGTCTGCTGAGTAGGCACAGTTCCCTACGAAAATTTGCGCTCAGACGAGATTCTTGCAGAGGTGCTCCTTTCCGGTCCTGAGGATCTGAGGGGAGTCCAGACGTGAGGATTGTCGACTCTGGGGACCGATCATTTGGAAGTCAGCTAAGTGAGGCCTCTTCATGACTTGATGATGCCACTCCTTCTAGGAATCGTATCGCCACTCATGAAAGTCTGTGACGCTGATGACCGCATAGGATGCCGTACCTTTGTCCGTGGATTAGGTCTATCATACCTGTGAGGGGGATTGGGTTATTGCAGGAAACTTTGACCTCCAGACTACCTGGTTTTCTTGACAGTGAATCAGTTATGTTGGGTTCTCAGTTGCAGATATGTTCTTGATAGAGCAAGGGTTTGATCAGAGGATCTTATCATCGGGTGTTTGTCTGTTCTTGATAGAGCAGGTTTCGATCAGGATATTGTTACCAGTGGTTTGTTCTGGATAGGGCAGATTTTGAGTGGGGTCTGAAGATCTCATCGGCAGTTGTCGTTTGTTCTTGATAGGGCAGATTTTGAGTGGGGTCTGAGGATCTCATCAGCAGCTGTGTGTTTGTTCTTGATAGGGCAGATCTTGATTTGGGGGTCTGAAGACTTCGTCAACAGATATTCCTTGATATTGCACCCGGGATCCTTATTATCAGGCACCTATTCTTGTCAGGGCAGAATTTTGATCTCGATCCTATCAGATGGTTATTCTCAGCAGATCAGATCAGTGGTTTTACACCGGGGTTTCCTTCTCATCAGTGACTGTTGATACCGAATCTCCGCAGCAGCCACCTGGATATATTGTTGCATGCCTGCATTTTGCATTAGTTTGCATAATCATTCGCATTCCATTGGCGTGTGTCTGTGACAGGTACCGTTTCCCTCATCCAGGATCTCTCGCCTCTTATGGTATTACTACAGCCTCTCACAAGAAGACTATTGTGTACGAGTTCACGATCCCTGATGTGTCGAAGTTGGCTATCACTGGTACTATGTATACATGAGATTGATGTTTCTATGATTGGGCTCGGATTTCTTCTTCCTCTTATTGTCAACACTGATACTAAGGCGTCAGGATTGGGGGAAATCTCTCAAGCGCACAGACACGCGCATGCATCTGCATAAAGCATTTTGCATGACATACATTCTGTTGCTTTTCCTAACCTTTAATCTTGACAGGTTTTTCAGGTACACAGGTTCCGAGCTGCTTTCGATCTCCAGGATTGATCAAAGACTCATCCACCGTTACTCAACTCGCGCTAATCAGACAAGGATAATGGACCAGGTGCAGTCAGATGTTCAAGAGCTCCGTGAACGGATGGACCGTTTTATGGAGCTGATGCAAGTAGTCGCGAATGGTCAGGACCAGCTTCGCACTTTGGTTCAACCTCTGATCTCCAGGGTTGACAGTAATGGCATACTTCATGGAGGGGCCGTGCCTACTCCTCCTCCAGTGGATGCTCCACAGAACGTTGTTCCTGTTGCCGGGGGCAACGGTAGCGCTAACGGCAATCTGATGACTAATCTCGGACTCAACGCGGCAGGCGTCGGCAATGGTAGTTTGGGAGCCAATGTTAACATAGGGCCGGTCAACGGCAATGCTGGTGCAGGAAATCTGTTGGTGCCTCAACCGTGGCTGGAGGACCATCAGGATGACATATTCTCTCAGAGAGGTGTAGAAGCAGAGTTGAATGCTGAAGCTCGACTCAGGTTCAAGGTGCTGGAAGACAAGATGAGAGACATAGAAAATCAGAACACATTGGGCGTTGATATGTCCAAGCTCGGGTTGATTGCTGACTTTAAAATACCTCACAAATTCAAGGTGCCTACCTTCGAGAAGTATAAGGGTACTACTTGCCCCCGGGTCCACCTCCGATCTTATTATAGAAAGATGTCCGCTTATTCTGACGATGAGAAGTTGCTGATGCACTTCTTTCAGGATAGTCTTTCTGGTCCATCACTCGAATGGTATATGGGTTTGGAGCCCGCTACTGTGCGCACCTGGAAAGACCTCGCAGAAGCGTTCGTCCTCCACTATCAATACAATAGCGACTTGGCTCCCAACCGAGTTCAGCTTCAGAATCTCTCACAGCGGAACAATGAAAGCTTCAAAGAGTACGCCCAGCGGTGGCGTGAGCTGGCTGCTCGGGTTCAACCGCCGATGGTTGAGCGTGAGCTGGTACAAATGTTCGTGGCTACCCTTCCTGGAATCTACTATGAAAAGCTGGTCAGTGGCATGTCTGGAACATTCTCGGCTCTCATCACTCTGGGCGAGCATGTTGAGAACGGTATAAAGATCGGAAAAATTCAGGGCGAATCATCCTCAGTTGGAGGAGGTAGCAAGAAACCTTACGCTGGCAAGCGTCGAGAGGGAGATGCCAGTGCTGTCACTAATGCTAGGAGAAAGGGCAAGGGCCCTCAGCCTCAGATTGCTAGCATAAATATCCCAGCTGCCCCGCCGCAGCAACAGCAGCAGCCCCAGCAGCAGAATCAGCAGGGGTATAAAAGATATCAGAATCGGGCTCCCCTGACAAACCGTCATTTTGAAACTCCACCTATGTCATATGCGCAGCTTCTGCAAACTTTGCTGCAGCTTCAGCTAGTTCAAAAGAGGACGTTGGCTCCCTTAACAGGGGCACCACCACCGGGGTATGACGCCAATGCTACTTGTGAGTTCCATACTGGGGCACCAGGCCATACGATTGAGAATTGTAAAGCTTTTAAGCACAAAGTCCAGGACTTGGTGGACGCCAAGGTTATCAACTTTTCTGACAACGTGCCCAACGTCACCAAAAACCCGATGCCTCATCATAAGGGGGGCGGAGTGAATGTTGTTATCACTGAGGAGAGTGCGGACTTGCTGACTGATGTCAAAGATTTGAAGACGCCGTTGAGTTTTGTCAAGGCCAGGTTGCTGAAGAAGGGCTTCTTTCCTGGATGCGGAGAGTTATGTATGGCTTGTGCTACACTTCCTGATGGGTGTGAGCAGCTGATCGAAGGTATCCAAAGTCTGATGTCTGAGGGTATTTTGCAGTTCAGCCGGAGCGTTGAGAGTGCATCAGGGGAAGTCGTACTGAAGCAGGGAGATGAAGTTGCCACCATTACTATTCCTCGTCACCCTATTACTATTTCTGCGCCCCATCCGCCTACTATCACTATCACCAGGGTCGGACGGATCCCATTCGAAAGCACTAATACCGTTCCATGGCATTATGGCGCCGAAGTTTATTGTAATGGTCAGAAGATAGAGCTAGAGCCATTCGGATCAACTGTGCAGAATCTTACCGGAGTCAGTGGTATCACTAGAAGCGGTAGAGTATTTGCACCAGCAGAGGTTGCAGCAGAGAAAGTGGTCCGAGCTGACGCTGCGGATAAGGGTAAAGGTAAAGCTGTCGAAGAGGTCCCTGCAGGGGCAGAAAAAGATTTGCTAGTTAAATATGCTGAAGAGTTCATGCGACTAATCAAGAAGAGCGACTACAAAATTGTAGATCATCTTCATCAGACTCCGTCAAAGATCTCGATTCTTAACTTGTTGCTGTGTTCTGAAGCGCACCGCAACGCATTACTGAAGGTATTGAATGCTGCATACATGCCGCAGGAGATATCAGTAAATCAACTGGAAGAGGTGGTGGCCCATGTCAATGCTGGTAATGGGCTGGGATTTACAGATCTGGAGCTGACTCCTAAAGGAAGAGATCACAATAGCGCCTTGCACGTCTCGATAGAGTGCAGAGGCACTATCATGTCGCATGTCCTGGTGGATACGGGTTCGTCGCTTAATTTGCTTCCGAAGAAGGCACTGATGAAGTTGGATACCCGTGGATTGCTTTGCACGCCCAGTGATCTGGTCGTGAAAGCCTTTGATGGAACCAAGCGCCACGTCTTCGGGGAGTTGACCCTGCCAATTCAAGTTGGTCCAGAGACGTTCAATACGGTTTTCTATATCATGGATATCATGCCTGCCTACAGTTGCCTCTTAGGTCGGCCATGGATCCATGCCGCTGGTGCCATGACGTCCACGCTGCATCAGAAGCTTAAATATGCTGTTGGGGGCAGCATAGTGACCGTCTGTGGTGAGGAGGACATCATGGTGAGCCACCTGTCGTCCTTTAAATACGTTGAAATGGATGGCGAGATCCATGAAACGCTCTGCCAAGCATTTGAAACCGTCAGGGTGAAAGAGGTAGCTCCTGTCGTCGCAGAGAAGCAAGAGATGAATCTCTCCTCGTTTAAGGAAGCTCGGGCCGTTGTCGAAGCCGGTTCTACCCCAGGCTGGGGGCATGTTTTGGATATACCAATCAAGCAGGATAAGTTTGGATTGGGGTATTCTCCTGGAGCTGAAGCTTCATCTTCTTCTGGCAGCTCGTCTCGTGGGAAAGGGCCGATCCTATTCACCAAGGGGGGAGTAATTTTCGAGAGCATCAACGCTGCGTCGGAGGACAGCGGGGATAGCGATTGCGATCTTGACGCCTGGATGCAGCCGAGCAAGCCAGGCGAGCGCCTCCACAATTGGACCATCAAGGAGATTATCAAGCTGACAAGTGAAGAGTAATGATTTGCTTTTTACAATCTTTGTACAACCCTATGTCCTGCCCGGGGCATAGTGGTTTTACTGTCAGGGCCTTGTTGGATTGTGTGTATGCATTTTGTTAATAAATAAAAGGCGTTTTCTTCGTACTCAAACATTGTGTTCTCTGTTATTCCTGTTTTATGTTTATTTCAAAAAACAGTAAAATGGCAACGAGGTTTGTGCTAACCTGCATATCCTTGCTTTAAACTTAACCCTTGTTATTGCAGGATCCACATAACAGACGACATCGACTCTGGACCCTCTACGGCTCACTACGACTTTGATTGCCCGATCTATCAAGCCGAGGATGAGATTGATGAAGACGAGGACCTTCCGGAAGAGTTGGCCCGCTTGTTGAGACAAGAGGAGAAGGTTATTCTTCCTCACGAGGAGGATATTGAGATTGTAAATCTGGGTTCTGAGGAGCTCGTCAGAAATGTCAGAGTAGGGGCTGCGCTGCAGAATGATGTCAAGCATAGACTGGTCGAGATGCTTCGAGAGTATAGTGACGTCTTTGCTTGGTCATATGAGGATATGCCCGGACTTGACACAGATATCGTGGTTCATCGCTTGCCGTTGCGAGAAGATTGCCCTCCAGTCAAGCAGAAGCTCAGGAGGACGAGACCAGACATGGCTGTAAAAATCAAAGAAGAAGTCCAGAAGCAGTTGGACGCAGGATTTCTAGCCGTTACCACTTACCCTCCGTGGGTCGCCAACATAGTGCCTGTACCGAAGAAGGACGGTAAGGTGCGCATGTGCGTCGATTATCGGGATTTGAATAGGGCGAGCCCTAAGGATGATTTCCCGTTGCCTCATATCGATGTGTTGGTCGACAACACAACCCAGTTTTCCGTGTTTTCATTCATGGATGGCTTCTCCGGTTACAATCAGATTAAGATGGCACCGGAGGACATGGAGAAAACGACGTTCATCACCCCCTGGGGAACATTCTGCTATAAGGTAATGCCCTTCGGTCTGAAGAACAAGCGTTAGGATTGACTCTCTCAAGGGACGTTGGATCCCAAATGCATAAGGACTATCGCAGTCTTTAGCAGCCAGGGGACGTTGGATCCCCAACAGATACTCGCATAGGGAACTATGGCTATCCCCAGCAGAGTCGCCAGCTGTCGCTACTGCGAAAATCGGCGCCGGCTGAACAGAAGAGTCGCCACCGTGCGTTATTTATCCCACGGGAGGGAAAGGAAACGCTCAGAGTAAACCTCGCACAATACGGGAAAGGTATGGTCATCGCAACCAAAACCTGGATTCGGGAGTCGGTTACGCAAGGGGAAGGTATTAGCACCCCTCACGTCCGTCGTACTCGACGGGATCCACGCTTGTTTTCGGGTATGGATTGTTATTCTATCTAAACTATAGGTCAAGGGTTAAAAAGAAAATACAATGAAAATAAAAATGACTCGGCAAAGTATCGCACTTTATGCCTACGTATTCCCGTCTGGAACGAGAAATCAGAGTCAACGTAGTTCGCCTACCTACGGGAAAGGAGGGGAAGGTTGCTCGCTAGGATATCGCATCCTATGCCTACGTACTTCCACACAGCATGGAAGATCAGAGCAAACGTAGTTCGGGCCATGTACGACACAAGTTTGTCTTGGTTGATTTTATTCCTTCTGAAAAAGGTTTTCTTGATTAACAGTCCCGGCGGACAAAAATGACGCTTTGATGAGTTCACATTCTTTTACGGAAGAAGTGTCTTTTATTGTGTTTGAAATCTTTATGTGTTTTTCTGTTTGTTTTGAGAAAGAAGAGACAGAACTCTAACCTACGGTTGCAAAGGGAAACAAACTAACCTAATGTTATCATGCATGGGTTAAGACCTAGTGTCTATCATGCTCCTCTCTTGCACAGAGAGAAACAGAGATCCTACGGGATAGGCAGAAACAGAAACAATAACAGATATAATAAAGCAGTAAAATGCATGGATGCAACAGTACAAGCGAGGCAAGGGAGTCCCACTCAACCTCGAACCTAGAAAACAATAGGCAAAAGTGAACAGACTTCACTTTCAACCCAGCAGGGTAGACAGCAAACAATACAGTCCAGAAAACCAATCAATACATCAGCAATAAAATACAACAGCAAAAGAAACAGCATCAGCAGCTCTGAATCAACATCTGGCTTCAAGTAATCTCCAATCAGCTACAGGCTTCAACAAGCATCAATCTCCATCTTCATGACCTTCAGGCAAGGGCTTTGATCATCAGTCTTCTATCTGCAATGGCTTTTCTTCAAGCTCAAACCTCCAGGATGAGGGATTAGTCACAAGAGTGAATTGGGTGTTAAGCAATCAGTTGACTACCAAGGGTGGTGAACAGACTGCTTCTAACACAAGAGACATTTTCTCTCAAGAGTTCTATCTCATAGACACTATCACCAAGCCTTCCAAAGGAAGGGGGTGAGTGTCTTAGAGAGACTCTGAATCACAGAGAAGAATGGATGCAGACAAGGCAATCCATGTTTGAGAAACAAACTTTCTAACCTAGAGCTCTGCCTAGCTCCTAAACCCTAGTTCCTCAGCATCTGCTAGCAAGAATCTTCTCTTCAACTCTGGAAGTGGATCTTCAACATCTGGATCTCCAGTGGCTTCCCCTTCTCAAGTCTTCAGCTCTCCCAAATCCCCAGACAATCCCAATACCCGCACATACAAGCAATAATCCCCTGATGGCACACCACACCAGTCAATCAGATATATACAGTACATTAATAGCAGTAGGGGAATCCTGACTTTTCTAAGGGGATCTAATAACTACCCATAGCCCCTATAGTCCCATAGCTAAACTATTCAAACCCTAAGTCCTAAGGGAAATGAATTGATTCTCCTAAGTCATCACCTAAAAAACCCTAATTTGTTCATATTATTCACACCTACACTAAGCACCTAAATTTAACTTCTAAAAATGGGAACTAAATTGAATTTACAAGTTTAATGTCTAAACTAAACAACCTAAAAAGAATGGATGAAAAATATTAAAGCATCTAATAGAACAAAAATTAACAAAATCATGCATGAAATGAAACTATTTAAAATGCTCTTTATTTAGAAAATATGGGAAAAATATCAAATAAAAAATAAAATGCAATTTTATTTAATGACAATTTTCTACACAGAACCAAGAAAATATAGAAAAAACAACCACTAAAAAAGAGTTAATTTCCTATTTTATATGGTTTTTTAAAGTTGGTAAAAATTAAAGTGAATTAAAAAACTAAATTGAATTAAAACGATAGGAGGGGTAAGAATAGCAATTCGCTCCAGTTGTATTCTTGGATGGGCCAGGCAGTGGGGGTGTAACTAGCGAGTTTGTATTAAGCCCAGAACAAGTCAGAATTAATGAAAATAAAAAAAGGTAAGAGGAAGCAGGGGGTGTATTCAGTAGGGTTTTCACGTGCAATTCACAATGGGCTCAGGTCACGGGGGTGTGGGTAGCGATCAAAGCACTAAGCCCGCCCGTTTCATTAAATGAAACGGTGCGTTTTGGCTTCTACATCTCTCCCTCCAAATTTCAGTACGAATGAGAGCCACACGATCTTGGTCTTGGGTCAATGGTCTAACACGCAATGGACAGCCACGATTGCTTCTTCTTCCTCCTTGTGTTCATGAAGCTAGGGTTTCCACCATGGATACACATGCACGTATACACTTCAAGCTCTATGTTCTCTCTCCACAGTCCATGGATCAACACGATATAAACATGAAAAACGCTCCAATTTTCTTCCTCTACAAGACTATGGTGGTAGTTTGTTTTGGAACTCAACATAACTCTCAACCCGATAGCAATAAGCTCTGGCCACCATGAAAATGCTCTGCAACTTATCAGCATAATTCTCAATCAAACCTATACTAATCTAAACTACACTTCACGTAGATAAATCTAAACTATAAACCTAAGATTATCATGGCCTATCCTAAGAGTTCTAAGTCAAACCAGTTCTAACAACCTGCTATGAATTATCACTAAACTACTCCTAATTAACCAGAAATGCTCTACTAACATCCTACATCATTATTATACTAACAAACTAATGTAAATCTATCTATATCAAGCAATGGCAGAGAAAATGCACCTGATGCAAAAGCTTGGAGATGTTGATGGAACTCGTGGATCTGAGGCTTTTGATGCCTGGATCTTGATCCACCAGTGCTGTGTTTGATTCTGTTTGCAAAACCTTGATGAATATTGCCTTGAATCTTGATCTCCACTTGAAATTGCACTTTGTGCGTTCTTGATGGAAGTGCACGAAAATGATCAATATCCACCAAATCTTTGATTCAATTCTGATCCATGATGATGGTGAAATGTAGGAGGATCAATGTTGATGAGAATTGATGCTGAATTTGTGAGATTGAAATGAACTTGCAACTTGGAGAATGAGAGAACTTTGGGAAATTTTTGGTGAAAAAATGAATCCAACCCTTGATCAATCTCCATTTCATGTTTATATAGACCTCTATGGAAGTTTCCAGAACATTCTTGCACTTTCCCTTGCATTCCAAGCTTGATCCATTTTGGCTATGTTTCTTCAAATTCAAGTAACCATAAATAACTTTTCTTTTTTCCACTAAGCTCAAAAATGTACTTGAACCATTGTTCTTAGAATGTGTTTTGGACCCAAAATCATATATGGGAAGTCTCCATTTGGACTTATAAATCTCTCAAACCATTTTTCACTTTGACTTTATTTAAGTTATAAGCCATTTTAGTTCAAATTTGACCAATCATGCAACTTCATGTTATGAGCTTTTCCAACAATTTGTGACCTTCTTTCTAGACTTAAAATCACATTTTGAACAACTTTCATGTTTTGAGTTTTTCCATTTGAGGCTTGGAAATAGGAGATATGGCCTTTGCTTAAGAATGGCCTATAACTGACAAATGACCAAAATACCCTTTGCTTGCCAAGACCATAAGTTGAGTTCCACACATCATATGAAGGCATGCCACACCATTCTAGAAAGCTAAGACAATGAGGAACAATTCCTATGTTGACCAAGAATTCATTTGAAATCTCCTTGAGGGGTAAAAATTGCTTGGAAGTCAAGTCACTTTCACAGACAAAATTTCAGATACCTCAGATGACCTGTAACTTGCAAGGACCATAACTTGAGTTCTATAAATCTCCTTGATGTCTTCCACCACTCAAATTAAAGGTCTTGAGATCCTCTACAAGTTTCATGTTGGCCAAGGATCCATTTGAAGCTAGCATTTTGACTTATCTTGCTTGGAAATTTGACCTAAACTAGGGGATTTTACACAGAAACCCTAATTTAGAAGCTCCTCTTCTCCTTGATTTCTCTTGAATTCTTCTTGGCATATCTCCATATCATTCTTTATATGTCCAATGATGAACCCCACATCTCTCCACTAGACTTGAATGCCCCTTAAATCAGTCAATTGACCTAGGGTTGAC
Source organism: Lathyrus sativus (assembly GCA_963859935.3). Classification (NCBI taxonomy): domain Eukaryota; kingdom Viridiplantae; phylum Streptophyta; class Magnoliopsida; order Fabales; family Fabaceae; genus Lathyrus; species Lathyrus sativus. Next base: position 495,719,409 of record OZ012741.1, read on the forward strand.
CTAGGGTTGACCCAGATGAAACCCTAGTTGACTGCCTTCAGCTATAGCTCTTGTGCTCTCATCAATGACTTGTCTCCTTCTTTAAATGACTTTCTAAGTCTCTCATAATGTCTAGATACTCTCCATGCCTTCAACTCACAGCTCACAACCCTCTTGTTGACCCTCAGATACCCTCAGCTAGGAGATGGACTCAAGGCTTGATCTGCTGAACTCTTTGCTTTCAAATTCTTTCCTGATGACTTGAATGAGATTGAATTGGGATAATAACCTCTTGATAGGCTTCTAGAGATGAGAATAATGATTGGTCCCCCTGTTGTATGACTTGCTATGCTTATGCTATGCAGATGATTAGACTATGCACATGACTCTATATGCAAATGCTAATGACATTGAAACATAAACCAAGTGAATAAGGTTGGGCAAATTTTAGGGTGCAACAGCTGCCCCTATTCAAGCGGCTTGGACCCGATTGGGTGAAGAGCCCGGAGCCTTCATACATTCGCGGTACGAGACGGTTGAATACTAGGAACCCAGAAATTTGCCAACCGCAGAAATAAACTGCGCCACTGCTTGGGGAACGACATTCATCAGCTGAATTTAACTGTTACGGCAACCCACTGATCTCGTGCGACCGTGCTGGGGATTCTTCTCATCATCCTGAAAAAGATTGAATCATCGGAAACTTCGTCCTTTGCTTGTCCACGTCAGGACTCTATCTGCTGTCACCTCGGAAAAAACTTCAACAACTTTGCTGGGGACGGCTCTTCTGCCTTCTCGTCAGAGATAAATCGTCCACGTTAGGAATAAACTCTTCCACATTAGGAATACCACCGTCCACGTTAGGACTCACCTTTTCACGTAAGGAATAACCGTTCCACGTTAGGAATAATACTGTCCACGTTAGGACTCACCTTTCCACGTAAGGAATACATCGCTTTTCCCCGTCAGGGGTGACTTTTCTCTGCTTTGTCAAACTCTTCCACGTAAGGAATACGTCTTCTTTTGCTTTGTCCACGTAAGGACTCTTTCTTTTTCCACGTTAGGAATCACAAATTTTCCACGTAAGGAACCCCAATCTTTCCACGTGAGGAATACTATATCAATCTTTCTTTCCACGTTAGGAATGCTTCTTCTTTCCACGTAAGGAATACCGTTTCTTCTTTCCGTCCACGTCAGGACTAAACTCTCCACGTAAGGAATCTATCTTCTTCTTCCACGTTAGGAATAACTTCTTTGATCTGTCCGCGTCAGGACTAAACTCTTCCACGTCAGGAATAATCTCTTTCTTTCCACGTCAGGAATCAATCTTGATATGTCCGCGTGAGGACTCAATCTTTCCACGTAAGGAATAAACTCGTCTTTCCACGTAAGGAAACCATTTTTCTTCCACGTAAGGAATGCTCTTGATATGTCCACGTAAGGACTCTGATCTTTCCACGTTAGGAATCAAACCTTGATCTGTCCACGTCAGGACTAAACTTTTCCACGTAAGGAAACACCTTCTCTTTCCACGTCAGGAATCAACTTCTTTTCCATCTGTCCGCGTCAGGACTAAACTTTCCACGTAAGGAATCAATCTCTTTTCCACGTAAGGAATCACCATTTTTCCACGTAAGGAATAAGACTTCGTCTGGATCTGTCCGCGTCAGGACTAAACTCTTCCACGTTAGGAATGCACTTGTCTCCCCGTAAGGAATCCATCTCGATATGTCCGCGTAAGGACTCAATCTTTCCACGTAAGGAATACCAACTTCTTTCCACGTAAGGAATAAATTCGTCTTTCCACGTAAGGAAACCATCTTCTTTCCACGTAAGGAAACATTGTCTTTCCACGTAAGGAGAACATCGTCCACGTTAGGACCCACCTTTCCACGTCAGGAACACCATCTTACTCTGTCCACGTAAGGACTCCAATCTTTCCACGTAAGGAATGATCTTGATCTGAATCTGTCCACGTCAGGACTAAACTTTCCACGTAAGGAATCTACCTTCTTTCCACGTTAGGAATCTCCTCTTGATATGTCCGCGTAAGGACTCTAATCTTTCCACGTAAGGAATCAATCTTGATATGTCCGCGGGAGGACTCAAATCTTTCCACGTAAGGAATCTCCATCTTTCCACGTTAGGAACACAATCTTAATCTGTCCACGTAAGGACTCCAATCTTTCCACGTAAGGAATATGATCTTTTTCCACGTAATGAATACGTTATTAATCTGTCCATGTAAGGACTCTGGCTTGACATGTCCACGTAAGGACTCAATCTTTCCACGTAAGGAAACAACTTCGTTCCACGTCAGGACCCATGTTTCGTCTTGATTTGTCCACGTCAGGACTCAGGCATCTTCGACCCGCTGGGGAAATACAACTTGTCCACGTCAGGACTCACTTCTTCATTGGTCCCGACCCACAAACTTCTTAGTACTGACGTGACAACGACTTTGAGGCGGACTCTACTGGGGATATCTGGAAACCAAACTACCGGATGCCTGTTCTGATGCCCGGAGGCCACTTCTGAAATTCTGGTTCATGAAACCTTTTGATGACAAATAACTCTGCTTGGGAATAAAGAGAGACTTATCCTGGTAACTCTGTGGGGAATACTGTCGAAACTGACATTATCATTGAATATCTCATGCCGAGATCTTGAGTGTTTGGTAGTTCATTTGAGCAAGTGCTCTCCCCACCTGCTGCTAGAGTACAGAAACTGCTTCAGCAAAACAAATGCTGAAGATAATGCCGACTCCGCCGGGGATAGCCAGATGCTACAGAATTATTCCAGCAAAATAAATGCTGGAAGGGTGAAGTCGACTCAGCTGGGAAATTAGGAACTTAAACCAAACACCTTGTTGAAGTAGCATCCTGCTGGGGAATATAACTCTGCTGGGGAATAGCAGATGTGGACAGTACGATTGGATTTCTGCTGGAGAGTGAACTGATATTACACAGTATCCCTGACAAAATAAATGCCAGGACCCACAACCAACTCTGCTGGGGAGAGTCTTAATCTTCGAGTTCTACTGGGAGGAAAGAACACTTGCTGAAAGGAGAGAACTCCGCTTCGGGGATACTAACATGCCCAGCTTGCCCCTGAATCTGCAACAGTTTTGGAATGGACCCTACAGTCTTTGTATCCTGACGACCAGACATGGACGGCTTCTACATTTCGGACCTCGAATGGGTGTTTCAAGAACATAACTTTCGTGCTTCTAGGGTGACATGCCCCGGTCTCGCAACAATCTTTTGTCTCTGATCGACTGTGTCGTGGAGCACTGCCCATAGCTATGAGAGATTTGCCAAATCTTGACCTGACTGCCCCGGATTTACTGATTCTAGGATGACTGACTTTACCTGAATTAATCAGTATAGCTTGCCCCAGTTCACGAAATATTTGGGCATTCTGCATTTTATCCCGATCATACCTTCCACTGTAGGAATCTTTCCTGTCGGCATGCGCTTACTCGCAAGTAACACAAGTTGTTCTGCATAAAAGATATATTAAACGCAATGCATATGACAGTTTCAAAATCCAAGTCTGTTCACTAAAAAATTTTGTGACATGTAATGAATCAATTATCAAAATGTCAATATGAAAGCTGGTAAGAGGAACCCTTTTAGGAGTCAGAATCGACGAGATCTTTACTGACGTATGCCCTCGGACAAAACCTGTTTCAATTAGGACTTTTGCGGGTTGTAACGTGGTCAGGTTCACGGTTAACAAGGAAAGATATAGGCTCAAAATTTATTTCGACCCACCCATTCTTCGTGATGTTCTCCAATCCTATGTTCAGCTAATCCGACCTCAGCGTTCACCTATTAGAGGTGGCATGATAGGAGTGATGGTTCAGGATACCACACATTTTTTGTTTTTGAGTGACGGTCATTTGCTTTTTGTCTTTGGGTGCCTAGAATCACACGACTTTTGTCCTTTTCGAGGATTTGTTCTTTTCTTTGACAATCCTTTTCGTCTTTCGTTTTTTTCGTTCCCTAACTTTTGCCTGGACTGAGTATCTTTTGAGATTCTTTTGATTTTCTAGTCCAGCGGGATGCCCCTGTTTTTGCCTAAGTCATTTGTTTTCAAGTTTTAACTTAGCGGGCTCTTGATTCTTTTCACTTTTCGTTCTCTTTTTTTTTTTTTGAACAAGTCGTGTGACACTGGTTTGTCTGACTTCTTGTGGAGTAATGTGACTGTTTCACTCTTTGTCGGCAAGGTTTAACCATTGCGGTTCTTTAGGCACGACTTATACAAGTGTGATTTATCCTCAACCGGACACTCTTTCCACGATTCGAACGCTTGGTCAAACTAACTGACACCTACCCTGCCCCGGGTTAAGATTTGGGGTTTTTTCATTTTCGAAAAGAACCTCCTACTACTGGCTCGAAAGGGGTTATCAAGGGATTACCTTCCTTATATCTCCAGTGTTTATGGATTGAAACAATGCCTGTATTTCATCAACAAGTTTTTTATCCAAAAGCATACGATCGGAATATTATTCGTCATCTGTTTTCGTCATCCTCCCCAGATACCTGCTAAAACAAGCATTAAGCATTAAAGCAAAACAAAGAGTGAACACGACTGGATTAATTCAAAACATGCATATTCATTTCGTTTATTAATATCAATTGAAAAACAACAAGTTTTAAGAGCGAAATTTGCAATTACACAGAAAAGAAACTACAAATGCGAGGACATGAACAAGATAACATGAAAAATGTCGGCGTCTCGGAACTGGACTTCCTGCACTCTGACTTATTGGCGAGTCAACCATCCTCAGAAGCTATCATCAGGGGTAGTCTACTGCTGTCTCGATCTTCTTTCACCGGCCCGATCAAATCTGGGAAACTTTTTCATCACCCCGGTTTTCGCTTGTCGATGGCCTTGCACCGCCTTGGGAACCATGTCAGAGAAATTAACGACCCTGCTGTCGATTAAATCTTGGACATTATGCTTGAACGCGTGGCAACCTTCAATATCATGTCCGGGAGCCCCGGAGTGGAATTCACAGTGCCTGCTCGCATCATAGCCATCCGGCAGAGTGCCGGTTATTGGCGCCAGAGTTCTTTTCTCCACCAAGTTCAATCTTAGTAGTGTCTGTAACAAATCTGCGTACGTTGAGGGAGGCTTCTCAAACACCCTCCTCGGCTTCTTTCCCCGAATTTTTTGCTGAGTCGTATACTGGCATCTTGTATGCTGCTGGCTTTGCTCGAGCGATTCCTTGGGCTCACGCGTTATCATCCTTAAGTTCAACCCTGGCATCGGCAACTGTTGTGGACATGGAAACTTAGCTTCCAGTGGCTCTGGGATATACCTCGATTCATCTGCAACCTCTGGCGGAGAAATGGGAATATCAGTCCCTGCAACTTTTATGCCCCCCGGTACAAACTCAATTATTTTCTCATCCAGCAAATCTTGAATCTTATGCTTAAAAGCTTTGCAGTTTGCAATGTTATGCCCCGGTGCTCCGGAGTGGAAGGCACAATGGGCGTTCAGGTCATAGTCTGGTGGTGGCTGCCCTGTCAGTGGAACCAAAATGCGGGGCTCAGCCAGTTGAAGTTGGAACAAGAGTTGCACCAGCTGATCATAATCCACAGGGATCTCATCAAATACTCTGTTAGAAGACCTCATCCTCTTACCACACCTTCTTGAGTTATCCTGCAAAATCAATTGCGACTGCTGACGAGGAGAATTCTGAGCTTCGAATCGTGGGGAGGGTCTCTTACGCCTATCATGCGTGGGTGCCGATTCTTCAGACCCCTGAGGAACAGATAAGCCAGCCGCGTCTTCCGACATTTGCCCTCCTTCTCTCCGGAGTACGTTCCTTAATACTTCAGCTATCAACCCTATCTGTGCCTTCAGTCGGCAGTTCTCTTCTTCGAGCGTCTCTTGATTCGAGCGCAACTCTTGCACATCTTTCGTGAACTGCCCCAGCTGGCCTCGAACATCCGTTAATTCTGCTTGAACCTGTTTGATGGCTACCCCCACAAGTTGGCGTATGCGGCCTGGGAGAAAACCTTGATTTTCTAGCTGAGCAAAGTCGTCAGCCCTATCATCAGCCCTCGCAATCAGAGGCTGCACCATGTTCTGCAACTGTTTCTGACTCTCGGCCATGGCTTCCATTACCTGTATGAGCCGCATTATATTGTCGTGCACCTCTTGCATCTCATTCGGATCCTGACTCATGACTTCCTTGCTGCTGCTTCTGGTTGAATGCTAGGGAATTCTTCAGTCGATAATCCTGGGGGACCTGAGAGATACAGGAGATGAGCTACAGTTTAATAATTACCTGTAATGCAATATGAATATGAATGCAATGCAATGTGTGTGCCTGTGCATTAGGGTGATTCATTCCCCCAGTTCTAGTGTGAAGGTGCCAGTGCAGTGACAGTGTTGACAATAGGAATATCGGAGCTGAATCATAGAAAGCCTCATATATTGCAGGGAAAATCAATAAGCCCAGAGTACAATATCACTGAGTACAACGAGAAGGCATGACCTCCTCCAACAATCCTTGTGATGGTCAGCACTATGCAAATAAAGCATACAGGCGAATACGGGAAATAATCAAATGCTCTCAAAAGCCCGGTACTCTTCTATCAACTTCTTGGTCTCTGGGTGACCTGGTCGGGTGAGCAGTCCTTCAACCAGCTGGTTTCTTCTCTTAAGAACACGACACACGTCTCCAGCAGTTTCTTCCCATGTCGCTTCTCCGAAGCAATCTTCTAGTTTTCGCTTTTGGGACACAACTTCATCTCTGCATTTGATTGCCTTGTTCAGTGCATTCTGGACACTATACCGGGTCATCACTTCCTCCTCACACTCCTTGATGCTAGACTTCAGCTTCTCTTCGAGGTCGGAGGTTTGCTGCCTCAGCTTATCTTCCCTCTTCTTATTGTTGGTGAGTGTAGCATTCCAAGTCTTGTTGCAAGAGGAGATTTCTCGATGTGCCGCGTCAAGCGCTTTCTTTTTGGCTTCCAACACGTCATGGGAGCTTCTGAACTCTTGCCCCAGACGTTCGCGCTTTTTCTTTTCCTCGGTCAACTCAGCCCCTAATCTGTTCATTAGCTCAATCTGCTGTTGGAAAGCATACACAACCTTGTTTTTCTCACTGCGTACCTGGGCTAACTCTTGCTCTAACCCTTCATTAATCTTCACCAAGGCTTCCTTTTCCTTCACAACTTGCTCGTAGACTTCCCTAGAAACAGTAGTTGGCTCCGCTACCGGAATGGGAACAAGAATCGGTGCGTCTGGAAACGGCATCCTCAACTGACTAGCCCTCTCCTGAATCCAAACTCTATAAGGTGCATAGGCCTGACAGTCATTCTTTCCTAACAACGGCTTCCCTCTGCGGTTAATACGCGTCCAGGCATGTTGCAATTTGGTTAATAACTCCTCCTTCACGTCACCTGTGAAGTACAGAGATTCCTGTACTTCTTCCTCCTGAGGCGGGTTCTTCAGCGCATATCCGAACTGACGGACCAACAGCGATGGGTTGTAGTTAATACACCCTTTTCTTCCGATCAGTGGGACATTAGGGTAACCAGAACAACGGAAGATAAGCTCGGATCCCAGCAGATCTCTATCAAACCACTCCATATCTTCCGACGATAGCCTCATCAGGCGCTCCGGCCAACCAACTGGGACTGTAGTCTCTGCAACAGATCCTCTCTTAGGAAGGTGACTCTCAAACCACATACTCAACAAGGGCACACACAGATGAACATTCTTCCCTCTTCCCTTCTCATTCTTGTAATGCAGTGAGTGGTAGAGATCTCCGAGTAAGGTAGGTACAGGATTACCAGCGGCAAACAAGTAGAAAGCATCAAAGTCCACAAAATTCGGTATGTTGGGAAACGAAACTATGCCATAAATGCACAAAGCCAACACAGCATTGAAAGCAACCCAGCACCCGCTCTTGGCGTACTCCTGGGCTTTACCAACTAAGAACTGAAATGAGAAGCCTGGAACTCCACGGGAAACAGTAGTCACCAGTTCAGAAGCATCAATATGCAAAGCTTTTGCCAAGTCCTCCGGCTTGGGCTTGGCGTCATAATGAATGAATGGAACCTGGTTCTGCACGGGCAGCTCAACATACTCAGCGTATTCCTCCAGGGTTGGTCCCATGATAAAGTCAGAGAACGTAAAGCACCTTAAAGCAGGGTCGTAGAATTGCATCAAAGCATACAGCCCATCTAACTCTACCTCTGTAGGTTTGCACACCAATCTCAATAATCTACCATAGCTCATCCGGAAGCTCCTACGAACACCCTCATCAGCAAGAGAGATCAACCCAAGTAGAGGAACAATATCAGGCGTAGGCAATTTGTAAGCAACCGTTCTCCTTAAGCTAGTCATGATCAAACACTCAGAAGTCTGGGCACTAGAACTAGGGAAATGCAAATGCACCTGCAGCACAGACACACGTTAGTGAAATGCAAATGGTAATGGATATGCAGTAATGCAATGTAAGCAACATGCAACAGGGACCAAAGTTGTAGCTGAATAGCCTGAACTCAATCAAGAAAGGTCTCAGATAGACCATCCAAAAGTCCTCAAGCCCTGGTCTCAGATATACCTCAAACAAAGCTCCAATGTTGATCTCTGATAGACCCCATAATCATAACCTGAATGGTCTCTGGCAGACCTCAAACCATTTCTCCCACTGGTCTCTGATAGACCTCAAAACACATCTCAAATAGTCTCTGGCAGACCTCGGAACACACCAACTGGTCTCTGACAGACCTTAGAACACATCTCCACCTGGTCTCTGACAGACCTTAGAACACATCTCCACCTGGTCTCTGACAGACCTTAGAACCCTCCATAAATATCCAGGATCCTGATCAAGAAACAAACCGGTGGTCTGAAGGTCTAGTTACCTGCATAACCCTGAATCCCCTCACAGGTGGGTGGCCCTATAACTGGCACAAGGTACGGCATCCTATGCGGTCGTCGGCGTCACAGACTTTCAGGGTTGATGATACGATTCCCAGAAGGAGTGGCATCATCAATTCCTGAAGAGGCCTCACTTAGCCAACTTCCAAATGATCGGTCCCCAGAGTCGACAATCCAACTAACCAGCAACCCACGCCAACCAAAGGAAGGGGCAGGAGGCCAACCAGAGGAACCTCGTCTGAGTGTAGATTTCATGGGACACCGAAGCAAGCAAAGCAAGCGGGCGCCCACTAATTTCTACTTTAATTCTAGGTGCACTCAAGCCCAGGTCCGGCTTATCTCTCAATATCAGAACACCCGTCACACCCCAGATACAGCAACAATAATCAATATATAAAGCTGAAAATACAAGGTTAGAAATATAAAATAACTCCATACAAAATCCTCGACGGGAAAACAAGCGTTAGGATTGACTCTCTCAAGGGACGTTGGATCCCAAATGCATAAGGACTATCGCAGTCCTTAGCAGCCAGGGGACGTTGGATCCCCAACAGATACTCGCATAGGGAACTATGGCTATCCCCAGCAGAGTCGCCAGCTGTCGCTACTGCGAAAATCGGCGCCGGCTGAACAGAAGAGTCGCCACCGTGCGTTATTTATCCCACGGGAGGGAAAGGAAACGCTCAGAGTAAACCTCGCACAATACGGGAAAGGTATGGTCATCGCAACCAAAACCTGGATTCGGGAGTCGGTTACGCAAGGGGAAGGTATTAGCACCCCTCACGTCCGTCGTACTCGACGGGATCCACGCTTGTTTTCGGGTATGGATTGTTATTCTATCTAAACTATAGGTCAAGGGTTAAAAAGAAAATACAATGAAAATAAAAATGACTCGGCAAAGTATCGCACTTTATGCCTACGTATTCCCGTCTGGAACGAGAAATCAGAGTCAACGTAGTTCGCCTACCTACGGGAAAGGAGGGGAAGGTTGCTCGCTAGGATATCGCATCCTATGCCTACGTACTTCCACACAGCATGGAAGATCAGAGCAAACGTAGTTCGGGCCATGTACGACACAAGTTTGTCTTGGTTGATTTTATTCCTTCTGAAAAAGGTTTTCTTGATTAACAGTCCTGGCGGACAAAAATGACGCTTTGATGAGTTCACATTCTTTTACGGAAGAAGTGTCTTTTATTGTGTTTGAAATCTTTATGTGTTTTTCTGTTTGTTTTGAGAAAGAAGAGACAGAACTCTAACCTACGGTTGCGAAGGGAAACAAACTAACCTAATGTTATCATGCATGGGTTAAGACCTAGTGTCTATCATGCTCCTCTCTTGCACAGAGAGAAACAAAGATCCTACGGGATAGGCAGAAACAGAAACAATAACAGATATAATAAAGCAGTAAAATGCATGGATGCAACAGTACAAGCGAGGCAAGGGAGTCCCACTCAACCTCGAACCTAGAAAACAATAGGCAAAAGTGAACAGACTTCACTTTCAACCCAGCAGGGTAGACAGCAAACAATACAGTCCAGAAAACCAATCAATACATCAGCAATAAAATACAACAGCAAAAGAAACAGCATCAACAGCTCTGAATCAACATCTGGCTTCAAGTAATCTCCAATCAGCTACAGGCTTCAACAAGCATCAATCTCCATCTTCATGACCTTCAGGCAAGGGCTTTGATCATCAGTCTTCTATCTGCAATGGCTTTTCTTCAAGCTCAAACCTCCAGGATGAGGGATTAGTCACAAGAGTGAATTGGGTGTTAAGCAATCAGTTGACTACCAAGGGTGGTGAACAGACTGCTTCTAACACAAGAGACATTTTCTCTCAAGAGTTCTATCTCATAGACACTATCACCAAGCCTTCCAAAGGAAGGGGGTGAGTGTCTTAGAGAGACTCTGAATCACAGAGAAGAATGGATGCAGACAAGGCAATCCATGTTTGAGAAACAAACTTTCTAACCTAGAGCTCTGCCTAGCTCCTAAACCCTAGTTCCTCAGCATCTGCTAGCAAGAATCTTCTCTTCAACTCTGGAAGTGGATCTTCAACATCTGGATCTCCAGTGGCTTCCCCTTCTCAAGTCTTCAGCTCTCCCAAATCCCCAGACAATCCCAATACCCGCACATACAAGCAATAATCCCCTGAGGGCACACCACACCAGTCAATCAGATATATACAGTACATTAATAGCAGTAGGGGAATCCTGACTTTTCTAAGGGGATCTAATAACTACCCATAGCCCCTATAGTCCCATAGCTAAACTATTCAAACCCTAAGTCCTAAGGGAAATGAATTGATTCTCCTAAGTCATCACCTAAAAAACCCTAATTTGTTCATATTATTCACACCTACACTAAGCACCTAAATTTAACTTCTAAAAATGGGAACTAAATTGAATTTACAAGTTTAATGTCTAAACTAAACAACCTAAAAAGAATGGATGAAAAATATTAAAGCATCTAATAGAACAAAAATTAACAAAATCATGCATGAAATGAAACTATTTAAAATGCTCTTTATTTAGAAAATATGGGAAAAATATCAAATAAAAAATAAAATGCAATTTTATTTAATGACAATTTTCTACACAGAACCAAGAAAATATAGAAAAAACAACCACTAAAAAAGAGTTAATTTCCTATTTTATATGGTTTTTTAAAGTTGGTAAAAATTAAAGTGAATTAAAAAACTAAATTGAATTAAAACGATAGGAGGGGTAAGAATAGCAATTCGCTCCAGTTGTATTCTTGGATGGGCCAGGCAGTGGGGGTGTAACTAGCGAGTTTGTATTAAGCCCAGAACAAGTCAGAATTAATGAAAATAAAAAAAGGTAAGAGGAAGCAGGGGGTGTATTCAGTAGGGTTTTCACGTGCAATTCACAATGGGCTCAGGTCACGGGGGTGTGGGTAGCGATCAAAGCACTAAGCCCGCCCGTTTCATTAAATGAAACGGTGCGTTTTGGCTTCTACATCTCTCCCTCCAAATTTCAGTACAAATGAGAGCCACACGATCTTGGTCTTGGGTCAATGGTCTAACACGCAATGGACAGCCACGATTGCTTCTTCTTCCTCCTTGTGTTCATGAAGCTAGGGTTTCCACCATGGATACACATGCACGTATACACTTCAAGCTCTATGTTCTCTCTCCACAGTCCATGGATCAACACGATATAAACATGAAAAACGCTCCAATTTTCTTCCTCTACAAGACTATGGTGGTAGTTTGTTTTGGAACTCAACATAACTCTCAACCCGATAGCAATAAGCTCTGGCCACCATGAAAATGCTCTGCAACTTATCAGCATAATTCTCAATCAAACCTATACTAATCTAAACTACACTTCACGTAGATCAATCTAAACTATAAACCTAAGATTATCATGGCCTATCCTAAGAGTTCTAAGTCAAACCAGTTCTAACAACCTGCTATGAATTATCACTAAACTACTCCTAATTAACCAGAAATGCTCTACTAACATCCTACATCATTATTATACTAACAAACTAATGTAAATCTATCTATATCAAGCAATGGCAGAGAAAATGCACCTGATGCAAAAGCTTGGAGATGTTGATGGAACTCGTGGATCTGAGGCTTTTGATGCCTGGATCTTGATCCACCAGTGCTGTGCTTGATTCTGTTTGCAAAACCTTGATGAATATTGCCTTGAATCTTGATCTCCACTTGAAATTGCACTTTGTGCGTTCTTGATGGAAGTGCACGAAAATGATCAATATCCACCAAATCTTTGATTCAATTCTGATCCATGATGATGGTGAAATGTAGGAGGATCAATGTTGATGAGAATTGATGCTGAATTTGTGAGATTGAAATGAACTTGCAACTTGGAGAATGAGAGAACTTTGGGAAATTTTTGGTGAAAAAATGAATCCAACCCTTGATCAATCTCCATTTCATGTTTATATAGACCTCTATGGAAGTTTCCAGAACATTCTTGCACTTTCCCTTGCATTCCAAGCTTGATCCATTTTGGCTATGTTTCTTCAAATTCAAGTAACCATAAATAACTTTTCTTTTTTCCACTAAGCTCAAAAATGTACTTGAACCATTGTTCTTAGAATGTGTTTTGGACCCAAAATCATATATGGGAAGTCTCCATTTGGACTTATAAATCTCTCAAACCATTTTTCACTTTGACTTTATTTAAGTTATAAGCCATTTTAGTTCAAATTTGACCAATCATGCAACTTCATGTTATGAGCTTTTCCAACAATTTGTGACCTTCTTTCTAGACTTAAAATCACATTTTGAACAACTTTCATGTTTTGAGTTTTTCCATTTGAGGCTTGGAAATAGGAGATATGGCCTTTGCTTAAGAATGGCCTATAACTGACAAATGACCAAAATACCCTTTGCTTGCCAAGACCATAAGTTGAGTTCCACACATCATATGAAGGCATGCCACACCATTCTAGAAAGCTAAGACAATGAGGAACAATTCCTATGTTGACCAAGAATTCATTTGAAATCTCCTTGAGGGGTAAAAATTGCTTGGAAGTCAAGTCACTTTCACAGACAAAATTTCAGATACCTCAGATGACCTGTAACTTGCAAGGACCATAACTTGAGTTCTATAAATCTCCTTGATGTCTTCCACCACTCAAATTAAAGGTATTGAGATCCTCTACAAGTTTCATGTTGGCCAAGGATCCATTTGAAGCTATCATTTTGACTTATCTTGCTTGGAAATTTGACCTAAACTAGGGGATTTTACACAGAAACCCTAATTTAGAAGCTCCTCTTCTCCTTGATTTCTCTTGAATTCTTCTTGGCATATCTCCATATCCTTCTTTATATGTCCAATGATGAACCCCACATCTCTCCACTAGACTTGAATGCCCCTTAAATCAGTCAATTGACCTAGGGTTGACCTAGGGTTGACCCAGATGAAACCCTAGTTGACTGCCTTCAGCTATAGCTCTTGTGCTCTCATCAATGACTTGTCTCCTTCTTTAAATGACTTTATAAGTCTCTCATAATGTCTAGATACTCTCCATGCCTTCAACTCACAGCTCACAACCCTCTTGTTGACCCTCAGATACCCTCAGCTAGGAGATGGACTCAAGGCTTGATCTGCTGAACTCTTTGCTTTCAAATTCTTTCCTGATGACTTGAATGAGATTGAATTGGGATAATAACCTCTTGATAGGCTTCTAGAGATGAGAATAATGATTGGTCCCCCTGTTGTATGACTTGCTATGCTTATGCTATGCAGATGATTAGACTATGCACATGACTCTATATGCAAATGCTAATGACATTGAAACATAAACCAAGTGAATAAGGTTGGGCAAATTTTAGGGTGCAACACCACTTACCCTCCGTGGGTCGCCAACATAGTGCCTGTACCGAAGAAGGACGGTAAGGTGCGCATGTGCGTCGATTATCGGGATTTGAATAGGGCGAGCCCTAAGGATGATTTCCCGTTGCCTCATATCGATGTGTTGGTCGACAACACAACCCAGTTTTCCGTGTTTTCATTCATGGATGGCTTCTCCGGTTACAATCAGATTAAGATGGCACCGGAGGACATGGAGAAAACGACGTTCATCACCCCCTGGGGAACATTCTGCTATAAGGTAATGCCCTTCGGTCTGAAGAACGCAGGGGCCACTTACCAGCGAGCAATGGTAACTTTGTTTCATGATATGATTCATCATGAGATCGAGGTCTATGTTGATGACATGATTGCGAAGTCCCAAACGGAGGAAGAGCATCTGGTCAATTTGTTGAAGCTGTTTGAGAGGCTTAGGAAGTTCAGGCTGAGGCTGAATCCTAACAAGTGCACTTTCGGAGTGCGGTCCGGAAAGCTATTGGGGTTTATCGTTAGTGAAAGGGGTATTGAAGTTGATCCTGCGAAAATAAAAGCTATCCAAGAAATGCCAGCGCCGAAAACAGAAAAAGAAGTTCGTGGTTTCTTGGGCCGAATAAACTACATTGCAAGGTTTATCTCTCAGCTCACGGCCACTTGTGAACCGATGTTCAAGCTTTTAAAGAAAGATCAGGCGATTACTTGGAATGAGGATTGCCAGAAGGCATTCGATAAAATAAAGCAGTATCTTCAAGAACCTCCAATCTTGATACCCCCAGTGGCTGGACGACCATTAATCATGTACCTGACGGTTCTGGAGAATAGTATGGGGTGTGTTCTCGGTCAGCATGACGAGACGGGCAGAAAAGAGCATGCCATTTATTATTTGAGTAAAAAGTTCACTGAGTGTGAATCTCGATACTCGATGCTGGAGAAGACGTGTTGTGCATTAGCCTGGGCTGCCAAACGTCTACGACAGTATATGCTCAACCACACCACCATGCTAATTTCGAAGATGGACCCGATCAAGTACGTCTTCGAAAAGCAGGCTCTTTCGGGCAGGATTGCCAGATGGCAAATGGTGTTAACAGAATATGATATTCAGTACGTCTCTCAGAAAGCCATTAAGGGAAGCGTATTGTCTGATTATCTTGCCGAACAGCTGATCGAAGACTACCAGCTGATGAAGTTCGAATTCCCTGACGAGGATATTATGTTTCTCAAAGCGAAGGATTGCGATGAGCCATTGCCCGATGAGGGGCCAGATAGGAAGTCTCAGTGGAAGTTGATATTCGACGGAGCGGTTAATTCCTATGAAAGTGGTATCGGGGCTATCATCACGACTCCTCACGGATCCCACATCCCGTTTACTGCGAGACTGACGTTTCTAGTTACCAACAATGAAGCCGAGTATGAAGCGTGTATCATGGGTCTAGAAGAGGCAATTGATTTGAGAATCAAGAATCTAGACATATATGGCGACTCAGCGCTTGTAATCAATCAGATTAAAGGGGAGTGGGAAACTCGTCAAGCGAACTTAGTGCCGTATATGAATTACGCCAGGAGGCTGCTTCCGTTCTTTGACCGAGTGGAACTTCATCATGTACCCAGGGCTGAAAATCAAATGGCTGATGCTTTAGCCACGCTGGCTTCAATGTATAAAGTCAATTATTGGAATGAGACTCCAAGAATTGTGTTTTCGCGTCTTGATAGACCGGCATTCGTGTTTGCAATCGAGGATGCCAACGACAGCAAGCCGTGGTTCCACGACATCCAGACCTTCCTTATGACCAAGGAGTATCCTGCGGGTGCGTCAACCCGGGATAAGAAGACCCTAAGGAGGCTATCTGGAAACTTTTATCTCAATCCTGATGGAGTGCTGTATAAGAGAAACCACGATCTCGTGCTACTCAGATGTGTAGATGAGAAAGAGGCAAGTATGCTCATGGAAGAAGTCCATGAGGGCACATTTGGTACGCACGTCGGCGGGCATGCCATGACGAGAAAGATCCTGAGAGCAGGGTATTACTGGCTGACTATGGAGTCGGACTGCTTCAGATTCGCGAAGAAATGTCACAAATGCCAGATTTATGCTGATAAAGTTCATGTGCCGCCGTGCCCACTGAATGTCATGTCCTCCCCTTGGTCGTTCTCCATGTGGGGCATCGACATGATAGGCAAGATCGAGCCCACTGCATCCAATGGTCATCGTTTCATTCTGGTAGCTATCGACTACTTCACCAAATGGGTGGAGGCAGCCTCGTACGCTAATGTGACCAAGCAGGTGGTAGCTAAATTCATAAAGAGGGACATCATCTGTCGCTATGGAATTCCCGAGCGGATCATTACTGATAATGGTTCGAATTTGAATAACAAGATGATGAAGGAGCTGTGCCAGAGCTTCAAGATTGAACACCACAACTCATCTCCTTACCGGCCGAAGATGAATGGCGCTGTTGAAGCGGCCAACAAGAACATCAAGAAGATTGTTCAGAAGATGGTTGTGACGTACAAAGATTGGCACGAGATGTTGTCGTTTGCCTTGCACGGTTATCGTACGACGGTGCATACGTCGACCGGGGCAACTCCTTTCTCCTTGGTGTATGGTATGGAAGTTGTCCTACCGTTAGAAGTGGAGATTCCTTCTTTGCGAGTTTTGGTTTATGTAAAACTCGACGAGGCAGAATGGATTACGAATCGCTTGAACCAACTCAGCCTGATGGACGAGAAGAGGTTAACATCGATTGCATTTGGTCGCCTGTACCAGAGCCGAATGAAGAAAGCTTATGACAAGAAGGTGCGTCCTAGAAGCTTTCAGACGGGTGATCTCGTCCTGAAGAAGATTCTTCCGCCACACTCCGATCACCGGGGCAAGTGGACTCCGAATTACGAAGGGCCGTATGTCGTCAGCAAGGTCTTCTCAGGAGGAGCTTTGTTGTTATCCACGATGGATGGTGAAGATTTTGCATCCCCGGTGAACGCGGACGCAGTTAAAAAATACTTTGCTTGAAAGAGACCCGCTGGACAAAAAAGAAAGAGTCCATGCAAAAAAGGGGCATCCCGGCGAACCAAAAACAGAATAAAAGGTTCGGGCAAAAGTTAGGGATATATTGAAAAAATGTACACCCGCGAAGTCGAAAACCTACACTGGGCGGCTTCGGCAAAAAAGGGTATCCCGGTGAACCGAAAACCCGTAAAGGGCGGTTCAAAAGTTAGGGATTTGAAAAAGCAAATGACTGCGTTCCGCGTATGGACTTTCATTGTTTAGTGGTTCGGAGGACCTGAGGGCCGTTTATCTTAATCAATCTCTTCCGAAGCTGAAGCGTCGGAGAAGTATTGAAGTCGAGTGGGTCTTAGAGGGATCAACTCATGGTGTTCGTCTATGCCTCGGTGCCGACATTTGTATATACTGATGTATATTTATGTTTTCTTTTTGCACGGCTTCCTCATTCCAGGAGCTTGCCTCTGTTGTAAAACATTTTTGCCCATTCAGGGGTTCATCATCAATAAAATGCACATTATTCAGCAATTCTGCTTGTCTGTTTAGCATTTATCTGTTTTGTTTGCGAATGAAAACACCGATGTTTTTTAATAAAATGCGCATACATAAACTTACGGGCCTAGGCCCAATGATTGTTGAAACAATTAATTAACTGAATATTGTCACGAGATAATAACCTGGATAGGCCCTTTTGAGGAGGGTATCTTGTCTGTTTGTTTGTGTTGTTGCAGGTGTAGCACTTTCCAGAAGATGTGCCGTGCGCATCCCCGAAGCAGGGCGAACCTTCCTTCTCCAGCAGAGTTCCGTAGTCTCTCCTCCGCAGAATCTGAACGCAAATAGTGAGCATTGATATGTCTCCCCGCGCAGAGATGATTCTCTTCCCCAAGCAGACGCATCCTAAAGGAACGTCACCTCATCAGCTGAGCCAAGCACCGAAGAATGATGTCGTCTTTCCCCAGCACCGGATCACAAGTGCAGATTTCATAGAAGTGTTCGGGTGCCGAAGCTCGTGTTTCCCCAGTAAAGTCTCCAGCGGAATTGAGATTCCCCACCAGAGTCATGCTCTCTCCTGAAGTTGGATGATTCCCTCTTCCCCAGTAGAGTGCTGGAACAGCTGATGTTGTATTCCTCTGCAGAGTTGCACTCTCCCCCGAAGTTAGATGATTCTTTCTTCCCCAGCGAGATCGAAATTCCTCATCAGAGTTATACTCTTCAGTGAAGTAGAATGATTTCTCTCTCCCCGGCTGAGTCCGCAAACCTCCAAGAGAGTCGAATCCTTGGAAGCAGTTGGGACCTTGAATGGATTTTCCCTAGCAGATAGTGAACAACTGATGCTGTATTTCCCCGGAGTCGCACTCTCTCCAATGAAGCAGAATGACTTCTCCTTCCTCAGCCGAGTTTGCAGATGCCCAAGAGAGCCGAGTCCTTGGAAGTTGATCAGATCAGGATTGATTTTCCCCAGTGGAGTGTGGAGCAGCTGAAGTTGTCTCCCCACAGAGTTGTCACCACCAGAAGAGTAGCCGAGACGGCCACGCAGTTTATTCTCGCGATTGATATCAGCAAGTCCAGGTTCTCGTAGAGCTTCGTTCCCCTGCAGCAGTCAGCTGAAGTTGTTTGCCCTGCAGCAGTCAACCGGAAGATCAATTCCCCAGACGGAGGCCAATTGATACCAGCGTGTCCACGTTCTCCTCAGCAGGACGATTCCTCTACCTGAGTAGTTCTTGTCTCCTTGACAAAAGGGTTTCCTCCTCCTAGCATTTATTTTGCGGACGGGATCGCATCATTGTGCATGACTGCATAGCATTTAACACTGCATAGCATTTAACACTGCATAGCATTTAACGTTGCATAGCATTGTGCATGATTGCATGGCATTTAGCATAAACGCATATCATTCCCACCGTGTGGGGCATAACGCAGAAGCATATGCATCATAAGCATGCTCTAGGTCATTATTATTCTTGCCTTACAGGTGTTCGGCCGAAGGATCGGTTGCTCAGGATGATTCCTGATATTCTCTCCAACAAGGTCGCTTTCTTAAGATGATTCTTAAGACCCCGGTGTAATCCCCACGGTCGCTCGCTCAAGATGATTTTTGAGATCCCCAGCGAAGTCTTCAGTTCGAGATGATTCTTGAATTCCTCGGCAGAGCTGTTTGCTTAAGATGATTCTTAAGACTTCAGCGCAGTTTCCCGAGTGGTTTACTTAGGATGATTCTTGAGCTCCCCAGTAGCGTCCCCTGCAAGAGTTGCCCAGGAAGATTCCTGGAATACCCAGCAGAATGAAGTCTCCAGAATGGTTATCGGTTCAGGATGATTCTTGAAGGTGCCCGACGGAGCTGTTTGTTCAAGATGATTCTTGAAGTCCTTAGCAGCGTGATATGTCTGCTCCAACAGTGATGTCTAATCTGAAGATTGACTTCGTGAACGCCTGAGGGCGGTATCAGAGGTTCCTGTGAATTCAGATTTCCTTGTTGATGAATCAACGTGTGGCTGAAGACAAGGTTCCAAATTTTGTATTCAAGATGATCCGTGTTGGTCTGAAGACCAAGTCAGTTGTCCTGAGGTGATGATTGATTGCGATCAAGTGAATAGTGTTTCTTCTGACTGAAGTCGAAGATGTTTCTCCAGCTGAAGTGGAGTTTTGCCTGAAGGCAAAATGTTTGAATCCCCGTAGAGTCATGAATGACTTTGGATACCATTTCTCTGACTGAAGTCATAGATTTCCCAAGCTGAAGCGAAGGGGCCTGAAGGCAAGGTTATCCCCAAGGTCATGAATGACCTAGGATTCATTTTTCGGACTGAAGGCCGAAGTATATCCCTGACTGAAGTCTCGGATGCTCTATAGCAGAGGCGGAGTTGCCTGAAGGCAGATCCATGTATCCTTGAAGGCCAAGGACCATTTCTTCAGACTGAAGTCGAAGATGCCTCCTGCAGAGTTGCCGACGGGCAAAGTTTACATCCTTGAAGGCCAAGGATGTTTTTTCTAGCTGAAGCTGGAATAGCCGACGGGCAGGGTTTCATCTTTCTTCAGAAGAACTTGAAGATTCTCCAGCGGATCTGGAGTGGCCAGGGGCCAGGGTTCCATCTATCTTCAGAAATACTTGAAGATTTTTTCTAGCTGAAGCTGGAAATGGCCAGGGGCCAGGGTTTCATATATCTTTAATGTTGAAGTTCTACGGCGGGCAGTGTGCAGCAGTATTCCGATGTTCGTTATGGTTCTGAGGGTGAACCCCAGATCAGAGTGTGCTCGGTTAAGTCTCTCACTCCCAGCGGAGTAGTTTCAAATACGCAAGTGTACCTTTTGTTCCATTTACCAGGGGTGAACCCCAGGTCAGAGTTGTTCAGGGTTGTATTTTCTCCAGCGGCGAGGTTGGATGTTTGTTCGACGGCGAGGTTGAACGTTTGGATTTGACGGCGAGGTCAGATCATCATTTGTCCGGCGGCGAGGTTGGATGTTTGTTCGACGGCGAGGTTGAACGTTTGGATTTGACGGCGAGGTCAGATTATGTTTGTTCGACGGCGAGGTTGGATATTTGTTTGACGGCGAGGTCAGACTCTTTAAATCCCCAGTAGAGATGATGTTTGTACGACGACGATGTCCAGTGTCTCCAAAGGATGTGTGTTTCCGACGGCGATGTCAGATTCAGTTCTCCAGCGACAAGGTTGGGTGTTGTGGTTGTCTGAAGGCAATATCAGAAGAAGTTAATGTGGATGACTGACGGTGATGTCAGATCAGTATGTCTCCAGATAGTTGCCGTGCAGCTATTATTCCAGTGTTCGGCGAATTGAGCAGTTGGCAAATTTTCGGGTTTACCGGTATTCAATCGTATCGCACCTTGATTGGCTGAGAGCCGTTCGCTTCTCACCCAGTCAGGTTCAAGCCGTTTGAATAGGGGCAGCTGTTGCACCCCAAAATTTGACCAACAATTATTTATTCATTGAGTGTTTGAAAGTTGATACCTTCATCAGAAAGTGCAAGAGATCCTCAGAGGAGCTGGTTGAAACCAGGGTTGTGTGCTTCATAGCTTGAGAGTTGTGGGTGCTCCTCAGATGATTCTGAGACTTTGAGAATGAACTTGATGTTTTGAGAAAGCCTATGAGATGTCTTGAAAGCCATCATGAAGCCCAGAGAGGTCATTATGCAAGAATTCAGGAGATTCAACCATGAATGGTAGAATTAGGGTTTTGACTGGGTCAACCCTAGATCAGCTGAAGATTTGGAGAAGGCTGAGACCTAATCCAAGGGCCATGAGATCACGGAATGATGCATAGAGGTGTTATAAAGATGATTCCTAGACCAACTCATCATGATTGAGGAGTTTGAGAAGTTTCAAGTCAGGGTTTCCAAGGATTGTCAGTGAAAAACCCTAATTTGATCCCTATCTTCCAGGCAGTGTTAGCTCTAGATGTGATTGATATCTCATCTTCCCCACAACATGAATGTTGTAGAGCTTGTTCTTAGCTTTAATTTGAGTGGTGTAAGTCCTTGATAGGAGTTGCAGAGCTCAAGTTATGGTTTTGACAAATTACAGGTCAGCAGAGGTGTGTGAATTTGGGTCCTTGAAAGTCACCCAACTTGCAGGCAACTTTTGCCCTAGTATGATGATTCCTATGATCTCTTGGTCAACATGAATGTTGAAGGGCATCTTCTTAGCTTTAATTTGAGTGGTATAAGTCCTTGATAGGATTTGTAGAACTCAACTTATGGTTTGAACAAGACAGGGGTATTTTGGTCATTTGGCAGTTATAGGTCATTTTAAGCAAAGGTCATATCTCCTATTTCCAAGCCTCAAATGGAAAAATTCAAAACATGAAAGTTGTTCAAAATGGGATTTTAAGCCTATAAAGAAGGTCATAAATTGTTGGAAAAGCTCATAGCATGGATTTTCATGATTGGTTAAAAATGAACTAAAAAAGGGCTTATAAGTTAAAAAGTTGAAATTGAAATTTGGTTTGGGAGATCCACAAATCCAAAATAGGTCATCCAATATATTATTTTGATTGGAAACATCATTTTGAGAACATTGGTTTAAACAGAATTTTCATTTGAGGTTCGAAAATGGGACATGCTTTGTAATATTGAAACTTGCATTATAAGGCACCTTTGGAAATCTTAACACAAGGCAAATATGAGCTGATTTCTTTGTACATTCATTCTCAATATCTCACATAAGGAGAATTTGACACAAAATATACAAGGTTTAAGGCATGATATGAGATATACCACTTATCATCACATGAGATTTTCAAGCACTTTCTAGCTCATTCTAGAAAGATCTAGGAGTTTCCATTGATGGTTATATAAAGAGTGAATCATGATGAGTAAGAGGTTGGTGAAAGTTGGAGAATTGAGTGGAGAAGAGTGAGGTTAGAGCAAGGTTTTCAAGAGGTTCCATTATTGCAATTCAAGCTCGAGTTCACCATTGGAGGCTTCTTCCATCCAAGTTTTTGCAAACAGAATCATTTCCACCATTGGAGGATCATCTGGGAGAAGAAGCAAGCATTGAATCGTGCCCTACATCATTCTACCATAACTTCTTGACAGGTTGGTAAATGCATTCATACCTCTTTAATTATGCATAGATAGCTTAGATTCTAGGTGTAGATTGGTTAAGATAGGATAGATGATGAAATTCTGAGAAGTAGAGGGCATTCCATGAGGTTTCATGGCAGGGTGACAAATCTTTCAAGACCAAGAAAATGCTGGATTAGGAGTGTTAATGCACGTGCTATAGTTTGTTGTAGTCAGGGTAACATGTAGAAGAGAATTGCACTATTAGATTTGAGTTTCCCCATGATTGATCTCAGTAGAAATAAGTGAAACCCTAGTCTTCATCCCTTCTGTTTGCGCATTTTAAGAGGATTCAATGGAAACTATGCGTATGGTTGGACTCCTGGCGATTCGTGGAACGTTTTTGGTCTTTATAATTTTGCAAATCGTTGAGAAACGAGAGAGAAAGAGAGGATGGAAAATCCATGCATGAAGCTTGTGAGAACTGAAACCCTAGATCAGTTTTGGGGACGATGGCTGTTGGCCTTTGGATCATGGTCAAGCATTGACCTTTTCCTCTAATCGTGTGGTCCTCGTTTAAACTCAGGAAACGGAGGGAAAGACCATAAGCAAAACGCGGCGTTTTGTTTAATGAAGTACCATGGGCCTAGCCATTTTGCTATCTACACCCCACCATATTTGGCCCGCATGGATCATGAGCTGAGGTGCCTTGCTTTTCTCACCCCCCAGCCCATTTTAATTTCATTTCTTGTATTTTGTTTTTCTTTAATATTTTCTTGTTTTAATAAAATCATAACTAATTGAAAAATAATTGTTTTTTAATTATTCTTTTTGCACTAGGTAGATAATAATGTGTAGAAAATATTAAAAATAAAAATGGGATTTTATTTTTTAGTTTAGTATTTTTAATAGATTTTTCTTTTAAATAGCTTTTAAAATAGGATTAATTTTGTGCATAATTTTGTACAATTTCTTTTAGGACCTTCCCTTAGTCTTTTTAATTCATTCTTTTTTGTGTGATTAGATATTGAATCATAGTTCCCCATAGGATTTAATTCTTGATTTTTAGATTAAAATTTGATTAGTTTAGTTAGGTTAGCATTAGGGTGCCTAATTAGGGTTTAGGTTATGCATAGGTAAGGAAATTCATTTTCTTTAGATAGTTTTGTCTTGATTTTTGGGTAGGGGCATATGGGGATGTTATGGGTATATGTTATAGACCCTTGTGAATAATTGATAGATTTTCCCCCCTTGGTTTAGTATTTTTAGATATTTTCTGAAGCTGACTGATGATTTTGTCTGTTCTGTGGTTATTTGTCTGTCTCTGGGGTTTATTTTGGGGAATTTGTTGTGAGGCTTAGTTTGTTTTGAAGAGCTTGTTGGAGAGCTTGTTGGAGAGCATGATGAAGAGAAGATTGTAGATCAAGACTCAGAGACCCAGAGCTTGGAGCTTGTTCCCTGTTTGTGAGGGTTGAGATCCTGAAGTTTGAAGGAAGTTCATGGTACTTTCCTGAGGAAGGCACTATGAATGACTTTCATTCTTCCTTCTCACCTATTTCTCAAGTATCCAATGATGTTGGAGCCAACTTGTGAGTTTAATTTCTCCTGAGGAGGAATGTAAACTGATCACATGTTGTTGAGCCACATGGGATACAATTCCTAAGTGGAAGCCTCCTAGTACTTTCCTGAGGAAGGTCCTATGGGTCTATTCACTTAGTTCCATTAGTTTATCTAGGATTTATTAAGTATCCAATGATGTTGGAGCCAACTTGTGAGTTTAATTTCTCCTGAGGAGGAATGTAAACTGATCACAGTTGTTGAGCCACATAGGATACAACTCCTAAGTGGAAGCCTCCTAGTACTTTCCTGAGGAAGGTCCTATGGGTCTATTCACTTAGTTCCACTAGTTCAGATAGGATTCCCTAAGTATCCATTGATGTTGGAGCCTGCTTGTGAGTTTAATTTCTCCTGAGGAGGAATGTAAACTGATCACAGTGGTTGAGCCACATAGGATATGACTCCTGAGTATACACCTCCTAGTGCTTTCCTGAGGAAGACACTATGAGTCTGCTTACTTAGCTCCCTTTCTTTGGTAAGCTTGTTTTGAAGCTTGGAGACTGGGATTGCTTTCCTCTTGTAGGGTTTTGCTTTAGGGCTTTGCTTAGATTTGATCAGGATTCTGTTAGGGTTAGGATTAGAGAGTAGATGATTCTTTCTCAAGCATGTGTTTGTTTGCCTGATGGCACTTCATTTCTTTTATCTGGTTATTGCTTGATAGCATGTTGTTTACCCTTCAGTATGATTACTGTTATTTCATGACTGGCTTGAGGTCGAGACGAGCTTGTGGAGGCTGAAGCCCCACACACATTTCCTCCCTCACTTGCATTGCATGCATTTTACTGTTAAAGCTGATGCTTTTGTCTGTTTTGGTGTATCATTGACATGATCCCTTAGGACTCTCATTTCCTTTGATAAGGACTTGATGATAGACTTTTAGGTTGAAACCTATGCATGACAACATCTAGGAGTTCCCTGTTCAAACTTCAACCATAGGATGAATCCATGGCATGATAACAGTAGGACTTGATAGTCTCCCTCCTAGTTGGGCCTGTTCTCTTCTCATCTCGAAGCAGTTTAAAATACAGTAATCATGAATGATTTCTTTCGTACGTTACGAGCCTTAAGCTATCTGAGGATGGATGTTTAGTATGGTACCCTTTGGGTGACATGCGACGCATTCACTCTCAGGTCATAGTCTCTAGTGCGGTTGAAATCGCAAACATAATAAAAAACACTTCTTTCAGGAAATAAGCCGTAGTTTCCCGAACTACGTTTGCTCTGATCTTCCATGCTGTGTAGAAGTACGTAGGCATAGGATGCGACGTCCTAGCGAGCAACCTTCCCCACCTTCACCCGTAGTTAGGCGAACTACGTTGACTCTGATTTCTCATTCTCTGATGAGAATACGTAGGCATAAAGTGCGACGCTTTGCCGAGTCATTTTTCTTTTCTTTTTTAGCCAGCCTTGATAGGTAGATAGATTATAACCAACCCGTCCAAGTAAACAAACAAGCGAGGATCCCGTCGAGTACGACGGACGTGAGGGATGCTAATACCTTCCCCTTGCGTAACCGACTCCCGAACCCAGAAAATGGTTGCGACGACCTTGTCTTACCCTTTTTCGTCAGGTTTTTCCGATTGTTTCCTTTCCCGCTCTGAGGGATAAATAACGAAAGGTGGCGACTCTTCTGTCATGCCGGCACCTTATTTTCGCGCAAGCGACAGTAGTGTGAGATCTTCTGCGAGAAGAGGGTTGAATCTAACTTACATCGTGTACTGAGTTTGTTTCGTAGCTTTGTTGGTGACTGGGTGGTTTTATTCCTCACCGATTCGATTCTCCATAGCTTCCGTTCGTGTATCCCATACGCCTTGTTTAGACGATGGTGTTCGATTCAATTTTACCGTGAGAGGATAAAAGGGTTTGATGATGTTGATGTTTGTTTTTGAACGTGTGTGGATCATGGGCTAACAGGCCCATGTTGCATTCCTTTCACACTCTTTTGTTTCCTCTTGCACCTTATGATGTGTTCATCTGCGTGGGTTTTAGGGCCTTTAGGCCCGAGTTCTGTTGTTCCACTCCTAACACACACCACATGATCCTATGCACCCTCCTTCACGTTTATTTTTCTTATTATATCATTTTTTTCTTTCAATTAGTTTTAGAGTTTTAAACTTATTTTCAATTAGTGTTAGAGTTTTAAACTTATTTTCTAAATTAGTTTTCTAGAGTTTTAAACTTATTTTCTAAATTAGTTTTCTAGAGTTTTAAACATATTTTCTAAATTAGTTTTCTAGAGTTTTAAACTTATTTTCTAAATTAGTTTTTTAGAGTTTTCAATATTTTTTCTAAATAATTTTTTTATAGTTTTTAATGTTTTGATTGTCTAGGTTTTTAAATGATTTGTTTTAAAATCTTTCAATATTTCCTTTTCTAACTCTTAAACCGTTAGCTTTGAATATGTTTTCTCAATTAAATTCACTTCCATTTTTCTTCATTTATTTGGTCGATGACGAGACCTCCTAGATTATTATCAGTTAAACTATTGATAGATAGTAATGAGTCCGAGACCACCCTTTGTTTCTCTTCTCATTTTCTTCTTCATTTCGATTTTATTTCTTTATTTTCGATCAATGAAGTCTTCGATTCACGAATGTTGATTTTCAAGGTTGATAACCTTCATTATTTCAAATCTGTAGAAAATGATCGTTTGGGTCATTTTTCTACACTTTGGGGTCGTGAGAGGTTTCCCTCGATTAATTAACACTAGTTTGTGATTAAGACGAGATCTCACCCTTCTTTTGTCCATGTGACATGATTTAATTGGAGAATGATTCTCAATACCATTTCTCTATCTTGTTTTAAGCACGAATATCAATTCACGCGGCCTCCTATAGTTCGACTTTCATCATAAGTCGAGCTACGACGGTTTAACGTTACATTTTGCCCCAATTCAATTCACTAACAAACTAACGACTACCTTTACTTTCAGTCAAATATACACTCTTTATTTTTCAGTCAAATATACCACTACTTTATTTTCAGTCGATATTATCCTGATTAAATTATCTTGTTCATATACTCATTGACATTTATCTTGATATATTATTGTGAATATTCTTGTATATATTGTTATATATCTTGTATATCATTCATATCTTGTATATACTCATATTCATTTCTTCTCTTATTTACATTCTTTCAAAACAACTAATAACTATCGAAACCATAAAACCCTAAATTGGTGGATTGTTGGTTGTTTGTCTGGGTGACAGATCTTTGGGCGTTGTCAGAAACCCTAGCTTAGAGTTGTGTTCAACTTTCGCTCAAGGCTTAGTTTAGGACACATTGCACACACACGGCTTCCTCTTGGGCTACCTGACAATGAGACCTTTTATTTCGTGCAATCTTGTGTAATTTACATGTACCCCTCTCCCATTTTCAATGTACATATTTCGGATTTCTTTGACCGCGGTTTATCTTCTAGGAACACCCCCAGGGACTAGCATAACCGTTTTCAAACTAATTCTCGATTCGTCATTGAGCCATTTTCAAACTCCCCTCTATAAATCGAGTGCTCGTCCGCATTCGCCGTCAACCTATCACACACACTGTTACACTTCATTATGGTTTCGATATTAGGAGCACCCCCAGGGACTAGTATCGTTTCTCACACCTTAACCCTTGATTCGTTATCAAGTCGTTTCTGTTTTCAATCAAAACCCACGACTCGTCGTCGAGCCATTTTTCAAACTCACTTCCATTCCACCATGGTTTTTGCATGCAAATATAAGTCAAACCCTTGATCTAACGTCAAGCGGATTTTCTCAACAAACTGTTAAACCAATTCACCACCATTCCTTTTCAAACTTTTCTCCATTTGTTTTTGTCTCCTAAAAACCTTGGTCTCGTACCAAGTACATTTTCAAACTCTTTTCCTAATAAACTTGGATGGTTGTGGAGTGGTTAGGCGTAGGCCTTCTCCTATCCCGAGTGCTTGACATTACCTTTAGGGTTCACTGTCGTAAATCACTTACCATTCGAGATCAAAACATCTTTAATAAGAGAATGAATTTCTCTTTGTATTGAACTAAAGAGAGAAGATTGAGTGCAGACTTCTTCCTCTCTGATTGTCAGGATACTCACTGTAGAGTGTGTGGTCTCGATACTCGTCTTTTAATACGAAGACGTAACTATATTCGCCACACCATATTCACAACATATTCGCCACACCATAGTCATCATGACATTTTTTCTAAAACGTCTCCTCAATCTCACGTGAGAATCTTTTATAATCATCATGCTTCCTAGATCATAGGAGATAGTGGGGGTATGCCTTAACTGCCACCGTCCCATCACAAAGCTCTTAGATGGACACGCGTTCCACTAACTTCTTAACCATAAATGCTGATTTGAGAACCATTTCCACTTCAATATCTATAAATAGGTCATTTTCTTTCTTTTCTACTTTTTTGCTATCCTCAAATTTCACAATCACTCTCCAACTTCTTCATCTCCTCCACTTAAGAAACCCAGTTTCTCAAACTTCCTTTAAACTTCCAGCAAAAATGGGATTATCAACCAAATCTACTAAAGAATCTTCCAAAAACGTGAAGGATCCCAAGAAGCCTTCAAGCCTTCCTCCTTTCAACACGATTCCAGGTCCAACCATGGTGGGAAATCAACAATACATTCTAGAACCGCTTTCTGAAGAACAACGAAGAATCTATAAATCTCAAGTACTTATCCATGTTTTTGTTGTTGGTAAACCTTACACTTTGCTATGACCATTATCTGAACCCACTGTTGACCCTGGTAAACTTGAGGAATTTTTCCCTACTTACCATGAGTACAAGCCTATAGCTCACGCTAAGAAATCTAAGGATAGAAACGAAGACCTCAAACCTTCTAACCAAAGCAATCCTTCAACGGATGAAACCATTGGCTTATGATATATGAACAACGGCTTTAGGGTATTTCGATCAAGTCCCTTGTTTAAGGATCCTTCTGACTACTTAAGCTGGTTAGAAAAGCTAGAAAAGACCAAGTCCCAAGTCTGGAAAGATATGAGCATCCTTGACCTAATCCAATTGTCAAAAGTAGGACATGAGTATTGTTCGACCATGCTACTCTCCTCATTGTACTTTTGGGATAGTACACAACATACTTTCCATCTTCCTTGTGGAATGATGTGTCCAACCTTTTTCGATATAGCTACCATCATGAGACTTAAACATACTGATGATACCATAGGTTGTTTAACTTCTAGAGCAACTTATTCTACCCATATTGCACATTACCATGATAAGGCAACTGATAAAGTCTCTGAGGTAGAGCATATAGCTTTCCTTGCTCTATGGTTGTCCCGTTGTGTCTTCTGCTAGAAGTCACTTCAGGTAGCCAAGAAATATCTGACTATGGCTAACCAACTCTATTCTGGCCATGAATTATATTTAAGTGAAATAATTTTGGCGAATCTTTATGAGTCTATGGGTGAAGGTGTCACCAAACTCAAATGCCTTGGAGACAAAGGAAACCTCATCCTTTCTGGTTGCTGCAGTTATGGTTGAATGCTTCTTTTGAAGCATGCCTCTCCATTAAGAACCCCATTAACTCGGATGCAGATGAAGTAAAAAATAGGAGAGTCTAAGGGACTCGATTAGCCATGTTGACTCCTAGAGGCGAAGGATTCCACCTCCAGCAAACCTTCACCAACTATGTGATGATGTTCGTCAAACGCTATGATTTTACGTTGAATATGGCTTCTTTTGCTGCAAGAAGACATGGTCCTGAATGGTTTACTAGACCATTTCCGACTCCATCAAAAACCCAAGAAGCATAATCCCTTGCCATCTGGGAAGCTTTTTAACTCCTAGGGTGTTAATCCTTAGGCTTAATCAATCGAAAACTCAGGTTACTCTTATTGCTTATCAACCAAATCTTTTTGCTCGACAGTTTGGCTTGATCTAAATCCTATCACGACTCAAATATGAGAAAAAGGACGCCCTTCTTCTCTATAACGCAATTCACACTAAAGTTATGACCATCAAGAAAATAGCTCGTTATGCTAGCCAAACACAACTCATTCATGTTGCCTTCAAACCAAATTTCCTCTATACCCCATAGTTTGACCAGCGGTGGAAAGAGTACTATGCTGAAGAATTATTCGATCTTATTGCCTTCACTCAACATCTTAACAAGGCTTTCCTCTCTATGAAGGAGAAAATCAAGAAAGGTACCTCGACTCATATTAAGGAATTCCAAGCATTCCAAAAGTACTTTAAAACTACCTATAGGCCAGATGATCTTAGTCGAACCGTCTGCGAAGCAGCCTTTACTTTAAAAGAGAATTTTCTAAAGAAAATAGAGAACTTAAAGCTCCATTAGTTTGTTTCTCCTGAGAAATGGTACGAAACAACTTTTAACATGTATCCTCCTAAATTCCCTTGACTGCTAAGTGCTGACTTTGGTGTGGCTTTTAGCCCTCCATTTCCATACTGGTTCGTCTGTGGGGATCCATGAATCACAAAAATGTGTCTAACGGGTGGTTGTGGCTAAGCATACCTTAGACAGTTTCAAAGGGCACCTTCATATTGGCATAAGAGATGTCCGCATCGAGTTTGAAATATATGAAGGTGTAATGGGAGGTGTTTTACCTAACCTTTTATTTATTTATTTATTTTTCTTTGCTTGTAATAACTGTTTTAATTTTCTTTCAGTCGTGAAGGTTCCACCCAAAAAACCTACATCCAAAAAGCCAGTCAAAGTAAAAGAAGAAGAAGGTAGCAAAACAACAACAAGGATAATTTTATTTTACTCATCACTTCTTTGTCGTGCATTGTTATGTTTCTAATACTTTGAACCATCTTCTCAGGTAAATCAAAAACCACCACCAACTCCACAAAAATGCAAACTCAAAGAACCTAAAGTCCAAGTAATTTAATCTGATGATGATGATTTGTCTCTCACCACAGAACAACCTCTCATAAGAAGAAAAAGGCAACTGAAGATACCTAAAGCTCTAACCCAAACTTAGGCAAATGTTAGCAAAGTTTCAACAAAGAAACATATTGCTCTCAAAATACTGGAACACAATTCTGAAGATTTATCGAGGAAAACTAAAGAACATATCAAAAGTGATAACTCTAGCCCCGGAACTGAGGGTTCCAAGGTACAATAAATATATCAACTTAGTATTTTATTCAGTTGCCTTTCTTTCTGATTTACCATCTTTCGGTGCTATCTTCAAGATGATGCAGGTGCTCCTAAGCAACCAACGGTTAAAGTAGCTGACCCACTAGTCCTTCTCAATAGTGATGGTGATCCCACTTCTGCAAGACTCAGAAAAGAGCTCAACGAGTCAGATAAACCAACCAGACGAGGAATAACGTGAGACTTCGTCACCCAAGACTAACAATTAGCATTCCCACACTAGTGGCTCCAAACTTGAGGATAAATAAGAAAAAGAAACTCAGGATGAGGTAACCAAGGATGATGTGGAAATGGAGCATGCTGAAGGCAATGTCAAAGGTCAATCTGAGGATGGCTCCCCCAAGGTAGAGGATCTAGGCTTTGGTGGCCAAGACCAAGACAACGAAATGGAAGAGGAAGAAGATCACTCTTTGTTCCAACATCGCCCTGCCTTTCCCCTTAGTGAATTTGAAGATGAGGACGAAAATGATGATGAGAATACAGGGGTAGGTGAGAAAGAGAAAAAACAAGCACAATATCAATCTGACATCATTCCAACAACCGATGATGCGCATGAGCACACAAAGGCTTTGACTGGAACAACTACAACCCTTTCTTCAGAGGAACTAGCAACCCTGAAGCAAAGCAGACCTTTCGAATACGTGAAAGTTATGATCAGCTCCAGAGGAAGTTCGTTTGAGAGGAGCCCCAATTCCTCTTCGGCATCAGGTGGCCAATATTTGAGTAAACCTATGGATGATGTACTCTTAAAGATTAAGGACAAAATCTTTAGAACCGATTTGTTCCTAATCCTGGAAAGCAATTTTACAGCTTACTTTTCCCTGAAAAGCCTCCTTAAACAAGTTGACATTTTGAATGCTTCTCCTGATGTTGCAAACATTATCATGGAGCTAACCATGATGATCTACCTCACTATTGTTGATTTAAATAGAATAAAATAAGATTTGAGTGAAATTGAAAATGTGGTTGGAACTATAGCAGTTGTATCGGATGCTGTTATCAAATCCCACGCCAGAGCTGCGGAACTGAAAAGGAAACAAGAGCAAAACAAAGCAAAGGTCGAAAGTTATGGTCAAGAAATTGCAACTTGCGAAGCAAAAATAAAGGAATTACAAGACAAGATCTCTAAAGCCAAGGAGCGTCAAGCTGAACTTCTAAAGTTCAATGATTATGAAGTGACCAAAGAGATTGAAGTTGGGCTGGAGCACACCGACAGAGCTCAGAAGCTAAAGGCAAAGATTGAAACCCTTAGATCGAACAAATATGTTTGTCAAAAATGTTTTGCACTTCAGAAGTCGAAGTATCTCAGCATGAAAGATTATCTTCCATTTTAGTTCCAATCTCTTTATTTTGGCTTTACAAGGTTTTATTTTTTGATGCAATGACTTTGAGCCTCTCATGGCTTTTAACTTAAAGACTTCAGCCATTTTGGAAACATATGTTTTGCTCTTACCATGTTGGCTTCGACCATTTTTTCTGTAATTACTCCTTTGCTATTTTTACTTCTTAGAGTGCAGGTTTGTGTTTTTTCAAATACTTCCCATTCACCCTCAGGATCTTTTTATCTTCATTTAATTCTTTGATTTCGTATGCACCATTTGAAAAGACTTGTATAATTTGTAAGGGGCCTTCCCACTTAGGGGACCATTTCCCCAAAGTTCTATCCTTTCTATCCATGGGAAGGATCACTTTCCATACCAAGTCTCTAGGTGAAAATGTCTTAACTTTGACCCTTTTGTTGTACGATTTCTCTATTTTCTTTTTATGCCTTTTCAATAACTCTAAGGCGCTTAGTCTTTCTTCATCTAAATCAATTAACTCATCCAACATCATGTTCCAGTATGACTCATATGGGATCTCATTGTGTCTTTGGATTCTCATTGACTATAAGTAGATTTCAACCGGCAAAATCGTATCATGATCGTACGTCAGTCGAAAGGGAGTAGTATTAGTAGCTTCCTTAGGGGAGGTTCGACATGCCCAGAGAATCTGGTCTAATATCTTATGCCAATTCTTTGGCTTTTTCTCCACATGCTTCTTAATCAAACCAATCACAACCTTATTTGCTGCTTCGACCTGACCATTGGCCTGTGCATAATAAGGTCTAGATGTTATCAATTTGAGACCCATGTCCTTAGAAAATTCTTGCACTTTTCGAAAAGTAAACACAGATCCTCGATCCGTTGTAATAGTCTCTTGGATTCTGAACCTATAGATAATATGCTTTTGGATAAATTCGATTACAGCGTCTTGATCCACATTCGTGAGAGGTATAACTTTGAACCATTTTGTAAGATAATCGATGCCAACCAAAATATATTTTTAACTTTTAGATGATGTTGGTAGAAATTTATCCAATCAAATTCAAAACCCAACCTCTAAATGGCCAAGGTTTCACTATAGAATGTAGTTCGCTTGCAGGAACATGTTGTATACATGTGTGTACTTGGCACTCTTGACATACTTTGGAGAATTCAATACAATCTTTCAACATGGTGGGCCAATACATCCCTTGTCGAAACAATAAACACTTAATTCTATGGCCTACCTGACGTGCCCCACATGCCCCATTATGGACATTCGAAAGGGCTAAATAGGCCTCAGATTCACTAAGGAATTTGAGCAAAACTCCCTCAGGAGTCTTTTTAAATAATTCATTTCCCAAAAGAACATAACTTAAAGCTCAATACCTGGTTTTTCGCTCCGCAAATGTTATTGGATTTTGTAGGTACTCTATTAGTGGTTTTCTCCAATCTTCATCCATCATGTTGTCTATATTCAGTATTTCAAAATTCTCTTTGTCAACGTATCCCAGCTTCGTTGTTTCCAGATCTGATGGGGATAGTATGGCCGACACAACTATTCCTCTGACTTCAATTGCATCTTGTAATTTTTCTTTTGAAATTTTATACCTAGAGGCAATCTGTGCCAAGTTGTTGGCCTCTTGATTCTCTAGTCGAGGGATGTGTCGAATATTGACCATCTCGAATCTTTTTGAGAGTTGATTGGCTATCAAGAAGTACATGATAAGATTTTCCTTAACGCACTTGTACTTCTTTGTAATTTGTTTTATGACTAACTCCGTGTCACCCATCATTTCAACTCGAGTTGCCCCCAATTCCAACAATATCTCAAGTCCAGCTATTAGAGCCTCATATTCAGCCTCATTGTTCGAACAAAGTCCTTCGACTTTATACTTGAATTTTGTTGGAATTTTATTAGGAGAAATAATTAGGACTCTTACGCCCCTTCCATCTTTATGACTAGAACCGTCAAAGTACAACTTCCAGGGCTCAAGTTGAAGGTAGTTTAATAAATTCTCAGTTATAGAGTGCTCGACTAGAAAGTCGGCTACCACTTGTCCTTTAACAGCCTTTAAAGGCATATAGGTTAAACAATATTCAGTTAAAGCTATTTCCCACTTACCAATTCGACTACGCAAGATTGGTTTAGACAACATATGTTTTATAACATCAAAATGAGATGAGACCACAACATCCGCTGGTTTTATATAATGCTTTAACTTTGTACATGAGAAATATAAACATAAGCATAATTTTTTTTACTACAATATACCTAGTTTTTGCATCGTTCAAGACCCTACTAAGTTAGTAAGTGGCTCTTTCGACGTCATTTTCATCCTCTTGAGCTAACATATTTCCTAAAGTATTTCCCGACGCAGATATATACAACCTCATACTTCTATTCCTACAAGGTGGTATCAGAATTGGAGGGTGGACCAGGTATTCCTTGATCTTGTCGAATGCTTCCTGCTGAGCTTGCCTCCATTCAAAATCTTCACTCTTGAGTCGAAGCAGAGGTAAGAAGGCTTGAGTCTTGTTGCTAAGGCTCGAGATAAACCTCCTTAAGAAATTAATCTTGCCAAGCAGTTACTGCAACTACTTCTTGGTTGATGGCGCTTTCGCCTCCATTATAGCTTTGGCCTTGTTCTGGTTTATTTCAATTCTCTTTTTGTGGACCATGAAGCCTAAGAAATCTCCCGCATACACACAGAAAGCACATTTGAGAGGGTTCATTTTCAGATCATGTATCACCATTCTTTCAAAGGACTATCGAAGGTGGTCTATGTGACTCTTCCCTAAAATAGACTTAACGACAATGTCATCAATATAGATTTGCATAAAAGTCTCGATAAAATTGTGGAAGATTGAATTCATTGCTCTTTGGTATGTTTCCCCAACATTTTTTAAACCAAAAAGCTTTAGGACCCACTCATAGATGCCTAAGGCTCTATGACATCTAAACGTCGTTTTTGGGACGTCTTCTTCAGAAATGAATATTTGATTGTACCCAGAATACATGTAGAGCATACTAAGGTACTCATTTCCTACGACAGAATCAACTAACATTTCTGCCACATGCATCAAGTATTCATCTTTTGGGGTTGCAGAGTTTAGGTCTCTAAAATCTATACACACCCTTAACTTGCCATTTTTCTTAATAACTGGAACAATATTGGCAAGCCAGTTGACATACCTGGTCGTGCTAATGAATTTACATCTGAGAAGTCTTTTGATCTCTTCTTTGATCTTCGAGAGAACTTCAGGTGCGAATCACCTTGGAGTCTGCTTGACAGGCTTCTTCCCAGGTGTTGCGGTGAGAATAGGATATCAAATTATTAACTAATTTAAATCACATCTTTAGTTCACAACCGATCTTTGATTTATCCGAAGGAAAAGGTCAAATGAAGGAAAACCTAATTTTTGTATCGTAAACAATGCGGGGAGAGACCTAGGTAAGGGGTTGGTTAAGCTTAGGAAAGGTATTAGCACCCTAAACTTTTGTAGTACTCTACAGGAACCTTTTGTTTAAAGTTTACTATTTTGCTTTATTATTTGCTTGAGGGTATATGTGCTAAGGGTTAGGAAGTGAAAAGAGACCTAAGGATTAGTCTTAAGTTTACTCGCCAATATTCGCATCTTGTGCCTACGTATCTTGGGTAGGGGATGAAATCAGAGTAATTGTAGTTCCCCTCGAAAGGGAGGTTAGAAACTTCTTAACGGTGGTCAAGGTTTCAATGGGGAATAAGCGTTCTTAAGGAAGCGCTTACGTGGAGTGCGGTGACTCCCATTTCTACGTTGAAAAGTTGAATTGAAATTAGGGTTAAAGAGGCATTCCACGGCGGGAACCCTAAAACGGAGTGCGGCGACTCCTTGACCTAATGCTAGGGTAAAAGGGTATTTCGGTCCAAGCGGGACGCCTAGGCAATTAGGGTTTTGAATGGGTCAAAGGAGAGGACTATTGACTCGGCGGTCAAACAGCTAGACCTAATCCTTCAGAAGGGATTTAACGGTAAAATAATGTAATGAATAATAATTAAGTAGCAGAATTGAAATACGGGAAATTGCGGGAATAATAACGGAACAAAAGCGACGATTGCCTCGCATAATTACAACCGAAAATGAAAGAATAATGACAGAATAAAAAGCGACGATGTCCTCGCATAATTACAACCGAAAAATGAAATGCGAAAAAGATCACGGATTAGTAGACCGAGACAAATAGGAATTAAATGACGGTCAGACGAAAATTAAACGGGAATTTTTAAGTAAAAGTTTTAGAATTAAATTGAAAATAATTTTTAAGTTCAATGTTAAAAAAAAGTTAGTATTAAGTTATTTACAAAGAAAATGGATTTTTAATAGAAGTTTTGAATTTAAAAAAAGCTAATGGTTAACGAAAGATTGTATTTTATTATTTCTCATATTATAATTACTTTTTACGGTTAACATATTATAATTAATCTAAAGGCCAAATTTTGAATAAAAGGTGGACTTCTTTTTTTTTTGTTTTTTTTTAAAACAGATCCATTAATTTTTCTTTTTTATTTATTAAATAAAAATTGGATTAGAAAAGTTAGTAAAATATATAATTAATTAAAAAGTTAAAAAATGTTATTGTTAGTATGCAGTTTGGTTAATAATAATATAAAATAAGAATTAAAGGAATAAATATAACAGACCAAGAAACCCGTAAAATAAAACCGGCCCATTTAGCAGGACAAAAGGGGGCGGACTCAAAACTAGGGTTTTGAGAACCCTCATTTCCCTGCGGCGGCACGGACTCCCCTTCCCTCTGGGTTCGCAGCATTTTCGTCTCTCTCCAGCGCCATGGCTATTTCCCTTTTCTTCTTCTTCTTCTGTTCCATGAATCTCTTTTATTCTTCTTTTCCTACTATTTCCTGAAACAAAAAATAAAATGAAAAAGGGTCAAAATAAATTTTACGGTGGTTTCGTTGATTTTCTGATGATGATGTTGCAGACGGTGTTTTGACGGCAACATTGTGATGTTCTTAGCCGTGATTTTGATTTGGAGCTTACTTGATGATTTCCGTCGCTGGTATGAATGGTGGTAATGATGCGTGTTTGGTGGTGGTCGATGATGTGGAAAATTGAGGTTGAGGTGGTCGCGGCGGTAGTGAGCTCTTCGGGAGTTTTACGGCCGCCGTTTGCTGTTGATGATGATGAACGGAGGATCCTCTTCTAGGTCTGATGAATCTCTCTTGTTCTTCTTTTTCGGATCATGACCCTTTTTCTTGTTTTGTGATGAACACCCCCTTCTTTACGTTCTTGACGAACCCTTATATATTGATGGGTTTTTCTTTAATTTTTGGGCTTGGGTGTTCCACACGGTTATGATTTTGTTTGTTGATTTTTCCAAGAAATGTTGATGTTTGTTATTGAGATGGAGACGTGGGAAAGCAGTGTTTAGTTTGTTGCTTGTGTTTTGGAGATCATTGCGAAATTATTGTTTGATTATCGTCCAGATTCGTTGCATGCAGAATTTTTGGGAAAATTGTTAGTGACTTGTTTGGCAAAAAAACATTTTTCCAAAAAGTGCTTTTTCCAAAAGCACTTTTTCGAATAACACTTTTTACCTCTCTCTCGGTGTAAATTGAACAGATTATTGCTAGTCTTATGTCGAGGTTGGAAACTAAGTCGGGAGTCGGCTTCGACTTTGTCGTTCCCCTCTCGACATACCCGATGATGACAATTAACTAAGGGTATCGAAACCAACAAAAAACCGTTTTTCTAACCATTTAAAATTTCTGCTTTGTTGCTGATTTTTCTTTGCAGGTTCAAAAAGTCGAGAATTGAAATCGGACTCGAAGGACAATTTAGGAATTTTAGATTTAGGATTTATTTTGTAATTGAGATTAACTTGTAATATTGTAACTTCTTTTGTAATAGAATTCAAATAATAAATTCAATTCTTTATTTTTCCCATCCAATATCTCCGATTAAAATCTCTAAATAATTCCCCCGATTAAACTCAAACGAGCAAACTCATCCGACTAAATTTATTAGATTAAATTCTAACGATAATCCATCCGATTAAATTCAACCCAAATAAATCCATTTAATTGAGTTTATCTGATTAAATTCCTCCAGATTAGTTCATACAAATCAATTCGTCCAACCAAGTCCAAATGCTTGCATCCATAATAAATTCATCTATGTCAATTTGCTCGACTAAATTTATTCGGTTAGACCCATCCAAATAAATCAATCCGACTAACTTCATATGGTTAAAACTCGTCTGATTGAATTCATCAAATAAACTCAGTTAATTAAATTTAATCAATGAAAATTTTCCGATTAAACTGTGACGTTGTAACCTCCAAATTTTGATAATTGATCAACTTGCCCAATTTAAATTTGACATAACCGCTGAGCTCAACAGAACTCTTGCAAATCAATTCGTATCCAATATCAATGGTGAGTATGGCCTTGAACAGACAAGCAGATAAACTCAGTTAAACGGCCAAACGAGTTGCCTTCCGTATTGAAAATTTAACTGCATCTCAAATGATTTAACTTGGTAACCTGAATCAGCTCAACTAACAGTCATGATCAAAACAGACAGATGTTCATTATAAATTCAACACGAACCGAAATTCCATTGTTCCCTTAAAATGGACTGGTAACTAGCAGAAAAAAACCGGGAAATTATGCTCTGGCCAGAATAAATTCCTTGCAGCCAATTCTCGCACCGATTCAACCCAAATTCAATTACATTTCAGTTCCCTCAAATCCACATGGTTTATGATAACGACCCTTCTGTCCTCCATAAATTAAAGTGTGCCCAATGTTATTTTCCTGCAACAGCAACAGACTGAACAAACCGGTTAGCAGTTAGTTAAAACGCAATGCAGAATGAAATGAAATGTGAAATGAACCGACTAATTTAAGGGTGAAATTTGGGGTATGACACCAGGTTTTATTATCAGCTTTAGTTCGACCAGACCTCTGCTCAAACCAGGAATTTCATTGTAATCCCATGCAAAGCAGTCTTTGAACTCCTTCAACAATTGGATTACTTCGACCTTGAGCTGTGGGCTGATGTTGGTGCTGATATATGTCGGCCTCTTCACTGCCCTCTCTCCCAGGTCGATCTCTTCAAGTGGATCTTGTGTCAGTATTTCGATGTTGCTTGTTGTCGCTACTGCGGAAAAAAGTGCTAGCAATGACAAAAGAGTCGCCACCGTTCGTTATTTATCCCAACGAGAGGGAAAGGAAACGAGCAGAGAAAACCTAACGAAAAGGGATAAGATTGGTCATCGCAACCAAATCTCGGGTTCGGGAGTCGGTTACGTAAGGGGAAGGTATTAGAACCCCTCACGTCTGTCGTACTCGACGGGATCCACGCTTAGTTGTCTATCTAAGGGTGTGTTTAACTATCTAACTAAAGGTCTGGGACAAGAGAAAAGAAAAAGGACTCGACAGAGCATCGCTGCTCTGGGCCTACGTATTCCCGTCTGGTATGAGAAATCAGAGTCAACATAGTTTGGCTAACTACGAGTGAAAGAGGGGAAAGGTTGCTCGCCAAGACATCGCATCTTGTGCCTACGTACTCTCAACAGGTATGAGATATCAGAGCTAACGTAGTTCAGGATAAAAGAGAACACAGGTTTGCTCACACGTTTTTTACCCGAGTAGGGTTAACAAGCAGTTCTAGCAGTTTGGTGTATGCAGCTCGACCATTGGAGACTTAGGCGTTACCGTTTGCGATAGAACTAAGAGTTAATAACACTCTTATTTATCTTAAAAGATTTTCCTTGATTAAAGGGTCCAGAGGGACAAAAATGAGTTTGACTGTTGGTTTTTGTCTTTTATTAGAGAAGTGTTTTGAATGAATGTTTGTAATTCATACTGCACTAGAGACTATGACTAAGGAGTGAATGCGTCGCATATCACCCAAAGGGTGCTATACTAAACATTCTGGCTATTAAAAAGAAACCCCTCAACAACCATTTCCTAAGTAGCTTAAGGCTCGTAACGTGCAATACTTATTAGCCTTTATTAGGTGTTTTAAGATTGTTTTGAGATGAGAAGAGAGAAAGGACTCTAAAGGGGACTAAATCAAAACCCTAAAGTTATCATACATCATGGTCCTAAAGTTGAGTTAAGAAGGGAACTCTATCCTATTATGTTAGCATGCAAAGGATTAACCCTAAGGTTTTATCATCACTATACTTCAACAAGGAAGTGAGAATTCCTAAGGGAACATGGCAATGGAAAGTAAAGCAACAACATACAATACTTGAATTGAAATGGGAATGTGAATGAATGCACATGCAATGCAACATTACAAGCAAAGGGAGGACACCTCAACCTTTAATGCAAACAAGAGCAAAAGGAAAAAACACACAAGCAAATGGAGGACACCTCAAACTTTAATGCAAACAAGCAAACATAAAAAAGAAAACAACATCCAAGTAAAGGGATGAAACCTCAACCTTTAATGCAAACATGGACTTAAGAGAAAGAATGCCTACACATGCATACTTCTATCCTAATGCACCAAATCATACAACATGAAGAGGAAAGGATCAACAAGATGATGGGAAGCAAAGTGAGAACCAAAGGAACTCACTATGACACTCAACCAAACTCATCACATTCAATGTGTAAAAACACATAAGTAGTCCTCAAAGGTTCTACCACTTATGGAATGCCTTTAGTTCTTCCAAAGGAGGAACTAGGCTCTCACAAGTGGGATCCTTAGGTCATAGGACAGATAGAGATATGAGAGAAGGATGTACATAACACAATTGAGAAGGAATACATAAGAAGTGGCAAGAGGATCATGCAAAAGATAAGGATCATTCATCATATACACATGAAAAGAAAACCCTAAAAAGAGATCTTAAAGGATGCCTAAACTAAACAAGTTATGAACATGATCAAGGCCTAAAATTAAACATACAAGTGCCTTATTATGTATACAACATGGAGATGCAAAGATAGGATTCTCAAACAATGCACAAAATTCAAATGAAATCAAACTAGCACAAGTGTAGAGGTGACGATCACACAAGGGTAGCCTAAAGTGTAAAATACACTAAAAATAGTAAACTAACCCTAAAAAACTCCAAGTAAAATCCTATGAGATTCGTCTGGTGTTAGGAACTAGGGGTCAAGATTGTGGAGACTAGGTCCAAACCTAACTAGGCAAACCGAGGCGAAAGAATGCACGGAAGGCAAGCAAACATTAACATGCAAGCACATCATAACAACTATGAAAGTGCGCCTTCAAGCAGGAAACAGACGCGCATGTCGACAAAATCATGATTAGTCAATCAAGAACAGTGGCATATATCCAAAACATCTCACTCCTAATGCATCATATTGATCTATGAAGATTCAAAGTGAAACTGTATCGAAACAACCTTGAAAAACAGCAAACCAGGCCTGCTGGCACAGTGTTAATCGATTAACACCAGGGGTTAATCGATTAACCATTGAAAAATGTTTGAAAATTGGAAAATTTGAGTTGGTTAATCGATTAACCATATAGGTTAACTGATTAACACTGTGCTAACAGCAGAAAAACAACAGAAAATAACATTTTCAGCACATAAGCACTTATCCAATCATTCGGATGATCACATAATCAATTAACCACGAACTTAAACCAGCAACCAGTGATTTAACCAGCATGTAAACATGATCTGACATCAAGATTACACATCAAATGGATCAAAATGAATTAAATTAATCAAATAGGAAGATCAACATGATGATTATGCAAATAAGTTCGAAATTAATAATGGATCAAGAATTCCAACCTACGAAGCGGAGGATTGCTTCGGTAATTGTTGATTTAACTCCAATTAAGCAGATCCGTGCAAGAAATCCAGAAAACTTCAAGATCCAAGTGGTTGCTTATAATAAGAATCAAGATCCACCAAAGCTGAGCAAGAATTATCCAAATAAGCTCCTCTAGAATAACTTCAAAATTCAGATCCACAATTGCACGAAAATCGAATGGAGAATTAGATATAATGAAGATGATGGATGAAGGTTTGAGCTCTTGAATTCAATGATTCCAATGGAGAATCAAAGAATTCAATATGATAAATAGCTTTTGGTGAGGTTTTGGAATGGAGAAAGTTGAGAGAGAATTGAGAGAAAACTTGAGAGAATCAGGGAATTCTGAAATTGAAATGAAAATTATGAGGATCTTTTTCTTTGGTTTGGAGTAGATCACTTAAGTACTCCTTAGGCTTGGATCCAAAGGTAAGGTTTGGATTTTGGCTTGGGGAAAATTGGTTTGGAGCTAGGCATGGGAATTTGGAGGGAAAATTGAAATAACCAACATTCAAGAAAGTTCTAGATTTTTCCTTTGGTAAAAATCATGATTACCAATGATCAAAATGGACTCCTAAGTAGCTTCACTTGGAAGATTCACGTGCAAAGGAAAAATCTGCACTGGTTAATCGGTTAACCATATGGGTTAATCGATTAACACCCTTAAAAATTCAAATCTGGCTTATTTTCCACTTGGTTAATCGATTAACCTTAGGGGTTAACTGATTAACACCTTCAAAATTTTGAATTTGGCGCCTTTTAGAGGGAAACCTGCCCGTTTGCCCGTTTTGAGCTCTGTTAAGCTTTTGACACTTGCTCTTGAATACTATAGCTGTGATAATGCTGGATATAGCCTAAATGTTGTCTCCTGATCTAAGAATAACCTGCAAAATAAAATCGGCCGTTCAGTCACCGGGCAAAATAAATGTCGTCTGATGCTCGCTGTTTTGTCTCTTGCGCTAAAAATGAATTCTGAGCCACAGGAAAACCTTGATCCTCTGCCTCCAGAATAAATGTTATGCAAAATGTTGATGCTATGAATGCAATGAAACATAAGCCAGTTAAAGAAAAAGGTTGGGCAAATTTTGGGGTGCAACACTTGCTAGCGGATCCTTCTCAAAACCTAAAGGCTCTCATAGATGGCGTCGAGCCTCTCGCCTTGCACCTCATCTTGAACCTTATCAGGTGGTTCTGGATCGAAGTCCTTACCAGGACCTTCTTGATGTGCTTCAATTTTCTTAGCTTCGATAGCCATGATTTTCACTTCAGCTTCTAAGGCCGCTTTTAGTTTGTTTTAGGCTATGTAAGCTGAAATCCTTTCGAGCGTCAGCGACTCAATCATCGTCGCCGAATTCGCTTCCCCAGCCAGTTGGATGGATATGGGTTGTTCCGAAGACATAATCTTCTTCGCCTACCACTTCTTTGTCCCACTGAAACCCATGAGTAGGGCACAGATAGAGATAACAGAAAGCGTTATTTGTGGGCGTCATGTCGAATCCCGCAGGATTACATAGGTCAATATGGGCCAAGTTCCGGTCGAAGCTCCTTCTGTCGACCCGATTCACTTTGGCCATAAAATAACTCTGGTCCGCCTTGATGTTTTCGATGATACCATCGTTGCACCAAATGGTGATCCTTTGGTGCATTGGAGAGGGAACGACACTGATGTCGTGAATCCACTCCCTACCAAGCAGTAGATTGTAATTAGCCTTCGAGGCTCTCACTATAAATATTGTTGGCCTAGTTATAGTGCCAATGGTAAAGTCTATCTGTATAACTCCTATGGTAGTTCCTACTTTGCCCTCATAATTCGACAAAACCATATTATAAGGTTTTTTATCTGTGTCGTCCTTCCCGATCTTTTTCAACATATGATGCATCATTAAGTTGACTGTCGCTCCACCATCGACCAGGATCTTACTTATTCCAACGTTTCCTACTTTTCCCTGATAAACAGATGTTAAATGGATCTTCAATGATTCATCAGACCTTTCAAAAAAGGCGTTATGTTCCTCTACGCAACCATTATTCATGATGTAGTAACATACATGCTTCTGTC
Organism: Lathyrus sativus; assembly: GCA_963859935.3. Taxonomy (NCBI): domain Eukaryota; kingdom Viridiplantae; phylum Streptophyta; class Magnoliopsida; order Fabales; family Fabaceae; genus Lathyrus; species Lathyrus sativus. Next base: position 495,764,102 of record OZ012741.1, read on the forward strand.
GAGCAGTCTCCATTTCCATCGCATCTTCTGGTTCTTATACCTCCATCACTTGGTCGTACTCCCTAGGAAGTACTGACACCATATTGCACATGATGTCCAATGAGGCTTCTGACCCAGAATTGAAATCTTCTGTCATCACGTCATCTTCGTGATCAGACTTTTTTGAAGACGCCTCCTTTTGAGGAGAGAACAATTTTCTCTCGACAGGTTTCTTTTCCTCTTTCTTCACCGGTATGTTGCTACTGGATTCAGGCTTCGCCTTCTCCATGGCTTCCCTTTCGACCTTTCTACGCATTTTTTGTCTCCTCCACTGGGATCTTGACATTGGATTATTTCCTTTATAATCCTCTGAAGGGTATGCTACCCACATCGACGCCTGAAATTCTTTTCGGTACGTCAAAGAAGAGCCTTTATGAACTTCGAAACTTTTTCATTTTTATTGTCCCTGCTCTCGATTTTCGACTGGTCTAATCCATTTGTCTTTGGGATCCTCCATGTAGGTTTGAAAGTAGTGGGTTTATTGCCATTGAGCCTTTGCCTTGCCTACTTCTGTCTCCTACGGTCAATTATGTTGTCGAAAGTCTGGCGGCCATGAGAGGCTTTCCAATTTCTTCTATTCTTTTCCCTATGAACCCCTTCGATATTTTGAGCCACCTTCTTGTCAAAGACTATGCTGCATCGATGGCATAACATAACTTTTGATTTCTTCCTCTGACATCTGTGAAGGAAATCGATAAGGATTTCTTCATGCTTTGGGAAAGCCACCTTATTGTATTCTTCCTGTCGAAGGTCCTCGTCAACCTCCATCAAAGTTTTCTTGAGAGACTTTGACCATGGTCACATCCACACTGGCCTTTTCAGCAATGTCCAACTCTTCTAGTTTCACCCTAAGGCCCTTAGTAGCCTCAGTCAGATTATCAATTTGCATGAAATCCTCAGTGGTTTCTTTTATTTTTATCATCGAGTTGAAATCTTCAATGATTCCTTTATTGGAGCCTTCAGTGACTCCATGGGCGCCACAATCAGCAATTTGTTTCTTGAAACCCTTAGTGGTTTTTGTGGTGAAGTCTTCAGTGACTTCACAGATGACACTTTCAATGATCTCTCTATCGAGGTCCTCAGTAACCTTGACCATGAACGCTTCATTGGCGAAGTCTTCAGTGACTTCGACCATGTTGATTACAGATGGCTCCGTGTAGTGGGCATCGGCCACCTGAAGAGGGTCGAAGTCAATCTTCATTTGGACCTTCGACTTCTCTCCAGATTTGAATTTTGTCCTTAATCGCATTCTAAATGAGATCCCTGAAAAGAAAACATTGAGATGTTTTATGACCCAAGAAATTATGATACTTACAAAAACCTCTCTTTTTTCTTTGTTCTAAAGGAGACATTTTAGCGCCAGGGGGCACTATCATTTGGCCGTCCTTAACTAATAAATCAAAGATTTCGTCACGTTTTGTAACGTTGAAAGTGTAAGTTTTCCTAGGATATCTATCGTTCTTTTTTGGTTCGGCTGGTGTCACGGTGAAATTTGGATACCAAACTATTGATTAGTTTGAATCTTTAATTCATTTGCAACCGAACTTTGATTTTTCCAAAGGAAGGGAAAAAGATCGAAATACCCACAATGCAATGCAAATGCAAGCTAGAAAGTTTTAGGTTCGGGGGTTGGTTAAACTTAGGGAAGGTGCTAGCATCCTAAGTTTCTGTAGTACTCTACAGGAACCTCTTATTTTATGTTGTTTATTTGCTAAGGTTTATCTTCTTAATGGTTGAAAGACCTAGGGGGTTTATTTCTAAGTATACTCGATAAGATGTCGCATCTTATGCCTACATATCCTTACGGGAGTGGAATCAGAGTATTTGTAGTTCCCCTAAAGGGTTTGAGGAGTTCTTTGACTGTGGTCAAAGTCCCTACGGGATTAAGGTAGTTGATTGATTGATTTTAGGAGAAAAGATGAGTTGTCATTTTAAGGGAGATTACTTGATTTGACCACCACAACTTTGTAGGAAAATAGTCTTTACATCGTCTTAAGAGAAGGGCTCAAACACTCGGAATTTAATCGACAAGTATGCCATTATCTCTCTTAAGGAAAAGTCCCTACATATTGATTGAATTGTTATGGGGGTAGGAGTTTGATCTCGCTTAAGATGATTAACATCTCGTTCTCTAATGTGTTTGAGTAGTTTAAATTGAGTTGAATTGTTTGTTTTATAAGTTGTAAAGGATAAAGGTCCTTCCTATGGGGTAGGATCTAACTTAGAAGATCGACTTGAATGGGATCAAGGATCATAGGGGAATATGATGCAAATGATATGCGTACGCACAATTGTTTAAGTTATGCGCAGGTTCTTCCTTTGGACGCAATGCAATGATGAAAAAGTAAATGCGGTAAATGTAAATTGTGGGTAAAATAGAAACAGATAAATAAAGGCATACACAAATGCATGAAAGCGCTAAGGTGCACGAGTGTGTGGGAGTGAATATGTGAGTGGAATCGATGCGGATGCGGAAGCGCGCTTGATTGGATTAAGTTTACGATGATTGATTATAGGAAAAGATTAATTTATTATTATTTTAAGAAAATTTTTGAATTGGTTTTATGAGAAAATTATATTTTTGGTGAGGTCGATTTTAAGGGAAATGTTGGATTAAATGGTGGGGTTAATTGATTTTACGAAAATGTTGTATTAATTTTTAAGAAGATTAATTTTAAGAGAAATTATATTGTTGGTGAAAGTAAATTATATTAGGTGAATTATTTTATTTTTAGTGAATTTAAATTAAGTTAAATAAGGGACTGGGCGTATGGTTCAGTGGTAGGCCCTGCGCGGGTGTACCGTGGGCAAGCGCATGCGGGTCGTGAGATGGGATCCGTTGGAGATCCGTGGGTGTTAAGTGAAGGTGCATCGCAGTTAGTGTGTGTGTGTGTGTGTATGTGTGTGTGTGTGTGTGTGTGTGTGTGTGTGTGTGTGTGTGTGTGTGTGTGTGTGTGTGTGTGTGTGTGTGCAAGCACATGATTATGTTACAATACAAGCAAAACAAAATAATCCAGAAAACCTAAACCCCCAAATCGTCTCCCTTCGCTGTCTCTGCTTTTCTCCATTTTCTTCTTTCTTCTCCCCTCGCTTGCTCCTCTCGCTCTTCTCTTTCTCTTCCTCTCACTTTTCCGCCATTTCCTTCTTCTGCTTGTTCGTTCCTCTTCTTCGATTCTCCATTTCTTCATCAACAAAAAATAACAACTACAAAGTAATGTTAGCCAAAACAATTAACGGTAAAAAGGATTTTTGCAGGTTTCGAAAGTGGTGGTTGATGGAGGATTCGTGGCTGTAGTGAGGCTTAGATCGTTGAGGTTCTCGACGGAGAGGGCTCGCGGACGAAAAGAGGATTCACGATGATGGTGTAAGGGTTTGATGGTGACCTCGCGACGGGATTTACATCAAGATAAGCTCTCACTTTTTGATTTACACACTTAGGGTTTTATTGGATTTGAGATTTTTTGCTGTGTTTTTCTGTTTGTGAATGGATTACTGTGTCGATTGTGTGTCCTCCCTTCATCTCAAATTCCTTCTTCTTTTATAGGCTGAAAACGAAACATCCTGTTAATGGTGATAATTCTCTTTCCTTTTCTGGTTTGAAAGTGTCCGAAACATGTTGGAATTCTTTTGGAAACAATTCAAATCCCTGCCTATTTGGGATTAATTTGTTTAAACGTGTTCTGGGCCTGTTTATGAATCAATGTGATGATGTTTCCTTTCATGTGTTGACAGAATTCAAAAAAAGAGAACATCCCAAAACCTCAGTTCATCTCCTCATTAACTCGTGAAATAGACAGGTTGGATGATGGTTTTGGAAGGAGATAATTGTTGCTGATAATCAATGTCAGTTGTACTTTGATTTATGGCTGATAAATGATGCGAATTTGGATTGATTTTGATTCTGATTGTGGAGATTTTGCTTGTAGGCATTGTTGACTTGTTACTCAAGTGTATAGACCTGGTAACTTTCATTGTCTAAAAGCTGCTTGAATTTATTTATTTTTCCCATTGGTGCTGAGTAGTTCTGATTTCCTAATTTAACTTTGCAGAGGCTGGTACAGTCTGATTGCGAGAGGATAAGCATAACGCCCGTGGATATCAATTCCTTGTTCAATTTGCACTAATTTTTTCAACCATGACAGAAAGTCAGGGCTTTCAATCCATTTCTTCTGATGATGACAAAAATGTTACTCCAGATGAGTCCCAAAATAGCAGAGAATGAAGTCTCAATGAACAAGAAAAGTCTTCCATTCAATATCTCTCACCAACTCTGTCTAGGTTGCTAGATGTTCTTGTTGTAGTAATATTTTCTCCCATCACCAGCAGCATGCTCTGCCTAATCAGATGCAGAGTTTGGGTTAGTGGTATTAGCTGCAGTATCACTTGATGCAGTATCAGATGATTGAACTCCAGCCTGCTGTGCTGATGTAACCGTTGTAACACTTTGAGGTACTAAGGACGGCCAAGGTTGTCCAGCAGGAGGTGCAAGCATTTAAGGTGGATGTTGGTATGTTTATTTCTTGGACAATTAATATACATCCTTGTCGAATTGCCCTCCATGGTTTTTTCTTCGCACATAGCTTTCTTTTATAAATTATCGATTCCCTGATATTGCTCCATCATTTGCAGTTCACGCGTTAAATGCCCGTCAATCCGCCCATTTTCAAAGCATCGACTCCCTACGGTGTTTTGGAGTTGTGTGCCAACATGTGTTGGCCTCTAGGTGCAATGCCCGAGGTATCTGAACTTCCGCCGCCAACATGAAAGTAGGAACTCATGGCTATGTATAAGAACTAGTATCAATCTTGAGTTATGAACTGCTGTACATGGATATATAAGACTACTTTATTCATGTTAATTGGTGGCATTGTATTGTGATTCTTCTTGTGTTGCAACTTGTAGTCTGACTTGTTCCTTGTAGAGTTAATCCTGCTCATGGATTTGCAATTTGCGTAGGATGTTTACGAATTCGATACCAACCGTTATGGCCTATCCTTTCCATTTCATAATGATGATGTTCTCTTCTGCAGGTACAAGCCTATTGATGAATTGGAACAAAGTGACAAGCAGCATCGACTTGACGCGGATAGGAAAATCCAGTGGCGATTCACCTCGAATCAGGTGTGATTTCGACCAATTGCATCATATTTGTACCCTTAGTTGATGCGGCATGACATAATTGTTTTGTTATATTATTTGGACTTGACTGTAATTATAAAAAGCAAATTCAATCTGGACAGGTGATGGCAGCAGGTTGCCTCCTTTGGAGCTGGAATGGCTTATTGACGAAGATGAACGACGCTCTTGGCCGTGGCATGCTTTCCATGATATTTCTTCATTTCGGACGAACACGTGACTTGCAAACAGGTAGCTTTTTAGATTGGGGACGTACTCCGGTTTAGCAGGTGACTTCGTCAAAACCGAACTTGGTGTCTATGAATGGAGTTGTACTGGCACTGATCTTGTGTTTAATGACTATTTGCAGCAGCTATATATGGACAGTGAGGGGGTGCCCACGCGAGTTGCTTCGAGGCTGCCGATGCGAATGCCGCATTTTGGTTTACGACATTGCCTTGAATGTTGCAGTTCAGCTCCTACCGTCATTTTCAAGATTTCTTTTGTAACTCCTGCAGCCAGGGACGTCTTTGAGAAGCTTCTCACTAGTAAGCTTTTCACAACTCTCTCCATCTTGGTAAAACCATAATTTAAGTCAAATGCCGTTGCGAAGTGTATTTTCCATGCTTTCACCACTTCAAAATTTTGAAATACCACAGTTTCTTGCAGGAATTTCAAGGCCTTTTCAACGCCAATCAAAGAAAGTTTGGAACCATGATCAAAAGAGACTTCTTGAAGGTGCATTGATGAGGGAGTTGGGAAGTACTTGGATGCTGAACTTGTACGGCGTAACATAATTGACGGTGAACCGTGAAGATGTAGGTGAATACTTGGTGCGAGGCATTGGATGATAGCTTGGGCAATTTGGTGCCAGTTGGAGATTAGGCAGATCCTAGTTTCTTTTAGGCTTAGTTCGTATGTTGAGGATGCTTGTAGTCCATTACACGGTCAAACAAATTTCTATTTATTGTTGTGCTTGTAGCTCGTGAATTTGAGAATGGCTACTTGTTTTTCATTAAGTTTATGAAAATTGTTATACATTGGGATCTTGATTATAATGTCTGCAAATCAACCACACGTCTTGAATACCTTGATATAAGTTGTCTAGGTTTTCCAAACTCCCTAATCGCCTTAAATGAAAAAGAACTTCAAGGTTATTGAGTCGTTGGGACATCCACAAATTAAATATGAGATGCTTAGGTTGTATTGGAATGAGATTTAGAATTGATGGAGCTCATATGTAATGTCTAAATTTCCATGATAGAATACGACCCAACTCTTTGCACATCAATCTAAACCTTCTCTTGACTTTCAGAGTCAGACATAATAGTTTCAGTTCGAGCTAGCTTCGTTATGAATTTAATAAAAACTTGGCTCCAGATCTGATAAGCCATATGAAGATCCCCTAGAGCCTGCTACCGGCTACTTAAACGATGGTACCACCATAAGCGTAACCTGAATAAGAATTTGACGACCATGTCGAAAAGGGCTGGATTGTAAGTGTCATCTTCTCTTTAATACACCTGCACGAGCTGGTTAGCCACAGTAAACGCACATACAAAAGTATAAAGATAACATACGAGAAAATGCACAGGGAGGTGGGATCTTATGGTCAAAAATTAGGGTGCGACAGATGCCCCTATTTAATTTTCTTCTATCCGGAGATATGGAGATTGAAATCTTCGTCTCGACGAGATAGGAGGGACTTAAATACAAACATTGCACGAATTTTTGGCTTTAAGAAGCCACCGAATGCATATGATATGCAATGATATGAGAAGGCAAGACAGACGATCCTGTGGAGAGATGATGCCACAGGGGAGAAACTAGACGCGACACGCGAGGAACAGGCTCAACAAAGTGAGACTCCACGGGGAAAGATTGACAATCACAAGGGATCCGTAAACATGTTGCGAAGAACTGGTGGGAAAATCCACTTGAAGAACCTACCGGATAGGTCAACTGTCAAGATTTCAGCTGGAGAAGTCTACTGTCGAGACTTGTAACTTTAATTGAGAATATTTTTGCCAAAGTATCTATGTTAAGAAATCTAGGGAATCTGCTGCCGAGATTCTATGTTGAAGTTTGCTGGAGATATACTTAAGTCGAAGTCTTCTGGAAATCTACTGTCGAGATTTGTCAGGAAAGAGATAGAAATACCTACTGCCGAGGTCTACTGGTAATCTACTGCCAAGATTAGCCAGGAAATGAAGTAGAAATACCTACTGCCGAGGTCTACTGGTAATCTACTGTCGAGATTAGCCAGGAAATGAAATAGATATACCTACTACCGAGGTCTACTTGTAATCTACTGCCGAGATTAGCCAGGAAATAAAAAGGAATCTTTGAAATAAACCTCCCCGAGCGTCATGGTCTGGATGCCATGAGCTGGTCTCAGTCTCTTGAAAAAAACCTCCTTGAGCGTCATGGTGTGTTTGCCATGAGATGGTCTCAGTTTCTTGAAATAAACCTCCCTGAGCGTCATGGTGTGTTTGCCATGAGCTGGTCTCAGTTTCTACCTGAAATAATGAAAACTCGTGAGAGCATCTTCACAGGGGATTGAAAATTTTATAGATTGTAGAATCATTGTAGATTGTAGATGTTATTGTAGAACTTCGGGTGTAAGCCATGATGTACTGGAGGTTGCAAGACTTCACCGGGGATCTTCAGGAAATATGTGAGCCGGTTGAATTGTAAAGTATGTCTTCCCAAATAAAGATAGACTAATATGATAAACTTCCTCAACTTCTCTGGGGAGATGTCGCTTGATGGAAATAAACTTGTGATGAACTCACTGGGGAATACATTCCTGAGGAGCATCCTAGCTGTTGTAAAAATGTGTGAATTCTCAAATAAAGAGAAATATCTGTAAGTTTTTCCATTTATCAAGTCGATAATCACTGGGGATGGCCAAACCGTCTTGAGGAGAATGTGACTTGTTTTTTTGAATAAGATCTTGGTCAAAACGAGTTGCTCAAATAAAGAGGTTGCTTACAATCTGGATGCAAATTGTCGAGGAAATCTGATAATATTGTTGGAGAAATATCCATCTTCAATAGTTATCTTCATAAAACTCTTCCTGGGGAGCCAAGTTCAAAATAAATGCACATTGAATCCAATATTCAAAAGTTGGAGGTGTCCACAGTGATTGCCAATGACCGAAGTTCAATTCAGGAAATAACTGAAGAGAAACTGTCAAGTAAGACTCGACCATCGAGGTATGAACTCGAATGGGATGTAATAAAATAATCGTCTTCCACGAGGATCAAACTCTGTGGGGAAGTAGAAATGATGTGCTCTTTCTGCCTAGGGCTGACAACTCTATTTGGAAGGAGAAGACACGCCCAGTCACTTGGGGATAAACACAACCAAGATGACAGAACCAACAGACGCAAAGATGCAAAATGCACATGCCATGCTACATATCTACATGATATGCGTATGCTTATGCTGACAAAACAAACAACAAGAGGCAACCGGAGATGAAATAAACATCTCAAAGCAAACAATCGACCAATCTTCAAAGATAGAAGCACCACTGAGGATAGGTGGAGAACTAGATACGGGATCACATTCCTGCTTCAGCGCTTCAACAACCTCTCTTAGGGAATAGAGAACATTCCACTTGGAGATGTAACATCTTGATCTTCCTGATTATTCTGTTGAAGATGAGAATAAAGATCTACAAGAGGTGGATCAAACTCATAACTGGAGAAACTTCATGGAATAAATATCCATTTCGATAAGGAAACCTGGATCATCATAGTCGTTGAAACTGTTGTGGCCGGACTTAAAGGGGATGAAATAAACACCCGCCTCGCTGGGGAAGATCGGCGCTGCAAAAGATCCACTGGGGGTGAAATATGTCCACTTCATTAGGAAGGTGAAGTTGGAGAAGATCCACTGAGGATTAAATAGTATCCACTTTATTGGGGAAGTGAAGTCAAGCAAAATCACTGAGAATTTTACATCAAAAAAGCTGCATCGGAGAATTGTCATGACCACCAGAAATAAAATTTACCGGGGACATGAATGAAGAATATTGAAAAGTAGTGGTAGTCGCCATTTGAATAATAGTTGTTGTGAATGTATAAGATAATCTTCATTTCTCAAATGCCCCAAGTCATATGGTTATGAGAAGAAGTCATTCCAAGAGGATTTTACAGAAAACTGGCGTCCCAACTGCCCCACTGTTTTCAAACTCTTGGAGAGATTCGTCGAATCTCGATGTAACGTGCCCTGATTGACGGTATTATGTAAAGTCTCCAAAAATAACTCTTTAGGCGAAGTCAAATTTGCATGGAACAAACCACTTGGAAATAACTTGCCCCAGGTCAGCAGATCCTTCAAGTTCCAATAGAACAACTTATTGCTGATGCTCATATGTAAACTTTTTATGATATCAGGCAAAATCAACATATATGAAATGTTAATTCTGAAACTGTTAATGCAACATATATGTTTGTCTTAAAGTTTTTGAAAAGAGATATCACGATAACTTGTGACAAAATCACTAGTTAGGATATGAATTTATTTTATAAAGCCAATCCTCAAACTGAGCATAGCTCATAGGAGTTAGGAAACGTTATCTCACTGAGTATGCTTTCGAAGTAAACCTTACTTCAATTAGGACTTTTGAAGGTTATATTAGGGCTTAGTATAAGACTTGTAAACCAATGAAAAGGGGTCAAAGCTTAGTTGTACCTACCCATTTTGAAAGATGTTCCCTTTTTGAAAGGTTTTAAGTGTTCAATCGAGCTGATTGAAAATTGCCTACCCCAGGTTAAAAAATGAGGGTTTGATTCGGGAAAAAACAGGTTCTCAATCAATGTTTGAAGGAGTTAAATATGGATTAACTTCCTTATGCCTTTGGTGTTTTAGGAGGTTTGAAGTAAATGCCTTACATCATCAGTAAGTTTTTATTCGAAAGCATACATCAAGAGATCTTACGTTTTACTTCGTCATCCTCCTTCCAATTCTTCACCAAAGTGAGGAAAGATTGGGTAAAAGTTGGCATTATAAAATTATGAAAAACATTTTAAGAGTGAATACGAATGGATTTCTTCAAGACAAACACTTATCGCAATACTTATTCAAAATAACATGTTCTTACATGCCAATTATGCTTTTAATCAGAGAAATGAAATACACATAAGCAACACAAAATGAACTGCTCTGATGAGCCCTTCTCAGTATTTTATGGAGTTCCAGCGTAACGGTAATCCATTCACGATCGGGTTTCCTCCTTTGAAGGTTAGCACTTCGTCATCTATCATTTCTTGGACTTTCTCTTGGAAAACTTTGCACTCTTCAATCGAATGCCCCAATACTCCATCATGAAATTCACAGCTGGCGTTTAGGTTGTACCACGGTGGGCAAGACTTCATGATTCTAGTCTTTCTGGGTGTCATCACTGAGTTTCAGATGAAATAAGACCATAGCTGACTGTAAGTCACTGGGATTAGATCAAACCAGCGAGTTTCTTCTTTCGGAATACTCAGAGGTATCTTCTGATTTTGAAACCGTCTTCGAACCTGTCGATTCTGATGCCGATCTGGAGATGTCATCCTTCGTTTACGAGGTAGTTGTTGTTTTTGTTGAACAGTCACTACATATCGATGTTGAAGATAAGATACTGGAACTGAATCTGGCAAGATTTGAGAGGGATCCCAAATTGCATTAACATCGACACTTCCTTCTTTTTGGGAATCATCAACTGAAATTTCTTCATTAGCTTGGTCATTCGAGTTATCTTGAATTCTTCTACTTTTGAGTGCATTCTCGATGTTTACTCCGACTTCAACAATTTTGGAGAAATCTAATGGCACAACACCTACCATCCTAACATAATAAGAGTCTGGCAGCGTTCTTAGAAACATCTTGCTTAATTCTTTCTCTTACAGTGGAGGGTGAACTTGGGCTGCCAACTCTTTCCATCGTTGCACGTATTCCTTGAAAGATTCATTGTCATTCTTACTCATTCTTGTAAGTTGATCACTATCTGAAGCGATATCCAAATTATAATTGTATTGCTTTACGAAAGCATCAGCTAAGTTTTTCCAAGATTGAATATGATTCCTTTGTAACTTCATATACCACATCAGAGACGCCCCAAATAAGCTTTCTTGAAAGCAGTGAATCATCTATTCGTCATTGCCAACATAAGCAGCCATCTTTCGACAAAACATCATCAAATGGTATCTTGGACAACTAATACCCTTGTATACTTCAAAGACAGGCATCTTGAACTTCGGAGGAATGATTACACCTGAAACTAAACATAGGTCATGAGCATCAAGACCAGGTGTGTTAGCTCCTTTCATTACCTTCAATTGCTCTTTAAGATCACGAAATTCTTTCTCCATTGCTATAAATCTTGGATCGTCCACCTTCATCTTGGCATGAACATTCAGAGGATTTGGTATACACTGCAGAGACTGGGATACTCTTTCGTCAACTTGATTAACCAGATTATCTTGCACATGCTGAGGTCGCGCAGGAACATCCACTTGTTGAACATTGTCGTCAGAAGGGAGGTCAAATAACAGATTAGTCCTTACTCTAAAGCCATTCATGGAGTCCATATCTTTGTTCTCTTTACTATCCACCAACAAGTACTTCGAGCTTGGTCAGATGGTCGAGATGTCAGCTGACAGACAAAGACAGAAGACCGGATGAGGACGCAGTGGAGAAGAGACACATGCATATGCAAAATGCTAAATGAGGGATGCTATGCAGAATGCAGAAATGAAAAGTTTCATGGAACTCAAGTTTTTATAAACGTTATAGAATACCAAAGAAAATTCATTTATTATTCTTTTGATATTGGATTACAAGTGAATATTCTCATAAGAGTCCTGACATAATAGCTAAATAAAAGCTAATAAAAGTCCTAAGGAAGCCCTTCATCGTTCTTGTTGATATGCTCTTCTAGTTGGACTTTCTTGAATATAAGTTTATCCATGGCCGACTTTTAAGGAGTGGTGTGATAGAGGAAAATAAATCCTCTATCTCTTGTTGGAAAATAAGGAAGGAAGAAATCCATTGTCCTTCTAGATCTTTGATAATAGTCTCATGTCCTTTGAACTTCTGTTGATTTTCAATATAAGTTCCCAACTTCCTTAGGTCATCCAAGTTAGGACTCTTAAAAGAATATTTCAAAATATTTTCTTTTGTAATCCCTATTGGTTCTGTAATGTTTATAAATAAACTCGGGATTCCATGAAACCAGTGCAATATGATGCTCTATGGATGCAACAAACACAGGTAAGCACATAGAGACATAAAGATAAACAAACAAGGGAAACCCTAGGTTTGCAACGAGCATGGAGCCAAAGGGTATACCCATCCCCAAAGGATAAGGACTAAAGGTTGATTGTACCTGTAAAATAAGGTTCTAAGAAGGTTCCCAAAGTCATTAGCCCATCTTTCGAATATTATCAACTTCCCAAGTACTTGGTGGTTAATAATATTCTCAAGAGAACTTCTTTTGAGTGTAGCATCGCGTAGCACTATTTCGGGAGTACTCCCTCATAGTCTCGCACTACATCTTAATAAAGGCCAAAGTGGGGTTAAAGGTAACTACATCCTCAATATCATAGGCTCCAACATCGAATATAATGTATGTTTTCACGATTAAAAACTCGTTCAACAGTACAACTTTTGAGAGGGCCTCAATTGAGCGTGATTTTCAAGTCAGCTTGGTCGAGATTCCACCCCCTATAAGCCTCGTCGAACATATCACTATCCTATCTTAAGTTCACTCAAGTCCGGGTGTAGGACTTTGTCTCACCACTTAAGAGTATCAACCCAAAGGCAATAAACAAGCAAGTATACAAGTAAACAATTAAGCAAATATAAGCAAATATAAACAAGTTAGGGAAACCCACTGAGGTGTTTTATCCCCAGTGAAGTCGCCGTTTCTGTCGCGGTGAAATTTGGATACCAAACTATTGATTAGTTTGAATCTTTAATTCATTTGCAACCGAACTTTGATTTGTCCAAAGGAAGAGAAAAATATTGAAATACCCATAATGCAATGCAAATGCAAGCTAGAGAGTTTTAGGTTCGGGGGTTGGTTAAACTTAGGGAAGGTGCTAGCATCCTAAGTTTCTGTAGTACTCTACAAGAACCTCTTGTTTTATGTTGTTTATTTGCTAAGGTTTATCTGCTTAATGGTTAAAAGACCTAGGGGGTTTATTTCTAAGTATACTCGATAAGATGTCGCATCTTATGCCTACATATCCTTACGGGAGTAGAATCAGAGTATTTGTAGTTCCCCTAAAGGGTTTGAGGAGTTCTTTGACTGTGGTTAAAGTCCCTACGGGATTAAGGTAGTTGATTGATTGATTTTAGGAGAAAAGATGAGTTGTCATTTTAAGGGAGATTACTTGATTTGACCACCACAACTTTGTAGGAAAATAGTCTTTACATCGTCTTAAGAGAAGGGCTCAAACACTCGGAATTTAATCGACAAGTATACCACTATCTCTCTTAAGGCAAAGTCCCTACATATTGATTGAATTGTTATGGGGGTAGGAGTTTGATCTCGCTTAAGATGATTAACATCTCGTTCTCTAATGTGTTTGAGTAGTTTGAATTGAGTTGAATTGTTTGTTTTCTAACTTGTAAAGGATAAAGGTCCTTCCTATGGGGTAGGATCTAACTTAGAAGATCGACTTAAATGGGATCAAGGATCATAGGGGAATATGATGCAAATGATATACGTACGCACAATTGTTTAAGTTATGCGCAGGTTCTTCCTTTGGACCCAATACAATGATGAAAAAGTAAATGCGGTAAATGTAAATTGCGGGTAAAATAGAAACAGATAAATAAAGGCATACACAAACGCATGAAAGCGCTAAGGTGCACGAGTGTGTGAGAGTGAATATGTGAGTGGAATCGATGCGTATGCGGAAGCACGCTTGATTGGATTAAGTTTACGATGATTGATTATAGGAAGAGATTGATTTATTATTATTTTAAGAAAATGTTTGAATTGGTTTTATGAGAAAATTATATTTTTGGTGAGGTCGATTTTAAGGGAAATGTTGGATTAAATGGTGGGGTTAATTGATTTTACGAAAATGTTGTATTAATTTTTAAGAATATTAATTTTAAGAGAAATTATATTGTTGGTGAAAGTAAATTATATTAGGTGAATTATTTTATTTTTAGTGAATTTAAATTAAGTTAAATAATTACTAACCTATCAAATAATGAAAGTTAATTAAAAAGGAAGTGATTTTCTTATTGGATAAATAGGTTTTTAATTAGTTTTACCAAAAATTATTTAAATAAGTGAGAAGCTTTTTATTTTTTATATTTTTATAATATGACTAATTTTATTATATTAAAAAGGGTTATTAATTTGATGAAAATAGAAATGAGTTAAAGGTGAATAAAAAAGAATAAAATAAATATGATTTAATTATTTTTAAAAAGGAAGTTGCTTAATTAACTGAATAAGTTAATTATAAAAAGTTAAATTTAAATAAAAGGTTTTATTAGTTATAAAAAAACTAATTATCAATGATTAGTTATAGGTTAATTAATTAAATTAAGTTAATGAATTAAATTAATTAATGGCATATTAAAGGCTTTAAGGTGGTTAATTAAGGTTAATGGGGGATTAAGGGATTGGGCGTATGGTTCAGTGGTAGGCGCTGCGCGGGTGTACCGTGGGCAAGCGCATGCGGGTCGTGAGATGGGATCCGTTGGAGATCCGTGGGTGTTAAGTGAAGGTGCATCGCAGTTAGTGTGTGTGTGTGCAAGCACGTGATTATGTTACAATACAAGCAAAACAAAATAATCCAGAAAACCTAAACCCCCAAATCGTCTCCCTTCGCCGTCTTTGCTTTTCTCCATTTTCTTCTTTCTTCTCCCCTCGCTCGCTCCTCTCGCTCTTCTCTTTCTCTTCCTCTCACTTTTCCGCCATTTCCTTCTTTTGCTTGTTCGTTCCTCTTCTTCGATTCTCCATTTCTTCATCAATGAAAAATAACAACTGCAAAGTAATGTTAGCCAAAACAATTAACGGTAAAAAGGATTTTTGCAGGTTTCAAAAGTGGTGGTTGATGGCGGCTTCGTGGCTGCAGTGAGGCTTAGATCATTAAGGTTCTCGACAGAGAGGGCTCGCGGACAGAAAGGGGATTCACGGCGATGGTGCGATGGTTTGATGGTTACCTCGCAGCGGGATTTACAGCAAGATTAGCTCTCACTTTTTGATTTACACACTTAGGGTTTTATTGGATTTGGGATTTTTTGCTGTGTTTTTCTGTTTGTGAATGGATTAGTGTGTCGATTGCGTGTCCTCCCTTCATCTCAAATTCCTCCTTCTTTTATAGGCTGAAAACGAAACATCATGTTAATGGTGATAATTCTCTTTCCTTTTCTGGTTTGAAAGTGTCCGAAACATGTTGGAATTCTTTTGGAAACAATTCAAATCCCTGCCTATTTGGGATTAATTTGTCTAAACGTGTTCTGGGCCCGTTTGTGAATCAATGTGATGATGTTTCCTTTCTTGTGTTGACAGAATTCGAAAAAAGAGAACATCCCAAAACCTCAGTTCATCTCCTCATTAACTCGTGAAATAGACAGGTTGGATGATGGTTTTGGAAGGAGATAATTGTTGCTGATAATCAATGTCAGTTGTACTTTGATTTATGGCTGATAAATGATGCGAATTTGGATTGATTTTGATTCTGATTGTGGAGATTTTTCTTGTAGGCATTGTTGACTTGTTACTCAAGTGTATAGACCTGGTAACTTTCATTGTCTAAAAGCTGCTTGAATTTATTTATTTTTCCCATTGGTGCTGAGTAGTTCTGATTTCCTAATTTAATTTTGCAGAGGCTGGTATAATTTGATTGCGAGAGGATAAGCATAACGCCCGTGGATATCAATTCCTTGTTCAATTTGCACTAATTTTTTCAACCATGATAGAAAGTCAGGGCTTTCAATCCATTTCTTCTGATGATGACAAAAATGTTACTCCAGATGAGTCCCAAAATAGCAGAGAATGAAGTCTCAATGAACAAGAAAAGTCTTCCATTCAATATCTCTCACCAACTCTGTCTAGGTTGCTAGATGTTCTTGTTGTAGTAATATTTTCTCCCATCACCAGCAGCATGCTCTGCCCAATCAGATGCAGAGTTCGGGTTAGTGGTATTAGCTGCAGTATCACTTGGTGCAGTATCAGATGATTGAACTCCAGCCTGCTGTGCTGATGTAACCGCTGCAACACTTTGAGGTATTGAGGACGACCAAGGTTGTCCAGGAGGAGGTGCAAGCATTTGAGGTGGATGCTGGTATGTTTATTTCTTAGACAATTAATATACATCATTGTCGGATTTCCATCCATGGTTTTTTCTTCGCACATAACTTTCTTTCATAAATTATTGATTCCCTGATATTGCTCCATCATTTGCAGTTCACGCGTTAAATTCCCGTCAATCCGCCTGTTTTCAAAGCATCGACTCCCTATGGTGTTTTGGAGTTGTGTGCCAACATGTGTTGGCCTCTAGGTGCAATGCCCGAGGTATCTGAACTTCCGCCGCCGACATGAAAGTAGGAACTCATGGCTATGTTTAAGAACTGGTATCAATCTTGAGTTATGAACTGCTGTACATGGATATATAAGACTGCTTTTTTTACTTTATTCATGTTAATTGGTGGCACTGTATTATGATTCTTCTTGTGTTGCAACTTGTGGTCTGACTTGTTCCTTGTAGAGTTAATCCTGCTCATGGATTTGCAATTTGCGTAGGATGTTTACGAATTCGATACCAACCGTTATGGCCTATCCTTTCCATTTCATAATGATGATGTTCTCTTCTGCAGGTACAAGCCTATTGATGAATTGGAACAAAGTGACAAGCAACATCGACTTGACGCGGATAGGAAAATCCAATGGCGATGCACCTCGAATCAGGTGTGATTTCAACCAATTGC
Organism: Lathyrus sativus; assembly: GCA_963859935.3. Lineage (NCBI taxonomy): Eukaryota > Viridiplantae > Streptophyta > Magnoliopsida > Fabales > Fabaceae > Lathyrus > Lathyrus sativus. Next base: position 495,781,208 of record OZ012741.1, read on the forward strand.
ATCATATTTGTACCCTTAGTTGATGCGGTGTGACATAATTGTTCTGTTATATTATTTTGACTTGACTGTAATTATAAAAAGCAAATTCAATCTAGACAGGTGATGGCAGCAGATTGCCTCCTTTGGAGCTGGAATGGCTTATTGACGAAGATGAACGGTGCTCTTGGCTGTGGCATGCTTTCCATGATATTTCTTCATTTCGGATGAACACGTGACTTGCAAACAGGCAGCTTTTCAGATTGGGGACGTACTCCGGTTTAGCAGGTGACTTCGTCAAAACCAAACTTGGTGTCTACGAATGGAGTTGTACTGACACTGATCTTGTTTTAAAGACTATTTGCAGCAGCTGGATATGGACAGTGAGGGGGTGCCGCACGCGAGTTGCTTCGAGGCTGCCGACGCGAATGCCGCGTTTTGGTTTACGACATTGCCTTGAATGTTGCAGTTCAGCTCCTACCGTCATTTTCAAGATTTCTTTTGTAACTCCTGCAGTCAGGGACGTCTTTGAGAAGCTTCTCACTGGTAAACTTTTCACAACTCTCTCCATCTTGGTAAAACTATAATTTAAGTCAAATGCCGTTGCAAAGTGTATTTCCCATGATTTTACCACTTCGAAATTTTGAAATACCACAGTTTCTTGCAGGAATTTCAAGGCCTTTTCAACGCCAATCAAAGAAAGTTTAGAACCATGACCAAAAGAGACTTCTTGAAGGTGTATTGATGAGGGAGTTGGGAAGTACTTGGATGCTGAACTTGTACGGCGTAACATAATTGACGGTGAACCGTGAAGATGTAGGTGAATACTTGGTGCAAGGCATTGGATGATAGCTTGGGCAATTTGGTGCCAGTTGGAGATTAGGCAGATCCTAGTTTCTTTTAGGCTTAGTTCGTATGTTGAGGATGCTTGTAGTCCATTACACGGTCAAACAAATTTCTGTTTATTGTTGTGCTTGTAGCTCGTGAATTTGAGAATGGCTACTTGTTTTTCATTAAGTTTATGAAAATTGTTATACATTGGGATCTTGATTATAATGTATGCAAATCAACCACACGTCTTGAATACCTTGATATAAGTTGTCTAGGTTCTCCAAACTCCCTAATCGCCTTAAATGAAAAAGAACTTCAATGTTATTGAGTCGTTGGGACATCCACAAATTAAATATGAGATGCTTAGGTTGTATTGGAATGAGATTTGGAATTGATGGAGCTCATATGTAATGTCTAAATTTCCATGATAGAATACGACCCAACTCTTTGCACATCAATCTAAACCTTCTCTTGACTTTCGGAGTCAGACATAATAGTTTCAGTTCGAGCTAGCTTCGTTATGAATTTGATAAAAACTTGGCTCCATATCTGATAAGCCATATGGAGATCCCCTTGAGCCTGCTACCGACTACTAAAACGATGGAACCACCATAAGCGTAACCTGAATAAGAATCTGACGACCATGTCGAAAAGGGCTGGATTGTAAGTGTCATCTTCTCTTTAATACACCTGCACGAGCTGGTTAGCCACAATAAATGCACATACAAAAGTATAAAGATAACATACGAGAAAATGCACAGGGAGGTGGGATCTTATGGTCAAAAATTAGGGTGCGACAACTGGGTTTTTTCCATTCGAAGGGGATAATACCTTACAAGACTAAGGTAGCCCTTGCTTTAGTTCATCAAGGTCAATTTCGTTCTCGTTGAAGTCTAAGAGCTCGTTATATGTTCCTTCATCGTCTTTATTAAATTCGACGCAGGCTACCTTTTTATTATTTTTATTTTCTCTAGGCTTTTCCTCCTTCAGGCGTTCCAACTGCCAAACTCTATCAGCTAACTAGGCCACATCCCTCAAGTTCTGGGTGTCTAACTTCTTCCTAATTGAGTAGTCAAGGCCTTCAGCGGCCATTTTGACAAACTCATATTTTGGCACCTGCGTGAAGCATCTGGCTTTGAGTTGGTGAAATTTATTCAGATAATCGTCTATTGGCTCAGTAAACTTTCGTTTGATACTAGTCGATTCTTTTAAGCTAATATTGGTTTGTTCCATGTAAAATTGTTTATGGAACAATCTCTGCAATCGAGTCCATGTATGGATCGAGTTTGCTGGCAAGGTTGTGAACCACGTGAAGGCGTTTTTAGTGAGAGAGCTTGGGAAATATTTAATCTTAAGGTTTTCATTACTCGAAATTTCCCCTGCCTCTATCAGGTACCTAGCCACGTGTTCGACAGTAGACTCATTGATATCCCTCGAAAATTTAGTGAATTTATGGACTTTCTATCTAGCGGGTAAATCTGATTGCAAAATGTATTCTCACAATGGTGATGTGTAATTTGGTCTTCAGATGCCAAAATTTACCCCATTTCGCGCCATAATCCTTTCGACCATGGCAGCTAGATTGTTATTCGTTGCCATACCATCACGTCAAATTTGTTGTATGACATTGTCAATATTCTGGTTTCTATTTACCATTACGACCTTTGGTTCCTCCTCTATTCGAATTTATGGTTGAATCCTAGGGGGTTCGACTCTAGGCTGTTCGACAACCTCTCCCTGGTTCACAACGTTCGCTCGAGGTGTATTCCTTTGGTTTTATTGGACTTGGTTAATAGTGACATCCTCTCCAAAGGCTACCCCTTGATTTTCTACCATATACTCCCTTTGTGGGTGCCAAGGAGGTTATGGTACACCAAAAAAGTCTACAATGCGCATCATTTGTGCGACCATTTGTTGGTTGGCTTAGGTAGTGTTTTCTATTAGAGGATTAAAGGTTGTCCCCATTGTTTGGGCGAGCATCTGGACCATTTTATGGTTACTCTTATCCATTTGCTGCCTAATAACCGCTATAGAACTATTGGTTAAGCCTGGCATTTAGGTGGAAAAACATATCCCTAAGGGTTGGCCATTTTGACTCATATTATTAATCCCAGACCCTTACCCCTGTAATGGTGAGGTTACATTTATTACGGGTTCTGGAAATGTTGACTCCATGTTGTGTAAGTTTTCCATCACAGATGTTGGCATTCCTTAAGGTTGTTCTCGGCTGCCTAAAGGCATAGAGAAACCTAGAGGCATAAAGGGTATGTTCGAAGCGTTTCCTATTGGTGGGGGGTTACTGGAGGACCTCGTGGCCCAATGTAAGTTAAAATGGGCTCACTATTGACAATTGACTACATAAGCATCGAACTTTCCTTGGACAGTATTGGTTCAGAAATAGGTGTTGAGACCATTGTTCCCCCCGTCGAAGACGCTGGGGTAGGTTCTCCATTGTTATTTGATGTATTTTAAGGATTTGAATTGTTTGGATGATTTTTATTTGCCATTTTCCTCGCGTACCTTCTCCTTGGTCTATATTCGTTAGTGGTGGCTACTTTATCACTTCTCAATAACATACAACGAAGTTTGGAAAGAGAGAGACAACAAATATGAAGAACATAGTAAAAAATTTCAAAAGAATTTTTTTTAAAAAAATGTCACTAGCGTTGTCCCACTAGGCATGCCAATTTGCTTACCGTGAAAATTGGTAAACAACCGCTAGTCTCCAAATATTGGTTAACTTACAGGATCAGTCAGTGAATCCTAGGACATGTGATAATGCTTTTTAAATTAAAGTTTGAAAGACAATGAACACCTTGACAGTATTCATGATTCAAAAATAGTTTACTTCAAAAATATGAAAGAAAGTACGTTGCAAGAAAGTAATTGAAAATATTGTAAAATGCGTTGAAAGTAACTTGTGCAATAAATAAGATAAATTTTTGGGCAAAAATATAAACTGAATTTGATTAAAATGTAAGAAAACGATGTTTCATCAAACGTACATTTCTCAATAACTCTTTTCTCTACACACTAGGTACTTTGAGTAATTTGAATGACTTGTACAAACTTGATCACACACAAAATCTTAACACTAAGACCTCTTATTTATACTAAATTGAAATAACTGCTTTTAACGGCCTTTCTCCTAAATCAAGACAAGTGACGCTCGACATGTCTTCATTTCCTTAGCGTTCTCCACGTGTCTTCTCTTGAAACTGGATAAGAACAAAGTTCTCTCTTTTATTTAAATTCAAACTTCAAAGCGAAGACACCATCAGTAGCGTCTTCGTCGAACTACATTTTTAAACTTAGAAAATTTTCTTGAGTCCAAACAATCTTTCCTTTTTGCACAAGGATAACTTCGACTAGACTTCCATAATTACACTGTCCTGTTGAAGTTCATCATAACTTCACAAAAATTCTCTTTCCCTTATTTATTCCACTAATTTAAACCAGACGTTAGAATTATGAGCTAACAGAATGACAGAAGACGACCTCAGTTTGATAGAATCTCTATGTCTTATACCCAACTTTTACCCTATCTCATTCACAAGGGGGCGATTGCACCAAAGGAAATCCCACATGCTCCTCTCCCACATGGTCCAAAGAACAATCCTAATGTGTCTTGCGTATTCCATGCTGGATATATAGGGCATGCCACAGAGGATTGTTTGGCTTCTAAATCTAAAGTGCAAGAACTCATCGACCATAATATGTTGTCATTCTCCGAAGAACAACCTAACGTGAGGACCAATTTGTTGCCTACACACAATGGGCCAGTAGTAAATGCAGTTACTGAAGAGGAATGCACAAGAATGTGTAGCACCCCAAAATTTGCCTCATTGTTTCTTGGCTTACTGGCTTTTGTTTCTCTACATTTCTGCATATCATAGCATTGGTTCTTGAGAAATGGGATCAAGGTATTTCTGTGGCTCAGGGTTCCTTTTTGTTGCAAGAGTTCAAATAGTGAACATGAAAGGCTCCGACATTTATTTTGCCCAATGATCGAGCAGTCGGTTTTATTCTTTTCAGAAGGTTATTTTCAGTTCAGGAGACGGTGTACAGGCTATCTCAAGCATTCTCACAATCATAATATCCAAGGGCAAGTTTCATAGGCTTAACATAGCTTATAACAGGTGGCAACGTGTGATTATACAGGATTCCCTACATTTGGCGCCAAATTGGACGTTTTTTGAATGTGGTAACCGGTTACCACATATTTGGTAACCGGTTACTTCAAGCGCATTTTGCCAAGAAATTTGAATTTTCAGCATTTGCAAGTTTTCCAATCATTTTCAACCATTTATTTCACATGATCATCATTGGAAGGATCTAGAATTGTTTCAATTTTCACCATTTCCCTCCAAACTTCAAACACTTCATTCCTAATTCCACTCCTAATTTTCATTCCAAATGATAATTCATATTCCAAACCATATTTTGATTCCAAACCTAGAGCTTATTTAAGTGAATTTTCTCCAAACCTCGCACAATTACCTTCATTTTTCAGATTTCACATTCATTCTTGAGAATTTGCTCTCAACTTTTTCACTCCCAAAACCTCCATTAAAGCTCTTTTTACTTGAGTTCATCGATTCTTCATTGGAATCCTTGAATTCTAGAGCTAAACCTCCATCATTCATCTCCATTATCTTCAATTCACCATTCAATTTTCGTTTGAATTGAAATATGATTTTGGAAGCTAGGTTGGAAGTGCTTTTTTGAGTCGATTATGCTTGATCTTGCTTGTTCTTCATTTCTACCATAAGAAAACTCTTGGATCTTGAAGAATCTCTGGGTTTCTTGATTGGATCTATTAATTTCAAGTGAATCAACACTCACCAAAGCAAATCTCAGCTTTGAAGGTTGGTAATTCTAGATCTAATTCTGTTTTGAGCTTATTTGAATAATCACAATGTAGATCCATGGCTTTTGTTGCTTTTTGATCCATTTTGATGATTTAGATCTTGGTGATTTTTGATTTCAGTGTTTGATTGTGTTTACATGATGTTTGATTACTGATTCTTAGTGTTAAATCCATGTTTAATTGATAACATGTTCACATGAGTGATTGAATAAGTTTTTGAATGCTGAAAACTGATTTTAAAAGTTGATTTTCTGTTTCTGGTAAAGTGGTAACCGATTATCACATATAGGGTAACCGGTTACCCTTCACAAACTTCACGTTCCAGGCTATTTTTACAGCAAGTAACCGGTTACCTGATTATGAGTAACAAGTTACCACTGAACATAGTGCCTTGTTTTTGCATTTTCTTGCTTGTTTGAGGTTCCTTCTCACATGTAAACTTCATGATTTGATAGGATGCATTTATGTGGATTGTTTTTGACATATTTCATCATTATTGAATGTTTGATTTGGATTCTTCGACACGTGATGTCCGGTTTCTGTTTGAGTGCATAACATGATATTGTTGCTTTATTGATGAATGATCACACGCTTTGCTTGCTTATATCATGTTAATTGGTTATCATGAATTGTTTGCTTTGCTGGATGTTTGATGCATGTTTGCACTTATTCCCGACTCCACTTTGTTGCGCATTTGTTTGATCGGTCGATCGTTCAATTTGAATTAAAAAGCATGTTGATCTTGTTGATTTCTTGTTGATGCAATGTTGTTGATCAATTATGTTTGATTGTCGAAGCATGTCCATACTTGCATGATGTTTGTTCATGATTAATGCTTGCTCTTGATTAATCGCATTCATGCTACTTGCTGCCCTATTTTCCACAGTTGTGGTTGTTTTGAACTTTGCATGCTGTCTTTGCCTTGCTTGCTTGCTGCCTGCCTTTAATACCCGCTTTTATGCTGAAACATGTGCTGTTATAGGCTGTATTACTTGTGTGCTGGATTTTATTGTTATTTTGTGCAGGAGGCGCTATTGTAGCTGCTGTTTTTACCTTGTTTCTTTGCTTTTTGCTTTGTCTTTGCATGCTCCCTTAGGGTTCTTATTCCAATTTAATTTCCGATTAAATTTGGAGTAAGATAGACATTAGGAGTTTAATCCATGCATGATAACAAGTAGGCTAATCCCTTTTAACCTCAACCTTAGGTCCATCTTTTGTATGCTAACATTAGGATATAATCTCCTTTCGCATCCCGATCTTAGAACCACTTTGCATGACAACGCTAGGGCTGAGTTTCCCCCTAGACCTTTTGTGCGTCTCTTTTCTCATCTCAAAACACATTTCTAATTCATCTAATAAATAAAATGAATGTTGTGCGCCATGAGCCTTAAGCACATGAGAAATGATGAGTGAGGGGTTTCTCCTCACTTGTCTAGAGTGTTTAGCGTATGCCTTTAGGGCGATATATGATGCATTCACTCCTATGTCATAGTCTTTAGTGCAACGTGAATCATAAAGCAAACTAATTCACTTCACTAAAACTCACAAACCAAATTCAAGCTTTTTTATCCTTCAGGATTTGTGTTTCAAACTCATTTTCAGAAAAGAGTACGTTACTTTTCCGTTCTATCGCAAACAGACATCGTCCCTTACTGCTGGAATGGTAACTTAGTGTCACTCATAAAAAACACTTAACCAACCAGTGGTCTAGTTTACCCGAACTACGTTTGCTCTGATTTTTCATACTAGATGAGGATACGTAGGCACAAGACAAGGATGTCTTGGCGAGCAACCTTCCCCCCATCACCCGTAGTTTTCCGAATTACGTTGACTCTGACTTTCCTATTGCACGAGGAAATACGTAGGCATAAGGCGATGATGTCCTATCGAGTCACTTTCTTTTTCTTTTGTTCTTGTTTCTGTTTAGCAGTAACTTATAGATAAACACACCCTTTGATTAGACAACACGCATGGATCCCGTTGAGTACAACGGACGTGAGGCATGCTAATACTTTCCCCTTACGTAATCGACTCCCGAACCCAAGATTTGGTTGCGACGACCTTGTCTTTTCCCGTTCTTCAGGTTTTTTTTTATCGTTTCCTTTTCCTCTCTTTGGGATAAATAACGTTCGGTGGCGACTCTTCTGTTTTTCTGCTGGGTGTTTTCGCAGTTGCGACAGAATGGTTTGAGAAATTGCACAGGAATGGTTTGAGAGGTTGCACAAGAATCTGTTGCCCACCTGCTCTCTCTATTTTTCATATATTCAACTTATTTCTTATTTCTTATGGTTTTCTTTTCTTTTTAAAATGGTTTGTTTTCTTTTTAAAAAATGTTCAACCTCAAGAACATCCTAAACCATCAGTTTTACCAGTTTTTCCCATTTTTTACTTGTTTTTTAAAATATGTTCCTATTTGATGTTAGGGCGGGTTTTGGATTTAGTTGAGCCGGACTACTATCTAATTCTCAGTCCAACTGATTTATCTGATTCAATTTTTATTAGCATTGATGTTAGTATGAGCTTACTTTTGTCTTAAAAATACAATATAAATAGTAAAATTATTCCAACATATTTATATGTTGAGACAAATACAAACTTAAAATTCACTAGCTCTTAGCACTTTTTGTGTGTGAATTTTTTCACTAGAATCTTTTGAAAAAAAATGGATATATGTCATCAATTGTTTAATTATTCTCTTAGAGATTTTATTACAAATATTTTTAACTATCATAAAATCTCTTAGATTTATGTTATGTGTTTATTGTTAAGAGAACAGGTTAAAAATATTTAAGAAAATATATTACATTCTCTATCAAAAGAGTTATCATGGTCAAAGGTAGAATATTTTTACCACAAATATTATGACAAAAGTTAAGGATAACAATGAAATGAGCTCAAGCCATAAATGTGAGGTGTGTATGAATTATAGTAAGTTTTTGAACAAGTGGTTCTGTTGTAAATTATTAAAAATTAATAATATTGAGTGTGTTTTAAAATGACAAAAAAGATCAAGTGAAAATTACTTTTTGAATTCAGAAATAAACAATATTTGTGAAGTGTTACAGTAGGTTTAAATTCAGAAATAAACAATACTTGTAAAGTATTGCAGTAGGTTTGGATTCAGAAATAGGCAACACTTTGTGAAGTGTTGCAGAATGAAAGTATGCAACTCTTGAAGAATGTTGTTGTAGGCGAAACAATGTAACTTTTGGTAAAAGTACATAAATTTTGGCAAAAGCTTGTAACTCTTGGTAAGAGGAAGTTGTTTCACTAAGGGTCGCAACCTTGTGAAACAACACCAATATGACCAATAAATACTTCATACTGGATTCAGAAAAATATAACAAAAAAAATACACCCCCTTCACTAAAATTTTAGATATTCTTCCATACATTCGAGTTTTCATCGCTTGTGCAAACTCGAGTATATGCTAAATTATCCTGAGTATTTATGCGTTCCAACTATAAGATATTTGATAGTGCTTTAAATACTTATAAGAAAAGCTATTTTTTCACGATTCTAGCTTCGATCCATTTGATTTAAATTAATTTTCTAACAATCTTATAAGTATTCTAAATAATGACATCTGAGTCTTCCGTTTTAAATATCAAAAAAACGAACTGTTGTGCCGTGAACAGATTCTAAAAACAAAAGAATCGCTATTATAAATTTATGTATGTTTTATTGGTTTTATAGAAATTATAACACTATGAAAATTATAATATCAATGTCCTAAATGGAATTTTTATTAAGAGTCATTATTTAAGTCTTGATTATTGATATTATAATTTTTTGATAATAATAAATCCATATAATAATATTTTAAATTAGAGAAAGTTAATTATATATAATTCATGAAAGATATTGGTGTCGATGAATTGGTAAAGCAGTAATGCTTAAAATTGTAATGTATATGTATTTATATTATCAAGTAGCAGTGCAATAAATTTTATATATAATAGTATTGTAACTTCTGCAGAGTTAATTCATTATGCTAGATACAGTATTCTTCTTCACATATTATGTTAAATATGTCTTCCACTTTTAAAATTAATATGAACAATATTCCATGTTGACTTACAGCTAGCATTGCATAACATTATATGCTTTTCAATTAATATAATTAAAAGAAAATTTATTTTGAAGAATCTTATATAACATGAACAAATATGTATGTTTGTACACATTACAGTACAAAATACCAATTCTCATAATCTTTCTAAATCTATTATAATATTTCTATCTATATACACACTAAGAAAAATTAAACCTTACTACACTTAGATATTAAATAGTGTGTTATATTTCTTTGACATATATGTAACAAAAAATTAATTCATATGTGCATTGTTTTATTATAATTTGTGTTTAATTTTACACTTATATGTTTTTATATGTATATTGTAATTGCATTTAATGTTTATAGTATTTTCGCTCCATGTATATGTAATTATGTGTATATTAGAAAACATGAAATTTTATATTGATGTCATGATTCTGCATGATAATTTTAAAGTTAAACCTAATTAAAAATTTTAATTTATTTATTGAAATTTAAATAAAATATTACACTTATATTTTGAAGTTATCTATTAAAATAAATTTTGTTAATCACCAAAGTGATTAAATCGACTAACAAACAAATCAACAAATCGTAATTCTCCGAACTACAAATGTTTTGATTTCTTTATTGCACTATAAAGATACGTAGACACGAGATTGCGAGATCTTGGCGAGCACTCTGATAAAAAATGTCACTTTTCCCCAATAGCAAACATCCCTAGAATAGAACATTTTGTGATCCCTTTCTCTTCCCTTTCGCATTATCAAATTATAAGAAAACAATTAGCATAAGTTAATATTCAATCTCAAATTAGACTAAGAGGTTCTCGTTGAGTACACCGGACGTGAGGGGTGCTAATACCTTCCCCTTACGTAATCGACTCCCGAACTCGAATTTGGTTGTGATGACCATTTCTTTTCCTTAAAGGTTTATCGATATTTTCTTATTCCTTCATTGGGATAAATAAAGTTCGGTGACGACTCTGTTTGAACTATTTTCTGCGACCCATCGTGAAAAATCGTATTTTTTTGAGGTACGACAACCATTAATATTATTGGAAACCCGCTTGCATTTAAATAAAGGCACTTTAAAGATAACATAATTAATATCTCAAATCTCCTCAATGTCACCATAGAACACACTAGATGCCAATATTGGATTCTTATCTTCCGAACTACAAAAATACATGGATTCGGTCTCAAACATAACCCCACTTTTTTGCATTGTACTACGATCATCTTTTGATTTTGTATAAAAGGTATAATGACCAATTTCATGTGCATTCCAAGTTATCACATTAAATTTTGGCATGTACGACAATTATTTAATTGTCTCAGATGCACTATGATCATTTGGGATGTTTTTATTAAACCAATCTAGGAATTTCTTGTTATTCTCGATCAACAACAGCTTGTCACTTATTCGTGAATATCTTTTCTTCAAAAGTCTTTTGTGAGTAACCATGTAAGGTTGAACTTCTTCAAGATTACTCAATGTATAGAAATGTTCATGAATAACTACATCTCGAGCCATTTAAATCTTGAATACCTCTACCTTCTTTACCGACAAATAGTTTGTACAAAACTCAACAGCTTCTTCTGTGGTGTACCTTTCAACAATCAAAACTTCCATTCAGTGATGATTCTTGATATACCTTTTAAAGATCTTCATGTATCGCTCTATTGGATACATCCACCTTAAATAAACTGGACCACAAAATCTGATTTCTCTGACTAAATGAACAAGTATGTGAACCATAATTTCAAAAAATGATGGATGAAAATACATCTCCAATTGACACAAGATTATGAAAACTTCATCTTCTAATTCATCTAATTTTTTGAAATCAAGAACTTTATTACATATGAAATTGAAGAACAAAACAATCTTGTTATAGTTACTCTCACAATTTTTAGTAAGATGCCACAGATAGCCACTGGTAAAAGTTGTTGCATCAAGACATGACAATCATGAAATTTCAAACCAACTAACTTGAGATCTTTCATTGATGCAAGTTTCTTAATGTTTGAAGAGTAACCTTGGGGAAATTTTATATCATGCAAACACTCGCAAACACTTTTCTTTTCCTTTTTACATAAAGTGTAACAAGCCGGAGGCAGATAACTTTTTTCTCTTTTTCTATTGGAGCCAATTATTTTCGTATACCCATCGCCTCCATATTGAGACGAGATTGCTTACTATGTTTAGTCTTGCCTGGAATGTCTAGAAGTGTTCCAATCAAACTATCACACATTTTTCTCCACATGCATCACATCAAGATAATGTATTACATCGAGACTTTATCAATATGGAAGGTCAAAAAACATAGACCTCTTTTTCCATATATTTTTCTCAACTGACCCTTTTTCTTTTTCTCTCTTTCCAAAGACAACGTTAATGTGTTTCTGTCATTGATAAACTTCACCCCCGGTTAAAGGTTTAGGAGTGATATCAAACTCCTGCTCTCCATTAGAAGCGTTCTACAATCTATAATAAGAATGGCCAGGTTTTAGAAATTTCTGATGCCCAAGGTAAACATTATTTTTTCCAAACTCAAGTTGGTGATAACAGGTATTAAATTCACAAATAGGACACATTTTGTGTCTTTTGACATTATATCCAACCAAATTACCATATACAGGAACGTCATTGATTGTGCAAAATAACATTGCACGCATTTTAATCTTTTCACTAGAATATGCATAATCAACTTCAACAACTTCCTCCCACAAAAGTCTTAAATCTTTAGTTAATGGACTTAGATAAACATCTATGTCGTCTCCAAGTTGTCGTGGTCCAAAAATCATCATACTTAACAACATATATTTACGATCCATGCACAACCAATGAGATAGGTTGTAAATCGTGAGAAGAACATGCCACGAAGAATGGTTAATACTCATATTACCAAAGGGGTTCATTCTATCGGTGGCAAGCTCAAGTCTAAGGTTTCTTGGCTCATTGCCAAAATCCGGAAATAACGAATCAATTTTCTTCCATTGCAAAGAATCAGCTACATGACATATATTCCCATTACATTTTTGTTCACCTGCATGTCATCTAATATTCTTTGTGTAATTTGCGTTAGTAAAAAGTCTCTTAAATCTTGAAATTACTGGCAGGTACCATAACACTTCAGCAGGAGGACTATTTCTACTAATATTGTCATTGTCATTGTAATCACCATTGTTGTCCTTCAACTTGTAACACAACACCCTACATTTCGGACATTGATCCAAATTTTCATACTCTTTTCTGTATAATATGTAGTCATTAGGGCATGCATGTATTTTGATATACTTAAAACCCATTGGACACAATATTTTATTGGCATCATAACAACGATCATACAAATTGTTATCTTCTGGTAGCATTTATTTTAGCAAATAAAGCAATTCCGTAAAACTTTTATCCGACCACCCATTTTTTTTCTTTCAGATTAAACAATTTTAACACCACGGATAATCATGTTAAACTTGTGCATCCCTTATATAAAGAGGCATCCTTATCACTACATAAAATATCATAAATATGAGCTTTCTTATAAAAAGATTTTCCAATATAACGAAACATATTTTCTAGTCGGTCATCCATATATTCATCTTCATCAACTTCGTGACTTTGTGACACCCTGTTTCGCTTTTTTTCCATCTCACCATGTCACGTCCATATTGTATAACTTTGACATATACCATCACAACATAGGTGATGGAATATCTCATCATTTGTACCTTTATTTATATTCCCGCAATTAACACAAGGACAAAGATACCATTATTGTCAGGAAGATTTTGATTAGCGTATTCAAGGAATTCAAGAACTCCTTTATCATATATCGAATCTAATCTATCAGCTTTCATCCAACTATGATCCACAATAAATTCTGAAATTTGTATCAAAACAATATTGTGAATGACACAAGAAAATCTAAATCTAAAGCATATTCATAACAATAATACAACTCTAAATCTTAAGCATATGGATATCCATTGTAGCAAAGTTATAATTTTTTTGTTCACTGCTAAATCCAACAACAAAACATAAAGCATGTGAACTTTGCACGAAATAGACCACAAAATCAAACAAGAATGAAGGCAGTGAAGATTATCAAAAATTAGGAAGATGAGGAAGAGAGTGAAGTTTGCACGAAATATACCATACTTCAAAGAGGAAGAGACCAAGAACGAAGATAGTGAAGATTATCAAGAATGAAGGTTCAAATGAACGAATATTGTGAAGATGAAGATTTTGCTATCGCTATCGTTGTTGTCTCTGGTTCATTGGTTCACTAGTTCGCTTAGCACATGTTATGAAGGAACTAATGAATTTGTTTTGTTTTAAATTTATCAGGAAAACATTTGATTACGGTTGTTATATCCAACCATGGTTAAATAGTTTTCAATTTTTTATTTATTTATGAACTTAAGTGACAGACACTTTATGTAATAGGAAAAATGGAAAAAAAATTTAGTTGTTAGGATTCGAAGCTTGTAACTTTTACTTTATCACCATGGTTGTTTATCTCAACCATGATTAAATAACTTTAAAAAAATAAAAAAATATATCAAGCGCATCTAGTTTGCAATATTACAATGGTGGAAAGCATAATTATAGTAGTATTATGTTACCGAAGGTTTATTTTGTAGTAGTGGGGGTACTTATTATTGATAGTAACCTTATTCAGCTGGCGATAGTTGTAACGCCCCGATTCTGAATTTCCCATTATTTTGTTGAGTCTTTTAATCTATTTGATTAATTGTTATTTATTGTGGAGTTATATGATAATATGTTATGTGTGTATTGTAATACCCCAAATTTTGCCCTAAGATTTGTCGTCGCATTTCATTGCATTTTTATTGCATTTAATCAATTACTAACAAATTTGTGTAGTCGTTTGACTTTTTGCAGGTAAATATCATATGGCATGCATTTTTTTTCTAAAAAGTAAAAATGGCACAATTGGCAAGAGGACATGTGTAAGGAGTTGTGAGTGTGAGAGGTTGAGAGTTCGAATCTCACCTTTGTCACTTTTTTGTTTTTTATTATTTTTACTCTAAATTTTTCTATCTTTCATTAAAAAATAACAAAAATAGTTTTTTATTATTATTTAATTATTATTTTCGTATTTTAATTAAATCATTTTTTAAAATATTATTTTTTTCACTTTTTTCTAAATTATTCATAAAAATATCCAAAAAATCATAAAATAAAAAATATTGAAAAAATTTTGTTCTTTTTATAATATTTTTGATTTTATTAGTTTTTATTTTAAGTTTATTTTAATTATTTTAAATTATTTAAATTTTATTTTTTCTTAACTAATTATTTAGTTTGGGCTTTAAAATGGGCTTTAGTGACATTATTGACAATTTGGTGTTAACCCTAATTTGTTCCCTATATATACATGTGTTGCCTTGTTGAAAAAAGGGGAATAAAAAAAAACCTAAGAGGAGTGAGTGCCGTTTACCGTTATTTCTTTTCCTTCATCTATTACTGTTGTTTCTTTTTCTTCATCTTTTACCGTTATTTCTTTTTCTTCATCTATTACCGTTATTTCTTTTTCTTCATCTATTACTGTTACGTTTATATATATAATTTTTAAATTGTTAGAGTTTATATATATATATATATATATATATATATATATATATATATATATATATATATATATATATATATATATATATATATATATATATATATATATAAGATTAATTTTTGATCGAATTATGTCGATACGATGTTTGCACATTTGTGTGCATGACGCGTGACATTTGTGTTAGTTCGATCTGATTGCGATGACCGCATTTTTGTGTGAGCAATAATACTGTTTTTTTGCTTAATTTCTTTTTCTTTGCGATAAATTTTGTTTCGTCCGATTTAGATCTGGTTGCGATGAGCGCATTTCTGCGTTAGCAACATTGTTGGGTTATTCGGCACATTTAAAATTCATTATTGCTTTATTATTATTATTATTAGTATTATTATTATCATTATTTATTATTATTATCATTATTATTATTATTACTATTATTATTATTATTATTGTTATCATTAATTTATTAAAACTTGTTATAATATAAAAATCTGTTTTTTAAAATAAATAACATTAACATCTTTTCCAAATTAATATGAAAACCTATTATTTTTAAGAAAAACTTTTTTTTAGATAAATTTAAAATAATAACTAAAATCTTTTTTTAAAAATAATAACTAGAACCGTTTTTTTAAAAAATATATAATAATAACATTAAACCTTTTTTTTTTTATAAATAAAACCTTTTTGTTAGATAATTAAATTAAGACTATTTTTGAATTTTTTTTAATAATATTAAAACCTCTTTTTTAACTTAAATCAAAAGCTTTTTTATATATCCACAAATAAACAACAAAGAATATCTATAACTTTCGCACTTCCGTTTCATAACTCGTCTGATTACTGTCTGACTCTGTCTACTAACCTTGTGTATTCAATGTGCAGCTTGTTACGTTGCTATTAGCTATTTTAATGTGTTTTTCAATTCAAGTTGTATTATAATTGTATTTGTTTCTCATTTGTAACTTCGCGAACAAATTATCGCGTTTACCTTTCCGCACTTTAATTTCTGCTGTTTGTATGGTTTAAATTCGCGCATTTGCATCGTTAATTTGTCCCATTGCATTCCTCCGAAGGATTAGGTCTAGCCGTTTGGCCGCCACGCCAATAGTCCTCAAAACTTCAAACCCTTACAAACCCTAACTTTTCACAAATGTCTCGCCGTGGACAAAAATTACAAAACTACCCCTAGCTTTAGGTCAAAGAGTCGCCGCACTCATTTTAGGGTTTCCCGCCGCGGAATCCCTAACCTAACCCTAATGCACTTAACAATTTATAACATAGAGATCGGAGTTTAAGACTCCATGTAAGCGTGTCCTTAAGATGCGTTTATTCCCCTTGAGACCTTGACCACAGTCAAGAAGTCTCTAACCTCCCTTTTGAGGGGAACTACAGTTACTCTGATTCCATTCCCGTAAGGATATGTAGGCACAAGATGCGATGTCTTGCCGAGTAAACTTAGAATTAACCCCTAGGTCTTTTTTTAATTTTCAATCCTTTGTATATACCCTAAAGCAAAATAATTAATGAAATAAATAAAAAAAAAATAAACAAAAGGTTCCCGTAGAGTACTACGGAAGTTTAGGGTGCTAATACCTTCCCTAAATTTAACCAACCCACGAACCTTAGATCTCTCCCTTTTAGGTTTTTCCTTTCTTTAACCTTTCCTTCGGATAAATCAAAGACCGGTTGTAAATGAATTAAGATTCAAGTTAATCAATAGCTTGACATCCAAATTTCACCGCAACATGTATGTTGTGGTATTTTATTATTTGGAGAGTTTTGGGAATTAATTAGAGGGTGTTTTAGATAATCATTGATTAGTAGTTATTTTGAGAGAAATAGAGTAGAAAGAATATAAGTGGAAAAGAGAAAGAATAGGGAGAATAAAAACCAAAAGGAAAGAAAAAGAAGAGAAAGAAAGGAAGAGAAGAGAAAAGAGGAGGAAGAGGAGAAAAACCTAGAATCATCAAGAATCAACTTCTAAGCTTTCGATTGATCGGGTAAGGGTGTGAAAATTTATTATTCTTGCAATATGTATGATTATGTGTGTTCTTGTTGGTTTTGTTTTGGATTGGGGAGAGTTTTACTCATTTTTCATTCTAGGGCATAATACGGATTTAATCGATAGAAACCGAGTTTTCTTTGGTGAAAGTGAGATTAAGTAGTAGCATTTATGTCGGGTGATGTTAGGCTAAAGTGCTGGAATGAGTTGGGACTTAATCGGGCAAATCCAAGAGTTTTGGAGTGGAAGAACAGTGGGGAAATTCTGAGTTTGCAGACACTCGCTAGCACATTCGCTAGGCGAGCTGGTCGCGAACGTTCACTAAGCGAGCAGTAGCGAATAGGTAGCGAACGGTCCCAGACTTGGACATAATGCATGTTGTGGTGTTCGCTGGTAGCGAATGGGGGTAGCGAAGGTTCGCTAGGGGTTCGCTGAGCGAGTGAGGTAGCGAACGAAGTCAGAGGCTTCTGTTTTCCTTCGCGAGCTTGTTCGCTAGGCGAACAAGTAGCGAATACTCGCTAGGAGCGAGCTAAACGAGCGGGTAGCGAACGTGACAGGTTGTGTTTTCTTTAATATTTCCATCTGGGGTCAGATTTCTGACTTAACTTTGATTATTTCCTTGCTCGAGGCATCGATCATGCCAAGTTATATTGTGTTGTGGGTAGTCGTATGGCGTGAATCCTAGATTTTGTGATGTGGTCGTTTGGGAATTTCGTGCATTTGTTTGGATTAAATGGAATTGCATGGTGATATTAATGTGAATGTGTATATTTGTATATACTTGTATAATATGAAGAATGCATGAATATGTTTGTTAACATGTATGGATTCTAAGAGTGTATTGAGTCGTGTTGCATATGTAGCATCATGATTGCATTCTTGTGTGTCTGATCCCGCGTAGGATCTGCAGAAACCTCGTGTGCCCTTGTGGGGTGTGAGCGATGGTTTAGTTACTTTGATCCCTAGGAGGATCTGCAGAAACGATCGTGTGCCCTTGTGGGGTGTGAGCGATGGTTTATTTTGATTCCGTGGAGAATCTGCAGAACAGTTGTGTGCCCTTGTGGGGTGTGAGCAACCAGATTGTGTGCTCGTGTGGGGTGTGAGCAATCCTGAAACATCGTGTGCCCATGTGGGGTATGAGAGATGGGTGAACATCGTAGGCCCGACGAGGAGTTACTTCGGTAACGAGAGATAGTTCCATTTTGGTTCTTCAATTGAACCTGCTGGACGAGTCGATACCGCATTTGCATCTGCATAGAGTCGTGAGTCGGTCTCTATGAGTTGCATTATCATTTTATATGATGTTTTTGGTGAAATGAACGTAATTGTAAATGTTTAAGTGAAATGCTATAAATTGTGAAGCATGAATTGGTGAATGTGATTGATTATGTGCGTGTACATTGTGATGTATGGTAACAAGTTGTAGTGAGAAATGTGAATTGTGTGTATGTTATAATTGTGTTTTATGATATATATATAATTTTATGCATTGTTTGTTATGATAATATTTCTCACCCTTCTGCTGTTTTATAATGCTCTATGAGGCATTGCAGAGTAGGATGCTGGAGGTCTTTTATGAAGCGAGTCTTCATTTCTTTTGGTCAGATGACTCTGATATGTAACACTGGGTAGTTAGGAATTGTTTTGATTCTTTTGTGATACATCTGCGTATGTATCTGCTGCTGAATGTTTTGTAAACTCAACTGATGAATTGAATTAATCTGAATGATGTATATGATGCTTATGTTAATAAAGTGATTTCAGTGTTTAGATGTTTCCGCTTTATTCTAAATGTTGATATGTGGATTTTAAGCGCTACACTTTGTTTTTAGTTGAGATTTACCCCTTTTGTTACATATCTTTATGAGCAGGTATTATTTATGTTTCGTTTCGATGATAATGTGATGCGCCTCTTTTATACCATGTTTTAATTTATACTCTGATGAAACTTTTATTAACTGCTTATATGATTTTAATTGATTAATTGGGGGTATAGAAAGGGGGTGTTACAATAGTCAACACACAATCTCATACTGTCGTCTTTCTTATTTACTAACAACATTAGAGCTCCCGAAGGTGATACACTTGGTCAGACAAATTTTTTCTCAAGCAGCTCTTCAAATTGGCTTTTCAGTTCACCCAATTCTGCTGGAGACATTTTGTAAGGTTCCATCGACACAGTTCTAGTACCGGGTACTAAATCTATAACAAACTCAACCTCTCTCTTGCTCTCTTTCTCTGGTGGTAGATCAGTAATATCATGCGGAAACACATATGGTAATTTACACACTATAGGCAGATCATCCAACACCGTTTTACTTTCAACATTAAAAGAAGCAAACATCGCAAACACTTGGGTTTCATCTTTCAAGAACTCTTCAAGTTGTCTAGCACATATAAATTAAGGATTTTTCTCTTCCACGAACTCAGGAAATAACACTGTCTTGTTATAACATTTGATATAAACACGGTTGAACTCCAACTAGTTCATACCCAAGATATCATCAAGTTGACTCAGTGGTAAGCAAACTAAGTCAATACCAAAGTCCCAACCATATATTGTCAAAGGAAAATTCAAACAAACTAAAGAAGTAGCCACTGATCTATTAGCTGGAGTATTAGTAACCATATTACCATTCATAACAAACACCACAAGATTCAATCTTTTCACACAATCATTAGATATAAAGGAATGTGTCGCACCAATATCAATGATAGTAATCAAAGTAATATTAATAATAAAACAAGCACCTCAAATCAGATTATCAAACTTTGAGGCGTCTGCACCACTAAGAGCAAACACCTTTCTAATATCTTTCACATCCAGAGTCTTCGTGGGTTTTTGACACTGTGTACTAATATGGCAAGTCTCTCCACAGTTGAAACAAACCACACCAGCACTCTTGCATTCGTCAACTATATGTCATGCCTTCCCGCATTTAAAGCATAAGATTGTAGTACACTCTGAAGCACGATGACCAAGTACCCCACATTTGAAACACTTGATAGGAGCAGGAGCATCTCCCCCACTTTGACTCTTCCCACCATTATTCCTCTGCCAAAACCTTTGCTTACCCTTACCTTTTTGAATAACATATAACTTTCCATGATTCTTATTATCTCCCTTCTTATCACTAACACTTTTATAATAAGTAGATCTAGCATAACTGTCTTTATCCTAGATATAAAACTTATTAACCAACACATAGAATTGACGAATTTCCTGATACCCAATAAACTGTTTGATCTCTAGGCGAAGTCCACTTTCAAACTTGATACATTTTGACCCTTCAGCTTCTACCCCGTTGTAGTGAGGACAAAACCTAGATAATTCCTCAAACTTGGTAGCATAATTTGCAACAATCATATTCACTTGTTTAAGTTCAAGGAATTTGGTATCCTTTTTGCTGCGCACATCAGTTGGGAAATATTTTTTTTCAAGAATACAGCTCTGTACATAGCCCAAGTAACCTCGGTACCACTAGCTTCCAATCTCTATCGTGCATTATTCCACCAGTATTCGGCTTCCTCTGATAGCATGTGAGTACCATAAAGAACCTTATGGGCGCCTATGCAAGCCATCACTTTGAAGATTTTCTCGATCTCATACAGCCGAGCCTGAGCACCCTATGGGTCATACCTTCCCTTGAAGGTTGGTGGGTTGTTTCTCTAAAACATGTTCACCCCACGAGATTCGACGCCTTTAGCCCGTGGATTTTGTTGAGCTTGCGAAGCTTGTCCCGTCACCTGAGCCAGAGCTGCCAAGGCATCAACGATTACATGATTATTTCTTCCATCCATTTCTCTATATAACAACAAACAACCATTAGAAGAAAGATTGTATCGACAATGTAAAAACACTTATCGCATACTATTAGACAGATAAAATTACAAAACCTGGCCTGATGGACCGTCCTGCTCTGATACCATTATGTAACACCCCAAACTCCTACTTTTAGTATAAAAGAGAATTTTTCACAACTTAGGATGCTACTCAAACCGCAACATGCAACTTCATGAATATTTTTCAGAAGTCTCACAGCGAAAATCAAAATATCTCATCACAACAAATAATTATTCAAAGGAAATTACTCAAATGAAATAAACTCTAAAACACC
Organism: Lathyrus sativus; assembly: GCA_963859935.3. NCBI lineage: Eukaryota > Viridiplantae > Streptophyta > Magnoliopsida > Fabales > Fabaceae > Lathyrus > Lathyrus sativus. The sequence continues at coordinate 495,802,667 of OZ012741.1, forward strand.
AACTCAAAACAAATAATGCGCCTCGTTCCCGATATTATATATTAGAGCATATAAACCACTAAAAATGATAAATGTCAAAATAAACAAAGAAAAACTTTAAAGTCATCTTTTAACTCACGTGCAACTACTCTTGTTGAGTATTTGTACAACAATTTCACAAAGCCAACAAAATAAACAAGAAAGGGGGTGAGAATACACCTTACAAATGATAACGGTGAAAATTAGCAGCAGGATGATATACAACAACAATCATAAATATATCATTCACATGAAATGCAATCACAACTCAAATAGTAATGCAAATGTTAATGTTATCAACTTCTTCATCAATATATGTGGTACCGGGTGTCGCTACTGCGAAAATCGAGACCAACAATGATAGAAGAGTTGCCACCGTGCGTTATTTATACCAAGAAAGGGAAAGGAAACGCTCAGAGAAAACCTAACGAAAAGAGGGATAAGATTGGTCATCGCAACCAAATCTCGGGTTCGGGAGTCGGTTACGCAAGGGAAAGGTGTTAGCACCCCTCACGTCCGTCGTACTCGACGGGATCCACGCTTGTTGTCTATCTAAAAAGGTGATTAAAACTATCTAACTAAAGGCTCAAGGACAAAAGAAAAAAGAAGTGACTCGGCAAAGCAACGACGCTTTGTGCCTACGTATCTCATCTGAAGTGAGAAGTCAGAGTCAACGTAGTTTAACTAACTACAGGTGAAAGGGGGGAAGGTTGATCGCCAAGACACCGTGTCTTGTGCCTACGTACTTTCATCTGGTAAGAAAGATCATAGCAAACGTAGTTCGGGCTAAGAGGGAACATAGGTTTGTTCAACAGTTTTACCCGAGTAGGGTTAACAATCAGTTCTAGCAGTTTGGTGTATGCAGCTCGACCATTAGAGACTTAGGCGTTACCGTTTGCGATAGAACCAAGAGTTAACAAAACTCTCCTTATGAAAATGATTTTCCAAGATTACAGGCCCCAAAGGGGCAAAAAGAAGTTTGAATGATTTGTTTTTTGTGTTTTTTTAGAGAAGAAGTGTTTTTTGAATGGTTTGCAATTCATATCGCACTAGAGACTATGACTTAGGAGTGAATGTGTCGCATATCACCCAAAGGGTGCTATACTAAACATTCAAGTCATTGAATGGAAACCCCTCAACAACCCTTTCCCAAGTGCTTAAGGCTCGTAACGCACAATAATCATTAACCTTTATTAGGTGTTTTATGAGTGTTTCGAGATGAGAAGAGAAAAGACACTAAAGGGGGACTAAACTCAAATATAAAGTTATCATACACAATGCTCCTAAAGTTGAGGTAAGGGGAAACTTCCTAATGTTTTCATACATAGGATTGAACACCTAATGTCTCTCCTACTCCCATCCTAAACGGAGGGACTAGGAATCCTAGGGGGATCATGGCACAAGGCCAAGTAAACATTAAATAAATTCACTCGCAAATGAAATGAAAAAGAAAAGAAATTGATTGGAATAAGATGATAAACCACAAAGCACATTAATTTGTAAATTCAAAAATAAAATAAAATGAAAATTAAAATTAAGAAGAAGAAAAATAATTAACATAAAAAAAATATTAAGAAATGATTTTTTTTGGGTTTTATAATATTTAAAACTAATTTTAAATAACTAAAATAAAAAACAAGAAAATAAAAAAAAAATAGAAAGAAATGAAATAAATAAGAAAACAAATGGCCAAAAATAAGAAAGTGCCTCCCCAAGGCTTGAACCCAAGACCTTGGGGTTGCAAGCTCAAAACTAAGCCAAACTAACCACTAAACACGTGTGATAATTGATGGAAACAGAAATTAAAATATTAAAACAAAGAAATAGAATGAAATTAACACAAAACGCCCCAGCTGAGGGTCGAACAGAGGTTCACGAGGTCAAGCAAGGTCTTAAGGCAAGGCGTTTAACCACTGGGGTGGCGATACATCCGTGTATTAACGCCACCCCATAAAATCATATACCAAAACAAAGCAATTTTCTGGGCAAAAATAAGGGAAGCCAAGGCACAAAATTTCAAAACGCGTTTTCAACACAACTTCCTCAATTTTTCACCAAATTCAACAAAATTTTAGTCTATCTCACTCAATTTTTCACAAGGAACATGATGGTGCTGTTATTTTTCTCAAACAATGAACACAACTCCAAATTAGAATGGAAATGCAAGTGAAGGTTTTGAAATGCATTTTGAGATCAAAGTTGTACAAACTGATGCAATCTTGTTTAGAGAAGGATACACATAAATTTCACATGTGCAGAAGGTCAAGTGTCAACAGAGTTATGGATCAAAAGACATTAGGACATGATTTTGGCACATGAGTTGCGACTCTTGAACCAATGACCAAACACATAACAGACCAAACATGAGTAAAAAGCTTACCACAAGACTTCAAACATTACACACTTAAACACATCAGGAATTAAACACATAAGGACCTCTAATCTAAACTGTCAGCAAAAGAGAAAAAATCAAAATCTAATGATACTGCTTGCAACAGAACCAGAACAACATGATCTCATCATCCTTTGTGTCCAATCAATGCCTTTGAACAAAAACCTGAGCCTTGTAGTATCCAGTCAACAATAGTTCATGACAGATATTCACTCATTAATCACATTAAAATACAACAAGATATGGACATGTGTATGCATTTTCAAGTCAAAAAAGAAACTGATTTAAACTAAACAAAAATAGGAAGCAATAAGCAAATCAAAAGCAGTGTCAAACATAATCGGTCAGGGTCCTCAAATGCAAACTGATGTATCACCAAATCTAAGCATGAACATCACACTTAATTCAAACAAACAAAAATGTTTCATGGTTGGCAGAATAAACAAATAAGCCTAAAGTCTATCATATACGCCAACTGCAAATATCCTTGCTTAAACAAGTAAGTTAGTTCAAACATGACCTAAAACCTCATGATAACACGGTCTTGCATAACAATAAGTGCTTTAAACATGTCACATGGCACATATATAACACACTCAAATGTCTCTCAACATGTCAATCTACAAATCCTATGACAGCAACAGTTTGGCCCTTACAAAGCCAACATCAAATGAGGTCCAAAACAGCAAGCCAACAAAAACTAACTTTCAGCACAAAATCAGTCCCAACATTTTATCTTGACAATCTCAAGCATCAATTCAATATAGGTCTCAAATGGCAAACATGGAAATGGATGTATCCAATACAAACTGTCAAACCTCCACAGAAACATAGATAGAGAGATCAAGGCACATGGTTCACATGGTAATAGGCATACCAAACAAAACCTAACTGATCTAATGCAACAACCAATCATCATGATCAATAAATCTCAAAACAGAAAAACATCAGTCCAAAAGAGTTTTTGTTTGGAAACAGAAACAACAACTAATTTTGTTATGCAAGCATATATCCTCCATGACAGCATCACAACACCAATCTCACACACTAATCCCAAAAAACCAAATTAGATGAAAGTCCTCAAACTGGTTAAAATAATCACATTCAATTTTAAGCATGAACAAACAATTAAACAACCAGGTGAACACAACAGATTGGAGCAACAACAGATATGGCAGCAGTGGAACCTGACTAGCAAAACCTCAATGCACCAATGTCCAATAACAGTGCTATGCATAAAATCCAACAGTCCACTCAAATAGTCCAAAATCCCCAAGTGACAGTTAGTTCTTGGTTATCCAATTCTGCTCTAAACCAAACATCCTTCAACCAACCAACCAAAACAAAATGCCCCTACACAACAGTAACAAAACAAACCTCTAGTAGCAGTTCTCTAACAAAAAGTGCTAATGGCAATAACAAGGCAAATCACACAAGATATAGACATATTCAAACAGCTAGCACATACAAAACATGGGCATGTTCATGACAGTAATTACTTCAAACAAAAAGGCCCTAATATGAGAATCAAGTTTCGTTAGCAAGCATAGAATTTATGAATCAATCATCACTCCTCAGGTCCATGCTTTTACCAAGACCATGTACATGAATCCCGCCAGCAAACTCCACATAAAATGATAAGAAATACTTTTCAAAATTGAATCAAGATTTTCAAACAGAGCAACAACACAACCTTACACAATGATGAGCTATACATCTTTCAAAGTCAGTCACTAATTCAAAATGGCAACCAAACACAATAATGTTCAAAATCAAACAAAAATAGCCTAAACTTCCTTATGTGACAGTTTTCAAAACAGTTTGGTGGTTTCAAAACCATTTTCAAAGTTTGAATGCAAAACTAACATGTTTGTAAATTTAAAGACATAACAATGTTCAACATTCAAAACCTGCTGATTTTAATGACAGCTTCTTGTACAAACTCAAACAGCAGGCCTAAGTATCATGTCTTGGCCACATAGAAAATGGTATTGGAAATTCACAAATCTCAAAGCAGACAAATGGCAGCAGAGTGCAAAAACAAATAACAAGTTGAAAGTCTTATGTTCTTGACAGTTCCAAACAGTTTTCTAACCACAACAAAATTAATGCTCTCAACAGGTTTGTTATGACAAATCAAAACACCTTTCAATGATAGGTTGCAACCTCAAAACAGAAACTGACAGCAAGTTATTGTTCACTAAATCAAAGTTTCAAACAACAAATACATAATAGTTACAACATTGTGTGATGATTAATAAGATGTTTAAACATAATAATGAGTGAAACATAACAAACAGTGGCATATTCATACATGAACTCTACTTGCATTCAACACATTTCAAACAAGGCATACCAATCATGTTCATGACAGTCCATGAATGAGATAGTGACTACTAACCTCTTGTAGACCTCCAATCAATCTATTTAATAGGGAAGACTTTGAAGAGTTGTTCCAGCTGATATCCAACAATGCCTTGATGAACCAACAACTTTCTTGTACTTGAAGAAAATGAAGGAAGCCTTGTAACAGATCCAAGCACAAATGATGCAGAGGTCCTTTGATGTTTTTGATAGCTAGTACACCTTAAAACAAAGGTGTTTGGAGTATTGAGATGGTTGAAACAAGTTTGAGCAAAGAGTTTTCTGGTTTTGTATGAGAAAGTCAAAGTTTTCTATGTTGAAGGTTGACTTTTGGATATATGAGGTTTTGGACTGGTTTAATGGTTGAAACACCTCCTAATCATGATTTTGAGGTTGTATGGATGTTTTTTGAGATGGTTGGATGATTAGAAATGATGCTGGTGTGAAGTTTGCATAGGACAGATTTTGTGGTTTTGGGAGAATTTGAAAAATGCAAGCTCTGGTTTTTTCTCTCTTGCAACAATGATGGCTGCTGTCTAGGGTTTGTGGTGAATGGTATTTAGCTTAAATATGAAGTAAAAGGGGTAAAATGGTAAGCTTTACCAAGGTGAAAAATGAAGGGGAAGATTTGCATTCTTCATGAATTTTTGAATCAAGGGTGGATGGTGATCAAGGACAAACAGCCCATATGGCTATGCAGTAGCTGAAATGACAGTTGCTTTTGTGCCTTCTAGCAAGGAGAGAGATATGGGGCTGTGACAGCTTTTGGCAATGTTTGGCATGCTCCCAATGCAAGCTGTAAAATGCAAGGTTATGTCAAAATATCTTGCAACAAATGCCTTGTAAATATGTTTAAATCACCTGCTTTGGACCATGATAACTTGATGCTCAAAAATCCAATTACTTTGACCTTAGACTCAAATGAAAGAGGGCATGGAGTAGAACAAATTTCATGTTGGAGTTATCTTGATTTGAGGATTGGAAGATCATGAAATTTGTGGTTGAAAATCGTGGCAAGCAAACTACTCATGAATAACTTAGAAAAAATTCTAAGTTATGAAATTGACTTATTTTTTTCCCCAACTTTGCACATCCATAACTTGAGCTTCTCAAATCCAATGGAGGACTTCTTGGACTCTTTGGAAATCTTGGAACACACTCTACAACTTTCATTTGGGACAAAGTTCCATTTGACATCAAGAAGGTGATGAAAATTGGCTTGCAAAATGGTGCAAAAATCTGCCCAAACTCAACAACTTTTGAAATCATTGAAATCTCCAACTTTGATTGATCATAACTTGAGCTCCAAATATCATATGATCATGAATTGGTACTCAAAAGAAAGCTTGAGATACAAGGAACAACTTTGATGTTGGCCAGAGGTTCATTTGAAACCTTGATCATGAAGAAAAATGGCTTTGAAGATGGCTGTTCCAAACATAAAACTTTCCAAAAATGGAAAGTTTCTAAAACCATAATTCCCAAAATGGCAACTTTCAACAACCTTTGATTGTTATGATTCCCTTGACTTTTCTTGATCAAATTCCATCAATTGGTCATATTTAACTTGAGGAATATGATCTTGACCTTAAAAAGTCAGGAGTTGACTTTTTCACTACATAGTTGACTTTTCCCCCAAATCTCCTGATTTTCAATTGACTGATCAATTGAAGCTCCTCTGATTAAAATTGATGATCAATATCCAATCCTCAAACACCTTAGGACATATAGAGGGTCATGGAAATAAGTTTTCTTGAAGAAAAAAACTTTATCCTGATTAAAATTGAAACCCTAATTCCAACCCTTTTGGCCTGGGCATTGTGCAGATGAACTGAGTAACCATTCCACTTCAATATAACCTCTGAGACACTCAACAAGCTTCTACCTCATGCTCAAACCAATGATAAAACTCTATGGACCCCTTGACAATCTTCTGATGGTTTGAACCAATGCCTTTGCTTGGGCTTGAAGCCAATAAAGACTCTCCTCTTGGATGGTACACAAACAAACACTTGATCTCATGTAAGAACTATGCTATGCAAATGCAAGATGCTAAGATGCAATGAAACATAAGCCGAACATTAAGAAAAAGGTTGGTCAAATTTGGGGGTACAACACCGGGTTTTTGGGGTCAGAGGTATGTTATTGATTGCCCATGTCTCTAGTTTCTCCTGAATCGTGTCCCTCTCTAGACAAGAGACTGCTATGGTTCTTCTCTGAACCTGGTCATCATTGGACCGGAGTCCTATCTAACTCTAAAATATATGCATGCATGATCATGCATAAAATTAAGCATGCAACTCAACAATCATCAAAGTATCATCATTAAAACATTATCATAAAAAATTTCTTCCACTCTAGAACCAAAATATTGTCAATCACAGGTCATTCATATAATCTTTCTGGATTACTAATCTCCAAATATATAATTTTAAAACAATTATTTTCATATCAAAAAGAGTAAGGTTATGTTACTACTCAATAACTCTACTCAATAAAGTACTAAAAAATTCTTAAAGTTTTATTATATTATTTATAACTTAATAGAATCCTCAAAAAGCTCAAGAGCAACTCAATATCTCTCAACTCTCAAGATGACTTTAGAGTATCCAAAATTACTCTAAAGTATTCAAAAGTGCTCTAAGGAAAATTATTTTATGGGTGATAATTGTACTAACTCTTAGGGATGAAAGTTTAACTCAATTTACTCAAAAGTGACCCTATGGTTATCAAAAGGCCACCAACGTTAAAACTTACTCAAAAATGACACAAAAATTTTTAGAACTCGAAAACAGCTGAAAATGCCCTGAACCGTCAGAACCTTCCCCGGGACCCAAAATAGTTGTCATTGCTTGCCTACAACCAGCACCCGCCATCTCCCACCGCCACAGCACCCCCGCTGCACGACTCATTCCACCACGAAATGTGCCCCCTCTCTCTCAAGGTGTGGCTCTTGACGCCACTTCGCGGTGCGGCCTGCTGTCACGCTACCCACTGTGTAACTTCGTTCCTAATTTTTAGCGTCGTCGTCCAGCATTGCCCACTGTTGCAGCAACCTCTGCGCAGCTCCAATCCAAATTTCTGGCTACCGTCGTCCAGCGCGGCCCGTTGTCGTGATACTCTCTACACAACCCCTTCCCCTCGGTGCACACGCGATTGTAATGCCTCCGTCTAACGCAACCTCCCTTGATTCCGACGCCACTGCGCGGTCGTCGATCCCCCTACTAAAAATTTGATTTTTTGACTTTTTTCCAAAATGTCAATTTTTCCATTTTCGTAAAAAGCTTGATTTTTTGATTTTCGTGAAAAGTCTAGTTTTAAAAAAAAATAGATTTCTGATATTTGGAAAAACATATCGTAAGGTTTTCTGAAAATTTTAGGAAAATAAGACCAAATAAGGTCGCTCAGAAAAATGACATAGGCATCAAAATTGTATTACAACACAACTGTTACAACCAAACCTAAATTCATATCAAATGAATATGTTAATGCGTCAACAAGCCAATTATGGTGACCATAGGGGATTTATCCCAAATTCCAATTGGTCACCTACATTAATACAACAAAACATAGAGATATTTATCGATCAAGGCCAATAAGGTTTTCCCTAAACCTTATTTGGCTAAACACATCACAAAAGGAAACATAGCATAAACCTTGGCGCTGATAGGAGGGTAAGGACCCCTCACCACCCTGGCTACCTATTATCACCAATCTGTAAGGAAATTTGCATAACCTTCAAACTTTTGGCTATGACTTCTCCTTCCTTGATCTCCCTCTTCCAATCCCTCGGTTGCCTCTTCTCCCAAAAAGTTTCAATTTCATGTACTGTAACCTAGACTCCACCCAAACTTCACTATTTATTTTACTCTAATTTTATAATTTTTAATTATTATACTTTGGCCCAACTTTTCCAAATTCTCACCATTCCACCTCATATTCTCAATACTTTCTATTTTCCACCCAAACTCTTGAAATTCTTATTTCCTTATTATTTTAATTAAATAAATATTTCAATTTAAACGAATATTAAATACAAATTCTCCAATTTATATTTTCTTAAATTATTACTAAATAATTAAAATTATCTAGTTGTCTATAATAATTCAAATAAATATGATTTTATTTCCCCGCTCTCAAATTCTATAATCCTGGTAATAACTAAATTATCAAAATACCCCGAAGCACCAAATGACACAAGTAATTCAATTATATTGAATAACAAACAAATAAGCACACCAATAATTGTTTAATTAAAATTTAGGGTGTTACACAAGGCACTATAGGGAATTGATTGTTGTAGTCTGACATATTAAATGTATATGACAACACCCCTGAATTCTGAAGATGCGCGAGGTGTTATGAGAAATTGATTGTTATAGTCGAGCGTACTAAGTGTATCCAAAAACACCCCTGAATCTTCACGTGGGAAAAGTGTTAGGGGTTTTGATTATTATAATTAGAGGAGAAAAGCGTTTATGATAACACCCCATAATCTTTAAGGTGGACATCAACTACATTGGTTATTCCCCAGTGCGTTACTATGTGTATTCGTGTTTTTGGTGCCCGAACGCTCGACCTCAGATGTGTTGACCGGTGGCTTGGTGATTGGCATACCTTGAGGGATGATCCCTTAGATAGACAGATGTATGGTCTCTATTGTGTACGTCCAACTCTAGTTTTTGAATTTATATGAATGCGTGTCTTGATGATCGACAAATCTAGAGGACTATCTCTTTAACTTTGGATAGCGTCCAGCCTCTGTTATGCATATTCATCTCTGGTAGCCAGGTTGAGGTGAACCTGTTTGCTTAGGCTTAAAGCTTCTTCAATACATCCAGGATTCTTGTATTACTCGAGGCTGAAGGGATCCTATTCAACTTTTGTAGTGACCAAAGATCTTTTAACGTACTTATGACCTTGTAGCATGCAAAATCTCCCAAGTAGTTGTTCCCTTGCATGCCCCATCGGACGCGGGCTACCCTTTTCCCTAGCTCGGATCCTGGAGACCTTCCAACTTTCCCTTGGGAATAGAGCTGAGGTATCAGAGACTTCTCCAGCAGATTGAGAGCCATGTGGCCCTTACTTACTCCATCAGTCAAATACTCGACCGACCATATGATCTCTTGAGTAACCCCACGTCCGAGACTACTCCTCATCTTTTCTTGGCATGGATTGATTTAATTTTTGTAATGCACAAGAAGTGTTTACACAATGATTTAGTCGATGAAGCTTTAAGTTTAATTCATTTTCAAATTATTAATCACATAACTAGCTTAACCAGTTATCCAACTCCAACAAAACCTAATGCCTACATAATAAATCGCTATCAATGAACAAACGATATAATACAACAAAATTGAAAACCTAATCATGCAATCAGTGTAAAATTAAATGCAAGAGTGTGTGTGTGTGAAAGAGAGAGAGAGAGAGAGAGAGAGAGAGAGAGAGAGAGAGAGAGAGAGAGAGAGAGAGAGAGAGAGAGAGAGAGATGACACTGAGATTTATAGTGTTCAGTGTTCTTCCTCGCTTTTCCTACGTGCACTCTTCAATGGTTTCCCATTGGAACATGCATAGTTGCTATTTGACACATATTTCCAATAGTTCATACAATCACCAATCCACAATACAGCTGAGAAAATAAATTTCCTATTTGAATCTTGACTTGTATACAACACACTTGCCAAACTCTTCCATGTGATATTTACTCGAATTACGTTTCTTGAATTTTCCAATATCACAAATTCTACTCTAATCCTTCATGTGTAGTTACCAACCCTATCCAATCGATTCCTTGAGAAGTGAAATTGTTTGAAGATATGAGAAGAACTCCGCCTTATTCGTAGTCTTCCACACAGTCACACCTCACAAAATTATGGAGAGAATAACCTACTTCTTTTCAATGGAATTTGTCACCACCATTGGTAATCACATCAATCTTGCTAACAACTTGAAAAATGCAACAAGATCTCCAAGAAAGGTTAGTTTCAAGGACACGCCTCCTTCAATCAATTATAGAACTCTAGTTATCAAGATTTAAACCAAAAGAAGTTGAAGATGCAAGAATCTCATTGCAAGACTTTGAACACTCAAAACATAGGAAATTGATTTTCACTAAAAATCAGACTGGAAATTATGATCAGAATGATAGATGTGTTATAAGAAATGATGACAAAAAGATTTTATATGTGCTTAAGATTAAGCATACAAAATGGTTGAAAAAGACAGTTAGATTCAAATCATGAGCAATTTGTGATTTGAATAAAATGAGCAAATGTAATGGAATAAAAGGACAACAAAAATTTGAAAATTTCTCCAGTTGATTTGAATCACGGAAAGGGTGATTCGAATCAAGAGCCACGTGATTTGAATCATGTGCGAAAATTGATTCGAATCAAATGCCACAACCCTGACATAGAATTTATTGAATGAGTGAATGATTTGAATCATGTACAGAGTTTGATTTAAATCAAATTAAACAGAATTGGCCACCATGAAAATGATTCGGATCAAGTGCAAAGATTGATTCGAATCAAATGATTATGTTTAGCTTCTGTCTAATTTGATCAAAATAAAAAAATTATGTGTAAATTCATTGATTCAAATCAAACATGTAAAATCTCAATTTTTCAAAATTTTAAAGGCACTTTGAGATTTTAATTTGAATAAAACTTAAACCAAAATTAATAAAATGTGTTCATTCCACATACGCATGTAATTGATTAAAGAACATCATGATCAAGATCAAATCTAGCCAAAGTTTTATGATTGCTAACAAACTTGATTCCGAGAAGTGCAGTCATGAATGAGAGACTAAAAAAACGAAATAAAACCAAAGAAGAAAGTGATACAACAAACAACAAAATAACCGGATATAGATTCTCCCCCTGAGTGAAGTATGGACATAAAATTACACTCATGAAGGCACATCCAAGGTTCTTATGTCAAAACTTCAACTTCTCACAATGAAATTTTAAAATCTAAAGATATAGGAGGACAAAATCATTGTTGAATTCAATGTTCGACTCTATGGCATCTCCATATCTCTTTTATCCTTATAGAAAAGATGTCTAAATAAAAATTTGTAAAAAAGTCCTTAGATCTCTCAAAAAAAGGTTTGATATGAAAGTTACGACCATTGAAGAAGCCCAAGTGTTATACCCCAAATTTTTACCTCTAGATCACATCGTCATTCTAGGAGCATCAGCATTGATTATCTAACCATAACCTATTTCAAGTTTGGTCTTTGTCAAGATACAGATGAACTAGGGTTTCTTCCAGTCAGAAATCAGGGTTTCGAGGGTTTGATCAATCAAAGTTTTAGATTGATCCTCCATATATCAAGTATTCATGTCATCAAGGATATCACATTGGATCAAGAATGAATCCAATTTGAGATTGTCACCCAAGAAAGAAGAACAGTGCAGTACAAGAACCCTAATTAGGGTTTCTGATTGGGAAAGTCAACTGTAGTTTGACTTTTGATCTAAAGGGTGTTACAAAGCTTTAATAATGGTACATGAGGCTCATATGACCCAAGGAAGTCTACCCAAGAAGTTTCAAGTCCTCAGAGAACCCAGGACACCAACAGTCAATTCAGAGGTTTTCGATTGTTCGGTTCGTCTAATTGAAAAGTCAACCCATTGACCAACAGGGTTTTAACTGAAAATTGAAGTCAAATATGTTCCCAATATTATTTAATATCTAATCATGAAGTTTGGTGACCAATTGATCAAGAATTGAGAAGTAATCGAAAAGTCAGGAAATTAGGCTTTTGAAAAGGGTAAGGCCATAACTCCTTAACCACACATCCAAATGGAGTGGTTCAAAGCTTGTTAGAAAGGTATCAATGATTTCTTCAAAAGTTATATATTCACTCATGAGCATAAAATGCATGGATTTTGAGTTATGAGCAAAAACAAGTCAAGAGGGGGAAAATACACTTAGAAATTTCAAGAATTCTTGACTTATAAGTCAAGTTTTCAGCATTTTCACAAGGGTTTTTGACCCAATTTCAAGTGGAATGGGTTCCTACCTCAAAGATAAATGTTATATTACATAATGGGGGCTTTATTAAAAGTACAAGTGGATTCCATAACTCTTCATGGTTAGAGATAACCAAGGTCCACATGTTGGCAAAAACTCACTTTTGCAAAACTAGTTCAACATGAGTGTTTTGATTCCAAAATTCCCAAATCAATTATAATCAAAGACTAAGCCTTATTTATGATGTTTATATTGTTAATGAACATGTTTAACATCAACTTCCACGAAATTGGCATAAGAAATGAAAGAAATAATTGTTTAATGTAAGTTGCAAGCATGAATATTGTAGAAAGAGAAAAATGGTGGCTACCCCTCTTCATATCATCAACTTGGCTGAAACTAGTCACCTCATACCCTCTTAAGCATGACTAAAATAACCTATAGGGAATGGAGAAACTCTTGTTAGAGTGGCTTGAGCTCAGAGGTGGAGATTGCGTTGAAAAACTCCAAGATTTTCATGATGGAAGGTTAAAATTGGCATTTGGTTCCAATCTGCCCCTGCCTCTCCTTCAAGACCTCTCCCTATAAGTTAAAACTCATTCTCACATAAAAAATACACCAGTTACATGCTAAGAACCAGCTGAAACTCTTCCTCCCACTCAATTCAAGCTCTTGGAAAATCTCATTAAGTTTCTAAAAGTACACAAAATCTGCCTTGCATTTTCACTTCTCAAACCTTTTCCAAACACTTTCTAACTCAAACCATATTCCAAAAACATCACAAATGAGGCACTAGAGCTATCCAAACCCTCACCTTGGCCAGAAACTCATCCAATAAAAAAATCAATGGTTGAAACCTCTTTTGTTGACTTTTCTGCACTTTAGAGAGCAACCACTGATCACTTGCACTTACACACTCTCTAAGACCTCTAACAGTTCATATCTAACATATATAAACTTTCCATGATGGTTCCACACTTCTGTAACAAGGATTGAGCAAGTTGGCTTTGAAAATCTTTGGATTTTGGAAGTTTTTCTTCACTTACAAGGCATTCTGCCCACCAACTGGCTTGAGGGTTACTTGGAGCATATATTCGTCATCCTTGGAGATTTTTAAGACCTTGGAAGAGCTCTCAAGATCTCTGGTTTTCTTATTGCTCAAGCTTGCTTCAAGAGGTAAGCCTAAAACTCATAAATGTGAACTTTTCACTTGCATTTCACATGCTACCATGACTTCTGGATATGATTTTGTGTTGTACATTATTTGAACTTGTTTTATGTATGTTATGTGTCATGTATGAATCATTTCTTACAGCAAAATATGTAGTTTTTGAACTGTCAAACTCAGGTCACAAACTAGGCCCAACCTAGTCACTTTTTACATGATACATCCAATTTGTAAAACCATGTGTGCATTTCTTGATTTCTTTTGTACTAACCTCTATATGTGATGTACATGTGATGTTTGTACACTTGTTTCACCAAGAAAACCACTACACATGATTGTCCACATGTTCTTGCATTTGGTTGTGACCAAAGATGCCAAAACCTTGATGCTATCAAATTTTTGTGTGAGTGTATGGCATGGAAAAACAAATGGTACCATTGAATTCCTTGTTCAAAAATACAAAATTTTCACTTTTGTTTCACCTTATTTGGTTAAGATTTGACTGATTTCCAATCCTTCATGCAAATGACCTAAAGTTGCCTTACCTTGTCATGACCTAGTTTTGCCCTCTTGGTGCACCAACTTTCAATGATCATAACTTGCTCATTTTCTGTGATATTGATGCCATTATTTTTGAAAATTACTCCTTAACATGTCTATTTTAATTGAGTGAAGAAAGAATTCAAGGATTGTTATCCTAGAAATTCTTTGGTCCACTTGAATAGCATATGTTTTTAGGGTTTTTACCTTGGTGTTCTTGAATGTTTTCAACTTGTAACTTGATTTTTCTTGTGAGATTAATCTTTTATGATTCATATATGTTTGTTAAAATGTTTAAATGCTCAAAGATGTTTGATTCATTTCCTTACCATGTTCATACTTGCTTTTATGAATGTGTATATGTGAAAATGGCCAGTTGAACTTCATCTGTGAACTTTGCCATGATTCTTGATGTTGTAACCTCTTGAATATGTCCATTACACCTCATTTTACTTATTTATGTGTCTTTTTATAACCATAACATGTTTATGGTTTATTTCTTGCCTTTGTGAATGATTGAAAGTAAATGGTATACCTTGAACTTCTTTGTGATTCATAACATGATTCTTGAATGTTGTATGTTGTATGATTCTTTGTTATCATGATTCATTGTACTTGTTTATGTGTCTTGTTAGAACCATAACATGCTAGGGTTTTATTTTTGACTTGGTTGTTACTATGGAACTTGTTTACTTCTCCCCATGAAATCATGAATTCATGCTTGAACTGTTGTAACATTTCTTATATTCTTGCTTGTTTGATTGTCATCAATACATGTTTAGTTGGTCTTGTGTTGTTACATTTGATCTCATTTGATCCTTATAACATGCTTGCTTCAAATTGTCACTTGTTTGCATTAATCTTGTTTGAATGTTATAGATGAACTTATTGTTGTTACACATGTTCTTTACTTGCATTGATTGTTGTTACTTCTTTACTTTTTGATCTTTGTTAAGATGTTAAATGTTGATCTTGATTATTGTTACATGTTGTTACATTTTTCTGCTTTATTTCTTTAACTTTGTCAAGTTATTCCCTAGTGATGGAACTTTCTAGTTCACATCAAGTTGTCTGTGTCCTTGTATCCAAAGGAAAGTCTCTCTATTGACCCTTGGGTCATAGATAGCTCATTACCCTCCCTCTTACTTTGTTAAGTCACTTTGAACCCTAACTTGGTTAAGTTAGAACCTACTAGTCATTAGACTTTTCTTAAGTCTAAACAACCCACCTTTACTAGGAGTTTTCTTCAACTAGAACCCTAGGATAGAGTTTGTCAACTCTATGTAAGAATCATGGTGATGATTACTTACTCCCCCCTTAGCTTTTGTAAAATTCATTCCCCTTGAGTGTACAACTTATAATAGAGATTTTTGTTAAACTCTATACAAGCACTGTCATGTTTGTTCCCCTTTGAACTTTGATCATAATCAAGTGTTCATCTATCCCTAGTGAGGTGAACTATAATTGCTCTGATTCTATCCTAGTCAGAATACATAGGCAGAAGATGCGATATCTTTGCGAGAAAACTTAGAAACATCAACCTTAGGTATTCACCCTAACCCTAATCTCAAACCATAGCATAACTATAACAAGTTTATCACACATACACACACACACAAAAGGTTTCTGTAGAGTACTACAGATGTTTAGGATGTGAAATACCTACCCTAGGCATAACCAACCCCCGATCCCCGAATCTCTTAGCGTTGTTATCACATGCGCAAAAGGTGTTTCTTTCTTTAACCTTTCCTTTAGATAAATCAATGTCCGGTTGTGAATTTAACGAATTAAGATTCAAGTTAAGCAATATCTTAACATCACGATTCTCACAGCAACAGAAATGACGACTTCACTAGGGACGACTATTTACTTACAACTTGAGGGTTTAGCCTATTTTGTGTGATTGTATAAATACTTGCTTACATGTATATTTGTGAATATATTTGTATTGTATTGCTGTGAACATTGGGTATCATGAGCGGTGAGATAAGTCCTAACCTGGACTTGAGTGACACATATGATAGGATGTGATATGATCAATAGTTGACTTTTGGAAGTAGTCCTAACAAGTTTGACATATGATGTAATCACGCTCAGTTGAGACCTCCTTGAGATGATTGATGATGTATGAGTAGTCATACATTTCATTAATTGTTTCAACCTGAGAGTTCGTGAAACTGAGGACCTTTAGTAACATTGTTACCCCACTAAGTCTTTTAGGATGTAGTGCGGAAACTATAAGGGAGTAGTCCCAAAATAGTTGTCACGCGATGCTACACTCAGATGAGTTTATCCCGAGAATATTTTTGACCCACGTGAGTAGTCATGGTACCCGATAATATCCGAAGGATTTACTATGACTCTAAGAACTTTGATAGAACCCGTTCGGCAGGTACAATTAACCTATAGTACAAGTCCTTGGGGATGGGTAGACCTTGTGACCCCATGCTTTGACCTTGAACTTAGGGAAACCCTGTGTGTGCATGTGCATTGTATTTTTGAATACTTGCCTATATGTTATGTGTGCATCATCTCATCATGTCAACATCGCATATCATGTTGCAACTGCTTTTGTAAAACTCAGTCGATTTCTTTGTGTGAAACCCTAGATATCATGGATATTGGGACAAGAAACACCAAGAAATATAGTTTCAGGAAGCCAGATACATCCAAGTTAAGAAAACTAGGGACTATGATATCAGAAGACTTTGGGAAAAGATATGGGAAGATAATGAGTATAATCAAGACTGGGATGGAAGAAGGAGTTCTAAACACTTTAGTTCAATTCTATGACCCATTGTATCACTGTTTTGCCTTCCCCGACTATCAGTTGATGCCAACCTTGGAGAAATATGCTTACTATGTGGGAGTTCCTGTAAAGGACCAGAAACCTTACAGTGGTTTAGAAAGCTTACCCTCGTCAAAAGAAATAGCAGATTCTCTTCATCTCGAAGTATCGGAGATTAAGAATAATTGTGCCACCAAAAGTGGAGTCAAGGGTTTCCATTCTGATTTCTTAGTTAAGAAAACTGCTTAGCTGTTCCAGTTCTAAAGAAAGACGGTAAAGTCCGGATGTGTGTTGATTACAAAGGTTTGAATAAAGCTAGCCCAAAAGATGATTTCCTCTTGCCACACATTGATATGTTGGTTGATAATACAACTAAGTTCAATATCTTCTCCTTTATGGATGGTATTTCCGGCTATAATCAAATTAAAATGGCACCCGAGGATATGAAGAAAAAAACAACATTTATTACACCCTGGGGAGCATTTTGTTAAAGAATGATGCCCTTCGATTTGAAAAATGCTAGTGCAACGTACCAGAGAGCTAAGACCACTCTTTTCCATGATATGATGCATAAAGAGATAAAGGTATATGTGGATGATATGATTGCTAAGTCAAAGACTGAAGAAGATCATGTTGAGTATTTGTTAAAATTATTTCAGCGTTTGAGAAAGTTTAACTTAGCTTGAATCCTAATAAATGTACTTTTGGTGTCCGTTCAGGAAAGCTCTTGAGTTTCATTGTCAGCTAAAAAGGTATTAAGGTAGACCTTGATAAAGTCAGAGCTATTCAAGAAATTCCTATACCCAAAACAGAAAAACAAGTCAGAAGATTCCTTGGGCATCTAAATTGTATCTCCTGACTTATATCTCACATGACTGCCACTTGTGGGCCAATCTTCAAGCTTCTTTGCAAAGACCAAGGTTGTGTGTGGACAGAATACTGTCAGAAGGATTTTTGATAGCATCAAAGAGTATCTGCTTGAACCTCCTATCTTGCCTCCTCGGGTGGAAGGAAGACCTTTGATTATGTATTTGACTGTATTGGAAGAGTCTATGGGTTATGTCTTTGGTCAATAAGATGAAACTGGTAGAAGAGAATATGCCAAAAATTATGATGAATAGTTACCCGAAGAAGAGCCTGATCCTGAATCTCAGTAGGGTTCAGTGTTTGATAGAGCTGTTAATGCTTATGGAAATGGAATTGGGGTAATCATTATTACTCCTCATGGTTCTCATATCCCTTTCACTGCAAGATTGATGTTTGAGTGTACGAACAACATAACAGAGTATAAAGCTTGTATAATAAGTCTTGAAGAAGCAATTAATTTGAGGATTAAAACTTTTGATGTGTATGGGGACTCAACCTTGGTGATTAATCATATTAAGGGAGAACCAGATACCCGTCAGCCTAGTTTGATTCCTTATAAAGATTACGCAAGGAGGTTGTTGACTTTCTTTAATAAAGTTGGATTATATCATATACCTCATGAGGATAATCATATGGCAGACACTCTGGCCATTTTATCTTATATGATTAGAGTAATTCGTTGGAATGACATGCCTAAGATTAATGTTATATGCCTTGATAGACCTGCTCATGTGTTTGCGACAGAAGAAGTAAAAGATTATAAGCCTTGGTATCATGATATTAAATGCTTCCTCCAGAATTAGGAATACCTACTTGGGGCATCCAACAAAGATAAGAAGGCTTTGAGAAGATTGGTTAGCAATTTCTCTTTGAATTAAGATGTGTTATATAAAAGAAACTTTGACATGGTCTTGCTCAGATGCGTTGATAGACACGAAGCAGACATGTTAATGAAAGAAATTCATGAAGAATCCTTTGGTACTCATTCCAATATACATGCAATGGCTAAAAATATGTTGAGAGCAGGTTACTATTGGCTAATAATGGAATATGATTGTTGCAAAAATGTGAAGAAGTGCCATAAGTGCCAGATTTATGCAGATAAGATTCATGTGTCTCCAACTCTTCATAATGTTATCTCATCTCCACGACCTTTCTCTATGTAGATGCTTTTGATTAGCTGCATTTTATGGTAAAACATTAATGTATGTATGAATGTCATAACTGATGTTATGACATACATGAAGAGTGTTCTGTAGGGAGAGCTAAGAGTAAGTGAAGCTGAATGTCATGACTGAATGTTATGACATCAAGCGTATCAGGGCGTGCAGGGTTAGTTTTTCTGTTATTAGCTCAGGCTATACTTCAGGAAATAATCCAGGATGCCTAGTTATCTTAGGCGACATAACAGGCATTCTTGAGGATAACATAGAAGACTCCTGACCTAATGATAAGGGTGCAGCTTCATGAAGATAGGTTTATCTTGGGTAAACCTAGTTTCTCCATCATGGCCCAAAGCAAGTCTGCTGCTATAAATAGTAGAAGGATCACTCCAAATAGCAGAGAGCTGGAAGGCAAAGCTTCTGGAGAGAGATTGGAGAGTGTGATTTGTGAGTGAAGATCTTTGCTCTTCACGTGTGTTTAGGAATCTTAGGATTCCTTGTGTGCCAAGAAATTGTATGATGTATAATTGCTTTGGTTATTGCGTATGAACTAGTGTGTTCATTGTGTCACTCAAAGCTGTTAAGCAAGAGTGTGTGTCTCTTGATCAAAGTTGTTAAGCAAGATCAAGGTGTGTTTGAAGTGTGTCTTCATTATCTCCATTTTAATTGTGTATTTGTTTATCACTGCGGTGATTGAGGGGGAGTGAGTGGGAAACTCTGGTCTAGTGGTTTCTAGGATGAAGTGTCATTGGATAGGTCTTAAGTGAAGAGTGCAAATAGGTTGTTTGACTCTGAATTAATTCTACTAATAGTGAATTTTCTCCCTGGCTTGGTAGCCCCCAGATGTAGGTGTGGTTAACACTGAACTGGGTGAACAATTACTTGTGTTATTTACTGCTTTCCATTTAAAGCTTATTAGTAAGTTCAGTAGTTTGTGTTACAGTGGATGTCATAACATCCGCGATAACATCCATTGTGTGCTTGCCAGAATTTCAATTGGCATCAGAGCAGGCACCATGCCTGTTACTTTCTGGATGAGATCTGGGGAGAATAAATTTTGGTACTATGGATAAAGATATAGGATTCATAAATAGACCACCAATTCTGGATGGCTCTAATTATGACTACTAGAAACCTAGGATGATAGCCTTCTTAAAGTCTTTAGACAACAAGGCATGGAGAGCTGCAAACTCAGGATGGAAACATCCAGTAAAGACTGATAAAGATGGATTGTTTGTGTTTATACCTGAAGAAGAATGGACCAAAGAGCAAGAAGCCTTGGATCTTGGGAATTCTAAAGCTTTGAATGCATTATTGAATGGTATAGACAAGAACATTTTCAGACTGGTGCGTCATTGTGAGCTGGCTAAAGAGGTTTGGGATACTCTCAAAACAACTCATGAAGGAACCTCTAAAGTCAAGATGTCAAGACTACAAATGTTGACAACCAAGTTTGAAAGTCTAAGGATGAAGGAGGATGAGACTATTCATGACTTCTACATGAATATTCTTGAGATTGCAAACACCTCAAGAGCCTTGGGAGAAAAGATGTCTGAAGAAAAGCTTGTGAGGAAGATTCTCAGATCTTTACCAAAAAGGTTTGCCATGAAGGTCACTGCCATTGAAGAAGCTCAAGACATATGCAATATAAAGGTGGATGAACTGATTGATTCTCTCCAAACCTTTGAGATGGGAATGGATGATCAGGCTGTGGAGAAAAAGAACAAAAGCATAACTCTTGTCTCAAACACTGCAAAAGAAGACAATGGTGAGAATGAGGAGAATCTGTCAGAAGCAATAGCATTGCTTGGAAGAAAATTTAACAAACTGATCAAAAGAATAGATCATAAGTCCAAACCTTATGCCAAGAATAACTCTTCTGACATCAGCATAAGGGATAAATCTGAAGATGAATCTAGTCAAGGCAAAGGATTCCAGTGTTATGAGTGCGAGGGTTATGGTCATATTAAAACTAGGTGTCCCACCTATCTCAAGAAGCAAAAGAGGGGATTAGCAGCCACTTGGTCAGATGGAGATTTTGAAAGAGGATCATAAGAAGAATGTGCTAAACATGTCACTGTTCTGAACAGTGTATGCATATCTGATGGTGATTCAAGTGAAGATGAGCTAACTTATAATGAACTTGCAGATTCATACAAAAAGCTATGCATAAGAAGTGGAGACTTATATCAGGAAGGAGAGCAACAGAAGAAACTCATAAGGGAGTTAGAGGCTGAGAAGATGGAGCATCTTACAACAATAGAGTCTCTCAAAAGTGAAGCCAACTTGTTGAAATCCAATCTGGAGAAAATGTCAAAGTCCATAAGGATGCTGAACCCTGGGACTGACACCCTAGAAAAAATTCTATAGAGTGGTCAGACAGCAGGTAACATGTTTGGTCTGGGATTTATTGGTGAACAGAAACCCATCTTGGGGTCCAAGAAGCCAAAGATTGAAAATCAGAGGTCAAACCTGATGTCACGACCAATGTCACAACATCAGGGGAACAGAAGTAGAAACCTGACCAAGAATAAATTCCAAGGGTATATGTGCTACTATTGTGGAAGACTTGGACACATTAAACCCTTGTGCTTCAGGATGCATGGATTTCCTAGTCACCCTTATCAAGGCAAATCCAAACAGGGTATTCATGCCAAGAAACAACATCAAGTTAGACCAAAAAGGGATGCTCAGGTCAAGAAACAACAATGGGTTGCCAAGGAGGTTGCTCTAGTAGCTCATACATATTTTAGGATGCCAACCCAAGAAGACTAGTATTTTGACAGTGGTTGTTCTAGACACATGACTGGAATGGAGAATCTTTTGGTGAACCTCAAACCTCATGCCTCAAGCCATGTAACCTTTGGTGATGGAGCTAGACGAGAAATCAAAGGTGTTGGAAAACTAGATTGTCCTGGTGTTCCAAGACTGAATGATGTCATGTTGGTTAAAGGACTGACTGTTAATCTTATCAGTATTAGTCAGCTCTGTGACCAAGGTCTCAGTGTCAAATTTACTAAGGGTAAATGTGTTGTCTCAAATAAATAAGGTGAGGAGATCATGAGGGGATCTAGAGCCAAGAATAATTGTTACTTATAAGAGCCCAGAAGTAATCCAACTGTCTTAATCAATGAAGAAAAGAAGGACCAAGTATGGTTGGAGAAAGGTAGACACATTCAAAAATTAGAAAAGACCATATCTAAGACAGCAGTAAGAGGAACTTCAAAGTCAACAGGATATGGTAAATATCAGGTTGGCAGGCAAGCCAAGATAGCTTATCCAAAGAAGGCACAACACATAAATCTGGACCTGTTATATTGGAATTTGGTGGAGTCCATGAAAAATGGCCAGAATCAAGAGATCGGTGTCACTCAGAATGTTATGACATTATATTGTGACATTCAGTGTAACATCACTATAAAATCAATTCATCATAATAGAACAATGTATAGTGATGGCCAACTTCACTCTAGAAGAGATAGTGTAGAGCTTAAGGGCTCTGACATACAAAGGGATAATAGTTTCACAAGGGATCACCAGACTACCCTAAGTGAAAATGAAAGAAGCAGTTTGGAAAGGTTGTGTAGTAAGAGATTATAGCAATTAATAGGGAATTATAATTTGAAAATTAATCATATTCTGATTGGTCAAAATATTAAGTTCCCTCCACTCTTGCAAGCAAACCCTTCTAGCCTCTTTATACTATCTGATTGCCACTGTGGTTGCTCATACAAATTCGTCTCCTTGCATGTTGTTGGTACAGTGGTAAAGTATCGGGGTTTGTTATCGTATCCACAGGGAATCTGTGATATTGCCGTCGTTCGGCAGTTGTTAAGTTCTTAACTTATAGTAACAATGTGGTTTTGGTTTTCGGTTACGGTTGCTTTGCATAAAAAAAGTAATAAGTTACGGTAAAAGATTTGGTTTTAACGATTTTAGAAAGATTGTCAAAGTTAGGGTTTGATGATCACTTTGCATGTATATGTTCGATAAAAAAAACTAGTAAACTCCGTTAGATGATAATCACATTCACAATATCCTCTCAATGTGTTTATTTCTAACACACATTGTGATTTTTCCCATTTTGATCCATTGTTGATTTCTCACACAATCTATCAAAATGACAACTTTTAGGGTTTGATATTTTAGTGAACAACCATATTCAAGACTATCTCTAGCTCAAGAACATAGATGGATGAAAACCTAGGTAAAGAGTTGGTAAATATCTTTCAATCATAAACCAACACAAAGAGTTAACAATAAAACAAAGTTTTCACCATATAATCATCATCAAAGAGTTTACAAATGAAGATCATCCCATTTACATACAAAGCTTGTGATCATTTACATCTAACCTTGACAAAATGAAGGACTTAGCTACTCATTTTCATGGTAGCTTGCACAAGAAGTTTCGGGAGAAGGTTGATGTACATCCGAGTCGAAGAATCGAGTTTGGATGAGAATCCACCTACTTTTTGGAAGATCTTGTTAAGAGATGAAGAATAATGTGTTTTTGGGTTTCTAGGGCACAAAAATTCCTTTTTCATCAAAAACTAGTAAAAATAATAATATGATATCCTCCACAAAAGTGACCATGCTATTTATAGAAAAAGTTGTTGTGCTGTCACGCTCGCGACCTTGCTCGCCTAGCGAGCTCTGAGCGAACATTTGCCACAGATTCGCCTAGCGAACATGCTAGCGAATCCTGAGGATTTGATTCTGGAATGCTTCGCCACTTGCTCGCTAGGTGTTCGCCTAGCGAGTTCTTCGTTACCTTCCTCGCCCCAAGCGAATGATGCCAATTTGACTATGTCCAAGTCTGAGAGTGTTCGCTAGCAGCTCGCTATGAGCTCGCCTAGCGAACGTTCGCTACCTCACTCGCTTAGCGAACATGCTAGCGAGCTTGCTGTTGATTGCTTTCTTTCTTGATTACTTTGCTATTTTTCTTGTGTCTTTAAATTCTACTCTTTCATGCCTAAATACTGCACAATAACACACACATCAAAAGGACCAAGAGTATTTCACAAAATGTTGCATATAAACAAAAGCAAGACGGTTTTGAACACAAACTTGACAAAAAGGAGCGAAAGATGCCCATATTTGATAGCTCAAATAAGCACAATTGGGCATCTAACAACTCTCCCCAACTAGAGTCTTGCTTGCCCTCAAGCAAAGTATGCCTCTAAAAGATCAAGAGGATTTCCTTAAAGAAAAAGGTTTCTCCGAACTCGGATCAAATGGCTCAAAAACAAGAGAATCAACTAGATACAAGTCTCCAATGGTTAGAACAACACATACACAAGAACTAAAATCTTATAGTAATGCAAAACATGTATCAATCAACAACAATGGTATCCTGAATGAATCACCCTATCGCTCCTCTTCGAATAAGGATTGAAGAGATCACGCGTTTACAACCGCGGGTGCAATTTCACTCTCTAACAAACAATGCCAAACTCAATTCAATTCATACAATGTCTAACAATTATAAATGAAAATGCGGAAGCACGAAGATCATTAAGGTCTTTTCCGGTTGTAGCTTGGTTAGGTTTACAAACAAGGGATATATCTAAGGCCATTGAAAACGAAGTTGCCGACGCAAAAGAGATATTCATGGTACAACTATTCACACATCTCAACTTTATTCAACTTGTTTCTCATTTGAAACCTTCACACTCTTACTCACAACTCAATTCATTTTCCATTATTTTTCTTCCAAGCAAGCATTCATTTTCATCATCATTTTTATACACAATATTCAGAAAACAAGTGTTTTCTATATATATTTTTTTTCAATGCTTGCTTGGTTATTCCAAAGTTGTGGTAACCTACCGATTTTCATTTCCATTCTCCCCAACTTATCTTTTACTTACCCAAAGTGAATGCTCTTGACTTTTTACGGCAAAACAACAATTATAAAAAAATTTCAGGGTTTCAAGAAAAAGATTTTTGAAGTCTCGCTTTGTTTCAAGCTGAGATTCAACTGTTTAAGCTCAAAGGGTTTCACGAATACTCTCTGCTCACGGGTAGTTTGTATTTGGAACTGGTTGTGCTCAAAAGAAACAAGTGCCTTGATCATTTCTAATTGCTTCCACAAATTCACAATAATAAAAGGCAAAGCATGAATTAAAAGAATCAACACAGTTTATTAGAATCCAGCATTTATTTGTACAATGGAGGTTTCCTCACAATTTGTGGTCTTAAGTCCTAAGTGAATCATTCATTAAATTATGTTGCAAAAAGAACAATATTCAATTACAACAAGAATAAAGTTCTTCATGCATTTTAAAGTTCTAACCAAAGGTAACCATGTACCTTAGCATCATTCACTTGCTTATTTTTATCATTGCCATCCAAGCTCAGATGCACCTTCATTGAATACTTCTTTCAGAGAGAAA
Source organism: Lathyrus sativus (assembly GCA_963859935.3). NCBI lineage: Eukaryota > Viridiplantae > Streptophyta > Magnoliopsida > Fabales > Fabaceae > Lathyrus > Lathyrus sativus. Next base: position 495,828,351 of record OZ012741.1, read on the forward strand.
TCAATCTAGAAGGTTTGATCATCAATCAACCAAAACAAAATTATTAAACAAAATAACTTAAAATAAAACACAATAATTTAAAACAAAACATTAAACATTAAAATAAAAATAATGTGCATGGGGGACAAAACACCCCAAAAAGTACAACTCAAACCAAAGTATCTGAAAATACGAAAATAATAAAACATAACATAAAAGAAACTTAGTCCTCTTCGGACTCATACTCATACTCCTCCTCATCACCATCATCGTCATCATCGTCAGCATCATCATCATCATCATCATCATCATCATCATCATCATCATCATCATCATCATCAACAGGACCACTAGAGACACCCGCCCCCTCTCTGAAAACAGGCTTGTCCTCAGGCCATCCTGCGTGCTGCAGAAACTGCTCACGCGTCATCATCGGACGCTTAACGGAAGGGTCACGGAACTGCAGCTGCAGTACCTGCATAGAGTCGTGAATATCCACCACGGCACGCTGAGTAGCCGCCATCTAATCCCAGTTGTAGTTACACACTGCCTGCTGAAAAGGGTCGAACCCCTGAGAAAAAGCACCAGGACCATCAATAGTCCCGACATCACTAGCACCAGCAACTGCACCTTCTCTGATAGTCTTAGGTCTACAATACTTGTCCACATATCTGTCATCGATTGCGGACGGGATCTTCACAAGGCTGCGGTAAGGAAGCTTCATCCGTGACTGCAAGCATAAAGCCATAATGAGGCAAGGAAAAGCAAGGGGGCAATTAACTCGCGCCCCCGACTTCAGTCCGCTCTCAACCACTGACTTCATCTCATTAGAAATGATCCAAGCCACATCAATCTGAACGTTAGTAAGAATACTGTGGACTAAGTGTGCCACTGAGATCGACACGGTCGATGAATGTGATCCGGGCTTAATGTTGGACAGAACCAACATCAATATCAGCTGAGCAATGGGAATCATATCCTCCCTATGGTACCTCACTGCCATTCCAAATGAGTTTTTCTCAACACTCTTTCCCTCTAGCAACAGGGCCGTAGAAATATCATCAGTGTTAGGGAGGATCCTCAGGTCTCTGGTGTATCTATCCAGCTCATCAGCTCCCAAATTGAGCGATTCACCAAGTACCCTGTTAATGGCATCTCTATCGAAAGCGACCTGACGGCCTAACACTCTTGTTGTCCATGTGAAAGGCTCGTCGCCGTCAGGTAGTGCATTCGCGTAGAACTCGCGCACTATGTCAATACTATAGCTCTCGAGTGGAGAAATCATCCTGCTCCACCTCTTACTGTTAATCAGCCCCGCAAACGTCCTATAGTCGCCTTGTGCGTTGATTATAAACCTATTTTCAGGTAGGATCTTTCTTTTCTCTAACGCCACAAAGCGTGCGGCTTGTTTTGGCCCGATAAACTTATCCGTGTCAAACTGAATGGGCACATGACGAGATGTGTTTACAACCTTTCTCTTTTTGCCAGTACTACCTGAGGCCATCTGCACAAAACACCACAGAAAAGAACAACAAACAGCAGCAACGAATTAGCAATTTAACAAAGAAAATCAAATACTGTCATGTTCGCTGGCTTGCTCGCTTAGCGAAGTCAAAGCGAATGCTCACTATAGACTCGCCTAGCGAACAAGCTAGCGAAGGCTGCAGGCTTTCAAAATTTGCCACTATTTCCAACCCAATTCAAACATTTCAAGGTTTATCCAACACCATTCCAGAAACTAATTGATTTAACATGAAAAACATTAGTCTAAAAGCACATGCAAACCTAAAAATTCTCAAATCCCTAATTTGTAGAATTTAACCTAAATTCCTCATTCTGCCACAAATTAAACAATAAAGACAAAGAGAGAAGGAGATAGATCAAACCTGGTTGCAGTAGGATAGAGAGATTGAGATACAGAAGTTAGGGCTTGCAAGAGAATAGAGAGGCAAGAACTTGTGCAATGTGAGTGTTATGTTGTAAGTGTGAGAGTGAGAACCGTGAGTGACTAAAGTAACAAATTAAAAACAGATTTTGGGCCTACATGAGTGGCCCACTAAACAAACTAAAACTGTCAGATTCACGACGTTTTCCTAGCGAATAGCTAGCGAACATTCGCTCTGTCCTCGCCTAGCGAACAAGCTAGCGAGCATGACAGATTTTTCAAATTTTTTAGCACAACCAGCACAGTCCCAAACAGCAAGCTTCCCACATAGAGCACCAACAATACACAACAACAAAAAAAACTGGAAATACTTACAATGTTGAGGTGCCTCTCAACAAGCGCTTGTTTAACGTCGGATAAGCTCAACGGTTCAAGATGCTCACGCTGGAACATCCAAAAGGAAAGCAAAACTTTCACGATCAATTGGACCGCATAGATAGATCTTCAAACTTTGGTCATTCACTGTCCAACTGTCTTTTTTCTCCATGTCTTCAATGACAACAGCCCCATAAGTTTTTACCTCTTTGACACGAAATGGCCCGGATCATTTCGACTTCAACTTTCCAGGGAATAACCTCAACCTGGAATTGAACAGAAGAACCAACTGCCCAGGCACAAATTCTTTTTTTCTGAGCTTCTTGTCATGATATTCTTTCACTTTTTCCTTGTACAACCAACTTGAGTGATATGCGGCATTGCGCATTTCTTCCAACTCAAGCAGTTTCCCTTTTCTTTTTTCACTGGCCAATTCTTTATCAAAGTTTAACAATTTTAAAGCCCACAAGGCCTTGTGCTCTAATTCAACCGGGAAATGGTAAGTTTTACCAAATACCAATTGAAAGGGAGTTAGCCCAATTGGAGCTTTGTAAGCGGTACGGTACGCCCACAATGCTTCATCCAATTTTTGCGACCATTCTTTTCTCGAATTAGACACGTTTTTTTCAAGAATTCTTTTTATCTCACGATTCGAAACCTCGACTTGACCATTTGCTTGAGGGTGATATGGAGTTTCCACTCTATGCGATACACCGTAATGTTTTAAAACGTTTTCTAACGGTGCATTGCAAAAGTGTGACCCTCCGTCACTTATCAACACTCGGGGCGTTCCAAAACGGGAAAATATGTTTTTCTTTAAAAAATTTATTACCGTTTTAGCATCCGCCCGAGGTGAGGGAATCGCCTCAACCCACTTAGAAACATAATCAACCGCAACCAGCAAATATTCATTTCCATAAGATGGTGGGAATGGTCCAACAAAGTCGATGCCTCAATAATCAAATACTTCAACTTCTTGGATATTTTGGAGAGGCATCTCGTCTCTCTTACCGATCCCACCACTCCTTTGACAACTGTCACAACTTTGTGCATGGGCATTTGCGTCTTTGAAAATAGTAGGCCAATAAAATCCTGTCTGGAGGACTTTAGTGGTCGTTCTAGCCCCATTGTAATGTCCACCATAAGGTGAGTTGTGACAATGCCAAAGAATACTATGCGACTCATCGCTCGTAACACACCTCCTCAACAGGTTGTCACTACCCAGTTTAAACAAATACGGGTCATCCCACACATAGTATTTAGCATCCGCGAGAAATTTCCTTTTTTGGTTCGGAGTTAGGTCGTGAGGCACTAAACGACTAGCCTTGTGGTTCGCAAAGTCCGCAAACCACGACCTAACTTAAACATTAAAGAGTTTTTCATCGGGAAACTCCTCCCGGATTTCCTTCTCAAAAGTTGTAACCTCCACATTAATTAAGCGGGATAAATGATCCGCCACCAAATTTTCCGATCCTTTCTTGTCTTTAATTTCAATATCAAATTCTTGTAATAAAAGGATCCAACGGATGAGCCTTTGCTTCGAATCCGGTTTGGTGAGCATATATTTAATCGCCGAGTGGTCGGTATACACCATGACTTTGGACCCAATAAGGTAGGATCTAAACTTTTCAAGCGCATACACTATAGCGAGTAATTCTTTTTCAGTTGTGGCATAATTAACTTGAGCCTCATTAAGAACTTTACTCGTGTAGTGTATCGCATGAAATTTTTTATCCTTTCTTTGTCCCAATACCGCTCCAATTGCATAGTCGCTTGCATCGCACATGAGCTCAAAATTTAAATTCCAATTTGGAGCGACTATAATTGGAGCGGTAACCAGTTTTTCCTTTAAAATTTTAAAAGCATGTAAACAATCTTTGGTTAAGAGAAATACCTGATCCTTGGCAAGCAAGTTACTCAAAGGCCTAGCTACCTTTGAGAAGTCTTTAATAAAGCGCCGGTAGAAACCGGCATGCCCAAGAAAGCTTCGGATTCCCTTCACATTTACCGGAGGAGGTAACTTTGCAATCACGTCAACTTTTGCTCGATCAACTTCAAGCCCTTTTGAAGAGAATTTATGTCCAAGCACTATCCCCTCGGTCACCATGAAGTGACATTTCTCCTAATTAAGAACGAGATTTGTTTCCACACATCTTTCCAGCATCATTTCCAGATTGTCCAAACATATACCAAAAGAACTTCCAAACACGGAGAAGTCGTCCATGAACACTTCCATCGTTTTCTCGATCAGGTCGGCAAATATAGCTTGCACACATCGTTGGAAAGTCGCCGGTGCATTGCACAACCCAAAGGGCATTTTTCTGTATGCAAAAATTCCAAACGGACATGTAAAAGTCGTCTTTTCGTGATCGGTCGGGTCAACCGCAATTTGGTTGTACCTGGAATAGCCATCTAGAAAACAATAGTATTGTTGTCCTGAAAGTCTCTCTAACATTTGGTCCATGAATGAGAGTGGGAAATGATCTTTTCGAGTTGCGGTATTCAACCGCCTATAATCAATGCACATTCTCCACCCCGTTGCCACCTTTGTCGGTATCAACTCATTTTTTTCGTTTCGAATTACGTTCATGCCACCTTTTTTCAGAACCACATGCACGTGACTCACCCATGGGCTATCTAAAATTGGGTAAATCATTCCCGAATCCAAAAGCTTAACAACTTTTTTTCGAACAACTTCCTTCATAGTAGGATTTAAGCGGCGTTGAGGTTGAGCTACCGGCTTAAAATCCTCTTCCATTAAGATCTTATGCATGCAATAGGAAGGACTAATTCCTTTGAGATCGAAAATAGTCCAACCAATGGCTTCTTGATTTTTTTTAAAACATCGATCAAACGAGATTCTTCATTTGTCGACAAAAGATTGCTTATGATAACCGGCTTTGCTTCGGTCTCATCAAGGAATGCATACTTCAAGTTAGAAGGTAGCATTTTAAATTCAATTGGTAATTTTTCTTCATTGACCTTCTTTTTCAACACTTCCTCTTCGACTTCCCATGGTTGTAACTCTTCTATACTATCAATTTCCCTTAAACATTCCTCAAGAGCTTGCTCTTCTTCAATTGTGAAAACTTCAAAAGAGTCATCGAGAGCTAACTCCATAGGAGATATCTCATGAATATGTTTAGAAACTTCTAAAGTTGCCTCTTTGATCACATCAATTCGGAAGCCATCATGACTATCCTTTGAATGCTTCATGGCTTCGAATAGATCAAAAGTGTCTTCTTCATTTTGGACCCTCACTTTCATCAAACCGTCATCAACGTCAATCATCATTCATGCGGTTTTCATGAATGGTCGGCCAAGAATAAGCGGAGCATCATCATCTTCTTCCATATCAATAACAACAAAATCAACCGGAAAGAAGAATTTATCAACTTTGACCAATACATCTTGGGCTAACCCATGAGGATGAGTAGTCGACTTATCGGCCAATTGGAAAGTCATCCGGATGGACTTCATTTCAATGTTTCCAAGCCTCTTCACAATAGACAAAGGTATTAGATTAATGCTTGACCCCAAATCAATTAGACCTTTTCTGACATAAACATCTCCAATTGTAACCGGCAAAGTAACTCGCCCCGGGTCAACCTCTTTTCTCGGAAGTTTCCATTGAATTATTGCACTACAACTAGCATCTAGAACAATTGTCTCTGGTTCCGTGTACTTTCGCTTTTTAGTAAGTATGTCTTTCATGAATTTCGCATACTTAGGCATTTGCTCCAAGGCTTCGGCAAACAAAATATTCACTTGAAGTTGTTTGAAAATATCCAAGAACCGGGCGTAATGCCGTTCATTCTCCCTTCTAGATGGAGCATGCGGATACAGAAGATTTTGGATAGGATAGCGCCCACTACCTCCTTTCCTTTCGAAACTCTAGAATTCCTTCCTCTTTTATTTTTTACTTCCTCCACCTTAGCTTCATCACTCTCATTTTTTTCAACTTCCACACTTCCTTTATTTTCAACTTCAACATTCTTTTCATCCTTTTCAACTTCAACCATTTTTTTATTCTTTTCAAATTCTTCCTCACTCCACTCCCAAACTTCACCATCAATTCTATCATCTATTTTTTTCTCCTCATTTTTTTTTCTTTCTCTCTTTTTTCACTCTCACTAACCAACTCCCTTCCACTTCTCGTCGTTATCGCTTTGCAATGCTCCTTTGGATTTGTTTGCGTGTTCGCCGAAAAAGAAGGTCCGGGTTGTTGTTCCGCTAGTTGTTTAGCAAGTTGTCTGACTTGAGTTTCGAGATTTTTGATTGCCGCATCGTTGCTCTTTTGATTAGCCATTGACATTTGCGTGAATTGTGTCAATGTCTCTTCTAACTTTGAAGTCACGACAGGCGGTTGTTGAGGTTGATAAGGATTTTGACGGCTAGAATTACCACCCCCATAACCTTGGTTATGGTGATAGTTACCCCTTGGTTGGTACCCTTGATTTGGTTGATAGTGTTATTGTTGTTGGTTTTAAGGATGTTGATATGGTTGTTGTTGTTGTTGTTGTTGCCTCGGTTGGTAGTCTCGTTGATTCGCCATGTAATTTACCTCTTCGAACTCGGGAGGTGGACAAAATTCGGTATCATGTTCACCCTTGCAAAGCTTACAACAAGCTATTTGTTTAGCTTTTGAAGGCTCTTTCAAATCTTTTATTTGTTGAGTTAAGATTTCAAATTGTTGTGAAATGAGTTTATTTTGGGCAAGAATAGCATTGTTTGTCCCAAATTCAAGCACTCCCGGTTTCTTTAAAGTGTTACCTCTACTTTGACTTTGGAGGTCATTTAGAGCCATACGGTTAATGATATTCGTAGCTTCATCGACGCTTTTAGACAACAAAGAAACACCCGTAGTGGCATCCAATAAAGTCTTACAATTTGGTTGAAGGTCGTTTTTCAAAATGTGGATTTGCGTCAATTCATCAAAACCACAACCTTTGCACTTTCGAAGCATGGATTTAAATCTTTCCCATGCCTCATTCAATGATTCGTTGGCTCCTTGAGAAAACACGGAAATAGCCGTTTTGGATTCCATGAACCGGTTGTGATAGAAAAATATTTCAATGAACTTCTCTTCCAACACATTCCAATCCGTCATAATTGCAGGTGTTTGATCCAAGTACCAATCTTTGGCTTTGCCGAGCAAAGCATGAGGAAAAAGTCTTTTGAACAACGGTAACTCTTGAGCTTGATCAACTCCAGCCGCCAATGCTATCTCGTAATATTTGGTGAGAAAAGAAAAGGAGTCTTCATGGTCCATTCCGGTGAATAGACTTCCGTATAGCAAATTAGAGTTCCCGTCTTCATCTCGGTTTGCCTTCCCGTGTGGCTGGAAAACTGAGCAGTGTTTCTCGGACTGTTGATACATGGTGTGGAAACGGGCGGTGGTAGTGGTGGATCCATGATAGGTATGAAAGGTGGTGGTGTTATTGTAAAAGAACCTTCTCCTTGTTCTTGTCGTTGTCTAGCCTGTTGCCTCCTTCGTCTTGTTCTGCTATTCAGTCTCCTTGCGGTTCTTTTGATCTCGGGATCAAAAAGAATTTGGTCCTCCGGAATTTGCCCTCGCATAAAACAAAAACTGCACACTAAACCAAACAAATTAACAAGCACAAGTCAAAAATTCAAGAGTTAAAAATTCGACAACTATTACGATGCTCGCAATATCAATTCAGATTCCCCGGCAACGGTGCCATTTAGTTGGTACAGTAGTAAAGTATTGGGGTTTGTTATCGTCTCCACAGGGAATCTGTGATATTGTCGCTGTTCGACAGTTGTTAAGTTCTTAACTTATAGTAACAATGGGGTTTTGGTTTTCGGTTACGGTTGCTTTGCATAAAAAAAGTAATAAGTTACGGTAAAAGATTTGGTTTTAACGATTTTAGAAATATTGTCAAAGTTAGGGTTCGACGATCACTTTGCATGTATATGTTCGGTCAACAAAACTAGTAAACTCTGTTAGATGATAATCACATTCACAATATCCTCTCAATGTGTTTATTTCTAACACACATTGTGATTTTTCCCATTTTGATCCATTGTTGATTTCTCACACAATCTATCAAAATGAAAACTTTTAGAGTTTGATATTTTAGTGAACAATCACATTCAAGACTATCTCTAGCTCAAGAACATAGATGGATGAAAACATAGGTAAAGAGTTGGTAAATATCTTTCAATCATAAACCAACACAAAGAGTTAACAATAAAACAAAGTTTTCACCATATATTCATCATCAAAGAGTTTACAAATGAAGATCATCCCATTTACATACAAAGCTTGTGATCATCTACATCTAATCTTGACAAAATGAAGGACTTAGCTACTAATTTTCATGGTAGCTTGCACAAGAAGTTTCGGGAGAAGGTTGATGTACATCTGAGTCGAAGAATCGAGTTTGGATGAGAATCCACCTTCTTTTTAGAAGATCTTGTTAAGAGATGAAGAATAATGTGTTTTTGGGTTTCTAGGGCACAAAAATCCCTTTTTCAGCAAAAACTAGTAAAAATAATAATATGATATCCTCCAAAAAAGTGACCATGCTATTTATAGAAAAATTTGCTATGTTGTCACGCTCACGACCTTGCTCTCCTAGCGAGCTCTGAGCGAACATTCGCCATAGATTCGCCTAGCGAACATGCTAGCGAATCCCGAGGATTTGATTCTAGAATGCTTCGCTACTTGCTCGCTAGGTGTTTGCCTAGCGAGTTCTTTGCTACCTTCCTCGCCCCAAGCGAATGATGCCAATTTAATTCTGTCCAAGTCTGGAAGTGTTCGCTAGCAGCTCGTTATGAGCTCGCCTAGTGAACATTCGCTACCTCACTCGCTTAGCAAACATGCTAGTGAGCTTGCTGTTGATTTCTTTCTTTCTTGATTCCTTTGCCATTTTTCTTGTGTCTTTAAATTCAACTCTTTCATGCCTAAATACTGCACAATAACACATAAATCAAAAGGACCAAGAGTATTTCACAAAATGTTGCATATAAACAAAAGCAAGGCGGTTTTGAACATAAACTTGACAAAAAGGAGCGAAAGATGCCCACATTTGATAGCTCAAATAAGCACAATTGGGCATCTAACACATGCCTCATACAACTACCACAGAAAACCGCTTATTCTACAGCCAAAGTCATCAACAATGTCTCAAACTTCCATCCCTACCAAGCATGACTCTGCTCAATACAAGAGCATTTCCCTGGAGGATATCCTGGATGTCATTCCTCTAAGCATGACATTTGGAAGAGGTAGTGAAGCCCAAACTTCAGCTCCTTCACATGCAGACCAAGAAGGTAAGAATCCTGAACCATCCATGGACAACTATAATAGAATGGAGGACTCTACCTATGATAACAGGTCTGTCGATGAAATGGTTTCCAAAATCCTCCATGAAGGTCATAATATACATGGAATCACCATTCCTCTGTCTAGGGTTTATCCATTCCCAATATCTAATGAAGATCATGAGGATTATTCTGAGTTTTCCTCTGTCAAGACTAACCCTAACACAGAGAATCTAGAAAATCTTGCTAGCTATGTGGTACAGGAGGAAGGTCAGAAGGATGGCCAAAATAATGGTGAAACCAAGAGCACTGACAATGAGGAAGAGATGAATGAAGCTACTGGAAATGGTGATCATGTTGTAGATGTGTCATCAGACGATGAACTCATCAAGAATGTTGCTCCTGGTATAGCCAGGAAACTAGTGACCAAGAAAGGAAAAGTTGTACTTGAAGAAAATCATTCCAAACGTCAGAGAAAAAGAACCCCTGTTGGACCCTCCAAACCTTGGAGCAAGGTATCAGCTGCATCCAAGAAAAGGAAAGTTATTGATAGTAACTCTGATTCTAATAGTGATGTTGTGAAAGATGCTCCTAACATCTTTCATGTAAAGAAATCATCAGGCAAGAAAACTCTTAACCCTATGCCAGCTTCCCCTCTAGACAATATCTCTTTCCATACTATTCACAGTGTGACAAAATGGAGATATGTCTACCAAAGGAGGATATCCCTTGAGAGATAATTAGGGAAGGATGCCTTAGAGATCAAGGAGGTAATGGATCTAATCAACAAAGCTGGACTGCTCAAGACAGTCACTGGATTTTCCCAATGCTACGAAGGTCTGGTAAAGGAGTTCATTGTAAACATATCTGACTCAATCTCAAATAGAAACATCAAGGAGTTCATGAAGGTGTTTTTTGGAGGAAAGTGTGTGCAATTCTCTCCTGCTGTGATCAACAGATATCTAGGGCGAGCAAATGATGGTGAGACTGAAATGGTTGCTTCAGACAACCAGGTTTGCAAGATCATCACTGCAAATCAAGTCAAAACATGGCCATCCAAAGGGAAGCTGTCTGCAATACTGCTCAGTGTAAAATATGCCATTCTTCATAGAAATCGAGCTACTAATTGGGTTCCTACCAATCATACATCCACCATTGTTGTTGGACTAGGCAAGATCATTCATGCCATAGGTACCAAGGTTAACTTTGATTTTGGTCTATACATTTTTGAGCAGATTGTTAAGCACACCACAACCAGTGTTATCAAGCTGCCTATTGCTTTTCCCTCCCTCATTTGTGAGATCATCCTAAACCAATACCCTGGGATCCTGAATTCAAGTGATACTGCCAGCAAGAGGGAGTCTGCACTGTCTCTGCACTTTAAATTCTTTGTAGGGAGACATGTCCCTGATATGGTTTTCACTTCTGATGAGAGGGCCAACATCTCTAAATAAATGATAATTGCTGAATTAAAGGAAACATGTAGGGACTTGGGAGAAACCATTAATACAGAAACTGCAAGAAAGATCAAGCTATAATCTCTTATTCAAAGCCTTGAAAGAAATACAGCTGATATTGATGGTGTGGGTATGACAGGTGAAGATTCTGATGACATGGGTTCCAGTTCCTCTGAGAAGGATGAATAATATGTGCTGATAGACTGCTGTGGGGCTCAGGGTACTGGTTACTGAGCTAATGACATGTGCTGCTGGTTTGAATTTTTATTGATTTGTGTTTTATTGTGACAACATGATATTTTGTGATGCTCTCCATGAGCAGTTTTTGTAATGACCCCAAACATGTGTAATGTTACTCATTATAACTCATACTATTTTATTTATTTGATCTTAATTTGTGGCTAAAAAGGGGGAGAGTGTGTCAGATAACAGCAGGTTAGAAAAGTGTATCTCTCACAGGTGGAAGACGTGGCTGAGTTACTGCTACAAGTATGTTGCAGGTGTTGCTGCTAATGTGCATGTGTGATAACAGTTGATGTTGTTAGTGTGTGTGAGCTCCTAGCTGTTGATTAGGAGTGTGTGTAGGAAGATGTGTGTGTTCCTTGATGGAACCTAGTAGTGTGTGTATCTGCAGGGTGTTTGCAGAATGTATGTGGCTGAGCATCTTTTCAGGGGGAGTAGCATAGGATGTTATGCTTCATAGGTGATTGTGTACTTCGGGATGTCATCCTGAATGTCATGACATCCATGATCCAGAGCAGGCTGGATGAATCTGTGTGACTGCAGGTTGTGTGTACTGATGTGCTGTGCATCAGTTGAGGGGGAGTAACCCATAATGTTACTCAAAACATTGTGACATCTGTAGTGTTAACTAATAGATGAAAGTGTGTGAACAGGTTGATCCTGAGAAGCTGAGAGCTAACTGTGTGAGTGTACTCTGATAGTGTGTTTTAGCTAGCTTTCCTGCATGATATGTTAGACTTCTGCTGCTTGTAATCTCTGATACTGTAATAGAGTGTTTTAGCCAAAAATTTGCCAAAGGGGGAGTTTGTAGATGCTTTTGATTGGCTGTATTTTATGGTAATGTATGTATGAATGTCATAACTGATGTTATGACATGCACGAAAAGTGTTCTGCAGGGAGAGCTAAGAGTAAGTGAAGCTGAATGTCATGATTGGATGTTATGACATCAAACGTATGACATCAGGGCGTGCAGGGTTAGTTTTTCTGTTATTAGCTCAGGCTATACTTTAGGAAAAAATCCAGGAAGCCTAGTTATCTTAGGCGATATAACAAGCATTGCTGAGGATAACATAGAAGACTCCTGACCTAATGATAAGGGCGCAGCTTCATGAAGAGAGGTTTATCTTGGGTAAACCCAGTTTCTCCATCAAGGCCCAAAGCAAGTCTGATGCTATAAATAGCAGAAGGATCACTTCAAATAGAAGAGAGCTGAAAGGCAGAGCTTCTGGAGAGAGATTGGAGAGTGTGATTTGTGAGTGAAGATCTTTGCTCTTTACGTGTGTTTAGGAATCTTATTCCTTGTGTGCCAAGCAATTGTATGCTATATAATTGCTTTGGTTATTGTGTATGAACTGTTGTGTTCATTGTGTCACTCAAAGCTATTAAGCAAGAGTGTGTGTCTCTTGATCAAAGCTGTGAAGCAAGATCAAGGTGTGTTTGAAGTGTGTCTTCATTATCTCCATTGTAATTGTGTATTTGTTTATCACTGCGGTGATTGAGAGGGAGTAAGTGGGAAACTCTGGTCTAGTGGTTTCTAGGCTGAAGTGTAATTGGGTAGGTCTTAAGTGAAGAGTGCAAACAGGTTGTTTGACTCTGAATTAATTCTACTAATAGTGAATTTCCTCCCTGGCTTGGTAGCCCCCAGATGTAGGTGTGGTTGACACTGAACTGGGTGAACAATTACTTGTGTTATTTACTGCTTTCTATTTACAGCTTATTAGTAAGTCCAGTAGTCTGTGTTACAGTGGATGTCATAACATCCGTGATAACATCCATTGTGTGCTTGCCAGAATTTCACTTTATGTGGGGAATTGACATGATTGGTATGATTGAACCCAAGGCTTCAAAAGGACACTGTTTCATTTTAGTGGTCATCGGTTATTTCACCAAATGGGGTTGAAGCAACATCGTATGCTAATGTGACCAAGCAAGTGGTGGCTAGGTTTATCAAGAATTAAATTATTTCTCGGTATGACATTCCTAGCAAGATCATTACTGGTAATGGGTTGAATTTGAATAATAAGATGATGAAAGATTTGTGTGATGACTTCAAGATTGTGCATCATAATTCTCCTTATCGACCTAAGATGAAAGGGGCTATTGAAGCTGCGAATAAGAAAATTAGAAAGGTTATCCAAAAGATGGTGGTGACATACAAGGACTGGCATGGGATGCTTCCTTTTGCTTTGCATGGATATCGTACGTCCATCCGCACTTCAATATGGGCGACCCCTTTCTCACTTCTATATGGTATGAAAGCAGTGCTCCCTATAGAAGTTGAGATCCCATCAATGTGAGTCCTAGTGGAGGTCAAGTTAACTGAGGATGAATGGTGTCAAAGTAGAAATGGCCAGTTGAATTTGATTGAAGAAACTAGAATGATGGCTTTGTGTCATGGTCATTTATATCAGCAAAGAATGAAGAAATATTTTGATAAGAAGGTATGACCTCATGTATTCAGAGAAGGAAACATTGTGCTCAGAAAGATCTTTTATTTTAACACTGATTCTAGGGGCAAGTGGACTCCTAATTATGAAGGCACATATGTTGTTAAGAAAGCCTTCTCTTGCGATACATTAACTCTTACAACTATAAATGGTGAGGAGCTCTCTCGTCTTGTGAATGCTGATGCAATCAAGAAATACTTTTCCTAAAAAATAAAAAGAACAGTTTGCTAAGTTGAAAACCCAAAAGGGCGGCTTAGGCAAAAATGAGTGTCTCAGTGGGCTGAAAATCCGAAAGGGCGGTCCAGACAAAAGTTAGAGACATAAACAGAAAATAATTATCCTGGTAGATTAAAAACCTGAGAGGGAAATCTAAGAAAAATTTAGGGATTATGGCAAGTAACTGCATCAGGCCAGACTTGATCACTTGAAGCAACATTGCCCATCAAGGATTCTCATCCCCATCATTCTTGACATAAGTTTTGAGCATAGTGGAATTCAAAGTTGTTAGGGATAATAGTGGACATTGTATTTCAATGTAGTCTTTTCCTTTATTTACCATTTTCCAACTTTGTAATGAACCATGGAGTCATGCCATTTGCTTACTACCATTCTATTAATAAAATTTAGGCCTTTGTCCATGTGTGTGCAATTCTTATATTTGTTTCTGTTTTACAAATTTTCATTTATTTTTTATTAATAATTTTTGAAACAAAAAGATAAGTAACAATTATACTCTTGAAAATTACAAAATAAAAATTCCCTTAACTTGTGGATACTAAAAGGAATGTCAACAGTTACTCCAAAGAATGGTAAGATCTCGAAGCGTAGAACTCAATATTCCCCCAAGCAGAGTTTGTTCTTGTTGATGTTTTCCCCAGCTGAGCGCTAGTTTAGGTGTTCCCCAGTCAAGTACTGAATCATAGGCCTAGACTCCCTAGTTAAGTCTTAATTCATATCTCCTCAGCTGAGTGCGATTCTCTTCCCCAACCAGGTTGTGATCAAGCAGATATGTGTGAAAATGTGGTTGCCATATTCCATCTCGCTTTGTGTTGAAATTTGATGAGGAATCCCCTGCAGGTTTTTACCTTCTTTGTTATGGTTTGGATGCTTTTATGTGCCACTTAAACGACAAATCCATAATAGTGTTTCCTAATAAGAAGTATTAAGATAGCAGTCAAATATTGGATTTTCTCACCCTGTGTTGAGTTTTAAAATCCCCCGCAGGTTGACTTTCTGCTATAATGTTAACTTCTCATTTCCCCCTCCAAGTCTAGAATGCTTTCCTCGAGGTTGTTAATCCCCATAGAGTTTTTTCCTTGATAATCGCCACCAGGTCGGCATTTCCCTCTGCGGAATTTGTGTAAATATTGTTATTGGCATTGGAAGATCTGTTATGGTATGATTCTCAACAAATATATTTCTTTCCCCAAAATGGAGTTTATGCAAAGATACGTTTCCTTAACAAAGTTGATACAAATATTATCCCTCCTAGAGATTGATATCCCCTGAAGAGTTTGCTCTACATGTCTCCCCAAAAGGTCTTCATCATTTTGTAGCAGAGTTCATGTGGATTTTTCATATCCTCAATAAGAGCTTGAAAGATTTATGTTGTACAATTTCTCCAACAGATCTATACATCCCCTCAAAGCGGAGTTCATATTGTTATCCCCCCAGTGGATTATTGATGTTAGGAGAGTGAAGATTAGATGTCTCTCCAAATAGAATGTTTTTCCTCTCCTCGGAGATATGAACTTTGTAGCATGACTTTGTTCCTTTAGTGGCTTCTGCCTATCTCCAATTGAGTCCCTAGCAGGATCTTTCAGTGGTATATCCATCTTATTGAGATTTAGCCAAGTATCTGGTTGTATTGCGGTGATTGTTCATCCCCAGTTTATCCTTGTGCTTGTTTTTTCAGCATACACATACATGCATACATTCACTCATTCATAGATACATCATGTATAACTGAACAAAAATTCATGCTCATCTTGCATTTCTTAGTGTTTCTTACCCGCTCACATTGGGGTTGTAATCCCCATAGAGTGTGTATTCTCTCTCTCCATTAGAGTGTCTACCTTAACCAGAAAGTGTATATTCTTTCTAATTCCCCACTGAGTTTATTCCTCGTGGGAGAGTTTTTCTTTCGTTACCCTTTCCAACCTATTATCTGGATGGAATTACTCCCCAATTGAGTTATTTCCTCATTGGGTGGAGTCTTCTTTGATTGATTCTCTTCAGTTTGTTCCTGGATTGATCTTTGGTCTCCTGCAACAATTATTTCGAATCTCTCTAGGATGTGAAACCTAAATGGTGAAAAGGCATTTATTTTGCACCTTTGAGCATTTATTTTCCTCAGTAGGAATCTGTGTATGATTCTCCATCAAAAGATGAAGAATATGTTTCCCTAGTAGTGTTATGATAACACTCTCTTGGAACTTTTGCTCAACAAGCAAGTGTCGGTCTCTTAATTTGAGAAGCTTGTATGTCTCCAGCATGGTTAATCTTACTTGGAAACAAGTGGTAGTCTCTTTGAGAAACTTGTTTTGCTATTTCAACTTTTGCAACGATAAGTGGCAGTCTCTCTTGAGAAGCTCATTTGTTCTTGGTGGTTTTTCAACCTTTGCGACTTCAAATGGCAGTCTCTATGAGAAGCCTGTTTTCTATATTCAACTTTTGTGTGACTTTAAGTGGTAGTCTCTTCATTTGAGAAGCCTGTATGTCCCCAAATATCAATTTGTATCTTCACATTAAATTACATCTCTCTAGTTTATCCTCAATAGAGAAGTTTATTATGAAATCCTTGATCCTCATCCAATCAAGTGAAGCCCTAGATTCATTATTCGAATAGGTGACATCTCTTTATTTGAGAAGCCTGTCGCGACTCCATCGACTTTTCCATCAAATGGCATCTCTCCGGTATGTTCCCGTCAGAGAAGTTTGTTGTGAAATCTTAATCATCACCAACAGATGGTTGCTTCTTTATTTGAGAAGTCTGTTATGAAATCTAACATACCCGTATCTTCTTTGAAGATCCCCAGTAGAGTTATTGATTTCTAATTCCGAGCAGGTGGCAGTCCCTTTAGCGGAGACAACTTGTAGTTGGTCTTTTTTTCAAGTTTGAGACTTGATTAAAGAAGAAGTTAAGCCATATTCTAATAGTGGAATCTTATCATCAATTCAACTTGGTTTGTTATTTGAACATATGTTTGTCTCCTTGAATGAGAATCCTGTTGCAATCCAGTAAATCTTTCATCCCCGACAGACGGTGTAACCCGGTGAACTGACTTTAAACAATGTTGCGGATAGCAAGAGTCGCCACCGACTTTTATTTTATCCATAAGGAAAGGTTATAAAAGAACAGGAAAGACCTTAGAGAATATTTTGGGTCCGGGGGGTAGGTTATGAAAAGGGAAGGTATTAGCATCCTTTTCATCCATGGTTATCCATGGGCTCTTAGGTACTTAAGCTCACTTTTGAATTGTTTTGAAATTGTAGTGTGTGAATAGAAAATTTTCAGAATAGTTAATAAATAATCCATGTAAGGATGTGTTAAGAACTTGTTTGAAAACTTGTTGAAAATTTGTTTAAGTGCGAAACAGTTTTGAAGTGAGCAAGCACCTAGGAGTAACCTACCCTAATGTTTAAAGGTCTTTCTTATTCTTCATTCTTTCCTTTAGTAAGACTATCCCTACTATAATGGAGTAGGTAGTCCTTACTTTGGATGTTAAGGGATATGTGAGGGACAATTTGACTTTGAAGGCCATTGTGGGATGTAATAAGCACATAAAAGGGACCATCATCATTTTTCGAAAGGGACTTGATTCGTAAAGGCAACCATAAGGGACTTTGATGATTTTTTTTATTTGAGGGACTTGCTTTATACACCCCACTTAACCATTATTCGTAGGCAACTTGAGGGATATCCTTAGGAAGTGAGACGGCGATTAAAATCGACTTACGTGTGTGACGTGTTTATTTTAATTATCTTTATTTAAAAGTGATCTAAATTTATTTTAATATTACATACATGTTGTTACACTCCCTAATTACTAACCATAATAATAATTAAATAATTAAACAACTTTACATCCAAGAAACAATTACAAAATAATAAGCAAAATAATTAAATAGCAAAGATAAATAAAATATAAATAAGCAATAATAAATAATAAAGGGGGGTTAATTCTAAGTTTACTCGGCAAGACATCGCATCTTGTGCCTACGTATCCTTACGGGAGTGGAATCAGAGTAATCGTAGTTCCCCTCAATAGGGAGGTTAGAAACTTCTTGACTGTGGTCAAGGTCTCAAAGGGAATAAACGCATCTTAAGGACACGCTTACGTGGAGTGTAGAAACTCCAAATCTCTACGTTGAAATGTTAAGTTGTAATTAGGGTTAAATTAGGGATTCCACGGCGGGAAACCCTTAAATGAGCGCAGCGGCTCTTTGACCTAATGCTAAGGGTAAAATTGTAATTTTGCCTGCGACGAGGCATTTGTGAAAATTAGGGTTTGTAGTTTGTAGTTTTGAGGATTTGAAATTGAATGTGTGAAGTTTTACGGACTATTGGCGCGGCGGCCAAACAGTTAGACCTAACCTTCGGATGTGTGCAATGTGACAGAAATAATAGTGATGAGAGTGCGAGGAATTTAAATCATGCAAACGGGAATAAAATGCAGAAAGTAAGCGCGATTGTTGGTTCGCGAGGTTACAAATGAGGAACAGATACAATAATAATAAAACTTGAATTGAAAAATAAAATAAAACAGTAAACATAAGAGGCTACAAAACGAACACACATGTTAGTAGGCAGAGTCAAACGGTAATCAGATGAATTATGAGATAAAAGTGCAAAGTTAGAAAGTTTTATTGTTTATTTTTAAAAAAGGTTTTTATTCGTTATTATAAAAAAGGTTTTTATTATTTTTAAAAAAAAAATACAGAAGTTTTTGATTTTATATATATATTTTTTAAAATGTTTAATTTATTTATAAAGGTTTGTTTTAAATATAGAAAAAGTTAATCTTTAATATAGCAAAGTTACATTTTAAAAAAAACAACTGTTTTTAGAAAGGTTTATTATAGTTTTTTTTTTAATAATGTTTATCTTAAATTAAAGGTTAGTTTGCTAATTAACTAAATAAGACAAAAACAGAATATAAAAAAAATAAAAGAAAAATATTAAAATAATAAAAACACAGATGGGTTGGGCTGGGTACTCATCTCCCAGACCCGACCCAGCGGCCAACACATAAGTTTTGGAAAGCAAATTTTTAGGGTTCAACCCTAATCTTTCCGCGGCGGTACTAGTCCCTTTTCCTCGTCGTTTTTTCGTCTTCTTTTCTCTTCATCCGTCCTTCTTCTTTGTTTTTCTGCAAAAATGAGAATAACATTTAGATTCAGATATAGACAATTGCTCACCCTTTGGGTTCGAAGCGGTTGTGCTGGGTTTTAGAGCTGGCGGCCGATGATGAATCTTCTGAGGCTAAACGGTTGCGATTCACGGTTCACAATTTCAAACTTTGGGTGGTGATGTCCTGACGGTGACGATGATGTACGGTAAGGTTCTTTCTCGCGGCGCCGTTTTGGGTGGCTTGCGGTTGTCTTGCAGTTCGCTGATGATGTTGGTGATACTTTTCATGTTGATGACGATGATGAGAGCTATTTCAGTTCTCTGAGTCTCGTGGCTCGGCTTCGTGTGATGATGGTCGTTCCGTCGTTGGTTATGCCGTTCGTTGGTCGTTGGGATTCCGGTGAGAAAATTCTGTTTTCTGATTACCGTTTGTCTTATGGTTTTGGCCGCTGTCTGAGTTAGGGTTTCGTCATCTTTTTTTTTGGCCTCCTCTGTTTAGGGTTTCATTATCCCTTCTTATACTGTTTTCTTTGTGGGCTTGGATCAATGAGATACGATTTCTGAATGAAACTTTCCTTTTTTCGAAATTGATTGAATTTCATCTCAAAATTATTTGATTGAATCCGTTTTGGATTGATTTGGGATTCTTTCCCTTTTGGACTTCACACGGCTGTATTTTGACTTCAATTGGATCTTGTTACTATTTTCCTGAGATTTGATTTTGTCCTGATTTTGATTTGCTGTGATTTCTGTTTTTTCTTTAGATATGGATTCATTTGGATTTTTTCAAATATGGATATCTGGTTCTGATACTGATTGGACTCATTTTGGACTTTCCTCTTTCAAACTCAGGGGTTTTGTTGATTTCTCCTGATATGAACTGTTTTTTTTCTTGATGCAGTTTTGAATTCGGATACCTGGTTTCAGTGCAGTTCGGATTCCTTTGTTGGGGATCTTGGGCCATGATGCTTCCAAACTGAGCCCACTTAAACTGGATTCGGATTTCATGTTTGTTATAAAAATCTGAGTTTGATTCCTTGGTGTTTTGATGATGGACTCGTTCTGATATGAACTGATCTTCCTGATACCGTTTGGATTTGATAATCTAACTTGGTTTTTTTGGATACTGATCTGCTTCTGGTATTTCAGGTGTTGGATATTTTTGGAACCGGTTCAGATCTATTGACATCTGGGTCTGAATTCGGATTGGATTTGATATTTACTTGATAGAAAATCCGGATTGTAATCAGTTAGGCTTCACGAATCCAATTTCGGCATATCACCACTTTTCGGCAAAATCATTTCGGCTCGCGCTTCTTTTTACTCTTTCTCTTTCTCGGCTGTCCCGTTTAAAACTATAGAACAGAGGCTGCCGGTTGGTAGCCGGAATCGAGAAATGGACATGGGAGTTTGGTTTCGGCATTAGTCGTGCCCTCCCGACACCCGGTGATGAGTGACTTTTCTGAGGGTGTCAAAATAACCGTCTAACTTTAATCCATTGTTCTATTTTGCTTTGTTTGTGCAGGTGTGAAGAAAAGAGCCGCGTACAAAAGATTAATCGAGAAATCAAGCATTGAAGACCTTTAGAGAAATTGGGACTTTAGAAATTAGGATGAAATGTACTTTACTCTCCTTTTGTAAATTGTAAATATTTATGAATAAATTCAAAAATATTCCAATTTTAATTCCTCTTTGTACTAAAAAATATTATGAATAAAGTTCAATATATTTTCTATCCTAGTTACTTTCCGATTATTCTTTTCATGATCTTGATTTTGTCGCAACCTGACTGCTCCATCAAATATCCGATTAAACCTTACTGATCAAATAACCCCTAATAAGATCCACCGGTTGAAATTAATCTGATCCAACTTGAACAATAATCTCAATTTCACCATATAAATTCAGCATAAATAAAAATCCGACAATCACTCAAATCGAACCTTGTCACTCCAATACATATTGCTCACACAACTGATATAACCTTAATTTCCCCCAATATATATTAAGTCGCACTTGATGATAGAATCGGGAAGGGCCTTGAACGACTTAAAATAGACAGGAAGAACAGAGAAAATCCCTCGACAGTAAAGCAGAAATATACTCGGTGCCAAAAAATAGACGAATGAACGTCTCAGAAATCCACTGGTGACAGAGACTCGGCCCATCGTATCTCGACCTAAAAAGAAAACGGCAACAGCTCATCTTCAAAAATTATCAGCAACAACGTGAGAATGACCATTTTTCCCTTTAGCAACTAAAATGCACTAGACATGATTCACGGCATGCGAGAAACAAATGAGTAACAGACTCAACGAAGTGGGACTCCACGGGGACAGGATACAACCATCGATGGGAGATCTCCAAAGTATAACAGCAGCACATACTCCAAGAATATGGTGATTTAACAACAGGTGAGAAACTTGTGAACCTTGTGAACCTTCTTAGAACACAAAGTCTTGTATTGTGAGGGCAAATTTTGGGGTGCAACAGACGGCTGTCTCTTTATTTGAGAAATGTGTTGTATGGTATGATCTGCTCTCATCTCTTTTGAGTATCTCCAACAAGGTTATTGTTCAGTATATGGCTATCCTTTATGAAGCTTCTCTATTACCAGTAAGTGGCTATCCTTTATGAAGCTTGTATGTTACCCTTTCCAAGTTTAAAACTTGATTAAAGAAGAAGTTGAACACTATTTTAATAATGGAAGCTTATTATCATATTAATCTTTGTCTACCTAGGAGTTTCTTCTCCAGTAGAACAAATGACTTTTACCTTCGATATTCCCCAATGGAGTCCATATTCTCTATACTATTTATCTCCAGCAATTTCAAGTCGTGGAATTTTATATTCCCCAGCTGGACCTCCTTTTGTTATTCCCTTGCAGAGTTTCTTTTTCCTTTGCTAAGTTTCTCCAGTATTAGTTTGTCTCCCGTGGCACCTTTTTCCACAAAGATTTGTGTTTACATTCATATCATATTATAATCATTTTGCGGTATCTTAGGGCCGAAATTTGGGTCTTCTGTATTTAAGTCTCTTATATCTCATCGAGACAAAGATATCAACCTTCATATCTCCGGATAGAAGAAACTTAAACAGGGGCATTTGTCATACCCTAATTTTTACCTCTAAGATCCCACCTCATTTGCATCTTTATAATGCATCAAGATCACAAACTTGATTGTCTCCTAACCCTCTCACCTTTGGGGTTGCCTTTGTAGATATCATCAAACACCTCTTTGTGTATCTTTATTTTTGTACTTATATGTTTTATAATTCACTAACCACTAATCAAAATACAAAAATATATACCTTGTCCCTTTATTACTTTTGCAAGGTAGAGTTTGGAATCAAGAGCATCAAGTGATTGTATCATCAGCTAGGGCTTGAATTCCTCAAGTCAAAGTAGGATCAACCCTTTATTTTCAAAGTCTATTCATTAAAGCATGAACTCTAATCTCAAATCATAAAGTCTCATGCTGCATTCAACTTCATTTTATCAAAGATATCTCAAAGATTGGATAACTTGTTTCTCAAGAATTTTCAAAGGTTCATGTGTTTATTTCCATGCCTTCATCAACAAGTTACCTTAAGCCATTACAAGATTCACCAAAGAACAATCAAGAGTACATTATTTTGACTTCATAAGATCATTAACGTACCTTGAAATGCAAGAAAAGTCCAAGGTTACAAGTTTTTTCAAGAAGGTTTAACCAAAAAGTCAACATTTTAAGTCGAAGTTCAAGACTTCATAACTTCTTTATACTTCAACATTTTCAAGTGCTTCTTTGATAAAGTGGCTCATCTTGATATCCTCTCCAACTTATCTTCACAAGTCAAGAGCCAATTGTTCTTGGAAGATCATCAAAAGTCAGAAGACATTATAGGTCATTTTGTGGACTTAAAATTTTTTGGCCTAAATTCAAGTATGACATGCCTATGTTCCAAAGATCATAACTTCTTCAATTTTCAACTTTTATGGGCACTTATGTTTGCCAAATATCCTTCTTGATGTCCTCTGCAACTTTGCTTTAGAGGTCAAACATCAATTCATGCTCTAAGGACCTCAAGTCTCGAGGGCCATTTGTGCACAAAACTAGGTCATGACCTATTTCACCTAATGCCTAACCTGATTTTCAGTGCCACAACCACAACTTCCAACTCATGCCATTTTACCTCAAGCATCCTTTTAGGTTGATTCTTTTTGCATTGTGTTCTCCTCCATGAAAGGATCCTTTGGCTAAAAGAAAATCAACAAGTGCATGAGAAGATTGCATTTGTCCTAGCTATGAACATGGTTACTTGGAACTGAGTTATGATTCATGGCCAGTTCTAGAATTTCATCCAATTCTCAATTTTAATCCAAGCCTTGCACGTATTTTATCCATGATGATGTTAAGTGATGGTTTATGATGCAAATCAACTCAAAATGTGAGAGAATGCACTACATTTTGGCTGACTTCATGGTCAAACTTGGTCACACTTTTGACACACTTTATTTCACACGATTGTAGCTAATTCTCACGCGTACCCCATTCATTCACCTCATCTATAAATAGAGGAAGCATTTGCATGGAAAACCAAACTTAGAAAGCCCCTAGAACCCCTGCTCGAGCTCCCACTCTGCACTGAAAATTTCATATTTTGTTTTCAAATTATGATATCTTTCAATCTTATTTCTTGATTCTATTAGCTCCATCATTTTTCTCTGAAGCTTCTACAAAAAAAATCAAGCTCTAAAGCTCATTGAATTGCTCTGAGCAGATCCAGCTCTCAACACCTCTGATCACCATTTGGACAAGGTAATTCTGAGCATATTTTGGACTCAAACAAGTTACCACAATGTAGCCCGATTCTCTATGATGATTTCCCCTAATTTGTTTGGATCTGATTGATCTTGTATAGCATTAAATTTCCATTCTCGTTTTTGTTTTCTTTACGTGTTTTTTACTTGTGTTGCATGTTTTAGGAGTATGATTTATATCATATCTTTAACATGTATGGTACATAATTTGCTATTTACCGGCCTCTGATAGTATGATCTTCCTCATAGATTATGTTACAATTTCTTAACATAGCGCTAAATTTGTCTCAAATCAGATTATTAACTATAACACTAACGCTAACAATATTATTGTGTTAATTGTTGCTTTATGTTATTTACTTTTATTGCACCTTTATTTTTATGTCCTTTACTTCTTGCTCTTTATATTATGCTTTTATTTCATAATTTGCATTTCATATTTTTTATGTTTATGCTTCTTTTTTCTTTGACCACTTGGACTTTTTTTTCTTCTTTTAAAGACATTAATAAAGGAAAAATCTCCCAAAAGACTTAATTGCTTCCTTGCACTATTGGTTACTATCCCAAGCTTGGATGTTGGACTTATGGACTTAGATTTAGGTTCATGATCCTTTGCTTTGGAATTGTGATTTGAGACCTTGGAATTCATCTGGTACCTTTGATCTTGGGTTGACTTCTTGAAGACTTGGCTATGTTACTTTAGTTTTGACCTTTTGGCCTAGATTCTAATACCATGATTTATGCTTTGCTTACTCGGCTTGCTTGTGGCTTAATCCAAAGGATGGAAGGCTTGATTTGCCTTATGTCAATTGACTTGTTTCACTTCTGGTTAATACACTTGCACACACTCGCACTTTATTGCTTTCATTAGGGCAGTCTCTTCATCTCCTTCCCTTCTTAAAATTTCAAAATCTTCTCCCTTTTTCAAAACCTTCTTGTTTTCAAATTTGAACCACTTTCTTAATAAACCTTGACTTTGTCAAGTGATTTTCAAACTCTTTTTCTCAAATAAATGCTAATTTGTATTAAGCATATCAAGACTATTTCAAAATACATAAAAAACACAACTCATTCAAACTATTTTGTGCCCTTTATGCACTTTTCTTTTAAAACATTTTTCTTAAGGATTATACATGAGTCATTTTCATATTTGGGATGTGATTCTCCTATCCCCATAGTGATGTTTGATGCTAATTCTTTTCCACTTGAGAGAGTTAATGGCATACTTGTTGATTTCTATCTAAGTTGGAGCCCTTCTCAATAGTGATGCAAATGTCCATTTTCACATACTTGTGGGTGATTAGTTGAGTTTTCTCCTTAAAATGACAACTTATCTTTCCATTTAAAATCAATCACAACAAACTCTTTTGTTATTTTTACCATGAACTACAAGGTTTTGATCCTCTATTGCACTTTGTGGATACGTAGGCATGAGGCTCAGGAAGTCTTGTCAAACACCAAAAACCTTTAAAAAATATTTCTCTTCTCATCTCCTCAATCTTTTTCAAACAACACCTTTTAAGCCAAACATAGATTTTCAAGAGGTTCCTATAGAGTACTATAGATGTTTTGGGTGTTAACACCTTTCCATTGCATAACCAACCCCCTTACCCTTTGTCTTTCTATTTTATTAGTTTTGTTTTAAAACTTCTATAGGTTTTGTTCGTTCTTTTTCCTATTCTATTGGAAAAATAAAAGTGTGATGGCGACTCTTACTTTATGAGTTAAGTTAATCATTTGCTTAATCTTAAATTTTCCCGCTACACCTTCTAGCCAAAAATTTTAGCAAGGTCGTGAGAATACTTGACAGGAGAGCAAGGAACAATGTCACTACCAATGTCAAAGACAACCAGCATGAAAACTTCAAAGATTTTAACTTTCAACATAAAGGAAAATATTAAGAAAAACAGAACAAGGGTAAGGGAATCCAATATCATGGATGTGAAGGCTCTTGACATATTCAGGTTGAATGTACTAACATACTTAGAAAGCATAAGAATGGGTACAATACCACCTTTTCAGTTGAATAGTCATATGTGAAAAGAAAAACTGAGCAAGCCAATAGTATGGTTGCATTCACAACTTGCATAAGGACAAATTAAGATGTGCATAATGATGGTGACACGAGAGATAGTGACTTGTCTGATGATGCACTTATTGAAGCCTAAAAATTTATATATATCAAATGGAATGAAGAATACAGAGTTGGTGAGAAGCAAAAAGAGAAAATTAAAGTTACGCTTCATTACAAAGCTCCTCTCATGGATCCCATCTTTGATTTAAAGGAAGAAGATGATCGTCTTAATTCCAAACTTAAAGGTATGACTAAATTTGTTCTCATGTTGAATGGTGAAACTGAAATCCTTCATGAAATTATAAGGGTGGGCAAAATGTCAATAGATTTGAAAGGAATTGGATACAATTACAATCCATCAAACTTAAAAAACATGTTTGTTCCTTATATCAAGAAAATCGAGTTCATAATGTCAAACTACAAGTCTCAAAATCCTGTCAAACATCATAACCAATACTCTAAAGTTTATGCCATAGCCTATTGGGTATGTCGCTATTATGTCCGTCAGAGTCGTATACAACCTTATTGCTATAAATTATATGGTAGACCATTCTAGCACTATTAGGCTACAAAAGTTGTGTATTCTCAACAAGTTTGGAAAACCAAGGGGGAGACTCGAATTCATTTTTTATATACTTCCTTGAGAGTTTCTTTTTTTGAAGATTTGTACTTTTATTGTGGCTTTTGTAAACACATTATTGGAGAAAACAATTACGTAGAGGACAAAAAATCGTACTACGATAGCTATGTGGCATTTGGTGATAGATCTAAAGCCAAATTTGTAAGGAATGAGAAGTTAGACTGCCTTGGTCTCCCGTGTCTGAATGATGTGTTTCTTGTCGAAGATCTCACTACAAATCTCATTAGCATTTGTCAAATTTATGATCAAGGTCTGTGTGTCAATTTCAATCAGTTTGAATGCACATTCATTGACGAAAATCATGTTTAACTTATAAAGGGATATAGATATACTGACACTATTATATATGGTGCCCTCAAGATAAGAATCAACCTTAATTATGAATGATCTCCAAGATTGATGAAACTTGGTTGTGGCATAGTGAAATTTGGTCCTACTAAAGTTAAGATATCATACACATTGTTAGAATAATGTGTGGTGAATTTAATGCATAAAAAATAGAATAAAGAGAAAATATAAATAACACATGAATTATTAGCCTAGTTCGGTGCAAAGTCACCTATGTCTGGAGGGTATTAACCCAATGAAAGGAAATTCACTCTTAATAGTCAGAAGTACAATTGGTCTTATCTAAACTCACCATGTTCATGGTCGCTTTCCTAATACTACCCGTGAAGTAATCCATAAATGTCATTGTTGATGACACCCAATTTAAAGTCTTCGATTAAGAAGAAGAGGACTATGTTATTCTAGAGCAACATGTTCCACCTAATATTCTTGACAGGAATACCAACATCCTTTTGCAACTATAGATGATAACATAGAAACTAATGAAGGCAGCGCTCTAAAAAATAGAGGATTATCCACAAGAATACATAAGATTCAACTCATTAAAAACATAATTGGAGATCTAAATGAAGGAGTTACAACCTGATCCAAAGAGACTATCAATAATAAAGAATTGATAGCCAGTATGTGTTTTATATCCAAGAGTGGGCCCAAAAATGTGAAAGAAGCTCTCAAGGAGTAATAGTGGGTCAATTATATGCAGGAAGAACTTGTTTAGTTTGAAAGGAATCATGTTTTGGAATTAGTACCTAAACCTAACTCTGCCACCATTATTGCTATTAAGTGGATCTATAAGAACAAGTCTGATGAGAATGAGAATGTATCAAGAAATAAATTTCTCCTAGTGTCTCGAGGCTATAATAAAATAGAAGGGGTTGATTTTGATGAAACCTTTGCCCATGTTTCCCGTCTATAAGCTATAATATTGGTACTAGTAGTATCATGCCTTATGAAATTCAAACTCTACCAAATGGATGTGAAAAGTGATTTTCTAAATGGATGCTTGAGTGAGAAGGTGTATGATTAATAACCAAAAGGATTAATTGATCCATGTCTTCCAAATCATATGTACAAGCTTATGTAGGCTCGTTATGGTTTGAAACAAGCTCCCAGAGCTTAGTATGAAAGACTCACATAATTTATCACTGGCAGCGGTTATGCTCTTGAAGGAATTGACAAAACTCTATTTGTTAAAAATGAAGGGAAGCTCATGATAGCTCAAATCTATGTGGATCACATTGTGTTTAGTGGAATGTCAAAGCAAGATAGTGTAACCTTTTGTTCAAAAAATGAAATATGAATTTGAAACGAGCTTGGTTGGTGGACTTACTTCTCGGGTTTCAAATTAAACAAATCAAAGATGGCATTTTTGTTTCAGTGAAAAAGTTGGTCTAGAAAATGCCATGCATAAACATACTGTAGTTGCCACTCATGTCACCTTACCAAATATGATTATGGAGTGAATGTTGATCAAAGTCTCTATAGGAGTATAGTTGATAGTCTCTTATATCTCACCGCTAGTCGTCTTGAGATCACTTTCTCTGTGGGTGTATGTGTTCCTTATTAAGCCAAACTAAAAATGATTTATCACACACAATTCAAAAGAATCATCAAATATATAAGTGGAACTTGTGACTATGGTCTTCTGTATTGTGATACTAATTGGGCAGAAAATGCATAGGATAGAAAAAGAACCTCTGTTGGAAGTTTCTTCCTAGAAAACAATCTCATATCTTAATTCAACAAAAATTAAGTTTGTATTTTCTTATCCACTACAGAAGTTGAGTACATTGCTACAGGAAACAGTTGCACTCAACTAATATGTATGAAGCATATTCTAAAAGAGTACAATGTCACAGAAGATCATGTCATAACATTATATTGTGACAACATGAGTGCTATCAATATCTAAAATAATCTAATCCAACATAGTCATATAAGCACATTGACAGTATACATCATTTCATCTTAGAGTTTGTAAAATAAAAAATTATTTATCTTGATTATATTACTACTAAAAAATTACTAGTTGACACATTTACAAATGCCCTAGATGTCATTCAATTTGAAAAACTAAAAATTGCATTAGGGATACGTGCAATGAAGTTGTAGCAACTAATGCTGCTTAAGTGGCTAGAAATTAATTTGATCAAATTTTTTCCAACTACTCTACGCTCTCCAAGACTCGTGTAGCGTACTGCCAAAACCAATAACGAGACTAAAACTCTATATATTCAAAAATTTAACTCTCTAATTTACGTTTCATTTTAACACTTCATTAATCTACCACATTGTTCATCTTCCTTAAATACTCTCTCTCTCTCTCTCTCTCTCAAGCTATTCATTTTTGTATCAACATTCATGCAAATATTGTGGGTACCAAGAAAGGAACCAATGCGTCTAGCATGAAAATATTGTGGGTACCAGGAAAGGACCAACACGTCTAGCAAGGATAAGAAAACGATTAAGAAGATTAAGAAAATTTCAAAAGGAGATGATGTTGTTGTCAATACTCATGAGGTTCACATGAAAGCCGGCATGATTGAAGGAATGACCGATGGTACGACCGAAGGTCCTTCCACTATCGAACATTTTAATGAGTTCAAAATAAAAAAACTAAAGAAGTTAAGCGATCATGTTCCTCTTACGATGGCCGGTCTAACTGGAAAAGGATCAATAACCATCTCTACAATGAAAGAAACCAAAGACATTAAAGATTATACTCTCCTTTAACCTAAATCCAAAAGCAATTAATCTTATCTTCCTTTAGAAGTCATTCCTGTCAGAGTTATTCACCCCAGTAAGAATGAAGATGAGACCTTTAAACCTACTGAACCATCCAATATTTGTGCTTCCAAAGATGTCCTTGTAGTGTCGAAACCTACTCTTGAAACAAAATAAATGGGAACGAGTAGTCTAATATGATTCTAGAGAATTTATAAATGATGATGGTCAAAATAATTTTTGTTCTTATATCAATGACAATGTAACTGATAATGATGAAGAAGATATTCTTATTGTTGAAGAAGTTGTGTCTGCTCAAAAGACTCCCAAAAAGTCTAAGAGGTCAACTGTGGAAAATGTATTTGTTCTAAAACCAAAAATCAAAATCAAGAAACCTACGTCAACTAAAAAGTTTATTATGTAAAGCAAGAAGTAAAGAAGTTCCAAGAAAAATCCTAAGGTTGTAATGAGAAGAATAAGAAATATGTAGAGAAAGACAAAAGGTTGCAGTCGAGAAAATTACCCCTGTAAAAATAGAAAAACATGGTAGTAAAAAGAAAGAAAGCTTTAGTGCCCCTGAAAATAAATTTGTCAAAGATAATGTTGAAGACATTCCGAATGATATCTTGGAACCTACTGCAAAAAGAAATAAGAGAGTAATGGGTGGAAAGAAACTTCCACAAAATGTTTTGGTTGTACCATTAGACAATGTCTTATTTCATTATGAGGAGAGTTTCCTAAAATGGAAATATGTGTTCCATAGGTGTATAGCCCCTGAAAGAGAGTTATCTAAAGAGGCCAAGAAGTGTAATGAAGTTGCTTAATGATGCATAGGTCATGAAGAATGTGGTCAATATTGGTCCCTTCTATCCAAGATTGGTGAAGGAGTTTATTGTATGCCTTTACGGGCCTTACAATATACTTAATTTATCCTTTTAAAGCAAATATGGGGAGTAAGCATGTCCCTTTATTTTTTGCTATATTGTGATCTCTATTTAACATGCCTGCATGTTCCTCTTATGCTCCATGATGATCTGATGTAAGCTGTCAAACATGCTTTGCTTGTTATCGTTATGTGTCCTTTGAAGTTGTCACCAAGAGATCTAATTTGGAATATTGTTTGAAAGGATGTCCATAACATCTTGCATGTTGATAATTTTCCTAAAAATTGGCCAAATGGAAGGTTTGTTATTACATGTGATTGGAAAAATTTTACAGACAACATGTTAAGTAAGATGTTCTAACGTTATGTGAGACATTTTGCCTTGAGGTGCTTCATGGCATAACTTTTGTAGGCAACATGTTATAAAAGATGTTCCAACTTTATGTGAGACATCATGTCTCGAGCTTCTTACTTGACATGTGTGTTTTAAGGGGTTTAACCTCACACTGTCAGGATTTATTTCCTTTTCAATTCAATCAAAAATTTGTTTTACAAGTGCTTCTTTCTATGGAAAAGATTTTATTCTAAATAATTTTTCGAAGATATTGGATTCCTATTTATATTAAATTAAAGTTTAATTATATTTTATATTAATCAGGATTCAAAATTGACATTATGAAGATTGATTTTCCTTGTGTGTTTTGTAATCCAGTTGTTTTCGTACCAAAACTCTACTTGGCTTTTATGCTGGATGTTGTTTCTATATAAGGAGGTGTTTATCTCGTGTGAAAACTCAAACCTTATACTTTGAAGCTTTGTGTTTTTTAGTTTTCTTTGAGTCTTTTGTTTTGGATTTGTAATACTTTAATTTGGGGCTTATGTTTCTAATTTAGGATAATAGAGTATTTGTATTGTAATTTTGATTCATCACTTTATATATTTCTGTAATTGTACAAATATTTGGGAGAGTATTTGATTAAACTGAGAGGGGTCTCAGATTAGGGGAGCTTGGATTGAAGTTCACGAGTAGTATTGAGAAAAGAGAACCGAGCTAGAAGAGTTCAGACGAGACTATTATATTCTATTGACTACTGATCTGGAGTGATCAGAATGGATCATTTTGGCCTTCAATGTAGGGCAACAACAATGGTTGTAGGAGAGAAGGGGGTTGTACCTGCAAGGTACTCCAATTCTAAAGTAAGTGTTTGGGTTATAGAGAGAAAGTAAGTATGAGTGTTTAGGTATGAGCAAGAATGATTAGAATACCTGACCCTCTCAAGAGAGAGGATATTTATAAGTTTTTCCCCCAGTGCAAGGCCAAGGTCTCCCATGTAATTGAAATATTTGGTCAGCCAATGGGGGACTGCCAGGTGGAAAATCTAGCGCGTGATCTTTGACCTGGTCCAACTGTC
This sequence comes from Lathyrus sativus, assembly GCA_963859935.3. Taxonomy (NCBI): domain Eukaryota; kingdom Viridiplantae; phylum Streptophyta; class Magnoliopsida; order Fabales; family Fabaceae; genus Lathyrus; species Lathyrus sativus. Next base: position 495,860,265 of record OZ012741.1, read on the forward strand.
TCCGTGACTTTCAGAGGGGCAGTTGGTTGCGTGAATTGTCAAGCGCGTGAGGGGCATGTCCCCAACAGCTATGTGCTTCATCGGCTATATTGTGCCCAACGACTACATTGTGCTTAATGGTTATATTATGCCATATGGTCGTATTGGTTCTGGCCTTAAGCTAGACTGGATTGGGTCTTGCCCAGATGTGGGGCAGGTGCCAGTCCAGAACAGGAGCCCCCAAGTCGTTGCTTCGAGGTGAGGAGTAATAACTTAAGTTAGCATAACTTGTGCGACCAAGGGGCAGGAACCGTATCACCGGGAGGTCTTTGAGATTGCTATTAATTGAGAGAAAAAGTTCGGGGACGCAAAAGTGCGTAACCTTAACATGGTCGACTGTGGGTCGCGCAGGACTTCCTCGAAGATGAGAAATGCGTTTTGTGTCGACCAGGCTTGTTCTTAGGATGTAGAAAAATTCGACGAGGCTCTTGCTCGAACATTGATCTGGTGACGTCGTCGGGGAGAATGTGTTTGCATGGAGCTGAAAAGACTTGGCTTTATACAAACACATGAGGGTCAGTTTAAGGATGCCAGGTGGCAGCCACTCTGTTCCACGTGTGACGGTGCAATAAATTTTGTTTAAGGCCTAAGAGGCTAGAAGGTTAGGCAGTGATGGCTTTTTTCCCTTTACGCTTCCCCATGCAAGCAAAGGAGTCTATATAAAAGGGGGGCGAGGTTTCATTTCACACCACAAAGATTTCTCTTCTTCTTATTTTTCTCTCGGCGACACTTTTGTCGCCAGAGATCTCATCACCACCGCTGCTGCCCCTGTCATCCCAAGATCTTCATCTTCAACCTTTGAATATTCAAGTATGTTCTTAGATTTCTATGAATTTCTGCAACTTGTTCTTGAATTCACCGATGGTTCATGAATTTTCCGGTTGAAGTTCATGCGTCTCTTGAAAAATACATGAACTTTTCTGGGAAGTTCATGAAGGCTTTGTAGAACTTAAGATTAGGGTGTTGTATATTTGTAGATCTTCCTAGGTTATTGTGTAGGATTGTTTTATGTTTGTCGTCAGGCAGGGGTGTCCTCGTAGATGTGGGATTTGCTTTTGGATGCCCGACGGGTTAGGGTAGTCGTGAACTTCTCCCATTTAGGGTCTTTATGAGTAGCGGGGACGTATCCTCGGCGTTGGTGATGCGTCTCGCTGAGACCTCTTGTTATTGATAAGGGCATGATTCGGGGAGACATCTTTGCCCTTTCACTTGATTTATTGTGGAAGGGTGGATTTGATCTTTATCGAATTCATTGTTGCTTCCTCTTCTTTTCAGGTGAAATGGTTGGTCGTGATGAGGGAACCGTCCCCGAAGTTGGGGTAAATATTAACGAAGACGTGCCTCCCTCTGAGTATGCTAATGTGAGGGTGGCTGAAGGGGATCAGAGTTGGATCTCTCAGGAGCCCCTTGTAACGAAGTCCACATTTACCGAGGAGGAGGCCAGTGACTTCGATCTCCTTGAAGATAGAGCTGAAGATGCGCCTATAAGTTGAAGGGCGATTAGTCTGACGGAGAACAACTAGATATGCTCGGTGTATCCGGGGAGGAGATTTCCCATGTATGAATTCTCCTTTAGGGAAGCGGGATATCGTTTGCCCTTTACGGATTTCCAGGGGGCGATATTTTTCCACCTCGAACTGTGTCCTACCCAGCTTCACCCGAACGCTCTGGTGTTCATTCGAGCATTCAAATTGGTGTGTCGTTACCTTTGGATAGGGATTACATTGGAGCTCTTCTTTTGCATCTTCTAACTGCAGAGAAGCGTTTCAGAATCGAAGCAAAGTTTATTGTCTTTCAAGCAGCAGAGCAAGCTGTTCTGGCCATATTCAGAGTCTGTCTAAAATTTCAAATTTAGGTTTCTGGTCGTAATGCCCCTTTCCAAAGCGGCCAAGAGCTCTTTGGTCACGATGGAGACACTAAAGGAAAATGGTCGGGAAGTGGTGCATCCCGTGTCAAAGTTTCCCTTGGAATGGGTGTACGCTCATTTCTGGTATAGGACAGACCAGTTCCTTGTGAAGCATGACCAAATTTGCTCCGAGGACAAGAAGTCTCTTCGAGCGCTGACAGAGTTCATTGAGAGTTTTACCCCTGTTGTCGTCATGGATAAGGATGGCAATATACTCTACTCTGAAGATGGGGAGCCTACTCGGGCGGCTCGATATATAAATACTAAAGCATGGATAAGGATGGAAATATACTCTACTCTGAAGATGAGGAGCCTACTCGGGCGGCTCGATATATAAATACTAAAGCCCTTTTTGATTACCGGACTGAGGTCGAGGCTTTCGAGCTTCTAGGTATAGATGACATGCTCAACTTGTTTCTTGGTGTTTTAATGTCGTGCTAACCTCTTATTTCTTCTTTACAAGAAAGATGTCGAGTTTGTGTGAACACTTGATCAAGTCAGCCACAACTAAAAATGTCAAAAAGGTTTCGACCTCGATGGTGGATGCGATCAGGCAGCAGGCGAACATGGAGAAGTTCTTCGGTCTTTTGTCATCGTCGGGCAGCACCTCTAACCCTCCTACCCCAGATCCTCAGAAGAAGAGGAAGCGAGACGGCCTTGGGTCGTCTTCGGCTGAAGGCCCATGTTTTGCTGAGGGAAAATTCACCTTGCCCCCTGCTTTCTGCAAGACAAGATTTTTGACGGGGAGGGGTATGTGCAGGTTCTTGATCTAGAGGCGTCGGCCATCTTGGCCACTGATCCAAAGGTTAGGAGGTCTCTCCTTTTTTGCGATGCTGCTGTAATGATGATAATTTTGGAGATGGCTCTGGCCCTTAGAGACGCGGAGACTGTTCCGCTCAAGGAGTTAAGAAAAGCACAGGCTAGGGAGGCTGAACTTGAGTTGGAAACGGAAGATTTGTTCAACCAGTTACAGACCCTTAAAGGAAACTACGAGGCCAAGGTCGCGCTCCTCAAGGACATGAATGAGATGTCCGGAGAAATGAAGAAGATCAGGGAGGAGAACGCCAAGTTGAAGGCCAGAGTTACTGAGTTGGAGGGCTCTTCGACTTTGGGGCCAGACGAAACTGAAGAGGAGAAGTCTTTGAAGACTCGATGGGACATGATCGAGAGAATACATATTCTCGAGCAGGATGCCCTTGGAGCTGCTGAATTTAGATTTTCTGCTGTTGTGGAGCAGGTGAAGGCCCTAAATCCCGACCTTCAGCTGGTCACTAAAAGGATGAGTGTTTTGCATCAGGTGGTCGACGGGAAGGTGGTCCCTCCAGAAATCCCCGCTGATGATGAATGATTTTTGACTTAATGTATTTTGGCCTGCGTGCCAATTTTTTGTACTTTTGATTGTCGGGCTATGCCCGACATTTATGTAATGTTCAAACATTTTCCAGGCCATAAGGTTGGGTGTATGTATGGATATTTATTTTGACATTGTATGCCTTGTTTATTTTTCCTTGCTGTTTGTTTTTACACTTTGCTCGACTGGTCGTGTTACTCGATATTTTATGGAACTTGTCGAGGTGGCGGAGTAATCTTGCCGGATGCGGGACTAGGACCTCGTTTGAGGTCCTGATCGCATAGGGCTTGGACTTTCCCATCGCGAGTTGGGTGTCCTGCCACGCTGGTATGGCGACGGCGGAGCTCGATTGAGTTGTCCCCGTCGGGCATAGAATTCGCTCTTTTTATGAGCGAAGACTTGGCTTCGTTAATGTTTGAGGATTGTGCTTGCACCAGGGCACGCTCCTATGGCTAGACGACCCTCCTTTAAGAGTATAATCGTCAGCGGTCCGTTCTACTTGAGCTAATGTCAATTATAGTATTGTTTGAGTTTTTCCAGCATACCAGGGTGGAGAAAATGGTTCTCCGTCCAAGTGTTCGAGGTAATAAGCCCTGATACCTATTTTCGATTTCACCCGATAAGGGCCTTCCCAATTTACGACGAGTTTTCCCTCGCGTGAGTCTTTTTGGTTTCGGTGTAGGACAAGGTTGCCCACTTGGAAGTTGCGCTTTATGACCTTGGCCTCATGGCGCAGGGTTATTTTTTGTTTTAGTGAAGCTTTGCGGAGAGCTGCCTCTGATCGGATTTCTTCGACCAGGTCGAGTTCTTCTCTTAATGCTTCATTGTTTAGTTCCTCGTCGAGGGGAGATTCAGTCCATCTCGAGGGTTTTCTGATTTCTACTGGGATTACTGCCTCGGTCTCGTATGCTAGTCAGAAGGAAGTTTCTCCAGTGGTGGAGTGAGGAGTTGTTCTGTATGCCTAGAGCACATATTGTAGCTCCTCGACCCACCTCTTTTTAGCCTCGCCCAACCTTCGTTTTAATCTGCAGAGGATCACCCTGTTCGTGGCTTCTGCCTGTCCGTTGGTCTGGGGGTGTTCGACGGACGTGAAGTGTTGCTTGGTGCCTAGTTTGGCAATGAAGTCCTGAAATTTTCTGTCCGTGAACTGTGTCCCATTGTCGGTCACGAGGGCCTGAGGTATGCCGAATCGTACGAGGACGTTCCTTTTGTAAAATCGGAGTATATTAAATGTCGTGATTTTAGCGAGGGCCTCAGCTTTGTTGCACCCCAAAATTTGGCCAACAATTATTTACCCATCAAGTGTTTGAAAGTTGATACCTTCATCAGAAAGTTCAAGAGATCCTCAGAGGAATTGGTTGAAACCAGAGTTGTGTGCCTCCTAACTTGAGAGTTGTGAGAGCTTCTCAGATGATTCTGAGACTTTGAGAATGAACTTGAAGCTTTGAGAAAGCCTATGAGATGTCTTGAAAGCCATCATGAAGCCCAAAGAGGTCATTATGCAAGAATTCAGGAGATTCAACCATGAATGGTAGAATTAGGGTTTTGACTGGGTCTATCCTAGATCAGCTGAAGATTTGGAGAAGGTTGAGACCTAACCCAAGGGCCATGAGATCATGGAATGATGTATGGAGATGTTATAAAGAGGATTCCTAGACCAACTCATCATGAATGAGGAGTTTGAGAAGTTTTGAGTTAAGGTTTCCAAGGATTGTCAGTGAAAAAACCCTAGTTTGATCCTTATCTTCCAGGCAGTTTTAGCTCAAGATGTGATTGATATCTCATCTTCCCCACAACATGGATGTTGTAGAGCTTGTTCTTAGCTTTAATTTTAGTGGTAGAAGTCCTTGATAGGAGTTGCAGAGCTCAAGTTATGGTTTTGACAAATTACAGGTCAGCTGAGGTGTGTGAATCTGGGTCCTTGAAAGTCACCCAACTTGCAGACAACTTTTGCCCTAGTAGGATGATTCCTATGATCTCTTGGTCAACATGAATGTTGAAGATCATCTTCTTAGCTTTCTAGGGAGTACTAGAAGTCCTTGATAGGATTTGTAGAACTCAACTTATGGTTTGAACAAGACAGGGGTATTTTGGTCATTTGGTGATTATAGGTCATTTTAAGCAAAGGCCATATCTCCTAGTTCTAAGCCTCAAATGGAAAAACTCAAAACATGAAAGTTGTTCAAAATGGCATTTTAAGCCTAGAAAAGAGGTCATGAATTGTTGGAAAAGCTCATAGCATGAAATGACAAAGTTTGGTAAATTTGAACTAAAAAAGGCATATAAGTTAATTCAAGTCAAGTTGAAATTTGGTTTGGGAGATCCACAAATCCAAAATAGGTCATCCAATATACCATTTTGAATGCAAATAACATTCTAAAAACTTTGGTTTAAACATAATTTTGATTTGAGTCTCAAAAATGAAGGTTGCTTTGAAAAATTGTAACTTGTATCTTAAGGCATCCTTGGAAAGTTCTACACAAGGCAAGTTTGGCCTGATTTTTGCACATATGATCTCAATATCTCTTGTAATGAGATTTTGACACAAGTTTAGAAGGCCTAACTCATGAGATATGGTATGCTCAACATGTCATTAAAGGAGAAATTCCATGACTTTCCATTACTTTCTAGCTCATTCTAGGAAGTTCTAGATGATTCTATGGATGGTTATAAATTGAGGGGATCATGATGAAGAAAAAGGTTGGTGAAAGTTGCTGAGTTCATTGGAGAGATTGAGAGAGAAAGTGCCATTGCTAAGTTTCTTCAAGATCAAGCAAGATCCAATTCCTTCTTCTACAAGCTGCATCCACCTCAACTCTTGCAAACAGAAAGGTGTTCATCATTGGAGGAAGATTTGGAGAGGATTTCAAGCCTTGAATCAAGCCCTAACACCTCTCACCATTGAAGTTTGACAGGTTGGTAACTTGATCTATAGGTCCATAATCATGTACATTCTGTTAGAATCCTAGGTGTAAGATCAACATGCTAGGTTAGAGGAAGATTTTTTGAAAGTTTGAGAGGGATCCATGGAGTTTCATGGCAGGGTACCAATTCTTGCAAGATTGTTAATAAGCTGTTTAGTGTGCATTAATGGATATGATATAGATTAGAATGGCTAGGATAACATGGAGGACAGATTTACATCATTAGATTGAAGCTTTAGTAGGTTTGATCTCAGAGAATTATGGTGGAACCCAAGCATTCGCGTGTTCTGTTAGGATGATTTAAGGAGTTTCAGAGCAAGCTACTTGCATGGTTGTGTTCATGGTAATCAGTAGCACAACTTTGCTTTTGGGATTGTTGAATTTCATGGAGAAATGGAGGAGAACGAGTTGATGGAAATTCTGGCATGGAGTTAGGGTTTCTGAAAACCCTAGGGTATGTTTGGGGACGATGAACTCCCACCGTTGGATCTCCCCAGAGTCTTGACCATTTCATCTGATCGCACGACCATGGTTTGAATTCAAAACGGAGGGAAAGACCCAGCTTCAAAATGCAGCGTTTGAATTAGTTGGGAATTCTGGGCTTCAGCAGACCAATGCTATCCACACCTCCACCACGGGCCCAATCAGAAAATGAACTAACTTGGGTTGCTATTCACACCGTATCCCTTTTATTTTTCTTTTAATTTTTCATATGATTTTCTGAGCGCATGTGGGCTTAATGAAGTTGATATCTGCACCACCCTTTCCTGGCCCAATGATCAAAATGAACTGAGGCGCATTACTCATGACACCCCCCCTCCCCTTTAATTAATTCCTTTTATTTTTCATTTCTTTTATTTTTCTTGCATATTATAAAATCCATATAAAATAGAAAAATTGATATTTTTTAATTCTTGTTTTTTCTATAGGTTAATAAATTTGTCTAGAAAATTGTAAATAAATAAAATTCCCTTTTATTTTTCTTTTAGTATTTTTAGCATATTATTCTTGTAAATAGTTTTTTACTTGATTTTGGTTAATACTTGATTTTGTATAATTTCTTTTAGGACTTTCCCTTAGGATTTTTGAGCCATTCTTTTTGGCATAGTTAGATGTTGAATCATAGTTTATATAGGATTTAATTCTCAATTTTTAGATTAAAATTTGATATAGTTTGCTTGTTTGACATTTAGGTGCTCAAATTAGGGTTTTAGGTTGTATAAGTAGATTTGAACCATTTTGTTTTGGGTTTTATAGGCCATATTAGTGTATGGGGAATATATGGGTTAAGGGTAAGTATGTATAGAGTCCCCTAGAATTTTGCTAGAATATTGTATGGTATTTTAGTATTTTTAATTGATTTTTGAATGTATGGATAGTATGTGTGTTGCTTAAAGGCATAGTTTGTATTGTTTTGCTTGTTTTTCTTCTCCTTTGAGTGTGTGAGCTTTGAAGATTGAGTTGAAGACCTTGTGGATCATCATTGAAGCTTTGAATACCTTGCAGAGGAGTTTAGCTTAGCTTTTGTTTGTTTTGGTTATAGGTTTATAAGTGCATAGGTAGAGCCTTAGATAGAATAATTCCATTCAATAAACAAGGAGTGTTTTGTTCACCTCCTTCCTTCTCTATGACATGAAGTCCCTTAAGGGTATTCACCTCTCTCCTTTGGAGGGATTAGTGACCTTGCCCTCTGAGGTAGAACTTTGAGAGAGCCTTTCCCTTTGATGTTAAGTCCTCAATGGCATCCTTTGGAAGTCAGTGAGCACTCTAACATCCTCCCCTCATCTTGTGGACTGAATCTTGTTTGCTGGAGCATTTAAGCCATTGAAGATAGAAGCTGAAGCTTTGAAAAGGATGATTCCTTGAAGATTGCTGAAGTCTGAAGACTTTGTGAAGATCAAGTTGATACCTGAGTATCCCTGAAGATAGTGAAGCCTGAAGGTGGAGCTGATCAAAGAAGCTGATGCTCAAGGGAGAAGATGAGTTGATACTCATGATGTAGGGTTGATACCTGGAAAGAAAGTGATCTCTGAAGTCTGAAGACTGGGTTGCTGCTGGAAGAGCTGAAGCTTTCTTCTGTTTTCTTTTTTGTATTGTTTGTTTTGTTTGATTTGTCTGTTGCATTAGACTAAGTCCATCTAGAATAAGTTCAGTCTAGGAGCATGATTGCATTAGAGGTTGAGTTGCTCCCTCCGCTTGTATTGTTATTGTGTGGCTTTGCTTGCGGGTATTCGGTAGAGCCCAGCTCCCTTGCCCATGTGTTTATTTTTCCTGATGGTATTTCATTTCCTTTATCTGTATGATTGCAGTTTACCGTTTAGTGCTTGATAGCATGTTGTTTATTTTCAATATGATTACTGTTATTTCATGACTGGCTTGAGGTCGAGACGAGCTTGTGGAGGCTGAAGCCCCACACACATTTCCTCCCTCACTTGCATCGCATGCATTTTACTGTTAAGCTGATGCTTTGTCTGTTTGGGTGTATCATTGACATGATCCCTTAGGACTCTCATTTCCTTGGATAAGGATTTGATGATAGATTTTAGGTTGAAACCTATGCATGACAACATCTAGGAGTTCCCTGTTCAAACCTCAACCATAGGATGAATCCATGGCATGATAACAGTAGGACTTGATAGTCTCCCTCCTAGTTGGGCCTGTTCTCTTCTCATCTCAAACAGTTTAAGATACGGTAATCATGAATGGTTTCTTTCGTACGTTACGAGCCTTAAGCTATCTGAGAAAGGATTGTGGGAGAGTTTCTTTTCCATAGTCTGGATGTTTAGTATGGTACCCTTTGGGTGACATGCGACGCATTCACTCTCAGGTCATAGTCTCTAGTGCGGTTGAGATCCCAAACACAATAAAAAACACTTCTTCCAGGCAATAAACCGTAGTTTCCCGAACTACGTGAGCTCTGATCTTCCATACTGTGTGGAAGTACGTAGGCATAGGATGCGATATCCTAGCGAGCAACCTTCAACCTTCCCCCATAACCCTTCGTAGGCCGAACTACGTTGACTCTGATTTCTCATTCTCTGATGAGAATACGTAGGCATAAAGTGCGACGCTTTGCCGATTCATTTTTCTTTTCTTTTTCAGCCAGCCTTGATAGGTAGATAGATTATAACCAACCCGTCCAAGTAAACAAACAAGCGAGGATCCCGTCGAGTACGACGGACGTGAGGGGTGCTAATACCTTCCCCTTGCGTAACCGACTCCCGAACCCAGACAATGGTTGCGACGACCTTGTCTTACCCTTATTCGTCAGGTTTTTCCGATCGTTTCCTTTCCCGCTCTGAGGGATAAATAACGAAAGGTGGCGACTCTTCTGTTTTGCCGGCACCTTATTTTCGCGCAAGCGACAGCTGGCGACTCTGCTGGGGAGACTCCAACGGTTCCCTGCGAGTCAATCCTATCGTTTGTATGTTTACTTGTTGGGTTGCGTTTATTTATCGTATTTTACTTCTCGCACTTTATTTCCCGCATTTTATTTCCAGTATAATATGATTATTTGTGCTGTTGTGGGATGGGAGTTCTGATGAGTGAGAAGCCAGACCCAGGCTTGAGTGCATCATAGATTTAGAGTGGAAATTAGTGGGCGCGTGCTTGCTTTGCAGGCACTAGTGTCTCATGAAATCCACGCTCAGACGAGGTTCATCCGGTTGGCTTCACTTTCAACCCTTTGGATTGAGACGGTTGCTGGTTTAGTGGATTGTCGACTCTGGGGACCGATCATTTGTGATTCAGCTAAGTGAGGCCTCTTCAAGACTTGATGATGCCACTCCTTCTGGGAATCGTATCATCAGTTTTGAAAGTCTGTGACGCTGATGAACGCATAGGATGTTGTACCTTGAGTCAGTCTAGGTCCATACCTGTGAGTGGGACTGGGTTTATTGCAGGAAACTTTGACCTTCAGACTACCTGGTTTTCTTGACAGTGAATCAGTTATGTTGGTACCAGGGTTTCTCAGTCGCAGACTCGTCTGTTCTTGATAGAGCAGTTTTTGATCAGAGGATCTTATCATCGGGTGTTTGTCTGTTCTTGATAGAGCAGGTTTCGATCAGTGTATTACCATCAGTGGTTTGTTCTGGATGGAGCAGATTTTGAGTGAGGTCTGAAGATCTCATCAGCAGATGTTATTTGTTCTTGATAGGGCAGATTTTGAGTGGGGTCTGAAGATCTCATTAGCAGCTGTGTGTTTGTTCTTGATAGGGCAGATTTTTGATTTGGGGTCTGAAGACTTCATCAGCAGATGTTCCTTGATCTTGCACCCGGGGTCCTTATTATCAGGCACTTATTCTTGTCAGAGCAGCATTTTGATCTCGGTCCTATCAGATGGGTATTCTCAGTAGATCAGATCAGTGGTTTTACACCGGGGTTTCCTTCTCATCAGCGACTGTTGACACCGAATCTCCACAACAGCTACCCGGATATATTATTGCATGTCTGCATTTTGCACTAGATTGCATTCTCATCTGCATTCCATTAACGTGTGTCTGTGTTGCAGGTACCGTTTCCCCGATCCCGGATTTCTCGCCTTCTGCTGTTATTATGGCCTCCCTCAAGAAGACTGTTGCGTACAAGTTCCCGACCCCCGATGTGTCGAAGCTGACTGGTTTGATAGCCCTGGCAGGGGATTCTGTGAAGGATAGGTTCAGGAAGTCTTATGGCAGGTTGCTTAGTCTGGTTTGCAAACCTTCTACGTCCGAGTTGAATGGGTTACATGCTCTTCTGCAGTTTTATGACCCTCCCTTGAGGTGTTTCACTTTTCGTGACTTCATTCTCGCGCCGACATTGGAAGAATATGCTGATATGCTGGGTGTGCCTATCAAAAGGCAGATGCCTTTTGTCCACATGGATGCCGAGCCTGATCTGGCTGAATTAGCTTCCTCACTCCATTTGAGCGCTTCTGAGTTAGTGGTGACGAGCTGGAACAAGGTCCCAGGATTCTCCCTGCAGTTTCTGATAGCTAAGGCTCAGCAGTGTGCTAAGGACAAATGTTGGGACGCATTCAATGCCATCCTTGCTTTATGCATATATGGCATCATCCTGTTCCCCAGCATGCCTGATTTCGTGGACTTTGATGCATTCCACATATTCGCCTCAGGGAATCCAGTCCATACTCTGATCGGAGACGTCTACCACTCAGTGCATTACAAGAATGAGAACCGGAGAGGGAAGAATGTCTCATGCTGCGTACCGTTATTGTACAAGTGGTTTGATAGTCATTTGCCCAAGAGGGGTTCCTCCGTCTTGTCTGCAGCCACAGCCGAGTGGCCTGAGCGTCTGATGAGTTTGTCAGCAGAAGATATTGATTGGTTCGTTGATAGAGAAAGGTTAGGCACCGAAGTGATCTTCAGTTGTAGTGGGTTTCCTAATGTACCTCTGATAGGTAGGAAGGGTTGCATCAACTACAATCCATCATTGCTAGTTCGTCAGTTCGCATATGCTCTGAGGACTCCGCCGAAGGAGGAAGAGGTACAGGAATCTCTGTACCTCACGGGTACTCTAGAGGGGGATTTGTTGTCCAAGCTTCAGCATGCGTGGAACAATATCAGCACGAGAGGAAAGCCTTTGTTGGGAAAGAGCAACAGCCAAGCCTACCCTCCTTATTCAGCTTGGATCAGAGCCAGAGCCAGCGCTATAGGGATGCCATTCCCTCACGTCAGACCAGAGAGTCCTCCACCAGTTGAAGAGCCTACCACTGTGTCCATTCATCAGCACAACCAGGTATTAGCTGAGCGGGATGAACTGAGGCAGGCAAATGCAGAATTAGAGAAGGAGTTAACTCAGCTTCGGAGTGAGAGGAATGAAGTCGTGCATGCCTTCAAAAAGCAAACAGAGTCGGTAAGCCAACTGGGTGCAGACTTGGCAAAGCAGATTGCTGATCGGGAACGCTTAGGTCAAGACTTCAGGGCTGCTAATGATGTGCTAGCTACGAAGAAGCAGCATCTGGAGGAGGCATATCGGAGGATATCTAAGTTCGACCAGCATTGGAAGACCTCCATGGCCACCAGGAAGGAGCGAGAGGACAAGCTGATGCTGCAGATTTCTAAGCTGGAAGCCGAGGTAAAGGACAGTGAGCGGAGGTTTGATGAAGAGACCGCCCGCAGATACGCCGCAGAAAGCCCTCTCAACAAAGCTCTTGCTAACCTGAAGGAGTATAAGCTGATGTTTGAGTCTAAGAAGCGGAAACTGGAGGATTGCTTTGGCGAAGGAGCTTGGGAGAGTTCAGTTCAGGGGCTCCAGCATACCATCAGGCAGAGGGAACTACTCGTCGAGGGGTTGCTCGCTTTGCCAGATCATCCAGAGACGAAGGAGTTATTAGCAGAGTATCGCGCCCGTGGCCATGCTTGACTAGTTGTATTCCTGTTGTTTTGATCTTTGATGTATGCTGACCATCACCAGACTTGTTGGCTGAGGTCACGCTGTTGATTTGTTTTGTACTCGCTGATATTGTGTACTGCCTTGACAGGCCTTTCCATATATATATGAGATTGATGTTTCCATGATTGGGCTCGGATTTCTTCTTCCTCTTATTATTATCAGCACTGGCATCAAGGCACTAGGATCGGGGGAAAATCTCCCACGCACACAGACACACACATGCATCTGCATGAAGCATATTTGCATGGTGTATATCTTATTGCTTTTCCTAACCTTTATTGTTGACAGGTTTTTCAGGTTCTGAGCTGCTTCCGGTCTCCAGGATTGATCAAAGGCTCATCCACCACTACTCAACTCGCGCTAATCAGACAAGGATAATGGACCAGGTGCAGTCAGACGTTCAAGAGCTCCGTGAACGGATGGATCGTTTCATGGAACTGATGCAGGTGGTCGCTAATGGTCAGGACCAGCTTCGCACTTTGGTTCAACCTCTGATCTCCAGGGTTGACAGTAATGGCATACTTCATGGAGGGGCTGTGCCTACTCCTCCACCAGTGGACGCTCCACAGAATGTTGTTCCTGTTGCCGGGGGCAACGGCAGTGCTAACGGCAATCTGATGACTAATATCGGGCTCAACGCGGCAGGCGTCGGCAATGGTAGTTTGGGAGCCAATGTTAACATAGGGCCGGTCAACGGCAATGCTGGTGTAGGAAATCTGTTGGTGCCTCAACCGTGGCTAGAGGACCATCAGGATGACGTATTCTCTCAGAGAGGTGTGGAAGCAGAGTTGAATGCTGAAGCTCGACTCAGGTTCAAGGCGCTGGAAGACAAGATGAGAGACATCGAAAATCAGAACACATTGGGCGTTGATATGTCCAAGCTCGGGTTGATTGCTGATTTTAAGGTACCTCATAAGTTCAAGGTGCCTGTCTTTGAGAAGTATAAGGGTTCTACTTGCCCCCACGTCCACCTTCGATCTTATTATAGAAAGATGTCCGCCTATTCTGACGATGAGAAGTTGCTGATGCACTTCTTCCAGGATAGTCTTTCTGGTCCATCACTCGAATGGTATATGGGCCTGGAGCCCGCTACTGTGCGCACCTGGAAAGACCTCGCTGAAGCGTTCGTCCTCTACTACCAATACAATAGCGACTTGGCCCCCAACCGAGTTCAGCTTCAGAATCTTTCACAGCGGAACAATGAAAGCTTTAAAGAGTACGCCCAGCGGTGGCGTGAATTGGCTGCTCGAGTTCAACCGCCGATGGTTGAGCGTGAGCTAGTGCAAATGTTCATGGCTACCCTTCCTGAAATATACTATGAAAAGCTGGTCAGTGGCATGTCTGGAACATTCTCGGCTCTCATCACTATGGGCGAGCATGTTGAGAACGGTATAAAGATTGGAAAAATTCAGGGCGAATCATCCTCAGCTGGAGGAGGTAGTAAGAAACCTTACGCTGGCAAGCGTCGAGAGGGAGATGCCAGTGCTGTCACTAATGCTCGGAGAAAGGGCAAGGGCCCTCAGCCTCAGATTGCTAGCATAAATATCCCAGCTGCTCCACCGCAGCCGCAGCAGCAGCAGCAGCAACAGCCTCAGCAGCAGAATCAGCAGGGGTATAGAAGATATCAGAATCGGGCTCCTCTGACAAATCGTCATTTTGAAACTCCACCTATGTCGTATGCACAACTTTTGCAAACCCTGCTGCAGCTTCAGCTAGTTCAAAAGAGGACAATGGCTCCCTTAACAGGGGCATCACCGCCGGGGTATGACGCCAATGCTACTTGTGATTTCCATACTGGGGCACCAGGCCATACGATTGAGAATTGCAAAGCTTTTAAGCACAAAGTGCAGGACTTGGTGGACGCCAAGGTTATTAAATTTTCTGATAGTGTGCCCAACGTTACCAAGAACCCTATGCCTCATCATAAGGGGGGCGGAGTGAATGCCGTTATCACTGAGGAGAGTGCGGACTTGCTGACTGATGTCAAAGACTTGAAGACGCCGCTTAGTTTTGTTAAGGCTAAGTTGCTGAAGAAGGGCTTCTTTCCTGGATGCGGAGAGTTATGTATGGCTTGTGCTACACTTCCTGATGGGTGTGAGCAGCTGATCGATGGTATCCAAAGTCTGATGTCCGAGGGTATTCTGCAGTTCAGCCGGAGCATTGAGAGTGTATCAGGGGAGGTCGTGCTGAAGCAGGCGGATGAAGTTGCTACCATTATTATTCCTCGTCACCCTATTACTATTTCTGCGCCCCGACCGCCCACTATCACTATCACCAGGGCCAGACCAATCCCATTCGAAAGCACTAACGCCGTTCCATGGCATTACGGCGCCGAAGTCTACTGCAATGGTCAGAAGTTAGAGCTGGGGCCATACGGATCGACGGTGCAGAATCTTGCCGGAGTCAGTGGCATTACTAGAAGCGGTAGAGTGTTTGCACCAGCAGAGGTTGCGGCAGAGAAGGTAGTCCGGGCTGACGCCGCGGAAAAGGGTAAAGGCAAAGCTGTCGAGGAGGTCCCTTCTGGGGCAGAAAAAGATTTGCTAGTTAAAGATGCTGAAGAATTCATGCGGTTAATCAAGAAGAGCGACTACAAGATTGTAGATCATCTTCATCAGACTCCGTCTAAGATCTCTATTCTTAACTTGTTGCTGTGTTCTGAAGCGCACCGCAATGCGTTACTGAAGGTATTGAACACTGCCTACTGTCGCACCTCGAAAATTCCATTTCGAACATACGACCCTCGCGCGAAAGGCGCGGAAATGCGGTTCGACAGAGTCGCCACCGAACTTTATTTTTCCCGAATGAACGGGAGAGGAAAATATCGAGAAAACCTCATAGACACGGAAAGGAACACGGCCGTCGCAACCATATTCCTGGGTTCGGGAGTCGGTTACGCGAGGGGAAGGTATTAGCACCCCTCACGTCCGTCGTACTCGACGGGAACCTCTTAATTCGAGTTAATGGATGTTAGCTAAACTTAATTCTTCTCTTCTCGCTACTAAATGCTAAAGGATATTATAAAGGCTAAAAACACTAGGGGAAGGGGGATGGTTAGAGGATAGGGTGCTCGCCAAGGATTGGGGCCCTTGTGCCTACGTATGCTCATTCGGACGAGAATGAGAAATCAGAGCGTCGTAGTTCGACTACGGGAAAGGATGGGGGAAATGGAAGATAGAGGGGATTGTGCTCGCCAAGATAATCGCAATCTTGTGCCTACGTATCTTACATTCAAGAGTGAATGAAGAATCAGAGCGTTCGTAGTTCGTGGTAACGACCACGAAAGAAACTAGTTTACTATTTTATATTGAAGTGGGTACGGATGACGATTATTCGAAGCTTAAGAAAGACTTCTCGGACCCCAAATAATCGGGAGAGCGAACTAAAGACTTGGAACACTCTCTTTTTCATCTTGAAGAATAATGTGTTTGAAAGGATAAGGTTGTAATGATGACGATCACTTGAAGCTTAAGAAAGACTTCATAGACCCCAAGTAATCGGGAAAGCGAACCAAAGACTTGGAACACTTTCTTTTTCATCGCAAAGGAGGGTTGTTTGAATTT
The DNA here is from genome assembly GCA_963859935.3 of Lathyrus sativus. Lineage (NCBI taxonomy): Eukaryota > Viridiplantae > Streptophyta > Magnoliopsida > Fabales > Fabaceae > Lathyrus > Lathyrus sativus. Next base: position 495,876,435 of record OZ012741.1, read on the forward strand.
GAAATGGTGTATAAAAGGATGAGATTGGTCGGATGACGACTACTTGAAGCTTGAGAAAGGCTCCTCGGATCCAAGTAGTCGGGAGAGCGAACCAAAGACTTGGGACACTCTCTTTTTCATCGTAAAAGAAGTTATTTGAAAGGTGAGTAATTGGAGATGGTTGAGTGTTGTCGAGTTTGTTAATATTATTTAAAGGCATCAGTTGCTCACACACGAATAAGATAACTCGCATCCAAACAATCGAAAGCAAGCTCAAAGACTTGAACCCACTCTTTACACCTTACAAAAGAATTGAATAGTTGTTAGTTGATTGATAGTTTGTTTTGAAAATCCTCTTGACGTTGGATCAAAGGTTTGACACATTATCGCGTGCAAAGCGTGTTGAAAGTGAAATTGTTTGAAAAAAGAGACCGGCTTGACTTACGCATCAAGGGTCGAGTCGTAATAGGTTGATGGCGAATGCGTATGAGCACTCGACTTACGGGGTTGTTTGAAAGTGGCTCGATGATGAATCGGGAATTAGTTTGAAAATAGTTTGAATCCGCTCTAGTCCCTATGGGTGCTCCTAGGAGATAAACTAATAATCAAATAAATGCGAAACATACATCAGAATGGGGAAGGGATACATGTAATTTACGTGGGATTGCACGAAATAAAGGGGTCTCATTGTCAGGTAGCTCAAGAGAAAGCCGTGTGTGTGCATTTGTGTCCTAAACTACGCCTTGAGTAAAGTCGGGCACGACTTAAAATCAAGATACCTGCAAATGACCAAAGATCCAACAGTCCACCAAATCGGCTTTTAGCGGTTTCGATAATTTGTTAAGTGTTTTCAAATATGGGTGAATGAATGAATAATGAGATATGACGATAATAGTATGAATAAATAATGTGACAATAATATAGTAGGATAATATAACAATAATACCCGCGATAATATTCAACAGAAATTAAATTCAATGGTTAGTGAATCGGAGCGGGATATGAAAGAAAAGATCTCGTCTTAATCGCAAATATAATGCTGATTAATCGAAGGTAGCCTATCACGATCCCAAAGTACGGAAAATGACCCCAATGGTTATTCACCATAGATTTGAAATTGAGAAGGTTATCAACTTCGATACGCGACACTTACGAATAAAAGACTTTCATCGATCCAATAATCGAAATAAAATCGGAGAGAAAAAAGGTGGTCTCGGATCCTTTGTTTCACGTCAATATTTTGACGGCTAAACGGAGGAAACTTCGTCATCGACCCAAAATAAAATGGAAGACATAAAAAGACATTAAGTTGACAATAATATAAATTATAGGCAAATTAATGGAAAATCCCATTAAATCAAAATATCTAAAATAGATTAAATACTAACTAAGAAAAAAAACATTTTACTAAAAGACGAGTAAATTAAAATTCGCGGGGGTGCATCATGGTTTAAGGGGGTCAAAAAGTGGGGAATCATTTGGGCTTTGTAAGGCCCATCATCCCAAAAACGTGGGACTGTCATCAGACAGGGGAGATGCTGTAAAAAGAAACGGGCTCACTAGGCCCATTAACAGAATAAAAACAATATTTTAAAATAATAAAAAAAGAAAAAACATAACGGACGAACACAGCCATCCAACTTTCTCCGTCTCTCACTCACGTAATCTCTGCTTACGACCACTCCCCCCTTTCGAAGCAGGTTCAATGATGATTCTACCGTTTTCTCTCTAATTTCATCTCAATCGCGCTCCTCTATTCATCTCCTCTTCTTTTCATGATTAGGTTTTAAGTTGGGACATTTGAGGAATGACTGGTCGATTTGGTGATTTGGGGATTTAGTTGGTTGAAACGGAAATGGTTGGAGAAGATTGAAGTGTGAAAATGAAGGGCCGTTTGGAATTTCTGGGTGGTTGTGGTCATGGATCGAAGGATTAATGGAAGGTTTAAAGTTTCAATTTGATGAAGATACGATGGTGGGGTGAGTTATGAGCGAATCTAGGTTTTGGGTGAAATGAAGGTGAGGTTGGGGTTACAGTGAGATCACGGGTTCTGTTTGATGTTAATGGTGAGGGTTTTGGGGTTACGGTAGTTTATTGTTTGAAGAAGATAAATGAAAGGGGAGTTTGGGTTCGTTTTGGTTTGAACAGAGTTTCAGAAGCTGGGTTTTTGGTGGTTGAATGAAGAAAATGGACGGTCTGTTTGAGGAATCTTTTGATTGAGCTCGTCAAGAAATTTTGAAGGAAATAGTGGTTAAGAAAAGAGGAGATTTGATGGTGATTGAAGGTTATGATAGTGAATCAAGGGGTCGAGCTTCAGACCGGAAGTTTTTTTTTATTGGGATTTGAAGATTGGAATTGGTTCCAAGCTGAAGAGCCTTTAGGTTGTAGATTTAGAGATCTTTTGAAGGAGAGCCGTTCTTGGAGGTGAGGTTTTGAGTTTTCTTCATTTTCCAAAAGTTGTCCCCGTTTGTGAGAAAATCTCCCCCACTTAAAGGTTCAGATTTCTTTCTTTAGAAGTACAATAAGGATTTGTTTTTTATGCTCATGCTCTGTCTCTTTCATCTTGCAGGTTGTGTGGTTAAGTCGTTTTTGAATGCAGGCTGTCTGGTGTGTGCAGCAGGAGTGAGTTGTGTTATGCAGGTACTGTCTGGTATGGGTTATGGTGTTTTTTGTCCTATTGTAGGCTTGTAGCAGTGGTACAGTTCAAATTTGTTACAACAATTTTGAATAAGGTTGCAGCCTACTCTTTTGTCTGTTATGCGATTTCATACAGATTTTCGGTGGGGTGATGTAATGCCATGGTACAAGTTTGCAAAGAGATACTGAGAATGGGTTGTATGACTGATAAGTGTGGGGGTACCTGTGTACTGTCACTGCAACTTCAGAGGGTGGGACTTGGTTAATGCTACTGCATTTTGACATTAGAGTATAAAAAAAAAATCACTCTCCCTCTATTTCTTTGCAGGTTGTGAGATGTTATTGAGAAGGACTAACTTTCGGCTTGGCGTGAAAAAAATGAAGGATGAGATGCACCTCTAATCTGCGTGAGTCGTACGAGCTGGAGGGGCAACCTTTGTCAGTTTGTGAATGGCGGCCGTTTGGAGTACCATTTTATGATGTGAATTATGTTTGGAATAGAACTGGCTCTTGCGTGAGATTTATGAGTTGCGGTTATGCTGAGCCCAACGAGTAAGGTCCATATAATGTTACAGAGTTGTCTTTTGGTTATGGTACGGTTCTGCACCATTGGTAAGCTGCTACAACATATTTCATTTTTCTCTTTCTCTTCAGATTTTATCTATTTTTCCATATTGTTTCTGGTTGAATTCAAGTCACAATTATTGTTGTTGCCGGTGCGGGTGAATCATGAGCTGATGCCAGAGCCAAGTTGGTGCCGGCTAGAGATGGCTTGCATCCGAAAGTATTGTGACAAATTCCCTTTCTGCATTGTTATGAATCATGTTGCATGAGATTACTATGTGCAGTACAATCCATAACGGTATAGGAGCTGTGAATGACTTTATTTTCTCACAGGACAACGGTTATCGACCGTTCGTGCACGCCCGTGCATCCACCTCTTATTTTCCCGTTGCTGAATAATAATTGTGATGGTTGTAATCTATGTTTTAGTGCAGGTTCTTTCTGAGATGAATTACCGACAATACGACGCAGGGAAGTGTTGCAGTTAAGGTGCTTGCTGCATCAAATTCCATCAGCTTTCGTTGCATGAGCTACATTTTCCTGGACTGGTTATGAAGGCACAGTGAGCATTCGGCGCGGTTTGAAGCAACATAACTTGCTAGTCTTGGATTTTAGCGTGAGTTTGATTATGCAGGAAAATGTATGAAGCTTACTGTAATTCAAGCTATGAACCAACTGGTGCAGGCTGCTTAGATTCATTCAAAATATATGTCTTGTGAATTTCTTATAAATTGTAGCTTGGCCTTAGGAATTCTTTTAATAATGGCAACCTTGTTTTGCAATTCAAACACCTTTAAACGTATTTCTTCAAATGTGAATGCATGCTTAATGAATCCGGAAGTTTATTTTGCTCAGTTCCTTTCTCATCCAACCGATTCTTTAACTTTTTCGCAATATCTACTCATTCTTTTGGAAGTCAATACTTCTTTGCTTTCCACTCTTTTATAATCTGTTCCAGCCCATTTTGCGGGCATGCTCAACTGTGGTTGGTCGAGCCGTAAGCTCTTTTATCCTGAAGAAAATTGGACCTCCTCTTGTAACACCACATTGCATTAACGGGTGAAAATAATTTAAACTTGGATATGGACCAAAACAATGGATTTAAGCCTCATTTGTGAAAAGTGGACAACATATATGGATGACTGGACAAGTGAGAAATGGATAAAAAATCAAAAGAATATCTATGGAATTTAGGAAATGATTACTGAAAATGGACGGACTGATGCAGAAATGAATGGACTTTTCTTGAGAAACTACAAATCAATCCTGATGAATTCTTTTCAACTCGACCTTGTGATAGAAACAACATATTTTATCTGAAATTTTCGAATTATAAACAGCGGGTGGATATACAGGGGTAGGACAAATTTGGGGTATGACAGATGCCCCTATCTAATTGGCTTAAACCGAGTGAGATGAATTGCTATAGAGTTCATTTTTTTCAAGGTAGAAGACAATTAGATATAAAGAAAACCCTGAATTTGTCCGAAAAGAAAAGGAAAGCTTGGGAGTTGAAAATGTTGGACGAGGCATAACTTTGAGCAAGCTGTGGATAACTAATAAAAGGTCGCCATCGCCAAAAGGATGATGGGACAAAACACGCACGGCTACTATCGCACAATCTGACATCAACGAAATGTTAGACCCACCACCAAAAGGATGGCAGAGCGGAACACAAATAAACACATTGCACAATCTATCATTAATGACCATGATAGACCCCCCACCAAAAGGATGACGGAGCAAAACACAACACAGATCGCAGAATCTATCATTAATGACCATGATAGACCCCCCACCAAAAGGATGACGGAGCGAACCACAAACAAAATATCGCACAATCTGACATCGACAAAATGCCAGACCCACCACCAAAAGGATGGCAGAGCGGAACACAAACCAAACAATATCGCACAATCTATCATTAATGACTATGACAGACCCCTCACCAAAAGGATGACGGAGCGAAACACAAACAAACTATCGCACAATCTATCATTAATGACTATGATAGACCCCCCACCAAAAGGATGACGGAGCAAAACACAACACAGATCGCACAATCTATCATTAATGACCATGATAGACCCCCCACCAAAAGGATGACGGAGCGAACCACAAACAAAATATCGCACAATCTGACATCGACAAAATGCCAGACCCACCACCAAAAGGATGGCAGAGCGGAACACAAATAAACACATTGCACAATCTATCATTAATGACCATGATAGACCCCCCACCAAAAGGATGACGGAGCGAAACACAAACAAACTATCGCACAATCTATCATTAATGACTATGATAGACCCCCCACCAAAAGGATGACGGAGCGAAACACACGCCAAACAATATCGCACAATCTATCATTAATGACTATGACAGACCCCTCACCAAAAGGATGACGGAGCGAAACACAAACAAACTATTGCACAATCTATCATTAATGACTATGATAGACCCCCCACCAAAAGGATGACGGAGCGAAACACACGCCAAACAATATCTCACAATCTATCATTAATGACTATGACAGACCCCTCACCAAAAGGATGACGGAGCGAAACACAAACCAACTATCGCACAATCTATCATTAATGACTATGATAGACCCCCCACCAAAAGGATGACGGAGCGAAACACACATCAGCCACTACCACCAAAAGGATGATAGGACAAACACTATCGCACAATCTGACACTAATCCAAGTGACAGACCCCCCACCAAAAGGATGACGGAGCGAAACTCACACCAATAGGTCGCTATCACCAAAAGGATGATAGGACAACACAGATTTGAAGTTTACCAACACCAAAAGGATGCAGGCTTAGGTTGAACTGACGAGGTTCGACTATCACCAAAAGGATGATAGCAAGGCAATTGACAACGGTCACGCTTGCTCAATACAACTTATTAGGGAATACCCAAGAGGAAGATTGAATTGAAATGAGTCAACGGGGTACGCCCACCGTCTTGTTTGGAGATCATAGTTTTGCTGAAATGATTTCATGGTTACACCCATGAATTCTGAAGAGGATGCCCCTGACTGGGCTGAGTTTAGTTTGCTCAACAAAAGGTTGAACAACTTCATGAGGAATGCTCACGGTTTTGCTGAAGATGCCCCTGCTCGGGTTGGATCTTGCACTGAACTTCTTGGATTTGCCCAACAAAAGGTTGAACAACTTCGTGGGGAACGCCTACAGTCTTGAATGGTATGCCCCTGACTGGGCTGAATGTTGATTTGCATATTTGATCAACCACGGGGTCGAAATTCGTCACAGGAGACGCCCATGGTCTTGAAAAAGATGCCCCTGATTGGGCTGAATCTTGCCTTGAATGTCTTTGAATTTTTGGGAGAAACACCCAATTGCGGAAGATTGCCCCTGCCTGGGCTGGTGATTGCTTTGAAGCTCTTGAAAATCGTGGGATAAACCCACCATCTTGCGGAAGATCCCCCTGACTGAGCGGTCGACGGTCTTGGAAATCATCGAGATTGATCCTGGACCTTGACTTGCATATATGAATGCTGGATGATATTCCATATGGGTGGAAGTACAAATGCAAATGCTGACGCGCGGAGATGCAAGAGCTGGGGAAGTAAAGTATGATTGGAGTATGCATATGATGCAAGATACTTTATGAGGATGAATGCAATGCATATAATGCATATGATGCAGACGGATAATTTGGAAATGCAGGTGAAGATGCCAGCGTGGTGAACTTTGAGAGTTGCCAATGCAGATTGGACTTTGGGTGGTGGGAGGGATTGACTTCCTCGACATGCAGTTTGCTGAAGACGTCACAATTGAAGCAGAAGATGTCCTTGATGCCCCAAGTGTGGTGAATTTACTTCAGAGAAAATTGCAGCTCTGCCTGATAATCAAGGTGACATAGTCTTGCCCCAGTCTGAACTTGCTAGTGGTTTGCCTCAAGTTAACCATCTCTGACATATGGTGGTTGAACTCGGATGACTTGCCCCTGTTCGAGCTACTGAGTGGTTTGCCCCAGCCTGTAGGCCTTGAAATAATCCTGCTTCGTGTACACCACTGAAAGTCAAGTTTCTCCTCGATTGCCCCTTGCTGAAGTGTCTTTGAATACCTAGCACTGATTTGCAGATATAATTGTACATTCACAAATGGCAATAATTAATGCAAAGTTCAATGCAAGTTTTGGAAAAGTGTTATTTTATTGAAGTGTCGTGGTAGTGAGACGAATGGATTGCTAGCCCAGACGTTGTGCTAATTGATTGGTGCAAAAAGATGTTTGCAAGAATAACGACATCAATGTTGATGATTAGAAATCATGTGAGGAGTCAGGTTACGCAACCTTGCGATGACATGCTTTCAGAATAAACCTCGTCTCAATTAGGTCTTTCAAGGGTTGTAACGTGGTCTGGTTCACGGTTATGAAACAAAGGTTATTAGGCTCAAAGTGTGATTTGTACCCACCCATTCTTCTTAATGATCTCCAGTCCTACGCTCAGTTAATTCTACACTTGTCTTGACGGTATAAACTTGATAGTTCAAGGTTTGCTCGACGTGGCAGTCACCTTATTTTGACGGATGCCAGTGCCCCTCGACTGGGTGACCACTGAATCTTTTTTGTTTTTGTCGAGGATTTCGGGGTCCTCTTTTGCTTTTGTTTTTGATCCCTAACTTTTGCATGGATTGACTTTGCTTGTCAGATCCATCGGGATTGCCTTGATTTTGCCTAAGTCCCCTCTAAGGTGTCTGACTTAGCAGGCTTTTGATGTTTTTTTGGATTTTGTTGGAAGGTTGTGACTGCTATGTTATGGGTCATTGAAGAACAACCGTCTTCTGGATTTTGCTTGTTGATTCGAGCGCGGGGTTGAATTAACTGAACACTACCCTGCCCCGGGTTGAATGTGAAGGGTTTGAATATCCGAAAGAACCTGCTACTCCTAGGCTTGAAGTGGTTTACTAGGGATTAACTCCTTATATCTCCGGTGTATGGGGAATTGAAACAATGCCTGTACATCATTGACGAGATTCTGTTTGAAAGCATATGATTCGCAATTATGGGTATCTTGTTTTCATCATCCTCCCTCAAATCAAGCTAAACAACAGTGAATAAATGTGTCGGTGACAAGTGAAAAATGAGTGAATACGACATAACTAATTCAAAACATGCATAAACGATACATTAATGAAAACCAAATACGAATGGCAATTGTTCAAAGCATACAATGCTTAAACAAACAAAGACAAAATATAAGAACTGCGAATAATGAAATGGCAACATGACTGCCTTCTTCGGGGAATGAACTTGACTGGAGTCGATCTGATGTTGGCACTAGTTGACTGGCGGCATCGGATTATTGATGATATTTGGAGACTTCCCATTGAAGTTGATAGCATCCCGGTCGATCATGTCTTGAATTATGTGCTTGAAAGCCCTACAGTCCTCAATGGTGTGACCTGGAGCGCCCTTATGAAACTCACAGTGAGCATTTGCATCGTAATCGGCAGGAATGATAGTTGGAGGAGCCAAATCTCTTGGAACAATAGCCTTTTTCTCCATCAACTGAGCAAAGATTTTGGCATATGGCATTGGTAGACGATCAAAGACTCTATCTGGTCTCCATGTTCTCTGCGGACGCTGTGGGCGAGCACCTTGCCGTTGCTGAGTAGCTTGCATCTGCTGTTGCTGAGGAGGATACTGATATCCTTGCTGGTTGTAGGCTTGTTGCTGAGGAGCCTGTTGTCGTGGCATCTGAGCTTGCACTGCTTGAACAGCTGGCCGATAAGGCATTGGAGCATATTGCGCAGCAGCAACATACGGATACTGATAATAGGGAACTTGATAAGGCATAGGAGCGGGAGCTTGTTGAGAAGCTTGCCCTTTCTGCAAAAAGATGGCATTTGTTTCGCCTTCCTTCTTCTTGTATCCATTGAAAGGCTTCTTGGCGTGGGCCTGGTTGTTGGAACCTCCTGGGATCTTCCCACTCTTCAGCCCTTCTTCAATTCTCTCACCGACGATTACCAAGTCAGAGAATCCAGCAGAAACACTACCGATCAGCTTTTCGTAATACTGGCCTTGCAAGGTACCCATGAAAATGTCAATCATCTCACGGTCAACAAGAGGTGGATGAACTCTTGCAGCTAGCTCTCTCCATCGTTGCGCGTACTCCTTGAAGGATTCACTGTCCTTCTGAGTCATACTCTGAAGCTGAGTACGATTAGGAGCAAGGTCTGTGTTATACTTGTACTGCTTAACAAAAGCATCGGCTAGCTCAGCCCAGGTGCACACACTATTACGTTCCAGCTGCATATACCATTTGAGTGATGCCCCAGACAAGCTGTCTTGGAAGCAATGGATCATGAGCTTTTCATCTCTGGCATAGGCAGCCATCTTGCGACAATACATCTTCAGATGAATATTCGGGCAACTGAGACCTTTGTACTTCGAAAATTCGGGCACCTTGAACTTGGGAGGAATGACAATATCAGGCACCAAGCACAATTCCAAAGCACTGAAAGAATTTGAGTTATGCCCCTCCATGGCTCGGAGTTTCTCGGCTAGATCTCGGCACATCTTCATGGCTTCTGAATCCTGAGCGGCAACAGGACTGGCAATGGGGATAACAGCATGATAGTTCTGAACGTCGTCATACTGATCCATCAGAGTATCTTCGATATGAGGAACTGGGATTTGCACAGCAGTAGGCTGGGCCTGCGGGATAGCTCCAACAGTAACTCCAGGCGCTGGGATTGGCTGAGAAGTGGTCCCTTCGGCTGCGTTATTGAAGTTCAACGGCATCCCATGAGGATTTGGAATTGGAACCAAAGGGATGGCAGTAGACCCTTGTCCTTGACCAATGTTGTTGACGACAGCAGCGACTTCACGCTGTTCTTCCTCTCTTCTGGCTGCGAGGATGGCTTCGAGGATCTGGTCGATCTTTCCTTTCATAGAATCCAACTCTTCCCTGAAGGTAGCTTGCTCCTGTTGAATCTGCTCCATCATTTGTCTTGTATTGGCTCTAGTCGCGTACTGGTGTCGAGGACTCAGCTTGATTTACTGGAGAAGAAGGAATGGAGACATGAGAAACTGCTGAAGGAAGGAGAATGCAAGATGCACAACAAATGAGATGCAATTCAAATGATATGCAATGCAAGATGCAAGATCCAGGATCACAGGATCACAAATTCAAACAGTTCTAAGAATTAGCCGGGTGAACGGTTTTAAGGACCACAGTCACTGCTCAAAGAAACCCCCACAGGTAGGATTCTAAAACGGGTAGGTGCCTAGAGTCATGGATATCTTTCAAAGATATTACTGCCATGACAAAGCCTCATCATGATGATAATATCCTCAAAAGAATCTCCTCTAGGTGAGGTTCTCGTATCTTCCACGCGAGAAAGACTTCTCGGAGGCATCAACTACACAACCATCGACACACGGATTCTAGAAAAGGTTCTCAGAGTCATAGATCGAGGTTGAAAATATTACTGTAAGAAAGTAATACGTTCAAGGGATCTCATCTGATTGGGGCGTTCATATTAATTCACAAAGAATTAACACTACCAACCACCATGGATAAAACGGTTTATGGTCCTTGGGATAAACGATTCAAACTCGAAAACATTGTTGTAATGGCAAAGACTCACCACAACAACAATATCTCCAAGGAATCTACTCCAAGCGGGGTCTTCGCTTCAACTCAACGTGAAAGACTCCACGCAATTCTCCACTACACAACCACCATCCTAATCCTAGGGTTATACTCAGACTCGGGTGTAGAGCCATCTCACAAAATAACCATAAGCAGAACAACCCCATAATGCCACAAGCATAAGTAACCAAGACAAGGATACCAACAAATAAGCGAGAAGAACAAAAAAGACAACAAGCTAACAACTCAAACTAAGATAGGCTCGACTCTCTCTTGCATGGAGCAATAGTCCCCAGCAGAGTCGCCACCTGTCGCACCTCAAAAATTCCATTTCGAACATACGACCCTCGCGCGAAAGGCGCGGAAATGCGGTTCGACAGAGTCGCCACCGAACTTTATTTTTCCCGAATGAACGGGAGAGGAAAATATCGAGAAAACCTCATAGACACGGAAAGGAACATGGCCGTCGCAACCATATTCCTGGGTTCGGGAGTCGGTTACGCGAGGGGAAGGTATTAGCACCCCTCACGTCCGTCGTACTCGACGGGAACCTCTTAATTCGAGTTAATGGATGTTAGCTAAACTTAATTCTTCTCTTCTCGCTACTAAATGCTAAAGGATATTATAAAGGCTAAAAACACTAGGGGAAGGGGGATGGTTAGAGGATAGGGTGCTCGCCAAGGATTGGGGCCCTTGTGCCTACGTATGCTCATTCGGACGAGAATGAGAAATCAGAGCGTCGTAGTTCGACTACGGGAAAGGATGGGGGAAATGGAAGATGGAGGGGATTGTGCTCGCCAAGATAATCGCAATCTTGTGCCTACGTATCTTACATTCAAGAGTGAATGAAGAATCAGAGCGTTCGTAGTTCGTGGTAACGACCACGAAAGAAACTAGTTTACTATTTTATATTGAAGTGGGTACGGATGACGATTATTCGAAGCTTAAGAAAGACTTCTCGGACCCCAAATAATCGGGAGAGCGAACCAAAGACTTGGAACACTCTCTTTTTCATCTTGAAGAATAATGTGTTTGAAAGGATAAGGTTGTAATGATGACGATCACTTGAAGCTTAAGAAAGACTTCATAGACCCCAAGTAATCGGGAAAGCGAACCAAAGACTTGGAACACTTTCTTTTTCATCGCAAAGGAGGGTTGTTTGAATTTGAAATGGTGTATAAAAGGATGAGATTGGTCGGATGACGACTACTTGAAGCTTGAGAAAGGCTCCTCGGATCCAAGTAGTCGGGAGAGCGAACCAAAGACTTGGGACACTCTCTTTTTCATCGTAAAAGAAGTTATTTGAAAGGTGAGTAATTGGAGATGGTTGAGTGTTGTCGAGTTTGTTAATATTATTTAAAGGCATCAGTTGCTCACACACGAATAAGATAACTCGCATCCAAACAATGGAAAGCAAGCTCAAAGACTTGAACCCACTCTTTACACCTTACAAAAGAATTGAATAGTTGTTAGTTGATTGATAGTTTGTTTTGAAAATCCTCTTGACGTTGGATCAAGGGTTTGACACATTATCGCGTGCAAAGCGTGTTGAAAGTGAAATTGTTTGAAAAAAGAGATCGGCTTGACTTACGCATCAAGGGTCGAGTCGTAATAGGTTGATGGCGAATGCGTATGAGCACTCGACTTACGGGGTTGTTTGAAAGTGGCTCGATGATGAATCAGGAATTAATTTGAAAATAGTTTGAATCCGCTCTAGTCCCTATGGGTGCTCCTAGGAGATAAACTAATAATTAAATAAATGTGAAACATACATCGGAATGGGGAAGGGATACATGTAATTTACATGGGATTGCACGAAATAAAGGGGTCTCATTGTTAGGTAGCCCAAGAGAAAGCCGTGTGTGTGCATTTGTGTCCTAAACTATGCCTTGAGTAAAGTCGGGCACGACTTAAAATCAAGATACCTGCAAATGACCAAAGATCCAACAGTCCACCAAATCGGCTTTTAGCGGTTTCGATAATTTGTTAAGTGTTTTCAAATATGGGTGAATGAATGAATAATGAGATATGACGATAATAGTATGAATAAATAATGTGACAATAATATAGTAGGATAATATAACAATAATATCCGCGATAATATTCAACAGAAATTAAATTCAATGGTTAGTGAATCGGAGCGGGATATGAAAGAAAAGATCTCGTCTTAATCGCAAATATAATGCTGATTAATCGAAGGTAGCCTATCACGATCCCAAAGTACGGAAAATGACCCCAATGGTTATTCACCATAGATTTGAAATTGAGAAGGTTATCAACTTCGATACGCGACACTTACGAATAAAAGACTTTCATCGATCCAATAATCGAAATAAAATCGGAGAGAAAAAAGGTGGTCTCGGATCCTTTGTTTCACGTCAATATTTTGACGGCTAAACGGAGGAAACTTCGTCATCGACCCAAAATAAAATGGAAGACATAAAAAGACATTAAGTTGACAATAATATAAATTATAGGCAAATTAATGGAAAATCCCATTAAATCAAAATATCTAAAATAGATTAAATACTAACTAAGAAAAAAAACATTTTACTAAAAGACGAGTAAATTAAAATTCGCGGGGGTGCATCATGGTTTAAGGGGGTCAAAAAGTGGGGAATCATTTGGGCTTTGTAAGGCCCATCATCCCAAAAACGTGGGACTGTCATCAGACAGGGGAGATGCTGTAAAAAGAAACGGGCTCACTAGGCCCATTAACAGAATAAAAACAATATTTTAAAATAATAAAAAAAGAAAAAACATAACGGACGAACACATCCATCCAACTTTCTCCGTCTCTCACTCACGTAATCTCTGCTTACGACCACTCCCCCCTTTCGAAGCAGGTTCAGTGATGATTCTGCCGTTTTCTCTCTAATTTCATCTCAATCGCGCTCCTCTATTTATCTCCTCTTCTTTTCATGATTAGGTTTTAAGTTGGGACATTTGAGGAATGACTGGTCGATTTGGTGATTTGGGGATTTAGTTGGTTGAAATGGAAATGGTTGGAGAAGATTGAAGTGTGAAAATGAAGGGCCGTTTGGAATTTCTGGGTGGTTGTGGTCATGGATCGAAGGATTAATGGAAGGTTTAAAGTTTCAATTTGATGAAGATACGATGGTGGGGTGAGTTATGAGCGAATCTAGGTTTTGGGTGAAATGAAGGTGAGGTTGGGGTTACAGTGAGATCACGGGTCCTGTTTGATGTTAATGGTGAGGGTTTTGGGGTTACGGTAGTTTATTGTTTGAAGAAGATAAATGAAAGGGGAGTTTGGGTTCGTTTTGGTTTGAACAGAGTTTCAGAAGCTGGGTTTTTGGTGGTTGAATGAAGAAAATGGACGGTCTGTTTGAGGAATCTTTTGATTGAGCTCGTCAAGAAATTTTGAAGGAAATAGTGGTTAAGAAAAGAGGAGATTTGATGGTGATTGAAGGTTATGATAGTGAATCAAGAGGTCGAGCTTCAGACCAGAAGTTTTTTTTTTTATTGGGATTTGAAGATTGGAATTGGTTCCAAGCTGAAGAGCCTTTAGGTTGCAGATTTAGAGATCTTTTGAAGGAGAGTCGTTCTTGGAGGTGAGGTTTTGAGTTTTCTTCATTTTCCAAAAGTTGTCCCCGTTTGTGAGAAAATCTCCCCCACTTAAAGGTTCAGATTTCTTTCTTTAGAAGTACAATAAGGATTTGTTTTTTATGCTCATGCTCTGTCTCTTTCATCTTGCAGGTTGTGTGGTTAAGTCGTTTTTGAATGCAGGCTGTCTGGTGTGTGCAGCAGGAGTGAGTTGTGTTATGCAGGTACTGTCTGGTATGGGTTATGGTGTTTTTTGTCCTATTGTAGGCTTGTAGCAGTGGTACAATTCAAATTTGTTACAACAATTTTGAATAAGGTTGCAGCCTACTCTTTTGTCTGTTATGCGATTTCATACAGATTTTCGGTGGGGTGATGTAATGCCATGGTACAAGTTTGCAAAGAGATACTGAGAATGGGTTGTATGACTGATAAGTGTGGGGGTACCTGTGTACTGTCACTGCAACTTCAGAGGGTGGGACTTGGTTAATGCTACTGCATTTTGACATTAGAGTATAAAAAAAAAATCACTCTCCCTCTGTTTCTTTGCAGGTTGTGAGATGTTATTGAGAAGGACTAACTTTCGGCTTGGCGTGAAAAAAAATGTAGGATGAGATGCACCTCTAATCTGCGTGAGTCGTACGAGCTGGAGGGGCAACCTTTGCCAGTTTGTGAATGGCGGCCGTTTGGAGTACCATTTTATGATGTGAATTATGTTTGGAATAGAACTGGCTCTTGCGTGAGATTTATGAGTTGCGGTTATGCTGAGCCCAACGAGTAAGGTCCATATAATGTTACAGAGTTGTCTTTTGGTTATGGTACGGTTCTGCACCATTGGTAAGCTGCTACAACATATTTCATTTTTCTCTTTCTCTTCAGATTTTATCTATTTTTCCATATTGTTTCTGGTTGAATTCAAGTCACAATTATTGCTGTTGCCAGTGCGGGTGAATCATGAGCTGATGCCAGAGCCAAGTTGGTGTCGGCTAGAGATGGCTTGCATCCGAAAGTATTGTGACAAATTCCCTTTCTGCATTGTTATGAATCATGTTGCATGAGATTACTATGTGCAGTACAATCCATAACGGTATAGGAGCTGTGAATGACTTTATTTTCTCACAGGACAGCGGTTATCGACCGTTCGTGCATGCCCGTGCATCCACCTCTTATTTTCCCGTTGCTGAATAATAATTGCGATGGTTGTAATCTCTATTTTAGTGCAGGTTCTTTCTGAGATGAATTACCGACAATACGACGCAGGGAAGTGTTGCAGTTAAGGTGCTTGCTGCATCAAATTCCATCAGCTTTCGTTGCATGAGCTACATTTTCCTGGACTGGTTATGAAGGCACAGTGAGCATTCGGCGCGGTTTGAAGCAACATAACTTGCTAGTCTTGGATTTTAGCGTGAGTTTGATTATGCAGGAAAATGTATGAAGCTTACTGTAATTCAAGCTATGAACCAACTGGTGCAGGTTGCTTAGATTCATTCAAAATATATGTCTTGTGAATTTCTTATAAATTGTAGCTTGGCCTTAGGAATTCTTTTAATAATGGCAACCTTGTTTTGCAATTCAAACACCTTTAAACGTATTTCTTCAAATGTGAATGCATGCTTAATGAATCCGGAAGTTTATTTTGCTCAGTTCCTTTCTCATCCAACCGATTCTTTAACTTTTTCGCAATATCTACTCATTCTTTTGGAAGTCAATACTTCTTTGCTTTCCACTCTTTTATAATCTATTCCAGCCCATTTTGCGGGCATGCTCAACTGTTGTTGGTCGAGCCGTAAGCTCTTTTATCCTGAAGAAAATTGGACCTCCTCTTGTAACACCACATTGCATTAACGGGTGAAAATAATTTAAACTTGGATATGGACCAAAACAATGGATTTAAGCCTCATTTGTGAAAAGTGGACAACATATATGGATGACTGGACAAGTGAGAAATGGATAAAAAATCAAAAGAATATCTATGGAATTTAGGAAATGATTACTGAAAATGGACGGACTGATGCAGAAATGAATGGACTTTTCTTGAGAAACTACAAATCAATCCTGATGAATTCTTTTCAACTCGACCTTGTGATAGAAACAACATATTTTATCTGAATTTTTCGAATTATAAACAGCGGGTGGATATACAGGGGTAGGACAAATTTGGGGCATGACACCTACGTGCCGCAGGAGATATCAGTAAATCAGCTGGAAGAGGTGGTAGCCCATGTTAATGCTGGTAATGGGCTGGGATTTACAGATCTAGAGCTGACTCCTAAAGAAAGAGATCACAACAGCACCTTGCACGCCTCGATAGAGTGCAGAGGCACGATCATGTCGCATGTCCTGGTGGATACGGGTTCGTCGCTTAATGTGCTTCCGAAGAAGGCACTGATGAAGTTGGATACCCGTGGACTGCTTTGCACGCCCAGTGACCTGGTGGTGAAAGCCTTTGATGGAACTAAGCGTCACGTTTTCGGAGAGTTGACCCTGCCAATTCAAGTTGGTCCAGAGACGTTCAATACGGTTTTCTATATCATGGATATCATGCCTGCCTACAGTTTCCTCTTAGGTCGGCCATGGATCCATGCCGCTGGTGCCGTGATGTCCACGCTGCATCAAAAGCTCAAATATGCTGTCGGGGGCAGCATAGTAACCGTTTGTGGTGAGGAGGACATCATGGTGAGCCACCTGTCGTCCTTTAAATATGTTGAAATGGATGGCGAAATCCATGAAACTCTCTGCCAAGCATTTGAAACCGTAAAGGTGAAGGAGGTAGCTCCTGTCGTCGCAGAGAAGCAAGAGATGAATCTCTCCTCGTTTAAAGAAGCTCGGGCCGTCGTTGAAGCCGGTTCCACCCCAGGCTGGGGGCATGTTTTGGATATACCAATCAAGCAGGATAAGTTTGGATTGGGATATTCTCCTGAAGCTGAAGCTTCATCTTCTTCTAGCAGTTCGTCTCGTGGGAAGGGGCCGATCCTATTCACCAAGGGCGGAGTGATTTTCGAAAGCATCAACGCAGCGTCTGAGGACAGCGGGGATAGTGATTGTGATCTTGATGCTTGGTTTCAACCGAGCAAGCTGGGCGAGCGCCTCAACAATTGGACCATCAAGGAGATTATCCAGCGGACAAGTGAAGAGTAATGATTTTCTTTTTACAATCTTTGTACAACCCTATGTCCTGCCCGGGGCATAGTGGTTTTATTGTCAGGGCCTTGTTGGATTATGTACATGCATTTTGTTAATAAATAAAAGGCGTTTTCTTCGTACTCAAATATTGTGTTCTCTGTTATTCCTGTTTTATGTTTATTTCGAAAAACAGTAAAATGGCAACAAGGTTTGTGCTAACCTGTATATTCTTGCTTTAAATGTCAGAGTAGGGGCAGCGCTGCAGAATGATGTCAAGCATAGACTGGTCGAGATGCTCCGAGAGTATAGTGACGTCTTTGCTTGGTCATACAAAGATATGCTCGGACTTGACACTGACATCGTGGTTCATCGCTTGCCGTTGCGAGAAGATTGCCCTCCAGTCAAGCAGAAGCTCAGGAGGACGAGACCAGATATGGCTGTAAAAATCAAGGAACAAGTCCAGAAGCAGTTGGACGCAGGATTTCTAGCCGTTACCACCTACCCTCCGTGGGTCGCCAACATAGTGCCTGTACCGAAGAAGGAGGGTAAGGTACGCATGTGCGTCGATTATCGGGATTTGAATAGGGCGAGCCCTAAGGATGATTTCCCGTTGCCTCATATCGATGTGTTGGTCGACAACACAGCCCAGTTTTCCGTGTTTTCGTTCATGGATGGCTTCTCCGGTTACAATCAGATCAAGATGGCACCGGAGGACATGGAGAAAACGACGTTCATCACCCCCTGGGGAACATTCTGCTATAAGGTAATGCCCTTCGGTCTGAAGAACGCAGGGGCCACTTACCAGCGAGCAATGGTAACTTTGTTTCATGATATGATTCATCATGAGATCTAGGTCTATGTTGATGACATGATTGCAAAGTCCCAAACGGAGGAAGAGCATCTGGTCAACTTATTGAAGCTGTTTGAGAGGCTTAGGAAATTCAGGCTGAGGCTGAATCCTAACAAGTGCACTTTCGGAGTGCGGTCCGGAAAGTTATTGGGGTTTATCGTTAGTGAACGAGGGATTGAAGTCGATCCTGCGAAAATAAAAGCTATCCAAGAAATGCCAGCACCGAAAACAGAAAAAGAAGTTCGTGGTTTCTTGGGCCGAATAAACTACATTGCAAGGTTTATCTCTCAGCTCACGGCCACTTGTGAACCGATGTTCAAGCTTTTAAAGAAAGACCAGACGATTACTTGGAATGAGGATTGCCAGAAGGCATTCGACAAAATAAAGCAGTATCTTCAAGAACCTCCAATCTTGATACCCCCAGTGGCTGGACGGCCATTAATCATGTACCTGACGGTTCTGGAGAATAGTATGGGGTGTGTTCTCGGTCAGCACGACGAGACGGGCAGAAAGGAGCATGCCATTTATTATTTGAGTAAAAAGTTCACTGAGTGTGAATCTCGATACTCGATGCTGGAGAAGACGTGTTGTGCGTTAGCTTGGGCCGCCAAACGTCTACGACAGTATATGCTCAACCACACTACTATGCTAATTTCGAAGATGGATCCGATCAAGTACGTCTTCGAGAAGCAGGCTCTTTCGGGCAGGATTGCCAGATGGCAAATGGTGTTAACGGAATATGATATTCAGTACGTCTCTCAGAAAGCCATTAAGGGAAGCGTATTGTCTGATTACCTGGCGAACATCCAATCGAAGACTACTAGCCGATGAAGTTCGAATTCCCTGACGAGGATATTATGTTTCTCAAAGCGAAGGATTGTGATGAGCCATTGCCCGATGAGGGGCCAGATAGGAAGTCTCAGTGGAAGTTGATATTCGACGGAGCAGTTAATTCCTATGGAAGTGGTATCGGGGCTATCATCACGACTCCTCACGGATCCCACATCCCGTTTACTGCGAGACTGACGTTTCCAGTTACCAACAATGAAGCAGAGTATGAAGCATGTATCATGGGTCTAGAAGAGGCAATTGATTTGAGAATCAAGAATCTAGACATATATGGTGACTCAGCGCTTGTAATCAATCAGATTAAAGGGGAGTGGGAAACTCGTCAAGCGAATTTAGTGCCGTACATGAATTATGCCAGGAGGCTGCTTCCTTTCTTCGATCGAGTGGAACTTCATCATGTACCCAGGGCTGAAAATCAGATGGCTGATGCCTTAGCCACGTTGGCTTCAATGTATAAAGTCAATTATTGGAATGAGGCTCCAAGAATTGTGCTTTCGCGTCTTGATAGACCGGCATTTGTTTTTGCAATTGAGGATGCCGCCGACGGCAAGCCATGGTTCCACGATATCCAGACCTTCCTTATGACTAAGGAGTATCCGGCGGGTGCGTCTACCCAGGATAAGAAGACTTTGAGGAGGCTGTCTGGAAACTTTTATCTCAATCCTGATGGAGTGCTGTATAAGAGAAACCACGATCTCGTGCTACTCAGATGTGTAGATGAGCAAGAGGCGAGTATGCTCATGGAAGAAGCTCATGAAGGCACATTTGGTACGCACTCCGGCGGGCATGCCATGACGAGAAAGATCCTGAGAGCAGGGTATTACTGGCTGACTATGGAGTCGGATTGCTTCAGATTCGCGAAGAAATGTCATAAGTGCCAGATTTATGCTGATAAAGTTCATGTGCCGCCGTGCCCATTGAATGTCATGTCCTCCCCTTGGCCGTTCTCCATGTGGGGCATAGACATGATAGGCAAGATCGAGCCCACTGCATCCAATGGTCATCGTTTCATTCTGGTAGCCATCGACTACTTCACCAAATGGGTGGAGGCAGCCTCGTATGCTAATGTGACCAAGCAGGTGGTAGCTAAATTCATAAAGAGGGACATCATCTGTCGCTATGGAATTCCCGAGCGGATCATTACTGATAATGGTTCGAATTTGAATAACAAGATGATGAAGGAGTTGTGCCAGAGCTTCAAGATTGAACACCACAACTCATCTCCTTACCGGCCAAAGATGAATGGCGCTGTTGAAGCGGCCAACAAGAACATCAAGAAGATTGTTCAGAAGATGGTTGTGACGTACAAAGATTGGCACGAGATGCTGCCGTTTGCCTTGCACGGTTATCGTACGATGGTGCGTACGTCGACCGGGGAAACTCCTTTCTCCTTGGTGTACGGTATGGAAGTTGTCCTACCGTTAGAAGTGGAGATTCCTTCTTTGCGAGTTTTGGTTGATGTGAAGCTCGACGAGGCAGAATGGATTACGAATTGTTTGAACCAACTCAGCCTGATGGACGAGAAGAGGTTAGCATCGATTGCATTTGGTTGCCTATACCAAAGCCGAATGAAGAAAGCTTATGATAAGAAGGTGCGTCCTAGAAGCTTTCAGACGGGTGATCTCGTCCTGAAAAAGATTTTTCCGCCACACTCCGATCACCGGGGCAAGTGGACTCCGAATTACGAAGGGCTGTATGTCGTCAGCAAGGTCTTCTCAGGAGGAGCTTTGTTGTTATCCACGATGGATGGTGAAGATTTTGCATCCCCGGTGAACGCGGACGCAGTTAAAAAATACTTTGCTTGAAAGAGACCCGCTGGACAAAAAAAAAGAAAGAGTCCAGGCAAAAAAGGGGCATCCCGGCGAACCAAAAACAGAATAAAAGGTTCGGGCAAAAATTAGGGATATATTGAAAAAATGTACACCCGCGAAGTCGAAAACCTACACTGGGCGGCTTCGGCAAAAAAGGGTATCCCGGTGAACTGAAAACCCGTAAAGGGCGGTTCACGCAAAAGTTAGGGATTTGAATAAGCAAATGATTGCGTTCCGCGTGGACTTTCATTGTTTAGTGGTTTGGAGGACCTGAGGGTCGTTTACCTGAATCAATCTCTTCCGAAGCTGAAGCGTCGGAGAAGTATCGAAGTCGAGTGGGTCTTAGAGGGATCAACTCATGGTGTTCGTCTACGCCTCGTTGCCGACATTTGTATATACTGATGTTTTCTTTTTTGCGCGGCTTCCTCATTCCAGGAGCTTGCCTCTGTTGTAAAACATTTTTGCCCATTCAGGGGTTCACCATCAATAAAATGCATGTTATTCAGCAATTCTGCTTGCCTGTTTTAGCATTTATCTGTTTTGTTTGCGAATGAAGACGCCGATGTTTTTTGATAAAATGCGCATACATAAACTTGCGGGCCTAGGCCCATTGATTGTTGAAACGATTAATTACCTGAACATCGTCACGAGATAATAACCTTGATAGGCCCCTTTGAGGAGGGTATCTTGTCTGTTTGTTTGTGTTGTTGCAGGTGTAGCACCTTCCAGACAGTGTGCCGTGCGCATCCCCGAAGCAGGGCGAGCCCTCCTTCTCCCGCAGTGTTCAGCAGTCTCTCCTCCGCAGAATCTGAACGCAGGATAGTGAGCATTGATATGTCTCCCCAGGCAGAGATGACTCTCTTCCCCAAGCAGACGCATCCTGAAGGAACGTCATTTTCTCAGCTGAGTCGCTCGTCGGAGCTCGTATTCTCCCCCAGCACCGGGTCACAAGTGCAGGTTTCATAGAAGTGTTCGGGTACCGAAGCTCGTGGTTTCCCCAGTAAAGTCGCCGAAGCAGGTGTCTCCCCCAGCACCGGGTCACAAGTGCGAGTCTTGTAGGAAGATGTTCGTATGCCGAAGTACGCAGTAACTGATGGTGCCAGACTGAAGTCTCCAGCGGAATTGAGATTCCCCACCAGAGTCATGCTCTCTCCTGAAGTTGGATGATTCCCTCTCCCCCAGTAGAGTGTTGGAATAGCCGATGTTGTATTCCTCTGCAGAGTTGTACTCTCCCCCGAAGTCGGATGATTCCTTCTTCCCTAGCGAAATTGAAATTCCTCCTCAGAGTCGTACTCTCCAGTGAAGTAGAATGATTTCTCTCCCCGGCTGAGTCCGCAGATCCCCAGGAGATCCGAATCCTTGGTAGCAGTTGGGACCATGAGTGGATTTTCCCTAGCAGGATACTGAACAGCTGATGTTGTATTTCCCCAAAGTCGCACTCTCTCCAGCAAAGCAGAATGACTGCTCTTTCCCCAGCCGAGTTTGCAGATGTCCAAGGGAGCCGAATCCTTGGAAGTTGATCAAATCAGGATTAGTTTTTCCCCAGTGGAGTGTTGAGCAGCTGAAGTTGTTTCCCCACAGAGTTGTTATCTCCAGAAGAGTAGCCGAGACGGCCACGCAGTTTATTCTCGCGGTTGATATCAGCAAGGCTGGTTTCTCATAGAGCTTTTCCCTGCAGCAGTCAACGGAAGATCAATTCCCCAGACGGAGTCCGATTGATATTGGCATGCAATTTTCTCCTCAGCAGGATGATTCCTCTACTTGAGTAGTTCTTTCTCCTTGACAGGAGAATTTCCCCCTCGGCATTTATTTTGCTGACGGGATCGCATCATATTGCATGAGTGCATGGCATTTAGCATAAACGCATAGCATTCTCACCGTGTGGGGCATGGCGCCGAAGCATATGCATCATAAACATGATCTAGGTTATTATCATTCTTGTTTTACAGGTGTTCAGCCGAAGGGCCAGTTGCTCAGGACGATTCCTGATATTCTCCCCAACGAGGTCGCTTTCTTAAGATGATTCTTAAGACCCCGGTGTAATCCCCACAGTCGCTCGCTCAAGATGATTTTTGAGATCCCCAGCGAAGTCTTCAGCTCAAGACGATTCTTGAATTCCTCAGCAGGGCCGTTTGCTTAAGATGATTCTTAAGACCTCAGCGCAATTTCCCGAGTTGTTCGCCTAGTATGATGCTTGAGCTCCCCAGTAGCGTCCCCCAGCAAGAGTTGCCCAGGAAGATTCCTGGAATACCCAGCAGAATAAAGTCTCCAGAATGGTTATCGGTTCAGGATGATTCTTGAAGGTGCCCGACGGAGTTGTTTGTTCAAGATGATTCTTGAAATCCTTAGCAGCGTGATATGTCTGCTCCAACAGTGATGTCTAATCTGAAGATTGATTTAGTAAACGCCTGAAGGCGGTACCAGATTGTTCCTGTGGATTCAGGTTCCCGTGCTGATGAATCAGCGCTTGTCTGAAGACAAAGTTCAAAAATTTGTAGATACAACTTTTGTTTGCAAAGTGATCCGTGTTGGTCTGAAGACCAAGTCAGTTATCCTGAGGTGATGATGGATCGCGATCAAGTGGATAGTTTTTCTTCTGACTGAAGTCGAAGATGTTTCTCCAGCTGAAGCGGAGTTTTGCCTGAAGGCAAAGTGTTTGAATCCCTGTAGAGTCATGAATGGCTCAGGATACCATTTCTTCAGACTGAAGTCGAAGGTTCTCCAGCGGATCTGGAGTGGCCAGGGGCCAGAGTTTCATTTATCCTTGAAGGCCAAGGATTCCATCTTCAGAAGTGCTTGAAGATCTTTTCTAGCTGAAGCTGGAAGTGGCCAGGGGCCAGGGTTTCATATAGTTCTGATGTTGAAGTTCTACAGTGGGATCATTGTGCAGTAATATCCCGATGTTCGTTATGGTTCTGAGGGTGAACCCCAGATCAAAGTGTGCTCGGTTAAGTCTCTCATTTCCAACGGAGTCGTCTCAAAATACGCAAGTGTGCCTTTTGTTCCATTTATCAGGGGTGAACCCCAGGCCAGATGTTGAATATATGTTTGTGTTCGACGGCGAGGTTGAATGTTTGTTTGACGGCGAGGTCAGATTATGATTGGTTCGACGGCGATGTTGAAGGTGTTCGACGGCGATGTTGGATATTTTGTTTGACGGCGAGGTCAGATTATGATGTGTTCGACGGCGAGGTTGAATGTTTGTTCGACGGCGAGGTTGAATGTTTGTTTTGACGGCGAGGTCAGATCACGAATGTTTGTTCGACAGCGAGGTTGGATGTTTGTTTGACGGCGAGGTCAGATCAGGTTTGTGTTCGACGGCGAGGTTGAATGTTTGTTTGGCGGCGAGGTCAGATTATGATTGGTTCGACGGCGATGTTGAAGGTGTTCGACGGCGAGGTTGGATGTTTGTTTTGACGGCGAGGTTGAATGTTTGTTTTGACGGTGAGGTCAGATTGTGATTGGTTCTACGACGATGTTGGATGTGTTCGACGGCGAGGTTGGATGTTTGCATCGACGGCGAGGTCAGATTATGTTGGTTTCCGGCGGCGATGTTGGAGGATTATGTTCGACGGCGACGTCAGACTCTTTAAATTCCCAGCAGAGATGATGTTTGTACGACGGCGACGTCGAGTGTCTCTCAGAGCGATGTTTGTTTCCGACTGCGATGTCAGATTCAGTTTTCCAGCGGCGATGTTGGGCATGTCAAGTTGATCCAGTCTTCCGACGGCGATGTTAGGTGATGCAGATCCTTTAGTTCTCCAGCGGCGATGCGGGGCATTTGGATTGTCCGACGGCGATGTCAGATGTAGTTCTCCAGCGGCGATGCGGGGCATTTGGATTGTCCGACGGCGATGTCAGATGTAGTTCTCCAGCGGCGATGCGGGGTATTTTGTTCAGTGTTGTATTTTCTCCAGCGGTGAGGCGGGGTATTTCGATTATTCGACGGCGATATCAGATTTAGTTCTCCAGCGGCGATGCGGGGTATTTCGGTTGATCGACGGCGATGTCAGACTCAGTTTTCCAGCGGCGATGTTGGGTGTGTCAGTTAATTCAGTTCTCTAGCGGTGATGTTGGATGTTTCGTTCTCCGGCGGCGATGTTGGGTATTTTGGTGATTCAGGTTCTTTAGTTCTCCAGCGGCGATGTTGGATGTATTGTTTGTTTCCGACGGCGATGTCAGATCAGTATTTCTCCAGATAGTTGTCGTGCAGCTATTATTCCAGTGTTCAACGAGTTGAGCAGTTGGCAAATTTTCGGGTTTACCGGTATTCAATCGTCTCGCATCTTGATTGGTTGAGAGTCGTTCGCTTCTCACCCAGTCAGGTTCAAGCCGTTTGAATAGGGGCAGCTGTTGCACCCCAAAATTTGGCCAACAATTATTTACCCATCAAGTGTTTGAAAGTTGATACCTTCATCAGAAAGTTCAAGAGATCCTCAGAGGAATTGGTTGAAACCAGAGTTGTGTGCCTCCTAACTTGAGAGTTGTGAGAGCTCCTCAGATGATTCTGAGACTTTGAGAATGAACTTGAAGCTTTGAGAAAGCCTATGAGATGTCTTGAAAGCCATCATGAAGCCCAGAGAGGTCATTATGCAAGAATTCAGGAGATTCAACCATGAATGGTAGAATTAGGGTTTTGACTGGGTCAATCCTAGATCAGCTGAAGATTTGGAGAAGGTTGAGACCTAACCCAAGGGCCATGAGATCATGGAATGATGTATGGAGATGTTATAAAGAGGATTCCTATACCAACTCATCATGAATGAGGAGTTTGAGAAGTTTTGAGTTAAGGTTTCCAAGGATTGTCAGTGAAAAAACCCTAGTTTGATCCTTATCTTCTAGGCAGTTTTAGCTCAAGATGTGATTGATATCTCATCTTCCCCATAACATGTATGTTGTATAGCTTGTTCTTAGCTTTAATTTTAGTGGTAGAAGTCCTTGATAGGAGTTTCAGAGCTCAAGTTATGGTTTTGACAAATTACAGGTCAGCTGAGGTGTGTGAATCTGGGTCCTTGAAAGTCACCCAACTTGCATACAACTTTTGCCCTAGTAGGATGATTCCTATGATCTCTTGGTCAACATGAATGTTGAATAAAATCTTCTTAGCTTTCTAGGGAGTACTAGAAGTCCTTGATAGGATTTGTAGAACTCAACTTATGGTTTGAACAAGACAGGGGTATTTTGGTCATTTGGTGATTATAGGTCATTTTAAGCAAAGGCCATATCTCCTAGTTCCAAGCCTCAAATGGAAAAACTCAAAACATGAAAGTTGTTCAAAATGGCATTTTAAGCCTATAAAAGAGGTCATGAATTGTTGGAAAAGCTCATAGCATGAAATGACAAAGTTTGGTAAATTTGAACTAAAAAAGGCATATAAGTTAATTCAAGTCAAGTTGAAATTTGGTTTGGGAGATCCACAAATCCAAAATAGGTCATCCAATATACCATTTTGAATGCAAATAACATTCTAAAAACTTTGGTTTAAACAGAATTTTGATTTGAGGCTCAAAAATGAAGGTTGCTTTGAAAAATTGTAACTTGTATCTTAAGGCATCCTTGGAAAGTTCTACACAAGGCAAGTTTGGCCTGATTTTTGCACATATGATCTCAATATCTCTTGTAATGAGATTTTGACACAAGTTTAGAAGGCCTAACTCATGAGATATGGTATGCTCAACATGTCATTAAAGGAGAAATTCCATGACTTTCCATTACTTTCTAGCTCATTCTAGGAAGTTCTAGATGATTCTATGGATGGTTATAAATTGAGGGGATCATGATGAAGAAAAAGGTTGGTGAAAGTTGCTGAGTTCATTGGAGAGATTGAGAGAGAAAGTGCCATTGCTAAGTTTCTTCAAGATCAAGCAAGATCCAATTCCTTCTTCTACAAGCTTCATCCACCTCAACTCTTGCAAACAGAAAGGTGTTCATCATTGGAGGAAGATTTGGAGAGGATTTCAAGCCTTGAATCAAGCCCTAACACCTCTCACCATTGAAGTTTGACAGGTTGGTAACTTGATCTATAGGTCCATAATTATGTACATTCTGTTAGAATCCTAGGTGTAAGATCAACATGCTAGGTTAGAGGAAGATTTTCTGAAAGTTTGAGAGGGATCCATGGAGTTTCGTGGCAGGGTACCAATTCTTGCAAGATTGTTAATAAGCTGTTTAGTGTGCATTAATGGATATGATATAGATTAGAATGGCTAGGATAACATGGAGGACAGATTTACATCATTAGATTGAAGCTTTAGTAGGTTTGATCTCAGAGAATTATGGTGGAACCCAAGCATTCGCGTGTTCTGTTAGGATGATTTAAGGAGTTTCAGAGCAAGCTACTTGCATGGTTGTGTTCATGGTAATCAGTAGCACAACTTTGCTTTTGGGATTGTTGAATTTCATGGAGAAATGGAGGAGAACGAGTTGATGGAAATTCTGGCATGGAGTTAGGGTTTCTGAAAACCCTAGGGTATGTTTGGGGACGATGAACTCCCACCGTTGGATCTCCCCAGAGTCTTGACCATTTCATCTGATCGCACGACCATGGTTTGAATTCAAAACGGAGGGAAAGACCCAGCTTCAAAACGCAGCGTTTGAATTAGTTGGGAATTCTGGGCTTCAGCAGACCAATGCTATCCACACCTCCACCACGGGCCCAATCAGAAAATGAACTAACTTGGGTTGCTATTCACACCGTATCCCTTTTATTTTTCTTTTAATTTTTCATATGATTTTCTGAGCGCATGTGGGCTTAATGAAGTTGATATCTGCACCACCCTTTCCTGGCCCAATGATCAAAATGAACTGAGGCGCATTACTCATGACACCCCCCCTCCCCTTTAATTAATTCCTTTTATTTTTCATTTCTTTTATTTTTCTTGCATATTATAAAATTCATATAAAATAGAAAAATTGATATTTTTTAATTCTTGTTTTTTCTATAGGTTAATAAATTTTTCTAGAAAATTGTAAATAAATAAAATTCCCTTTTATTTTTCTTTTAGTATTTTTAGCATATTATTCTTGTAAATAGTTTTTTACTTGATTTTGGTTAATACTTGATTTTGTATAATTTCTTTTAGGACTTTCCCTTAGGATTTTTTAGCCATTCTTTTTTGCATAGTTAGATGTTGAATCATAGTTTATATAGGATTTAATTCTCAATTTGTAGATTAAAATTTGATATAGTTTACTTGTTTGACATTTAGGTGCTCAAATTAGGGTTTTAGGTTGTATAAGTAGATTTGAACCATTTTGTTTTGGGTTTTATAGGCCATATTAGTGTATGGGGAATATATGGGTTAAGGGTAAGTATGTA
Source organism: Lathyrus sativus (assembly GCA_963859935.3). Lineage (NCBI taxonomy): Eukaryota > Viridiplantae > Streptophyta > Magnoliopsida > Fabales > Fabaceae > Lathyrus > Lathyrus sativus. The sequence goes on from OZ012741.1 coordinate 495,904,761, forward strand.
TAGAGTCCCCTAGAATTTTGCTAGAATATTGTATGGTATTTTAGTATTTTTAATTGATTTTTGAATGTATGGATAGTATGTGTGTTGCTTAAAGGCATAATTTGTATTGTTTTGCTTGTTTTTCTTCTCCTTTGAGTGTGTGAGCTTTGAAGATTGAGTTGAAGACCTTGTGGATCATTATTGAAGCTTTGAAGACCTTGCAGAGGAGTTTAGCTTAGCTTTTGTTTGTTTTGGTTATAGGTTTATAAGTGCATAGGTAGAGCCTTAGATAGAATAATTCCATTCAATAAACAAGGAGTGTTTTGTTCACCTCCTTCCTTCTCTATGACATGAAGTCCCTTAAGGGTATTCACCTCTCTCCTTTGGAGGGATTAGTGACCTTGCCCTCTGAGGTAGAACTTTGAGAGAGCCTTTCCCTTTGATGTTAAGTCCTCAATGGCATCCTTTGGAAGTCAGTGAGCACTCTAACATCCTCCCCTCATCTTGTGGACTGAATCTTGTTTGCTGGAGCATTTAAGCCATTGAAGATAGAAGCTGAAGCTTTGAAAAGGATGATTCCTTGAAGATTGCTGAAGTCTGAAGACTTTGTGAAGATCAAGTTGATACCTGAGTATCCCTGAAGATAGTGAAGCCTGAAGGTGGAGCTGATCAAAGAAGCTGAAGCTCAAGGGAGAAGATGAGTTGATACTCATGCTGTAGGGTTGATACCTGGAAAGCAAGTGATCTCTGAAGTCTGAAGACTGGGTTGCTGCTGGAAGAGCTGAAGCTTTCTTCTGTTTTCTTTTCTGTATTGTTTGTTTTGTTTGATTTGTCTGTTGCATTAGACTAAGTCCATCTAGAATAAGTTCAGTCTAGGAGCATGATTGCATTAGAGGTTGAGTTGCTCCCCCCGCTTGTATTGTTATTGCGTGGCTTTGCTTGCGGGTATTCGGTAGAGCCCAGCTCCCTTGCCCATGTGTTTATTTTGCCTGATGGTATTTCATTTCCTTTATCTGTATGATTGCAGTTTACCGTTTAGTGCTTGATAGCATGTTGTTTATTTTCAGTATGATTATTGTTATTTCATGACTGGCTTGAGGTCGAAACGAGCTTGTGGAGGCTGAAGCCCCACACACATTTCCTCCCTCACTTGCATCGCATGCATTTTACTGTTAAGCTGATGCTTTGTCTGTTTGGGTGTATCATTGACATGATCCCTTAGGACTCTCATTTCCTTGGATAAGGATTTGATGATAGATTTTAGGTTGAAACCTATGCATGACCACATCTAGGAGTTCCCTGTTCGAACCTCAACCATAGGATGAATCCATGGCATGATAACAGTAGAACTTGATAGTCTCCCTCCTAGTTGGGTCTGTTCTCTTCTCATCTCAAACAGTTTAAGATACGGTAATCATGAATGGTTTCTTTCGTACGTTACGAGCCTTAAGCTATCTGAGAAAGGATTGTGGGAGAGTTTCTTTTCCATAGTCTGGATGTTTAGTATGGTACCCTTTGGGTGACATGCGACGCATTCACTCTCAGGTCATAGTCTCTAGTGCGGTTGAGATCCCAAACACAATAAAAAACACTTCTTCCAGGCAATAAACCGTAGTTTCCCGAACTACGTGAGCTCTGATCTTCCATACTGTGTGGAAGTACGTAGGCATAGGATGCGATATCCTAGCGAGCAACCTTCAACCTTCCCCCATAACCCTTCGTAGGCCGAACTACGTTGACTCTGATTTCTCATTCTCTGATGAGAATACGTAGGCATAAAGTGCGACGCTTTGCCGAGTCATTTTTCTTTTCTTTTTCAGCCAGCCTTGATAGGTAGATAGATTATAACCAACCCGTCCAAGTAAACAAACAAGCGAGGATCCCGTCGAGTACGACGGACGTGAGGGGTGCTAATACCTTCCCCTTGCGTAACCGACTCCCGAACCCAGACAATGGTTGCGACGACCTTGTCTTACCCTTATTCGTCAGGTTTTTCCGATCGTTTCCTTTCCCGCTCTGAGGGATAAATAACGAAAGGTGGCGACTCTTCTGTTTTGCCGGCACCTTATTTTCGCGCAAGCGACAAGCTTCGACCCATTTTGTGAAGTAGTCGACGACCATGATCAAAAACTTATTCTGATATGATCCCATGGTGAAGGGACTGAGTATGTCCATTCCCCACCAGGCGAAAGGCCACGGGGAGGACATAGGTTTTAACTCATTAGGGGTGCTAAGTGCATGTCCCTGTGGCATTGACATCTATCGCATTTTTTGACATGCTTCTTCGCGTCATGCTGCATAGTTGGCCAATAGTATCCTGCCCGAAGGGCTTTTCGTGCCAACGATCTTCCTCCTAAGTGTTGTGTGTTGATTCCATTGTGAACTTCTTGGAAAATGTCTGGGATCTTGTTCTCTTCGACGCATTTTATGAGGGGGTGGAGAGTCCTCGTCGGTAGAGTTTGCCTTCGACAAGGACGTATGAGCAGGACCTTTGTTTAGTTATGTTGGCCTCTTTACTATCTTCACTCTTCAGGCAACCTCCCCGTGGTGAGGTAGTCATGCACCGGAGTCATCCAGCAATCGGTGTCGCCGATGGCATTAACATCGAGCAGTCATGTCGGTTTCGTGATGCTCGGACAGGGAAGAGTCTCTTGTATAATGGGCTTGTTGCCATCCTTCCTTCTAGTGGTAGCTACCTTTGATCATATGTCTGCCCGAGCATTCCTTTCGTGGGGAATGTGCTGGACTTCCCACGTTCCAAACTTGGATATCTTTTTTTGCACCAGCGTCAAATATTCGACGAGGTGGTCGTTTTTGGCCTGATACTCTCCCCGTGCCTGGGATGCTACGAGCTGGGAGTCTGTGAAATTTTTTATTTCTTTTGCACCTAGGTCCTCCACCAGTCGTAAACTTGCAAGGAACGCTTCGTATTCGGCTTGATTGTTCGAGGTTGAGAAGGACAAGACCAGCGATACTTCGATCAAGATCCGTTCTTCATTTTCGAGGATGATGCCCACCCCGCTGCTGGTGGAACTGGATGCTCCGTCGACGGAAATTGTCCATCTATGCGTCCTGCTGGAAAGGGATGTTAGGGGTGTCATTTCTGCCGCAAAATTGGCTAGGACTTATGCCTTAAGAGCCTTCCTGCCTTCATCGTGGATATCAAATTCTGACAGTTCTAGAGACCATTTGAGCATCCTTTCGGCCATATCTGGTCGATCGAGTAGTTGTCTAATAGGTTGGTCTATTCGCACTATTATTGTGTGGGCTAGGAAGTAATATCTTAATCTTCTCGCAACATTGATGGGGGCCAGGGCGATCTTCTCGATCTGTTAGTATCTAAGTTCTAGCCCTTGTAAGGCTTTACTTATGAAGTATATTAGTTTTTTCGCGTCAAGGGTTTCTCGAATGAGGGCAGCGCTGATGGCTTTGTTAGTAACGGATAGATAAAGGTAGAGCGTTTCCCCGCTGTCTGGTCGTGACAAAATAGGTGGTTCGAACAATGCTTGCTTGAGGTGGCATAGTGTCTGCTCACATTCCTCCGTCCACTCGAACGTTGCCTCTTTCTGAAGGAGCTTGAAGAAAGGCAGAGCGTGTTGGGCGGATTTGGCCACGAAGCGAGATAGCGAGGTGAGCATCTCGTTGAGGGATTGTATGGATTTTTTTGACTTAGGTGTGGGGAATTCAGAAAACACTCGACATTTGTCGAGGTTGGCCTCGATCCCCCTCTCAGTGAGGTAGAATCCGAGGAACTTTCCCGCTCGTACGCCAAAGGTGCATTTTTCTGGGTTGGATCGCATTTTACACTTCCTGGCTTGGTCGAATACCTTTTACAGGTGGAGTGTATGATTGAATTCCTCTTGGGATTTCACAATCATGTCATTCATGTATACTTCGATCATATCTCCGATTTGTGATTGAAAGACTTTATTCATCATTTACTGGTATGTGGCCCCTACGTTTTTAGACCGAAAGGCATTACAATGTAGTAATAGTTGCCTGACGAGGTCATGAAAGCAGTGCACTTCTTGTCCTTTTCTGCCATGGGGATCTGGTTATATCCCGAGTAGGTGTCCATGCAGGATAGAAGTTTGAAAACGGAAAAGTTATCCACTAGCTTATCGATGTTGGGCAGGGGGTATGCATCCTTCGGGCAAGCCTAGTTGAGATCGGTATAATCAACATACATTCTCCATTTTCCGTTATGTTTTTTGACTAATACAATGTTGGACAGTCATGTTGTATACCTGGCTTCTGAGATAAATTTAGCCTCTAAGAGGTCTTTTATAAGTTTATTTGCCGCTTCAGTCTTCTCGTTGGATTGCTTGCGCCTGTGTTGTGCTATCGCCCGAGCAGATGGGTCGATGGTGAGCTGATGGCAAGCAGTTTCTAGGCTTAGGTCAGGCATGTCCGCGGCGCTCCAAGAAAACATGTCAGCATTGTTCCTCAAGCAAGTCTTTAACTGTTCTTTCACTTCATCCGGCAGCCCTACGCCAATCCTGAATCCTCGGTTAGAGTATACCCCGAACGCGATCACCTCGAATTTTCCATCTGGTGTTGGGCGCATAACCGTTGAGACTGAAGTATCTTCTTCGCCTTCTTCTGGAATCCGGATGTCAAGGTCGATAGTATGAACCTGAAGTGCTGACTTCTTTCCAGGGTGACTTTCTTCACTAGGAAGATCTTCGTCTCTTGCCCGTTTGATGATCTACGGTACTGCACTGATTGAACTTTGCCCTTTGGTAGCCGCTTTGAAGCATCGTCTTGCGTCCTTGATGTCCCCATGCAGAGTGGCGACATGCCCCTTTTCAGTATAATACTTCATCTTAAGATGAACTGTGGAAGGGACAATAATTAGTTCGGCGAGTGTTGGTCTCTGTTGTACCTCGAAAAATATGATCTTCGCGATGCACAAAACTAGGGTTTGCACGATCACGGATAGACTTATAAGAGTCGCCATTAAACTTTATTTATTCCCGAAAAGGGAAAGGGAAAATATCGAGAAAACCCACGGGGAAAATGATAGGGTATGGTCATCGCAATCATGTTGGGTTCGGAAGTCGGTTATGTAAGGAGAAAGTGTTAGCACTCCTTACATCCATCGCACTCAATAGGAACCGTCTAAGTTATCTAGGCATGTGTGTTGTTTGATATCTTATTACTTGCTAAAGGAAAGAAGTGATTGATTACTTGAGGAAAAATAAAGATTTTTTATTATTGAGTTCATCCGAGTTTTCAACCCAGTGCCTACGTATCCCATAGGGAATTAGAACTCCGTAGTTCTTGCTGAAAATATTCTTGTTTGTTATGTGTTTTTTATGGACAATGTTAGGAGCATGTCCTTTTTGAAAAGTTTTAAACTGAAAAGCCAAGTGGCAAAATGATTTGAGATGTGTGAGGTGTTTTTTAGAGTTTTTTGAAAGAGAAATTAGATACAGGTTAAAGTATTTTTTGGATTTTTTTAAGAAAAGAAATTTTAGTTTTTAGAAGAAAAAACTAACCTAATTCTATGATCCTAAAGATTAAGATCAAGAAGGAGACTACGCTAACATTATCGTGCAATGAAATACTTTAACGATTACGATCGATGGCGGTCGTGAATGATCGACTTACAAGGTATGAAAATGGCTTGATTAAATCAAGAATTAGTTTGATATTTTAGACAATAGTTTAATATGATTGTGAATCGATGGAGAGAAATGATTGATACAAATGATAACGTGAAGGGTGTGAATTGGATCACAAAAGACAGGAAAAGATACAAAGAAAAATTCAATCAGATCCAATCAAAATTAAAATAAAATGCTACCGAGTAAGCGGTCATCGCAAGTCAAATCAAGAACATAAAGATAATTAAAAAAATCACAAATTGTAAATCGAGATGCGAATCAGTGAGCGCAAAAAGTGGATTGCCACCACGCTAATCTGTCTGACGCGTGTAAAATCGAAATACAACAATAACCAATCATGGAACTGTACATAAATCAATAAGATTGACCAATGGTTTGCTACACTCAACGTGATCATCGCAATAGGGATCAAAATTATACGGATCTAAATTTATCAAAAAGAAAAATAAAGTGCAAGGAATTTTAAAAGTGCAAAAAAATCAATAATGTTGCTAACGCAAAAATGCGATCATCGCAACCGGATCCAACTAACTCAAATGTCACGCATTATACACATCAATATGCGACCAATGTATCGACATGGTTCGATCCGAAAAATCTAAAAAATTATATTAATAATATATATATATATATATATATATATATATATATATATATATATATATATATATATATATATATATATATATATATATATATATATATATATATATATATATATATATATATATATATATATATATATATATATATTAAAATTGAAATGGGACTAGCCATATAAACTAAAATTTAACTTGTATATAAATATATATATTAAAATAACACACAGATTATTGTACCTTTTAAAACAAAACATTTGTTCCTGTTTATAACATAAAACAAAACATATTATATTATAATATATTAACATATAGTTTATTAAATAATATATTAAGTTTTATATTATATTAAATATAGTAAACCGTAAAAATTAAACGAAAGAAAAAAAAAATAAAAGATGATCCCTTGCGGTAAACAATGGCTATGCGGATATGTATATGAAACATGAACACTAAGTTGGAAAAAAAAACAGAAGAATTTTCTCACTTTTTCCTTTTCCAATATTCATTTTTTTATTTTAAAAAATTGAATGAGAGACTCAGATCAAATATTAGTGCTGTTTAGATTTGGTGATTGGTCTCACTCTTCTCTTCTTCTTTTCAACAATGCAACTTATGTATATATAGGGACCAAATTAGGGTTAACTCTAAATTGTCAATAATGTCCCTAAGGCCCATTTTAAAGTCCAAACTAAATAATTAGTTAAAACTAAATAAAATTTAAACAATTTAAAATAATTAAAATAAACTTAAAATAAAAAAACTAATAATCCTATTGATTCCTTCTAAAATTAAAAATATTATAAAAAGAACAAAATATTTTCAAGTTTTTTTTTATAATTTTTTGGATATTTTTATGAATAATATGGAAAAAAGTGAAAAAAAAAATAATATTTTAAAAAATACCTAAAATAAAATACAAAAATAATAATTAAATAAAAAAAAAACTATTTTTGTTATTTTTTATGAAAATAGAAAAGTTAGAATAAAAATAAAATAAAATAAATAAAAAAAAGTGAAGAAGGTGAGATCCAAACTCTCAACCTTTCACACTCACAACTCCTTACACATGGTCTCTTGTCAATTGTGTTATTTTATTCATTTGAAATAAAGTGGCACTAGAATCATGTAAAGGTAGGACAATTTTGGGGTATGACAGATGACCCTATCTAATTGCCTTGAACCCGATGGAATGAATTGTTGCATGGAGCTTGTTTTTAGGGTAAAAGTCAATTAGATATAAGAAGATCCTGAAATTTGTCCACCAAAAGGAAATTACATGACACGGAAAAATAGAACAACATGAGATCATTTGGATTGCCGAAGTCGTACCTCAAATGAAATCTCTAGGTCGCGTGAAGTTGTACCTTATAGAATTAAGGTTCTTCAGGTTCCTTTAGAGTAAAGATATTCTATGTATTTCTTGAATCAGTACCTTGTTAACTAAGGCTCTCAAGGGATACAAGAATAGTATCTTTACCAAAACATGAGATTCTTTGGGGTCGAAGCAGTACCTCATGAATTAAGGCTCTCCGAAAATGCCAAAGCAGTATCTTAAAGACAAATGAAATTTTCTGAATCACACAAAGCAGTACCTTATTGAATAAGGCTCTTTGGGAATAACAGAGAAGTACCTAAAATGTTACGTGAGACTTTCTAACTCTTATGAAGCAGTACCCTATTGATTAAGGCTCTTATAGAATATTAGAACAGTATCTTAACAAAAGGCATGATCCTTCCTGGACCATGCGAAGCAATATCTTATGAGCTAAGGCTCTTCTAAGGGTATCAAGACAGTATCTCAACAACAAAAATATGAGACTCTCTGGATCGTACAAAGCAGTACCTTATGGATTGAGGATCTATGAGGATCTCTAGAGCAGCATCTCAAAGACAAATGAGATTTTCTGAATCACACAAAGCAGTACCTTATTGAATAAGGCTCTTTAGGAATAATAGAGCAGTACCTCAAATGCTAAACGTGAGACTTTCTAATTCTTACGAAGCAGTATCTTGCCGACTAAGGCTCTTCAAGAATATTAGAACAGTATCTGAACAAAATGCATGAGACTTCCTAGACCATGCGAAGCAATAACTTATGAGGTAAGGCTCTTCCAAGGACACTAGGATAGTATCTCAGCACAGATATGAGACTCTTTGGATCACATAAAGCAATATCTTATGGATTAAGGCTCTCTAGACCATGCGAAGCAGTACCTTATGAGCTAAGGCTCTTCTGAGGGCATCAGTATAGTATCTCAGCAACAAAAATATGAGACTCTTTGGATCGCACAAAGCAGTACCTTATGGATTAAGGATCTATGAGGATCTCTAGAGCAGTATCTCAAAGACAAATGAGATTTTCTGAATCACACAAAGCAGTACCTTATTGAATAAGGCTCTTTAGGAATAACAGAGCAGTACCTCAAATGCTAAATGTAAGACTTTATAACTCTTATAAAGTCGTACCTTATTGATTAAGACCCTTCTAGAATATTAGAACAGTATCTTAATAAAATGCATGAGACTTCCTGGATCATGCGAAGCAGTACCTTATGAGTTAAGGCTCTTCTGAGGGTATCAGGACAGTATCTCAGCAACAAAAATATGAGACTCTCTGGATCGCACAAAGAAGTACCTTATGGATTAAGGTTCTCTAGGGATCATTAGAGCAACGTCTAAGACATATGAGACTCTTCATTTTGCTGAAGCAGTGTCTCAAACAATGGTATAAGATTTTCTAGGTCATACAAAGCAGTACCTGATGAAAGCTCTTCGAGAATACTAGATTAATATCTTTACCCTGTGTTGTACCCCAAAATTTACCCTCCCATATTCAAGACAATGTGTCCCAAGAGGTTACTTAATAGTCACAAGATTCGCAATTGGTCAAAGGGATTGAAGGTTTCATCAAAGCCTCCTCCTTAACAGTGGATCTTAGAACTAGGGTTTTGAGTCTCCTCAAGTAAAATGGACTTCTAAAAATTAAAATGGACTTCATAATATCCCACATACTTCAAAGAATCCCCATGTCAAGTTTCAGAGCTTTCCTCACAAGTTTGGCCAGTCAGATGCTCAGATACCTGAAAATCAGTTAACTTGGTCAAAAAGTCAACTGAGGACAACTGTGGTCAAATCAAAGTCAAACTTCAAGATTTTTGGTCAACATCAAGATTACGAGATGAAATTAATCATTTGATAAAGGGTCGATCATGATTCATCAGGGAAACCTCAGATCATCAAGAATCGTAAGTTGTTAAATTAGGGTTTTGTGTAGGAAAAGTCAACTAAACTTTTACCAGCCATAACTTTCACATGTTTCATCAAAATTTTCCTACTCAAAGCTCATTTTGAAGGAAGTTTAATTCTCTACAACTTTGTGTCTCACAAGTCAAACCTAAAAATGCTTCATTTGAAAGATATGAGCCAAGACATTTTAGGTCCTTCTGAAAGTCAACAAAAAGTCAACTTTTTCCAAAGCTCATAATTTGAAAATGGTAAAAAAAATATGGATATGGGACCAAAAGGGTTGATTAGAGGATACCCTAAGATTTCTAAAAAGTCTTAGAACACCTCATAGCATTGAAATTGAGGAAGTTATGCATTGTCAAAGTTGGTAATTTTTCAAGGGGTGTATGAAGTAAAAAGGGTCATAACTCCAATTCTTTCCAAATGGGTCCATAAAATTGCAACCCAAACTTGAAGATAGAGTCATTCACGACCCAATGACCATATTTTCTGATTTTTATCATTTATTTTTTATTATTTTTTATTTTTATCATTTAAAATCATTTTTAATTAAAATAAATTATAAAAAATCAAAGATTTAATTTAAGATTTATTTTGGGATTAAATATATGGTATTCAAAGTGATTGAAGTCATCCAAATTCGTTAAAGACCAATATGGTATGATTTAATTTGATTTTTTTTTGACAATTATGATAATTGGCTCCTTCATCTTCAAGCAACCCATAAACTCCAACCAAGACCCAATTGTTTACCCTAATTTACACTACTTTATATACACAACAAAGTCAGAATGAAAAAAGAGGGGAGAGAAAAAAAATTTGGAAGCCATAAGAACCTTAGAAAAATCTTAAAACAACTTTGCAATAAGATTCAATCAGCTCTACAAGTCCATTCACATTCCTTAAGATCCTAGGAACCTATCCCAAAAAGACTTGAAGGTTAAGACCTCACGAAGTGCATCCCATGAACATGTTGCCTCTCATTCTTCTTTTTTTTACTTTCTAATCTTTGATTTCATTGCACTTTATCATATTTTCTGTTCATAATGATCTTCATAATCATGTTTAGGTTTGTTTTGATCATTTGTTTACAAGATATGATGCAGGTTTCAAGAAGTGTCATGGTCAAGGCATAAGCTTTTCGAGAGTCGAAACTCTTCGTACAGACATTTTCGGGCCTTCCCCCATTTATTTTTAGTGAACTTCTTCCTTTTTTTATGTTTTATAGTTATTATTATTAAAACATTATTATTAATTTAATTAACCATTAATCTTTACTAACTGCTCACTAATTATTTTTCTTAAAATAAATTTTATCATATAATTTTATTTTTTATTTATTAATTAAAATTGTAAATGAATATAACTAGGTTTAGATTAATTTAAAAACCCCGATTTTTCACTAACCCTAATTAGACCCTCATTTTCTAAACTTGATTTTTTTTAAACAATTAATTTCCTAATTTAATTTATTTTCATTGCTTTATTTATATTATTTAGAGGATTGTATAGGATTTTCCTTATGTAATTTATTTTTTCGCACCGATTATTTTGTAATTGCCCCGAAGCCGTGTAATAGTTTAGGACTTAAATTCTTGTTTTTTTTATTATTTCCGTAACTATTTAATTGCTTGGTTAGTAATCTAGGGTGTGAAAAGATCTAATTGAATAAATTGGACTTAGAGAATCAATAATAAAAGAAATATCTAAAAATAATCACTCACACACGTAAGTCGATCGTTCTACGATCATCATCTACACCTCCTAGGTTTACCCCTCTTAGTTGCCTTAATATGGTCAAGTCCCTCGAACGTAGGGGTGTCTTAAGCGATGTCCCTGCAAACAGATAAATCATCAAGTCCCTTTAAAGTTAAAAGGATCATAGTCCCTTCGAAGTTGCCTACAGAATAAATGATCTTGTCCCTCGATGACCCTACAAAAATGATGATAGTCCCTTCGAATTACTAAGACACCCCTACAGGTTGCCTTCTTTGACCATACGATGACCCTATGCTCGTTCCTTAACATCCAAGGTAAAGACTACTTACTCACTAATAGTAAGGGAAGTCTTACCCTTAAAGGAAATAAATAACAAGAAAGACCTTACAAACATAGGGTGGGCAGCACTTAAATACTTGCTCACTTTTTTCAGAAAAAACATTCTTTACACCCCACTTTCAAAATATTTCCAAACTCAAGGCTTTGTATACATCCATATGAGGATCACTACAAATAACTTCTGAAAATCTTTTCTAAACATACACTTCACATTACTTTTCAAACAAACAAGTGAGCTAAGTAACTAAGAGCCCATGGATAACCATGGATATAAAGGGTGCTAACACCTTCCCTTTATATAACCTATCCCCCAAACTCAAAATCTTTTCAAAAAGGTATTTCGTGTTCTTTTATAGACTTCCCTATTGGATAAAATAAAAGTCGGTGGCGACTCTTGCTATCCGCACATGTTTTTGTCAAACAAAAACACCAAGTCAGTTCTCTCACCGTGTTACACCCTGACATGAGATTCTTTGGGTGGTCAAAGCAGTACCTTATTAATTATGGTTCTTCGCAGATACCAAAGCAACATTTCAAAGATAGATGAGATTCTCTATTCCAATGAAGCAGTGTCTTATTGATCGAGACATTCCTCAACCACACTTAAGATTCTTCATGGATACTAGAGCAGTATCTCAAACACGAAATTTGTTGGGGAAAACAGTTTAAGCAAGGACTCCTCTGGGGGAATAGGGGTCGACAAAAGCTCTGCAGGGGAAAGTTCACGAGAAAATTTTTTTAGGATAACCTCTACTTAGGGAGTAATAAAGGCAAGAAAGTTGGGGTTATCATTATCAACTGCATGGTTGAAGAATAAATTGTCGGGGAATAGAAATCCCATGAGCAGGTGCAGAACATTAACTCCTTTTAGAGGAATACAATCGACTTTGAACAAGGATTAGCTGAGATGCTTGATAATTGATCTCAGATCCTGTTACAACGTGATGTTCCACTTTGGGTAGAAATGCCATGCATTGCATGATGCATGAAGTTACGTGTGACGATGCAACTGTTGAGGATCCTCATGCATGCATGAATGCACAAGACTGGTCGGTAAAGTTTCTCGACAAAGAGGACATGCATAGATATGTTAATGACTGATATGCTTAAAATGATTGATATGACGTCGTTCCTATTTGGCAGGAATGTTATGTATGATGCATGACATGCATGTGACAATACAGATGATTGAGTATATTGGGATAGGTCTCCCTTGTTGGGGATATCAATGGGGATTGAACTTAGGACTTGCCAAGTGAAATTGGACTTTAGGTTTTATGAAGGTGCCATCAAGGGTGGACTTTTGGTGGTTGCCAATGAAAATTGGACTTTGGATTTATAAGGATGCCAACGAAGTGGACTTTTGGTAGTTTTCAGTGAAGATTGGTCTTTTAAAGGGTGAATTTGAAGGTGCCAACAAGGGTGGACTTTTAAGTAGTTGCCAACAAAAGGTTGAACTTTTGCCTTTATTTTGGTTGTCAATGGAAATTAAACTTTAGCTTTATGAGGATTCTAACTAAGTAGACTTTTTGTCATCGTAGCTACCAATGAATGAGATTTTGGTTGGTAAGAGGGTTTTGACTTCCCGACACTTGGATTTGATGGTGTGATGATCAATCCATAAATATGGATGCTCTTGGTGCCCGAAGTTTTGTTCCTTTGCAAATAAGTTGGATATTAATTCTTGAGAGAATCTCGACTCCTTCGTCTGATACATCATGATGGCTTTGTATGAGCTTAGCGGCATGATCAATGCATGCGAATGATTTATGCAATGATATGAAGGTTTCCAAAAATGCCCCAATAGAGGGTTATAGAAGGAAATGGTTCCTTGTAGAAAGGGTTCATGTTTGTTAGAAGGCAAAAGGTTATTTGGTATGGTGATATCATGATTCCCTGACACTCAGCTTGAACTCAAAGGTTGTCGACAAAGTTTGCTTGAATTGCTTGAAAGCATGGAGAGGTCTTGCCCTAGTTTGGCTCATCCTACCCCAATCTTGGTCTTTGAAGATTTTTTTTTCTTGAACTGAAATTAGAAGCAATTGTACCATGAGATGATACCGAGATGGCTTGCCCCAGAATTCCGAGTCGTGAAAGGATTTTATCCTTGAAAGGAAGTTAGAAACAAGATGAACTTAAGATGATATGCCCCAGTATTTTGAGTAATGAAAGGATTCATCCTTGAATGATTGACTCTTGGAGTATTTGGGTTTGAAGTACCCTTGAGGCAACCTTCCTAAGAATGAGCATTGAAATGACTTAACTTATGCAGACTGAGTATTGGAGGGATTCACCCTTAATCAAAAGGAATCTCTAGATGTTTACCCCTTGGCTGATAGTCTTGAGATGATGCTCCTTTGATCAACATGATTCTTGAATAATTTATCCCATAATAAATTGATACTTGAGGGCTTGTCTTGGATTGAATGATTCCATAATCATTGAATGTCAATGCCTATTATCCATGAGGTAATCTTGACTTTGGTTGAGTTGACGAATGATCAAGTCCTCTTTGATTTCTCCTTTGTTGGAGTTTCCTTTATATCAAGTGCTGACTTGCAATTAAAATTGTTTATTCACAAATGGTAATTTTCATGCAATTCTCATGCAAGTTTTGAAAAAAAATCAATCATTATTGGAATGATGTGATAGTGTGTGACGAATGGACCGTTAGTCCAAACGTAGTGCTGATTTAGCTAGTGTGTGAAAGATACAACAAAAAGAAGATTAGAAAATCTCTAGGAGTCAGTTTACGCAACCTTGATGCAGTATGCTTTGAAATAACTCTGCCTCAATTAGGTCTTTTGAGGGTTGTATCGTGGCTTGGTTCATGGTTATAGAAAAAAAGGATATACTGCTCAAAATTGATTTGTACCCACCCCTTCTCTGTGATGTTCTCCATTCCTACGTTCAGTTAATTTAACACATATTCGCCTTCTAAGAAAAAGTGACGGTGTGAGAGCGAGGATTCAGTATTTTCTTGAATTGATAAGCACTTTATTTTTCCTTTGTCATGAATGTCAGTGACCCCTTTTGATTTTTGACATATTGGTCACTGAATCTTGTTTTGCTCTGTTGATGATTTGAGGACCTCTTTTGATTGATTTTTATTTTGATCCCTAAATTTTACCTAGACCGAGTTTGTTTTATCAAGTCCACTAGGATCGCCCAGACTTTTGCCTAAGTCGCCTCTTTGGGTGTTCAACTTAGCGGGTTTTTTTCTTTCTTTTTTATTTATTTTTTTCTTTTTAAAAAAAGGCTTGTGACTGCCAAGTCATTGACCATTGAAGAATAACCTTCATAACTTTTGAGTTTTGTATGGTTCCTTCGACACTTCAGGATATGTGTGAAGAATAACATATAGATGATCCACATACGAGATATATCATCTTGAAGTCAAATGTGCAGCCAAATTAACTGAACACTACTCATGCTCCATGTTAAGCGTGAGGTTTAGAAATCCAAAGGAAACTCTTACTTCTAGGCTCGAAGTGGTTAACTAGGGAATAACTCCTTATTTGTCAGGTGTTTGGGGATTTGAAACAATGCTTGCACATCATCAGTAGGATTTTATTCGAAAGCATACCAGCAATAATTATGGGTATTTCGTTTTCATTATCCTTCCTCCAATCTTTGCTAAAACAAAAGATTTGATAAAGAAAGTGGACGAGAGGTATATTGAGGTATTTTTTTTGTTTTTTTATACAAGTGAAGAAAAGTGAAAGAATGCAACATGATTAACCCAAAAAATGCATGGTCACTTCATTAATATTACCATTCAAAATAACAATGTTTAAGAACAAGTAGCATTTAATAAGAAAGAAACTACAAAATGCAAACGATAAGAAATGATCCAATAATGCACTTTCAAAGCTCAAACTTCCTTCTCAAGGGCATAAAACCTTTCCTTCATAGAGTCAACCACTGACACCATTTGAGATGAGTAGGAATGTTCACTTGCAGAAGATCATCATCAGGCAGATGATCACACAGTGGATTGGTCGGCACAGTGAAACTTGATAGGGGATCAAGATTCTTCACCTCAACTTGCTGAAAGTTGTTTTCTAACATGGCTACCATAGCTTCTGACTTAGTTTATCTGACTAGCCTTTCAAATTATCTATGTTCGTCTTATCTTTGATTGGACGTGCTTCACATGCTTTGTAGCTACCACAAGTTCAGTATGAGTATCAGGAAATCAACTGGAGTGATGAACAGATGATGGAATAAGTTTCTGCTAGGAGAATGCAATGATATGCAGGTAAACACAACATATATTTTAGGTTATTCCCAGATATAGGATCCAAGGCACGGATAGACGATGAAGGCTGATTTTTTGAACACATGGTTCTCACCATGTAGGATCTAGAGTTTAATGGAACCCCAAAGTCACACGTCCATACGACTGTTCATCGGACACACCATGAATATGACGGTTGATGACTCCATCATATGAACCTCTTTAAGATAAGGTCTTCGTATCGAACTAAATGAGGAGAACTCCTTGGTGCCCCATACTACGTGATCGTTGACATCAGGTTCTAGACAAGGTGCTCAGAGTCATGGACCTGTTTCATTGTTTGTTGCGTATGTCAGTGATTTTCAGGCAAACGGCTCCATCAAAAAAGTCTATTCTGAGTGAGATCTTCATATCGAACTACACGAGGAGTACACCTCGGTGCCCCATACTATGTGACCATCAATCCTAGTTTTATCCAAATAGTTCAAGATTCTAAAAAAAGTCCTTAGAGTCATGGATCCCAATGAAAACGTTTATCGTCCACGCCAAAAGCTTGACGGTCGCCAACATTCTCATTAGAATCTACTCTAAGTGAGGTTCTTGTATCGAACTACACGAGGATAAATTCCTCGGTGCCCCATACTACTCAACCTCGTCTATCTTATGTGTTCACTCTAGGCTCGGACATTAAGCTTTTCCCACAAGTCTGCAATCAAAGTTTCCATCCACAGTACCAAGTAACCACAAATATAATATAGAAAGTAATTAAAAGTAAAAGAAGTATAAGCAAGCAAGAAAGATAAATAAATATCCAAACATGCGAAAGAAACCTAGACTAGGCTTGACTTGCTTAGGGGTGAACCACGTCCCCAGCAGAGTCGCCATCTGTCGTACCTCGAAAAATACGATCTCCGCGATGCGCAAAACTAGGGTTTGTACGATCATGGATGGACTTATAAGATTCACCACCGAACATTATTTATTCCCGAGAAGGGAAAGAGAAAATATCGAGAAAACCCACAAGGAAAAGGATAGGGTATGGTCATCGCAACCATGTTGGATTCGTAAGTCGGTTATGTAAGGAGAAGGTGTTAGCACTCCTTACATCCATCGTACTCGATGGGAACCTTCTAAGGTATCTAGGCTTGTGTGTTGTTCGATATCTTATTGCTTGCTAAGGGAAAAAAGTGATTGATTACTTTAGGGAAAAATAAAGATATTTTATTATTGAGTTCGTCCGAGTTTTCAATCCAGTGCCTACGTATCCCATAGGGAATAAGAACTTTGTAGTTCTTGCTGAAAATATTTTGTTTGTTATGTGTTTTTTATGGGCAATGCTAGGAGCATGTCCTTTTTGAAAAGTTTTAAACTGAAAAGCCAAATGGCAAAATGATTTGATATGTGTGAGGTGTTTTTTAGAGTTTTTGGAAAGAGAAATTAGATATAGGTTAAAGTATTTTTTGGATTTTTTTAAGAAAAGAAATTTTAGTTTTTAGAAGAAAAAACTAACCTAATTCTATGATCCTAAAGATTAAGATCAAGAAGGAGACTACGCTAACATTATCGTGCAATGAAATACTTTAACGATTACGGTCGATGGCAGTCATGAATGATCGACTTACAAGGTGTGAAAATGACTTGATTAAATCAATAATTAGTTTGATATTTTAGAAAATGGTTTAATATGATTGTGAATCGACGGTGAGAAATAACTGATACAAATGATAACGTGAAGGGTGGAAATTGGACCACAAAAGATATGAAAAGATACAAAGAAAAATTTAATCATATCCAATTAAAATTAAAATAAAATGCTATCGAGTAAGCGGTCATCGCAAGTCAAATCAAGAACATAAAGATAATAAAAAAATCACAAATTGCAAATCGAGATGCGAATCGGTGAGCGCAAAAAGTGGATTGCCACCACGCTAAACTGTTTGACGCGTGTAAAATCGAAATACAACAATTACCAATTATGGAACCGTACATAAATCAATAAGATCGACCAATAGTTTGTTACACTCAATGTGATCATCACAATAGGGATCAAAATTATGCGGATCTAAATTTATCAAAAAGAAAAATAAAATACAAGAAATATTAAAAGTGCAAAAAAATCAATAATGTTGCTAACGCAAAAATGCAATCATCGCAACTGGATCAAACTAACACAAATGTCACGTATTATACACATCAATATGCGACAAACGTATTGACATGGTTCGATCCGAAAAATCTAAAAAAGTATATATATATATATATATATATATATATATATATATATATATATATATATATATATATATATATATATATATATATATATATATATATATATATATTAAAACTGAAATGAGACTTGCCATATAAACTAAAATTAAACTTGTATATAAATATATATTTTAAAATAACACACAGATCACTGTACTTTTTAAAACAAAACATTAGTTCCTGTTTATAGCATAAAACAAAACATATTATATTATAATATATTAACATATAAGTTATTAAATAATATATTAAGTTTCATATTATATTAAATATAGTAAACTGTAAAAACTAAACGAAAGAAAAAAAAAAATAAAAGATGATCCCTTGCGGTAAACAATGGCTATGCGGATATGTATATGAAGCATGAACACTAAGTTGAAAAAAATAAGAAGAATTCTCTCACTTTTCCTTTTCCAATATTTAATTTTTAATTTGAAAAAATTGAATGAGAGACTCAGATCAAACATCAGTGTCGTTTAGATTTGGTGATTGGTCTGACTCTTCTCCTCCTCTTTTCAACAATGCAACTTATGTATATATAGGAACTAAATTAGGGTTAACTTTAAATTGTCAATAATGTTCCTAATGCCCATTTTAAAGCCAAAATTAATTAATTAGTTAAAACTAAATAAAGTTTAAACAATTTAAAATAATTAAAATAAACTTAAAATAAAAAACTAATATTCCTTTTGATTCCTTCTAAAATTAAAAATATTATAAAAAGAATAAAATATTTTCCAAATTTTTATTTTATGATTTTTTATATATTTTTATAAATAATATGGAAAAAGGTGAAAAAAATAATATTTTAAAAAATACCTTAAATAAAATACGAAAATAATAATTAAATAATTAAAAAACTATTTTTTTATTTTTTATTAAAATAGAAAAGTTAGAATAAAAATAAAAGAAAAAAATACAAAAAGTGAAGAAGGTGAGATTTGAACTCTTAACCTCTCACACTCACAACATCTTACACATGGTCTATTGCCAATTGTGTCATTTTATTTATTCGAAATAGTGTGGCACTAGAAAACATGTAAAAGGTAGGACAAATTTGGGGTATGACAGTCTCCCTAGGATGCATTGGTATAAAGAGGGGCAGTTTACGACTAAGAACTGAGTCTTAATTATTTTAGAAGCATCCTCTTTTGCGAACGTAACTTGGAGCTCTACGTATTCCCAGGGTCTAGTCGTGGCCCCATTGAATCCTTGTAGATCTGACCCTACATATGGGGACAGGTACTTTTGGTCGAGTTTGAGGGCGCGAAATAGGCTGGTGTACATGATGTCCACCGAACTACCCTGATCGACAAGGATTCGGCGGATGTTAGTGTGGGTTAACCTAGCTCTGATAAGAAGAGGGATGTGAGAGTTGGGGGAGCCTCCAGGGGGCTATTCTCAGTAGAAAGTGATTGGCTGGGATCGTCCTCGAAATTTTTTGAATGTTGACAAACGATCTTGACTACAGTCGATCAGTTGTTCAAATTTTCTCTTTACTGATCCTACTGTGAATATGTTGTATCTTCCGCAAGAAATTACCTTTGTGTCGGGGAAGGCCTTCCAGGGGCTGTGCATAGAAAAATATCCAGGCCCTTCGAACCCGCTGGGGATGAAAAAGTCCTCTGGTCGTGAGATAGACATGGCGACCAGAGGGGTAGGGCTAGAAGATGAGCTTTCGTATCTTTCTTGGATTCTGACGTTTCTCCTCGGGGGATTCTCCTTTCCTCTTATACTGCTTTAGATGGCCCTATTTGATGAGGATTTCAATAATGTCTTTCAAATGGACGCAGTCTTTTGTTACGTGGTCGTGGTTGCGGTGGAAGCGACGGTATTTGCTTTGGTCGGTATTGCTCTTTGAAGCTGTTGGCTTGGGGAATTGGATGTCACCCTACTTGAATTCGGAGTTGATGCATTCAGATAGAATACGCTCGTGGGGAGTGGTCAACAGGGTGTATTCAATGAATCATCATGCAGGACCTTTGTGATCTCGGGAACGATCGTCTCGTCGTCTGTCTTTGTCTTGCCTGGAAGTTTCTGCTTCGTCTTTCTTCGACACTCTGGAACTCTATTGGTCCCTCGAGCCTCTGGCCTTACACGCGGCTTCCTTTTCTTCATACTGAATATAGGATTGTGCCCGATGGAGAAGTTCAGCTAGAGACCGAGGATGGTTGAGTCCTACTGTCTTACAAAAGTCGCTTTTCGGCCTCAATCCCTTTTCTAGCAGATACTTTTTCATGCAGTCGGTTGTGCGGATTTTGACCGCTTCCTTTGTGAACCTGTCAACGTAATTGCGCAGAGGTTTGTCCCTGCTATGGATGATACCTTCAAGCGTAGCTTCAGATTTAGGATGGCCCCTGGAGGTAATAAAGTGTCGGGCAAACTGCTCCTTAAGACTCCTCCATGACGTGATCGAGCCCCGAGGAAAGCTCTTGTACCAAGTCATAGCCTCTTTCCTGAGGGTGGTGGGAAATAACCTGCATTTGATCGCTTCAGGGACATTGTGGTAATGCATCATGGCCTCAATGTTTTCTGTATGGTCACCCAGGTTAGTGGTACCATCATAGAGAGTTAGAGGGGGAGGTTTCTCCAGTCCGCGCGAGATGCGAGTATCATGATTTCTCATGGCAGGGGACCATTTGTGTCATCTTCATCGCTCGTGTTGGGCGACCTGCTGAACAAATAACTGCGTCCTCGGATCCTGCTGCGTCGAGGAGAATGTTCATGTCGGCTTCGGTGCTCTTCTCGAGGCTTTCCAGAACGCCTGGTCTTTTTGGATACGGGGGAGTGTCTGGATCTCTGAGGAGGGGTACGATCGCGCTTTCGAATGGTCTCATGTTCATGCTTCTCCAGTTTGGATCGTTCTTTGACAGGGGAGATTCTTCTAGATTCGTCACGGCGATGCTTTTGACAAGGGGAATGTAACCGGCGAGACGGGTTGAGGAATCCCCGCAGGGGAGGCTGTTCTCCGATGGTGTTTTCCAGCATGTGATTTTTTCTCCTTGTTGGAAGAGCAGATAGTTGGATTTGTTGAGGGCGGAAATAAGGACCACTGTGCAAGGGTCAGCATCTTGTGGGATGGTGATAGGTTCGTAAACATGGTCGGAACTTTAGATACAAGGTTTCACGTTGTCAGGAGATGCTGGTTTTCCGTCCCTGTGATTGATTTCTCCGGTGGCAGTTCCGGGAATGAGGGTTTCGCCACAGCCTAGAACGGTGATGAGGGAATCTTGCTGGACGTCATTACGGTGGGAGGCCATGATGAAGAAGGTTCAGAGAGGTAGCTTTGGTATTTTGTTTGGGAAGATTGGGAAATCTTGGTTCAAAAATACGAGGGAGCTGGTGTTCCCATAGACAGCCCCACTGGTCTGAAGTGATCAGAATGGATCGTCTTGGCCTTCAATGTAGGACAGCAACAGTGATTGTAGGAGAGAGGGGGTTGTACCCGTAAGGTACTCCGATGTCAAAGTAAGTGTTTGGGCTATATAGAGAAAGCAAGTATGAGTGTTTAGGTATGAGGAAGAATGATTAGAATACCTAACCATATCAAAAGAGAGGGTATTTATAAGTTTTTCCCCAGCGAATAACTAACTTCTAACATATGCATGATATAACTAACTTCTAACATATGCATGATGTGTATAAATATGAAAGTCATAGGCTTCATTCAAGTAAATTCAAGTAATGAGAAATAAACACTTCACAAGCAAAGCTTGATCACGTGCATATTCACCATGAATTCATTCATTTTCATCATGAGAGTTTTCTCATCAAACACCAATTTACAAGTTTTTTAAAAAATTTAATGGACTAAGTTGTAAAATTTGAAAATTATTAAACACTAATTTGTAAATTTTTGAAAAATAATGGGTCAATTTTAAAAATTTGAAAAATATAAGGATCAACTTGCAAATTTTAAAACAATAATAATTACCAATTTGACATTCACATTTTATGGAGTATGTAGGTATGGCAAAAAATCCGCCCTGCACGGATCCGACCACCCCCACCTCAAATCCAATAGGAAAAAATCAATTTAACTTGGGGTGGAGGCAAGTGCATGATAACCCGATTTTTAATTACAAGGGCGGGGTAGGGGTGCTAGTACCCGACCTCGTCTCAGCCTATTAAATTTATTTATTTATTTTTTAAAATAATTTTACTACCCTTTTACTTTTTTTATCTTAATATAGTAAATTTATTAAATTTTTTTGAAATAACTTATATTTTCAAAAGAAATACTATAATAACTTAGATTTAAAAAAAAAATACCAAAATGTCATACTTTCAACAAGCATGCGCCATATGATATGCTTGTAGCATTGCAAAATCATCTCATGTGTCATATCATATGACGCCTCCATTGAAGTTTGCCCTAAATATTTCACATTTTCAGAGGAGGCGCCATATGATATGGCGCCTTAGTTGATTGCTTTTTTTTTTATATTAATTATTATTTTATATTAGAAAATTAGGAAATTAAATTAAAATAAAATAAAATAATCAAAAGAAAAATTAAATTACAATATTTGTAATATAAAAAGCGTACAACAGATGAAAAAATAATTCAATGACCGGCCATATCAAAATAGCTACCGGTTCCACATGGCGGTGGATTTGCGCAGTGTCGATGTCTACCACGATTGTGTTGTGTTTATGGCATTTGCGTGTTGACTTGTGGAAGAAGTATTTGTTGAGATGGTCTCGGCGTATCAGACAAATTTTGAAGCATATGTCCCCAATAGTCGGGGGACTGCTGCCAACGGCGCTTCTGTAATTCAGTTTCATGCCCATATTTTTGTAGTTGGGACAGAGCGGTTGGGTTGGGTGTGGACGGTATGGTTGGCTGAATCGGTACATTGAATCGTTTTAGAAACTATGCAACGGTTGTTATGGGATTTGGTAGTCAAAAGTGGGTAGGTATTTTAATGGTAGGACGATTGTGTGTTCATTCATGGTGGGCTATAGTGGGATAGGGTGGGGTCGAAAGAGTTAACGGGGCTATAGTGGGATGGGGTAGGGTCGAAAGAGTTATCAAGGCTATAGGCAGAAGTGGTGTTGGTGTCGGGAGGCTGGCGGTAGGGGTAAGGCTCTTGTTGTTGTGATTGGGTTGGTGGCATGAATGAGTTGCGGTTCTGAAAGATTGATTGGTGGGTATACTTAGTTGTTGGGTATAACACGGTGTTTGATGTTGGACATTTGTTTGTTACTGTGTGTGTGAGGAAGAAGCACGTTGGCGCGGATCAATCAAATATGTTGGCTCAGACACAAATTGTTATGTTGTTGTAACCAACCTAAACCAAATCATATATTGATAACTTGGTCTAGCCCTTTCCACAACAGGGTCGGTTAAGATGTGCTGATGTTGATTCTTCCAATGTAGACACATCTCTTTTGCAAAGTCTTTCCAATGATTTACACCCCATTGTGTATCCACCCTAATTTGATGCCAGTCTCCCAAAGACGTCGGAGCGACTATAATATCCTGATGTATGCCAAAATGTAGTTTCACCTGATTACTTTGGTGCATCTCCACTGTAATGAACCGAATGGTAGGTGTTTTAGTTGTCCACACTGCAATATCATTGGTGTTGGGCTGATGGTCGTAATCCTCATACGACCTCTAGACAAACTACATGAATAATAGATTTAATGAAAAAAACAAGAATGTGGTAATTAAATAGACAAATTTATGGTACATTGTTGGTAGATAAATTACATCGTTTGACCTAATATGTTCTAAAAGGTTGTGGTAGATGATTATTGAGTTTTTGGGACATCATTGATAATTCATTCCCGGAACAGACCACCTAAAAAAAGTGACACAAAAAAATTAGTTACAAAGAAACATTTCATCAAAGTATACACGTTTTGATTTTTAAAAATAAACTTGTTTGCATAGGGGAATGTGAATGGATTTCGGTTGATAGGAGCTAGTGTTGGCATTCTAGACCAAACTCACACTTGAAGGAGATAAGCGCATGTATACAACGCTCCTTCAAGTCGAGCCAAACATCAGCAGCATTCTCCATGAATACAATGGATTGAGCTATGGAGGGATCTACTGAATTCATAATCTAGGAATGAATGAGCATATTGCACCGGTTCCAAGGACGATATAGAGGGTCAAAAAAGTCGGTCAGCATTGGAATGGAACCGTCGAGAAACTCAAATTGCATCTTCGCACCAAGAGCACGACACATAGATCTAGCCCAGGAGTGATAATTGGAACCAGTCAAGACAGGGGTGATGGAAACAGAAGATGGACCATCACTAGAATGAACAAAAAAAGGACTGGTTTGATCCAAAATTGGATCAGTGGGTTGAGAAGCTAGGCGTGGCGGCATGATGAACAATGAAGAAGAAAAACCTAGATCTTAATGGCGAATGATACCATATTGAGTAACAGAAGAGGAAATATCCTTTATTTCATTATGTTAAAGAAATGTACAAAGATTCATATATATAGCCACCTAGGCACACATATATGATTGAGTAACTAACGGAAATTATATCCACCCTACAAGTGTCATATGGTAAGGAGAAAAGGAAAACATGAAAAAATTGTGAACCAAAGGGGCCCTCTGGAATATAACACTAATTTTGATAACAAAAAAAAGCTTTAAGACTTTTACAAAAGAAGTTGAAAAATCAATTATGTAATTTCTTTTAAATAATACTGCTATGAATTTTTTCTTTCTGTTTTGGATTAAATGCTATGATTTATTTCCATAAGAAATTTATGTTTAATTATGTATAGTAGTTATATAATAAAATGACAAAAATGATATTATTTCTCATTCTGATTTTATTTATAAAAATAATTTAACTTTTAGATTTATTAAATAAAATCAAAAGGAGTATAACTTTGACCGACAATAAATTTTTGTTCCATATTATGAACTAACTTAAGATGATCAAACCATTGCATCTAACACATGTCACGTTAGCAAATTCTTGTGTGGCAATATTTCCTTAACCGCAACAATTTATGCAACCATACTTTATTCCATCCTCTTTACGACATTTTAGCACTTTGTTTTGCATATTTGTTATGTTAGATAAGCTATTTTGAGAATGTTAGGTTATCTAGGAGTATAACATCTTTCTTCGTGACTCTCATCTCTAAGTTTGATTCTTCTTTGTTGTTTGAGGATTTTAGGCATATATCTCTCCTCGGACTATTCTATAAACTAATGACTAATGTGCTGGCAACTAGGTTAGAATTGGTTATAAGATCCCCTGACCAATATACTTTGAGAAGACTCATGATTATATGAGTTAGTCATTCATTTATCATTTGATGTATAAGGTTCAAGTTTGATGGTCGATGGTAAGCATGAATTAGAGCTTATGTCTTCTTGGATAGTCTTTCAGTCATAGTTAATAAGAGAGACTGATTGAGGAGATTAACATTCATCGAGGACTTATACAGGGAGACTCTGTAGCACCATTCGTATTTATCTTAGTTATGGAGGGTCTTAGTCCTTGAAATCCTGCTACAGTGACTACAATTATCCCAATAGATACACACAAATAAGTTAATCCAATCAGACCCATATACTACAAGCGCTTATTGAATTTGAACAAGTGTCCAAACACCTCCAATATTATGAGACAGTCAAATGATTGTGAAACATGACTAAGAGTTAACTCACTTGGTCAAGAGACGGAGAACAGATGTATTGATAGATCTCGGGCAGAGCTTCAAATGCACTGTTCTCTTTATGCTCATTGTCTGGATCAGACAGAGCAGCATCCAATAAAGAATCAAGGAAATTAACAAGCTCGGAGATGGTGTTTTGATACTCACTGGAATCTCCAACTACCAGCATATAAAAAACCATCACTGTCAACAGCAAGTTAATAACCTTTCAATTACCTAACAAGACAATCAATCATCTAGTTTTATCCTTTCAACTTTTTTTCTTGCTACATAGCACAATAATGTCCTATATGAATTAACTTATTTGAGCTTATTTAGAAATAGAAGCACTTATAAAACCAAAAAAAGAGTCAAGATTAGT
Source organism: Lathyrus sativus (assembly GCA_963859935.3). Taxonomy (NCBI): domain Eukaryota; kingdom Viridiplantae; phylum Streptophyta; class Magnoliopsida; order Fabales; family Fabaceae; genus Lathyrus; species Lathyrus sativus. The sequence continues at coordinate 495,930,814 of OZ012741.1, forward strand.
AACTCGAGAAAAATAGGTTACATAACTACATGTTTTGAATCAACTAAAAACAGAATAACCTTTTCTCGGCGATAGGTTATGAAGCAAGCTTAGCAGCTTTTCCTGGTTCTTCCCGAGAATATTTCTCACGTCTCGGGGCTTATTAGGATTAGCGACCAAAATCATGATAAACATGTAATAAAAATAATTAAAACAAAGATCCAAATGTACGTGTTAATTGATTAACTTGAAAACATGAAGCGGGAAAATCACCTTGAAAATGTGAAAAGTCGATAACTGAAAGTTCTTACTTGAATCCTGCTCAACCATGTAAGCATATTCATTAATTGCATGGAAAAACAAGAATATCGCATAATGACACAGGATTAAGAGGAGTTATACCATCAACAATTTCATCATGACTTTCAAATAGCGAACTTCTAAGATGTAGCGCTTCATTATCTGAGCATTGGGCGATTCCAAAAGAAAATCTGAGAGAAGCTAAAATCCAAGTAAATTTAATTGTTAAAATCAAAGATATGATCAGAAAGCAAAAACATTTTAAAATTAATGGCAGAGCAGAACTGACCTTGATAGACTGCCACGGTGTGACGTAATTTGGAGACGTCAAGAGGTTTTCGTATTGATCAAAAAACTGGGAACAATAAGTCTTATTAGAAAAGCATGAGCATAGTTGTTTCTCAAGCAGCATTTTGTGCTGCCTTGATATGTTCAAATAAGATAAGTATGCCAAGGACGTAAACCTCATCATAGTGAGCCGTCAAAATTTTGGCGACCACATTTCCATGTTTAGTGAGAAGGTCCTGCAAAGGAAAGGAAACGAGTTTACTTGCAGACTTATGAAATTGAAGTTAATAAACCGGATCCGGCTCTCTGCAATAAATAATTCCTTGCATTCACGCAGTTTGACCATCGATGGATTCAAGCTCGGTTAAGATCTGTGTTTTTTAGACTGTCATATCTTGATCAGGCTACCGATATCCCAAATGCGTGAATGCGGGATTCTCTAAGAACGGGGAATCTGAATTCCAATAAATGAGCATAAAGTGTTGGCTATCATGAAAAGATAATATTAGATACATAAAGTAGAATACATCAAAATTAATGACTTACTTTTTGCAACCAAAAAGCAAACAATACTTCCAAGGGATCCAAACGAGTAAAACACTGATGTCCACCCAAGGTGTCCATCAGTGTTTTTATTTAGCTTTTTATTTTTCGTATAAAGCACATTCTCGCATCTCACATCTTTACATGGATAGATTAAGGAATGTTTTCTACAAAATTGTCTTCTGATAAAAAAACCTTATTTCTAGTATCACTGAACAATTTTCTAAGTTGATCCAGTATATGAACTTGACTACTAAACTTTAGATCTCCTTGTCTAGCATGAATCTTTTGAATAGTAATGTTACTAAATCTTCCTTCCTATAGCAAAGATATATGTGAATTAAGAACACGAACTAATGGATTATGGCGCTAAGCTAAAAGCTAATTATAGATACCACACTAGAATCCTATGAAATTTCAAAATAAAAATCATGAAGATAGTAGAACTTGAACACATTAAGTAAAATACTTTTTATTTTTGCAATTGTTTAGAAGATATGTCCAATATTTGATCATTCAATGCATATAACTCTATAAAGTCATAATAGAAGCCAATGGTTTTCCAAAATCTTATTATCTTGTTAAAAAAGAAAAATAGTAAAAATGGTAGGTATAACATACCAGGTAAGAGATGGATAAGAACACTGACGATTTTGTCAACAGAACTGAACACCAAACTGCAAGGCCAAAAAATCAAAGCCCATGTTAAAGCCCCATGCTAAATCAAGAAAATTGTATTCGCATAGTAGCAAAAATCCTGAAACATATGAACAATACTTTAGAAACCTTATTCTTATTAGTTATTTTTCAACAGGAGAAACTGAAATAAACTATTAACTTTATCCTTATGATAATGATAATGACAACTACGAGACATCACTCCAATGATTTTGATCAGTAATGGATTGAAACACAGTTTAAAATTAAATAAACAAGCCTTCTTCCAATGACTTCGCAGCCATGTGCCTCTGACAACATTTTACCTAAAAAATACACTTCCTGACAGTACAGTTAACATCGAGAAGCCTAGGATCTCTCAAGAATAACTTCCAATTTCTATTCTGCCCACTCCCCTCCATAATCCTTCTTTTTATTCAACTATTGTCGATCTCTCTTTCCTCGCCCATACCCCACTTAGCCCACTCAACAGGTAATTTTATAAGTGGAATTGTTTCTGTTTCCCCCCTCTTATTATCACTCGGGTACAAGATTATGAGGGTTCTTTTCTTTGGCAATAACAAACTTCGTAATTGAGTTTCACTATGCTTAGGATGAAAACTATACATAAGAAGCTTTTCAATTGTTTTCATATATAAACTTTTAGAATGTCAGAGTAAGTACAAGATTGGCTTGTTTAGCATAAAAAATTTGCAAGTAAAATATGACAAACTAAAGTGAAAAATAACTTAGGAGCTATGCAAACACACATCAAAGTTAACCAAATTAAATTTCAAAGTTAATTTCAACACAATATAACAATCTTAATTTATTAGTATGTTTCCTCTTACCTGGACCAACTTCTACATCTATAGCATGATTATGTTTATAGGCGTCGTAAAAATCTATCTTGACGCTTTTTCGGCTTGATGACATATTATTTGAGGGCACACCAATTGTTGTTTTATTGGGTTTCAAGTGTGATGAATCCCTAACACCTCTTTCATTTACTCGACTCACTTCCGAGAAGTCTATTTGAAACTTGTTAGGATTGATTCTCAATACCTCAAAAACTTTATTAGCTAACTCACTTATAGCTCGAGCCTACAAATTGAAATAATACATACATAAATAGTTTATAAAAAAATAAATATTTGATAATGAAATTTGGTGTCATGTTGTTCACAAACGTTCCATGTCATACCTGTATATGGTATTAGAAGAATTAAATTTCATTGCATTGTTGAATATCAAGAATACATCATGCTGCATAATAGTTAAAATACCAAGTATTAGATGACAAAAATTAAAGCATAATAACACTTTAAGCATACACATGTTAGGATTACTACTAAAAGTAGTAATATATTAAAAAAGGAGGCAATCATTCATGAAAAATCAAGGTTGTAAACCTCAAATTGTTCTAAAGTCTTATACATTCCCTCGTGTAGTTTAGCTCTCATTGTGCCAAAATCCATAGGTTCCTGGATGATTGAATAGTAATCCTTAACCTTTCCATAAAAATCCACCACAAGTGAGTTATAAGAAAATTTTCATAAAATATCTATAATATATTATGAGTAATTAAGACCACTGACCTCATTTGGATCGACTGGTTCAGCAAATATTTTGTAGATGTCTCTCCTATTTTATGAGTTTCAAATTTAATCAATCATAGTAAAAAATATATTGATTATTACAAGTAATTGAGATGGTGTGCATTTCCTGAAAACCAAAAAGAGTTAAGATTAGTAACTCAGGTACACCCTCTCATAACGCGATGTGCATCTCCTCTAATTAAGATGGTGTGCATCTCCTGAAAACCAAAAAGAGTTAAGATTAGTAACTCGGGAAAAATAGGTTACATAACTACATGTTTTGAATCAACTAAAAACAAAATAACCTTTTCCCAGCGATAGGTTATGAAGCAAGCCTAGCAGCTTCTCCTGGTTCTTCCCAAGAATATTTCTCACATCTCGAGGCTTATTAGGATTAGCGACAAAAATCTGGATAAACATGTAACAAACATAATTAAAACAAAGATCCAAATGTACACGTGTGGATCAATTAACTTGAAAACATGAAGCGGGAAAATCACCTTGAAAATGTGAAAAGCCGGTAACTGAATGTTTTTGCGAATCTTGCTCAACCATGTAAGCATATTAATTAATCGCATGGAAAAACAGGAATGTCACACAATGACACAGGATTAAGAGGAGTTATACTGTCAACAATGTCATCATGACTTTCAAATAGAAAACTTCTAAGATGTAGGCTGTAGCACTTCATTATCTGAGGATTGGGAGATTCCAAAAGAAAATCCGAGAGAAGCTAAAATCCATATAAATTTAATTGTTAAAATCAAAGATAATGATCAGAAAGCAAGAACATTTTAAAATTGTTGGCAGAACAAAACTGACCTTGATAGACTGCCTCGATGTGACGTAATTTGGAGACTTCAAGAGGTTTTCGTATTGATCAAAGAACTGGGAACAATAAGTCCTATTAGAAAAGCATGAGCATAGTTGTTTCTGAAGCAGCATTTTGTGCTGCCTTGATATGTTCAAATAAGATAAGTATGCCAAGGAAGACGCGAACCTCATCATATTGAGCCATCAAAAATTTGGCGACCACATTTCCATGTTTACTGAGAAGGTCCTGCAAAGCAAGCAAATTCAAAAGTATGTATGAAATGGCTATAGGAAGGCAGCAAGGTAAGTCATTATTAGACTTAGAGAGGTGAGAAAGAATTCAAATCTGACCTTAAATGTAGAAAATGCATCAAAGTTAGGCAACTCTACAAATCTGACCTTATCAGAAGGCTACTTAAAACCAAGCAACAAACACATCAAAACTACAAGAGAGAGCACCGATTATGCTCTAAACTAAATACTACAAAAACATCTACAATGCATTAAAACACAAATATAATGATAAATCTTTCCAAAAATTGGCACAACTCTAAAGTGTGTGTGTGTGTGTGTATTGTGTTGCACTGATGTTATCAGTCACACCAATACTCTTCAGTTAAGATAGTTAGCCTAAATTCAACTTTCGTTGCCTCATCCTATGGTCCAAGAGTTTATCTTTCAGTTTTAGAAGGGGGGATTAACTGCTCTATTATAGACTTTGTGTTCACTAAATATTTAGGATTACACATGCATTTATTATTATTCACAATTTTGCTAGATGCCTCCACCTTTTCACCTGATGGGATATCACTTGTAATGAGTCCAACCTGTTACTAATGGTGAAGACATCTATTGTTCCTCCAGTTTCGGGCACAGGAACTTGTTCCTCCAGTTTTGGGCACAAGAACTTTATTATTATTCACAATTTTGCTAGATGCCTCCACCTTTTTGTAGCACCCTAAAATTTGCTCAACCTATTTCACCTGGTTTATGTTTCAATTACATTATCATTTGCATAGTCAACCATGTATATAGCCCAATCATTTGCATATCATAGCATAGCATGCCTCCAACAAGGGATCAAGGTGTCTACCAAGAGAAGAAGCCTAGCTAGGGGTGTTATTTGAGCCTAAGACACTATCCAAGTCATCAGAAATGAGTTGAAGCTTTGAAAAGTTTGAGGGTCAACCAGTGGGTTTCTCTCCTAATTTGAGATATATTGAGTATCATCAATGGAGTATGAACTATGAATTGAGGGTATGAAATGTGCACAAAGATCATGGAAGACCTAGAGGGTCATTTTGAAGATGAGACAAGTCATTGATACAAGTACAAAAGCCAGAGTTGAAGTACAGTCAACTAGGGTTTCATCTGGGTCAACCCTAGGTCAACTGAGTGATTGAAGAGCATCAAGGCTTAGTAGAAGGATGTGGGATTCATGAATTTATATGTGGATACATGTGTGGTGTTTTGCCAAGGATAAATCAAAGGGAATCAAGAGTAGGAGGAGTTACCAAATTAGGGTTTCAGTGTAAAATCCCCTAATTTAGGCCTCACTTCCAAGCCAGATAAGTCAAAATGAAAGTTTCAAATGGATTATTGGTCAACATGAAACTTGTAGAGCTTCTCAATAGCTTTAATTTGAGTACTAGAAGTCTTCAAGAAGATTTGTAGAACTCAAGTTATGGTTCTTGCAAGTTATGGGTTCTCAGAGGACACTGAAATTTATCTGTGAAAGTCACTTGACTTCCAAGCAACTTTTGCCCATCAAGGAGTTTTCAAATGGACTCTTGATCTTAGCTTTAATTTGAGTACTAGAAGTCCTCAAAAGGATTTGTAGAACTCAAGTTATGGTCTTGGCAATCCAGGGGTATTTTGGGAAAGTTGAATTACAGGTCATTTTTCAACATAGGTCAAAATCTCTATCTTCCACTCCTCAAATGAAAAAATGTTCAACATGAGATGTGTTCTAAATGATGTTTTTAGGCTAGGTAAGAGGTCATGAGAGTTTGTAATGGCTTGCTTCACAAAATCACAAAAAGGGCCTAAAATAAGGGTGAATTTTAAATAAATCAAGGATGAAAATTGGGATTTTTGATCTACAAGTCCAAACCAAGCCCTATGACATACCAATTTGATTGTAAAATACATTTTGAGAACATTGACATTGCCACAATTTTGAATTGAGGGTTAATTCAATGACTTGCTTTGTAAAATGGTTACTTACATCATAAGTAACAAATGCAAAACCTCTTTTTAGAGCTCAACCAAAGCCTTAGCCCTTGCCAACACATTCAATATGTCACCTAATGAGAATTTGGATCAGAACCAAGGCCTTGAAGCAAGCAAAAACCCAGCTGCTATGTATGAGTTTCTCATGATATTTTCAAGAGCAAGAGATGGTGAATTTCTCATTAGATCAATCCAGAAGATTCTAGAGCCTTCATTCACATTCTATATAAGATTTAGAAGTGATCTAAAGCATTGGTTGGTGAGATTTGGGAGAGAAAAGAGAGATTGAGCTCAAAAATTTCAGATTGCAAAATTGAATTCAGTTACACGATTTGCTTCATCTCAATCCATTCTTTTTTATTCAGAAGCTTGCTTTAGCATTGTTGAATGATTCCAGATTGAATCCGTAGCAAGAACATTGAAGAACTGTGAGATAGCACTTGGAATTTTTCATCTGCAACTCAAGATCGGGTTCAAAGATTCAAGCCATTTCAATCAAGTTTGTTGCATACAGAAGCTTGGTTATACTCCATTGAAGGAATCTGGAAGCTCTTGAGGGTTGATTTGAAGCTTTTGCCACTCTGTTCACACGATTTTGACAGGTATGTAAACTTCACTCCATGGCTTGATTTAGGCATAATCAATAGGTTTTGAATAGCTAGATTCAATATAGATAGATGTAGGGAGCTTTCTGGTAGCATTAGGGTTGATTTAGAGACAAAAAATAGGATGGCACCATTTCTGTTCATGCTTGTATCTTCGTGTTCTTGGTGTTATAATCATGGTGTGATGGTGGAATTTGCTCAGTGTGAGGTGGTGATGAGTTTGGGATGATCAATTTTAGGTTTAGTAAGTTTTGGTTCTTTACCAAATTCTGAAGTTGCAATCGTGTTTGAGAGTAGAGAGTGATTCAGTGTTCATAGATTACATGGTTAGATTCAGGGAAGAAAATGGAGTGGATTAGGGTTTTTAATTTTGATTTTTGATGAGGAATTGATGGAACACGATTGGGAGAAGATGAGGTTGAAGCTCTGAGTTTCCATGGCGTTTTCCCTCAAAGTTTTCAAAAGGTTGAAGATGAGTTTTAAACCCTTAGATCTTAGGAAGACCATTGACCAAAGCTTGATCTGAAGGCCACAATTTGCTTTCATTTGTGAAGGAGTTCTGAGTGATCAAAACGCACAGCATCACTTAAGTTGCTAGCTTGGGCTTAGTGAAATATTACTACCCACACCCTACTCTGAGGGCCCAATAGGTTTCACACGCGAAACGGTTGCTATTCATACCAACGTTTTTTCCATTTTTCTTATGATTTTCCACTTTAATTTCTGAGCGCATTGGGCTTAGCACGCTTTTCTCTTAGCACCCCCTTTATGGGCCCATCTTTGTTTTACACTGATTTTGTTTGCTATTCATCACACGCATTTGTCATTTTCTCATATTTTCTTTAATTTTTCATTTCATACCTAGTTCTTTGAAAATTCATAATAAATTCAAAAATTAACATTTTTGCATGGGATTTTTCCCCTCATTTTCATAGATATCTCAAGAAAATTATAGAAAAATAAAATTGATATTTCATTCATTTTTCTATTTCTGGTGCATTTTTACTTTTAATTGCTCTTATTGCATTTTCATTTGATATATCCAACTTTCTGAATTTTGTATGATCATTTCATTTTGATTTTTGATGTAATTCTTTTTTCTATAGTTAGATTATAGTATTAGGTTCCCCCTGGAATTTTATCACATTTTTGTGATTTAATTTTAGTTAGTTTTGAATAAGGAACTTTAGGGTGATTAGGATTAGGGTTTACCTTGACATAGGTGCATTTCAACACATAGTTTTGAGGTTTTAAGATTGATTTAGGTCTTGGGGTTTATATGGGGTATAGGGTACCTAGTTAGGATCCCTTAGAAATTAATATAGGATTTTATGATGAGTATTTCCATTTTATTTGATTTTTGCAAATTGGTTGTCATTGGTGTGTTTCCCTCTTGGGATGTTGTTGTGTTTGTTGGGTTTTGGGCATTTCAATTGGGCTTGGGGCTTGAGCTTTGCTTGATGGAGATAATAAATACTTGGAGATGATTGGAGACAAATGATGGATCTTGGAGCTTGAAGTTTCTTGTGCTTGAAGATGCTTGGTGAAGACTTAGGAGATAGGAGATATAGGGAGAGCTTTAGAGTAGACTGATTTCTTCTGTCAAACATAGAGAGCTTCTTGTGCCTCTATTCCATCCTATGACATAAGGTCTCCCAAAGAAGTTCCATATCTCCTTAGGATGGATGTAGAGCATGCTTTGATTGGGTAGAACCTTGAGGATACCTCTCACTTGCTATGATAAGATCTTAATGATTTCCCTGGGTTATCATTAAGCCTCTTAACATTCCAACTTCCTCTATTAAGTTGATTCTCTCCTGTGAGTGTTTGCCTTGAAGATGGAAGCCCATTGAAGATAAGAAGTGCATTGAAGACTGGTGAAGATGAAGCTTGTACCTGTCAAAGCTGGGTATCTGTTGAAGACTAGGGTTTTGTTGTTGATTGAAGTTGTCTACTTATTGGGGTTCAGTGCTTGCTAAAGCTGAAGATTATTGGAGATAAGAGCTTATCTGAAGCTTGAATATCATTGGAAAGTGAAGATGAAGTCTTACTTGAGGATGGTACTGTCAACTTTTTGCTGTTTAACCAACTGTAACTGCCAGAGCTGGTGCTGTCTGAGCTGCTTACTGTAGGAGTTGGTGTTGCTGTCAGAGCTGGTGTTGGATTTTATTTTCTTTTCCTGTATTGTCTGTTGGCTTGTTCAGATTGCCCCTTAGGTTTGAAGTGAAGTTGTTTCACTTTGCCCATTGTTTTCCCAGGTTCGAGGTTGAGCGGGACTCCCTTGCCTTGCTTGTATTGCTGCATCTCATGCATTTTACTGTTTACTATATATGCTGTTTTCTTTTTCCGTTTATCCCCTAGGATCTCTGATTTCCTCTGTGCAGGAGGGAATTATGACAGACGTTAGGTTGTAATCTGTGCATGATAACATTAGAGTAGTTTTGATTCCCCTTCAAACCCTAGGTTTTTTTAGAGTTCTTTCTCTTCTCGTCTCAAAACAATTCAAAACACAGTAATAAGGATAACCGATGTCGTACGCTACGAGCCTTAAGCTATTTGAGAAAGGTTACTGGAGGGTCACTCTTCAGTAATCTGATTGCTTAGTGTGTTATCCTTAGGGTGACATACGACATAGTCACTCTCAAATCATAGTCTCTAGTGCGTCAGAGATTGCAAACATCATAAAAAACAGTTCTTGCGTAAAAGACTGAAAACAAACATCAAAATGTCATTTTTGTCCGCTTGGACTCTTAATCAGGAAAAACCCTTTCATAAGGAGATAAAAAAACGTTCAGACAAGCTTGTGTTTTCCGTAGCCCGAACTACGTTTGCTCTGATCTTTCATGTTGTATGAAAGTACGTAGGCATAGGATGCAATATCCTAGCGAGCAACCTTACCCTCCTTTCCCGTAGGTAGGCGAACTACGTTAACTCTGATTTCTCGTTCCAGACGGGAATACGTAGGCATAAAGTGCGATACTTTGCCGAGTCATTTTCTTTTCTTTTAACCCCAGACCTTTAGAGTAAATAGAATAACAATCCGTACTAGAAAACAAGCGTGGATCCCGTCGAGTACGACGGACGTGAGGGGTGCTAATACCTTCCCCTTGCGTAACCGACTCCCGAATCTAGGATTTGGTCGCGACGACCATTCCTTTCCCGTCTTTGCGTGAGGTTTAATTCAAGCGTTTCCTTTCCCTCCTTTGGGATAAATAACGCACGGTGGCAACTTTTCTGTTTAACCGGCACCAATTTTCGCAGTAGCGACAGCTGGCGACTCTGCTGGGGACAGGAATATCCCCTATGCGAGTCAATCCTAGCGCTTGTTTTCCCGTCATGGGTGTTGTATAGATTTGCTTTTCTGTCTTTACTTTCCGCATTTTATTATCAGCTTTATATTATTATTGCTGCTGTGGGAAGGGGATGATCTGTTGAGAGATAAGCTGGACCTGGGCTTGAGGTTACACATAGACTTAGAAGTAGAGAGTAGTGGTTAGCCTGCTTGCTTAGCTCGCACCAGCTAGCCGCGAAATTTACGCTCGGACGAGATTCTCTTTGATGCTTCTTGCCTGGCCCTTAGGGCTCGACAAGTTGTCTGACCCGAGGATTGTCGACTCTGGGGACCTATCAATTGGGATTCAACTAAGTGAGGCCGCTTCAAGGGATGATGATGCCACACCTTCTGGGTATCGTATCATCACTCTTGAAAGTCTGTGACGTTGAACCCGCATAGGATGCCGTACCTCGTCTGTGAGTTAAGTACATACCTGTGAGGGGTAGGGGGTCTGTTTGCAGGAAACCTTTGACCTCAGAATACCTGGGTTTATCTCTGTCAGTGAGATGTGGTTACAAGGTTTATTTGAGTGGTTGGTTTGGTTTGAGATGAAGATTGGATGGTTCTCAGGCTTCAGTATAGAGCAACCCAGTCTATCAGCATTGCACTTGGTCCCTTGTTTGCATATGCATGTGCATTTTCATGATTGCATTTTATTAACATGTATTTATGTTGCAGGTGATCATTCCCCTCTGATTCTAGTATATCTGCTAGCCAGACATGGAGTCCCTGAAGAAGACAGTTGCTTACCGGTTGCATTCGCCAGATATCAGTTCCTTGATGAGTTTAGTTGCTCTAGCAGATGAGAAAGTGAGGGTTGAGTTCAGGATATCTTATGGGAGATTGCTTAGCTTGTTGTACAGACCTTCAGCATTTGAGACTACTGAGGTGTATACTTTGATGCAGTTGTATGAGCCGCAGCTGAGATGTTTCTTATTTCCCGACTATATTCTGGCACCCACTTTGGAGGAGTATTCTGCGATGTTGGGAGTTCTTGTGTTAGACCAGATGCCCTTTGTACATGTTGATGTTGAGCATGAGTTGGCTACACTTGCTGAGATTGTCAGTTTGGATGCTTCTGAGTTTTCCGGAGGGTTCGTTAAGCTGAACGGAGCTTATGGTTTTCACCTGTCTGTCCTGGTTGAGAAGGTTGCACAGTGCGCGAAGAGTGGATGTTGGGTTGCCTTCAGTGCTATTCTAGCTGTCTGCATTGACGGGATTGCCTTGTTTCCTAATGTGCCAGACTTTGTCGACTCAGATGCCTTCTTGATTCTTGCCTCGAAGAATCCAATTCCTACTCTCTTGGGCGATGTTTATCATTTCATTCACTACAAGAATGAGAAACGTTGTGGCAAGAATGTTTCCTGCTGTCTTCCTCTCCTGTACAGGTGGTTCCAGGGGCACCTTCCGAAGACAGGACCTTTTATGGATGTTGTTGATACTTTAGATTGGTCTTCCCGGTTGATGGGGCTGTCTGCTGAGAACATCATTTGGTTTGATCGGAGTATGCTTGGCACTGATATTATATATAGCTGCAGTGGCTTTCCGAATGTCCTCCTGATTGGACGAAAAGGCTGTATTAACTATAACCCTTTGTTGCACCCTAAAATTTGACCAACCGGGTCCCGTATTTGGTTCATGTTTCGACGTATGACCGCATTCGCATCCGCATATCGCATACAGTGCATTTTTTCAGTTGTTTTGATTTTATCGGGATCACAGCCCTCGTCTCGCGTCTCAGGTGTTTTTAGCAAGTTTAGATAGGCAGAATCGCTTTTTTTGGGAATTCGTGCTATTCCCGGTGTTTTCAGCTCGTGCTGTTGTTTTTAGGGATATTTCGGTGTCCATTTATTTTTACCGGTTATTCTGGTGCGCTCTCGTGGTCCTATTTGTCGTTCTGTGCTGTTTTTGTTCCCTCTGAAATTATTAGGATTTTATTAGATATTATTAGCATTTTCAAGAATTTAAGTAGATTCTTTTAATATTTTCAATAGATTTTGATAGCTTTTAAATGTTTTTAGAATAATATAGAATAATAATAGATTTTCTCTTTTATAGAAATTAATAGATTTTTCTTTTAGAATTTACTAGGTTTTAATAGATTTAATATAGATTTTATTTTTAATGTAGAAATTAAATAGTTTTATTAGAAATAAGTAGGTTTCATTTTTTTAATAGGATAAATAAATAGATATAGTTTTTTCTTTTATATAGATTTAATTAGATTGGATATTAATAGTTTTCTTAAATGTTAAATAGATCTTTTTAGAGTTAACTAGAAGATTTTTGGTTTGAATTGGATTTAATTAGGATAATTGTTTAGATTTATTAATTTTAATTGGTTTGGTATTGATTAGTATTTAATCAGGTCATTAGCAGTATTTGCACTTCCATTAATTCATGTTAACTTATTAGTCAGCATTAACTGTCATTAGCCCATTTAATTTTCGTTATTAGCCATTAATCAAATCATAATCAATCAGTCATTAACCATTCAATGCAGTTTGAATTTCGTTGGGCCCAATTTGGAGGCCCATTCCATATCAGTCCAGTATCCTTGCCAGCATATATAAAGTCAGCCACGTGTTTCACAAGGGAGGAGGCCACTTCATTTTTTCACCTTCACCCAGAATGTGACACATCACCTTTCTCTCTCTCCCCATCTCACACGTTTTCACCGAGTACCATTCACCAAAGACACGTGGCCTTCATGCATTATCCCTCTGCCACCCAACCATGACACGCGTCTACCCCTGACCCTCACCGGATGCATGGTCGGCGGCCATGCAACCACCGTAAATCCCAATCGCCGGCTGCCGTAACTTCCGCCGGAACACATAAAATCACCAGAATCTTCATCTCTCACCTCTAACATTCATCTTCTCCGATCAACTCTCATCAACAATCTTCATCAATCTCCCTCAACGTTCTCCAGATTTCACAACATTCCATCAGATCTTCATCCGTAACCACTTTTTTTCCAGATTTTCAGATTCATGTGTCCAAGAAACTCAAGATCACCGGAAATACTCTTCCTTTATCATCAGATTTCTGCTAGATCTTTAAGGATCTTTAGGGATCTTCATCATTTTCGCATGCAAATTTCCAGAAGTTGCGATAACCTTCAAGAGAGGTCTTCCAACGGATCCAGATCTAAACTCAAAGCCAGGTCACCAAGATCTTCAACCCTCGTAATCATTCTTCAAGAACTCCAGGTTTTCTTTGAGTCAATCTCCAGATTTTCCAGATTTTTTTATCTTCATTTGAGGATCATCATGTTCGTCATCAAATCCTCCAAGTACAGCAAGATCCGTTCAAACCTTCTTCAGTCCCAATCATCTTCTTGATTCAGCACCATATCTTCAAGGATCGTCAACATCCTCACACCGTCATTGATCTCCATCAACAAGCGCGTTCATCATACATTCAACAACTTCAAGAACTTTCGATTCAACAACCTTCAACATCTTCAAAAGCGTCTTCTGAAATTGTCAAGATTTGGACTCGTTTGTGTATCCAGAATTATGTCGATTACGTTGCTATGGTTTTCATTGGTGTTATAAGGATTAGAATATGTTGAGTTGAACGTTTATGGTGGTGAAGTGTTTGAGGAAGAAGTTTGAATGAAGGTAAGGTTGAGAGAGGAAGATCTGGAACGAGAAAGGTGTGGGGAGATTGAAGGTTGGGCGGCAGTGAACAGTGGTTGGGGAGAAGAAAGGAACAAGTTAGGGTTGCAGAATAGGGCTTGAGAGAGGAAAGGTTGAGACTGGATTGGGCTGACCTTGTTTGGGCCCAATTGCGTTTTTGGAGTCACACCCCCTAGTTCCGGGGCACCCTCCGCTTTTTTGTTCTTGTGTGAGCTAATGGGCTGGGCCCAATGCGTGTTTGCTGGCAACACTCTCCATTTCTTCCATTTACCCCCTCCCCTGGTTTCCTTATTTTTTTTTCTGAACTGGTGCATTGGGCTGGGCCCAGTTTGTATTGTTTTTTGTTGAATGCCTCTCCTAGCAGCAGCTTGGCACCTCCTTTGTTTTTCTCTATTTTTTTTTTCTTTTCTTTTGTTTAGGTCTTTGGATATTGAAAAAAATAAGAAAAAGAGTATTGAAAGTTGAAGAAAAAAATATATTGATAATAAAAAGAAATATGAAAAGAAATGTGAAAAAAGAAATATTGAAAAAATAAGAAGAGAAAATATTGGAAAAAAGAAAAATACTTGAAAAAGAATATGTGAAAAATAAAGAAATAAAAAAATATTAGTTTGTAGATTTAATACTTTTCTTTTAGGATACAATTTTCTTCATAGGAGTTTATTTTAACTTTTTTAGAGGTAGTTTTAGAAGTCCACTTGTTAGGGGACTATTTTCCATTTGATTTTCCATTATAGATGGATAGGATAGGATAGTATTTCCTAGGAGTTTATTTTTCAGTTCTCAATCATTGTAACCATTTTTCAGAATATCAATAAAACGAGATTCGAGCTGTGGTCCCGAAAGTAGCCGAACTACAGCTGCTCTGATTCCTCGTACTGAGCGAGGATATGTAGGCATAGGATGCGATATCCTAGCGAGCACACTAACAACTAACTCTTCTGTTCTCTCGCTGTTGTGCGATTGAGACTTTCCCGCTGACGACTGATGTTATCCTTTTCTCTTGCCCTTGCGCATCTGAGACCAGACCGTGGCTTTAGTTCCCATAGGTTCCCGTACCTTTAAAACCAACTTAATCTCTCACTTTCGGTGTGTGAGAACACCCAGTTTAGCCGTAGTTAGCCTGAACTACGTAAGCTCTGATCTTCCATGTTGTGTGGAAGTACGTAGGCACAAGACGCGAAGTCTTGGCGAGCCAATTCCCCGTAGTCCCGAACTACGTTGACTCTGACTTTCTCTCTTGAGAATACGTAGGCGTAGAGTGCGACGCTCTATCGAGTCAATTCCCTTCCGTTTAGATTTAGCAGTCGTAGATAGATTGTTTTGCATCCTTTAGACAACCCAAGCAAGCGTGGATCCCGTCGAGTACGACGGACGTGAGGGGTGTTAATACCTTCCCCTTGCGTAACCGACTCCCGAACCCAGGTTTTGGTTGCGATGACCATACCTTTCCCGTTTTTTGTGAGGTTTACTTCGAGCGTTTCCTTTCCATCCGTTAGGATAAATAACGCACGGTGGCGACTCTTCTGTCAGCCGGCGCCGATTTTCGCAGTAGCGACAGCTGGCGACTCTGTTGGGGACCCAACGTCCCCTGGCTGCTAAGGATTGCGATAGTCCCTATGCATGTGGGATCCAACGTCCCCTAAGAGAGTCAATCCTAGCTCTTGTTTGCTTGTCTTTTGGGTGTTTATTTTTTTCATTGCTATTATCTGTTGCTGTCGTGCTGGGGAGGGTGATACTTTGAGTGATAGCCGGACCTGGGCTGCTGGAGTATGCATTTAGACGTAGTTGTGGAGATTAGTGGATGAACCTGTTTGCTGAGCAGACACCGTTCCCCACGAAATTCACGCTCAGACGAGGTTCTCTCCGAGGTGCTCCTTTCCGATCCTGAGGATCTGAGGGGAGTCCAGACGTGAGCATTGTCGACTCTAGGGACCGATCAATTGGAAGTCAGCTAAGTGAGGCCTCTTCATGAGATGACGATGCCACTCCTTCTGGGAATCGTATCATTCCTCATGAAAGTCTGTGACGCTGATGACCGCATAGGATGTCGTACCTTAGGTCCATACCCGTGAGTGGGGGGTTTTTTGCGCAAAACTTGACTTCCAGCCTACCCGCTATCTTGGCGTTCTCTTTTAGAGAGAACGTACTCCGTCAACAGTACAGCAGTACTCAGAGCGTGTGTTGCACCCCAAAATTTGACCAACAATTATTTATCCATCAAGTGTTTGAAGGTTGATACCTTCATCAGAAAGTTCAAGAGATCCTCAGAGGAATTGGTTGAAACCAAGGTTGTGTGCCCCATAACTTGAGAGTTGTGGGTGCTCCTCAGATGATTCTGAGACTTTGAAGAATGGACTGGAAGCTTTGAGAAAGTTTATGAGATGTCTTGAAAGCCATCATGAAGCCCAGAGAGGTCATTGGGCAAGAATTCAGAAGATTCAACCATGAACGGTAGAATTAGGGTTTTGACTGGGTCAACCCTAGGTCAACTGATGACTTGGAGAAGGTTGAGACCTAATCCAAGAGCCATGAGATCATGGAGTGATGTATTGAGATGTTATAAAGATGATTCCTAGACCAACTCATCATGATTGAGGAGTTTGAGAAGTTTTAAGCTAGGGTTTCTAAGGATTGACAGTGTAAAATCCCCTAGTTTGATCCCTATCTTCCAGGCAGTTTTAGCTCAAGATGTGATTGTCATCTCATCTTCCCCACAACATCAATGTTGTAGAGCTTGTTCTTAGCTTTAATTTTAGTGGTAGAAGTCCTTGATAGGATGTGCAGAGCTCAAGTTATGGTTTTGACAAATTACAGGTCATCTGAGATATGTGAATCTGGATCCTTGAAAGTCACCCAACTTGCAGACAACTTTTGCCCTAGTAGGATGATTCCTATGATCTCTTGGTCAACATGAATGTTGAAGAGCATCTTCTTAGATTTCTAGAGAGTACTAGAAGTCCTTGATAGGATTTGTAGAACTCAAGTTATGGCTTTGACAAGCCAAGGGCATTTTGGTCATTTGGCAGTTATAGGTCATTTTAAGCATATGGCCATATCTCCTACTTCCAAGCTTCAAATGGAAAAACTTTCAACATCAAAGTTTCTTAGAATGATGTTTTAAGGCTAGCAGGGTGGTCATGAGATGTTGGAAAGGCTCATAGCAAAAAGTGATGAAAATGGCCTAAAAAAGGGACATAAGTTAATTAAAGTGAAATGGAAAATCACAAAATCCAAGTCCTAAACCCTAACCATGGCATATGATAGGTCATTTTGACTCCAAAGGATGTTTTAAGAACAATGGTTCAGCCACAATTTTGATTTGAGGCTTAAAATTTGGAGTTGTTTTGTAAAAGTCATACTTGCATAATGGGGTACCTAGCCAAATCAAAAGAAAGCTTAATAAACAAGGTGTTTAAGCATTGCATATTGTCCAAAATACCACCTAAGGGGAAAATCAAGCTGATTACTCATGTTATGGGATTTTGTCATGATACATCTCATGTGGTGAGAATGGAAATGCAAATACCACATCCTAGAAACTTCAAGTTCCATCTAGAGTGATCTAGATGATTCTAGATCTTTCTGAACATGTCTATATATTGGTGGCAAAGCCCATTGATTTAGGGTTGGTGATTGTTGATGTTCATAGTGCAAAAAAGAGAGAATTGACCAAGTTTCTCCCATTTTTGCAATTCAAGATCAAATCCCTATTCTTCTTCATTTTCATTCTTTTTCTTCTCCACAAACACATTATTCTGATCTTTATGAGTGTTTGCATACTGAGTTGAAGGTTGATCCATGGAAGTTTGAAGCTTTGGTGGTGAAAGTGCAAGAAAAGCAAATCTCACTCAAGATCAAGATACAAGCACTCCCTCTCCCATCTTTTGCAAACAGAAGAGTTATCATCAAGCAAAGATCAATCATGGAAGGTTGCAAGCATTGAATTGGAGTGAAACTACCTCTGCCATAACCAAGATAACAGGTTTGCAATTTCTCTACCACCTCATTATTTATGCATGGATAGGTTGAATTAGTAGCATAGAACTATTAGGAATGAGTAGAGGATTAGTTCCAGTGAATTTGAGATCATTTCGTGGAGTTTGAAAATATGACACCAAGACTTTAAAGCTCAAGAACTAGTAGTTTAGTGCAAGAAAATCCAAGACTGTTAGCATGCTAAAACAAGTGGAACATAAGGAACATTTTAGTGTTAAAAGATTCAAGAATTATGAAGGTGCATCATGAGTGAAGTTGGTGTATCATGGAGGTTGTTGCCATCGGGTTTTTAGTTCTAGGGCGTCTCAATGCAAACTATGATCATGGTTGTATTCAGGGAGAAAAATAGAATGACTTTGCTTTTTGAAGAATTGAATTTGATTGAGAAACAAGGGAGAACGATGGGCTGAAAGTCTGGTGCATGCATGTATTTTAATGGAAGCTGATACAAAACCCTAAGAGCTTAAGGAAGATGACGATACAGCAACCGTTGGATTTGCGTGGAATATTGACTGGAAAAGCCCATCCAACGTACCAGATTCGAACACGCGTTTTGAAGGAGAATGAGCAGCAAACGCTGCGTTTAGATTAGTATATCATCATGGGCCTTACGTACTATTGCTTTCCACACCCTCATTTCCAAGCCCATCTCATTTTAACTGAAATCG
Organism: Lathyrus sativus; assembly: GCA_963859935.3. NCBI lineage: Eukaryota > Viridiplantae > Streptophyta > Magnoliopsida > Fabales > Fabaceae > Lathyrus > Lathyrus sativus. Next base: position 495,949,477 of record OZ012741.1, read on the forward strand.
CATGCTATCCGCACCGTTTCTATTCCTTTTTCTTTTGTTTTTTTTTCAGTTTTCTGATCATAAACTGGGCCCAGGCGCGCCATGCTAGGCGCACCCCCCTCCTGGGCCCATCATAATTTCCAAACTTAATATATTTGCTTTCTACACCCCATGTATTAATTCCATTTTAATTTTTTCTCCAAATTTCATTAAACTTCGAAAAATCATAACAAAATAAAAAATGAATATTTTTTAATGCAACTTTTTTTCCCAATTTTCATTTTCTGTCTAGAAAAATATAAAAATATAAAATAGCCATCTTATTTCAGTTTTATATTTTTTGTGCATTTATACTTTTAATTGCTTTTTTTTAATTCTTTTAATTGGTATGTTAACTTGTAGGATTTAATTAGGGTAGTTCCCTTAGGATTTTGAGTCCAATTTTTTTAGGATAATTAGATGAATGGCTTAGGGTTCCCCTGAATTAATTTCATAATTTTGTGATAATTTTTAGGATAGTTTTAATTAGGTAGTTCTAGGTAGTATAGAATTTGATTAAAACTTTAGTATAGGTCAATAACAATTTTAGATTTAGGTCTTGTAGGGCAATTTGGTATATGGGGAATATATGGGACTTAAGGGTAGTTATGTAGGGTCCTCTAGAATTTATATTAGGATTTAATAGAATAATATGCTATTTTTAGTTGATTTTTGAATTGAATGATTGTTTGTGTGGCCTTTAGGGCAAGTTTTGTTAGTTTGCTTTGCTTTGGGGTATCCCTTTGATTGGAGGAGCTTGGCATCTCATTATGGAGCTTAGTGGAGCATACTAGAGGATTGAAGGAGGCATGGATTGAAGGCCTGGTTTAGGAGCTTGCTCTCTTTCTGTGAGGTTTGAGACCCTGGAGTTTGAGGGAAGTTCATGGTACTTTCCTGAGGAAGGCACTATGGATGTCTTTCATTCTTTCTTCTCACCTCTTTCCCAAGTATCCAATGATGTTGGAGCCTTCATGTGAGTTTAGTTTCTCCTGAGGAGGAATGTAAACCGATCACAGTTGTTGAGCCACATGGGATATGATTCCTAAGTGGAAGCCCCCGAGTACTTTCCTGAGGAAGGCACTATGGGTCTGTTCACTTAGTTCCCTTAGTTCATGTAGGATTTCCCAAGTATCCAATGATGTTGGAGCCTTCATGTGAGTTTAGTTTATCCTGAGGAGGAATGTAAACCGATCACAGTTGTTGAGCCACATGGGATATGATTCCTAAGTGGAAGCCCCCGAGTACTTTCCTGAGGAAGGCACTATGGGTCTGTTCACTTAGTTCCCTTAGTTCATGTAGGATTTCCCAAGTATCCAATGATGTTGGAGCCTTCATGTGAGTTTAGTTTCTCCTGAGGAGGAATGTAAACCGATCACAGTTGTTGAGCCACATGGGATATGATTCCTAAGTATAAGCCTCCTAGTGCTTTCCTGAGGAAGGCACTATGAGTATGCCTATTTAGCTCCCTTTCTTTGGTAAGCTTGTTTTGAAGCTTGAAGACTGGGATTGATTTCTTTTGATTAGGGTTTTGCTTTAGGGCTTTGCTTAGAGTTTGATTAGGGCTTTGCTTTAGGGCTTTGCTTAGAGGTAGATTAGGGTTTTGTTTTAGGGTTAGGATTAGAGAGAGCTTAGATGTAGATAATTTCTTTCTCAAACATGGATGGTATTCTTCACATCCATTCCTCCCTGTGATTCAAAGTCCTTCCAGGGTATACACCTCTCTCCTTTGGAGGGATTAGTGTTATACCTAGGAGGTAGAACTTTTGAGGGAACCCTTCATTTGATATTGAACCCTTATAGGCCACCTTTGGTTTGTCTTGAGAGTTGTCAGAGCCTGAGCATGAAGATGAAGACTTCATTGAAGATGGTTGAAGAGGATGAATCCTTAAAGACTGTCATTCCAGCTAAAGCTTGAAGAGCATGAAGATCAAGTTGATACTTGAAGATCCCTGAAGATGGTGAAGCCTGAAGGTGGAGCTGATCAAGAAGCTGAAGCTTAGGGGAGAAGATGAGTTGATACTCATGTTGTAGGGTTGATACCTGGAAAGCAGTTGATGATCGAAGTCTGAAGACTGAATTGCTGCTGGAGGAGCTGAGGCTTTCTTCTGTTTTTCTTTTCTGTATTGTGTGTTTTGTTTGATTTATCCGTTGCATTAGAATAAGTCCATCTAGAATAAGTAGAATCTAGGAGCATGATGGCATTGGAGGTTGAGTTGCTCCCTCTGCTTGTATTGTTATTGCGTGGCTTTGCTTGCGGGTATTCGGTAGAGCCCAGCTCCCTTGCCCATGTGGTTTGTTTGCCTGATGGCATTTTCATTTCTTTTATCTGTATGATTGCAGTTTACTGTTTATTGCTTGATAGCACGTTGTTTATGTTTCAGTATGATTACTGTTATTTCATGACTGGCTTGAGGTTGAGATGAGCTTGTGGAGGCTGAAGCCCCACACACATTTCCTCCCTCACTTGCATTGCATGCATTTTACTGTTAAAGCTGATGCTTTTGTCTGTTTTGGTGTATCATTGACATGATCCCTTAGGACTCTCATTTCCTTTGATAAGGATTTGATGATAGACTTTTAGGTTGAAACCTATGCATGAAAACATCTAGGAGTTCCCTGTTCAAACCTCAACCATAGGATGAATCCATGGCATGATAACAGTAGGACTTGATAGTCTCCCTCCTAGTTGGGCCTGTTCTCTTCTCATCTCAAAACAGTTTAAGATACAGTAATCATGAATGGTTTCTTTCGTACGTTACGAGCCTTAAGCTATCTGAGAAAGGATTGTGGGAGATTTCTTTTCCACAGTCTGGATGTTTAGTATGGTACCCTTTGGGTGACATGCGACGCATTCACTCTCAGGTCATAGTCTCTAGTGCGGTTGAAATCGCAAACACAATAAAAAACACTTCTTTCGTAAAATAGGAAATAAACTGTAGTTTCCCGAACTACGTGAGCTCTGATCTCTCAAGCCTGTTGAGAGTACGTAGGCACAAGATGGCGAAGTCTTGGCGAGCTACCTTCCCCCATAACCCTTCGTAGGCCGAACTACGTTGACTCTGATTTCTCATTCTCTGATGAGAATACGTAGGCATAAAGCGCGACGCTTTGCCGAGTCATTTTTCTTTTCTTTTTCAGCCAGCCTTGATAGGTAGATAGATTATAACCAACCCGTCCAAGTAAACAAACAAGCAAGGATCCCGTCGAGTACGACGGACGTGAGGGGTGCTAATACCTTCCCCTTGTGTAACCGACTCCCGAACCCAGACAATGGTTGCGATGACCTTGTCTTACCCTTTTTCGTCAGGTTTTTCCGATCGTTTCCTTTCCCGCTCTGAGGGATAAATAACGAAAGGTGGCGACTCTTCTGTCATGCTGGCACCTTATTTTCGCGCAAGCGACAGCTGGCGACTCTGCTGGGGACTTCAACCCAGAATCTCTGGTTCCCTGGTTCCCTATGCGAGTCAATCCTAGCGCTTGTGTGTTTACTTGTTGGGTTGCGTTTATTTATCGCATTTTACTTCTCGCACTTTATTTCCCGCATTTTATTTTCAGTATAATATGATTATTTGTGCTGTTGTGGGACAGGAGTTCTGATGAGTGAGAAGCCAGACCCAGGCTTGAGTGCACCATAGCATTAGAGTGGAAATTAGTGGGCGCGTGCTTGCTTTGCAGGCACTAGTGTCTCATGAAATCCACGCTCAGACGAGGTTCATCCGGTTGGATTCACTTTCAACCCTTTGGGTTGAGACGGTTGCTGGTTTGGTGGATTGTCGACTCTGGGGACCGATCATTTGTGATTCAGCTAAGTGAGGCCTCTTCAAGACTTGATGATGCCACTCCTTCTGGGAATCGTATCGTCAGTTTTGAAAGTTTGTGACGCTGATGAACGCATAGGATGCCGTACCTTGAGTCAGTGTAGGTCCATACCTGTGAGTGGGATTGGGTTTATTGCAGGAAACTTTGACCTTCAGACTACCTGGTTTTCTTGATGGTGAATCAGTTATGTTGGTACCAGGGTTCTCAGTTGCAGATTTGTCTGTTCTTGATAGAGCAGGTTTTGATCAGAGTATTGTCATCAGTGGTTTGTTCTTGATAGAGCGGATTTTTGGGGTCTGAAGATCTCATCAGCAGATGTTGTTTGTTCTTGATAGGGCAGATTTTGAGTGGGGTCTGAAGATCTCATCAGCAGCTGTATGTTTGTTCTTGATAGGGCAGATTTTTGATTTGGGGTCTGAAGACTTCATCAGCAGATGTTTCTTGATCATACATCCGGGGTCCTTATTATCAGACATTTGTTCTCGACAGAGCAGAATTTTGATCTTATGTATATGGTCCTATCAGATGGTCGTTCTTAGAAGATCAGATTAGTGGTCTTACACCGGGGTTTTCTTCTCATCAGTGATTATTGACACAGAATCTCCATAGCAGTTACCTGGATATATTATTGCATGCCTGCATTTTGCATTAGTTTGCATGTTCATTTGCATTCCATTAACGTGTGTCTGTGTTGTAGGTACCATTTCCCCGATCCAAGATTTCTCGCCTCCTATTGTATTATTATGGCCTCTCTCAGGAAGACTGTTGCGTATAAGTTCCCGACCCCTGATGTGTCAAAGTTGACTGGTTTGATAGCTCTAGCAGGTGATTCTGTGAAGGATGGGTTCAGGAAGTCTTATGGCAGGTTGCTCAGTCTGGTTTGCAAACCTTCTACGTCTGAGTTGAATGGGTTACATGCTCTGTTGCAGTTCTATGACCCTCCGCTGAGATGTTTACACTTTTCAGGACTTCGTTCTCGCGCCGACGCTGGAAGAGTATGCTGATTTGCTGGGTGTGCCTATCAAAAGGCAGATGCCTTTTGTCCACATGGATGTTGAGCCTGATCTGGCTGGTTTAGCTTCTTCACTTCATGTGGACGCCTCTGAGTTAGTAGTGACGATTTGGAACAAGGTTCCTGGGTTCTCCTTGCAGTTTCTGGTAGCTAAGGCTCAGCAGTGTGCTAAGGACAGATGTTAGGACGCATTCAATGCCATCCTCGCTTTATGCATATATGGCATTATCTTGTTCCCTAACATGCCTGATTTCGTAGACTTTGATGCATTTCACATCTTCGCCTCAGGGAATCCAGTCCCTACTTTGATCGGGGACGTCTATCACTCAGTGCATTACAAGAATGAGAACCGGAGAGGGAAAAATGTATCATGCTGCGTACCGTTGTTGTTCAGATGGTTTGATAGTCATTTGCCCAAGAGGGGTTCTTTCGTCTTGTCTGCAGCCACAGCTGAGTGGCCTGAGCGTCTGATGAGTTTGTCTGCAGAAGATATTGATTGGTTCGTTGACAGAGACAGGTTAGGTACTGAGGTGATCTTCAGTTGTAGTGGGTTTCCTAATGTACCTCTGATAGGTAGGAAGGGTTGCATCAACTACAATCCGTCGTTGCTAGTTCGTCAGTTCGCATATGCTTTGAGGACTCCGCCGAAGGAGGAAGAGGTACAGGAATCTCTGTACCTCACGGGTACACTAGAGGGGGATTTGTTGTCCAAGCTTCAGCATGCGTGGAACAGTATCATCAAGAGAGGCAAGCCTTTGTTGGGAAGGAGCAACAGTCAAGCCTACCCTCCTTATTCAGCTTGGATCAGAGCCAGAGCCAGCGCTATAGGGATGCCATTTCCTCATGCAAGACCAGAGAGTCCTTCACCAGTCGAAGAGCCTACTACCGTGTCCATTCATCAGCATAACCAGATACTAGCTGAGCGGGATGAGCTGAAGCGGGCGAATGCAGAACTGGAGAAGGAGTTAGCTCAGCTTCGAAGTGAGAGGAACGAAGTCGTGCATGCTTTCAAAAAGCAAACAGAGTCGGTGAACCAATTGGGTGCAGACTTGGCAAAGCAGATTGCTGATCGTGAACGCTTGGGTCAAGACTTCAGGGTTGTTAATGATGTACTAGCTACGAAGAAGCAGCATTTGGACGAGGCATACCGGAGGATATCTAAGTTCGACCAGCATTGGAAGACCTCCCTGGCCACCAGAAAGGAACGAGAGGATAAGCTAATGCTGCAGATCTCTAAGCTGGAAGCCGAGGTGAAGGACAGTGAGCGAAGGTTTGATGAAGAGACTGCCCGCAGGTACGCCGCCGAAGGCCAACTCAACAAAGCCCTTGCCAACCTGAAGGAATGCAAGCTGAAGTTTGAGTCTAAGAAGCGGAAACTGGAAGATTGCTTCGGCGAAGGAGCATGGGGAAGTTCAGTTCAGGGACTTCAGTATACTATTATGCAGAGGGAACTACTCGTTGAGGGGTTGCTCACTTTGCCAGATCATCCAGAGACGGAGGAGTTATTAGCAGAGTACCGCGCCCGTGGCCGTACTTGACTAGCTTGTATTCCTTTTGTTTTGATCTTTGCTGTATGCTGACCATCACCAGACTTGTTGGCTGAGGTCACGCTGTTGATTTGTTTTGTACTCGCTGATGCTATGTACTGCCTTGATAGGCTTTCCATATATATATGAGATTGATGTTTCCATGATTGGGCTCGGACTTCTTATTATTATTATTATTATTGTCAGCACTGGCACTAAGGCACTAGGATCAGGGGAAATCTCCCAAGCACACAGACACACGCATGCATCCGCATGAAGCATTTGCATGGCGTACATTTTGTTGCTTTTCCTAACCTTTAATATTTTCAGGTTTTTTCAGGTTCACAGGTTCCAAGCTGCTTCTGGTCTCCAGGATTGATCAGAGACTCATTCACCGTTACTCAACTCGAGCTAATCAGACGAGGATCATGGATCAGGTGCAGTCAGACGTTCAAGAGCTCCGTGAACGGATGGATCGTTTTATGGAACTGATGCAGGTAGTCGCTAATGGTCAGGACCAGCTTCGTACTTTGGTTCAACCTTTGATCTCCAGGGTTGATAGTAACGACATACTTCATGGAGGGGCTGTGCCTACTCCTCCTCCGGTTGATACTCCGCAGAATGTTGTTCCTGTTGCCGGGGGCAACGACAGTGCTAATGGCAATGTAATGGCCAATATCGGACTCAATGCGACGGGCGTCGTCAATGGTAGTCTGGGAGCTAATGTCAACGTCGGGCCGGTCAACGGGAACGCTGGTGTCGGAAATCTGTTGGTGCCTCAACCGTGGCTTGAGGATCATCAGGATGATATCTTTTCCCAAAGAGGTGTGGAAGCAGAGTTGAATGCTGAAGCGCGGCTCAGGTTCAAAGCACTGGAAGACAAAATGAGAGACATTGAGAATCAGAATACATTGGGCGTTGATATGTCCAAGCTGGGGTTAATTGCTGATTTCAAGGTACCGCATAAGTTCAAAGTGCCTGTTTTTGAGAAGTATAAGGGCACTACCTGCCCTCGTGTCCACCTTCGATCTTACTATAGGAAGATGTCGGCCTATTCCGACGATGAGAAGTTGCTGATGCACTTCTTCCAAGATAGTCTTTCTGGTCCATCCCTCGAGTGGTACATGGGTTTGGAGCCCACTACCGTGCGCACCTGGAAAGATCTCGCTGAAGCATTTGTCCTCCATTATCAATACAATAGCGACTTGGCCCCCAACCGAGTTCAGCTCCAGAACCTTTTGCAGCGGAATAATGAAGGCTTTAAGGAGTACGCCCAGCGGTGGTGCGAGTTGGCTGCTCGGGTTCAACCGCCGATGGTTGAGCGCGAGCTCGTGCAGATGTTTGTTGCTACCCTCCCGGGAATCTACTATGAAAAGCTAGTCAGTGGCATGTCTGGGACGTTCTCTGCTCTCATCACTATGGGCGAGCACGTCGAGAATGGTATAAAGATCGGAAAAATTCAAGGTGAATCATCCTCAGCTGGAGGAGGTGGAAAGAAACCTTACGCTGGTAAACGTTGAGAAGGGGATGCGAGTGCTGTCACCAACGCTCAGAGAAAGGGCAAGGGCCCTCAGCAGCAGATAGCTAGTATAAATATCCCAGCAGCTCCGTCGCCGCAGCAGCAGTAGCAACCGCAGCAACAGAATCAACAGGGATATAGAAAATATCAGAATCGGGCTCCTTTGGCAAATCGTCACTTCGAAGCACCACCTATGTCGTATGCGCAGCTCTTGCAAACTTTGCTTCAGCTTCAGTTAGTTCAAAAGAGGACGATGGCTCCCTTGACAGGGGCACCACCACCGGGGTATGACGCAAATGCCACTTGCGATTTCCATACTGGGGCACCAGGCCATACGATTGAGAACTGCAAAGCCTTTAAGCATAAGGTGCAGGACCTGGTAGACGCCAAGATTATTAACTTCTCCGACAATGTGCCCAATGTCACGAAAAACCCCATGCCTCATCATAGGGGAGGCAGAGTGAATGCCATTATCAAGGAGGAGAGTGCAGATCTGTTGACTGATGTCAAAAACTTAAAGACGCCGCTTAGTTTCGTCAAAGCTAAGTTGTTGAAGAAGGGGTTCTTTCCAGGATGCGGAGAGTTATGCATGGCTTGTGCCACACATCCTGATGGGTGTGAGCAGCTGGTAGAAGGTATCCAAAGTCTGATGTCTGAGGGTATTTTGCAGTTCAGCCGGAGAGTTGAAAGTGTATCAGGAGAGGTTGTGTTGAAGCAGGCAGATGAAGTCGCCACCATCACCATTCCTCGTCAACCTATTACCATTCCTGCGCCCCGACCGCCTACAATCACTATTACCAGAGCCGGGCCGATCCCATTCGAGAGCACTAACGCCGTTCCGTGGCATTATGGCGCCGAAGTCTATTGCAATGGTCAGAAGTTAGAGTTGGAGCCGTATGGGTCGACTGTGCAGAATCTCGCAGGAGTCAGTGGTATTACTCGAAGCGGAAGAGTGTTTGCACCGACAGAGGTTGTGGCAGAGAAAGTGGTCAGAGCTGATGCTGCCGATAAGGGAAAAGGCAAAGTCGTCGAAGAGGCCCCTTGTGGGGCAGAGAAAGATTTGCTTGTCAAGGATGCCGAGGAGTTCATGTGGTTAATCAAAAAGAGCGACTGCAAGATTGTAGACCATCTTCATCAGACTCCGTCAAAGATTTCTATTCTCAACTTGTTGCTGTGTTCTGAAGCGCACCGCAACGCGTTACTGAAGGTATTGAACGCTGCCTACGTACCGCAAGAGATATCAGTGAATCAGCTAGAAGAGGTGGTAGCCCATGTTAATGCTGGCAATGGGCTAGGTTTCACAGATTTAGAGCTGACTCCTAAAGGGAGAAATCACAACAGCGCCTTGCACGTCTCGATAGAGTGCAGAGGCACTATCATGTCGCATGTCCTGGTGGACACGGGTTCGTCGCTTAATGTGCTTCTGAAGAAGGCATTAATGAAGTTGGACACTCGTGGATTGCTTTGCACGCCCAGTGATCTGGTGGTGAAAGCATTTGACGGAACTAAGCGCCACGTTTTCGGAGAGTTGACCCTGCCGATTCAAGTTGGTCCGGAGACGTTCGATACGGTTTTTTATATCATGGATATCATGCCTGCCTACAGTTGCCTCTTAGGTCGGCCATGGATCCACGCTGCTGGTGTCGTGACGTCCACGCTGCATCAAAAGCTCAAGTATGCTGTCGGGGGAAGCATAGTGACCGTCTGTGGTGAGGAGGACATTATGGTGAGCCACTTGTCATCCTTTAAGTATGTTGAAATGGATGGCGAAATCCATGAAACTCTCTGCCAAGCATTTGAAGCCGTCAAGGTGAAAGAGGTAGCTCCTGTCGTCATAGAGAAGCAAGAGATGAATCTCTCCTCGTTCAGAGAAGCTCGGGCCGTCGTCGAAGCCGGTTCCACCCCAGGCTGGGGGCATGTTTTGGAGATACCGACCAAGCAGGACAAGTTTGGATTGGGGTATTCTCCTGAAGCTGAAGCTTCATCTTCTTCATCTAGCAGTTCGTCTCGTGGGAAGGGGCCGATCTTATTTACCAGTGGCGGAGTGATCTTCGAAAGCATCAACGCGGCGTCGGAGGACAGCGGGGATAGCGATTGTGATCTGGACGCCTGGATTCAGCCAAGCAAGCCGGGCGAGCGCCTCAACAATTGGACCATCAAGGAAATTATCCAGCTGACAAGTGAAGAGTAATGATTTACTTTTTACAATCATTGTACAACCCCATGTCCTACCCGGGGCATAGCGGTTTTATTGTCAGGGCCTTGTTGGATTATGTACATGTATTTTGTTAATAAATCAAAGGCGATTTCTTCGTACTTAAATATTGTGTTCTCTATTATTCCTGTTTTATGTTTATTTTGAAAAACAGTAAAATGGCAACGGGGTTTGTGCTAACCTGCATATTCTTGTTTTAAACTTAACCCTTGTTATTGCAGGATCCACATGACAGGCGACATCGACTCTGGACCCTCTACGGCTCACTACGACTTCGATTGCCCGATTTATCAAGCCGAGGATGAGATTGATGAAGACGGAGACCTTCCGGAAGAGTTGGCCCGCTTGTTGAGACAAGAGGAAAAGGTTATTCTGCCTCATGAGGAAGATATTGAGATCGTAAATCTGGGTTCTGAAGAGCTCGTCAGAAATGTCAGAGTAGGGGCTGCACTGCAGAATGATGTCAAGCATAGACTGGTCGAGATGCTTCGAGAGTATAGTGACGTCTTTGCTTGGTCATACGAAGATATGCCCGGACTCGACACAGACATCGTGGTTCATCGCTTGCCGTTGCGAGAAGATTGCCCTCCAGTCAAGCAGAAGCTTAGGAGGACAAGACCAGATATGGCTGTAAAAATCAAAGAAGAAGTCCAGAAGCAGTTGGACGCAGGATTTCTAGCCGTTACCACTTACCCTCCGTGGGTCGCCAACATAGTGCCTGTACCGAAGAAGGACGGTAAGGTACGCATGTGCGTCGATTATCGGGATTTGAATAGGGCGAGCCCTAAGGATGATTTCCCGTTTCCTCATATCGATGTGTTGGTCGACAACACAGCCCAGTTCTCCGTGTTTTCGTTCATGGATGGCTTCTCCGGTTACAATCAGATTAAGATGGCACCGGAGGACATGGAGAAAACGACGTTTATCACCCCCTGGGGAACATTTTGCTATAAGGTAATGCCCTTCGGTCTGAAGAACGCAGGGGCCACTTACCAGCGAGCAATGGTAACTTTGTTTCATGATATGATTCATCATGAGATCAAGGTCTATGTTGATGACATGATTGCAAAGTCCCAAACGGAGGAAGAGCATCTGGTTAACTCATTGAAGCTTTTTGAGAGGCTTAGGAAGTTCAGGCTGAGGCTGAATCCTAACAAGTGCACTTTCGGAGTGCGGTCCGGAAAGTTATTAGGGTTTATCGTTACTGAACGAGGTATCGAAGTTGATCCTGCGAAAATAAAAGCTATTCAAGAAATGCCAGCGCCGAAAACAGAAAAAGAAGTTCGTGGTTTCTTGGGCCGAATAAACTACATTGCAAGGTTTATCTCTCAGCTCACGGCCACTTGTGAACCGATGTTCAAACTTTTAAAGAAAGATCAGGCGATTACTTGGAATGAGGATTGCCAGAAGGCATTTGACAAAATAAAGCAGTATCTTCAAGAACCTCCAATCTTGATACCCCTAGTGGCTGGACGACCATTAATCATGTACCTGACGGTTCTGGAGAATAGTATGGGGTGTGTTCTCGGTCAGCACGACGAGACGGGCAGAAAAGAGCATGCCATTTATTATTTAAGTAAAAAGTTCACTGAGTGTGAATCTCGATACTCGATGCTGGAGAAGACGTGTTGTGCATTAGCTTGGGCTGCCAAACGTCCACGACAGTACATGCTCAATCACACCACTATGCTAATTTCGAAGATGGATCCGATCAAGTACGTCTTCGAGAAGCAGGCTCTTTCGGGCAGGATTGCCAGATGGCAAATGGTGTTAACGGAATATGATATTTAGTACGTGTCCCAGAAGGCCATCAAGGGAAGCGTATTGTCCGATTACCTTGCCGAATAGCCAATCGAAGACTACCAGCCGATGAAGTTTGAATTCCCTGACGAGGATATTATGTTTCTCAAAGCGAAGGATTGCGATGAGTCGTTTCCCGGTGAGGGGCCAGATAGGAAGTCTCAGTGGAAGTTGATATTCGATGGAGCGGTTAATTCCTATGGAAGTGGCATCGGGGCTATCATCACGACTCCTCACGGATCCCACATCCCGTTTACTGCGAGACTGACGTTTCCAGTTACCAACAATGAGGCGGAGTATGAAGCATGTATTATGGGTCTAGAAGAGGCAATTGATTTGAGAATCAAGAATCTAGACGTATATGGTGACTCAGCGCTTGTAATCAATCAAATTAAAGGGGAGTGGGAAACTCGTCAAGCGAATTTGGTGCCGTACATGAATTATGACAGGAGGCTGCTTCCGTTCTTCGATCGAGTGGAACTCCATCATGTACCCAGGGCTGAAAATCAGATGGCTGATGCCTTAGCCACGTTGGCTTCAATGTATAAGGTCAATTTTTGGAATGAGGCTCCAAGAATTGTGCTTTCGCGTCTTGACAGACCGGCATTTGTCTTTGCAATCGAGGATGCCGCCGACGGCAAGCCATGGTTCCATGACATCCAGACTTTCCTTATGACTAAGGAGTATCCTGCGAGTGCGTCAACCCAGGATAAGAAGACTCTGAGGAGGCTGTCTGGAAACTTTTATCTCAATCCTGATGGAGTGTTGTATAAGAGAAACCACGATCTCGTGCTACTCAGATGTGTAGATGAGAAAGAGGCAAGTATGCTCATGGAAGAAGTCCATGAGGGTACATTTGGTACGCACGCCGGCGGGCATGCCATGACGAGAAAGATCCTGAGAGCAGGATATTACTGGCTGACTATGGAGTCGGATTGCTTCAGATTCGCGAAGAAATGTCATAAGTGCCAGATTTATGCTGATAAAGTTCATGTGCCGCCGTGCCCATTGAATGTCATGTCCTCCCCTTGGCCGTTCTCCATGTGGGGCATCGACATGATAGGCAAGATCGAGCCCACTGCATCCAATGGTCATCGTTTCATTCTGGTAGCTATCGACTACTTCACCAAATGGGTGGAAGCAGCCTCGTACGCTAATGTGACCAAGCAGGTGGTAGCTAAATTCATAAAGAGGGACATCATCTGTCGTTACGGAGTTCCTGAGCGGATCATCACTAATAATGGTTCGAATTTGAATAACAAGATGATGAAGGAGCTGTGTCAGAGCTTCAAGATCGAACACCACAACTCATCTCCTTACCGGCCAAAGATGAATGGCGCCGTCGAAGCCGCCAACAAGAACATAAAGAAGATTGTTCAGAAGATGGTTGTGACGTACAAAGATTGGCACGAGATGCTGTCGTTTGCCTTGCACGGTTATCGTACGACGGTGCATACGTCGACCGAGGAAACTCCTTTCTCCTTGGTGTATGGTATGGAAGCTGTCCTACCGTTAGAAGTGGAGATTCCTTCTTTGCGAGTTTTGGTTGATGTGAAGCTCGACGAGGCAGAATGGGTTACGAATCATTTGAACCAACTCAGCCTGATGGACGAGAAGAGGTTAGCATCGATTGCATTTGGTCGTCTGTACCAAAGCCGAATGAAGAGAGCTTATGACAAGAAGGTGCGTCCTAGAAGCTTTCAGACGGGTGATCTCGTCCTGAAGAAGATTCTTCCGCCACACTCCGATCACCGGGGCAAGTGGACTCCGAATTACGAAGGGCCGTATGTCGTCAGCAAGGTCTTCTCGGGAGGAGCTTTGTTGTTATCCACGATGGATGGTGAAGATTTTGCATCCCCGGTAACGCGAACGCAGTTAAAAAATACTTTGCTTGAAAGAGACCCGCTAGACAAAAAAGAAAGAGTCCAGGCAAAAAAGGGGCATCCCGGCGAACCAAAAACAGAATAAAAGGTTCGGGCAAAAATTAGGGATAAATTGAAAAAATGTACGCCCGCGAAGTCGAAAACCTACACTGGGCGGCTTCGGCAAAAAAGGGTATCCCGGTGAACTGAAAACCCGTAAAGGGCGGTTCACGCAAAAGTTAGGGATTTGAATAAGCAAATGACTGCGTTCCGCGTGTGGACTTTCATTGTTAGTGGTTTGGAGGACCTGAGGGCTGTTTATCTGAATCAATCTCTTCCGAAGCTGAAGCGTCGGAGAAATATCGAAGCCGAGTGGGTCTTAGAGGGATCAACTCATGGTGTTCGTCTACGCCTCGTTGCCGACATTTGTATATACTGATGTATATTTATGTTTTGTTTTTGCGCGGCTTCCTCATTCCAGGAGCTTGCCTCTGTTGTAAAACATTTTTTGCCCATTCAGGGGTTCACCATCAATAAAATGCATGTTATTCAGCAATTCTGTTTGCCTATTTAGCATTTATCTGTTTTGTTTGCGAAAGAAAACACCGATGTTTTTGATAAAATGCGCATACATAAACTTACGGGCCTAGGCCCATTGATTGTTGAAACAATTAATTACCTGAATATTGTCACGAGATAATAACCTTGATAGGCCCCTTTGAGAAGGGTATCTTGTCTGTTTGTTTGTGTTGTTGCAGGTGTAGCATATTCCAGACGGTGCGCCGTGCGCATCCCCGAAGCAGGGCGAGTTCTCCTTCTCCGGCAGAATTCAGTAGTCTCTCCTCCGCAGAATCTGAACGCAAGATAGTGAGCATTGGTATGGCTCCCCAGGCAGAGGATTCTCTTCTCCAAACAGACACATCCTGAAGGAACGTCATCTTCTCAGCTGAGTCGCGCGCCGAAGCTCGTATGTCCCCAGCACCGGGTCACAAGTGCAGAAATCTTCGGGTGCCGAAGCTCGTGTTTTCCCCAGTAAAGTCGCCGAAGCAGGTGTTCCCCCAGCACCGGGTCACAAGTGCAGGTCTCGTAGGAAGCTATTCATACGCCGAAGTATGCAGTAACTGATGGTGCCAGACGGAAGCCTCCAGCGGAATTGAGATTCCCCGCCAAAGCCGTATTCTCTCTTGAAGTCGGATGATTCCCTCTTCCCCAGTAGAGTGTTGGAATAGCTGATGCTGTATCCCTCTGCAGAGTTGTATTCTCCCCCGAAGTCGGATGATTCCTTCTTCCCCAGCGGAATTGAAATTCCTCATCAGAGTCGTACTCTCCAGTGAAGTAGAATGATTTCTCTCTCCCCGGCTGAGTTCGCAGTCCCCAAGAGAGCCGAATCTTTGGTAGTAGTTGGGACCATGAGTGGATTTTCCCTAGCAGAGTGTTGAGCAGCCGATGCTGTATTTCCCCAGAGTTGTACTCTCTCCAGCGAAGCAGAACGATTTCTCTTTCCTCAGCCGAGTTTGCAGATACCCAAGAGAGCCGAGTCCTTGGAAATTGATCAGACCATGATTTGTTTTCCCAGTGGAGTGTTGAGCAGCTGAAGTTGTTTCCCCACAGAGTTGTTATCCCCAGAAAAGTAGCCATGGCGGCCCCGCAGTTTATTCCCGCGACGGATATCGTTTCTCTCAGCAAGTCCAAGTTCTCGTAAAGCTTCGTTCCCTGGAGTAATCAACTGAAGTTGTTTCCCCTGCAGCAGTCCACAGAAGATCTTTTCCCTAGACGGAGTCCAATTGATGTTGGCGCGACCATGCTCTCCTCAGCAGGATGATTCCTCTATCTGAGTAGTCCTTTCTCCTTGACAGGAGGATTTCCCCCTCGGCATTTATTTTACTGACGGGATCGCATCATTGTGCATGATTGCATAGCATTTAGCATAAACGCATAGCATTTCCACCGTGTGGAGCATGGCGCCGAAGCATATGCATAATAAACATGATTTAGGTTGTTACCATCCTTTTTTTACAGGTGTTCCGCCAAAGGATCAGTTGCTCAGGATGATTCCTGGCATTCTCCCCAGCGAAGTCGCGTGCTCAAGAAGATTCTTGAGATCCCCAGCGAAGTCTTCAGTTCAAGATGATTCTTGAAATCCTCAGCAGGGCCGTACGCTTAAGTTGACTCTTAAGACCCCAGTGCAGTCTCCAGAGTTGGTTGCTCAGATTGATACTTGGAGTCTCCAGCTAAGATCGCCCAGGATGGTTCCTGAAGCCCCAAGAGAGCCGAGTCCTTGGAAGCTGCTCAAGCCGTGATCGGTTTGTCCCCAGCAAGAGTTGCCCAGGATAGTTCTTGGGATCCCCAACAAAGTGTTTGCTCAGAATGGTTATCAGTTCAAGACGAGTCTTGAAGTCCTCAGCAGAGTTGATTTATCCCGAATGAGTTCTGGACCTCCGGAGCGGAGTTGCTTGATGGTTCTCCAGATTCCGCAGCGGCGAAGCGTTATCCCCAGCAGGTTTTCCAACGGCGAAGTTAGAATCTCTCCTGAAGACTCCATGATTGAAGTCTGACCGTGTTAATGAAGCGGTTTTCCCAGTTTCTCTAAATGCCTGATGATATGATCGACTACGTATTACCGGTTACCGTGTGACCAATTCCCCAATGAAGTTTCTCCACGTCGACGGCGAGGTCAGATGCGTGGTTCCGGCGGCGATGTTGGATGCTTGTTTGACGGCGATGTCAGATTTAGTTCTCCAGCGGCGATGTTGGGTATTTTGGTTGATCGACGGCGATGTCAGATTTAGTTCTCCAGCGGCGATGTTGGGTATTTTGGTTGATCGACGGCGATGTCAGATTTAGTTCTCCAGCGGTGATGTTGGGTACTTTGATTGTCCGACGACGATGTCAGATTTAGTTCTCCAGCGGCGATGCGGGGTATTTTGATTGTCCGACGGCGATGTCAGATTTAGTTCTCCAGCGGCGATGCGGGGTATTTTGATTGTCCGACGGCGATGTCAGATTTAGTGCTCCAGCGGTGACGTTGGGTATTTTGATTGTCCGACGGCGATGTCAGATTTAGTTCTCCAGCGGTGAGGTTGGGTATTTTGGTTGATCGACGGCGATGTTGGATGTTTGTTTTCCCGAGTTATGGTTGTTCTTGATGGCGATGTCAGGTGATTTGTTGTTCCAGCGGCGATGTTGGGTGTTCCTCAGAATTTCGTCTGCTTCTGACGGTGATGTCAGGTGGTTTAGTCTTCCAGCGGCGATGTTGGGTGTTTTGGTTGTCTGAAGACAATGTCAAAAGAAGTTAACATGTGTAACTGACGGCGATGTCAGATCAGTATTTCTCCAGCTAGTTGTCGTGCAGCTAGTATTACAGTATTCGAAGATTTGTTCCCTGCGGAGTATCGTGTGCTCATGCAGTTGGCAAATTTTCGGGTTTACCGGTATTCAACCGTCTCGCACCTTGATTGGCTGAGAGCCGTTCGCTTCTCACCCAGTCAGGTTCAAGCCGTTTGAATAGGGGCAGCTGTTGCACCCCAAAATTTGACCAACAATTATTTATCCATCAAGTGTTTGAAGGTTGGTACCTTCATCAGAAAGTTCAAGAGATCCTCAGAGGAATTGGTTGAAACCAAGGTTGTGTGCCCCATAACTTGAGAGTTGTGGGTGCTCCTCAGATGATTCTGAGACTTTGAAGAATGGACTGGAAGCTTTGAGAAATTTTATGAGATGTATTGAAAGCCATCATGAAGCCCAGAGAGGTCATTGGGCAAGAATTCAGAAGATTCAACCATGAACGGTAGAATTAGGGTTTTGACTGGGTCAACCCTAGGTCAACTGATGATTTGGAGAAGGTTGAGACCTAATCCAAGAGCCATGAGATCATGGAGTGATGTATTGAGATGTTATAAAGATGATTCCTAAACCAACTCATCATGATTGAGGAGTTTGAGAAGTTTTAAGCTAGGGTTTCTAAGGATTGACAGTGTAAAATCCCCTAGTTTGATCCCTATCTTCCAGGCAGTTTTAGCTCAAGATGTGATTGTCATCTCATCTTCCCCACAACATGAATGTTGTAGAGCTTGTTCTTAGCTTTAATTTGAGTGGTAGAAGTCCTTGATAGGATGTGCAGAGCTCAAGTTATGGTTTTGACAAATTACAGGTCATCTGAGATATGTGAATCTGGGTCCTTGAAAGTCACCCAACTTGCAGACAACTTTTGCCCTAGTAGGATGATTCCTATGATCTCTTGGTAAACATGAATGTTGAAGATCATCTTCTTAGATTTCTAGAGAGTACTATAAGTCCTTGATAGGATTTGTAGAACTCAAGTTATGGCTTTGACAAGCCAAGGGCATTTTGGTCATTTGGCAGTTATAGGTCATTTCAAGCATATGGCCATATCTCCTACTTCCAAGTTTCAAATGGAAAAACTTTCAACATCAAAGTTTCTAAGAATGATGTTTTAAGGCTAGTAGGGTGGTCATGAGATGTTGGGAAGGCTCATAGAAAAAAGTGATGAAAATGGCCTAAAAAAGGGACATATGTTAATTAAAGTGAAATGGAAAATCACAAAATCCAAGTCCTAAACCCTAACCATGGCATATGATAGGTCATTTTGACTCCAAAGGATGTTTTAAGAACAATGGTTCAGCCACAATTTTGATTTGAGGCTTAAAATTTGGAGTTGTTTTGTAAAAGTCATACTTGCATAATGGGGTACCTAGCCAAATCAAAAGAAAGCTTAATAAACAAGGTGTTTAAGAATTGCATATTGTCCAAAATACCACCTAAGGGGAAAATCAAGCTGATTACTCATGTTATGGGATTTTGTCATGATACATCTCATGTGGTGAGAATGGAAATGCAAATACCACATCCTAGAAACTTCAAGTTCCATCTAGAGTGATCTAGATGATTCTAGATCTTTCTAAACATGTCTATATATTGGTGGCAAAGCCCATTGATTTAGGGTTGGTGATTGTTGATGTTCATAGTGCAAAAAAGAGAGAATTGACCAAGTTTCTCCCATTTTTGCAATTCAAGATCAAATCCCTATTCTTCTCCATTTTCATTCTTTTTCTTCTCCACAAACACATTATTCTGATCTTTATGAGTGTTTGCATACTGAGTTGAAGGTTGATCCATGGAAGTTTGAAGCTTTGGTTGTGAAAGTGCAAGAAAAGCAAATCTCACTCAAGATCAAGATACAAGCACTCCCTCTCCCATCTTTTGCAAACAGAAGAGTTATCATCAAGCAAAGATCAATCATGGAAGGTTGCAAGCATTGAATTGGAGTGAAACTACCTCTGCCATAACCAAGATAACAGGTTTGCAATTTCTCTACCACCTCATTATTTATGCATGGATAGGTTGAATTAGTAGCATAGAACTATTAGGAATGAGTAGAGGATTAGTTCCAGTGAATTTGAGATCATTTCGTGGAGTTTGAAAATATGACACCAAGACTTTAAAGCTCAAGAACTAGTAGTTTAGTGCAAGAAAATCCAAGACTGTTAGCATGCTAAAACCAGTGGAACATAAGGAACATTTTAGTGTTAAAAGATTCAAGAATTATGAAGGTGCATCATGAGTGAAGTTGGTGTATCATGGAGGTTGTTGCCATCGGGTTTTTAGTTCTAGGGCGTCTCAATGCAAACTATGATCATGGTTGTATTCAGGGAGAAAAATAGAATGACTTTGCTTTTGGAAGAATTGAATTTGATTGAGAAACAAGGGAGAACGATGGGCTGAAAGTCTGGTGCATGCATGTATTTTAATGGAAGCTGATACAAAACCCTAAGAGCTTAAGGAAGATGACGATACAGCAACCGTTGGATTTGCGTGGAATATTGACTGGAAAAGCCCATCCAACGTACCAGATTCGAACACGCGTTTTGAAGGAGAATGAGCAGCAAACGCTGCATTTAGATTAGTATATCATCATGGGCCTTACGTACTATTGCTTTCCACACCCTCATTTCCAAGCCCATCTCATTTTAACTGAAATCGCATGCTATCCGCACCGTTTCTATTCCTTTTTCTTTTGTTTTTTTTCAGTTTTCTGATCATAAACTGGGCCCAGGCGCGCCATGCTAGGCGCACCCCCCTCCTGGGCCCATCATAATTTCCAAACTTAATATATTTGCTTTCTACACCCCATGTATTAATTCCATTTTAATTTTTTCTCCAAATTTCATTAAACTTCGAAAAATCATAACAAAATAAAAAATGAATATTTTTTAATGCAACTTTTTTTCTCAATTTTCATTTTCTGTCTAGAAAAATATAAAAATATAAAATAGCCATCTTATTTCAGTTTTATATTTTTTGTGCATTTATACTTTTAATTGCTTTTTTTTAATTCTGTTAATTGGTATGTTAACTTATAGGATTTAATTAGGGTAGTTCCCTTAGGATTTTGAGTCCAATTTTTTTAGGATAATTAGATGAATGGCTTAGGGTCCCCCTGAATTAATTTCATAATTTTGTGATAATTTTTAGGATAGTTTTAATTAGGTAGTTCTAGGTAGTATAGAATTTGATTAAAACTTTAGTATAGGTCAATAACAATTTTAGATTTAGGTCTTGTAGGGCAATTTGGTATATGGGGAATATATGGGACTTAAGGGTAGTTATGTAGGGTCCCCTAGAATTTATATTAGGATTTAATAGAATAATATGCTATTTTTAGTTGATTTTTGAATTGAATGATTGTTTGTGTGGCCTTTAGGGCAAGTTTTGTTAGTTTGCTTTGCTTTGGGGTATCCCTTTGATTGGAGGAGCTTGGCATCTCATTATGGAGCTTAGTGGAGCATACTAGAGGATTGAAGGAGGCATGGATTGAAGGCCTGGTTTAGGAGCTTGCTCTCTTTCTGTGAGGTTTGAGACCCTGGAGTCTGAGGGAAGTTCATGGTACTTTCCTGAGGAAGGCACTATGGATGTCTTTCATTCTTTCTTCTCACCTCTTTCCCAAGTATCCAATGATGTTGGAGCCTTCATGTGAGTTTAGTTTCTCCTGAGGAGGAATGTAAACCGATCACAGTTGTTGAGCCACATGGGATATGATTCCTAAGTGGAAGCCCCCGAGTACTTTCCTGAGGAAGGCACTATGGGTCTGTTCACTTAGTTCCCTTAGTTCATGTAGGATTTCCCAAGTATCCAATGATGTTGGAGCCTTCATGTGAGTTTAGTTTATCCTGAGGAGGAATGTAAATCGATCACAGTTGTTGAGCCACATGGGATATGATTCCTAAGTGGAAGCCCCCGAGTACTTTCCGGAGGAAGGCACTATGGGTCTGTTCACTTAGTTCCCTTAGTTCATGTAGGATTTCCCAAGTATCCAATGATGTTGGAGCCTTCATGTGAGTTTAGTTTCTCCTGAGGAGGAATGTAAACCGATCACAGTTGTTGAGCCACATGGGATATGATTCCTAAGTATAAGCCTCCTAGTGCTTTCCTGAGGAAGGCACTATGAGTCTGCCTATTTAGCTCCCTTTCTTTGGTAAGCTTGTTTTGAAGCTTGAAGACTGGGATTGATTTCTTTTGATTAGGGTTTTGCTTTAGGGCCTTGCTTAGAGTTTGATTAGGGCTTTGCTTTAGGGCTTTGCTTAGAGGTAGATTAGGGTTTTGTTTTAGGGTTAGGATTAGAGAGAGCTTAGATGTAGATAATTTCTTTCTCAAACATGGATGGTATTCTTCACATCCATTCCTCCCTGTGATTCAAAGTCCTTCCAGGGTATACACCTCTCTCCTTTGGAGGGATTAGTGCTATACCTAGGAGGTAGAACTTTTGAGGGAACCCTTCATTTGATATTGAACCCTTATAGGCCACCTTTGGTTTGTCTTGAGAGCTGTCAGAGCCTCGGCATGAAGATGAAGACTTCATTGAAGATGGTTGAAGAGGATGAATCCTTAAAGACTGTCATTCCAGCTAAAGCTTGAAGAGCATGAAGATCAAGTTGATACTTGAAGATCCCTGAAGATGGTGAAGCCTGAAGGTGGAGCTGATCAAGAAGCTGAAGCTTAGGGGAGAAGATGAGTTGATACTCATGTTGTAGGGTTGATACCTGGAAAGCAGTTGATGATCGAAGTCTGAAGACTGAATTGCTGCTGGAGGAGCTGAGGCTTTCTTCTGTTTTTCTTTTCTGTATTGTGTGTTTTGTTTGATTTATCCGTTGCATTAGAATAAGTCCATCTAGAATAAGTAGAATCTAGGAGCATGATGGCATTGGAGGTTGAGTTGCTCCCTCTGCTTGTATTGTTATTGCGTGGCTTTGCTTGCGGGTATTCGGTAGAGCCCAGCTCCCTTGCCCATGTGGTTTGTTTGCCTGATGGCATTTTCATTTCTTTCATCTGTATGATTGCAGTTTACTGTTTATTGCTTGATAGCACGTTGTTTATGTTTCAGTATGATTACTGTTATTTCATGACTGGCTTGAGGTTGAGATGAGCTTGTGGAGGCTGAAGCCCCACACACATTTCCTCCCTCACTTGCATTGCATGCATTTTACTGTTAAAGCTGATGCTTTTGTCTGTTTTGGTGTATCATTGACATGATCCCTTAGGACTCTCATTTCCTTTGATAAGGATTTGATGATAGACTTTTAGGTTGAAACCTATGCATGACAACATCTAGGAGTTCCCTGTTCAAACCTCAACCATAGGATGAATCCATGGCATGATAACAGTAGGACTTGATAGTCTCCCTCCTAGTTGGGCCTGTTCTCTTCTCATCTCAAAACAGTTTAAGATACAGTAATCATGAATGGTTTCTTTCGTACGTTACGAGCCTTAAGCTATCTGAGAAAGGATTGTGGGAGAGTTTCTTTTCCACAGTCTGTATGTTTAGTATGGTACCCTTTGGGTGACATGCGACGCATTCACTCTCAGGTCATAGTCTCTAGTGCGGTTGAAATCGCAAACACAATAAAAAACACTTCTTTCGTAAAACAGGAAATAAACTGTAGTTTCCCGAACTACGTGAGCTCTGATCTCTCAAGCCTGTTGAGAGTACGTAGGCACAAGATGGCGAAGTCTTGGTGAGCTACCTTCCCCCATAACCCTTCGTAGGCCGAACTACGTTGACTCTGATTTCTCATTCTCTGATGAGAATACGTAGGCATAAAGCGCGACGCTTTGCCGAGTCATTTTTCTTTTCTTTTTCAGCCAGCCTTGATAGGTAGATAGATTATAACCAACCCGTCCAAGTAAACAAACAAGCAAGGATCCCGTCGAGTACGACGGACGTGAGGGGTGCTAATACCTTCCCCTTGCGTAACCGACTCCCGAACCCAGACAATGGTTGCGATGACCTTGTCTTACCCTTTTTCGTCAGGTTTTTCCGATCGTTTCCTTTCCCGCTCTGAGGGATAAATAACGAAAGGTGGCGACTCTTCTGTCATGCCGACACCTTATTTTCGCGCAAGCGACAGCGTGTTGTGGGGGCTGTGATCCCGTGTTTGCTGCATTGCATTTGCATAAACATCTTTGCATCATATTGCATAGCATTTCTCCAGCTGGCTAGAGCTCTTATCCAGCCGTTGTTTGATTTCAGAGGGTGATTCTCGGGGGATTGTTCGAGGCAAGTGTGGATTGTTAGAAGGCGACCAAGGGGTTGAAACGGATCAAGCAGAATCAAGCAGTGTCGTCAGTTGAAAGTTGCTGATAGTCATGTCAGGAAACGACTTCCAGATTGCTGATGCCATGTCAGGCTTTATTATGACGACCAATCCTTTGTATGATTCCACGTCTGACGAAGGCTTTCCGCAAGTGAATAACCTTACTACAACTCAACTTGTGCAGACTTCTGTTAGAGGCCAAAATCTGCACCAACAGTTTGTCATCCCAAGTGAACGTTCTTCTTCTGATGCCGCGAATTATCAGAATGTTATTCCTGCTGGTTTGATCTCCCGAAGAGAAGTTCCGATAGTGAGGACTAATAATTCATTAGCTCTTGTGCAAGCTAAGAGGTTGCACGCATTGGAGGAACAAGTCAAAGCCCTGGAAGTTAAGAATGATGTTGGTCTCAATGCTTCAGATATGTGCTTGGTTCCTGACCTGGTGTTGCCTTATAAGTTCAGAGTGCCGAAGTTTGAAAAGTATAAAGGAGATAGTTGCCCGAGGCTACATTTGGTGATGTTCTGCAGAAAGATGACTTCGTTCGTGTGTGATGACAAGTTGATGATTTACTGTTTTCAGGACAGTTTGATTGGGGCATCTCTACGTTGGTATATGCAGTTAGAGAAGGATCAGATTCGATCATGGGTGGATTTAGCCAGAGCTTTCCTGAAGCGGTATGATTACAATATGGACATAGCTCCCATTCGCATGGAGTTGCAGTCCTTGTCTATGGGGATCAATGAACCTTTCAAAAAGTATGCTCGGAGATGGAGGGATTTTGCTTCCAAAGTGGAACCACCGATCCCTGACCGAGAGTTAGCAGGCATGTTCGTAGACTCTTTGCAAAGCCCGTACTTTGAGAGATTGCTTGGAGTTTCGCTGAACTTCTCCGAATTAGTGGGAGTTGGAGAACGTATTGAGAATGCTATAAGGATCGGAAAAATTCAGGTTGTCTCAAGCGGTCAGGCTAGTGAAACTGAATCTCTTTACGACTATCAGAAGGAAGAAGGAGTTGTGATCAATGCAGTCATGCCAGATGTTGGGTATCCTCGAGATGAATCGGTGAAATCTGTTGGATTAGTATCTTCTATGCCTTGTTATGCTGGACAGACAGTTGTGCCTGGGCACCATATCAGGAGTCTTATGTCGTTTCCCTTGCAAATCAGCGAACTCGTCGTCAAGGTTATCAGACTCAGCGTCAGAATCAGAATCGACCTCGTAACAATTTGGAACGAAGGAATGCTCCTTCTCACCCAGTTCCTGTGCCGTACAGTCAGCTTTTGCCACAGTTGGTCCAGAGTTCTTTGGTGGAACCTAAAGCTCTTAAGCCCGTGCCAGAACCTTACCCTCCTGGGTATAATCCCCATGTTCAATGTGGTTACCATGGTGGCTCTCCAGGGCATTCGACTGAAGATTGTAAAGCGTTTCAGGCGAAGGTACAACAGTTGATCGACCAGGATTGCATTTCCTTTCGAGAAGGATTTCTGTTTGTTCATACCAACCGCTCAGCTGTCTAAGCTCGTAGACTCAGAAAGTATTCCCTAGCAGAAGCCAGTGGTCCAGACAAGCAGGCGCCCTCAGCATTGGCAGTCCTCAGACTTTTTATCATCTGCATTTGTAGTTTCTTTTCTGTTAGTTACTACTTGTTTTTAAACATTGTTTGTTTCGAATGGTAATAATAATAAAGTGACTATGCATTTTTCTGAATTAATCATGTCGTTGTCGCTCATTTACTGCATTGCACTGACACTTGCATTTTATTCACTCCACTTTGTCACTGTGACTAGCAAAGACTGGAGGGAGGATGATGAAACTGAATACTCATAACCGATGATCGTATGCTTTCAGATAAGACCTTGCCGATGACGTACAAGGCATTGTTTCAAATCCCCTAAACACTGGATATATAAGGAGTTAGTCCCTTGTTAACCACTTCGAGCCAGGAAGTAGAAGTTTTTCGGACTTTTAAACCCTCACATCTTAACCCGGGGCAGGGTAGTTGTCAGTTAGCTTGACCGAGCATTCAAGTCTTACAGAGGAGTGTTGTCTTTCGAGGACCAATAACAGTTATACCTCTTAAGAGGTTGTACCTCGTCAACCACAGTGGTTAAACCTCACCAATCAGGAGTGAGACAGTTACAATCCTTTCGGAGCAATCAAGACAACCAGTGTCACACGACTTTGTTCCAAAAGAAAGAAAAAGAAAGCCCGCTAAGTAAAAAGAAATGAAAAAACTGGGAAGCTAATACTTAGGCAAAAATCAGGGCATCCCGCTGGACTTCAAAAGAAAACGAAAAAACGAAAAGAACTCAAAAGGAGTCAGTCCAGGCAAAAATTAGGGAATAAAAAAGAATGAGAAAGGAGGGATAGCAAAGTATAGATCCCCAGTGAAGTCACAAAGTCGTGTACACAGACACCGAAAACGAAGAAAGAGTAACTGTCACTCCGGGAAAAAAGCTTGTGGATTCCTTAGCTGTGGTTCTTACCATTCAACATACCTCTCGAAGAGGCGAGCGCTTGTGCCAGGTTAACTGAACCTTAGGATCGGAGATCATCACGTAGAAGGGGTGGGTACAAATCATAATTTGAGCCAAATATCCTTTGTTTCACGAACCGTGAACCCGACCACGATACAACCCTTAAAAGACCTAATTGAGGTAGGGTTTATTTTGAAAGCGCATTACGATAAGGTTGAGTAACCTGACTCCCTCATGACTTGCTAGTCACATCCTTGTTGTGTTTTTCACTGATCAAATCAGCACTACGTTTGAACTTTGGTTCATTCGTCTCTCAATCATGACATGTAAATGAGTGACAACATAAAATTTTTCAAAAATCTGCATGAACACTGCATTAAAATTACTATTCGTGAATAGACAGTTTTACTTGCAGGTTAGTAGTTGACATGAAAGAAATTCCAATAGGGAATAGTCAAGCAGGACCGAATAATTCAGCAGTCTGAACCAGGATGGTGTATGTTGTGAAACCCTGTAAATCCGGGGCATTGACTTCCAGTGAGTTTGGAATCAGTTAGTCTGAGGACAAGTCCCGAAGCTTCAGTTGATCAGGGGCAGTATGCTTGAGAAGCAGTTGATCAGAAGTGAGTCTTCTCGAGAGCCAATCAGGGGCAATTATACAGAACGTGGAGATTTGAAAGCAGATACTTCAGGTGGATAATCAGATCAGGTTAAGTCGCTAGAACGCTCATTCAAGGGCAAGTCACCGCAGAGAGTAGTGAAGGCCAACTGGGCTGACAATTGTTTGATTGAAGTTGAATCCCTTTTGTGTACAGATACCGGGGCAAGTAATCTCGAGGTCGTCTCGTAGCAAGCTGTTCAGAGCAAGTATTCCCAGGAGTTAGATTGGGGCAAGTTGAGTGCATTGGGGCAAGTTATTCAAGCCAGTCTGTTTATCCCCAGCCGGAGTTGAGTATCGGGGAATCGTGTCATTACCCTTATCAAAAAACCTTAACATTTCGAAAAAGGCCTTGCTGTCGTTGGATCATTGACCTGCAGTCTAAACCTGTTGCGTGTCAGTAACCAGTCGTTTCCAAAGTCCAGTTCTCGCCTGGCAAACCGGTAACCAGTTCTCGTCTGGCCCACCCTGCCGTAAACATCAGTTCCCGTCTGGTGTAGTTTATTGTAAGCATCAGTTCCCGTCTGGTGTAGTTTATTGTAACCAGTTCTCGTCTGGTCACTGTTTCTTCAAGTGTTGTATCAGTTCTCGTCTGGTACATGTCATCGCGTAATCAATTCTCGTCCGATAATCTATTTTGCTATCAGTTCTCGCCTGGTGGTCTACCTTTGAATGCTAGTTCTCGTCTAGTATTCTCCATATCTTCCACTGTGTACATAATCCATGTTTATCCTAAACCAGAAAAACAAAAAACCAGAAGTATCTGACACAATATTTCCCAATGACCCGCATGTTGTCATGTTCCCCGATACGTAACTCGACGGATACCAGTGCTCCGATTAATGTTTGAAATCCTTGTGGATGTTGTTAAATCAGAATTGCTACTCTTCAGCAGATGAAAGTTGCGTATTATCCCCGCAAGAGTTGAGATTGCATTTTACCCCGTATTAGAGTAGGATCAGGAGTATCCCCAGCAGATTAAGATTGATATCCTTGATGGTAGGGGCATTTCCAGCAGTGTGCTGCGCGCAATCAACCCCAGTTTGGGTCAAACCCCACAGAGCACAATCAGTTGCCAATGGTTTGAAGAGAGCATTCCCAAGCAGGGTTGTTTTTTCTTTCTCCCCAAGCAGGGTTGCCTTTCCATTTCTCCAGCAGGACGGTTATCCCCAGCGGATTTGGTTTCTCTTTTCCAGCATTTATTTTGCTGAGATGATTCTGTGATATCAGGTTACCCTCAGTTGGAGTTGACGTTGCTTTCGGCATTTATTTTGCCAAACGGTTTTTAGACCTGGTGTTCTCTGGCAGCTCAAGCCTGCATTTACATTCACATATATCGTTATAGCATTTATACAGAACGCATAGCATTTCCATGCCGTATAGGACATTGCATCATTCTCAAACATACGCATTTCGAAACATAGACTAGGTTGGTTACCTCATGGCTTTCGAGTATGTTCCCTTGCAGAGTTGTTTGGTTAAGCTTCTCTTCTCCCCCAGCGGAGTGATTCTTCACATTTGGTTGTTACGTCGGCACTGAAAAAAGATTGACATATATCAGAGTTCTGAAGCTGCCTCCTGTTGACAGAATGGGTGCCGAGCAGTCGATTCAGAAGTTCCCCAGGAGAATTGTCCTCAAGTTCGCCGTGAACTGTGAGATGACAGGATTTGATCCCATAAGAGATATGGGAATCAAGGTGTTTGATGTCTGAAGCATTATTCCAATACTTGTGGCGTCCCACAGGTGATTGATGTTGAAAAGGAGAGAAATTTTTATCAGATAATTGACCAGTTGTTGCCGTGACAACCAAACTCTAGTTCATTGGAGGCTATTCCTCAGGCAGTTTTGCAGTATATTCCCACGGTTGGCAAATTTCAGGGTTTCATTGGTATTCAACCGTCATCTACCTTTGAATGTTTGAAGGCTGGGCGCTCTTCAACCATTCAGGTCCAAGCCGCTTGAATAGGGGCAGCTGTTGCACCCTAAAATTTGACCAACCGGGTCCCGTATTTGGTTCATGTTTCGACGCATGACCGCATTCGCATCCGCATATCGCATACAGTGCATTTTTTCAGTTGTTTTGATTTTATCGGGATCACAGCCCTCGTCTCGCGTCTCAGGTGTTTTTAGCAAGTTTAGATAGGCAAAATCGTTTTTTTTTGGGAATTCGTGTTATTCCCGGTGTTTTCAGCTCGCGCTGTTGTTTTTAGGGATATTTCGGTGTCCGTTTATTTTTACCGGTTATTCCGGTGCGCTCTCGTGGTCCTATTTGTCGTTCTGTGCTGTTTTTGTTCCCTCTGGAATTATTAGGATTTTATTAGATATTATTAGCATTTTCAAGAATTTAAGTAGATTCTTTTAATATTTTTAATAGATTTTGATAGCTTTTAAATGTTTTTAGAATAATATAGAATAATAATAGATTTTCTCTTTTATAGAAATTAATAAATTTTTCTTTTAGAATTTACTAGGTTTTAATAGATTTAATATAGATTTTATTTTTAATGTAGAAATTAAATAGTTTTATTAGAAATAAGTAGGTTTCATTTTTTTAATAGGATAAATAAATAGATATAGTTTTTTCTTTTATATAGATTTAATTAGATTGGATATTAATAGTTTTCTTAAATGTTAAATAGATCTTTTTAGAGTTAACTAGAAGATTTTTGGTTTGAATTGGATTTAATTAGGATAATTGTTTAGATTTATTAGTTTTAATTGGTTTGGTATTGATTAGCATTTAATCAGGTCATTAGCAGTATTTGCACTTCCATTAATTCACGTTAACTCATTAGTCAGCATTAACGGTCATTAGCCCATTTAATTTTCGTTATTAGCCATTAATCCAATCATAATCAATCAGTCATTAACCATTCAATGCAGTCTGAATTTCGTTGGGCCCAGTTTGGAGGCCCATTCCATATCAGTCCAGTATCCTTGCCAGCATATATAAAGTCAGCCACGTGTTTCACAAGGGAGGATGCCACTTCATTTTTTCACCTTCACCCAGAATGTGACACATCACCTTTCTCTCTCACCCCATCTCACACGTTTTCACCGAGTACCATTCACTAAAGACACGTGGCCTTCATGCATTATCCCTCTGCCACCCAACCATGACACGCATCTACCCCTGACCCTCACCGGATGCATGGCCGGCGGCCATGCAACCACCGTAACCCCCAATCGCCGGCCGCCGTAACTTCCGTCGGAACACATAAAATCACTAGAATCTTCATTTCTCACCTCTAACATTCATCTTCTCCGATCAACTCTCATCAACAATCTTCATCAATCTCCCTCAACGTTCTCCAGATTTCACAACATTCCATCAGATCTTCATCCGTAACCACTTTTTTTCCAGATTTTCAGATTCATGTGTCCAAGAAACTCAAGATCACCGGAAATACTCTTCCTTTATCATCAGATTTCTGCTAGATCTTTAAGGATCTTTAGGGATCTTCATCGTCTTCGCATGCAAATTTCCAGAAGTTGCGATAACCTTCAAGAGAGGTCTTCCAACGGATCCAGATCTGAACTCAAAGCCAGGTCACCAAGATCTTCAACCCTCGTAATCGTTCTTCAAGAACTCCAGGTTTTCTTCGAGTCAATCTCCAGATTTTCCAGATTTTTTTATCTTCATTTGAGGATCATCATGTTCGTCATCAAATCCTCCAAGTACAGCAAGATCCGTTCGAACCTTCTTCAGTCCCAATCATCTTCTTGATTCAGCACCATATCTTCAAGGATCGTCAACATCCTCACACCGTCATTGATCTCCATCAACAAGCGCGTTCATCATACATTCAACAACTTCAAGAACTTTCGATTCAACAACCTTCAACATCTTCAAAAGCGTCTTCTGAAATTGTCAAGATTTGGACTCGTTTGTGTATCCAGAATTATGTCGATTACGTTGCTATGGTTTTCATTGGTGTTATAAGGATTAGAATATGTTGAGTTGAACGTTTATGGTGGTGAAGTGTTTTAGGAAGAAGTTTGAATGAAGGTAAGGTTGAGAGAGGAAGATCTGGAACGAGAAAGGTGTGGGGAGATTGAAGGTTGGGCGGCCGTGAACAGTGGTTGGGGAGAAGAGAGGAAGAAGTTAGGGTTGCAGAATAGGGCTTGAGAGAGGAAAGGTTGAGACTGGATTGGGCTGACCTTGTTTGGGCCCAATTGCGTTTTTGGAGTCACACCCCCTGGTTCTGGGGCACCCTCCGCTTTTTTGTTCTTGTGTGAGCTAATGGGCTGGGCCCAATGCGTGTTTGCTGGCAACACTCTCCATTTCTTCCATTTACCCCCTCCCCTGGTTTCCTTATTTTTTTTCTGAACTGGTGCATTGGGCTGGGCCCAGTTTGTATTGTTTTTTGCTGAATGCCTCTCCTAGCAGCAGCTTGGCACCTCCTTTGTTTTTCTCTATTTTTTTTTGTTTTCTTTTGTTTAGGTCTTTGGATATTGAAAAAAATAAGAAAAAGAGTATTGAAAGTTGAAGAAAAAAAAATATATTGATAATAAAAAGAAATATGAAAAGAAATGTGAAAAAAGAAATATTGAAAAAATAAGAAGAGAAAATATTGGAAAAAAGAAAAATACTTGAAAAAGAATATGTGAAAAATAAAGAAATAAAAAAATATTAGTTTGTAGATTTAATATTTTTCTTTTAGGATACAATTTTCTTCATAGGAGTTTATTTTAACTTTTTTAGAGGTAGTTTTAGAAGTCCACTTGTTAGGGGACTATTTTCCATTTGATTTTCCATTATAGATGGATAGGATAGGATAGTATTTCCTAGGAGTTTATTTTTCAGTTCTCAATCATTGTAACCATTTTTCAGAATATCAATAAAACGAGATTCGAGTTGTGGTCCCGAAAGTAGCCGAACTACAGCTGCTCTGATTCCTCGTACTGAGCGAGGATATGTAGGCATAGGATGCGATATCCTAGCGAGCACACTAACAACTAACTCTTCTGTTCTCTCGCTGCTGTGCGATCGAGACTTTCCCGCTGACGACTGATGTTATCCTTTTCTCTTGCCCTTGCGCATCTGAGACCAGACCGTAGCTTTAGTTCCCATAGGTTCCCGTACCTTTAAAACCAACTTAATCTCTCACTTCCGGTGTGTGAGAACACCCAGTTTAGCCGTAGTTAGCCTGAACTACGTAAGCTCTAATCTTCCATGGTGTGTGGAAGTACGTAGGCACAAGACGCGAAGTCTTGGCGAGCCAATTCCCCGTAGTCCCGAACTACGTTGACTCTGACTTTCTCTCTTGAGAATACGTAGGCGTAGAGTGCGACGCTCTATCGAGTCAATTCCCTTCCGTTTAGATTTAGCAGCCGTAGATAGATTGTTTTGCATCCTTTAGACAACCCAAGCAAGCGTGGATCCCGTCGAGTACGACGGACGTGAGGGGTGCTAATACCTTCCCCTTGCGTAACCGACTCCCGAACCCAGGTTTTGGTTGCAATGACCATACCTTTCCCGTTTTTTGCGAGGTTTACTTCGAGCGTTTCCTTTCCCTCCGTTGGGATAAATAATGCACGGTGGCGACTCTTCTGTCAGCCGGCGCCGATTTTCGCAGTAGCGACACCCTTCACTGCTGGTAAGACAGTTTGGTTATGCCTTGAGAGATGCTCCTATTGAGGTTGAGATACAGGAATCTCTGTATCTCACGGGATTATTAGACACGGCTGCTTTGATCAGATTGAGACATGCATGGGCTAACACCCATAGGAGAGGTAAAGCTTTGCTTGGTTAGAGCAATAGCAGAGCTTATGATCCTTATTTGGCTTGGATCCGGGAGAGAGATAGTACTTCCTTGATGCCTTATCCTGCTGCAGAACCCCTGTATCTTCCGTTGATTGAGGTACCTGCGTCGGCAGGAAGTGAGAGGTATAACAAATTGTTGGCTGAAAACGAAGAACTGAAGAAAGCTAATGACGAGTTAGAGAAGGAGATCTTCCAGTTACATCGTGAGAAGAATGAGGCCACCTTCACTATGAAGGAACATACTGAATTGATTAACAGGTTGGGATCAGAGCTGATGGAAGAAACCAACAAGAAAGAAAAGGTGGGAATAGCCTTGAACGGTGTTAGCAAGGTGCTTACTTCCAAGAAGGAACTTTTAAGCAAAGCTTATTCCCGTCTTAGCAAGTGGGAAGCTTTGTGGAATGCCACGCTTACCAAGCGGAAGGAGCGCGAAGAAGAACTGAAGCTGCAGATTGCCACGCTAGAGGCACAGATTAGAGCCCAAGACGCAAAGATTGCTGAAGAGACATCACTTAGGAGCTCTGCTGAGCTCAGAGTAAGTGACATTGACGAGAAGCCGAGAGGTTGTGGAGAGAAGGCCGGTTCCAAGAGGTACAGACTTGACAAGAGTTCTGGCGAAGGAACCTACCAGGACGATGCAAAAGAGCTGAGATCCACTACCGAGCGGCATGCTTTACTGATACAGGAGTTGATCTCCCGACTAGGGCACTCGGAGACGTTGAGGATATTAGAAGACGTCAAAGCACGCCATTTGGCCTGATTTATCTTTGCCTTGCCTTTGTTATTTGTACTTGTATTTGGACCATCGCCAGACTTGTTGGCCGAGGTCTCTTCAGTTGTATTCAGTTGTACTCTTGTACTCAGCCTCTTGCCATTTGGTTATATATGAGGGTTTTCCGATTCCTTGCTTGCTTAAAAGGGACTCCATTGTCGTAATGGCCTTCTCTCCGAGACTAGAATCGGGGGGATACAACCTGCAGCATATTTACACATTGCATTTGCATACACATTCATATTGCATTGCCAGTCAATCATGGAATCTGTATCTCATTTCCTGCACCTGCAGGTCTTTCAGGATTGACGGTCAGCGCCCACATCGATACTCTGCTCGTACCAATTGCAAGAGAATTATGGACCAGATGCAAAGCGAGATGCAGGAGATCCGCGAGAAGCTGACCCTGTTCATGCAGGCAATGGAGAACATTACTAAGGGCCAGGAGAACCTCCATACTTTGGTACAGCCGCTGCTGACGCGGGCTAATGGGAATGGCAACAATGACCACAACTCTGTGCACGTTGAGACTATTCCGGAGGATGGGCCCCCTACGCCTGTGGTTCCTCCTGTGGTGACCCCACCTGTTGTGGTTGTAAACAATGACGCTGGCGTTGGCAATGGTAACACAGGGATTGGAAATGAGACTGTTGTTAACAATGTTGGATTTGGAGATGCCAATCTGGGCGGTGGTAACTACAATGGCGGTAATGGTTTTGGTAACAATGGATTCGGCTATAATGACCAGGGTTTTGAGTACGGTAATCAGGGCAGAAAGTTCGGTTTCAACACTCAGGGTTTCGGCTACGACGGTTTTGGTAACGCTAACCAGGGTTATGGAGGAAATGGTGCTGGATTGATTCCTGTCAACACTGGTTTCAGGCATGTTGGGGTCAATCAAGGTTATGGTAATGGGGAACGAGGTCCCATGACTAATCAGCAAGGGTTCGATCATAACACTGGTTATGACGGGTACGGAAATGAAAATGTGAACTGGGGCGAAGATTGTCAAGAGGACGCCTTTTCTGGAAGAGGCATGGGATTTGAGGGACCCGTTAACAATACTCAGAGGATCAAAATGCTTGAAGAACAGGTAAAGGGTATGGCTAATCAGAATTCTACCGGATTATACATGACTACTATGGGCTTGATGCCTGGGCTGAGGGTACCGCTGAAATTCAAAGCTCCCACTTTCGACAAATATAAGGGGGACACTTGCCCTAAGGTGCATGTCCGTGCTTATTACAGAAGGATGTCCGCGTATTCAGATGACGAAAGGATGCTTGTGCATTTCTTTCAAGACAGTCTGTCAGGACCGTCACTCAAATGGTATATGGGGTTGGAGCCCACTCAAATCAAAACATGGAAGAAATTGGCGGATGCTTTCGTCCTGCATTATAAGTATAACAGTGATCTGGCACCGAACCGAGTTCAATTGCAAGGTTTGTCGCAGAAGAGCGGGGAAAGCTTTAAAGAGTATGCGCAGAGATGGCGCGACATGGCAGCAAGAGTACATCCTCTGTTAGCTGAAAGAGAAATGAATAGTATGTTCATTGAGACATTTACGGGAATATATTACGAAAAGTTGTTTAATGTTTCGTTGAGCAGTTTTTCATATTTGATTCTTATGGGTGAGATGGTCGAAGACGTTATTAAGGTTGGAAGATTCCAAGCAGGTGAGTCTGCCCCCGCATGAGGTACAAGAAAAGCATTCGGTGGTAGACGACAAGGTGATTCTAGTGTCATGTTTGGTGGCAGGGGCCGGGGCAGAGGACGAAGTCAGTATGCTCAGCATCAACAGGTCGCTAGTGTTACCATCCCTTTTCCACAACAACAACAACAGCAACAGCATCCGCAGCAGCAACAACAAAGGCAACACCCCGCCCAACGCAGAATCCTAGAGGGCAAGCCAAGGAGAGTATTTGAAACGCCTCCTTCAACATACGCCGAACTGCTTCAAACACTGCTAGGATTAAATTTGGTCGAGAAAAGGACCATGGCGCCGTTAACGGGCACTCCTCCGTTTGGCTTTGATGCTGGTAAACACTGTGAGTTTCACTCCGGGGCGCCCGGACATGATATTGAAGGTTGTCATGCGTTTAAACATAAAGTCCAAGACTTGTTGGACAACAAAGCTATCAACTTTGGGCAGGCGGGTCCAAATATAGTACAGCAGCCTATGCCCAATCACGGGGAAAACGCCATCCTGATCGAAGAAAATGTGAATTTGGTAATGAATGTCAATAAGTTGAAGACACCGTTGGGTGAGATCAAAAGCAGGTTGTTAAAAGGGGGTGTATTCCCAGGGTGTGATGAATTTTGCTTGGATTGTTGGATACAGCCAGAGGGTTGTAATGAGTTGAAGCAGGGTATTCAGGCTATGATGGATGAAGGTACCTTGCAATTTGATCGAACTGCAGTTGAAAAGCCTAAAGAGGCGTCATGTGATAAGATGAACGATGTTGCTACGGTGACAATTCCGAGGAAAACAATAACGATAACGGCGCCCGCCAGATGGCCGACGATCACTATTACCAAAGCAGGGCCAGTCCCTTTTGAAAGTACCAAAGCAGTGCCATGGACTTACGGGTTGGAGGTATATTGCGATGGTAAGAAAATTGAAGTCAATGGACAACCAGCTGGGGTCGTAGATAATGTTGTCGGAACAGGAGGTATGACTAGAAGTGGGAGAATCTTCACATCGCCTGAGGTAGAGGCAGAAAGATTGGAAAAGGGGAAAGCCAAGGTAGACGAGAGTGGCCCCTCGCAGATAAAGGAAAAGGAAACGTCGGTTAAGGATGTAGAGGAGTTTATGAGGCTCATTCGTAAAAGTGATTACAAAATTGTGGAGCACCTCCAGCAAACGCCATCAAAGATCTCGATCTTGTCACTACTATTATGTTCCGAGGCCCATCGGAACGCTTTGCTGAAGATCCTAGACACGTCATTCATTCCTCAAGACGTTTCGGTTAATCAGTTAGAAGGGGTGATGGCGCATGTCAATGCGGGGCACAGTTTGGGCTTTACAGATTTTGATTTAACTCCGAGAGGGCGAGAGCACAATATGGCATTGCATGTGTCAGTTGAATGCCGGGGCACGGTCATGTCCCATGTTTTAGTAGACACTGGATCTTCCCTGAATGTGCTACCGAAGAAAGCCATGATGAAGTTGGATATCAGGGGGATTATCTGCACGCCCAGTGACTTAGTGGTAAGAGCGTTCGATGGAACGAGGAGGTCAGTTTTCGGATCAATAACATTACCGTTGCAAGTGGGGCCGGAAATTTTTGAAACTGAACTCTATATAATGGACATCCAGCCAGCGTATAGTTGCCTTCTTGGACGCCCATGGATTCGTGCTGCTGGGGCAGTCACGTCCACGTTACACCAAAAACTGAAATATATGGTGGGGGATAGTGTCGTCACTGTTTGTGGAGAAGAAGATATTCTGGTTAGCCATCTGTCTTCATTCAGATATGTGGAGGTAGACGGCGAAATACATGAGACACCCTGTCAAGCATTTGAAGGGCTAAAGATTAAAGACAAAGCTCCAGTACCCAAGATATCAGATGTGGCAGTATCATCGTACAAAGAGGCTCAGGCTCTAGTGCAGGCAGGCAAAACCAAGGGCTGGGGTCAGGTGTTGGAGATTCCCGTGAAGAATGACAGGTTCGGGCTTGGATATCATCCGTCGTCATCAGCATCCTCTTCAGGAACGCCCAAGTTCAGAGGACTAATAACCATTACACCAAGCGGGGTGAGCTTCGAGACTATCAATGTTGTTTCCGATTCTGAGGAAGGAGATAGCGACTGTGATATGGACGCATGGATCAAGCCAAGCATGCCAGGACAAAGTCTCTACAATTGGTCTATCCGGGAAACTGTTCCTGTGACAACTAAACAGTAATGATTTGTTTTCTTAATTGTTGAATAATCTTGTGTCCTACCCGGGGCATAGTGATTTTGCTTAGGGTCATTTGGTTATGTACATTACATTGTTTAATCATGAATAAAGGTGTTTTTCATATACAAATATTGTGATCCTTGTTTTTCCTGTTTTTTATCTTTTACAATAAAATGGCAACATGGTTATTTGTTTTGTATGCGTTTTGAAGCATTTAACCATTTCCTTTGCAGGATTACTATTTCAGATGACATCTATGAATCGCCTATGACTCATTTCGACTTCGAGCACCCGGTATTTCAGGCTGAGGAAGAGATTGTGGAAGATGGTGACGTACCAGAAGAGCTGGCCTGGTTGTTGAAACAAGAAGAAAGAATCATTCTGCCTCATGAGGAAGTCATTGAGATTATCAATTTGGGGTCGGAAGAAGAAAGAATCATTCTGCCTCAAGAAGAAAGAAACATTCGTATAGGGGCTGCGCTGCAGAGCGACATCAAGCAAAGGTTGGTTGAGATGCTCAAAGAGTACAGTGATATATTTGCTTGGTCGTACGAGGATATGCCTGGGTTGGATACGGATATGGTTGTTCACCGTCTGCCACTGTGAGAGGAATGTCCGCCTATTAAGCAGAAACTCCGAAGAACTAGACTGAACATGGCTGTGAAGATTAAGGAGGAAGTTCAGAAACAGTGGGATGCTGGTTTCCTAGCTGTTACAAAATATCCCTCATGGGTCGCTAATATTGTGCCAGTACCGAAGAAAGACGGTAAAGTGCGAATGTGTGTAGACTACCGTGATTTGAATAGGGCGAGCCCGAAAGATGACTTTCCACTTCCTCACATCGATGTGATGGTTGATAACACTGCTCAATTTTCCGTATTCTCCTTCATGGATGGCTTCTCGGGCTATAATCAGATTAAAATGGCTCCAGAAGACATGGAGAAGACTACCTTCATTACTCCCTGGGGAACATTTTGTTACAAAGTGATGCCCTTCGGGTTGAAGAACGTTGGGGCAACATATCAATGTGTTATGACGACTCTCTTTCATGACATGATGCATAAAGAGATCGAGGTTTATGTTGATGATATGATTGCCAAATCCCAGACAGAGGAGGAGCATTTGGTTAATCTGCTGAAACTATTCAAGAGGCTTAGGAAATTTAGGTTGAGACTGAACCCTAACAAGTGCAACTTCGGGGTGAGATCGGGTAAACTACTGGGGTTTATTGTGAGCGAAAAAGGAATAGAGGTTGATCCTGCGAAAATAAAAGCAATACAAGAAATGCCGACGCCTAAAACAGAAAAAGAAGTGCGTGGATTTTTAGGGAGGTTGAACTACATCGCTCGGTTCATATCTCACCTAACTGCGACATGCGAGCCGTTATTCAAGTTGTTGAAAAAGGACCAGGTTGTGACCTGGAATGAAAATTGTCAAAAGGCGTTCGACAAGATAAAAGAATACTTGCAGGAACCTCTTGTTTTGATACCCCCAGTGGCCGGGAGACCTTTGATTATGTATTTGACAGTTCTTGAGGAAAGTATGGGTTGTGTTCTCGGTCAACACGACGAGACTGGACGTAAAGAGCATACGATCTACTATTTGAGTAAGAAGTTTACAGACTGTGAGTCCAGATACTCGATGCTCGAGAAAACGTGTTGCGCGCTAGCCTGGGCCGCCAAACGTTTGAGGCAATACATGCTAAATCATACAACCCTGCTAATTTCAAAGATGGATCCAATCAAATACGTGTTTGAGAAGCAAGCACTCTCCGGTAGAATTGCCCGATGGCAGATGGTGTTAACCGAATATGATATCCAGTATGTCTCGCAAAAGGCTATTAAAGGTAGCGTTTTGTCAGAGTACCTTGCGGAGCAGCCCATGGAGGACTACCAATCGATGAGGTTTGATTTTCCTGACGAGGATATCATGTACCTAAAGATGAAAGATTATGAAGAACCGTTGTCGGACGAAGGGCCAGAGTTGGGTTCCAAATGGCAGTTGATATTTGGTGGAGCTGTGAATTCCTATGGTAGTGGAATAGGGGCAATCATTACCACTCCCCATGGGTCGCACATCCCATTTACTGCTCGATTGAACTTTCCGGTTACCAATAATGAAGCTGAATATGAGGCTTGCATCATGGGTCTGGAAGAAGCTATTGATTTGAGAATCAAACATCTGGATGTATACGGAGATTCAGCTCTAGTGGTGAATCAGATAAAATGAGAATGGGAGACACGACAGCCCAATTTGATACCATATATGAATTATGCAAGGAGATTGTTGCCTTTCTTTGACAAGGTGGAATTGCATCATGTGCCGCGAGCAGAAAATCAAATGGCTGACGCCCTGGCGACATTGTCTTCGATGTATAAAGTTAACTTCTGGAACGAGGCTCCCTGGATTGTTATATCTCGGCTTGATAGGCCTGCGTTCATATTTGCTATTTACGAAGCATCTGATGATAAACCCTGGTACTATGACATCCAGAATTTCCTGAAGAACAAGGAGTACCCGGCTGGGGCATCTAGTCGAGATCAGAAAACTCTCAGGAGATTGGCTGGCAATTTCTATTTGAATCCTGACGGTGTCCTATACAAAAGAAACCACGACTTGGTATTGCTACACTGTGTAGACGAGAAAGAAGCAAAGTTGCTCATGGAAGAGATACATGAGGGTACGTTTGGTACACATGCTGGTGGGAATGCTATGACGAGGAAGCTGCTGCGGGCAGGTTATTACTGGCTAACTATGGAAACATACTGCTTCAAGTTTGCAAAGAGGTGTCATAAATGCCAAATTTATGCAGACAAGGTCCATGTACCCCCAAGTCCTCTGAATGTGATGTCATCACCGTGGCCATTCTCGATATGGGGAATTGATATGATCGGTAAGATTGAGCCTACAGCATCAAACGGACACCGATTCATCTTGGTGGCAATTGATTACTTCACCAAGTGGGTGGAAGCAGCATCATATGCCAATGTCACCAAACAAGTGGTCGCCAGATTTATCAAACGGGATATTATCTACAGATATGGAATCCCTGAGAGGATCATCACCGACAACGGTTCGAATTTGAATAACAAGATGATGAAAGAGCTGTGTCAGAATTTCAAGATTGAGCATCACAACTCTTCTCCTTACCGACCCAAGATGAATGGCGTTGTTGAAGCGGCCAATAAGAACATAAAGAAGATTGTTCAGAAGATGGTTGTGACGTATAAGGACTGGCACGAGATGCTACCTTTCGCTTTGTATGGTTATCGTACGACGGTATGCACATCAACCGGGGCAACCCCTTTTTCATTGGTATACGGAATGGAGGCAGTGTTACCGTTGGAAGTGGAGATTCCTTCCTTGAGGGTTTTACGAGATGTCCAACTTGACGAGGCAGAATGGGTTAAAGATAGACTGAATCAACTCAGCTTAATGGATGAGAAGAGGCTAGCTTTTCTCGCATACGGTCAGTTGTATCAAAGCCGGATGAAGAAAGCATATGATAAGAAGATATGTCCGCGAAGCTTTCAGACGGGTGACCTTGTGCTGAAGAGGATTCTCCCGCCACAAACAGATCACAGGGGCAAGTGGACCCCTAATTACAAAGGGCCCTACGTTGTCAGAAAAGTCTTCTCTGGAGGAGCCTTGCTACTATCTACCATGGATGGTGAAGACTTTACGTCTCCTGTGAATTCGGACGCAGTTAAAAAATACTTTGCTTGAAAGTGACCCGCTGGACAATAAAAAGAGAGTCCAGGCAAAAAAGGGGCATCTTGGCGAACCATAAAAAATGAATAAAAGGTTCGGACAAAAGTTAGGGATAAAAATGAAAAGATGTACACCCGCGAAGTCGAAAACCTGCATTGGGCGACTTCGGCAAAAAAGGGTATCCCGGTGAATTGAAAACCTGCAAAGGGCAATTCACGCAAAAGTTAGGGATTGAAAGAGCAAATGACTGCGGTCCGGGTTGCATAATGCATTGCTTAGTGGTTTGGGAGCACCTGAGGGTTCGTTTATCCAACATAATCTCTTCCGAAAATTGAATACCGGGAAAGCGCCAGAGTCAGGAGAGTCATAGGAGGATCAACTCACGATGTTTGTCTGCACCACGTTGCCGACATGTGTACAAATTCGAGTTGTATTTGTATTTTTATGCTTTTTGTGCATATATGTATGTGTGTGTGCAAAACTTCCTCTTTTCAGGAGTTGCATCCGATGTACAAAGCTTTGCTTATTCAGAGGCCTGTTATTAATAAAACATGTCATTCAGTATTTGATGATTGTGCTTTACGGTTTTGTATGTGGAAAATGCCAATGTTCCGATGAACTTGCATGCGCATAACTTTGCTGGCCCTTGCCAATGATTGATAAAACTTCGAATTGACTGAAGTAATGTCACGGACACTAACCCGAATAGATTTGGTTATACAGATTTGTGTTGTCTCGTTTGTGTTTTGCAGGGTTCTCGCCTTTAAAGCGGACAATCAGAAATTGTGGCCCCAGCCGGAGGTTCGTGGTGAAAGACTTGACTTTGTGCGATGCTAATCCCCACGCAGGTTGCACCTCATCCCCACAGAGGTTGAGATGATGTTATCCCTTACCGAAGGAAGGATTATTTTCCCCAGAAGAGTATTCTTATGGAAGCTGTCCAAGAGATATCCCCAGCCAGTCAAAATCAGTATCCCCTGCAGAGGTTGCACTCCCCAGAGAGTCGAGTATGTAAACAATCAATCCCCAGCTGGGAGAATTCCCGCAGTGTTTAACCAAGTCATAGTTGGTTCGGAAGGATTACCCTCAGCGGAGTGGTAGCTCCGAGTTTGTAAGTTGTGCCCAGACAGTGCGTTTCCCCGGAAGGTTCATGTTTCCCCGGCCAAGTCGTTTCTTCCCCAGCTGGGTTACTCTCCCCAGCCGAGGATGTTCGTTCCTCCTAGTGGAAATCAAAGTTTAATCTCTCCCCGGTGGAGTTGGTTGTATGTCTGGCATTTATTTTGCCGGAATACTTTATGATATCCGTTCATCCCCAACATGGTGGTATTTGCTCTCAACAGCCGTGTTGAAGCAAGCTTTTCAGAATTTCCCCAGCAGCTTGAGCCTGCATTCGCATTTGCATACATTATCATATTTGCATCTACCCAAAACGCGTAGCATATCCGTGCTGTACGGAGCACTACGCCATTCTCAAACATGCGCATTTTGAAACATAAGCTGGGTTGGTTAACCTTTGGTTTTCAAGTATTGTTTCCCTTGCAGGTGGAGGGAGCTCTTGCTCAGATCAATTACCAAATATTAAAAATCTCAGCATGAGACATGTGATGATAATGTTCGTCTTGTCATTATTCCCCACAGAGTTGCTTGTTTAAGTTTCTCTTACCCCTCCAGCGGAGTATTTTTTCAAGATTGTTGTTATGTCAGTATCAAGAGACTTCGTGAATCGATTTTTGAAAGTTGCCGCTTATGTCGCAGTAAGTGTCTGGCAGTGTGATTTCAGAAAATCCCCGGTAGAGTCCTTTTCAGATTTGTTATTGTGTCGGCGCTAAAAGTTGGAAGACTGGACTTGTATTGTGTTACCCATTTGATTGATGGAGTCAGCTGCTGCAAAGAATCGACAGAGAAGTTGTATCGGAGTTATTTCCCGTAGCGATGGCGGTGTTATTTTCCTGTAGTGATGACAGAGTATTACTCGTAGTGATGGCGGTGCTATTTTCCTGTAGTGGTGACAGAGTATTACCCGTAGCGATGGCGGTGTTATTTTCCTGTAGTGGTGACAGAGTATTACCCATAGCGATGGCGGTGTTATTTTCCTGTAGTGGTGACAGAGTATTACCCGTATCGATGGCGGTGCTATTTTCCTGTAGTGATGATAGAGTATTACCCATAGTGATGGCGGTGCTATTTTCCTGTAGTGGTGACAGAGTATTACCCGTAGTGATGGCGGTGTTATTTTCCTGTAGTGGTGACAGAGTATTACTCGTAGCGATGGCGGTGCTATTTTCCTGTAGTGGTGACAGAGTATTACCCGTAGCGATGGCGATGTTATTTTCCTGTAGTGGTGACAAAGTATTACCCGTAGCGATGGCGGTGTTATTTTCCTGTAGTGATGACAGAGTATTACCCGTAGCGATGGTGGTGTTATTTTCCTGTAGTGATGACAGAGTATTACCCGTAGTGATGGCGGTGTTATTTTCCGGTAGTAATGACAGAGTATTACCCGTAGCGATGGCGGTGTTATTCACCCGTAGTGGTAGCAGAGTTATTTTCCTATATCATGGGCAGAGTCGTGTTTTGTTGGCAGAGTTATTTCCCCGGCAAAAGCGTCAGAAAGATTGTATGATGTTAGTAGAGTTATTCATACCCATTTGGTTGATGGAGTTATGTGAAAAAAAACTATGATCAATTGTGTGTGCATAGAAGGATAAGATACTGTAAATGGACAGAGACGCTACACAGCTTGAGTCGCTAGAGTCAAGTACTGCTACGATCGGCAGAGAGGTGGTGTTGTCTGTATGGATAGAATTAGTCCATGGCAAGATGGAATATTTTGGTGGGTTTTTGTTCCCCAAACAGTGGTGCAGTTTATCTCTGCGGTTGGCAAATTTCCGGGTTCTTGGTATTCAACCGTCTCGTACCTCGAATGTTTGAAGGTCGTTCGCTCTTCACCCAGTCGGGTCCAAGCCGTTTGAATAGGGGCGGCTGTTGCACCCTAAAATTTGCTCAACCTATTTCACCTGGTTTATGTTTCAATTACATTATCATTTGCATAGTCAACCATGTATATAGCCCAATCATTTGCATATCATAGCATAGCATGCCTCCAACAAGGGATCAAGGTGTATACCAAGAGAAGAAGCCTAGATAGGGGTGTTATTTGAGCCTAAGACACTATCCAAGTCATCATAAATGAGTTGAAGCTTTGAAAAGTTTGAGGGTCAACCAGTGGGTTTCTCTCCTAATTTGAGGTATATTGAGTATCATCAATGGAGTATGAACTATGAATCGAGGGTATGGAATGTGCACAAAGATCATGGAAGACCTAGAGGGTCATTTTGAAGATGAGACAAGTCATTGATACAAGTACAAGAGCCAGAGTTGAAGTACAGTCAACTAGGGTTTCATCTGGGTCAACCCTAGGT
This sequence comes from Lathyrus sativus, assembly GCA_963859935.3. Lineage (NCBI taxonomy): Eukaryota > Viridiplantae > Streptophyta > Magnoliopsida > Fabales > Fabaceae > Lathyrus > Lathyrus sativus. Next base: position 495,993,569 of record OZ012741.1, read on the forward strand.
CAACTGAGTGATTGAAGAGCGTCAAGGCTTATTCGAAGGATGTGGAATTCATGAATTTATATGTGGATACATGTGTGGTGTTGTGCCAAGGATAAATCAAAGGGAATCAAGAGTAGGAGGAGTTACCAAATTAGGGTTTCAGTGTAAAATCCCCTAATTTAGGCCTCACTTCCAAGCCAGATAAGTCAAAATGCAAGTTTCAAATGGATTCTTGGTCAAAATGAAACTTGTAGAGCTTCTCAATAGCTTTAATTTGAGTACTATAAGTTTTCAAGAAGATTTGTAGAACTCAAGTTATGGTTCTTGCAAGTTATGGGTCCTCAGAGGACACTGAAATTTATCTGTGAAATTCACTTGACTTTCAAGCAACTTTTTCCCACCAAGGACTTTTCAAATGGACTCTTGGCAAACATAAGAGTTGTATATCTTGATCTTAGCTTTAATTTTAGTACTAGAAATCCTCAAGAGGATTTGTAGAACTCAAGTTATGGTCTTGGCAATCCAGGGGTATTTTGGGAAAGTTGAATTACAGGTCATTTTTCAACATAGGTCAAAATCTCTATCTTCCACTTCTCAAATGAAAAAATGTTCAACATGAGATGTGTTCCAAATTATGTTTTTAGGCTAGGTAAGAGGTCATGAGAGTTTGTAATGGCTTGCTTCACAAAATCACAAAAAGGGCCTAAAATAAGGGTGAATTTTAAATAAATCAAGGATGAAAATTGGGATTTTTGATCTACAAGTTCAAACCAAGTCATATGACATACCAATTTGATTGTAAAATACATTTTGAGAACATTGACATTGCCACAATTTTGAATTGAGGGTTAATTCAATGACTTGCTTTGTAAAATGGTTACTTACATCATATGTAACAAATGCAAACCCTCTTTTTAGAGCACAACCAAAGCCTTAGCCCTTGCCAACACATTCAATATGTCACCTAATGAGAATTTGGATCAGAACCAAGGCCTTGAAGCAAGCAAAAACCCAGCTGCTATGTATGAGTTTCTCATGATATTTTCAAGAGCAAGAGATGGTGAATTTCTCATTAGATCAATCCAGAAGATTTTAGAGCCTTCATTCACATTCTATATAAGATTTAGAAGTGATCTAAAGCATTGGTTGGTGAGATTTGGGAGAGAAAAGAGAGATTGAGCTCAGAAATCTCAGATTGCAAAATTGAATTCAGTTACACGATTTGCTTCATCTCAATTCATTCTTTTTGATTCAGAAGCTTGCTTTAGCATTGTTGAATGATTCCAGATTGAATCCATAGCAAGAACATTGAAGAACTGTGAGATAGCACTTGGAATTTTTCATCTGCAACTCAAGATCGGGTTCAAAGATTCAAGCCATTTCAATCAAGTTTGTTGCATACAGAAGCTTGGTTATACTCCATTGAAGGAATCTGGAAGCTCTTGAGGGTTGATTTGAAGCTTTTGCCACTCTGTTCACACGATTTTGACAGGTATGTAAACTTCACTCCATGGCTTGATTTAGGCATAATCAATAGGTTTTGAATAGCTAGATTCAATGTAGATAGATGTAGGGAGCTTTCTGGTAGCATTAGGGTTGATTTAGAGACAAAAAATAGGATGGCACCATTTCTGTTCATGCTTGTATCTTCGTGTTCTTGGTGTTATAATCATGGTGTGATGGTGGAATTTGCTCAGTGTGAGGTGGTGATGAGTTTGGGATGATCAATTTTAGGTTTAGTAAGTTTTGGTTCTTGACCAAATTCTGAAGTTGCAATCGTGTTTGAGAGTAGAGAGTGATTCAGTGTTCATAGATTACATGGTTAGATTCAGGGAAGAAAATGGAGTGGATTAGGGTTTTTAATTTTGATTTTTAATGAGGAATTGATGGAACACGATTGGGAGAAGATGAGGTTAAAGCTCTGAGTTTCCATGGCGTTTTCCCTCCAAGTTTTCAAAAGGTTGAAGATGAGTTTTAAACCCTTAGATCTTAGGAAGACCATTGACCAAAGCTTGATCTGAAGGCCACGATTTGCTTTCATTTGTGAAGGAGTTCTGAGTGATCAAAATGCACAGCATCACTTAAGTTGCTAGCTTGGGCTTAGTGAAATGTTACTACCCACACCCTACTCTGAGGGCCCAATAGGTTTCACACGCGAAACGGTTGCTATTCATACCAACGTTTTTTCCATTTTTCTTATGATTTTCCACTTTAATTTCTGAGCGCATTGGGCTTAGCACGCTTTTCTCTTAGCACCCCCTTTATGGGCCCATCTTTGTTTTACACTGATTTTGTTTTCTATTCATCACACGCATTTGTCATTTTCTCATATTTTCTTTAATTTTTCATTTCATACCTAGTTCTTTGAAAATTCATAATAAATTCAAAAATTAACATTTTTGCATGGGATTTTTCCCCTCATTTTCATAGATATGTCAAGAAAATTATAGAAAAATAAAATTGACATTTCATTCATTTTTCTATTTCTGGTGCATTTTTACTTTTAATTGCTCTTATTGCATTTTCATTTGATATATCCAAATTTCTGAATTTTGTATGATCATTTCATTTTGATTTTTGATGCAATTCTTTTTTCTATAGTTATATTATAGTATTAGGTTCCCCTGGAATTTTATCATATTTTTGTGATTTAATTTTAGTTAGTTTTGAATAAGGAACTTTCGGGTGATTAGGATTAGGGTTTACCTTGACATAGGTGCATTTCAACACATAGTTTTGGGGTTTTAAGATTGATTTAGGTCTTGGGGTTTATATGGGGTATAGGGTACCTAGTTAGGATCCCTTAGAAATTAATCTAGGATTTTATGATGAGTATTTCCATTTTATTTGATTTTTGCAAATTGGTTGTCATTGGTGTGTTTCCCTCTTGGGATGTTGTTGTGTTTGTTGGGTTTTGGGCATTTCAATTGGGCTTGGGGCTTGAGCTTTGCTTGATGGAGCTAATAAAGACTTGGATATGATTGGAGACAAATGATGGAGCTTGGAGCTTGAAGTTTCTTGTGCTTGAAGATGCTTGGTGAAGACTTAGGAGATAGGAGATATAGGGAGAGCTTTAGAGTAGACTGATTTCTTCTGTCAAACATAGAGAGCTTCTTGTGCCTCTATTCCATCCTATGACATAAGGTCCCCCAAAGAAGTTCCATCTCTCCTTAAGAGGGATGTAGAGCATGCTTTGATTGGGTAGAACCTTGAGGATACCTCTCACTTGCTATGATAAGATCTTAATGATTTCCCTGGGTTATCATTAAGCCTCTTAACATTCCAACTTCCTCTATTAAGTTGATTATCTCCTGTGAGTGTTTGCCTTGAAGATGGAAGCCCATTGAAGATAAGAAGTGCATTGAAGACTGGTGAAGATGAAGCTTGTACCTGTCAAAGCTGGGTATCTGTTGAAGACTAGGGTTTTGCTGTTGATTGAAGTTGTCTACTTATTGGGGTTCAGTGCTTGCTAAAGCTGAAGATTATTGGAGATAAGAGCTTATTTGAAGCTTGAATATCATTGGAAAGTGAAGATGAAGTCTTACTTGAGGATGGTACTGTTAACTTTTTGCTGTTTAACCAACTGTAGCTGCCAGAGCTGGTGCTGTCTGAACTGCTTACTGTAGGAGCTGGTGTTGCTGTCAGAGCTGGTGTTGGATTTTATTTTCTTTTCCTGTATTGTCTGTTGGCTTGTTCAGATTACCCCTTAGGTTTGAAGTGAAGTTGTTTAACTTTGCCCATTGTTTTCCCAGGTTCGAGGTTGAGCGGGACTCCCTTGCCTTGCTTGTATTGCTGCATCTCATGCATTTTACTGTTTGCTATATATGCTGTTTTATTTTTCCGTTTATCCCCTAGGATCTCTGATTTCCTTTGTGCGGGAGGGAATTATGACAGACGTTAGGTTGTAATCCGTGCATGATAACATTAGAGTAGTTTTGATTCCCCTTCAAACCCTAGGTTTTTTTAGAGTTCTTTCTCTTCTCGTCTCAAAACAATTCAAAACACAGTAATAAGGATAATTGATGTCGTACACTGCGAGCCTTAAGCTATTTGAGAAAGGTTACTGGAGGGTCACTCTTCAGTAATCTGATTGCTTAGTGTGTTATCCTTAGGGTGACATATGACGTAGTCACTCTCAAATCATAGTCTCTAGTGCGTCAGAGATTGCAAACATCATAAAAAACAGTTCTTGCGTAAAAGACTGAAAACAAACATCAAAATGTCATTTTTGTCCGATTGGACTCTTAATCAGGAAAAACCCTTTCATAAGGAGATAAAAAACGTCCAGACAAGCTTGTGTTTTCCGTAGCCTGAACTACGTTTGCTCTGATCTTTCATGTTGTATGAAAGTACGTAGGCATAGGATGCGATATCCTAGCGAGCAACCTTCCCCTCCTTTTCCGTAGGTAGGCGAACTACGTTGACTCTGATTTCTTGTTCCATACGGGAATACGTAGGCATAAAGTGCGATACTTTGCCGAGTCATTTTCTTTTCTTTTAACCCCAGACCTTTAGAGTAGATAAAATAACAATCCGTACTAGAAAACAAGCGTGGATCCCGTCGAGTACGACGGACGTGAGGGGTGCTAATACCTTCCCCTTGCGTAACCGACTCTCGAATCCAGGATTTGGTTGCGACGACCATTCTTTTCCCGTCTTTGCGTGAGGTTTACTTCGAGCGTTTCCTTTCCCTCTGTTGGGATAAATAATGCACGGTGGCGACTCTTCTGTTTAGCCGGCGTCGATTTTCGCAGTAGCGACACTTTTCACCTGACGAGATCTCACTTGTAATGAGTCCAACCTGATACTAATGGTGAAGACATCTATTGTTCCTCTAGTTTCGGGGACAGGAACTTGTTCCTCCAATTTCGGGCACAAGAACTTTATTATTATTCACAATTTTGCTAGATGCCTTCACCTTTTCATCTGACGGGATCTTACTTGTAATGAGTCCAACCTGATACTAATGGTGAAGATATTTATTGTTCCTCCAGTTTCGGGAACAGGAACTTGTTCCTCCAGTTTCGGGCACATGAACTTTATTATTATTCACAATTTTGCTAGATGCCTCCACCTTTTCACCTGACGGGATCTCACATGTAATGAGTCCAACCTGTTACTAATGGTGAAGACATCTATTGTTCCTCCAGTTTCGGGCACATGAACTTATTTTAAAGTGCTCTTTGGCTTACTTCATTTACACACTTTAGTGTGTTTATTAGCATATGCAGTGTATCCTATGTGCTAAGTCTTTAAAGAGCAGTGTGAGCCTCCCCTAACTAAATCCTACAAAAACCTCTTATTCCATATTTTAAGGCAATTCAAATTTTTCAAAATGCTATCTACTTTTCTGACTAAAATAAGATGCATTGTTCAGCTATCCTTCGTCCAGTTTATCATGCAATCAGTATGACACTTAGCTATGCATCAAATCTTATAAAAATGAATATAGTCTAATAACATTGCATGAACTCTTGCAACCTTGTTAAGATTGAAGAAATATATTAAAGGAACTTTGAAAGCCTGTAATACATTTTCTTATGACACTTAGTATAAATCATCCAATCTGAAAGCTTATGATATATTTCCTATTGACACTTAGCACAATGGTGATCACGAATGTCAAAATTTGACCAAAAATCCCCCTCTTTCCTCCTTCATATAAACAAACCAATTCACTAAAACTCAACACAATCAAATCACTTCATTATTTACCTACTAATTTGATGCTACAGGTACAAATAGCTGGAAATTGCATTATTTACCAACAAATCAATTTAAAACCCTTACTTTTCAATCTCTTGGAGGCGCACAATTGTACCGCAAATCTCATTGAGTTCACTTAAATTCATTTCTTTCTCAGAAATTTTCTACTTCTCCTTCCTCCACTAGAGCTAGTGTTCCTTCTTCATTCTTAAACCTCTAAAATCATCAACTCTTAAAACAGAAGAGTTATTCTGCAAATCTTTCCACATCTCTGCACCCCTAAACATAGCAAACCAAAAAAATATATAAGATTTAAAATCATGATTCTTGGTATATGCAAAGAGTTACAGTCAAATTTACTCTCAATCACAACTAGAATTACATTGGTCTTCTCTTATATTCACATTGCTTTAGAAACATCAATAGCAGTATATTTGGAATAATCAATTACAAGATATCTAGGTGGTGTTGGAGAATTATAGTAATAAAAAAGACTTACCAGATTACACATGTTGAACACTAGAAATAACTGAAATTTGTGATCTGAATTGTCACTCACCACTTTCATCGACATAGATTCTTTTCACAGCAACTGAAGTTTTATCGTTTAAAATTCCTTTGAAAACTGAAGCGGATGACCTTTGACCGATTATTGCTTGAAAATCATTTGTGCCTTCTTCGACCTCCTTGTATCAAAACTTATAGAGAATTACTGCAACAATTTATAAGAAATAATGCTCAATTTGAAGCTCTTTTCTTTCTGATTATCTTGATTTCACACGATTTAGGTTAACCAAAAGTTTTGATTTGGAAAATTAAAGGACGACTAAGGATTAGGGTTCAAAGGAAACGAGGAATAGCGTTCGTAAATGGGAAAGAATGGCGCAGCAAACGTGAGAAATGATATAGAGGTATCTGTTAACTATGAGACCCTTTTCCTCTGTTTTCTTGAGATTGGTGTTTTGTTTTCTTTACGTTTAGTTTTTCACACTCTATAACCGACTTATAGAGTGCACACTAATAATAATAATAATAATAATAATAATAATAATAATAATAATAATAATAATAATAATAATAATAATAATAATAATAATAATAATAATAATAATAATAATAGTAATAATAATAGTAATAATAATAGTAATAGTAATAATAATAATAATAGTAGTAATAATAATAATAATAACAGTAATAATAATAATAGTAACAGTAATAATAATAATAATAATAATAATAATAATAATAATAATAATAATAATAATAATAATAATAGTAATAATAATAGTAATAATAATAATAATAGTAATAGTAATAATAGTAATAATAATAGTAATAATAATAATAATAATAGTAATAGTAATAATAGTAATAATAATAGTAATAATAATAATAATAATAATAGTAATAATAATAGTAATAGTAATAATAATAATAGTAATAATAGTAATAATAATAATAATAATAATAGTAATAGTAATAATAATAATAGTAATAATAGTAATAATAATAATAATAATAGTAATAATAATAATAGTAATAATAATAGTAATAATAATAATAGTAATAGTAATAGTAATAATAATAATAATAGTAATAATAGTAGTAATAATAATAATAGTAATAATAATAATAATAATAGTAATAATAGTAATAATAATAATAATAGTAATAGTAATAATAATAATAATAATAATAGTAATAATAGTAATAGTAATAATAATAATAGTAATAATAATAATAATAATAATAATAATAATAATAATAATAATAATAATAATAATAATAATAATAATAATAATGTTTTGGCCTGGGCTCCGGTCTTGCCACACGGGCCCAATCCAATAGTGTTCCGCCAAGCCCAGCCCACCCTGGACCACAACGTCGGGCACAGGTCGCCGACGAGCAGGACAGGTCTCCCTGCGGGAAGGTCCTACCCCAACCCCATCGGGCAGGAGGATGCCCGTCGGCCAAATACTGCCCGGTCGGACAGAACCTTTTCCCTCCGCGGGCAGGACATACTCCCCTCCGTGGGGAGAACAACGTGCCATGCGCACGTTCTCCACGTGCTCCCCTCCGCGGGGACACGTCACCTAACCAACTGCCCGCCTCCGAAAGAGCAGGTCAAACCCACTTTCCGGAGATCACAGGACAGTTGAACTAGGGCGAAAACCAGGTTCTGGTCTTCACTATGCCACGTAAGCCCTAACAGTCACTTGGGTTGGGCTTAACCATCCAGCCCAACACAAGTGACCGTTGGCCCAGTGCTGGAGTCTCTATATAAATACCCTCTTTCACAAGAGGGTCAGATAATTCACTTCTTACCCCATTTATGTACTTACTTTCACTCTGCCCAATTCCTTACTTTGGCATCAGAGTGTCTTGCAGGTACACCCCCCTTTTTCTCCTCCTCATCATCAATGAACAAACAACAGTCCAACAGAGTGTGGCCAACTAGTGATCCCCTTCTGATCAGGTCAGATCAGTGGCGCCGTCTGTGGGAACAGAAACTTCCCTGTTACTCCGAGCAGAAAACCAAAGTTTCACCAACACTCCACGATCATGGCTAGCCCACACCACGACGATACCGTGCACGACTTCGTGCTCAACACTACTGTCGTGAACGGCGGCAAGCCAATAGAGACGTCACGCCCAACGGAGACCGACGAGAGAGACAGCCAGACTGCATCTCCGTCGTCCGCAGAACCGACACACCAAGCTGTCCACCGGCCCCAAAGCCCAGCAGCGTTCCAACCTGTTCCCGTCCCGGCTGAAGCGGACCCAACGGTGGCCGCCCTCTTCGCGGCCATCAACCAGACGAACCAGCCATTGTTTCAACAGAACACGCGGATTGGAGCGCTAGAACGCGAGGTTCCGCCAAGGTCCCCCCCGCGGGAAGACCAGAACGGGAACTCGAGGAGTCCCTCGCCTCAGCCCAGAAATCGACGACCTCGGCTGGAGAGGCCCCAACCCGAAGCAGTACGGGAGCGGACAAGGTCCCCGATGAGACAAGTTCATCAGAGACGACAAGCCAGAGCAGGGGCCCGGACCGGGCCTCCCCGCGTCGACCCCCCAGTCAGGAGGCCGAGGACCCGAAACCAGGTACCTCTGCCAAATGGATCGTCCCCCCTCGGTCACCTGCTCTCAGCGACGAAGATGACTATAGGACTCCCTTGTCCCGCAAAATCATGGCCGCCCCATCCCCCACAGGATGGAGAAGCCCCCGACACTCTCGACATACGACGTCACCTCCGACCCGGACGATCACCTGGAAGACATCGAGGCCATGCTCGACTACCGAAACGTTCGAGGGGCTATCAAATGCAGACTATTCCCGAAAACCCTGAGGAAGGGCGCCATGACTTGGTACAAGAGTCTCGAGCCAGAATCGGTTACGTCCTGGAGGGTCCTGAAAGACCTGTTCTCGAAACACTTCATAGCATCCCGGCGTCATCCGAAGACGGAAGCCGCGCTCGGCGCTATAATCCAAGCTCCCGACGAGCCTCTTCGAAAATACATCGAGAGATTCACACGGGAGGCAGTACAGGTAACGACGTCAGACGAGATGAAGCGTTACTTAATGGAGCAGGGCCTGCGCCGCGATTCCAAGTTCTACGAGGCCGTGGGGATACACCGACCAGCATCTTTGCAGGACTTCCTCGACAGAGCCGCACATTATATCCGGTTCGAGGAAACTCAAGCAGCCAACTCGGCCTGAGACACGCGAGACAGGGAGACCCCCCGCGGGCACCGAGACAACGGAGCTTCGAGCCACCGGCGCGGAGGTGATCAACAACGGGAAGATCGCCCCCGCGAACAACGTGAACAGCGTGGCCCCGCCGGCAGATTCACGGAGTACACGACCCTAGTCGCTTCCCGCGAGCGCATACTGGTCGAATGCGCCAAGACCGAATTTATCCAGGGAGGTGTCCGCTTCCCCAGGCCGACACCCCCCAAACCCAATGTGGACAAATCGAAGTACTGTCGTTTCCACAGGAGCCACGGGCACGTGACAGAAGACTGCATCCATCTCAAGGACGCGATCAAAATCCTGATTAAGGACGGCCACCTGAAGAGATACACCCGAGGGGGAAACCCCGAGGCAAGAAGCTCCCGAGGCCAAGAAAGTCGAAGAGCTCCCCTCTTCGGACGGTGATAATGGACTCCAGGTCGCCCTATGTGTCAGCCGCCCCGAGGATTGGTTCGCTGATAGAGAGTTCGGCCTCCCCGATGGGCCTGACGTGCACGACGAACTGGTACGACCCACCAGTTGATGGGAATACTTCCCAAGAGCCATGGTCATCTCCGGCGGCTCTACGAGGAACCTATCCGTAGGATCGGTGAAAAGAAAGTTTGAAGAACTTATCACAAGCAACTCCGGTAAGATGAGCACGCTCGAAAAATTTCGCGGCCGATCCAACCCGATCACCTTCTACCTCGAGGAACTCCCCGGGGGCTCCCCCAATTCCAACATTCCCTTGCTGATACGGGCGAAGATGGAGAACTTTGATGTCAGACGCATCCTCGTTGGCGGGGGCAGCTCAGTGGACATCCTGTACACTCACCTCTTCACGACCCTCCAACTCGACGAATCCAACCTATCCCCCTACGTGGGCTCTGACCTCCAAGGGTTCAACAGGACGACCACGAGACCGTGGGGATACGTGGAACTGAAAGTCACGTTCGGGGAAGAGGAAACCGCCAGGGAGATCAACATCCGCTTCCTAGTCATCGAGTGCCCGTCCCTCTACAACTGTATGCTGGGCAGGACGATGATGGCAGAACTCACCGCGGTGCCTTCCACTGTCCACCTAAAAATGAAGTACTACACGAGGCGGGGGGCCGTAGTGACCTTGAACGGGGATATCGAGGCTGCCCGGAGGTGCTTCGAGGTCGCGCTGAAAGGCTTGAGCACCATCGCCCCAGCAACTAAGAAGGCAACCCCAACTGACACCGAAGAGCGAACCAAAAGAGCTCGTTAGATCCGTGGACCTCGACAACCGCTTCACCGAGGAGCACGATCACGAAGAAGAGGTCGGCGATGCTAACCAGCCCACCCACCCAGCGCGCCCCATCCCAAACGGTGAATTCGAGATCGTGACACTCGGGGACGACAAGAGTAGAACCGTGAAGATCGGAGTCGGACTCCCAGACTTAGCGAAGAGACAGCTACAGGCCTGCCTCCGCGAGAACGCCAACCTCTTCGCCTGGAGCGCCGCGGAGATGCCCAGACTCGATCCCGAGGTCGCCTACCATCAGTTGTCCATCAACCCGACCGCGAAGGCCGTAGTACAACGTAGGCGTAGACAGTCCCCCAAAAAGTCGACGGCGGCTGAAAAAGCTGTAAAAGACCTCCTAGAGGCAAATTTTATTTCGGAAGCCCGATATTCAACCTGGCTGTCCAATGTTGTACTCGTTAAAAAGAATAATGGAAAATGGTGCATGTGTGTTGATTATACCGATCTCAATCGGGCATGTCCTAAGGACGCTTATCCTCTCCCCAACATCAACAAACTCGTCGACAACTCCGCGGGCTTCAAGCTCCTGTCCTTTATGGACTCATACTCGGGGTACAACCAAATCCCGATGGCCGAGCATGACAAACAGAGCACGGACTTCATGACGGTGTCGGGAAACTATTACTACAACGTCATGCCCTTCGGCCTAAAGAACATCGGCGCCACGTGCCAACGGATGATGAACAACGTCTTCCGGGGGGAAATCAGCGACATGCTCGAAGTGTACATGGACGACATGATCGTCAAGTCCTACACGGAAGTCGACCACACGGCCCATCTCAGAAAGGTCTTCGACACAGTGAGGAAATGCCGAATGCGCTTCAACCCGGAGAAATGCAACTTCGGCGTCCGCGCAGGAAAATTCCTCGGCTACTACCTGACGGAGCGCAGGATCAAGGCAAATCCGGACAAGTGCCACGCCTTTTCAGAAATCACCACACCCACCATGAAGAAGTCCATCCAATCCCTCAACGGCGTGCTCGCCTCACTTTCCCGGTTCATCGCCAAGTCTGCACAACACACCCTCCCTTTCTTCAAACTACTCAGGAAGGAGACCACGTTCGAATGGACAGAGGAATGCGAGCAAGCCCTCCGCCACCTCAAACGCGTCCTGTCCGAACCACCGGTGCTGACACAACCCGTGATGGGCGAAACCCTATACTTATACCTGGCCGTAGCTAACGAGGCCGTCAGTGTCGTTCTCATCAGAGAAACCAAAGAGGGAAAAAAGTCAATCTACTTCACGAGCAAAGCCCTCCACGGTCCCGAAGTCCGATACCAGCTGATCGAAAAAGTCGCCCTAGCCATCATCACCGCTGCACGACGGCTCCGACATTACTTCTTAGCACACACCATTGTGCTCCGCACCGACCAGCCCATCTGACAGCTCCTTGGCCGACCCGACATGGATGGACACATACTGAAATGGTCATTTGAACTATCTGAGTTCGACATCATCTACGAAGGCAGGAAAGCCCTCAAAGCCCAAGCCCTGACCGATTTTGTCGCCGAGATGACCTCCTCACCAGACCCTACCACGGGGAGCCACAAATGGATTATTTTCATGGACGGCTCCTCCAAATCCATGGGCAGCGCAGCAGGCATCATCCTCGACAACGAAGAAGGCACCATCATAGAGGTTTCACTCACGCTGGCCTTCCCGACAAAAAACAACCAAGCCGAGTATGAAGCGTTCCTGGTCGGACTTCGCCTGGCATCAGACCTCGAGGCCAAAGCAATTAAAATCTACACAAATTCCCAGTTGGTCGCCTCACAAGTACGAGGAGAATATCAGGCGAAAAATGACAACCTCGCCGAATACTTGGCACTCATTACTGAAAAACTACAAAGTTTCGACTCCACGGAGGTTCAACACGTCCCACACGAGCAGAACACCTGAGCCGATATTCTCTCAAAATTGGCGAGCACCAAAAAGCGAGGCGGACACAAATCGGTCATCCAAGAAGCCTTATCACAACCGAGCACCACGGTGCCCGACGCCCCGCTCGACATCCACGCAATAGGAGATACCAACTATTGGATGACGCCGCTACACGCCTACCTCAACGCGGGCCACCTACCAGCTGACCCTAAAGAGGCCAGCGCGATCAAACGACGAGCCTGCTCGTACGTCCTCCTCGAGGGCAAACTATATCGCAGGGGCTTCGCAACCCTACTCCTCAAATGCATCGACAACTCTCAGGCCGCAACCGTCCTGGAGGAAATCTACGAGGGCATCAATGCGTAACACCTCGGAGGCCAATCCCTGGCGAGAAAGGCCTTACGAGCAGGATACTACTGGCCCTCGATGCAGACAGACGCGAGGGAGCACGTCCAGAGATGCGACAGATGCCAAAGGCACGGGGACATGCACCTCTCCCCACCGACCAAACTCAAATCCCTCTCCTCCCCGTGGCTGTTCGCCTGGTGGGGGATGGATATCCTCGTCCCCTTCATCCTAGGCTCCTATCAGAACAAGTATCTCATCGTGGGCGTCGACTACTTCACCAAATGGATTGAGGCAGAAGCCCTAGCCAAAATCACAGTCCACAACATACTCCGATTCTACAAAAGAAGTATCCTCGCAAGATTCGGGGTCCCGCTCGCCATCGTCATCGACAACGGCATGCAGTTCACCAACAAAAACTTTCGGGACTTCGTCACCAAGCTCGGGACCAAGCACCACTTCACCTCGGTCGAACATCCTCAGACGAACGGCCAAGCCAAATTTGCGAACAGGGTAATACTCAGAGGACTAAAACGCAGACTCGGCGATGCCAAAAGGGCATGGGTCGAGGAACTCCACAGCGTCCTATGGGCATACAGAACTACACCTCACTCAACTACGAGGGAAACACCATTCCGCCTCACGTACGGAACCAAGGCGGTGATCCTGGTCGAGATACGCGAGCCATCTAGACGAACTGAAGCTCCCCTCTACACCGAAGACAACGACGACGCCCTAAGAGAGGATCTCGACCTAGTCGAGGAGATTCGATCAGGAGCAGCCCTTCGGGAAGCCCGACTGAAATAGCAGGTTGCACTCCGCCATGATAACAAAGTCCTGAAACGCGACTTCCAAATCGGCGATTAAGTCTTGCGCAGAAACCAGAAAGACTCCCACGAGGGCAAACTAGCTGCAAATTGGGAAGGTCCTTACCGTGTCCGCGACAAGACAGAGCATGGGGCTTACTACCTCGAAAACCTACACGGGGAACAACTAGCTCGACCATGGAATGCCGCGAAGCTGAAGCGGTACTACAGTTAAATACTGCCCGCGACGCCCAGACATCGCGACCACTGGAGGGCGACATGGTACCACCGCACCTCCCCGCGTCTCATAACGATCAAAGAAAAAGCAAGCCCTACCTCTTGTGTGCGCGGGCAGAAGGCCTTGCTCGATGGGGAACGCCTCGATCGAGATTCCCCGCCGCCGTACCAACACCGACAGGACACCCAGCTCGCGATGGGACATCCACGCCACGAGGAGAACTACCCCCGAACCGGTCAGGCAACAAAGTCGGCCAACCGGCCAGTTCCCCACACCGCCGGTAACAAGTATTGTCGAGCTACCACCCCGGACAGGCCCAAAAACACAAACATACAGTTCAAACACACGAACATGCATTTCGAGCATATAAATGCAGAAATAAAACAAGCATAAACAACATGCAAAAACGAGGCGCACACTTAGACAATTTTCAAAAATATATTAATCAAAAGCGGGCACCAGCCCAGTAGTCAATATTACATAAACAACAAGGGCGCGCATGCCCGACAAAGAAAACAACAAAATACAAAGTATGGCACGCAGGCCGAAATATGCGGGCACGCAAACCCGAGGCTAATCTATGCTCCCTCCTCTTCCTCAGCTTCAGGCTCGACGACATGGACGACGGGGCCAGCCTCCTCGGCACTGGGGTCGACCACCCGGCCATTAACTATCTCGTTGAAGGGCCCGATTCCATCCTCGACGAAGGCGACGCCGGAGTTCACCACCCTAAGCTGCGCGACAGCACCGTTGAAGCCTGCGGCGAAAGTATCTAGACAATCACCTTCCAACACCCATATCCTGGAGAGCAGGTCAGCCCGGGTAACCAGCAACCTGTCGTCATCAGTCTCGTCATCAGCAGGAAAGAGATCGCCCTCGAGTTCCACTACACGAGCCTTCGACGCCCGCAATTCCTCCTCAGCTATCCTAAGCTTCTCCTCGGTGTTGTCTCCCCTCTTGTGCTCGAGAGCCACCTCCCCGCGAGACTTCTCCAGCTCTTCAGTCAGCTGAGTCACCTTCCCTCGGCTCACCTCCAGATCCTCGACTGTCTTGTTCGGACGGGACTGCGTGAAAGCGAGATCCCCCTGCAACTTTGACAGCTCGATGACCGAGCATCTTTCTTCGCTCAGGACCATCGCCGTAGTGAAAGTCCACATCAGCGCGACCAAGTCCTCGGTCAGAACCTGCCTCCTCGTAGCGCAGTCAGCACTCAAAATCGCCTTCGCCTCCCCGACAGGAATACTGGGCGACCTAGCCCCATGAAAATAGTCGGGGTGCTGGTGACAAGGAGCGATAGCGTAACCCTCCTTGGAAGAATCCGCCGATAAGTCAACCACTGGCGCATCCTCCTGAACTTTCGCCCTCTTCGGGGCCCCTTGAGAAGTAGGCGACTGGCTACCGGTCGGGGACACCGACGACCCCCATCCGTCTTGTTCCGCGGAAGACTGCCTGACCAACTGGGCGACCCGCGTCTTCGGAGGAACGACAGCCCTTGAGGCGCGCAACTTTTTCACTCGCTCCTCGATAGAAGACATGTTCCCTGCAAAACAAAGAAAGTCGGTTAACAAAAGATAAAGAGTGTCAAGTCGTGAGAAGGCGAGGCGTCCACCACCTAGGTAGCGCAGGGCATCCTCCTCTGTGGTACACTCGAGCAGGGCCTTTGTATTAATCAACCTCGGCGTCTCGCAAATGTTCCCATAGCTGTCGAGGATATATCGGCCATCGGGGGTGACCAGCTTTGACGACGGTAAATTGCGCACGAACGAAACTATCTTCAGATAGCTGGCCATGTCCTCTTCGTCGAGCGACCCCGCGCGCACGATATACCGACTTGTTCCTCGAGAATAATGTTCCAGAGACCACTCCACGTGCACCCGGGGCAGCATGACGGCCTTGCGGCGACCATCCACGATCCTCTCCCCTTCTGAATATAAAGAACGGACCCCTTCGTGCGTGATCGGGCTGACCACGAAAAAACAACCTTTGAAGTCCCGGACAGAATCCATATACGTTCTGAAAAGCCTGCCCGACTGCTTGAACGACACCCAGCCATATTGACCATTCACCGTCTGCCGTTGCAGATGGAAAATACGAAAGAACAACGTCAGCGTGACGCCGACCTGGAGATATTGGCACACGAGCTCGAAGGCTCAAATAAAAGCCAGGGAGTTTGGGTGCAGCTGCGACGGAGCCAGCCTCAGCCAGTCGAAGAGGCCCAGGTGGAAGTCCGAAAATGGCAACCTGAGCCTGGCCTCTTTGAAGTATAACTCATACGTCGGGAAGCGCATCAGCCCATATTTCGAGCAGATTCGGTGGCCTGGCCGGGGACGATAGACTTGCCAGTTCTGGGGATCCCCTTCTTCCCGGTCCTCCACGGTGGCGTAGGCCCCTGTCGGATCAGAAGCGAAGCAGGAGGGTGTAGTTAAAGGCTCCTCGGCCACCCAGTCCTCGATCAGAACGGCACGCTCATCAAAATGTGGGACATCCGGTTCGTTATCCTCGACCATTGTGCCCAGGACAAGCGTAGTCATTAACACCTGAAAAGCAGAAGGTAACGGTGAATTCGATGATAGAGATCAAATTCACCCTTCCACCACAAGTCAAGTGAAAGGGCGACGGGGACTCCCCGAGCATCGTCCCCGGTGGATCTACCCTAACCTACCACTTCCCCGGTTACCAGCATGACCCAACCTACAAACCCTCCTCGGGGGCTCCCGTCAGAATAAACGTCGCTCCCCGGGACGTTCATCGGAAAAAGATTCTTTCCCTGGGACATTCATCGGAACTAGCATCTCTCCCTGGGACATTCATAATAAAAACCCTAGAAAACCCCCTACAACGGCGGAGATCTTCGCCTCTCCTCGGGGCATTCAAGCCGCCCCGACCATCGTCATAAAACGAACAAGAAACTGAAGAAAGAAGAAAGAAAACTTACTGTGATATAATCTGCGGCGAAATACGCGGCGGCTGTGGCGGCAGAGGAAACAGACGACGGCGGGACAGCAAAACAGAAGACTTGAGAACAAGAGGGCGAAAAAGTGAAGAATGAGCGGGGGCTCGCCTACTTATACCCAGCGCGGCACTCGAAGCGTCCCTAGGCACTCGAGTACCCTAGGGTAGCCGCCCTAGCAGCCACCCAGTGTGCGACACGTGGCAAAAGTAGACAGTCGCGCCCCCTCACATTCCTCCGCCTACACCTGGCCTCGAGCCCGGGCAACTGACGACGTGGAAAGACACACGTGCTCACACCCCGCGGAGCGATGTCATCAAGTCTTCGCTCCCTTCCTCAGAGCTTTGACTTGGGGGGCTCCTGTTCTGGCCTGAGCCCCGGTCTGGCCACACGGGCCCAACCCAATAGTGTTCCGCCAAGCCCAACCCACCTTGGATCACAACATCGGGCACAAGTCCCCGACGAGCAGGATAGGTCTCCCCGCGGGAAGGTCCTACCCCAACCCCATCGGGCAGGAGGATGCCCGTCGGCCAAATACTGCTCGGTCGGACAGACCTTTTCCCTCTGCGGGCAGGACATGCTCCCCTCCGCGGGGAGAACAATGTGTCATGCGCACATTCTCCACGTGCTCCCCTCCGCGGGAACACGTCACCTAACCAACTGCCCACCTCCGAAAGAGCAGGTCAAACCCACTTTCCGAAGATCACAGGACAGTTGAACTAGGGCGAAGACCATGTTCTAGTCTTCACTACGCCACGTAAGCCCTAGCAGTCACTTGGGTTGGGCTTAACCATCCAGCCCAACACAAGTGACTGTTGGTCCAGCGCTGGGGTCTCTCTATAAATACCCTCTTTCACAAGAGGGTCAGGTAATTCACTTCTTACCCCATTTTTGTACTTGCTTTCACTCTACCCAATTCCTTACTTTGGCATCAGAGTGTCTTGCAGGTACACCCCCCTTTTTCTCCTCCTCATCACCGGTGAACAGGCAGCAGTACAACAGAGTGTGGCCAGCTAGTGATTCTCTTCTAATCAGGTCAGATCAAATAATAATAATAATAATAATAATAATAATAATAATAATAATAATAATAGTAATAATTATAATAATAATAATAATAATAATAATAGTAATAATAATAATACTAATAATAATACTAATAATAATACTAATAATAATAATAATAATAATAAAAATAATAATAAAAAATAATAATAATAATAATAATAATAATAACAATAATAATAATAATAGTAATAATAATAATAGTAATAATAATAATAATAGTAATAATAGTAATAATAATAATAATAGTAATAATAGTAATAATAATAATAATAATAATAATAATAATAATAATAATAATAATAATAATAATAATAATAATAATAATAATAATAATAATAATAATAATAATAGAACAAGACATGTGATGAGAAGATATAAATGAGACAAGACAATTGTATGGAAAAAATATTTGACAAGACAATTGCATGGAAGAAGAAGTACAATGATAATTGAGAAAAAACAATACTATATTCAAACTATATGTGTATTAATACACTAGAGATATATATTTTATTATCATATCATTTAGTAACATATTTTTCCAAACACTAAAAATTGTAAAATAATTCTTCCAAACACGAGTTTAGTAATGTATTTGTTATGGCTCAAACACCACAATACATGATCAGCGCACATCTAAATGGTGAGATATTTGAATGTACCATAATCGGTTTCAGTTTTCGAAATACGGAAGTTACTAGGTTTTTGATTGACAGGAGATCAAATTTTTACATTTGAAAGCGAGATTAGAAAAGAACTTACACTGTGGTCCAGTTGGCCAAATCATCTACAAGAATCCTGTGTTTTTTGGCGGGCACGAGCAATGCAAAATTTTTCAGTTAAAGATTCGAGATGATGAAGATGTGCGTAATATGTTTCTCAGTCATGAGTATTCTGGTTTGACTAATATTGAGCTATATATTAAGTTACAACAACAACAACAACAACATTCTCGACAACTTGATTCTTCTCAAGTTTTTTACGAATCTGATGACGAACAAGTTGAAGTTGATGTCGTTGACAAAGAAGAAGAAGAAGCTTAAGTCATTGTTGATGAAATGGTAAACAGCGAGGAAGACATATTACCAGTCAATCATGTTTATTACCCACCTCAACACATGACAAGTCTCAACTTAGGTGAAGATGAACCATCAACAGATATTTTTTTACAAACCATACTTGCAAACAGAAGGAGTATTAAAAGAGGGAGACAGTTTTTGTACAAAAGAAGATTATGTCTGAGCTATAAAACAATATCACATGTGCTTATCAGCAAAATATAGAGTCTATCAAAAGAATCTGACTCTGTATAAGATCTATTACTGTAACGAGGTGTGCATGTTTTGATTAATAGCTTATTTCTGGAAGAGAAGTGATTCATGGAAGATAGGGTCAATGGATCCAGAGTACACTTGTATAATCACGAATCCAATGCAGGATCATCGCAAGCTTAACTCTCAATTGATATGCAATGAAATTTTGTCAGTCAGTAGTGATAACCCTTCTTTGAAGGTGAGTACCGTAATCTAGCATATGGTTCAAAGATACAACTATACTCCTTCGTACATGAAAGCATGGATAGCTAGGACTAAGGCGGTTGAAACGGTATTCGGAAACTGGGAGGAGTTTTACAAAGAACTTCCAAAATACTTGGTGGCACTTAAACAATATGCTCTAGGGACTGTTGCCATCTTGGAGACATTGTCGGCGTATACGCCAGACAGGGTTTGTGTTAGTGGAAATGGCATTTTCCATAGACTCTTTTGGGCGTTTGAACCATGTATCAAAGGCTTTGCATACTGTAAACCTATTATTCAAATTGATGGCACATGGTTGTACGGGAAATATAAGGGCACTCTACTCATGGTCGTGGCACAGAATGGCAACAATAACATTTTTCCAATCTCCTTTGCTCTAGGTGAAGGGGAGACTGCTACGGGTTAGAGTTTTTTCCTAAAAATTCTCCGCTTATATGTTTCTCCCAAACTTAACTTATGTTTGATCTCTGATAGACACCCATCAATCGAGAGTGCATACAAGAATCTTGATAACACTTGGCAGGATCCTCCCTCAAACCATGTGTATTACATAAGACACATCGCATAAAATTTCATGCGGGAGATCAAAGACAAAACGCTAAGGAAGAAGGTTGTGAAAGAAGGGTATGCCCTAATAGATCCTACTTTCAAACACTACCGTGACAAGATCAGATTGAAAAATGCATATGCATTAAGATGGATTTATAATATTCAACTAGAGAAATTCACAAAGGCATACGACAATGGCTAGCGATGGGGCGACATGACAACAAACCTTGTTAAATCAATGAATTATGAATTCAAGGGAATCCAAAACCTACTGATAACCACTTTAGTAAGGGCTGAAGGAAGGAAAACACTGAGAAGGGGCGGTTGAATAAGGGTTTTCAAAAAACAAATAAGGCAATAAAAATGACAGGTATTTTTATACTGGTTCGTTTGAACTCAAACTACTCCAGTCCACCCGGCCAAGGTGATTTCGCCTCTTTCAAAAGAGGACTTAATCCAATAATCAAAAACTGATTACAATATTTTCACTAAGACAAACTTGTCTTAGTCTTCTCGAGAATACTGACCACAACTTGGTCTCTCAAGGATCTTTTACAAAGTAATACAATAAAGTGTGTTTAAGTGCTTCTTAGAAAAGCTTTTTCACAATAGTGATTTAACACAAAGGAAGATCAATGAAACTTTCTATTTTCTAGTAGGTTCATTGTAGAATAATGTTGTGTGTTTTTGAATTGCTGTTGAAGACTTGTTTAAATACACCTATTTCTCAAATAGCGTGCAAATGCTTTTTTGTCTTCTTTGACTATTTCTTTCCAGGAGAGGAATGTTCAGAGATAACCTTTTTGTTCTGAAATCCTGTCCCATACACAAAAGAGAAATAGTGTCGTTGGAAGTAGACAATGAATTTGGCAACGAATCTTTCTTGATCAGCATCTTTTTAAATGAACAAATATGGAAATATTTCTTGCATCAGATCCTTTGATGATGTTCCCTTTTCTTCTTATCAGAGTAACTCTCTTCCAGAGTTCTTCAGCTTAGTGCTAGCGTGATTGTTTTAACAAACTGTTCATCCAGAGGAGCGCTTTAGAGCAGATCTTCGCTCTTACATGTTATCCAAATGTATCACTTTGTTACTAATGTTTCAAAGCCTTACGCGTTTTGATTCTCAGAGCCTCTGCAGTTGTAGCGTTGAGTTTAGTACGCTCTGAGTTTTCTGAATCTTCGCTTTATACTCTACGCTCAGAGCCTTTTGTAGCTTCCCTTTTTACCAAACGCTCAGAGTCTTCTGCGTGTTGTAGCTTAACGTTCAGAGGAATATTCTGTTCAGAGGAATATTTATTATGTTATCTGAAACAAAAACACTTGAACAAAATTAGAGTATATATTTTCTCCATACAAAATTTCATTATTGTTATCATCAAAACATTGAGATATATTAAGAACCAATCTGTGTTCTAACAAGGGCAACATATTTTAGGCTCGGGGCACTTTTTGATACCAGGCTTACAAAGTGGGGTTATGTCTTATAATCTAGGCAGATGTACAGTAATAGTTTAATGAAATTCATGAAGGACAAAGCTGTCAAAGCCAACACACATGTGGTCACAATCTTTGACCGTAATAAAGGTTGGTTCAGTGTTGCAGATTCAATTGATCACAATGAAGGAAGGTCTAGGGGATGTTACCAAGTGGAACTAGATAGGAGTCGATGTGACTGTGGAAAGTTTCAGGCGTTTCGTATGCCTTACTTCTATGTTATAACAGCATGTTCGAAGGCTCGCCAGGACCCAACCAGCTATCTTTTTGTTGTTCACCAAGTCATTAGTCTATGCAATGTCTACAACACTGGCTTTTAGGTGGTAGCAAAGGAGGACTATTGGCCTCCATACGAAGGCGAAATTGTCTGGCATAATGATTTGATGCAAAGAAAGAAAAAAGGTCGCCCTAATAGCACGCGTATTTGAACAAAGATGGATATAACAAACGAAATGGTCAAATTATGTAGTTTGTGTCGGCAGCCGGGACACAATCGTACAAAATGTCTCAATGTAGGATCAAGCACAAGATCATAGTTTCAAGTGTAATCATGTCTCTTTATATCAACAACAAATTTCATTCCATCGATAGCATACCTAAGTGATTATAATTAACAGCAACATAGCTTAAACAAACATAACTTAATATCTCAACAACAATAATTAATAAAAACATAAACTAATACCAAAATAACAATCGGAAAATAACAACAACATACCCAAATAAAACAACTCAATGCATCAACTTGTCTAGGATATTACAACCATCAAGATAATTTTCTTTGGTGTTAACATCATCATAAGGACACCAACATCATTTTCCACTTTTCTCCAATCACGAGTAACTCTATTTTGGCCTGACTCCTTAACTAGCCTCTCAATTTTCCTGATCTTTTCACCTGCAGCAATATCTCCTTCTAGCCAGCGGTTCAGTTCCCTATGCAAATGTTCCAAGGCCTGCGTGTTCCAGAGTAGGACCTTCATCGGAGGCTTTGTTGCTGAAAAATAAACTAGGGCATTTCTTTTCATAAGTGAAAATGTTGGAAGCGGTTCCTCCGATGATGATGATGATGACGACGATGATGAACGTTGATTTAAGAATGCATACATGCTTCTAGATTGAGTTGAAAATATTGGTGATAATTGTTGTGGATAGTTGAGGATATTGGTGATAATTATTATGGAGTAATAGATGAGTGTGTAGTCTTATTTATAGAAAAATGAAATAGTGTAGTCGCCATATGATATGACGTATCTACCCTTTAAAAAAACCATTTCAGTTAAAAATAAAATAAAACAAATCAAATATGGATTTTAAAAAAGGATTACACAGAGGCGCCATATCATATGGCGCCTCCTCTGGAGAACTAGGGCAAACCAAAATGCAGTTGCCATATCAAATAGCGTATGTCTTGTGAAACTTCAATGGAGGCGCCATATGATATGGCGCATGAGATGCTTTTGCAATGCTATGACCATATCATATGAAGCATGCTTGTTGAAAGTATGTTATTTTGGTTTTTTTTTTAAATCCGAGTTATTATAGTTTTTTTTTTTTGAAAATATAGGTTATTTCAAAAAAATTAAAATTTATTAGAATTATTATTCATTTTTTTGAAAATATAGATTAAATAAAAATGATCAATTATTATCGTTATTATTAAAATGATCAAATATTTAATTTAATTGTTGATTTTTGTTGCTATAGAAAAAAAAATATGCATTTAAAAAAATTGCGGGTGAGAGCGGGGAGGGTGGGGAAACTCGTTCCCTCTTGAGCGAGAGGGTGGATGATCATTTGTTACCCTCGACTGGAGGCAGGGGCGGGGGAAGGGCTGGTACATGAAGGTAGGGCGGGACTGTTAATTCTTAAACTTGCCCTCGTCTGCTCCCTCCGATGTCATGCCTAGGAGTATGAGAGGAGTTTTAAACTCTTTGATTTTATGAGTCATTTCATAATCATTAAATTGAACTTGAACAAAATACTACATACATTTCT
Source organism: Lathyrus sativus (assembly GCA_963859935.3). Lineage (NCBI taxonomy): Eukaryota > Viridiplantae > Streptophyta > Magnoliopsida > Fabales > Fabaceae > Lathyrus > Lathyrus sativus. The sequence goes on from OZ012741.1 coordinate 496,017,143, forward strand.
ATCATTTTATCAATTCTTCCAATTTTATACTCAAACAATGAATTTTATTCAAATCATTTTAAATTTTCTCAAAGCATTATATTTCTTTATTAAAATATTTCATCCAAATACACTTAAGATTTTTTAGACAACGATAACAATATATATTACTCCCTCTGTTTTTTTTTATAAATTATTTTGGAGAAAAAATTCATATCAAAATATAAGTTTTTTTGCAATATCAATAAATTATTAATATTATTTTTCTTATTATACCCTTACATATTTATTATCATCTATTCTTTTAATTATCTAAATTTATCTTTCTTATACAATTAATGAAAAATGAAGAAAAATATTATAAAATTCTTTATAATTTCTCTTTCTCACACAACATTGATTAATTTTCTTATAACATATGAAAATTAAAAAAGAACTTATAAAATAAATAAGAGGGAGTAGTTTAATGGTTGAATTTGGACCTTGAACTTAAACCGTTGAACTAATATTCTGTTTTACCATTGTGTTCCCAACAAGTCTTGAGAAGATAATCATTTTACTAACTCTATCATATTTTTTTTAATTTGCACAATCATAATAAAATCAAACAAAACAAGCGAAAATGTATTTCTAGTATTAATTTCACACAAATATTTATGATTTATAACATAAAATATCACATGAATATTAACTTCTTATCCTAAAAAACAAATTACGCGTACACACACATAAACAAATCTAGAAAAATAACAAATAACCTTCCTATCAATTAAGGGTGATGAAGGCATAATTGCTAAGTTCGTTTTGTTAGGCGGATCAAAATTTTAGGTCACATACTTTAATATGTCTATTTCTTCCAATTTTTTTTGCTATTATTAATATAATTTTTATAATTTCTAGACTTAAAAAGTATAGTATCTACAAATTTGTTCCACCTTAGGCTCAATTTTTTTTAAAGAATAATATCCATTGTGTCCTACCTTATTTTTTTTTACTTTTATTGAGTCGAATTAGACGAGATGTGCATTACCGGTTTGCCACACGTGTAATACACAATATGACGCTGAAATCATTAAATTTGTTAGGAGAATTATAGTAAATACAAATTACCATGGAAGCATAATTTTATACTTCTGAACTTTTGGTTCTTTTCGGTATATATAATTCAAAGTCCTTAAACATACATTGTATCGTTGCTGAAATTGAAATTGTTACTCAAATAACCTCAAGTATGCAATGAACAAACTCATTTCTCATATTATTTGATTGGTAAGTTTAAAATGTGAATTGAACATCACACTATTATTATGATACTCACAATTGAATGATCCCTCTGAAATACCATGCATTGCTGCACCTACTTGAAAATCTAAATTTTGATCAAATCCATTTCTCATGACCAAAGATTCAATTGAATTTGATTAGTTACTATGATTAAGTGAAAGTCATTCAACAAATAATAGTTTTTGATGATGGGTTTTGTTGATTCTCTTTGGTAACGATGTTGTAATGGTGGCAGATTTTATCTTGTCATTCTCAAAATTTGACTTGACACTCCTACTTTTCTATAATACTTACATTATCCTTATCAATTTTTTGTCAAAAGATTAGAATAAAAAATCCAATAGAGTAAATGAAATATTCGGTACAAATAAAAAAAAATCGATAGTTAACTTAAAAAATCCATTAAGCAATTATATCGTCTTTTTAAAAATTTGTGTGTGGACTTTCGAATCATCTTTTTAAAACTTAAAAAATCATCTTAACAATGCCTCACTATCTATTTACAACAGAAGTGTGCTTCAACGGGGTGAAACCTCCTGTTGAGTTTGGACTCTCGAAGGATACCACCTGTCTCGCTCTTCTGAGATCCAAATTGAGTAATATGTTTCCCGATCCCAAGAACATAAAGGTGAGTAAGATTGAGTTTCTTGCATCATGGATTGATACTGATGGAAGGGTGAAATACAATTGTATTGACTTGAATAGTGATGAAGATTTGAAGGTTATATGGAGAACATATCATCGTAAGCCAACTATGAGACTAATCAAGTTTGATGCGACAATTTTAAGATCCGTCGATGACATAATCAAGATGTTGAAATATCCATAATCATCTTGTACTGTTTAGGTTTTTTATTTATTATTGTTTCGTTAATTTATGTAACTGTTTGTCTAAAGTTATGTTAATCGGCATGTGTTATGTTATTTGTCAAATGTTAAGTTATCTTGCAACAATGAAAGTGACACAACGTTATGATGTCAAATGTTAAGTTATCTTGCAACAATGTTAATCGGCATGATGTCTTACCTCGAAAAAAGTACAATCCTTCACGAATGGTCGTGGAAAACAGAGTCGCCACCGAACTTTATGTGTCCCAATAAGGGATAGGAAAATATCAATAAAACCTTTAGGGAAAGAACATGGTCATCACAACCAAGTTCTAGGTTCGGGAGTTGGTTACGCAAGGGGAATGTGTCATACCCCAAATTTGTCCTACCTGTTTTGAATTTTCATTCGCTCGACTTTTATTTTTCAATTTGCATCGCTTGTACATCGTAACGTATTTTTCAACAAAAATATTTTTTTCTTCATCTTTTTGCCAATAAATTTGTGACACGTGGCATTTTTTATTTTTATTTTGTTATTATTTTATTTTATTATTTTTGCCTTATAATTTATTTTTTTAATATGTAAATATAATATAATTTTAATATTAATTAATTATTTAATTAAATTTAGAATTTAGAATTTAGAATTTTAATTAGAAATTAGATTAAGATTTTAATTTAAAAAATAGAATAATTTAGAAAATAGAAAAAATTAGAAAAGAAGAAAAATTAAAAAAATTGAATGAAATTGAGAAAATTAAAAAAGAAAAAAAAAAACAGAAAACGAAAGGGTGGGGGAGCCGAGAGAGAGTGAGGCGAGTGTTTAAATAGGAGGGTCTTCTGCCCCAAATAAAACATACGCGTATTAGGCTGTTTGATTTTGGGGGTCAATGATATGTTTTCTCGCATGACCGTTCGTGCTCAGGTTTTATTTTGAACTCAAGGTTTATTGTGCTTGTTTTGGTGATGTTAGAATTTGTCTAAGCTTGAGATTTAAATCAATTTCATCTTTGTTTGTCATGAGTAATATTGGAAGGTTATGTTGTGTCAGTAAGAATTGTGCAAATTTATATTTAGAGACACAATTTCCTAATAAATACAAATTGGCCTTTGATATGGAGGTTAAAATTATTTAAGTTGTTGTTGGCATGTCCTTTTAATTATAGTCACATAGTGTAGTATTAATAGTATGTGGTTAGAGTGCACAGTTGAGATTTTTCATAAAATTCTTAGTATTATTTGTAGTCCCTATTTTCTTTTCTTTGTTTTTGACCATAAATTTAGACTTGTTTCATGCAATAATGATGATGGCAATATCTAGCTTTTGGTGTGTAATTTTTTACTGTTATGAATCTTAGAAATAATTTGTATGGTGCATTGATTAAGGTGGAGACAAGAACCTTGTTTATTATAAAATAAAGAAATAATAAAAATGTTAACATGATAATCATGAGAATGGGTGCGGCCGATTGTGGTTTTTTATTTTTATTTTATTTTTTTATTTTATTATTATTTTTGATCTTTTTAAAAAAAATTAATTTTAAAATCTTTTCTTACATATATTGTGAATTGGATTCGGAAGTAATATACTCATGTATCATGTTTCTATACTTTCTATTAATAGTTAACTATTTAATTCAATTTTTAATTGGTTCGTTAATTATAGTCTTGGTTGATTTAATTATTGCATTACTAAGTGTTTGCTTGATTATTCATATTGTCGATTGCGTTGCAAATTCGAAGTTAAATTTCAATTTAATTTATATTGTCTAATTGGGTTTATCTTGGTTCTAAATTTGGTTGCCTTCGATTTCGGTGGCTTTTTTGGTCCTGTGGCTTACTATTGGGCCTCCTTGCAACGAACACCTTTTATTTGTGTGTGTGTTCAATTGGGTTTAATTTAGTTATCTCTTATCCCCATTCGAAAATGTACCCCATTCCCATAAAATGTAATAATTTATTTTAACACTTTTATCTTATTTATACTTTAATATTCTAAAACATTTTCAAAATAAATTCTCGATTTAAAATCGAGTCATTTTCCACCCTTGTAAGTCGAGTGCTTTCAAAGTCTCGCCATCAACCTTTGATCACTATACACAACATTTTAAAGCTTAATCTTGAGCTTCCTTACAGTGACACCTATTTGATCAATTATTTCTAGTTGGTCACTTAGAAGACTAGCCCACTTTGTTAGTATACACGTTAAAACTCAATTTCAAACCTCGACTCGCATCGAGTATTTTTTCAAATCAAATTAAAATACTTAATAACTACTTAAATACAATTTCGATAAAAGATGAAAAAGATAGAGTTCCAAGTCTTTAGTTCACTCTCCCAATTGTTTGGGTCCGAGAAGTCTTTCTTAAGCTCGAGCAAATGTCTTCTAAAAACGATAATTTTCCTAAATATTTAGATGAAAAAGAGAGAGTTCCAAGTCTTTGGTTCACTCTCCTGATTACTTGGGTCCGAGAAGTCTTTCTTAAGCTTCGAGTAATCGTCATCTGATTAATACACTCTAATCATATCAAACATCTTTCATAATATTAGATGAGAAAGAGAGAGAGTCAAGTCTTTGATTCATTCTCGATTACTTAAAGTCCGAGAAGTCTTTCTTAAGCTTTGAGTAATTCTCATCCGTTAAAATACTTTAACCACATTCCATCATTCAAAGCCTTCCAAACATAACCACTCTTTGGGATGAAAATGAGAGAGTTCCAAGTCTTTGGTTCACTTTCTCGATTACTTGGTGTCGCTTGCGCGAAAATAAGGTGCCGGCATGACAGAAGAGTCGCCACCTTTCGTTATTTATCCCTCAGAGCGGGAAAGGAAACGATCGGAAAAACCTGACGAAAAAGGGTAAGACAAGGTCGTCGCAACCATTGTCTGGGTTCGGGAGTCGGTTACGCAAGGGGAAGGTATTAGCACCCCTCACGTCCGTCGTACTCGACGGGATCCTCGCTTGTGTGTTTACTTGGACGGGTTGGTTATAATCTATCTACCTATCAAGGCTGGCTGAAAAAGAAAAGAAAAATGACTCGGCAAAGCGTCGCACTTTATGCCTACGTATTCCCGTCTGGAACGAGAAATCAGAGTCAACGTAGTTCGGCTAATTACGGGAGAAGATGGGGAAGGTTGCTCGCTAGGATATCGCATCCTATGCCTACGTACTTTCATCTGGCATGAAAGATCAGAGCAAACGTAGTTCGGGAAACTACGGGATAAAAGTGGCTCAACTAGGAGGGAGACTATCAAGTCCTACTGTTATCATGCCATGGATTCATCCTATGGTTGAGGTTTGAACAGGGAACTCCTAGATGTTGTCATGCATAGGTTTCAACCTAAAAGTCTATCATCAAATCCTTATCAAAGGAAATGAGAGTCCTAAGGGATCATGTCAATGATACACAGAATACAGACAAAAACATCAGCTTTAACAGTAAAATGCATGCAATGCAAGTGAGGGAGGAAATGTGTGTGGGGTTTCAGCCTCCACAAGCTCATCTCGACCTCAAGCCAGTCATGAAATAACAGTAATCATACTGAAAATAAACCACATGCTATCAAGCAAATGAACAGATAAAGGAAATGAAGTGCCAACAGGCAAACAAAACACAAACTAGAGAAAGAATCATCTATTCTCTAATCCTAACCCTAATCACAGAATCCTGAACAGTTCTAAGCAAAGCTCTCAAGCAAAACTCTAAACAAGAGAAATCATTCCCAGTCTTCAAGCTTCAGAACAAGCTTACCAAAGAGAGGGAGCTAAGCAAGCAGACTCATAGTGTCTTCCTCAGGAAAGCACTAGGAGGTGTATACTCAGGAGTCATACCCTATGTGGCTCAACCACTGTGATCAGTTTATATTCCTCCTCAGGAGAAATTAAACTCACAAGCAGGCTCCAACATCACTGGATATTTAGGAAATCCTATCTGAACTAGTGGAACTAAATGAACAGACTCATAGGACCTTCCTCAGGAAAGTGCTAGGAGGCCTCCACTTAGGAGTTGTATCCCATGTAGCTCAACAACATGTGATCAGTTTACATTCCTCCTCAGGAGAAATTAAACTCACAAGTTGGCTCCAACATCATTGGATACTTGAGAAATCCTAGACAAACTAAGGGAACTAAGTGAACAGACCCATAGGACCTTCCTCAGGAAAGTACTAGGAGGCTTCCACTTAGGAGTTATATCCCATGTGGCTCAACAGCATGTGATCAGTTTACATTCCTCCTCAGGAGAAATTAAACTCACAAGTTGGCTCCAACATCATTGGATACTTGAGAAAGAGGTGAGAAGAAAGAATGAAAGTCATTCATAGTGCCTTCCTCAGGAAAGTACCATGAACTTCCTTCAAACTTCAGGATCTCAAACCTCACAGACAGGGAACAAGACAAGCTCTGGGTCTCTGAGTCTTGATCTACAATCTTCTCTCCATGATGCTCTCCATCAAGCTCTTCAAGGCAACATAAGCCCCACAACAAATTCCTCAGAATGAACCCCAAAGATGAACAGATAACCCACTGAACAAACCAAATCATCAGGCAACTTCAGAAAATACCTAAAAATACTAAACTAATGGGGAAAAATCTACCAATTATTCATAAGGGTCCTCAACACCTACTCATAACATCTACATAGGTTTCTACCTAAAAATCAAGACAAGACTTGCTCAAAGAAAGGGAATCATCACCTAAACACAATCTAAACCCTAATCAGGATACCCTAAATCTACCCTAATTAAACTAATCAAGATTTAATTCTAAAAATCTAGAAAAAATCCTATAGGGGACTATGACTCATCATATAATTGCACAAAAAAGAATGGATTAAAAATCCTAAGGGAAGGTTCTAAAACAATTCCTACAAAATCAAATACCAAATTAATACTATTAAAAAGCTATTTATTTGGAAAATCTATTAAAAATATTAAACCTAAAAATAAAATCTCAATTTTATTTTTATAATTTTCTACACATGTTCATCTACTCATAGGAAAAAAAAAAGAATTAAAAAAAGAATTAATTTCCAATTTTTAATGAATTATTCAAAACAGAAAAATAAAAGAAGAAAATAAAAACAATTAAAATGAATTAAGGGAGGGGGGTGTATACAGCAATGCACGCTAGTTAAATTCATTGGGCCAGCAATAAAGGGGGGTGGGGATAGAAACCAAGCCCAGAATGGCTGGTTTAATGAAACGACGCGTTTCATTGAATTTGAAATTCCCTCTCTTTTCTCAGACTCGCTCACAGCCACACGATTGGATGAATTAGTCAATCTTTGAACTCGATCCAACGGCTTCTCCTTCATCGTCCCACATGGGACCTAGGGTTTTCAGACCCTCCCTCCATGCACTCACATTCGAGCTCTTCTAGCTCTCTCCACACGCCATGGTTTCACATGCTCCAAACACGAAACTTGCTCTACCAACTGCCTAGAATAAGATGGTACGAATAGATTTTTCTAATTCCTCCTAGGTTGTTCTAACAGAATGCTTAAACACCTTGGTACACCCATGCTCAACTGACACCAATCTTCACCAAACTTCATTCTAACAGTATACAGATGTTCTTGATGTTATCCTGATCATTCCAACCTAATTCTTACTACCTAAAACTCATCAAACAGCCAGCTATTGAAGGTCCAAGAATCATGGTTCTGGTGTGAAACCTCACCAATCTTGCTCTAATTCAAGGGAAAGAATCCTCTATCCTAGTGAATCATTTCTATGCCTAAGAAACTGACTAAAACAGCATAATTTAAGAGATAGAGAGTGAAGAAGAAACCTGTTAAAGGGTTATGGTGCAGTGGTGTAGGGCACGATTCAAGCCTTGAAACTGCTTCTAGATGATCCTTGAATGATCCTCACCCTTCTGTTTGCACTTGTTGTGAAGGTGATGGCTGGTAGTGGAAGAAAACTCAAGTTGCTTCAACTTGAAGAAACTCCTCCAATGGCTATGTATCTCTCTCTCTCCTCTGACTTGGCTCAAGTTTCACCAACCTTAGACTCTCCACAATGCATTCTTTTTATAACAATTGATGGATGCTTCTAGAACTTCATGAAAGTCTCATGTGATGATAAGTTGGATTTCTCATATACCATATGCTATCCCTTGCAATTCATTGCCAAATTCTCCTTACATGAGTTATTGAGTGTGGATGAGTGAAAAACAAGTGCATTTTTGGCTTGTGTAGGGTTTTGCAAAGTTGCCCTCTTATGCAAGCAACAAATTTCCAAAGGAACCTCATTTTTTAAGCCTCAAATGAAAATTCTATTTAAACCAAAGTTCTTAAAATGGTTTTTCCAATCAAAATGATATATTGGATGACCTATTTTGGATTTGTGGATCTCCCAAATCACTTTTCAATTTCAACTTTTCAAAGTTATAAGTCATTTTTAGTTCATTTTTGACCAATCATGGAATTTCATGCTATGAGCTTTTTCAACAATTTGTGACCTTCTTTCTAGACTTAAAATCACATTTTGAGCAACTTTCATGTTTTGAGTTTTTCCATTTGAGGCTTGGAAGTAGGAGTTTTAGGCATTGGCTAAAATGACCTATAACTGACAAATGACCAAAATACCCCTGCCTTGTTCAAACCATAAGTTGAGTTCCACAAATCCAATCAAGGACTTCTACCACTCAAATTAAAGCTAAGAAGATGTTCTTCAACATTCATGTTGACCAAGAAATCATAGGAATCATCCTACTAGGGCAAAAGTTGTCTGCAAGCTGGGTGACTTTCAAGGACCCAGATTCACATACCTCTGCTGACCTGTAATTTGTCCAAACCATAACTTGAGCTCTGTAACTCCTATCAAGGACTTCCACCACTCAAATTAAAGCTTAGAACAAGCTCTACAACATTCATGCTTTGGGGAAGATGAGATATCAATCACATCTAGAGCTAAAACTGCCTGGAAGATATGGATCAAATTAGGGTTTTTCCACTGACAATCCTCAGAAACCCTGACTTGAAACTTCTCAAACTCCTCAATCATGATGAGTTGGTCTAGGAATCATCTTTATAATATCTCTATGCATCCTTCCATGATCTCATGGCCCTTGGATTGAGTCTCAACCTTCTCCAAATTTCAGTTATCCTAGGGTTGACCCAGTCAAAACCCTAATTCTACCATTCATGGTTGAATCTTCTGAATTCTTGCATAATGACTTCTCTGGGCTTCATGATGGCTATCAAGACATCTCATAAGCTTTCTCAAAACATCAAGTTCATTCTCAAAGTCTCAGAATCATCTGAGGAGCACCCACAACTTTCAAACTGTGAAGCACACAACCCTGGTTTCAACCAATCCCTCTGAAGATCTCTTGCACTTTCTGATGAAGGCATCAACTTTCAAACACTCAATGAGAAAATAAATGTTGGTCAAATTTTGGGGTGCAACAGCTGCCCCTATTCAAACGGCTTGAACCTGACTGGGTGAGAAGCGAACGGCTCTCAACCAATCAAGGTACGAGACGGTTGAATATCGGTAAACCCGAAAATTTGCCAACTGCACGAGCACACGGTACTTTACGGGGAACAAATCTTTGAATACTGCAACACTAGCTGCTCAACAACTAGCTGGAGAAATACTGATCTGACATCGCCGTCAGTTATCCACATTAACTTCTTCTGACATTGCCTTCAGACAACCACAACACCCAACATCGCCGCCGGAAAAACACATCTAACAGAATACCACGCATCGTTGCTGGAAAACTGACTCTGACATCGCCGTCTGAAACAAACATCATTCTGAGAGACACTCGACATCGCCGTCGTACAAACATCATCTCTGCTGGGGATTTAAGGAGTCTGACATTGCCGTCAAACAAACATCCAACCTCGCTGCCGGAAACAAACGATATCTGACCTCGCCGTCGGATAATCAAAATACCCAACCTCACTGCTGGACAACTATATCACTTGAACAATTCTGACCTGGGGTTCACCCCTGGTAAATGGAACAAAAGGTACACTTGCGTATTTGACACTACTCTGCTGGGAGTGAGAGACTTAACCGAGCACACTCTGATCTGGGGTTCACCCTCAGAACCATAACGAACATCGGAATACTGCTGCACACTGCCTGCCGTAGAACTTCAACATTAGAACTATATGAAACCCTGGCCCCTGGCCACTTCCAGCTTTAGCTAGAAAAGATCTTCAAGTATTTCTGAAGGTAAATGGAACCCTGGCCGTCGGCCATTCCAGCTTCAGCTAGAAACAACATCCTTGGCCTTCAAGGATGTAAATTTTGCCCGTCGGCAACTCTGCAGGAGGTATCTTCGACTTCAGTCTAAAGAAATGGTCCTTGGCCTTCAAGGATACATGGCTCTGCCTTCAGGCAACTCCTCCTCTGCTATAGAGCATCCGAGACTTCAGTCAGGGATATACTTCGATCTTCAGTTCGAAAAATGAATCCTAGGTCATTCATGACCTTGGGGATAACCTTGCCCTTAGGCACCTTCGCTTCAGCTTGGGAAATCTATGACTTCAGTCAGAGAAATGGTATCCTGAGCCATTCATGACTCTACGGGGATTCAAACACTTTGCCTTCAGGCAAAACTCCGCTTCAGCTGGAGAAACATCTTCGACTTCAGTCAGAAGAAAAACTATTCACTTGATCGCAATCAATCATCACCTCAGGACAACTGACTTGGTCTTCAGACTCACACGAATTACTCTGTTGTATCTACAACCCTGGAACCTTGTCTTCAGCTACCTGTTGATTCTTCAACACGGAAATCTGGACTCACCGGAACCTTCTGATATCGCCTTCGGGCGCTTTACGAAATCCATCTTCAGATTAGACAACACTGCTGGGGAAACATCTTCGACTTCACTCAGAAGACGTATCATTCACTTGATCGCGCTCAATCATCACCTCAGGATAACTGACCTGGTCTTCAGACTCACACGAATCACTCTGTTGTATCTACAACTCCGGAACCTTGTCTTCAGCCACCCGTTGATTCATCCACCCGGAAATCTGGCTTCACAGGAACCTTCTGATATCGCTTTCGGGCGCTTACGAAATCCATCTTCAGATTAGACATCGTTGTTGGAGCAGACATATCACGCTGCTGAGGACTTCAAGAATCATCTTGAACAAACAGATCCGTCGGGCATCTTCAAGGATCGTCCTGAACTGATAACCTTTCTGGAGCAAACATTCTGTTGGGAATTCCAGGAATCTTCCTGGGCAACTCCTGCTGGAGGCGCTATTGGGGAGCTCAAGTATCATACTAGGCGAACAACTCGGGAAGCTGTACTGGGGTCTTAAGAATCGTCTTAAGCAAGTGGCCCTGCTGAGGAATTCGGGAATCATCTTGAACTGAAGACTTCGCTGGGGATCTCAAAAACCATCTTGAGCGAGCGACTGTGGGGATCACACCGGGGTCTTAAGAATCATCTTAAGAAAGCGACCTTGTTGGAGAGAATATCAGGAATCGTCCTGAGCAACTGGTCTTTCGGCTGAACACCTGTAAAACAAGAATGACAACGACCTAGGTCATGTTTATGATGCGTATGCTTCTGCGCTATGCCCCACACGGTGGGAATGATATGCGTTTATGTTAAATGCTGTGCAATCATGCACAATGCTATGCAACGTTAAATGCTATGCAGTCATGCACAATGATGCGATCCTGTCCGCAAAATGAATGCTGGGAGGAGGAAACCCTTTTGTCACGGAGACAAGAACTACTCAGGTAGAGGAATCATCTCGCTGAGGAGAACGTAGATGCGCCAATATCAATCGGACTTCGTCTGGGGAATTGATCTTCGGGTTGACTGCTGCAGGGCAAACAACTTCAGCTGACTGCTGCAGGGGACGAAGCTCTACGAGAACTTGGACCTGCTGATATCAATCGCAAGAATAACCTGCATGGCCGTCTCGGCTACTCTTCCGGGGAGGATAACTCTGTGGGGAAACAACTTCAGCTGCTCAACACTCCACTGGGGAAAAACCAATCGTGATCCGATCAACTTCCAAGGACTCGGCTTTCTTGGACATCTGCACACTCGGCTGAGGAAGGAGAAGTCATTCTGCTTCGCTGAAGAGAGTGCGACTCTGGGGAAATACAGCATCAGCTGTTCAACATTTGCTAGGGAAAATCCACTCATGGACCCAACTGTTTCCAAGGATTCGGCTTTTCTGCGGACTCAGCCGGGGAGAGAGATCATTCTACTTCACTGGAGAGTACTACTCTGGTGCGGAATTTCAATTTCGCTGGGGAAGAAAGAATCACTTGACTTCGGGGGAGAGTACAACTCTGCAGAGGAATACAACATCAGCTGTTCCAATACTCTACTGGGGAAGAGGGAATCATCCAACTTCAGGAGAGAGCATGACTCTGGTGGGGAATCTCAATTCCGCTGGAGACCTCAGTCTGGCACCATCAGTTACTACATCCTTCGGCATACGAACAACTTCCTACGAAACCTGCACTTGTGACCCGGTGCGGGGGAGACACCTGCTTCGGTGACTTTACTGGGGAAAACACGAGCTTCGGCACCCAATCATTTCTATGAACTCTGCACTTGTGACCCGGTGCTGGGGGGAGACGACATCATTCTTCGGTGCTTGACTCAGCTGATGAGGTGACGCTCCTTCAGGATGCGTCTGCTTGGGGACGAGAATCCTCTCTACCTGGGGAAGACATATCAATGCTCACTATATGCGTTCAGATTTTGCGGAGGAGAGACTACCGAACTCTGCTGGAGAAGGAGGACTCGCTCCGCTTCGGGGATATCAATCCTGGTCTACTGAGGGCAACCTTGACCCTAATCTGACGAGGGATAAACGCCATCTCAATCTGCCGTAGTCTCAAACTGTACAGGGGGAACGACCTCAAACCGTACATCTCTGCGGAGAAACAATCCTGATTCAACAACGCCAACACAGGGAATACAGGCCACCAATCATGGAGTCAAGTAACAGGTTATGCTGTAGGATAGCAACCCAATGACCGCAAGGCTTCTTCAGAAGGTTCGGGTTTTGACGGGGTAATGACACGATTCCCCGATACTCAATTCTTGCTAGGGTGAACAAACTCATTTGAACGACTTGCCCCAGCGCAATTCAACTTGCCCCAATCCGTCCTTTGGGAATAATTCAATCTGAGCCGAAAACAACTGGCAACAAGACAATCTTCAGAGGGCTTGCCCCAGTATCTGCACAACGGGAGGATTCATCCTCAACTAATCAACTTTCAGCATGGTCGGCTTCAATACCTCTGAAGTAGTTTGCTCCTGAACGAGCGATGAGCGACTCAACATGCTCTGATCGAATACTGGAGGGATCTGCCCTTAAATCAAGAATTCTGGATAACTGCCCCTGATTGGGTCTCGAGAAGATTCACTTCCGGCCAACTGCTTCTCGCATGAACTGCCCCATAATCAACTGATGCTCCGGGACTTGTCCTCAGACAAACCGATTCCAAACTCACTGGAAGTCATCGCCCCATATTCACAGGGCTTCGCAGCATACCATTCTGGTCCAGACCTCTGGCGATTCAGTCCTGATTGACTATTCCTTGCTGAAGTTCCTTCGTATCAGCTACTAACCTGCAACTAAAATTGTTTATTCGCGAATAGTAATTTTAATGCAGTGTTCATGCAAATTTCGAAAAACGTTGTATTGTCACTCATTTACGTGTCATGCTAGTGAGTGACGAATGAACCAAAGAGTTCAAACGTAGTGCTGATGCGATCAGTGAAAAATGCAATAAGGATATGATTAGCAAATCATGAAGGAGTCAGGTTACTCAACCTTATCGTAATGCGCTTTCAGAATAAACCCTGCCTCAATTAGGTCTTTTAAGGGTTGTATCGTGGTCGGGTTCACGGTTCGTGAAACAAAGGATATTTGGCTCAAATTATGATTTGTACCCACCCCGTCTACGTGATATTCTCCGATCCTAAAGTTCAGTTAACTTAGCTCGAGCGCTCGCCTCTTCGAGAGGTATGTTGAACATTGGGAACAACTGGTTAAAGAATTCTCAAGGTGTTTCGGAGTGACAGTTACTCCTTTTTCGTTTTCGGTGTCTGTGTCTACTCGACTTCGCCCTTGTTCGAGGATTTTTCTTTTTTATAATCCTTTCTTTTTCATTCTTTTGTTTTGATTCCCTAACTTTTGCCTGGACTGCCTCCTTTTGAGTTCTTTTCGATTTTTCTTTTGAAGTCCAGCGGGATGCCCTGATTTTTGCCTAAGTATTTGCTTCTTAGCTTTTCTTTTTTACTTAGCGGGCTTTCTTATTTCTCTTTTTTTCTTGGAACAAAGTCGTGCGACACTGGTTGTCTTGATTGCTCCGAAAGGATTGTAACTGTCTCACTCCCGATTGGTGAGGTTTAACCATTGTGGTTGATGAGGTACGACCTCTGGAGAGGAATATGATGTGATCGGTCCTCGAAGGACAACACTCCTCTATAAGACTTGAACGCTCGGTCAAGCTAACTGACAACTACCCTGCCCCGGGTTAAGATGCGAGGGTTAAAAAGTCCGAAAGAAACTCCTACTTCTCGGCTCGAAGTGGTTAACAAGGGATTCTCTTCCTTATCTCTCCGGTGTTTAGGGGATTTGAAACAATGCCTTGTACGTCATCGGCAAAGTTTTATCTGAAAGCAATACGATCATCGGTTATGAGTATTCAGTTTCATCATCCTCCCTCCGCTCATTGCTAATCATAGTAAGAAATCGGAGTAAATAAAATGCAAGTGTCAGTGCAATGCAATAAATGAGTGACAACGACATAATTAGTTCAGAAAAATGCATAGTCACTTTATTAACATCACCATTCGAAACATACAATGTTTAACAACAAGTAGTAACTAACAGAAAAGAAACTACAAATGCAAATGGAGGACTGCCAATGCTGAGGGCGTCTGCCTGTCTGGATCACTGGCTTCTGGAAATAACCCTCTGAATCTGCGAGCTCAAACAGCTGAGAGGTCGTCACGCACAACCCAGACTCCATCTGGAAAGGAAATACACCCTTGGTCGATCAATTGCTGCACCTTCGCCTGGAAAGCCTTGCAATCTTCAGTTGAATGCCCCAGAGATCCACCATGGTAGCCACACTGAGCATGAGGATCGTACCCTGGAGTGTAAGGCTCTAGCACGGGCTTGAGAGCTTTCGGTTCCACCAAGGAATTCTGAACCAACAGTGGAAGAATCTGGCTATACGGCACAGGCACTGGATGGAAAGAAACATTCCTTTGTTCCACGTGGTTGCGAGGTCTTTTGTGATCCTGGGGCTGGTATTCCTTCCGCCCAGGAGCAAGAGGTCGTCGTTTCTGAATGGCGACGGTCTCTCGTTTAGGCGCTTGCGTCCTTGAGCTTGATCCAGGTAGAAACTGCGAGCGAGGCGATTCAGTCACCAAAGGTCGCGGGACGTATTCGAGATCTTTCCCAGCTTCAGACAAAGGAGTGGAATCATCCACCTTTTCCGCAGGGTACGGGATGAACTTTCCCGACGCTCTCATGCCGCCCGGCACAAGCCTGATTGCCCTTGAGTCGATCAGGTCCTGAATCTTATTCCGGAGAGCCTTACATGTTTCAACATGGTGCCCCGGTGCTCCAGAGTGGAAATCACAACGCATGCTGAGATCAACGTCTGATGACACGTCATCTGGTGGATTTAAGGTCCGAAGCTTGAGAACACGGTTCTGAACCAACAGTGGCAACAGCCGGGCATAACTCACGGGTAGTGGGTCCATAGCTCTATCAAGTAGCTTCTTCTTTTGACCATAACCTTCAGGATTATTCTGAGATGCTCGGCGCGGCTGATGACGAGACAGGCCTCGAGCTTCATGCTGTGTAGAGGGTCCATGAGGTCCACTTGGCTTCAGCACAGGTGGCACTGACGGTAACGGAGGAAGCACTTTGGTCTCCTCCTTGGATGCTTGACCACTCTCCTTATTTAGCATACTTCTCACTACTCCCATGAGAAAGCTCAACTGATTCTGCAGCTGCTGATTCTCCTCTCTGAGCACTTGCTGGTCCAGACGCATCGCCTGTATGTCATTCACGACCTGCCCCAGCTGGCTTTGGACTTTCCCCAGTTCAGCTTGTATCTGCTCCATTAGTCTGAGCTGCTAGATTCTGAGTCAAACCTGCAAACACAAAGGTTAGAAGACAAGTCCCGGCTTCTGCCATGCAAGATGAATTATGGGTGTCTGTACGTTCAGGAGATCACCCCTGATTCCGGTGTCAACGTGCCAACATAGTGTTAATGCAGTGATAAGACTGGATCCATTCATGGAAGAAAATATCTCATATTGCTCGGGGCACCAGAATCAGGGTACGAAACGTGCCTACAGCACAGACACATGCTAATGGAATGCAACATGAATATGCGAGCTAATGCAAAATGCAGGCATGCAACAATATATCCAGGTGGCTGCTGTGGGGATTCGGCACCAATAGTCACTGATGAGAAGGAAACCCCGGTGTAAAACCACTGATTTGATCTGTTGTGAATAACCATCTGGTAGGATTGAGATCAACATTCTGCCCTACAGGAACATGGGCCTGATAATAAAGACCCCGGACGCAAGATCAAGGAATATCCGTTGATGAAGTCTTCGGACCCCAAATCACAAATCTGCCCTATCAAGAACAAAAATACAGCTGCTGACGAGATCCTCAGACCCCATTCAAAAATATGCTCCATCCAGAACAAACCTCTGATAATAATACTCTGATCGGAACTAGCTCCATCAAGAACAAACAAACACCCGATGATAAGATCCTCTGATCAAACCCTTGCTCTATCAAGAACATTTCTGCAACTGAGAACCCAACATAACTGACTTACTGTCAAGAAAACCAGGTGGTCTGGAGGTCAAAGTTTCCTGCAATATCCCAACCCCACTCACAGGTATGATGGACCTAACCCATGGACAAAGGTACGGCATCCTATGCGGTCGTCAGCGTCACAGACATTCATGAGTGACAATACGATTCCCAGAAGGAGTGGCATCGTCAAGTCATGAAGAGGCCTCTCTTAGCTGACTTCCAAATGATCGGTCCCCAGAGTCGACAATCCTCACGTCTGGACTCCCCTCAGATCCTCAGGACCGGAAAGGAGCACCTCTGCAAGAATCTCGTCTGAGCGCAGATTTTCGTAGGGAACTGTGCCTGCTCAGCAGACAGGTTCGTCTACTACTTCTCCGCAACTATATCTAGGTGTGTACTCAAGCCCAGGTCCGGCTTTTCGCTCACAGTAACATCCCTCTCCCACAGCAGCACAGATAATCATATCAAACTGGAAATAAAATGCGGGAAATAAAATGCGTGAAATAAAGATGCGATAAATAAATGCAACCCAACAAGCAAACACACAAACGATAGGATTGACTCGCGTAGGGGATGGGAAACGGTCCCAACATAAGGGATGGGAAAAAGTCCCTAGATGCCATGAGTCCCCAGCAGAGTCGCCAGCTGTCGCTTGCGCGAAAATAAGGTGCCGGCATGACAGAAGAGTCGCCACCTTTCGTTATTTATCCCTCAGAGCGGGAAAGGAAACGATCGGAAAAACCTGACGAAAAAGGGTAAGACAAGGTCGTCGCAACCATTGTCTGGGTTCGGGAGTCGGTTACGCAAGGGGAAGGTATTAGCACCCCTCACGTCCGTCGTACTCGACGGGATCCTCGCTTGTGTGTTTACTTGGACGGGTTGGTTATAATCTATCTACCTATCAAGGCTGGCTGAAAAAGAAAAGAAAAATGACTCGGCAAAGCGTCGCACTTTATGCCTACGTATTCCCGTCTGGAACGAGAAATCAGAGTCAACGTAGTTCGGCTAATTACGGGAGAAGATGGGGAAGGTTGCTCGCTAGGATATCGCATCCTATGCCTACGTACTTTCATCTGGCATGAAAGATCAGAGCAAACGTAGTTCGGGAAACTACGGGATAAAAGTGGCTCAACTAGGAGGGAGACTATCAAGTCCTACTGTTATCATGCCATGGATTCATCCTATGGTTGAGGTTTGAACAGGGAACTCCTAGATGTTGTCATGCATAGGTTTCAACCTAAAAGTCTATCATCAAATCCTTATCAAAGGAAATGAGAGTCCTAAGGGATCATGTCAATGATACACAGAATACAGACAAAAACATCAGCTTTAACAGTAAAATGCATGCAATGCAAGTGAGGGAGGAAATGTGTGTGGGGTTTCAGCCTCCACAAGCTCATCTCAACCTCAAGCCAGTCATGAAATAACAGTAATCATACTGAAAATAAACCACATGCTATCAAGCAAATGAACAGATAAAGGAAATGAAGTGCCAACAGGCAAACAAAACACAAACTAGAGAAAGAATCATCTATTCTCTAATCCTAACCCTAATCACAGAATCCTGAACAGTTCTAAGCAAAGCTCTCAAGCAAAACTCTAAACAAGAGAAATCATTCCCAGTCTTCAAGCTTCAGAACAAGCTTACCAAAGAGAGGGAGCTAAGCAAGCAGACTCATAGTGTCTTCCTCAGGAAAGCACTAGGAGGTGTATACTCAGGAGTCATACCCTATGTGGCTCAACCACTGTGATCAGTTTATATTCCTCCTCAGGAGAAATTAAACTCACAAGCAGGCTCCAACATCACTGGATATTTAGGAAATCCTATCTGAACTAGTGGAACTAAATGAACAGACTCATAGGACCTTCCTCAGGAAAGTGCTAGGAGGCCTCCACTTAGGAGTTGTATCCCATGTAGCTCAACAACATGTGATCAGTTTACATTCCTCCTCAGGAGAAATTAAACTCACAAGTTGGCTCCAACATCATTGGATACTTGAGAAATCCTAGACAAACTAAGGGAACTAAGTGAACAGACCCATAGGACCTTCCTCAGGAAAGTACTAGGAGGCTTCCACTTAGGAGTTATATCCCATGTGGCTCAACAGCATGTGATCAGTTTACATTCCTCCTCAGGAGAAATTAAACTCACAAGTTGGCTCCAACATCATTGGATACTTGAGAAAGAGGTGAGAAGAAAGAATGAAAGTCATTCATAGTGCCTTCCTCAGGAAAGTACCATGAACTTCCTTCAAACTTCAGGATCTCAAACCTCACAGACAGGGAACAAGACAAGCTCTGGGTCTCTGAGTCTTGATCTACAATCTTCTCTCCATGATGCTCTCCATCAAGCTCTTCAAGGCAACATAAGCCCCACAACAAATTCCTCAGAATGAACCCCAAAGATGAACAGATAACCCACTGAACAAACCAAATCATCAGGCAACTTCAGAAAATACCTAAAAATACTAAACTAATGGGGAAAAATCTACCAATTATTCATAAGGGTCCTCAACACCTACTCATAACATCTACATAGGTTTCTACCTAAAAATCAAGACAAGACTTGCTCAAAGAAAGGGAATCATCACCTAAACACAATCTAAACCCTAATCAGGATACCCTAAATCTACCCTAATTAAACTAATCAAGATTTAATTCTAAAAATCTAGAAAAAATCCTATAGGGGACTATGACTCATCATATAATTGCACAAAAAAGAATGGATTAAAAATCCTAAGGGAAGGTTCTAAAACAATTCCTACAAAATCAAATACCAAATTAATACTATTAAAAAGCTATTTATTTGGAAAATCTATTAAAAATATTAAACCTAAAAATAAAATCTCAATTTTATTTTTATAATTTTCTACACATGTTCATCTACTCATAGGAAAAAAAAAGAATTAAAAAAAGAATTAATTTCCAATTTTTAATGAATTATTCAAAACAGAAAAATAAAAGAAGAAAATAAAAACAATTAAAATGAATTAAGGGAGGGGGGGTGTATACAGCAATGCACGCTAGTTAAATTCATTGGGCCAGCAATAAAGGGGGGTGGGGATAGAAACCAAGCCCAGAATGGCTGGTTTAATGAAACGACGCGTTTCATTGAATTTGAAATTCCCTCTCTTTTCTCAGACTCGCTCACAGCCACACGATTGGATGAATTAGTCAATCTTTGAACTCGATCCAACGGCTTCTCCTTCATCGTCCCACATGGGACCTAGGGTTTTCAGACCCTCCCTCCATGCACTCACATTCGAGCTCTTCTAGCTCTCTCCACACGCCATGGTTTCACATGCTCCAAACACGAAACTTGCTCTACCAACTGCCTAGAATAAGATGGTACGAATAGATTTTTCTAATTCCTCCTAGGTTATTCTAACAGAATGCTTAAACACCTTGGTACACCCATGCTCAACTGACACCAATCTTCACCAAACTTCATTCTAACAGTATACAGATGTTCTTGATGTTATCCTGATCATTCCAACCTAATTCTTACTACCTAAAACTCATCAAACAGCCAGCTATTGAAGGTCCAAGAATCATGGTTCTGGTGTGAAACCTCACCAATCTTGCTCTAATTCAAGGGAAAGAATCCTCTATCCTAGTGAATCATTTCTATGCCTAAGAAACTGACTAAAACAGCATAATTTAAGAGATAGAGAGTGAAGAAGAAACCTGTTAAAGGGTTATGGTGCAGTGGTGTAGGGCACGATTCAAGCCTTGAAACTGCTTCTAGATGATCCTTGAATGATCCTCACCCTTCTGTTTGCACTTGTTGTGAAGGTGATGGCTGGTAGTGGAAGAAAACTCAAGTTGCTTCAACTTGAAGAAACTCCTCCAATGGCTATGTATCTCTCTCTCTCCTCTGACTTGGCTCAAGTTTCACCAACCTTAGACTCTCCACAATGCATTCTTTTTATAACAATTGATGGATGCTTCTAGATTCATCTAGAATGGGGTGGAAACTTCATGAAAGTCTCATGTGATGATAAGTTGGATTTCTCATATACCATATGCTATCCCTTGCAATTCATTGTCAAATTCTCCTTACATGAGTTATTGAGTGTGGATGAGTGAAAAACAAGTGCATTTTTGGCTTGTGTAGGGTTTTGCAAAGTTGCCCTCTTATGCAAGCAACAAATTTCCAAAGGAACCTCATTTTTTAAGCCTCAAATGAAAATTCTATTTAAACCAAAGTTCTTAAAATGGTTTTTCCAATCAAAATGATATATTGGATGACCTATTTTGGATTTGTGGATCTCCCAAATCACTTTTCAATTTCAACTTTTCAAAGTTATAAGTCATTTTTAGTTCATTTTTGACCAATCATGGAATTTCATGCTATGAGCTTTTTCAACAATTTGTGACCTTCTTTCTAGACTTAAAATCACATTTTGAGCAACTTTCATGTTTTGAGTTTTTCCATTTGAGGCTTGGAAGTAGGAGTTTTAGGCATTGGCTAAAATGACCTATAACTGACAAATGACCAAAATACCCCTGCCTTGTTCAAACCATAAGTTGAGTTCCACAAATCCAATCAAGGACTTCTACCACTCAAATTAAAGCTAAGAAGATGTTCTTAAACATTCATGTTGACCAAGAAATCATAGGAATCATCCTACTAGGGCAAAAGTTGTCTGCAAGCTGGGTGACTTTCAAGGACCCAGATTCACATACCTCTGCTGACCTGTAATTTGTCCAAACCATAACTTGAGCTCTGTAACTACTATCAAGGACTTCCACCACTCAAATTAAAGCTTAGAACAAGCTCTACAACATTCATGCTTTGGGGAAGATGAGATATCAATCACATCTAGAGCTAAAACTGCCTGGAAGATATGGATCAAATTAGGGTTTTTCCACTGACAATCCTCAGAAACCCTGACTTGAAACTTCTCAAACTCCTCAATCATGATGAGTTGGTCTAGGAATCATCTTTATAATATCTCTATGCATCCTTCCATGATCTCATGGCCCTTGGATTGAGTCTCAACCTTCTCCAAATTTCAGTTATCCTAGGGTTGACCCAGTCAAAACCCTAATTCTACCATTCATGGTTGAATCTTCTGAATTCTTGCATAATGACTTCTCTGGGCTTCATGATGGCTATCAAGACATCTCATAAGCTTTCTCAAAACATCAAGTTCATTCTCAAAGTCTCAGAATCATCTGAGGAGCACCCACAACTTTCAAACTGTGAAGCACACAACCCTGGTTTCAACCAATCCCTCTGAAGATCTCTTGCACTTTCTGATGAAGGCATCAACTTTCAAACACTCAATGAGAAAATAAATGTTGGTCAAATTTTGGGGTGCAACACTTGGGTCTGAGAAATCTTTCTTAAGCTTCAAGTAATCGTCATCCGATAAACCTACTCGAATTACCTCCTATCTTTTCGTATTTGAGGTTGAAAACGAGAGAGCTCCAAGTCTTTGGTTCACTCTCCCGATTACTTGGGCCCGAGAAGCCTTTCTTAAGCTTCAGGTAATCGTCACCTTTAGCTAAACATCCGATACTTCTAACCAATCTAATTTCTCGCCCCCGTGCGACCAAAACATTTAACAACCTATTCAAATCTTTCTTCTTTTCCAAACTAAATCAATCAAACTCTCTTTCCTCACCCTCGTGCGATCTTCAACTCAAACAACTCTTTTCAAAGAACATTGTTTAACTCCATTCTTCGGCGCATATGAACTAGTGTTTCAGCCTCCCCTAGTGAGCAGACAAGCCAACGTTTAGCAGTTAGAATGTGACCTAAACACTCGTTCACATACCAAACCTTTTACCGTAGTTGGCCGAACTACGGCTGCTCTGATTCTTCATTCTCTTTTAAATGTAAGATACGTAGGCACAAGATTGTGATGATCTTGGCGAGCACAATTCCTTATTTTCCCCGTAGTCCCACAAACTACGAATGCTCTGATTTTCCACTTCTTACAATTGAAGATACGTAGGCACAAGGGCCCCAATCCTTGGCGAGCACCCTATCTTAATCACCCATTTCCCCTTTAGCAAGCAATTTCCTTTAGAAGATAAATAAGCGTATCCACTTTCTCTCACGAATCGAATCAAGAGGTTCCCGTTGAGTACAACGAACATGAGGGATGCTAATATCTTCCCCTAATGTAACTGACTCCCGAACCTATAACTTGGTTGCGATGACCATGTTCTTATCTCCTTAAAGGTTTTATCGATATTTTCCTATTCCATTATTGAAATGAATAAAGTTCGGTCTGTTTCGAACGTATTTTCCGCGTCCATCGCGAGGATCGTATTTTTCGAGGTACGACAGAAGGTATTAGCACCCTCACGTTCGTTGTACTCAACAGGAACCTCTTGATTCGATTCGTGAGAAATGTTAGGTCAGATTGTTTATTTTCTTCTAAGGGAATAAAGCGAAAAGGTAATATAAAAGAGTTTAGATTGCTAAGGAAAAATGGGTGGTTTTACATTAGGGTGCTCGTCAAGGATTGGGGCCCTTGTGCCTACGTATTTTCACTTGAAAGAAGTGAAGAATCAGAGCATCCGTAGTTTGTGGGACTACGGTTAAAAAGAGAGGAGGTTGCTCGCTAGGATCTCGCAATCCTATGCTTGCATATTCTCATTGACAAATGAGAAATCAGAGCGTCTGTAGTTTGAACTACAGATGTTGGTTTGATTCTATAGAAAGATATTTAGTCGCATTCGATAGAAAACATTGCTTTACCCAAATGGATGAGGAGAGGACACTTGCATCACTTTGAATAGATTTCTACATATCAACATTCATGGGAAACATGCCACTTGTCTCGACTCAAATAGGTTACGGATGAAGCAATATTTTGCGTTGTTCTCAAGACACCATATCTCACGTTTATGCAAAGGTTTGATGGTTCGCACAACGACGACAAGTTGAATTAATATGTTGATGTTTTGTGATTGAATGACGATTACTTAAAGCTTAAGAAAAGCTCATCGGGCCCAAGTAATCGAGAGAAAGGGTCAAAGACTTGACTCTCTCTCTTTTTCACCTTGAAAAGAAAGTTGTGTTCGAAAGGTTTAGAGTGATAAGATAATTAAAGTAATTAACAGATGAGGATTACTTGAAAGGTTAAGAAAGACTCATCGGGCCCAAGTAATCGAGAAAGTGAGTCAAAGACTTTACTCTCCATCTTTTCATCTTATATTATGAAAGAGTTTTGATATGATTAGAATAGTTTTACGAATGACGATTACTCGAAGCTTAAGAAAGGATTCTCGAGCCCAGTAATCGGGAGAATGAGTCAAAGGCTGGACTCTCTCTCTCTTTTTCATTTAAGCATTGAGAAAATAGGTTTAATTCCGTTTATCATGAAATAGTTGGACATAGGATCAGATTATAAATCTTTTAGGGAAGACAATTGTTCGAGCTTAAAAAAGGTTTTTTAGGCTCAAACAATTGAGGAGAGAAATCGAAGGCTCAATTCCAACTCCATTTCCATCTTTTATTAAAATAATTTTAGTGTAATTAAGTTAATTAATTTGACTTCGATAAAAGTTCTTAATGTTAATCGAGTTTTAAATTTGCATACAGAAAAGGTAAAAGTTTGAATTAAACAGCAAGGAGGTCCTAAGGGTTTAAGATAAGGTCGATGGCGAGGCAAGAGTGCTCGACTTATATGGTAAAAAAAAGGACTTGGTCTTGAATTGAGAATTTACTTTTAGAAATGGCTTGAAAGTGTGACATGGTATAAGCATATTATATGAGAAAAATGCACAATCAAAATTAAATAATCGAGAAAATACACAGTTAAACCGAACAAAACAAGACAAAAAATATTAACTAAAATAAATATGAACCTTTAATAGAATTAATTAATAATTTAATGAATTAATATTAAATAAATATACTTAAGATATTTAATAATATACACATATCCCTTTTTTATATATATTTTATAAAAACAAAGAAGTAAATAAATAAATAATAAAAAGAAGAGAAAGAAAAAAAAGAAAATGGGGAGGTGCGAAACAAACCCATGAAAGCAAAGGGGCCCAAAGCACAAGGGTGGAGTTCAAAGGACTCTCAGTCAACCCTGGTTGACTCAGGATTTGCCCAGGACCATTCGATCTACGGATCTGATCAAACTTCACGATCTAAAGGCCAAGAACGTGGGCTCGTGCTATATCCAACAATAGGTGGAGCCTGGGAACCACCCCTTAAAGGAAATAGAAACGTCTAGTTGAATGCTGGTTTTGGGAAATACAAAAGTAGGATGAGTCATTAACTGTTATTAAATTTATAATGATGGTAGGTGAAAAACAATAAAAAGAAGGAACATATTATCTCAAAAGGAAAACTCCTCTCCCATTTCCTATTATCTCGTCCCTCTCTCTTCTCAACTTAACTCGCCAGAAACCCATATGAGGCCGCCGGAGAAGATGAGTCGCAACAGCAACCGCCGTCTTCTCTGGCAACCATGCCTCATTTCACCTTAACTCAAACACTAACCCCCCTTAAAAACACATCCTGAACCTAAATCCAACCTCAGTTTCTCCAAAATCCCAACAAATCAAACAAATTGGACCAACCCTTTTTCGAAACCCTAATCTCAAAAAAAAACTTCTAAAAAGACCAGCACTGGGGAATAGAAGATCAATACGCAGATAAACAAGGTTTTCAAAGCAATAAGCACAAAAGAAAAGCTAAATCAAAGCATGGAATGGGAACTCACCCCTTGGAGACTACAACCTCAGGTACGAACTCCCCTTTCGGTTTCTCCTTCCTCCCTTTCTCGTTCTTCTGTATTTTCATTGTTAGTGTGACTCTGATGATGGTTCGAAAGTAGTCGTTCTAGGGTTTTTTAGCGTGTAGAAGAACTTAGGTCCTCCTCCTTCTTTTTGGGCCCGATTTATATTAAGGGTCAAGTTCCTTTTTGGCCCTTTTGGGATTGAATCCAGAAACTGTGACTAGTTGAAAAAACAGAATGATGCAGAGGTATTAAGTCTATTACAACGTGCTTTTTTGCCTCAAATGTGTAATTTTTGGATGTACTTGACTGATGCATAGCATTGGCTCTATTTTAATGAAAAAATTGTCATGGCCTTATTTGATGCAGCAAATTGCTACTCCTTTGTTTGCAAATTTTTCTGGTTACGCCTTAATTGAAATAAGCTGGTCCTCAAGTTTTTATTTGTTTTATGGTTTATGTAGTGTCACTTTCAAAAATAGGTATCGCGGGTTTGGTTTGTGTTAATAAGTTGTATGGTTTTTTTGCAGTTTTTTTTGTGGTCGTTTGGAGTGGTGATGCTGCGTATTTGCAAGTTTCATTGTACGGTTGTTCAAATCTCAGCGAAAAGCAAGTTTTGGAGTGGGATGAAAGTAGCAGGATGTGCAGTGATATGTTTAGGCAACGCGTCTTTGGCTAGAAATGGAAGTGGCTTCGATGAATTCCGCGGCTTGGCTTTTGGGGAAAAATTAGTGTGGGGTTGTTGAAAGCTTGCAGGTAGCATGACCTTGGTAGCAGCAGATGGTGTATTTGTTGCAGACTATATGGTGGGGCCATGTTGAGAAAAGCATATTGTATATTTTGTGGAGCAGTATAATGTGTTGTTAGGCTGAGGATTTTCTAACTTTGTCAATGTTAAGTGGTTTCATATAATTTGTTCAATGGGCTATGATGTGGACTTGGATTTTGGGGCATTAATTTTGTATTTTGAATTTGAGTTGAGGTTTAGTAATGAATTTTGAACAATGGAGTTGGACTAAAATTGGAAACATTGACATGAATCTAAAACTTTGTATCTTATACATGAACTTCAAATTGATTATGAATAGGAAATAAACTTGCAAATCTCAAATTTTGAAACTTAACTTTAAAATGAAATTGAATGGACTTCAACTTGACATAAATTGGAATAAAATTGAAATTGATTAGAATGAAACTTGAAATTGGAACTTTTCAAATGAACCTGAATGGGTTTAGAATAGAGAATGAAATTGACATTTGAATGAAATTAGAATTGGATTAGATTGAGTTTCTATAAACATTGGATTTGAAAATTATTTTGGATAGAATATGATTTGGACTTTTGGAAAGAAATTTAGGGGGCTTGAATTCTTGATTTGAATTGAAATGAAACATGAACTTAGTAACTTGACAAGAGATTGAATTGAAACATGAAATTGAATGAGCTTGAACTTGAAGCTTGTTTGAATTGAAATAAAATTGAACTTGAATCATTAAAACTAGAAATGGAAGGAAATTCTTGAAGATGAATTTGAACTTGAAAACTGCATTTGAATTTTTATTAAACTTGGAAATGCACTTGGAAACAGATTGGATTGAATTTGATTGAAATGAAATTGAAATTTGAATTTTAGTGACTTGCACGTGAGGAGTAAAATGGAATTAAATTGACATGAAACTTGAATTGGTTTTGACCATGGATTGAAGCTTGAAAGGAATTGTATTTGAATTGAAACTTGGAAAGAAACTTGAATGGGATGTGATTTGAAAATGGAATTGAATTGGATGAAATTGGAATTGACACTTGAATTGGATTGAAAGAATGAATTTGTGATTATGAACTTGAACTTGGAGTCTGTATTTAGAAAGGCGTGAAATTTGAAAACCTCGAATCGATTTCATAAGAAAAATAAATCCTACATCCTAAGAAAATCTTGTAACAACCCCGAATCGAAAGCTTGAACCCTGCCATGCAACGAGCATGAACCATATAATCTGGGCTTGTGGAGGACCTGATATACTGACCAAATGCCTTGACTTTAAATGGCTCATACAGCTTGACTTCATCAAATAACTTGAATCTTTGCACAAAACCCTAATATGGACCTTCACACACAAATGCTTGAATTAAATCCACACATGTCCTCAAAATAGCCATCGACACAGATGACTTGAGACATGAATTATGCTGCCACTTTACCAAAAGCCTAATTGAAATTCAACTGGCCCAGATGATTATCCGCTTCACAACAAACTGCCCTTGCCACAGCCCGATAACTTGATACAAAACAAACTTTTAACCAAGATTAATTCATGCTCCCCTCGAATTCCAAATTGCACCGTATACACACTTGGCCTGAAAGGGTATTGTACATATATTCAACCTGTTAGCCTTGAATGAAAACTCAACTGAACGACACTTGATCATCTTAAACACAAAGATTGAGAAACCCTAATCTTCGCCTTGAGTGCACACTGATGAAATAACGGCTTGCTGAGAACCAAGTGCCTGATTCAGAATCTTTGCCACAAACTAATAGCTTGACTTGATAACTTGATCTGATCCTTGATTCAATCTTGCGAAACTTGAGCTTAGGCGAAAAACAAAAGACGCATACTTTTGAAGGCATAATGTTTAGATGACCCGAATGATGGATATGATGCACAGATGATGAAAATGCTATGATATGTAGGGTGGCAATTCAGGGTCAAAATTAGGGTGTAACAGTTGCCCCTATTTAAATATCTTCAACTAGAGAGTATGAAGAAGGTTGTTCTTCACATGATCGTAGCGGGAGATAGTTAAATACCAAAAAGACCTGAATTTTGATCCTGAATGCTTATGACATGCTAGGATAAAACGAAAGAGAAAACTATGCAATTCTGACATGCAATGAACCCTATGATGACGAAGATGATGGAACGATACATGCATAATGCAGACAGAGAAAGAAAACATGCGGGGATAAAGTCAACATGATGATTAGAAAACCCACTGGGGATGCCCAAACACTAGGGAAAAGAAACAACTGGAGAAATTTAAAGTGATTGGTCAATAGGTTCAGGCATGACCGATTGACACTCAAGAACATAGGGTGAAGCAGGATCCGTAAAGTCTTAGGATCAAGCAAAGAAATTCTAGAGTTTTCAAACATATAAGTTTCTAGAAATTCTTTAAACGAAGAGATCAAACGAGATCTTCAGGAAACATCCGAAAAGATATAGAGTAATTAAACTCTTCTGTATGCCAAAATAATTGGACTTCACAGGGAAACGCATCTTAGATAAGCTTCTCAAAAAGAGATAGCCACTTATCTCTGAAAGAGAGTAAAAGGAAACAAGCTTCTCACGGGAGATTGCCACTTGTTGAAAAAAAAGATAAGCTTATCGAAGAGACTGCCACTTATCTGACAAAAGATGGATAAGCTTCTCGAGGGAGATTGCCACTTATTGTAATAGCGAAAACAAGCTTCTCAAAGGAGATTGCCACTTGTCAACAAAAGGAGATAAGCTTCTCAAAAGAGATTGCTACTTATCGTGATAACAAAACAGGAAACAAGCTTCTCAAGGAGATTGCCACTTGTTCGAAGAAAAATGGATAAGCTTCTCAAAGAGATTGCCACTTATCCGTAATGGGGACTTGTAAAAGATTCTTGCTGCAAGATATAATGCAAAATAAATGCACGTTTAAACTAGGCTCGGTGACCTAACCAAAGCAAAACTTGTCAGGGACCAAAGTTCAATCTAGGAACAAACTAGAAAGAAACTGTCAAAAGAGACTTCAACCATTAAGAAATGAACTCGAATGAGGTTCATCTTATCCAAACATGGAGAAGATAACAAAAGCAACCATCATCCACAAGGATCAAACTCAGTGGGGAATTTAGAAATGATGTGTACTTTATGCTTAAAGCTGACGACCCTACTTGGAGAGAGACGACAAACCCGACCACTTGGGGAATAAACGCCAAAGTGAACAAAACAAGTAACACCAGAATGATAGCAAAAATGCTCAGATGCCATGCATACGTACGAACACATGTACGGCAGACTCTATGAGGGTTATTGAGATGAATACCAGTGAAGTCTACTAGGGATTGATAGAAGTAAGGTAGACTGACTCACTGGTGATAGTTGAGGAAAAATGGTTAGTTCTGGCTTCTCATGGAACAAACCAACGGTTATTGGTAACTTGTAATGAAAAGTATGCTCTGGGTTCGTGATAACGCGAAATCGTATATATATATATTGACGCATAATTCAACTAATGTTTGACTGGTTTCAATCCGATTTCGGGTTCTTTCCATGTTATTTGTCTGATATTTTGCAGGTATTTGATGATCATGTATAAACAAAGCAATATGAAGAAAAGAAGCAATTACAGATGAAATATGGACGAAAACCAGATGAAAACAACACGAAAAACACAGAATACGCATTTTGCTGCTGTGACGACCGTCACACAGCCATGACGGCCGTCACACGGGTGACGACCGTCACACACCATGACGACCGTCATGCAGGCAAAAACGCATAGCTTCAATTGAACGTGCAAATACCAGTTCCAAGTCCCAAATAATGGACCACTACTCCCTAATTTTTCTGCCTCCAAGTCCACCTTCTTCAAATTACAACCGTTAGAATTTTACCTCTATAAAAGGGGAAGGAGGGGAGCTGAGAAAGGGAGCCGCATTCAGATAACGAAGTGCTGCCCAAATTTATTTCCAGAGCAAAATTTAGTTTCATTCTTTCTGTTTTTGTTTCCTTTCTTTATTCCTGTATTCCATTTTCTACAATATTCATTTGTGCGCTCTATTGGTTTGAAGACACAATCCCGCTGACATCGTTGGGATTTGGCCAAAAGCCAATTGGATACGTTACAGGTTTTTATTATTTTGTTAATTGTAACTTTAATTCTCAGTAATATGAATGTTCTAAGTTTTTGCTTTTATTTATGTTTTACCTTTCCCAAATCCATGTCTAGCTAAACCAGAGTAATCGATATGTAATAATAATTCAGACGGGATTTGATAATAACCGGTTAAAAAATTTCTTTTTCAAATGTTGTTTATGGCCTGAGTGTTTAAACGTATTTCCTGAATAAACGTTCGTCGCGACAGCGAGAACTTATTTAAAAGTAGTTTTGCCACGACAGTGGGAAATTAATTAAGGTACGAACCAACAAGCGACAGCTGCGGCTAAGACCAGATAGTAAACACTAGGCATTTGTTTTAATAACAGCGAAAGCACTTTAAAATAGATTAGAACTTAGAGATTTCCAAAAAGCGATTTTAACCCCGAACGGGATAGCGACAGCATACGTTCCGCCTTAGAGTTGCGACTAGTGTCAATAACCATCGTGAGACGAAAGTCTTTAGATCACTATTTTCTTCTTAAATAAATTCTGAAAAATATTTTATATACCGGTAACTTGTCAAATCCCCGAAGAACATAATTATTGCATATCGATTCGCGTAATTATAATTCAAGTAACGTTTTTAGTTCCCTTTAGTGATAGAAATTATTCCCTTAAACATTATCTACCTAGCTAAACATAGTAACTCCCGAGAACACTAGTTTGATTACGAGTCCTTGTGGGATCGATATCTTTTATTACTACGCGATAGACTGTGCACTTGCAGTTAAGTTGTATTAGACATAGAAAGTCGCGATCAGTTCGCACGGAGCAAAAAGATAAATTACTACAATAAAAGAGACTCCGGATTCGCACAGAGTAAAGAGCAAAGACTCCATATTCGCACGGAGTTTAAAAGAAAGGGTTCTGAATTCGCACAGAACTCAGTTGACAACAAAACTTGATAATATAACAAGTGTAAGGATATCTAGGAATTTTGTCAGACAAGAAGATAATTTGAAATTATGACTTATCTGGTATATGATTTGGAAAAACTTCAGATCGACAAAAGAGATAAACTTTGACAAATATTTGTTTGAGTGAATGCCAGCGAAAATTGGACTAAACAAAGAAAGGATAACATGACGCACTTGGCATAAAACAGCCTGAGCGATGCTCAACAAAGACTGACAAAAACGAGTCTGGCGTAAAGATGACCTTCCTGTTTTCCTCAACACCCGGAGGTGTATCTCAAATTTAATAAAATGTTGTTCTGAACATGTTCTTCTGGTATGTCAAACTTTGTCATAATCTTATTGGAAAATGACAGGACCAAGTCCTCCTTAGGGATCATTCCCGAAGTGTTCCACAAATATCTGGTAGCTTTGTAATCTATGGGGAAAAAACCAACTTCCCTCTTAGTCATTTCAAATGTCAAAGAAATTATGTATCTTAACATGTCGTTATACCTTAGTTTCAAAATTATATCATAAAAAATAAATGACATTTGCAAAAGAAAGATAAATAACACAACGAATAAAGAAGAAAAAAAATGCAAATTTCATTGAAAATATGGTAGCACATGGAAACATGGCTCCACATGGGATATTACAAGAGAAACAAACAAATGAAAATGCAATAGGAAAGGTTTACATTGAATCTCGATAAATGCTACTTCCTCTATAACTAAAAGATCCCTAGAACTTCGCTTCTGAAGAGAACAAACAGGTTGACTTTCGTGGCCTTGTTCCTTTGCGCTGATAAGATTCGTTCGATATTGTATTAGCTTTTTATTTATCCCTAAATTTTGTCTGGATCACCCTCTCGGGTTTCCAATCCACCGGGATGCTCCTTTTTTGCCCAAGTTGCCCTTTCGGGTTTTCAACTTAGCGAGCTGACATTTTTTATATCCCTAATTTTTTCCTGGACCGCCCTTTCGGGTTTTTAGTCCATCGGGATACCATTTTTGTCTAAGTTTCCCTTTCGGGTTTTCAACTTAGCGGCTGTCTTTTTTTCTAGGCATAATACAAACAAACTGCATCATAATTTATTGTCTTATGGAACTCCTCTCCATCCATCGTTGCAAGAATTAGGGCTCCATCGGAAAAGACTTTCTTAACAACGAATGAGCCTTCATAATTTGGAGCCCATTTTCCTCGTAGATCTTTGTGAATAGGGAAAATCTTCTTGAGCATGAGATCTCCTTCCTTATATTCTCGAAGGCGGACCTTCTTGTTAAATGCCCTCTTGAGTCGCTTCTGATATAGTTGTCCGTGACATAAAGCGGCTAGGTGTTTCTCTTCAATAAGATTCAACTCGTTAAAACAGTTTTGAATCCATTCAACCACTTCAAGTTTAGTTTCCATCAAGATTCTCATTGACGAGCTTTCTACCTCAACTGGGAGAACTGCTTCCATTCCGTATACTAGGGAAAAAGGGGTTGCCCCTATTGAAGTGTGGATGGTCGTTCGATATCTGTGCAAAGCAAAAGGTAACATCTCATGCCAATCTTTATAAGTTACCGCCATCTTTTACAAGATCTTCTTAATGTTTTTATTCATAGCTTCAACAACTCTATTCATCTTTGGGCAGTATGGGGAAGAGTTATGGTGTTTTATCTTAAAGCTTTCACATAATTCCATAATAACCTTGTTGTTCAAATTCGACCCATTATCTGTGATGATTTTACTTGGAATCCCATATCTACAGATAATATCCTTCTTGAGAAAACGAGCAACCACTTGTCTTGTCATGTTGGCATAGGAAGCAACCTCTACCCATTTTGTGAAGTAATCGATGGCGACTAGGATGAAGCGATGGCCATTAGACGCTTTTGGTTCAATGGTGCCAATCATGTCAATGCCCCACATTGAAAACGGCCACGGAGAAGTCAAAACATTCAGCGGAGTGGGCGGGACATGAACTTTATTTGAGTAGATTTGACATTTGTGGCAAGTTTTGGCATAACGAAAGCAGTCAGCTTCCATTGTCAACCAATAATAGCTAGCCCTTAGGATCTTCTTGGCCATTACGTGTCCATTAGCATGTATTCCAAAATCCCCTTCATGTATCTCCTTGATCAACATGTCAGCTTCATTTCTATCCACACACCTGAGTAACACCATGTCGTGGTTTCTTTTGTATAGGACATTGTTGCTTAAGAAGAAATTGGATGCTACCTTCCTCAGAGTCTTTTTGTCCATGGTCGATGCATTTCCTGGGTACTCTTGGCATTCTAGAAAACACTTGATGTCATGAAACCATGGTTTGCCATCAAATTCTGCTTCAATTGTATGACAGTAAGCTGGTTCAATATGCCGCCTTATAACAATAAGTGGAGCTTCATTATGGAATATAGCTTGTTACATGGCAGCTAATGTAGCTAAAGCATCATGTTGCACCCCAAAATTTGCCTAACTCTTTTTCTTTACCTAACTTGTGTTTCATTGCATTCATTTTAGCATTATCATCTGCATTGCATTGATATGTGTGCAGGAGATCAAGAGGTATGAATACCAACAAAAATCTATCAAGGTTATGAAACTATCTAAGGGGTTTATTCAAGTGTTCAAGGGTTGATATCCTCATCAGAAAAGCCACAAAGATCTTTAGAGAATTGGTTTAAGCCAAATGTGCACATCCCCTAACTTGAAGGTTGTGGGAGTCATCAGATGATTCTGAATCCATGGAGTTGGACTTGAGACCTTTAGAGAGCTCATGAGAAGTATTGAAAGTCATTTTAAAGCCTAGACAGGCCATCATGCAAAGTATATGAAGCTACTACCAAGATGGGTGCAACTAGGGTTTCATCTGGTCAACCCTAGGTCAATAGATGATTTGAAGAAGGTTGAGACCTAATTTCAAGGCCATGTGACCATGTAACTATATGTTGAGATGCCCAAGGGATGATTTCAAGGCCAACTCATCATGAATCAAGAGTGTGAGGAGTTCCTAGGCTAGGGTTTCTAAGCTTGACAGTGTAAAATCCCCTAGTTTAGTGCCTAACTTCAAGACCACATAACTCAAGATGTGATTTTCATCTCACCTTTACCCTAACATGATTGTTGTAGAGCATGATCATAGCTTTAATTTGAGTACTAGAAGTCCTTGATAGGGTTTATAGAACTCAAGTTATGAGTCAGACAAGTTACAGGTCATCAAATGAATGTGATTTTGGTACTTGAAAGTCAACCAACTTGCATGACACTTTTGCCATAGAAGGAAGTTTCTCATGAACTTTTAGCCAACATGAATGTTGTTCCTCATCTTCTTAGCTTTCCAAAACGTACTAGAAGTCCATGATTGGATTTGTAGAACTTAAGA
This sequence comes from Lathyrus sativus, assembly GCA_963859935.3. Taxonomy (NCBI): domain Eukaryota; kingdom Viridiplantae; phylum Streptophyta; class Magnoliopsida; order Fabales; family Fabaceae; genus Lathyrus; species Lathyrus sativus. The sequence continues at coordinate 496,051,946 of OZ012741.1, forward strand.
TATGAGCTTTGCAAGATAGAGGCATTTTGGGAAGTTGAGATTATAGGCCATTTTTTACTATGGGTCAATTTCACCATCTTACACACCTCAAATGAAGATTTGTTCAACTTGAAAGTTACTCAAAATGGGGTTATTCACTTCACCAAGCACCAAGAATTCATTGACATGGATTGGAATGAGAAGTGTGTAAAGAAATTTTCATGAATGAATCATTAAAGGCATTAAAATGAGAAAATGGCAAAATAATTCATATTGGTTCAAAATATTACAAGTTTGTGCATAATTTGAGTGTAAAGGATATTTTGAACACATTGGCATTGTTAGATTTCCAAATTGAAGTTTGTTTCATGGCCAAAATCAAGGTTTTTTAAGATTGAAGTTACATGATCAAGACACACCATTGATTGGAATTAGGGAATTAATCTTGACCCTTCATCCTCACCACAACACAAGCAATGAATTTGAGTCAAATTGGAAGGCAAAACAGAGCTGTGTGCGTGCATTGCCATGAAGAAAAAGTAAGGAAAATTGAAAATTGAAATGGATTGAATGGGCCATGAATGGGCCTGAAAAGTATCCAAACAGCATGTATATAAACTCTAGACCATGACTGGATGAAGTTAGATGGAATTTGGAGGGAAATTATGTTAGAACGGTTGAGACTTTGAAGCTTGAAGAGTGAGATTCAAGTTTGGAGATTGAAGAAATTCCAAGAACAATTGAGTAGCAAGATTGATCCAGCATTGATCAGTGATTGATTCTGCACAGTTTGGAGCAAGGATTCACACTTGAGAGTGCCATATTTGAAGCTTCTGTTCAGGTTTCTTCCCTTCACTATTGCTCTTAATTTATGCATGATTAGGTCATATTAGACATGTGGTTAGGTTTCTGGAGTAACCTAGATGGTTTTAGGATTGAAATCGTGGTTGATTAGGATGATTCTTGATGTAGTGCCATTTCTTTAGGGCTTCGGTTTAGACTTGTTCTTGGATAAGTGTGAAAATGGAGTGTAGATTCATGACCAGCGTGAGGAGAGGGAGAGATTAGTATAATCTTTGTTAAGTTTCATGAGGGTGGAGTTCAGGTTACTGTTCCCTTGGCTTGAGGTTGAAGACGACCGGAGCAAGTCCGGCCGTCATGCGCCTCCGTCTGGTTCAGACTTCCCCCTTCCCCCAATTTGAATCTAGACCGTGAGATGTTTTGGAATCCTTGACTAAGTAAGATGATCCAACGCACGTGAATAGAAGTCAGCTAGGCTAACCTTTGACTAGGTGAGGTGGCGCGTTGATGAGTGTTAGATGTGAGTACTTTTTGAATGAACCATCTAGATTAAGACTCACAATGAACCATAGTCAACCAAGCCCCACACAATCACAAGCAAAACAAACCATTTCATTAAACTCCCTCAGGTGATACATGGCGCTCACTTCTCCTTTAGATGTGTTGACTAGTAGGCGCATCCAAAGGCTCTGTTATTTTCTTGCATTTTTTATTCTTTTAATGTATTTTTCTTATTTCTTTTAATTCATTGTTTTGTTTTAATTCAAGAAAAATAGAAATATTTTCTAGAAAATTATGAAAAAAATCATGATTGATTCTTGCCATGTCCTTAATTTTTGTGTGCAATTTAATTTAATTTTTGGTTAAATTTCCATTTGATATCATTTTTCCATTTTAATTAGATGATTAAAAATGTAAAAAAATGCATGATTTTCTTTCTGATTTTTGTACTAGCTCATGGATTTGAATTTAGTTCTAATTTTTTTCATGTTTTCTTTAGACATCTTGATGGAGTTGTATGATTTTTCTTGCATTTTTTAGATGCCTTTAGGTATAGGTTTGAGATAGATTTCTAGGACTTTTCCCTTGTGGATTCCCTTAAGCATACCTTTAAGTGTAGAATTTGTTTAGAACCTTTAGACTTAGGTCTTGGCTCTGGATTTTGTACCATGATTCCATAACACCTTTAGGAAACTCTAGAATTTTTCCTAGCCTTTTAGGATTGATTTTAGTATTTTTCTTAGAATTCACAAGTTGATTGTGTTTAGGATGATCCTAACTTAGCTTACCCCATATTTTAGTTTCTAAAGTGAACTTTAGCTAACCTTAGGCTTCTAATCCCTTCTTGATAGAATAAAGCATAGGTAGACACCTATTTAGAACAATTGTTAAGCCTTGATAGAGCTTCTAAATCCATTTGGTTAGGTGATCCTTGTAACTAATCATTATGGTTTCCATTAAAACCTTTAGAAAGATGATTCCCCTTCTAGCTTTGCTTTGCATTGCTCATAATCATCCATGAATGGTTGAGTTTCATGGTGGATACCTTAGGTATACACCATGCTTCCCATCATTTCTTAATCAAATGAATTTGGGTGAGTGCCTTGGTGAATTCCTTAGGTTTCCACCATGCCTCCCACCATCCAATCCTTCTTTGTGTTATTGACATAGGATCCCTCTTGGGAGAGCCTGGCCTTCCTTAGGAAGTGCTCTGTGCATTCCTCAAGAGGTGGAACTTGTGATGGAGTCCTGTGCTGATGCACCTTAAGTTTGAAACCTCAGATTGACATCTAGGTTCTTTACCCATCTTTCTCTGTCCTATTGACATAGGATCCCTCTTGGGAGAGCCTGACCTTCCTTAGGAAGTGCTATGTGCATTCCTCAAGAGGTGGAGCCTCTGATGGACTCCTGTGCTGATGCACATTAATCAAGTGTTTTAGATTGACACCTAGGTTCATTCCCTAAATAATTCTTTGTCCTATTGGCATAGGGTCCCTCTTGGGAGAGCCTGGCCTTCCTTAGGAAGTGCCCTGTGCATTCCTCAAGAGGTGGAGCCTCTGATGGACTCCTGTGCTGATGCACATTGAGCTAACACCTTAGATTGACATCTAGGATCTACCCCTAATTCCTTTATTTGTCCTATTGACATGGGATCCCTCTTGGGAGAGCCTGACCTTCCTTAGGAAGTGCTCTGTGCATTCCTCAAAAGGTTGAGCCTTTGATGGACTCATGTGTTGACACACATCAACTGGATGTAGCCTTGGGATGACTTCCTTGTTGCTCTTCTAGTCTGTTTCTTCTCTCCTGATGGATTTTTGTGTGCCTGTTTTTCTGTTGCTTGATGCATTAGGATAGGTTCATATATAGAATATGTTAAGCTTAGGAGCATGACTTCACTGAAAGGTTAAGGTGACCCTCCCTTTGCTTGATTGTTTTTGTTTGTTTTCTTTGCTTGTTTGCTTAGAGGTTGAGTGTGTCTCCCTCTGCTTGTATTGTTGCATTGCATATGCGTTTGTATTTTTTGTTTATCTGCTTTATGATTTTAGCAGTTTGTTTGTGTTTCCCATTGACATGATCCCTTAGGGTTCTCACTTCCTTTGATAAGGGTAGTGATGATAAAACTTTAGGTTGAAACCTTTGCATGATAACATTAGGAGTTCCCTGTTTCAAACTCAACAATAGGATGAATCCATTGCATGACAACAGTAGGATGCTTGATAGTTCCCCTGTAGAGTTCTTTCTTCTTCTCATCTCCAAAACAACAGTAAAATACGTAATAAAGGCAAGTTGCTATTGTACGTTACGAGCCTTAAGCTACTTAGGAAATGATTGTTGAAGGGTCACTCTTCAACAGTTAGGATGTTTAGCCTGGCATCCTTAGGGTGGCATGCGACGCATTCACTCCTAAGTCATAGTCTCTAGTGCAGTACGAACTGCAAACATCCATAAAAAACACTGCTTTCGTAAAAGAAAAAAAACAAATATCAAACCTCTTTTTGCCCCATGGGCTCTTAATTCAAGGAAAACGTTTTCAGAAAAAGAGTGTTGTTAACTCTCAGTTCTACCGCAAACGGTAACGCACGAGTCTTCGACGAGCGAGCTGCATACACCAAACTGCTGGAACTGTTTGTTAACCCTACTCGGAAAAAACAGATGAGTCAACCTGTGTTTCATTATCCCGAACTACCTTTGCTCTGATTTCTCTGATGAGAATACATAGGCACGAGATGCGATATCTTGTCGAGCAACCTTCCCCTTACCCGTAGTTAGCCGAACTACGTTGACTCTGATTTCTCGTTCCAGACGGGAATACGTAGGCACGGAGCGCAATGCTTTGCCGAGTCATTTTTATTTTCCTTTGAGCCAGCCTTGATAGGTAGATAGATAACCAACCCGTCAGATAAACACAACAAGTATGGATCCCGTTGAGTACAACGGACGTGAGGGGTGCTAATACCTTCCCCTTGCGTAACCAACTCCCGAACCCAGGCTTGGTTGCGATGAACTTGTCTTATACCTTTTCGCTAGGTTTGTTTCGATCGTTTCCTTTCCCTTCTGTGGGATAAATAACGAAAGGTGGTGGCTCTTCTGTTGTGCCGACACCTCATTTTCGCAGTAGCGACACATCAGCCACTCGGTTTTCTGTTCTTGAGATGTGATGGAATGTTATGGTATCAAAATTCTTTATCATCTCTTTGACATAAGCATGATACGGGATCAACTTCGTGTCACGGGTTTCGTAATCTCCTTTGATTTGGTAGATCACCAAGGCTGAGTCTCCGTACACCTCAAGATTCTTGATTCGGAGATCAATTGCAACTTCAAGACCAAGGATACAAGCTTCATACTCCGCCATGTTGTTCGTACACGCAAAACACAATCTTGCAGTAAAAAGGGTGAAATTACCATAAGGAGAGACTAGAATAGCTCCAATACCATGTCCGTTGGAATTTGAAGCACCATCAAATGCAAGCTACCAAATTGCCACAGGTTCAGGTCCTTCGTCAGGGTCTGGAACCTCACAATCCTTTATAGCCATGATATCTTCATCAGGGAAATCAAACCTTATAGGTTGGTAACCCTCTAACGGCTGTGTAGCGGTAAAAATCGTGAGTATAAGTTATTGACTAACTTAACTCAAAGAAAACAAGAGTCGCCACCGCACTTTTATTTTATCCAAATAAAGGAAAGGAAAAAGAGCGAACAAAACCAAAGAGTTCTAAAATAAGAACACGAGACAGAGATCGGGGTAAGGGGGTTGGTTACGCAATGGGAAGGTGTTAGCACCCAAAACGTCTATAGTACTCTATAGGAGCCCTTTGAAATATTTACGCTTTTTGGTTTGAAAATGGTTTGTTTGAAAAGAGATTGGGGAGATGAGAAGAGAATATTTTTTAGATTTTTGTGTTTGGAGAGACTTATCGTCTCATGCCTACGTACCCATAAAGTGCAATATGGAATCAAAACCCCGTAGTTCGTGATACAAATGACAAAATTTTGTTGGTTTTGATTGATTTTAGATGTTCAGACAAGTCGTCATTTCAAGGAGAAAACTGCGACTATCCACCCACGAGTATTAAGACAACATTTGCGTCACATAAAGATGGAGGATTTGCTTGGATTATCAACAAGACTATCACTCAACATCAACGTGGAAAATGTCAAAGTCTTAATAATATGGGGAATAGGAGATTTACATCTCAACTATAGAAATGAATCATGTCTAAACTTTATGAAAAGTTTTAAAGTGAAAAGTGCATAAAGGCACAAAAAGAGTTGATGAGTTTTTGTATTTTTTATGTCTTTTGAAATTGGTCAAAGCATGATTAACATTGATTGACTTTTATTAAGAAAAACAAAGTTTAAAAATCACTTGACGAAAGTCAAGGTTTTATTGCGAAAGCGGTTTTGAAGTTTGAAACCAAGAAGGTTTTGAAAGAGGGAGAAAGTTTTGAAAATTTAAGAAGGGGAGGAGATGAAGTGACTATCCTGAAAAATAAAATAAGAGCTAGAGGTAAGAAAGATCTAACCGACTTGTAGCACACTCCATAGCAAGCAAAAAAGAATTCCATCCGATTTAAAGCATAAGCTAATGAGCGAGCCAAATAAAGGCTAAGATCCACAATACTCCAAGCATAGGAATGAGAGCCCTAATTCTAAGTCCAAAGGTCCATGAAGTCCAAGGTCTAAGAGTAGTCCAAGAGCATAACCACAAAGTTAATAGCACCAAAATTTTTAGATGTTTTATCCTTTATTAATGTTTTGAACAAAGTATGGTCCAAGTGGACAAAAGAGAAATGACATAAACATAAACAAAGATATGATATGAAATGATAAAATGGAAGCATAAAAGTCAAAAAAATAAAAAAAAAATAAAAAAAAAAATAAAGAGTAATAAGAGAATATAAACAAAATTAAACAAGGATATTGTTAGTGAATTAGTGGTTAGTGGTTAGAACATATGATCAATGATGATTAATTCTTGTACTTAGACCAAGATTAATGAAAATTCATTAGAGGATTGATAGAATCAAAGCCTCCTAACAATGATTTTCATAGGTATTGGAGTTAAGACAAGCAACTAATCATACTTGGACTTTTAAACGTAAGTTTGAGCCACGAATGATCATTTTCCGATTAAGGGACACTTTAGCGCTATGTTAAGCAATCGTAATCGGGTTTATGTAGAAACCACGACTATCTGAGGCCGGTCAATAAAATGTTAGTGTTAATACATGTTAGAGAAGTGATATGTAAATCACTCTCCTAAAACATGCCACACAAAAAGAAAAGAGGTAGTGATCTCATCATAATCAAGATTTTTAATTAATTAATCAAAGGTAATCTATCACTATTCCAAAGTAAGGAGAATTATCTCAATGATTATTCGTCCATAGTTTTGAAATAATGAAGATTAATCAACCTTGATAATCAACAATCTATGATCCATAGATTTCATCGATCAAAAGAAAAATAAGAAGAAGAACTAAAATGAAAAGAAACCACAATTTGGATCTTAAATCGATTAAATCATCATCAATATCAATCACCTCTTTTGGTGGATAAAATCGACACCCAAAGTCCATTGAGATTGATGAGATCTTATCAAAATTTAAAATCCAAAACAACCAACAATTAGCTCAAAACAAAAGTTTTTTTTAAATAAATTTTTTAAGAGCTCTTTTAAAAAAAACTATTTAAAATATTAACTAGTAAAAAAAAGAAATAACAAAATAAAAGGAATAAAGAAAAATATATTTAAAATAGTAAAGAAAAACGAAAAGGAAAAAGAGAAATAGAAAACCAGAACATCAGAACAACTTTCTTCTTCAAAACTTCACGCGACACCGTTCACCATGGCTATGGATTCAAGCTCAAATCAAAGCGACGGGATGCGAAACTAACACGGTTGTGATCGGAATCAAAAGCTCTTCACAACAGTATAAACAATTCAAGGAAATATGCAATGACGAACTCGAATCGAGAAAACGAAATCCATTGAACTACCTTCAAAATCACAGGTAAGAAATCAATCCAAACTTCTTCTTGATTCTCTTCTTCTTCTGAACGAATCTCTGGTTGAATTTGTATCAATTGAAGTGAAATTGGTGGAAGGAAGTAGGAGAAGAAAAGTGAACGAAGGTTTTTCTGGTAGTGAGGAATTTGAGGAAGAAAATCAGCAGAGGTTTTTTGGCTTAAAAGCTTGAAGAATAGAGTGAGGGATGAATTCTATTTATAGATGAGAATGAGTGAAAAAATGATTTGCCGCTTGTGATAATTTTCTGCCGTTTTGAAGTAGGTGTGTTGTGCGTGATATTTTTTTGCTGGTATTTTACATGTCGTTTTGCAATTTTTCTCTTTGTAGCTCATTTAAGTGACGTGGACTATTTTATCTTTGTTGCAGCTGGCTCACTTGAATTTATAACATGGCTGGGATTTGGCTTTGGCTTTCATGGCTCAAACTCAATTTCAAACCACTTTTGCTCTGCTTCCTCTTCTGCAATACAGAAAACCTGAATCTTATAACTCTCAAAGCTCTCCTTGGTGTGTTGTCCGCTTCTTCAAGAAATAATACCTACTATTCTGATTAGCACTCTTTGCCGAAGGATATTCAGTGCCAACTTCAACATTTTTCTGGTAACTATGAACTTTGCCAAGTGTTGAACATCTTTGTTTCAGTCGCCGGCCATATGAATTAGGATTTATGAGTGACTCTTCGAGTTCTTTAAAGCCGCGGTAAACCACTTCTGTTTGGCTCTGCGGAAGGGCTAACCTCCGTACTTCAGTCATATACCTGTTTGCCACACTTGTGATCTTGTCTCGAATTCCTTGACGCTTCAGCTGTACGTTCCAATGAGAATCCACCACCTAATATTATGGAAGAACCAGTGGCAGCTGTACCCATCCTGTGTGAATATATAGACATAGCCCACTCACGAAGTACCACTAGAACTGATCTCAGCATCCGTAATCTAAGATTTGGGGATGGCAAAATTGCCCCATGTGATAACAATTGATCGTATGCGTTCAAGACAGGTTCTGCTGCACCCTTACAAGCAGAAACAAGTGCTCTCGCAATATCTTCATCTCCAACGGATTCGACCCCTGAATGTAATCTCTCCAGTCCAGCCTTCTCCAGGTGAAAACAAATAATGTCAAGCTGTAAAACAGTTCCATCACCAGGATATAGTCGGGGCCCAACTCTCTTAAGTACTGAGCAAGCTTCGGCAATGCCGCCTCTTGAAATAGCTTGATCTATAAGTCTAGCCCATGCTACTGTCACTGTCACCCGAATAATTGGCAAAGTACAGCATCTCCAGGCATGTCTCCCACAGCTTAAAGGAACAGCATATTCATTATATAACTGTGTTATGCTCTTCAAATCTGATGATAACTCCTTGGCTTTGAACATTCTTAGTAAAGTTTCAGAAGCAAGTTGAAGTGGCATATCTGGTGACAGTTTCTCTAAAACTTGCAATGGGTCCAATAATTCTCCATGATTGCGGAGAAGGCGAACAGCAGCAGTGAACATGGGATCTTTACCATCTTGTGGATCCAAATACATTTCTAGCAATTACATGTAGGCATCAGCTCTTCCAATCTCGGCACAATACTGCTCAGCAGCTTTACTGTCTTCTAACTTTAAAGCCAAAATTTGGAGAACCAGAGTCTCTTGCCCCAATCTTCTATATAGAATGGCCTTTTCCAACCATAATTCAGATCCTTCAATCAAGTCGAGAACTTCTTCTGGATCATACAGGTCTGATGATTGCAAAAAGATCTGTAATCTTTTCTTGACAGGAGTCTGAAAGATTGAGTTCCTCAAAGTAGCCAAATTTTCTCTCTTGGTATTTCCACTAGCAATATTTTCAGAGATAACTTCAAACTCAAAGGCTTCAATTGCTGATTTGGCAAGTGAGAGGGCATACAATGTATGCAACTGAGTATCAAAACAGTCTTGGTCTTCAATCAACCATTGGAGATACCTCTGTAAAATTTCTACCTTCTGTGGATCAAGAGATGTAACAACTTCATCAGGAGAAAGCTGGATCTCTCGCTTGTCCAATGTTAGAACTTCGACTGCAAGAACCTGGCTGATATCTGCAATCCATCCTAGATATTGGAGAATCAAATCTTGGTCAGATTATTCCTCAAGAATCCTTGACGCTTCAGCTGCTGCAATTGCCTTGCCAGAGATAATGTTTTCCCCACTATCCTGTATAATAGTCTCCAAAGCAAGGTCTAGTTGAATAACTTCTTGCCAGGATGTGCCAAATAGACACGGCTTTTGAGCTCATTCCTTTACTGGCGTATAGAAAGGCAAGGGTCCGCAGCTAAAATCATTGTAAAGAGAGTCAGGCTTGCCATCAAACCACAGATGTGACTGGAATCCCAATGACATCGAACTATTCCGACTCCGGTAAGAACTTCTTGGAGCAGTTCGATTGGAGCTTGGAATAACACTTCCATTTACATTCCAAGACAAATCAGGAGACTGTTGAGCATGATTAGGCTTCTCAAATTCATCAACTGAAGGAATCTGGACATGTAGATCACAATTAAAAGAATGAGAACCTTCATCCACCTTATCCTGGTGTATTAAAGAACTTGAAGGTAAAGATCCTAGCTTTGGGGCTGAATGATGGGATTGTGACTCTGGTGAGTGAGTATTATCAAGCCCCTCAGAACCATGGGAATAAGAAGTTCCAGTACCTTGAAGACCAATACTATGGTCATTTTGAGAGACAGCTTGATCACCACAAGCAGAGGGATCCATTAAAGGATCTAACTCGGGACAGGACAATCCATCACCTGTAGCTTCATTTGACAAAGTTGTCGTATCAATGTTATAATAGTCATCAGTGACCAAACCATAATCTTCCTGACCATCTGTTGGTTCCTGAATTCATTAGTAACCAACTGGAACAGTGCTGGAAATGAAACAAATTAATGAAAGATATCTTTGTTCTATTAGGAGAAATCAAGTATGAGGAATAAAAGTCTGAATCTTCAAGTTCTATGCATGAATGAATAAGCATCGCTTCTTTGCAAAAAAATTCTTCATGGGGCAGTAAAGGAACCTTGTTAAGAAGTGCATATCGCCGGCTCGCAATAACCCCAAGAGGAAACCAATCATCAAGTACGAAAGACATTTGACTGTGGTGAGAATTTTCCATTGTGAAATATACGCGTAATACTTTGTTTGCACTTTACTACATTCAAGACCCAACTCTATCAAAAGATCAACAGCTTCTGATTCAGAATTATGCTTCATGTGAAAAGCAACTATCTGTTATACAAGTTCCATGATATCATCAATTGGAGCCTCTTCACTCTGTCGTTTTGCATATTTCTGAAAGCATCAACAAGAGTGACATGTGCTTTATCAGCATGGTTAACATACTCATCTGCAGGATGGTAAGCGCCCCTTGTTTCTGCAGCTTTTGGATTCAACGGCAAGTGCAACTTCAAACAAATTTGGATACTCCTAGGGATCAGCCAAAGATTCAGTAGCTTCTGGATTAACCTTGTCGAGATCTTTTTGATCAGCAATCTCCACATCTGCTCCAACATTCCTCAACGTGAAAACCTCATTCCATTGTAGAACATCATCGAATCATGGCTAGATTGATAGTCTTTGAAACAGGCAATTGTTCTAGAAATCCCGCACCCTTAGTTAAGGTAATGAATACATGAATTGGAAATGATGCATCTTGACCAGTTACAGTCAGTTTGAACTGTGGATTTTGATGCCATGTACCATAATCCTGACACCCACCAACATTGTAGCCACGCTATTGACTACGAACAGTATGATGCATTTCTGATGGATAGATACGGAAAATATATATTGATCGAGAATGAGTCTGAAAATCTTGCCACGACATCCAGAATATACCATCGTTTGACTGCGGAACATGCTTCAGCTTGTGCTTTAACCTATCTGTCCATTCAGGTGATGAGTCAGACCAGTGACCATTCCACTCAAAAAATTATGTAATCTTCAATTATGTTCACTGCAACCTCTCATAACAGCATGCTATCTTCAACAAGATTGAATTGATTTGGACTATTAATATCAATTCCATTCTCTAGAAGTGGCAGTAGAATATTGTAGCAAATGGCTGATCGATAACCAAGTGCAATCACGAAGTTTCTCAAAGCAACCAGAAGCTGAATCTGCAGCAAACTCTCACCAGCAGATTCCTCCCAAACCTCCATAGTAAATGAGCATGTACACTATCCAGATTACCGCAGATGTTGGATTAGTCTCCAGAGCTTTGGACAGTACAGATAGAGCCTTTCGCACCCCTTGCAACTTATTGATTTCCTGGTTGAGAATAAGAAGAGTCGTCTCAACAGCTTGCTCACTATCAGCCATAGCCTGTTTAATTTGATTCCCAACTCCATTTCTCCACTGAATAGATAACTGCTTGATCCATGCCCCATGGACCTCTATGCGTTCATCACCACCATGTGATAATGGACCATCTGTAGGTGAACCATTTTTGTAGCAAATTCATAGTGGCCAAAGTGATACTAAAATGCTGCTGCCAGTATTGAGCAATCCTTTGTGCAGCAATAGGTTTATATGCAAATTGATCCGCTTTCAGAACATCTAAACTAACAAGGTATGTTGGCAGAATAGTAGCTTTGTGATACTTGGTAACTTTTTTCACCCCATTACAATTTTGTTGATGCAAAGGTAATCTTTCTTGAGAGTCTGCTCCATTATTAAAATCAATATCTTGATGCTGATTAATTTTTCCATCACCATAGGCCTTCGCATGCTGCCAAGGACACTCGTCATTGTTGCATTTTCCTCGCAGCTCATACATGCACAGTGGCCAAAATGGATCAACTTCAGGACTGCAGCCATAAGAGCCCTCTTCTGAAAATAAATTCCCAATGGTGACAGGCATAGAAACTGCCATCATGTTGTCAGTCTTTGCTTCATCAGACCTGAGGCAAGTAGCAATTTGACTTTGACCATCATCATCATGAGTTGAATTATTTCGATTTGATAATGGATTTGAAGTAAATGGTGACATTTCCCTCAGCTCACTAAATACACTCCTAAAAGTCAAAGGTGGAATGTTCACTGAATTGAGTGATGATATTGAAAAGGCATATCCCTTCGATCACCTGAACCAGCACAGTTCAAAGTATTTCCACCAATGATTTGCTGACTTTGAATCTCATTGGAATCCAGATGGACGCTTCTTTCTTCCCTAATCAATGCCTTTAAAATCATTGTTTTCTGCTTTTGACATGTCTCATGATGTTAATTTGATCAAGACTATGAGAGTAGCTCCTTGCTCACTCCCTGATGTTGTGACAAACATGTCAACGGCCTGGTTTTAGGAATTGTGAAACATGAGTTAAAGTTTGTGAAAGCAAGAAAATGGGCCATGTGAATTACATATTTTTGTAGTTGGTGTAATGATATTGTGGGTAATAAATGGATTTTGAATAATGAATAGAATTTTGGAATATGGAAGAATGAAATGGTTAAAAGAAATGAATTTGGATTAAAATGAATTCGGCTCCCCTTCATACACACGCAACCACGAGCTCTCAATTTCGTTGTAACACCAACTTGACTATTTTCCATACACCTCTGATAAAAATGAACACAACTACTCATGTACCAGGACATTACTTGCAACCTTCAATTTTGATCCTTGACATAATTCTATGGATCTCCGGACCAAACTTCTCATAGAACACTGCTTGATAAACCAATGAATTTCAACACAAGACAAATTGACCGTGAACAATCACATTTACTGAGAAAATATCCTACCACCACGGGTAACTTATAGTTGAGGCAAACTCTTGATAGTTTGACCAAGATGAGGTCAAACGTCCATCTGATTTTAACTTGAATAAATGTCTTTGCCATCAATCTCCTTGCAAAACCCTAAACACACAGAGAAGAAGAAGAAACAAACAAATTGAAAAATATTTTTGGTATTTTGGTTAGATGTTAGTAAACAGAAACAAACGTAAAGCAAGTAAGAAACAACAAGGGACCTAAGAGAATCAAAAAGTATGATCTTGTTTGTGGAATGATATGCAAATGAAATGTGGGATCTTAGGGGTAAAAATTAGGGTATTACAGCTGCCCCTATTTAAGATTCTTCTATCCGGAGATATGAAGATTGACATCTTTGTCTCGACTAGATAGAAGAGACTTAAATATAACAATTAACCCAATTTTTGGCCCTAAGAGACCACAAAATGATATGATTATGCAAATGGTATGCAAATACAAGACTTCTGTGGGGAATTAATGCCACAGGAGACAAACAAAAGCTCGGGAGAAAAAGAGAGACTCCACATGAGAAAACAAAAGAGCAAGATCCTATTCCAATAAGGGAAAGGAAACGACTCAATGGGGAAAGAGATACCAACCGCCAGTTACTGGGCGAAGATATTCGAACCGAAGAGAACAGGTAAAATACTTTCTACTGGTTACTGAGTAGAAAATAAGTGCAAAAAACACAAGAGAATTGTTATCTACCAGTTACTGGGTAGAAAATAAAGAAATGTATTACTTATTACCAGTTGCTGGGTAAAAAGTAATCCACTTGTTGAAATATAATCAACTACCTGTTACTGGGTAGGAAAAGAAGCAACGCCAACTACTGGTTACTGAGTAGTTTAGCGGGAATAATAAACTTGAATGGAAAGGGTTACCATCTATCGGTTACTGGATAGGGTAAACAACATGTCAACTACCTGTTACTGGGTAGGATGGACTCGACTACCTGTTACTGGGTAGGAGAAAAAGATAAAAGGTCAACTACCTGACACTGGGTAGGACAAACATACTCGACTACCTGTCACTGGGTAGGAGAAAGAGATATATCATCAGCTACTTGTTACTGAGCAGCTCCAAACACACAACAAACTTCTCAAATAAAGAGACAACCATTTGTTGGAAAAAGATATTAACAACTCTGGCGAGGATCTTTAAAAGATATACAAGCAGATTGAACCATGCAACAGAATTCTTATCGGGAGTTATTCCACAGAAATTCCAATTAACAGAAAAGTTGGTCGGATAAAGATCCATCATTTCACAATAAACTTCTCTGTTGAGGATGAACTAGAGAAATGTTATTTATTGCGAAGGTAAATTTCTTGGAGATTACACAAGCTGCTCAAATAAAGAGGCTTCCACATGAAACTGCATAAGTAATTGCCAAGATAGTTTTATCAAAACACTACTGGGGAAATCAAATCTTCATCTTCTGATGGGGATCAATAACAGATTCTGCCGAGGAAAATAAATCCTCAAAAATACCTTCTCGTCATCCCGGTTCCACAGCCCAGGGAAAACTAAAGTAACTGCTGCAAGAAACCAAAGTTCAATCCAGGAACAAACTGGAAAGAAACGGTCAAACAGGACTCGACCCAATGAGGAAATAACTCAATTGGGGAACAATTCCATCCAGATAAAAAACTGGGGAGGAAAGCTAAACAAAGCATCTTCCACGAGGCATAAACTCAGTGGGGAATTAAAAATGATAGGTATTTTCTGCTTAGGGGTCGACACTCTAATGAAGAGAGGACACACACATTCTGCGAGATAACAACATCGGGAAAAGGGAAATACCAACAAAAAATGCAGGATGCACAATGCAACAAAGACATGCTATGCTCAACCAAAATGAATGCGCATGCAATGAGTATGAATATGCTCATAAATCAGACAAAAAGGGCAAACAGAGGGTGAACAAAACACCACAACACCACTGAAATACTCGGCTAATCTCTGCGAGTTAGAGATATCATTGGAGATCGTGCTGGGGATCAGCAACAGAAAATCTGCAAGAGATACACAAGAGCCATCAAAGGAAAATAAATCCTACTACAAGGCTCAAACCTCGCTGAGGAAATGGAAATATTGCTTGGGGAAAAGACCCCAAAGATCAATCTTCAACCATTAATAATTCAACAAAAGGGAACAACAAAATGAACTCCGCTTTGAGAAAAAAAAACTGTTGGAGAAAAACATAGCAACACAAATCTTCCAACCCTGCCAGGGGAATAAGAAGTTAACATCATAGCAAAAAGTCAAACTGTGGGGGATTTTAAATCAACACCCAATCACAAGGTGAGAGAAAACCCGACAGGTGACTGCTATGTCAACACTTTTCAACCTTGTTCTCTACTTGGGGAATAATCCAAAGCAAATGCATAACCTCCGCTAGGAATCATCAAAGACAAATCTCCGCTTGGGCAAAAACATCAAGGAGAAGTGGTCTTCAAATTTCTCAACTGTCCGATCATTTGAATCAAGACTTTGCTGTGGAAAACCGTTCAACACTCGTCTGGTTTATCCAAAGAAACAAAACTCTGCTAAGGGAATATCAGCAAACTCTACTGAAGAGACCTCAATATAGCTCAAATGGGGAAACATCAACACAACTCTACTGGGGAGCTGCTAATAAATTCTATCAGAGAGGCAAGAAAGAACCCTGCTGAAGAGAACACTTACGCTTTTCGCTTCAAGATTCTACCATTCTTGGGATTACTGTTGACATTCTTTCTTTTATTTTCACAAATCAAAGAAAAATGTTTTTATAATTTTCAAAATTTAAATCAATTATTCACATTTGTTTCAAAAATCATCATCAAAAATAAAATGAAATTCTGTAAACAGAAACAAAATAAGAATTGCAAACAAAGGGACAAAGGCCCAAATTCTATTGATAGAATGGTAGTCCGCAAATGGCGTAACTCCATGGATCATTACAAAGTTTGAAAAATGGTAAGTACAATGGAAAGTTCTACATTGAAATACAATGACCATTATTCTCCCTAACAACTTTGAATTCCAACTGTGCTTGAGACTTCAGCGGAGAATATTCGAAGTAAAACCTTTGATAGGAAATGTTGCTTCAAACGATCAAGACTGGCCAGATGCAGTTACTTGCCATGATCCCTAACTTTTGCCTAGATTGCCCTCTCGGGTTTTCAATCTACCGGGATGATTATTTCTATTTTTTTGTCTCTAACTTTTGCCTGGACCGCCCTTTCGGGTTTTCAATCCACCGAGACGCTCATTTTTGCCTAAGCCGCCCTTTCAGGTTTTCAACTTAGCGAGCTGTTCTTTTATTTTTTAGGCGAAGTATTTCTTGACTGCATCGGCATTCACAGGACGAGTGAACTCTTCTCCATCCATAGTTGTAAGAATTAATGCACCGCCAGAGAAGGCTCTCTTAACAACATATGGGCCTTCATAATTAGGAGTCCACTTGCCCCTAGAATCAGTAGTAAAAGTCGAGATCTTTTTGAGCACGAGGTCACCTTCTCTGAACACACGGGGTCGAACCTTCTTATCAAATGCTTTCTTCATTCTTTGTTGATATAATTGGCCATGACACAAAGCCGTCATTCTTTTCTCTTCAATCAGATTCAACTGGTCGTATCTACTTTGACACCATTCAGCCTCAGCCAGTTCAGTTTCCATCAAAACTCTCATAGAAGGGATTTCAACCTCTATCGGGAGCACTGCTTCCATGCCATAAACAAGAGAAAAAGGGGTTGCCCCTGTTGAAGTGCGAACGGATGTACGATACCCATGCAGAGCGAAAGGAAGCATATCATGCCAATCCTTGTATGTAACAACCATCTTTTGAATAATCTTCTTAATGTTCTTATTAGCAGCTTCAACAGCCCCATTCATCTTGGGTCTATAAGGAGAAGAATTATGATGCTCAATCTTAAACTCATCACATAATTCCTTCATCATCTTGTTATTTAAATTCGACCCATTATCAGTGATGATCTTGCTCGGAACACCATACCGACAGATGATTTGATTCTTGATAAACCGGACCACTACTTGCTTAGTCACATTTGCATATGATGCCGCTTCAACCCATTTGGTAAAATAGTCAATAGCCACCAATATGAAACGGTGTCCGTTCGACGCTTTAGGCTCAATCATTCCAATCATATCAATGCCCCACATTGAAAAAGGCCATGGAGAAGAGATAACATTGAGAGGAGTTGGAGGCACATGAATCTTGTCAGTATAAATCTGGCATTTATGGCACTTTTTCACATATTTACAACAGTCAGATTCCATTGTCAACCAATAGTAACCTGCCCTTAACATCTTCTTAGCCATTGCGTGTCCATTGGCATGGGTGCCAAAGGATCCTTCATGGATTTCTTTCATCAACATATCTGCTTCGTGTCTATCCACGCATCTGAGCAAGATCATGTCATAATTTCTCTTATACATCACATCATCATTCAAGAAGAAACTACCAGCCAATCTTCTCAAAGTTTTCCTATCCTTTTTGGATGCCCCAAGTGGGTACTCTTGATTCTGAAGAAAGCATTTAATATCATAATACCATGGTTTATCATCAACAACTTCTTCAACTACAAACACATGAGCTGGTCTATCAAGACGCATCACATCAATCTTTGGCACATCATTCCAATGATTTACCACAATCATGGAGGATAAAGTCGCTAAAGCATCTGCCATTTGATTCTCTGCTCTTGGTATATGGTGAAACTCAACTTTATTGAAGAAAGTTGACAACCTTCTTG
The DNA here is from genome assembly GCA_963859935.3 of Lathyrus sativus. Classification (NCBI taxonomy): domain Eukaryota; kingdom Viridiplantae; phylum Streptophyta; class Magnoliopsida; order Fabales; family Fabaceae; genus Lathyrus; species Lathyrus sativus. The sequence goes on from OZ012741.1 coordinate 496,069,808, forward strand.
CATAATCACGATAAGGAATCAAATCAGGTTGACGTGTCTCCCAGAGCTTTGGACAGTACAGATAGAGCCTTTCGCACCCCTTGCAACTTATTGATTTCCTGGTTGAGAATAAGAAGAGTCGTCTCAACAGCTTGCTCACTATCAGCCATAGCCTGTTTAATTTGATTCCCAACTCCATTTCTCCACTGAATAGATAACTGCTTGATCCATGCCCCATGGACCTCTATGCGTTCATCACCACCATGTGATAATGGACCATCTGTAGGTGAACCATTTTTGTAGCAAATTCATAGTGGCCAAAGTGATACTAAAATGCTGCTGCCAGTATTGAGCAATCCTTTGTGCAGCAATAGGTTTATATGCAAATTGATCCGCTTTCAGAACATCTAAACTAACAAGGTATGTTGGCAGAATAGTAGCTTTGTGATACTTGGTAACTTTTTTCACCCCATTACAATTTTGTTGATGCAAAGGTAATCTTTCTTGAGAGTCTGCTCCATTATTAAAATCAATATCTTGATGCTGATTAATTTTTCCATCACCATAGGCCTTCGCATGCTGCCAAGGACACTCGTCATTGTTGCATTTTCCTCGCAGCTCATACATGCACAGTGGCCAAAATGGATCAACTTCAGGACTGCAGCCATAAGAGCCCTCTTCTGAAAATAAATTCCCAATGGTGACAGGCATAGAAACTGCCATCATGTTGTCAGTCTTTGCTTCATCAGACCTGAGGCAAGTAGCAATTTGACTTTGACCATCATCATCATGAGTTGAATTATTTCGATTTGATAATGGATTTGAAGTAAATGGTGACATTTCCCTCAGCTCACTAAATACACTCCTAAAAGTCAAAGGTGGAATGTTCACTGAATTGAGTGATGATATTGAAAAGGCATATCCCTTCGATCACCTGAACCAGCACAGTTCAAAGTATTTCCACCAATGATTTGCTGACTTTGAATCTCATTGGAATCCAGATGGACGCTTCTTTCTTCCCTAATCAATGCCTTTAAAATCATTGTTTTCTGCTTTTGACATGTCTCATGATGTTAATTTGATCAAGACTATGAGAGTAGCTCCTTGCTCACTCCCTGATGTTGTGACAAACATGTCAACGGCCTGGTTTTAGGAATTGTGAAACATGAGTTAAAGTTTGTGAAAGCAAGAAAATGGGCCATGTGAATTACATATTTTTGTAGTTGGTGTAATGATATTGTGGGTAATAAATGGATTTTGAATAATGAATAGAATTTTGGAATATGGAAGAATGAAATGGTTAAAAGAAATGAATTTGGATTAAAATGAATTCGGCTCCCCTTCATACACACGCAACCACGAGCTCTCAATTTCGTTGTAACACCAACTTGACTATTTTCCATACACCTCTGATAAAAATGAACACAACTACTCATGTACCAGGACATTACTTGCAACCTTCAATTTTGATCCTTGACATAATTCTATGGATCTCCGGACCAAACTTCTCATAGAACACTGCTTGATAAACCAATGAATTTCAACACAAGACAAATTGACCGTGAACAATCACATTTACTGAGAAAATATCCTACCACCACGGGTAACTTATAGTTGAGGCAAACTCTTGATAGTTTGACCAAGATGAGGTCAAACGTCCATCTGATTTTAACTTGAATAAATGTCTTTGCCATCAATCTCCTTGCAAAACCCTAAACACACAGAGAAGAAGAAGAAACAAACAAATTGAAAAATATTTTTGGTATTTTGGTTAGATGTTAGTAAACAGAAACAAACGTAAAGCAAGTAAGAAACAACAAGGGACCTAAGAGAATCAAAAAGTATGATCTTGTTTGTGGAATGATATGCAAATGAAATGTGGGATCTTAGGGGTAAAAATTAGGGTATTACAGGCTGATGTGCCAAATATTCCTCTAATATACTTCCTTTAATTGCCTTTTGGGTAACATACTGTATATCATATTCAAACAACAACATTTGTCAGCGAGCCAATCTTCCATTTAGAGCAGGTTTCTCAAAGATGAACTTTATGGGATCCATCTTGGAAATTAACAAAGTGGTATGGCATATCATATACTGTCTTAAATGACTGGTAGCTCATGCCAGAGCACAACAAGTCTTTTCCACAGCCAAATATCTCGATTTGCAATCAATGAAATTTTTGCTTAGGTAGTAAATCACATGCCCTTTTCGACCAGATTCATCTTGTTGCCCCAGTATGCAACCCATCGAATCTTCTAACACAGTCAAGTACATGATGAGCAGTTTCCCAGGCACGGGTGGGACCAAGATGGGAGGCTCCTGTAGGTAACATTTTATCTTTTCAAAATCCTTTTGACAATTTGCGTCCCACTTAACAGCTTGATTCTTTCTCAGCAGCTTGAATATTGGCTCACACATAGCAGACATATGAGAGATGAACCTAGAGATATAATTCAATCTCCCTAAAAATCTTCTGACTTCTTTCTCTATTTGTGGGGCGGGCATATCTTGAATAGCCCTGACCTTATCGGGGTCTACTTTAATCCTACGCTGGCTAACAATAAATCCAAGCAGTTTCCCTAACCGGACACCGAATGTACACTTAGCAGGATTTAGATGCAATCTGAACTTCCTCAGTCGTTCAAATAGTTTTCGCAGATGCTCAATATGGTCTTCTTCACTTTGTGATTTCGCTATCATATCATCGACATATACTTCAATTTCCTTATGCATCATGTCATGGAAGAGAGTGACCATTGCTAGTTGATAGGTTTCCACAACGTTTTCCAACCCAAAAGGCATTACCTTGTAGCAGTACATTCCCCATGGTGTAATAAACATAGTCTTTTCCATGTCTTCAGGTGCCATTTTGATTTGATTATAGCCTGAGAAACCATCCATGAAGGAGAAAATGGAAATTTTAGTAGTGTTGTCCACTAGTGTATCAATACGCAGGAGAGGAAAATCGTTCTTTGGACTGGCTCTATCAAATATCTATAATCCACACACATTCTCACTTTTCCATCCTTTTTGGGGACGGGCACAATATTAACAACCCATTGGGGGTACTTGGACACTGCTAAGAAACCTGCGTCAAACTGCTTATTGACTTCTTCTTGAATCTTGATGGACATATCGGGCCTTGCTCTTCTCAACTTTTGCTTTACTGGGGGGTATTCTGGCTGAAGCGGTAGTCGATGTTCAACAATATCCGTGTCCAAACCCGGCATATCTTGGTATGACCAAGCGAACACGTCTACATATTCATGCAAAAGTTTGACCAAACTCCCCTTGATGTCGTCTTCAAGAACAGTACTAATCTCCACCTCTTTCTTTGCCTCTTTTGTTCCCAAGTTGATAACCTCCACAGGCTCTTGATGAGGCTGAATGGCTCTATCCTCGTTTTCTAGCAACCTTTATAGTTCCTCAGGTAGATCACACTCTTCCTTGCACTCTTCTCCCGCTTGGTTCACAGGGGTCTCAAAGTCAGGAGGGATTGTAACATTATCAAGTTCAACGGGTTCATTGATTATTCTGCATGATTTTAATGTTGATTTTAGAAAAATGAAAAATAAATGCAAGAAAATAAAATGATTTTTGTGGCTTTGAAAAGGTTGCCATTTTCTTAAAACGAAAACAAAAGAAATAAAGAAAAACAAAATGCTTTTTATTAATGATGATAATCATTTGAAGTGAAGGGTTTTGAGAAAACGAAAATAAATTACTCTGACAATGAAAAAACTTCAGGTAGGTCAATCGATTCCCAATTATTCAAATCAACAGTGCTATGGTACACTAGGCATGGTGTCGTTGAATTAATTGCATTATCTTCTACAGCGACCACCTCTTTATCGTGGATAAACCCTGCATTGTGGAACACTTCTTGGAAAATCTTCACTTTTACCCCAGATGAACTCTGGACACCTTCCTTCATATGAGACTCATATCCTAACCCAAAACAGTTATTCTTCTTGGGAAAGTGAATCACTTAACCCCAACCTTCAGGACTGCCCCTATCGAGCATTGCTTTTGCACCCTTCAAAAAAGAAAACGATGGATCCACCGCCATATCTTGTTCTTTTACTTCCCAAAATTATGTGTTTGTGATTTCTAAGGCTTGAAAAGAAGTTTCTAATGCCCCTTCATCCGCTTCAACATATCTGAACGACGATATGTGACTGATCAACAAGTCCTATTCTCCAAACACTGTGATTAGCTTTCCATTCACCACAAATTTCATTTTTGGTGAAGTGTGGACGTTACTGCGCCAGCAGCATGAATCCATGGTCTTCCCAATAGACAACTGTATGTTGGGTTAATATCCATGATCTGAAAAGTCATCTTGAAAATATGTGGCCTACTAGTATGGGCAGGTCCACTTCTCTAATCACAGCCCTGCGAGAGCCATCAAATGCCTTCACAACCATCATATTATGCTTCATCACCGTTTTTGTATACGAGAGTTTGGCAAAAATAGACTTTGGCATGACATTTAGTGATGAACCCGTATCCACCATTAATCGGGCTAAAACATCATCCAAACATTTCACAGAGATATGCAACGCTCTGTTATGATTTTTTCCTTCCACGGGCAGCTCTCCATCATGAAAGCTCAGAGTGTGGCAAGCAGTAATGTTAGATACAATTCCATTGAATTGATCTACGGTGATCCCTTGTGACACATGCGCCTGCACGAGTACTTTCAATAAGGCCTTCCTATGAGCTTCTGAGTGGAGCAACAATGAGAGCACATAAATTCTTGAAGGGGTTTGGTGAAGTTGATCCACCACCTTATAATCACTTCTTTTAATTAATCTTAAAAATTCCTCTGCCTCTTGCGGTGATATCGTATCATCAAGAATCTCCAGCCTTTTGTGGGCTTGTGGAATTTCAGTAGTCTTTCCCCTGATAATCTCTTCAATAGCTTTTGGAGGTGGCGTAGGCCCAAAGACACGACCACTACGTGTCATCCTGCTTGTTTCAACAATATTGGATATGTTTGGTCTATAAATCTTTTCAAACTGGTCCCCTAAGGACACCTTTTGGCCATTTATGAAAACTGTAGCATTATAGCGCCACGAAACTGCATTATTATTGTAATAAGGGAGAGGAACTGGTTGAATCTTTATTTCTGGACACACATATTCTATCATAGGTGGAATACCTGGTGTATTATGATACTCAATTTCCCATGTAGGTGGTATTTCAAAATGAGGTTCGATCACTGCAATATCCTTATTAGTTTTTGTGCGACTGACTTGGAGTATCCCTTGATCCATTAATCAATGTATATCTTTGTTAGCTACAGAACACCCTTTTTCAAGAACGGAGCATTCATCATATTCGTCATGCTTCTTTGAAATTACTTCAAACTCCACCAAGATAGCATGGAGCTCCTTCAATGGGGTTTTTAATTATTTGACATTTCTGACGACCTGTTCATCAGACGCTTCCTCGATAACATGGGCAGCATGTCCATTGTGAGTAGGGAGATGGTTAGTGGAAATTTTTGGACCTTTATCTTTGAAAGATGGGATCTTGCAATTAATGAGTTCCTGTACCCTCACCTTTAGAGAAAAACATCCGTCCAAATCATGCTCTGTGGCACCTTGATGGTATTCGCAATGTAAGTCTAGATTGAACCAATGTGGAGGCTTTCCAATGAAAGGAGGTAACGACCTGGTAGTCACTAATTCCTTGTATACCAGAGACAGATATAAATCTTTATACGTCATAAGGATCAGGTCAAAAATTGGGCTTCTCCTGGCACGATTTTGATTTGCTGGAGCGGCAGGAGGAGCCTGTGGTCTTTGTTGTGGCTGATTCTGCGCCGGAGGAGTTGGTGGGCGCTGAGGAGCCATTTGTGGCGAATATCCTGGCATGAATGGTTGAGGATACAATGAATAACTGATATGAGGTGGTGGCGGTGGATAAGCTGGCATTACATACACCACATAAGGTTGTTGAAAGTACGTTATTGAAGCAGATTGTTATCGATAAGCAGCTGGCTATGGAGGTCTTCTTCTTGATTGGTTCCCCCTATGACCACTAGATATGGCATTGGTCTCGCCCTATTATCTTCACTGGAAACCACCTTATTTCTTTCTCACATTATTGGAAGTAGTAGCAGCGGACGCGATTTTACCATTTTTTAGACCATGCTCAATTCGGGCTCCTATGGCCACCAACTCAGAGAATCCCAATGATGTGCTTCCTACCATCTTCTCATAATAGGCAGATGGTACAATGTCTATGAATAGTTCAACAAGCTCTTTTTCTGCTAATGGGGGTTCAACCTGAGAGGCCAGTTCCCTCCTCCTCTGTGCATACTCTTTGAATGATTCTTTATCTTTCTGCGACATATTCTGTAACTGTCTCCTATCGGGCACCATATCCATGTTGTATCGATAATGCTTGATAAAGGCATCAGATAGATCTTGGAAATTTTTTATTTTCCCTTGATCGAGACTCAAATACCATTTGGATGGTGCTCCACTCAAGCTATCTTGAAAGCAATGTATCATCAACTTGTCATCATTCACATGCGTAGCCCTCCTACGATAGTACATGATAAGGTGGATCGTTGGACAAGTATGCCCCTTATACTTATCAAATTCTGGCATTTTAAACTTGGCTGGGATGACCAAGCCAGGAACCAAACACATCTCTTTAGCAGCAGTCCCAAAAATATCATCACCTTCCACTTCTTGGATTCATTTCATGAGGTTCTGATAATTTTCCTTCACCTCCCTAAGGTCCTCGTCTCTTGCATCGTCACCTATAGAGATTGACCCGGGAGCATGATAAATCTGATTGTAATCCTTATATTGTGTAACAAATCCAGTTGAAACGACTGTATATGGAACGATGGGCATCACAGTTTGCAGAGTGGTATGCATGACAGGTCGTGTTTCAAAATAAAACGGAGTAGGGATTGCTAGTGGCACAGATTGCCCCATTGTCTCAAATTGTGGCACAAAATCACGATGTAAACTGAATGGGGGCCATGTGGAAGGTATATATTTCATAGTTTGAGTTTCTTCAAAAGATCCTATGATCTATGAAACAACCGCAATTTGAGGAGGCTCACTCCTGGTAGTCAAGGTTTGGATCATTTCCCTGAGTTGATTCACATTCCCTCGAAGATCTTCGACTTCAGCTCTGAGTCTTGCATTTTCTTCTATGTCAGACATCCTTTGGTGTGCGCAAGCTCTGGTGTTATATCTGTGTTGAGGACTCGGGATGGAAATTGGAACGAGAGACACATAATGAGAACCGAGTTGAAAATGCATGATATGCATATATGGTGCGTATGCAATATGAAATGTAATGTAAGGTGTAGATGCTCTTGATTGTCTGCATTTTATGGCAAAACGTTGTTGTATGAATGAATGTCATAACGGATGTTATGACATACATGAAAAGTGTTTTACAGGGAGAGCTAAGAGTAAGTGGAGCTGAATGTCATGGCTGGATGTTATGACATCAAGCGTATGACATCAGGACACGCAGGGTTTGTTTTTCTGTTATTAGCTCACGCTATACTTCGGGAAATAATCCAGGAAGCATAATTATTTTAGAAGACATAACAGTCATTGCTGAGGATAACATAGAAGGCTCTTGACCTGATGATAAGTGCACAACTTCATGAAGAGAGGTTTATCTTGGGTAAACCTAGTTTCTCCATCAAGGCCCAAAGCAAGTCTGTTGCTATAAATAACAGAAGGATCATTCCTAATAGGGCAGAGCTTATGGAGAGAAATTGGAGAGTGTGTCTTGTGAGTGAAGAGGTTGTTCTTCACGTGTGTCTTAGGATACTTGTATGCCAAGCAATTGTTAGTTGTACAATTGCATTGGTTTAGTGTGTATGAACTGTTGTGTTCATTGTGCCACTCAAAGCTTTAAAGCAAGAGGGTTGTGTCACTTGATCAAAGCTGTGAAGCGAGATCAAGCTGTGTGTTTGAAGTGTGTCTTTATATCTCTTTTGTAATTGATTATCACAGCGGTGATTGAGGGGGAGTGAGTGGAAAACTCTGGTCTAGTGGTCTCTAGGCTGAAGTGTCATTAGGTAGGTCTTAAGCGAAGAGTGCAAACGGGGTGTTTGACTCTGAATTAATTCTACTGATAGTGAATTTCCTCCCTGGCTTGGTAGCCCCCAGATGTAGGTGTGGTTGACACTGAACTGGGTGAACAATTACTTGTGTTATTTACTGCTTTCCATTTACAGCTTATTAGTAAGTCCAGTAGTCTGTGTTACATTGGATGTCATAACATCCGTGATAACATCCATTATGTGCTTGCCAGAATTTCATAAGGAATGCATCCTTTGGCTTTTCAAGGAATCGTTCGAATTAGTTGTTAGTTCATACAGAAATATCAAGGGATCAAACAAATATAAAGCGAACGAAACCACATTCGTTCATTGAATCGTAACAGTTAGATAGTACAAAAAGTCATTCAAACTCAATTACAATCCATAATATTTCAAAAAACAAGAAAGAGTACAACAATGAAAACTCATAACTTTGGCCTACGAGCCTCACGATCCTTCAATTCTTCCTTAAACCTCTTCAGCATGTCTTTGCAAAGGCAGAGGAAATCACAAATAGCAGGAGGAGTGGAGTCGTCCATTGCTTCAAAAGCATCTCTATGCTTCCACACCAAGTCTTAGGCTAACCAATTGCAAAATTCTGCCAACCCATTAAGCTTGTTGTGGTACATATCCCGATCAACTATCAAAATATGTATAGATCACTCATATTCTTCATAATTTGAAAGCACATTTATCCTTTCAGCAACCCAAATATCCTTATCAACAAGGATATCCTCCATCTGGTTTTTCTGATCTTTGGCAAGACTTCTAACCTCATTCAGCTCCCTACATAATCTGTCCCAATTTGCTAGCTTAACCCTAGAGGATCTCACGACATCCTCTTTAAGTCTATGTTGCTCTGCTTCAGAAGCTCTTGAATGATGTAAAGCAACACTTAGCTTTTGTATTTATGCTCCCATTTCTTCTCTGATTGCCTTGTTCTTCTGGGTAGACAACAACCAATGTTTTTCATTCTCAACGCATTTCCTTCAAGCTTTATCCAACTCTTCCTTGAGTCCACTCACCTTACTATCAGACTGAATAAGACACACCTTAACCTTCTTCCTTTTGTGCTCTTCTTCATCAGCCTTCTTTTCTACTGCCTCTAGCTGAGAATTCTTGTGTTGGAATTCCCATTTCATGTCATTCTCCTCCTTAGTGACACTCTGAAGCTTCAGCTCAAGTTGTTCATTTTCCGTCATCAACTTTGATATGGTATCTCTAATACCCTTAGCTTCCTCAATTGGGATATGAGTAGGCTTTGGTTCGGGTAATGGTTTGGAAATCTTGACCTGAAAAGGCATTTTAATCTCCTTTGCTCTCTCCTTGACCCAAACAAAGTAGGGTTCCTTGGTAATATTATTCCTTCGATCCAATTCGCTCTTACCTTTCTTCTTTATGCTTTTCCAAGCTCTCACAATTTTATTGAACAAATCAGAATTCTCAGTTCCCAAGTCATGTATCATGAAGGCTTCTAAATTCTTCTCTTGGGGAGGAGCCACCATTGGATACCCAAGCTGCCTCACTGATAGCATGGGATTGAAGTTAATATAGCCTCGAGTTCTAATAAGCAGGATGTTTAGGAATTCACCACAATTGGAAATAACTTCATCATAATCTAACGAATACCAGGAGGCCAGCAGATCTGAGAGACACCATCCTTTGAGCCCAACTATCACTAGCTTGATCAACAAATGGTCCCTTTGTCGGTAAATGCATGTTTAGCCACTGATACAGAAGAGATGCACAACAAACAATCGATCCTCCTTTCTTTTCACCCCTCCAACTCAGAAAATAAAAGACTTCTGCCAGGAGAGTTGGCACATGATTCTTAGTTAGGAAGATATGAATGGCATTCACATCCACGAAATCGTATATATTGGGAAACAAAATAATCCCATAGATAGCCAATGCTACAACAGCGTAACAGGCATCCCAACTCTGAGCCTCTATAAGGGTATCATCTCTCTCTATGAGAAACTTGAGAGGAAGCCCCTTAACACCCGCTTTAGTTTTCCAGTTATCAGAGATATTTTTCTTGGACATGTGGAGAGCATCAACAATAATCTTATCATCCATAGATAGATCCACACCCATGAATGGCAACTTGTTCTTCATAGGAATACCCACCAATTTTTCGTACTCCTCAAGTGTTGGTGCTAATTGAAAGTCTTGAAATGTGAAGCATCTCAAAGGAGAATCATAAAACTGAGCCAAAGTAACGAGCGCTTTCTGATCTATCTCTTGGGTCAAAATATGAATCGGCTTGCCAAAATCCTTCCCAAAATTGATTCTGAAAACAGCAGAGATACGTGAAACCAAGCCACGTAAGTCTTCCAACTTGGGCTTTCTGACATTGTAAGGATAAGTGCTTCTAGTGTTTGTTCCCATAATTTCTGAGTGCCTGCAACTTAATTCTTAGATTCCCTGAAAAACCAAAGAAATGTGAATGTTATGATATGAACAGGAAATGCAGATGCAAGGATAAGGACCACAAATACAAATTTGAAGCGGGAAGGATAACCTTTGATTACAAGAACCCCATGGGTAGGCTTCTAACAAGTAGGTGCCTAGAGTCATAGATTTCTTTCAAACACATTATAACCACGACAAAGGGATGCCACAATAATCATATATTTGAAAGGATCTCCTCTAAGTAAGGTTTTCGCGTCGTCCCACGAGAAAGACTACTCGTAAATCTCCACTACACAACCATCGAGTCCAAGGTTTCTAAAGGTATCTCAGAGTCATAGATCGAGGTTGAAAATATCATTGTCAGAATAACGATGCGTTCAAGGGATCTCATCTGATTATGGCTTTCGTGTTAACCATCACGAGTTAACACTACCGACCACCATGGAAATAAGGTTAAAAGGTCCTTAGAGTTATCAATTCAGGCTCGAAAACATTATTACCATGGCGAAGGCTCACCATGACAATAAAATTCCCAAGGGAATTAACTCTAAGCGGGGTCCTCGTATCCTCCCAACGAGAAAGGCTCCTCAAGGGGTTCCACTACACGACCACCATTCTAAATCCTAATTTTTTCTCAGACTCGGGTATAGAGCCATCTCACAGAGTACCCATAATCAGAGAAACCCAATAATCACAAGAAATACAAATAGGAGTACATAACAAAGATAAAAAAAAAGTAAATAAAAAACCAAGCAAGCAAATAATAACAACATGGGAAGAACACAAACAAGCGAGACTAGCGCTTACGAATCGAGTCAATTTAGGCTTGAATCTCTCTTGCTTAGGGTAATGCATAGTCCCCACCAGAGTCGCCAGCTGTCGTACCTCAAAAAAAGCATAATCCTTCGTGAATGGTCGCGGAAAAAGAAGTTGCCACCGAACTTTATTTATCCCAATAAGGGATAGGAAAATATCGATAAAACCTTTAGGGAAAGAACATGGTCATCGCAACCAAGTTCTAGGTTCGGGAGTTGGTTACGCAAGAGGAAGGTATTAACACCCCTAACGTCCATTGTACTCAACGGAACCCCTTGATTCGATTCGTGAGAAATGTTAGGTCAAATTGTTTGTTTTCTTCTAAGGGAATAAAGGGAAAAGGTAATATAAAAGGGTTTAGATTGCTAAGGAAAAATGAGTGGTTTTAGATTAGGGTGCTCGCCAAGGATTGAGGCCCTTGTGCCTACGTATTTTCACTTGAAAGAAGTGAAGAATTAGAGCGTCTGTAGTTCGTGGGATTACGGTTAAAAAGAGAGGAGGGTGCTCGCTAGGATCTCGCAATCCTATGCCTGCGTATTCTCATTGACAAATGAGAAATCAGAGCGTCCGTTGTTCAAACTAATGATGTTGGTTTAATTCTATCGAAAGATACTCAGTCGCATTCGACAGAAAACATTGCTTTACCCAAACGGGTGAGGAGAGTATGCTTGCATCACTTTGAGTGGATTTCTACATATCAACATTCATGGGAAACACGCCACTTATCTCGACTCAAATAGGTTACGGACGAAGCAATATTTTCCGTCGTTCTCAAGACACCATATCTCACGTTTATGCAAAGGTTTGATGGTTCGCACGGTGGCGATAAGTTGAATTAATGTGTTGATGTTTTGTGATTGAATGACGATTACTTGAAGCTTAAGAAAGGCTCCTCGGACCCAAGTAATCGGGAGAAAGGGTCATAGATTTGACTCTCTCTCTTTTTCACCTTGAAAAGAAAGTTGTGTTCGAAAGGTTTAGAGTGATAAGATAATTAAAGTAATTAACAGATGAGGGTTACTTGAAAGCTTAAGAAAGACTCATCGGGCCCAAGTAATCGAGAAAGTGAGTCAAAGACTTGACTCTCCATATTTTCATCTTATATTATGAAAGAGTTTTAATATAATTAGAACAATTTTACGAATGATGATTACTCGAAGCTTAAGAAAGGCTTCTTGGGCTCAAGTATTCGGGAGAATGAGTCAAAGGCTGAACTCTCTCTCTTTCTCATTTAAGCATTGAGAAAATAGGTTTAATTTCATTTATCGTGAAATAGTTGGACATAGGATCGAATTATAAATCTTTTAGGGAAGACAATTGTTCGAGCTTAAAAAAAGGCTTCTCATGCTCAAACAATTGAGGAGAGAAATCGAAGGCTCCATTCCAACTCCATTTCCATCTTTTATTAAAATAGTTTTAGTGTAATTAAGTTAATTAATTTGACTTCGATAAAAATTCTCGATGTTGATCGAGTTTTAAATTTGTGTACGGAAAAGGTAAAAGTTTGAATTAAACGGCAAGGAGGTGCTAAGGGTTTAAGATAAGGTCGATGGCGAGGCAAGAGTGCTTGACTTATATGGTAAAAAAAGGACTCGATCTTGAATCGAGAATTTACTTTTATAAATGGCTTGAAAGTGTGACACGGTATAAGCATATTATATGAGAAAAATGCACGATCAAAAATAAATAATCAAGAAAATACACAGTTAAACCAAACAAAACAACACAAAAATATTAACTAAAATAAATATGAACCTTTAATAGAATTAATTAATAATTTAATCAATTAATATTAAATAAATATACTTAAGATTATTTAATAATATACACATATCCCTTTTTTATATATATTTAATAAAAATAAAGAAGTAAATAAATAAATAATAAAAAGAAGAGAAAGAAAAAAAGAAAAAGGGGGAGGTGCAAAACAGGCCCATGAAAGCAAAGAGGCCCAAAGCACAAGGGTGGAGTCCAAAGGACTCTCAGTCAACCCTAGTTGACTCAGGATTTGCCCAGGACCATTCGATCTGCGGATCTGATCAAACTCCGCGATCTAAAGGCCAAGAACGTGGGTTCATGCTATATCCCACAATAGGTGGCGCCTGAGAACCAACATTGGGGAATAGAAGATCAATACGTGGATAAACAAGGTTTTCAAAGCAATAGGCACAAAAGAAAAGCTAAATCAAAACATGGAATGGAAACTCACCCCTTGGAGACTACAACCTCAGGTACGAATTTCCCTTTCGGTTTCTCCTTCCTCTCTTTCTCGTTCTTCTTCTGTATTTTCGTTGTTAGTGTGACTCTGATGATGGTTTGAAAGTAGCCGCTTTAGGGTTTTTTAGCGTGTAGAAGAACTTAGGTCCTCCTCATTCTTTTTGGGCCCGATTTATATTGAGGGACAAGTTCCTTTTTGGGCCTTTGGGATTGAATCCAGAAACTGTGACTAGTTGAAAAAACATAATGATGCAGAGGCATCAAGTCTGTTACAACGTGCTTTTTTTTGCCTCAAATGTGTAATTTTCAGATGTACTTGACTGATGCATAGCATTGGCTCTATTTTAATGAAAAATTGTCATGGCCTTATTTGATGCAGCAAACTGCTACTCCTTTTTTTGCAAATTTTTCTGGTTACGCCTTAATTGAAACAAGTTAGTCCTCAAGTTTTTGTTTGTTTTGTGGTTTATGTAGTGTCACTTTCAAAAACAGGTATCGCATGTTTGGTTTATGTTAATAAGTTGTATGGTTTTTTTGTGGTAGTTTGGAGTGGTGGTGTTGCGTATTTGCAAGTTTCATTGTATGGTTGTACAAATCTCGGCGGAAAGCAAGTTTTAGAGTGGGATGAAAGTAGTATGATGTGTTGTGTGGTTTTGTTTTTATGAGTTGTACGGGTAGCAGGCTGGTGTACGAAGGTTTAGCAGGTACAATGTGATGCAAAAACGTTTTAACAGCAACGAGTTTATGGTATACGGTTTGTTTGGCAGCTGGAGGTAGTGCATTTTGTTGTGTTGTTTTTTTATGTTGGCTTGCTATATGGTGGTGATGTACCTTTACTGCTACTGGTTTGTATGTTTGCATGTCTTGGTGCTTTGTAAAATGAATTTTGAGGCAAATGTTTTGCGTAATGATATGTTTAGGCAATGCGTCTTTGGATAGAAATGGAAGTGGCTTTGATGAATTCCGCGGTTTGGCTTTTGGGGAAAAATTAGTGTGGGGGTTGTTGAAAGCTTGCAGGTAGCATGACCTTGGTAGCAGCAGATGGTGTATTTGTTGCAGATTATGTGGTGGGGCCATGTTGAGAAAAGCACATTGTACATTTTATGCAGCAGTATAATGTGTTGTTAGGCTGAGGATTTTTTAGCTTTGTCAATGTTAATTTGTACAATGGACTACGACATGGACTTGGATTTTAGGGCATTAATTTTAAACTTTACTTGAGGTTTAGTAATGGATTTTGAACAATGGAGTTGGACTAAAATTGGAAACATTGACATGAATCTAAAACTTTGTATCTTGTACATGAACTTCAAATTGATTATGAATAGGAAATAAACTTGCAAATCTCAAATTTTTAAACTTAACTTTAAAATGAAATTGAATGGACTTCAACTTGAGATAAATTGGAATAAAATTGAAATTGATTAGAATGAAACTTGAAATTGAAACTTTTCAACTGAACCTGAATGGGTTTAGAATAGAGAATGAAATTGACATTTGAATGAAATTAGAATTGGATTAGATTGAGTTTCTATGAACATTAGATTTGAAATTTATTTTGGATAGAATATGATATGGACTTTTGGAAAGAAATTTAGGGGGCTTGAATTCTTGATTTGAATTGAAATGAAACATGAACTTAGTAACTTGACAAGAGATTGAATTGAAACACGAAATTGAATGAGCTTGAACTTGAAGCTTGTTTGAATTGAAATAAAATTGAACTTGAATTATTAAAACTAGAAATGGAAGGAAATTCTTCAAGATGAATTTGAACTTGAAAACTGCATTTGAATTTTGATTAAACTTGGAAACAAATTGGATTGAATTTGGTTGAAATGAAATTGAAATTTGAATTTTAGTGACTTGTACGTGAGGATTAAAATGGAATTAAATTGACATGAAACTTGAATTGGTTTTGACCATGGATTGAAGCTTGAAAGGAATTGCATTTGAATTGAAACTTGGAAAGAAACTTGAATGGGATATGATTTGAAAATGGAACTGAATTGGATGAAACTGGAATTGACACTTGAATTGGATTGAAAGAATGAATTTGTGATTATGAACTTGAACTTGGACTCTGTATTTGGAAAGGCGTGAAATTTGAAAACCTCGAATCGATTTCATAAGAAAAATAAATCCTACATCTTAATTCCATCTTGCAACAACCCCGAATCGAAAGCTTGAACCATGCCATGCAAAGAGCATGAACCATATAATCTGGGCTTGCAGAGGACCTGATATACTGACTAAATGCCTTGACTTTAAATGGCTCCTACAGCTTGACTTCATCAAATAAGTTGAATATTCACACAAAACCCTAATATGGACCTTCACACACAAATGCCTGAATTAAATCCACACATGTCCTCAAAATAGCCATCGACACAGATGACTCGAGACATGAACTGTGCTGCCACTTTACCAAAAGCCTAATTGAAATTCAACTGGCCCAGATGATTATCCACTTTACAACAAACTGCCCTTGCCACAACCCGATAACTTGATACAAAACAAACTTTTAACCAAGATTAATTCATGCTCCCCTCGAATTTCAAATCACACCGCATACACACTTGGCCTGAAAGGGTATTGTACATATATTCAACCTGCTAGCCTTGAATGAAAACTCAATTGAACGACATTTGCTCATCTTAAACAAAAAGATTGAGAAACCCTAATCTTCGCCTTGAATGCACACTGATGAAACAACGACTTGCTGAGAACCAAGTGCCTGATTCAGAATCTTTGCCTCAAACTAATAGCTTAACTTGATAACATGATATGATCTTTGATTCAATCTTGTGAAACTTGAGCTTAGGCGACAAACAAAAGACACGTACTTTCGAAGCATAATGTTTAGATGACCTGAATGATGGATATGATGCATAGATGGTGAAAATGCTATGATATGTGGGGTGGCAATTCAGGGTCAAAATTAGGGTGTAACAACTGCATGGTGAAAAAGACCGAGTAACAATACACATAATATTCAAATATTACAAAAATGATAATAATGTCTAAATATGTCCCACACAGGCTAAGTGTGTTGTCTACAGTGTCAAAGTATAAACTTCACCATTTGGGTTTACCAAATCCATAAGGTTATCTATAATGATTGCAATCATCTGCAGGCGTTGAGCACCATCCTACCATGTGGAGGCGGTGGAGGTGGCGACACATCATTAGAAGGTCCCTCAGCATGAGAATGTCCAACATCATATTCATGATGTCTATGTGGGATGATACGAGGATGTGATACAGTAAGGTACCACTCCAAGTACCCATCCACACATTATACAAGAACACAGGAAAATAAAAAATGTCATAAATAAGAAGAAAATTAATAAGTAATTAAAAAATTTATACGTGAAATAAACTCATATAATCGGCAAGTTGTATAGTCTCAAAGACATTCGCCTCTCCCTATAACAAAGCAAGTAAAAAAACATATGTTATTTGTAATGTATCAATAATAAATAAAGTCGGGTTCAACATAACAAATACATACATCTCTCTGGCATAATCTAAATGCCACATGATCGACATATCCAATGAGAATAGAACATTCACTGGACCCTTCAAGAAACCCTCTATCCGTGTGTACAGACAACTTTGTCAAAGCCAGAGTGGTAACCTCTATCTCAACTGGAGGAGTAACCTCTATATCGACTGTAGTAGGCACCTCAGTAGTCACATATGGAGTAACCTTTGTAGTAGTCGATGCCTCCATCTCAGAATGATGCGGCACCTTTATCTCGGCCACCATGTCACTACCATCCTTAACTACTCCTTGGACATCCTCAGCAACTGCCTCATTATTAGGATTTATGGTCCATCTAGCAGTAGATCTAAATTCTCCATGTCAGATATTATGGGGTGCACAAAACTACTCATTCGCCAACTGCCTCATGTGAGAACTGGTCTGGGATACTCTTCCCAATTGGAGAGATGTCTCCTCGACGTCATCTCCTCTCGCACAAGCCCTCACTGCAGCAGTTGTAACTCTGTCACGCTGCCTATAAGTAATCGTGATGTCAGATCCTCTGGTCCTCACTGGAAAAAAAACAATGCAATTTAAACTACATATTAAAAAAAACGAAAACTTTATGCATTTACCGAATTTTTTGAAAATTCTGGTTAACCACTAGTTTTACACTATCGTTTTTTTCCTACAAAATCATCGGTATAAATGCATACGTTTTATTACCATTTTTTAAAAATATCTTGTAGAAACCATGCATTTTTATGGGATTTTTCAAAAAAAATCGGAAGAATGTATGCATTTTTACTGGTTTTTTTTATAAAAATATTCAGTAAAAATATGCAATTTTACCGGTTATTTTTGAAATATCTGGTATAAGTGCATGATTTGTTTATAAAAAATCCAATATAAACATAAAAATTTGGTAAAAATTAATACTCATTTTGTGATAAGTTCCATAGTTTGTCTGAAAAATCTGGTATTGACGAGAGCTTTTCAAATTATTCAAAATCTTGCAATAGAATTGTGAAATTAATTTTTATATTTTACAGGGTTAACATGGTAAATGCATGAGATTTACGGGGTGATGATCGCGACTTTCTATGTCTAATACAACTAACTGCAAGTGCACAGTCTATCGCGTAGTAATAAAAGATATCGATCCCACAGGGACTCGTAATAAACTAGTGTTCTCGGGAGTTACTATGTTTAGCTAGGTAGAATATGTTTCAAGGGAATAATGTTGTCACTAAAAGGGGAAACTAAGATTACTATTTAGATTTTAATTAATTGAATCGATACGTAGTAGTTATGTTCTTCAGGGATTTGATAAGTTACTAGTGTATGAAATAGTTTTCGCAGTTTTACTTAAGCAGAAAGTGGAGATTTGAAGACTCTCGTCTCACGATGGTTATTGATGCTAATCATAATCCTAAGGGCCTAACGTACACTTTCGTGTTCCGTTCGGGGTTAAAACTACTTTTTGGAAATCTCTAAGTTCTAATTAGTTTTAAAGTGCTTTTGCTGTTATTAAAACGAATGCCTAGTGTTTACTATCTGACCTTACCGCAACTTTCGCTTGTTGGTTCATATCTTAATTAATTTCCCACTTTCGTGGCAAAACTACTTTAAAACAAGTTCTCGCTTTCGCGACGAAGTTTATTTCGTAAATCAATTTTTAAACACTTAGACCATAAGTTATTTTTGTGAAAAGAAAGTTTTCAAACAAGAGTTATCAAATCCCATCTGAATTATTACTACATATCGATTACCTAAGTTTAGCTAGACATGGAATTTGGGAAAACAAAACATAAATAATAATAATAATAAATAATAAATTTTATTATGATAAAATAAGAGTCGATCAAAATGAAAACCTGTAAATAATGCCAATTGGCCCTTGGGCAGATCCTCCACAGATGTTGGCAGGATTCTGTCTTTAGTTCCAATTTGATCGTACAGTGCAGTAACAAATACAGTAGAGCGGAAATGGGAATGAGTAGAATGGAAAGGGAAATAAAGGAAAGGGATACAATTGAAACTGGAAAAATGGATACAAATGATAAAAAGGCTGGAAATTAAATTTGCTCTTGAAAATAAATTTGGGCAGCACTTCGTGGTATGCATGCAGCTCCCTTTTTGAAGTCCCCTGCTTCCCTTTTTATAGAGGTGGAATTCCAACGGTTACCTCTGAGGATGATGGACCTTGAGGCAGATAATTTAGGGAGTAGTGGACCATGAATTGGGAATTGGAACTGCTCTTTTGACGTGTATTCAGGGTGGGGCGTTTTTGCCTGCATGACGGTCGTCACAAGGTGTGACGTTCGTCATGCATCTGTGACGGTCGTCACATCAGCAAAAACTGCCTGCTGCGCTTTTCATTGTGTTTTCACTCCTTTTTCGTCCATATTTCATCTGGGATTGCTTCTTTTCTTCATGTTGCCTTGTTTAGACGTGATCGTTGAATACCTGCAAAAACATCAGACAAATACATGGAAATAACCCGAAATCGGATCGAAAACGGTTAGCTTTTAGTTGGATTATGCATGAAAATATCTATACGATTTCGTGTTATCAAACTCCCCTAAACTTGAATCTTTGCTTGTCCTCAAGTAAAACGTGGAAAAGTCGGCAAGCACGAGGCTGCTTCGTCGTCCGCAGAGTTTGGAAAAACCGGGATTCTTGGTAGGAACAAGACGAGTATCGCGGCGACACTGGACTACAAGTCTCCGGAGGTCTCCCTTTTATGCAAATCGGTCTCAGTCATGCTACCGTATCTTGGTGTCAAGGTTCTCGTGGCAAGTTCACCCTGTTTGTTCTAGCGCAATCACATTAAGCCCGTTATCTGCACACTCTCATGGCAAGTCGACCTGTTAGTGAATATGATCTCGTTTTTGTTTTTGATCTTTTTCATTGATCATAATTTGGTGTCATTGATTTTTCAATGAGTTTTTCGTGCCGTTGGGCTAAATGCTCGGGTGAGGAGCATCTAACTTAGAAGGAAACAAATCTTATATTCTTGGGCTTTTTAGCTCTCTTTTCATGGTTTTTCATCTTTTTGGAGATCATACACTTATTTGCATCGGTCGCTCGCTTAGAAGTATTTTTAGGATGGTGCTGACTGCTAGTATAAACTACTTGGGGTTGAGTTTGCGTAGACACTTGAGACTTTGGTACACGTAGGTGGTGAAACCGACTCGCATAAACTAGAGATCTAAGGTGTCTGGACGATACTGGTTTTGTTAGAACTGTCGTTTCCTCGGAGTTTCAAAGCTCGGTTTGAACTCAGGCGCATTCTCGTGGTGCTTTTGGTTTTGAGGAACAAACGAAAGTTTTTGTTTTCGTCGAAAAAATGTGGGGATTGTTTGCGTAACGTGAAAATTGTATAGACGAGCTTTATTTGCTAGAAATAGAAAGTGTAAAATAGAACTTACTAAAATTCAAAAGTGCAGTGAAATGGAAATACAGTAAATAAGGGAAGTTCTGAATACAGTGGAAATAAGGCTCCGCTCCCACACTATCTCGATCAGTGTCCTCACTGATTCTTGAAGCATGCGAGAGGGAGATACAACTGAAAATGAAAATACAAAATACTAGAATATAGTAAACAATAAAAGAAAAAAATAAAAATCTAGTCCCGGGGCCTGTCGCGTCCACGCTGGCGTCCTCTGGCTCTAGCAAGGGCTACTTTATCCTCATAGCTCATGGCTCCAGTGTGGTAGACCGTGTCGCGGAGGCCTTCGACCTGCAGGGTCAGATTCGCTAGACTCTCAGTGATCGTAGCTTGGCCGGTGTGAAGTTGTTGCATTTGAGTCCAGTGCCAAGCTTCGAACTGGTCGGCTCGCTGGTTCTACTGCTGCAGCATCGTGAGTATCTGTGTCTGCTGGTCTAGGGAGCGACGGAGGTTCTCTTCGGTGTAATCGGGCACGGGATGGTGACAGCGGCGGCGGGATGATGTACCTACTGGTGGAGGAGGCTGCGATGCCTCTGGCTGCTCGGACCTGTCCAACTCAGCTTGGATTTCATCTTCGGAATCATGTGTGGGGTCCTGAGTAGGAACAGCGGTAGTAGGAGGGGCAGTGAGGTCGAACAACCAGTGGGTACGGTCCTCAGGATGGATGCGGGTGCGGGACGGAAGGATGATGTTTCTGACGGTCTTGCCACGCACAACCGGATGATATTTCCCGTCAGCTCGGGAGCGGATGAGATGGGAGGCCTGCAGTGGTCGGTGTCAAGGAACACCGATGGGATGGAATGGAGGTGCTGAAGTTGGTCGCCAAGGTTCAGCCCAAGTGCAATCGCCGTGACAATCCCGCCAAAGTAGAATGGCTTCGAGCCACGGTTGCAGTTGGCCTGAATGTGGGCCAGCAGGAACGGGGCAGCGTTGACCGGTTCGTTGTTGAAGACGCAATGCAGAAAGAAGAGCTCCTTGGAGTTCACTTTGTGGTTGCTGTCTCTGGCAAAGATGGTGTTGCTCAACACCCTGTGAAAGTACCTGATGGCGGGGTTATGGATGTGAGTGGCGTGAAGGGAGTCCCAGCCATCGGCATTTAGGCCGGTCAACTGATACCACAGCGCGAAGGCGTCGTGCTGGAACTGATCAGTGATGCGGCGATGAGCGTTGTCACCGCGGGGTAACTGTAGGATGCCGGCAATCTGGTTCTGGTGCAGCTGATAGTTAACGCCAAACATCCGGAAGCAAGCGGCACCTGAGTGCTGGTTGAGTTCGCCGGTGCTGGTGATGTAGGAGAACGAACTCAAGAACTGCAGGGTGAGTTGTTCGTAGGTCGGTTGGGGGTTGGAGCAGAGGTTCCAGATGCCTGCTCGTTGAAGCATCCAGGTGACACCTTCGAGGAGTCCGAGCTCCGTAAGTGATGGAAGGTGCGGGTAGTGAGTTAGCTGGAGAGACCTCTGATGAAATGCAATGTACTGTGCTCGTTGTCTCTCGCCTAACTCGCCCTCAGGGAAGGAAATGTTGTTGATGTCTGCGTTTCCGGCCATTGTTGAAGATGGAGAGTTTTTGGAGGTTTTGGGGATTTTCGACGGAGAGGGAAATGTGACAGAACGGTGGTTTGGAGGTTGAGTTTGGAGTTGGGGTTTATAGTTTAGATGGAGATGACGAAAATCGTAGTGGGGTATGGATGTTGGAAGTTTGAAAGTGGTAATGGGGGGAGTGGTAGGTTACACGACCTCTGTTATACCAGATTGCAGTTCTGGGCTGCGTGACGGTCGTCACAAAGGTGTGACGGTCGTCACCCGTGTGACGCTCGTCATGGGACTGTGACGGTCGTCACAACAGCAAAATCTGCAGAACGCAGAATTTTGCTCTGAGGGCGTATTCGGGGTGATTTTAAAGCTTAGTATTGCTACGGTGATGTAATATATTATCCAACAATCAATAAATAATGCGAAAATAGAATAATTGAACAAAACTAGCATTGAAATAACATAAAATGGAAACAAATGTATGTAGTACATAATGAAACGAACAATGCGAAAAATCCAAATGAGTAAATTAAACTAAACTAGACTAGACTAAACTGAAACTACTGCTACGAGCTAATAACTAATCTTTCCGTGCCTTCAACTCATCAAATTTCCGTGAATAGTAGTCGAGTTGGTCGCAGACTAGATCCATGAAGCCTACCAGGTCACTGTGCACGCTTGCGATATCAGCTTTTACATGCGTCAGAGCTCTATCGATGTCATCCAACCTGAGTAACATGGTATCCATTTTGTCGGTTGTTTCCTCAGGGATAGGCTCAGGATAAGTATTGTAGTGTGGAGGAGTCATAGGGTCTACTTCATTTTCAGAGGCGGCGTCCTCAAAGTACATGTAATCGTGTGCCTCAGAAATGTGGTCACTGTCATACATATAGTTCTGGGGTGTTGACTGTGGTGAAGGAGGTCCCATAGGCTCATCCAATTCATAGAGCCAGTTATTCTTGTTGTGGATGCTTGTCATCAGATGATTAGATAGTGTGAATAGTTGTACTGGTTTTTCGTTAATAAGGTACTCATACGATCCAGGTCCCATATTTCCTAAGATGCGCCTGTTAAAGCAGAATTGTATGTTCATGGGTCTGATGGTACCAAAACGAGTGCTGGCATTTAGATGGAATCTAAGGCCAAGCTCGTGGGCTATCATTGTTACTAGTCCTCCTATAAGAATAGGTGTCTGAGGTTCCAGCGTGAGGCGTTTGAAGGCTCTCATCATGAAAGGCACTGCATTTACTGTCCGACCCTGAGAAGCACAGAACATGATGAATAACTCTTCCTTAGACACTGTGGTAATATTTTCTTCTTTTCCAAACAAGGTGTGAGCTAGTATCTTATGGAAGTATCTGAAGGCTGGGTTATGAATGTCATCATTGTACCTTCTGTCTGATTCAGAGTGATAGTCGCCTGTTATTCTACCCCAGAAGTGCTCGAGTTGCAAATCAATATCGTCATCTTCTGCACTGATGAACACATGCGGTCCGCTAGGGAATCCTAGGAGGTTAGCTAGTGACATCCGGCTATGAGTTTGGTCCATTTCAAACAATCTGAAGGTAATCAACTCTGAGCTGGTTCCAAAGCCATAGTTGGGTGTGTATCTGAAAGAGCTAAGGAATTCATAGGTAAGATCCTTGTAGGTAGCAAAGCGTGTTTTCAGAGCAGTGTTCTCCCAACCCAGTTGATTGAACAGGTATTGAATGCTATCCGTGATCCCAAGTTTATCCATAGTAGCCTTGTCATAATACAGCGTTAAGGCGAATTCTCTTTCGGTCAGTGCTGCAAATCTTGCCTTCTGAGCGAGTCCTTTGAAGTGAACCTTTGTGAAATCGTACTCGGCCATATTCGCAGGTAATTCGGAGAAACAAAAGAAATGTTTTGAAGACATTAAAAATCCTGAAAAGTTTGAAACAAGAAATTGAAGTCAGGATTTTTAGAAACGAAAAGTGGTAGAAACAAAAGGTAAAAGAGAAAAAATAAAATAAGAATAAAAGTACGAAAATGAACGAAAGTAGAAAGTAGTAGTAATTTTAGGATTTTTGCTGGATTTTTCAAAGTGGAATTTTAAAGAAAAATGAAATGCAATAACGAGGGAAATTTGGGTTGCCTCCCAATAAGCGTTGTTTTTAACGTCTAAAGCCTGACGATAGCTTGGTGAGAAGCTATTTTGGTTTTTGAGCCGGGAGCTCAAGCAATGTTATATTGCAAACTTGAGGACTGTTGTCGTTCTTATTGTAATGTTTTAGACGTTGCCCGTTTACGATAAACGGTGCATTTGTCTTGTCAGTAATTTCAACAGCTCCACTCTGAAGTACTTTAGTCACTTCATAGGGTCCAGACCACCTAGATTTTAGTTTTCCTGGGAAGAGTTTTAATCGTGAATTAAAAAGCAATACGATGTCTCCCACACTGAATTGTTTCCTGATTGAACGTTTATCATGCCACCTTTTAGTTCGTTCTTTGTAGATACGGGCACTTTCGTAAGCGTCTAATCGAAGTTCTTCCAACTCATGTAGGTTCAAGATTCGCTTTTCTCCTGCCTCAGTGTAGTTGAAGTTGAGTGTCTTAATGGCCCAGAAGGCCTTATGCTCTAACTCTACCGGGAGATGGCAGGATTTACCGTAAACTAATTTATAGGGGGTAGTACCTATTGGTGTCTTAAATGCGGTCCTATAAGCCCATAAAGCTTCCTGTAGCTTCGATGACCAGTCTCTCCTTGAGGTGGTGACAGTCTTTTCCAAGATCTGTTTTATTTCTCTGTTCGAGACCTCTACTTGTCCGCTAGTTTGCGGATGATAAGGTGTAGCTACTCGGTGCTTGACTCCATATCTAGAAAGAAGTTTATCGAATATTCGTGATATGAACTGAGATCCTCCGTCACTAATGACGAGTCTGGGTACACCGAATCTAGGAAAGATGGTGTTCTTGAAGAGTTTGATTACTACTCGTGCGTCATTTGTTGGAGCAGCGATGGCTTCTATCCATTTAGACACGTAATCGACAGCGACGAGTATGTAGTTATTTCCAAAAGAAGGTGGGAAAGGTCCCATGAAATCTATTCCCCAGACGTCGAAGACTTCTACCTCTAAGATTCCTTTCTGAGGCATTTCATCGCGTCGTGAGAGGTTGCCAGTTCGTTGGCATCTATCGCACTTTTGCACAGCGATGTGAACGTCTTTCCAGAGATTAGGCCAGAATAAGCCGGCTTGGAGAATCTTAACGCACGTCTTGGATGTACTAGCATGACCACCATATGGTGCTGAGTGGCATTGGGAAATAATATTTTCTATTTCTTCCTCTGGGACACAGCGACGATATATGTTGTCGGCCCCTCTCTTAAAGAGTAGGGGTTCGTCCCAATAATAGTGTTTCAGATCGTGGAAGAATTTCTTCTTTTGCTGATAAGTAAGATCTGGTGGAAGCACGCCCGCAGCGAGGTAATTAACGATGTCAGCATACCAAGGTAATGTGACTTGGGCATAGACGGCTTCTACGGCTTTTTCAAATTCTGGATCTTCCGAGATTGCATTGGGTGTGTCACTTTCTAATTTGGCTATCAGACGTTCGTACGGGAAATCGTCATTTATCGGTACTGACTCGTGTCTGATGCCTTCTATTCGGGATAAGTGATCCGCAACAACGTTCTCGGTTCCTTTCTTATCTTTGATTTCTAAGTCAAACTCTTGTAATAACAGGATCCATCTCAATAGTCTCGGTTTGGCATCCTTTTTGCTTATGAGGTACCTTATGGCAGCGTGGTCTGTGTATATTATAATTTTTGCTCCTACTAAGTAGGAACAGAATTTGTCAAGCGCAAATATAACTGCTAGAAGTTCCTTTTCCGTGGTAGCGTAGTTCATTTGGGCAGGATCTAAGGTTCTACTGGCATAGTAGATAGCATGGAGCTTCTTGTCCTTCCTTTGTCCTAGAACTGCGCCTACAGCGTAATCACTCGCGTCGCACATAATTTCAAACGGTAGTCTCCAATCTGGTGGTTGCATGATTGGTGCGGTGATAAGGGCTGATTACAATGTTTCGAATGCTTTTAAACAGTCGTCGTCGAAGACAAACTCAGCATCTTTCATTAACAGGGCGGTCAAAGGTTTTGTGATTTTCGAGAAATCTTTTATAAATCTTCTGTAGAAACCGGCATGTCCTAGAAAACTCCGTATTTCTCGTACGGATTTTGGAGGTTGGAGATCTTTTATAATCTCTATTTTAGCTTTGTCTACCTCAATCCCTCTATCTGATATGACGTGTCCTAGAACTATTCCTTGTCGGACCATAAAATGGCATTTCTCCCAATTTAGGACGAGGTTTACTTTTACGTAACGTTCTAGTACCATTTCTAAGTTTTGTAAGCATCCTTCGAAGCTTTGTCCACATACCGAGAAATCGTCCATAAACACTTCCATAATGTCGTCTATGAAATCTGCGAAGATTGCCATCATGCATCTTTGGAAGGTTGCTGGAGCGTTACAGAGTCCGAACGGCATTCGGCGGTAAGCAAAAGTACCGTAAGGACAGGTGAATGTAGTCTTTTCTTGGTCATCAGGATGGATGGGAATTTGGAAGAATCCTGAGTAACCATCTAGATAGCAGAAATATGAATGTTTGGTTAATCTTTCCAACATTTGGTCTATGAAGGGTAGCGGGAAGTGATCTTTGCGCGTAGCCTTGTTAAGCTTCCTATAATCAATACACATCCTACTTCCAGTCACGACTCTTTTTGTTATCGATTCGCCTTTTTCGTTTTTAACTACTGTTACTCCTCCTTTCTTTGGTACGACATGAACTGGGCTAACCCATTCACTATCGGAGATCGGATAGATGATTCCTGCATCAAGTAATTTCTTTACTTCATCTCTGACTACAGTGCTCAGGATGGGGTTTAGTCTTCTCTGATGCTCTCGAGAGGTTTTAGAGTCTTCCTCTATTGTAATTCGATGCATACAGATCGAAGGGCTTATACCTTTTAAATCGCTTATGTTATAGCCTAACGCGGTGGGGTACTTCTTTAGGACTTCTAATAACTTTTCGGTTTCTGGTTGTCCTAAGTCGGCGTTGACTATCACTGGTCTTTTTAGTTCATCGTCTAGAAATTCATATCTGAGGTTTTTGGGTAGTGTTTTAAGTTCTAAAGATGGGTTCTTCGGACCTGGCATATGATCTGGTGTCAGTGCTAAGCTTTCGCTTAGGCTGTCGTCTTTATACCGTTTACGCCAATCGTCATCTTCAGAAATGTCGAGTATTTGAATCTTTATTATTTCTGAATACGTGGTCTCCTCATTTTCAAGTTCTCTTATGCATTCGTCAATTTCATCTACTAGATAACAGGTATCGTCTATTGCTGGTGCTTGTAAGAACTTGGTGAGAATGAACTCTATCTTTTCTTCTCCTACTTCGAATGTTAGCCTTCCTTTCTTCACGTCTATAATCGCTCCGGCTGTAGCTAGGAATGGTCTTCCTAAGATAATTGGGGTTACAGTGTCCTCCTTGATGTCCATGATTATGAAGTCGGTTGGAATGTAGAATTGTCCTATGCGTACTGGAACGTTTTCCAGTATTCCGACTGGGTATTTTACTGATCTGTCAGCTAATTGTACGGACATTTTGGTCGGTCTGAGGTCTCCCATATTCAGCTTTTTGCATATAGATAAGGGCATAACACTGATACTGGCTCCTAAATCGCATAGAGCTTTATCTATTACGAATTTTCCTATGACGCAGGGTATGGAGAAACTACCTGGGTCTTTTAATTTAGGAGGCATGCGGTTTTGAATAATAGCGCTACACTCTGCAGTGAGTGTAATTGTTTCGTTATCCTCGATCTTTCTCTTATTCGACAGAATCTCCTTGAGAAATTTGGCGTATGACGGCATTTGAGTTATTGCTTCCGTAAAAGGACTAGTAATATTCAGCTGTTTAAGGAGCTCTACAAATTTCTTAAACTGTCCTGAAGTTTTAGAGTTTATTAGTCTTTGCGGATAAGGAATAGGTGGTTTATATGGCGCTGGAGGTGCTTGAGTTTTTTCACTTGCGGTATCCTCCTTCTCGTTGTCCTCCTTCTTTTCTAACTCAGATTCCTTTTCTTCTTGTGGAGTCGGTTTCTGTTGCATGGATGAGTTTTCGGTCCTCGGATCGATCGGTTCGTCCAATTCTTTTCCACTTCTTAGTATCACAGCATTTGCTTGGCCTTTGGGATTCTGTTCGGGTTGTCCAGGAAATGTGCCAGCAGGTGCGGCAGCAGATGCTTGCTGTTGAGCCACTTGTGATATTTGAGTTTCTAACATTTTGTTGTGGGTGGCTAGAGCGTCTACTTTTCCTGTCAACTGTTTAATTTGCTCGCTAGTGTGTATGTTTTGATTCAGGAACTCTTTGTTCGTTTGAGCTTGAGTAACTATGAACTTTTCCATCATCATTTCGAGGTTTGATTTCCTAGGTGCATTCTGAGCAGCTGGTTTTTGATATCCTTGCGGAGCAGTAGGCATTTGCAATGCATTTTCGCTTTTGTAAGAAAAGTTTGGATGATTTCGCCAACTTGGGTTGTAGGTATTTGCGTAGGGATTTCCTTGAGCATAATTTACCTGGTCTGGCGGGATTCCGGCTAGCAATGGGCATTCGGGTGCATTATGAGTGGTACTTCCGCATAACTCGCAATTTGGAGTTACTGCAGCAACAGTTGCAGTGGGGTTAACGGTCAGACTATCGATCTTTTGTGCTAGAGCATCTACTTTAGCATTGAACTTTTCAAGGCTGCTGATTTCATACATCCCACCTTTCGCTGAGGTTTTCTCATTTGGAGTGCGTTCACCTCCCCATTGGCAATGGTTTTGTGACATGTTTTCTATCAATTGATAGGCTTCATCGTATGGCTTATCCATAAGTGCACCGCCCGCGGCAGCGTCTATGGTTAATCTAGTATTGTATAGAAGTCCATTATAGAAAGTATGGATTGTCACCCAGTCTTCTAGACCGTGGTGAGGACATGTTCTCATCATATCTTTGAATCGTTCCCATGCTTCGTAAAGAGATTCAGTATCTTTTTGTCGAAATCCGTTGATTTGAGCTCTAAGCATAGCAGTTTTGCTTGGTGGAAAATATCTCGCTAAGAAGACGTTCTTCAATTGCTCCCACGTTGTAACGGAGTTGGATGGTAACGATTGTAACCATGTCCACGCTCTGTCTCTAAGAGAGAATGGGAAAAGACGAAGTCTTATCGCGTCTGGAGTTACTCCATTTGCTTTCACTGTGTCTGCGTATTGTACAAACTTCGTTAGATGTTCGTTTGGATCCTCAGTTGCGTTTCCTGAGAATTGGTTTTGTTGTACAGCCGACAGCAATGATGGTTTCAGCTCAAAATCATTTCGGGTAATAGCTGGGGCAGCAATGCTACTTCTAGGCTCCATCTGGGATGGTGTAGCGTATGCCTTCAACGGTTTGTTCGGAGGTCCTTCAGCCATCGTTGGTTCTTCTTTGGATTTGGGAATGGGAGTGAGAGGATCAGGAATGTTATGTTTGAGTTGGTACTCAATGATTCGGCTTCTTAGATGTAAGAAGCGCTCTAGTTCTGCGACTGAAGGTTTCAAGATGTCGCTTTGTGGGCGATCACTTGGCATACAATCGACAACACTAGTAAAGGAAAAATGAAAATTGTTTACCTAGTCTATACGGCGTAACAGAAGGTTACACTATTGACTAAACGGGTCCCCGGCAACGGCGCCAAAAACTTGATCGCGACTTTCTATGTCTAATATAACTAACTGCAAGTGCACAGTCTATCGCGTAGTAATAAAAGATATCGATCCCACAGGGACTCGTAATCAAACTAGTGTTCTCGGGAGTTACTATGTTTAGCTAGGTAGAATATGTTTCAAGGGAATAATGTTGTCACTAAAAGGGGAAACTAAGATTACTATTTAGATTTTAATTAATTGAATCGATACGTAGTAGTTATGTTCTTCAGGGATTTGATAAGTTACTAGTGTATGAAATAGTTTTCGCAGTTTTACTTAAGCAGAAAGTGGAGATTTGAAGACTCTCGTCTCACGATGGTTATTGACGCTAATCATAATCCTAAGGGTCTAACGTACACTTTCGTGTTCCGTTCGGGGTTAAAACTACTTTTTGGAAATCTCTAAGTTCTAATTAGTTTTAAAGTGCTTTCGCTGTTATTAAAATGAATGCCTAGTGTTTACTATCTGACCTTACCGCAGCTTTCGCTTGTTGGTTCGTATCTTAATTAATTTCCCACTTTCGTGGCAAAACTACTTTAAAACAAGTTCTCGCTTTCGCGACGAAGTTTATTTCGTAAATCAATTTTTAAACACTTAGACCATAAGTTATTTTTGTGAAAAGAAAGTTTTCAAACAAGAGTTATCAAATCCCATCTGAATTATTACTACATATCGATTACCTAAGTTTAGCTAGACATGGAATTTGGGAAAACAAAACATAAATAATAATAATAAATAATAAATTGCATTATGATAAAATAAGAGTCGATCAAAATGAAAACCTGTAAATAATGTCAATTGGCCCTTGGGCAGATCCTCCACAGATGTTGGATGGATTCTGTCTTTAGTTCCAATTTGATCGTACAGTGCAGTAACAAATACAGTAGAGCGGAAATGGGAATGAGTAGAATGGAAAGGGAAATAAAGGAAAGGGATACAATTGAAACTGGAAAAATGGATACAAATGATAAAAAGGCTGGAAATTAAATTTGCTCTTGAAAATAAATTTGGGCAGCACTTCGTGGTATGAATGCAGCTCCCTTTTTGAAGTCTCCTGCTTCCCTTTTTATAGAGGTGGGATTCCAACGGTTACCTCTGAGGATGATGGACCTTGAGGCAGATAATTTAGGGAGTAGTGGACCATGAAATGGGAATTGAAACTGCTCTTTTGACGTGTATTCTGAGTGGGGCGTTTTTGCCTGCATGACGGTCGTCACCCGTGTGACGGTCGTCATGCATCTGTGACGGTCGTCACATCAGCAAAAACTGCCTGCTGCGCTTTTCATTGTGTTTTCACTCCTTTTTCGTCCATATTTCATCTGGGATTGCTTCTTTTCTTCATGTTGTCTTGTTTAGACGTGATCGTTGAATACCTGCAAAAACATCAGACAAATACATGGAAATAACCCGAAATCGGATCGAAAACGGTTAGCTTTTAGTTGGGTTATGCATGAAAATATTTATACGATTTCGTGTTATCAGGTGACAGTCAGATTTTGGTGGTGGTAGGATAAAATCTCTAATTGTGTGGATCTTAAATTGCAAGTTTTTGAAGAGAGGGTGGTGGCGACTTGCGCCTCCTTAAGACTTCTCAAGGGTTATTTGGACCCCATTCACACAAAACTTATTTTGTAATTTTTTATTTGCTCAATGGTCTAAATTTCACCCCTTAATAGTGAATAAGTGAGATGTCACATGTTTAAATATGAGCCCTTATAATCAAATGTCCATGTACAATTATCACCTTAATTGGTTTAACATGACTGTAAATTCTAATTAATTAATTTCTAAAAAAACATAATTGAAAATATTTATTTATTTTATAAATAAAAATAAAATTTTCATTATAATTTAATTTAATTATTATATATGTTCAGTTTAGGAATCATAAGTGGATGCAGTTGATGAACTGAATATCTTGAATCAATGATGTTGATCTCCATCACGCTTGCGCGGGGTGGACCTGCATAGTTAGCATCCAACGCCTAAGGCAATTTAAGATCTAATATGAGTATAGTAAAAAATAGAGATCAGAAAGTGATCTGGTGTGATCAGAATGAATCGTCATGGCCTTCAATGTAAGGCAGCAATAGTGATTGTAGGAGAGGAAGAGGGTGTACCTACAAGGTAATCCGATGCCAAAGTAAGTTTGGGCTAGAGAGAGAGCAAGTACAAATGTTTAGGTATGAGTTGGAATGATTTAAATACCTGACCCTCTCAAGAGAGAGGTGTAATACCCCAAATTTTGCCCTAAGATTTGTCGTCGCATTTCATTGCATTTAATCAATTACTAACAAATTTGTGTAGTCGTTTGACTTTTTGCAGGTAAATATCATATGGCATGTATTTTTTTTCTAAAAAAGTAAAAATGGCACAATTGGCAAGAGGACATGTGTAAGGAGTTGTGAGTGTGAGAGGTTGAGAGTTCGAATCTCACCTTTGTCACTTTTTTGTTTTTTATTATTTTTACTCTAAATTTTTCTATCTTTCATTAAAAAATAACAAAAATAGTTTTTTATTATTATTTAATTATTATTTTCGTATTTTAATTAAATCATTTTTTAAAATATTATTTTTTTTCACTTTTTTCTAAATTATTCATAAAAATATCCAAAAAATCATAAAATAAAAAATATTAGGAAAAATTTTGTTCTTTTTATAATATTTTTGATTTTAGGAATCAATAGGATTATTAGTTTTTATTTTAAGTTTATTTTAATTATTTTAAATTATTTAAATTTTATTTTTTTCTTAACTAATTATTTAGTTTGGGCTTTAAAATGGGCTTTAGGGACATTATTGACAATTTGGTGTTAACCCTAATTTGTTCCCTATATATACATGTGTTGCCTTGTTGAAAAGGGGTCCGAAGGTTTTCTTCAGAAAAGAGGAGAGAAAAAGGGAGAAACAAAGGAGATCCCTAGAGAAGAAAGGCGGTCGTTCCCCGTCAGAAGGATTGGAGCTCTCAAGTGTTCCCTTATTCAAACCTTTTTCACATTTACCGAAGCAAACCTCCGCTTCATAGGTTAAATTACTAAACCTTTTGCCTTTTCATGTTTATGTGCATATTTTGCCATGTTAATGTGTTTAGGTCCGTTAAATTACTAAACCTTTTCCTTTTTCATGTTTATGTGCATATTTTGCCATGTTAATGTGTTTAGGTCCGTTAAATTATTAAACCTTTTGCTTTTTTTCATTTTTATGTGCATATTTTGTCATGTTAATCTCCATGTGTGTTTAGATCCCTAGATTTTAATATCAAAACCCTTTTTTTAACAAAAACCTTTTTTTAAAATCAAAACCCTTTTTTTTATTTATTATTAAAACCTTTTTTTAGTAAGACCTTTTTTAAAAACTGAAAAGCCTTTTCCCAAAAAAAACTGAAAAGCCTTTTCCCAAAAAACTGAAAAGTCTTTTCCCAAAAAACTGAAAAGTCTTTTCCCAAAAAACTGAAAAGCCTTTTCCCAAAAAACTGAAAAGCCTTTTCCCAAAAAACTGAAAAGTCTTTTCCCACAAAACTGAAAAGCCTTTTCCCACAAAACTGAAAAGCCTTTTCCCACAAAACTGAAAAGTCTTTTTTTGGGATGAAAAACCTTTTTTGTTCTAAAAAAAACTGAAAAGACTTTTCCCCCAAAAACTTTTTTTTATAATTTAAACTTAATTTTTTTTTATAATTTTAACTTAAATATTTTTTATTAAAAAATTAAAACTTTTTTTATATAATTTAAACTTAATTTTTTTATAATTTTAACTTAAATATTTTTTATTAAAAAATTAAAACCTTTTTTTTATAATTAAAATATTAAAAAATTAAAATCTTTTCGTAAGGAACTCCTGATGTTTCATGTTTGTCGTGTCATTTTATGTACCCTTTTATTACTTTTCTTTCTTTTGGCATGGCATTTCATGTGCATGCTCGAGGTTGAGATGTGCTTGTGGTGGCCACAACCCCACACTATTTTCCTCCCTCACTTCATTCTAAGTGTCATTACATATTTTCATATTCTTCATGTTTTCAAAAATGTTTCTTTGTTTCTTTATACCATCTTCCTTTATTATTTTTCTTATTTCTGTACCTTAATTATTCCTCCATATAATGATTTGTCATATTTTCACATTTTTTACAGTTTTATCCTTCTGAAGGATTAGGTCCAGCCTTTTGGCCGCCGAGTCAATAGCCTTACCCCTTTAATGGATCAAACCCTGTTTGGCCTAGGTGTCCCGCCGCGGACAAAATTGCTTTTATCCTAGTGTTAGGCCAAAATAGTCGTCGTACTCTATTTTAGGGTTTCCCGCCGCGGAATCCCTAACCTAACCCTAATTCACTTAACAATTTACAACGTAGATATTGGAGTTTCTACACTCCGCGTAAGCGTGTCCCTAAGATACGTTTATTCCCCATTGAAACCTTGGCCACAGTCAAGACGTTTCTAACCTCCCTTTTGAGGGGAACTACAGTTACTCTGATTCCATTCCCGTAAGGATATGTAGGCACAAGATGCGATGTCTTGCCGAGTAAACTTAGAATTAACCCCTAGGTCTTTTTTAATTTTCAATCCTTTGTATATACCCTAAAGCAAAATAATTAATGAAATAAATAAAAAAAAATAAACAAAAGGTTCCCGTAAAGTACTACGGAAGTTTAGGGTGCTAATACCTTCCCTAAATTTAACCAACCCCCGAACCTTAGATCTCTCCCTTTTAGGTTTTTCCTTTCTTTAACCTTTCCTTCGGATAAATCAAAGACCGGTTGTAAATGAATTAAGATTCAAGTTAATCAATAGCTTGACATCCAAATTTCACCGCAACAGAAAATGGCGACTTCACTAGGGAGTCCTAACTATTGAGGGTTATTCCTATTTTGTTTATTTTTCTTTATATATTTGTTTTATTATATATTTTGCTCACTTGTATGTATGTATATATTGGGGTACCTTACTTGGAGTTACTGTGTTGTGAGATAAGTCCTACACCCGGACTTGAGCGACCTTATGATAGGATGGCTGATATATTCGACGAGGCTTATAGGGAGTGAGTCCCGACTAAGCTAAATCAAGAATCAACGCTCAGTTGAGACACTTTCGAAAATGGTTCGGTTGATCGAGTGTAGTCATGAAAACTTTTACCGTTATCGATTGGAGTCTATGATACTGGGAACCGTAGTACCTTTACACCATCTTGACCTTATATAGAACGTAGTGCGGGAACTATGTGGGAGTAGTCCTACAATGGTTGCTACGCGATACTACACTCGAACGAGGTTCTCTTGAGAATATTATCGACCCTTGAGTCAGTCGAGAAGTTGATAATATCCAAAAGATGGGCTGATGACTTTGGGCACTTTTTATAACCCTTGTTCTGCAGGTACAATCAACCTATAGTACATACCTCTTTGGGAAGGGTAGACCTTGACTCCATTCATTGTTCCTCTAACTTAGGACCTTTTGTTTGCTTATGTGTATTTGTGCTTCGCATCCATAAAGCATCATATCATTTCTAGTTTCAAGGAATTCAAAAGTCCTTTGCAAATTCAAGAAGTCCTACATTTTAAAGTCTAACAGCTTTTCTCGCTTTCCTAAAAGGGAATGTTTGCAATCGACCGTTGAAATTCTTGAGACCATTGCATGGCATTAGCATCACATTTTTGCATTGCATTTATCCCCCAGTTTCTCCTTCTTGGTCCTATCGTCTTCTAGTGTACCTTTGAGTCATCAAGCTGATTCCTCGACACAGATATCAGACCAGAAACGGAACAGGAGTCACTTTGATCCTATTCTCATGACTTACACAGAGCTATATCCTGACTTAGTCCGGCAAGGACTGATTACTACAAAGGCTTTACCAACTCCTCTTAATCCTCCGGCTGGATTTAGGGCTGATCTCCATTGTGCTTCCCATGAGGGTTCCCCAGGCCATGACTTGGAGCATTGTTTTGCATTGAAGGCTAGAGTATGTGAATTGGTTAGAACTGGAATACTTGATTTTACAGACAGTCATCCGGATGTTCAGAAAAATCCCTTGCCAGTACATCAGAAATGAAGTTTTGTCACTAGGCCTTTTGTTTCTCGTTGTTTGCACTTTCCTTATTTTGTTTAAGTTGTTTGCTTTTAATTATGTTTGTACTTTCATTAATGAAATAAGCATTGCGACTTTTGATTCAATTCATTTCCGTCCATTTATTTGCATCTTTATGCTTTATTTTTCAAATGTTTACTTCTTGTCCAAAATTTTGATATGCTAAGATCGGAGGGAGGATGATGATAACGTTATACCCATAATTGCTGTCAGTATGCTTTCAATCAAACCTTGTTGACGATGTAAGGCATTGTTTCAATTCCCAAACACTGGAGAAATAAGGAAGTTAATCCCTCGTTACCCCCTTCGAGCCTAGAAGTTGGAGTTTCTTTCGTTACAAAAAACCCACAATTTTAACCTTGGGATGGGTAGTTCTCAGTTAACTTGGTTGTGTGTTCATACGATACACCTTTCATTAACAAATTTTCCTTCGCACACGTCAAATAAGTGTCGAAGATGTTTTCTAATCAAAAGGTCGATGATGGTTCACCGTAATCATTAAAATCAAACCGTCACTTTCCTTCACACAAAAAAATAATATAAAAAAATCAAAAGAAGCCCGCTAAGTCAAAACCTATGAAGGAGACTTAGGCAAAACTGGGGCATCCCGCTGACTGTAAACTCTAAAATAAACAGTTCAGGCAAAATTTAGGGATAATACAAAGAGATTTTTAAATCCTTATCTTGAAAATCCTCAATGTCAAAACAATCAAATGTTATAGGGGAGTAGTGGCTGCCTTTTCATAGGTCCCTTTGACTTCTGAATCATCACTGCTACGATCAATGAAATCCCTAACTTATGGGAACCTGAATGCATAGTATGAGTTAACTGAGCATAGGACTGAAGATCATCACGTAGATTGGGTGGGTACAAATAAATTTTGAGCCTTTATCTTTTGTTTCATAAACCGTGAACCAGGCCACGTTACAACCCTCAAAAGACCTAATTGAAGCAAGGTTATTTTGAAAGTATACTACAACAAGGTTGCGTAACCTGACTCCTAAAGATCTTTGTGAATCATTTATTTTGGCAGTACACCTTTGTTTTAAACTTTGAGCGTCTTGAACCGTTGTGTTCTGACTAACGACTCATGTATTTCCCATCTTTCAAAAATAATTTTGATTTCAAAAGTCGCATGAACTTTGCATTACCACGTTTGTAGGAATATTTTTGTTTGCAAACTGGCTTTCCTCTAAGGAATTTTCAAACAATGAGAAACTTGGTCAAGTGATCTTATCGGGGGCAAGTTCCTTTTACATCCTGTCAAAGAATCAGTTCAAGATTTGTTCAAGGAAATATCTTCTCAGATTTGGTTTATCCAGAGAATTGTTCAAGACTCAGACTGGGGCAAGCCCTCCGAGGATACAGCAAAACAGTTGATTCCATGAATTAGACAGCTGAAGCAATTATCAGTTCATTTGACCTGGGGCAGTTTACTCGCATAATCCCTAAGCAGTTATTCATCATTCCTACAGTGACTATCAACTTGATACAGTTTAACAGAATGACAGTGATCTCCGTGTTGAGGAATCAGTCCTCCAGTTTTGTCATCTCACAGAAAGAGTCGAGTCTTGTCATTGACGTATGCATTTGCATTTGATCATATGTCATAGCATAATTCCTATACATGTGCGCATCTTGGGTGCTTTATTCCCCATTTACCTCTCTATCTTGGGTGCTTTACTCCCCATTTACATTTCTAGCTTGGGTGCTTTACTCCCCATTTACATTTCTATCCTGGGTGCTTTACTCCCCATTTACATTTCTAGCTTGGGTGCTTTACTCCTCATTTACATTTCTATCCTGGGTGTTTTACTCCCCATTTACATTTTTATCTTGGGTGCTTTACTCCCCATTTATATTTCTATCCTGGGTGCTTTACTCCCCATTTACATTTTTATCTTGGGTGCTTTACTCCCCATTTACATTTTTATCTTGGGTGCTTTACTCCCCATTTACATTTTTATCTTGGGTGCTTTACTCCCCATTTGCATTTCTATCCTGGGTGCTTTACTCCCCATTTACATTTTTATCTTGGGTGCTTTACTCCCCATTTACATTTTTATCTTGGGTGCTTTACTCCCCATTTACATTTCTATCCTGGGTGCTTTACTCCCCATTTACATTTCTATCCTGGGTGCTTTACTCCCCATTTACATTTCTATCCTGAGTGCTTTACTCCCCACTTACCTTCTATCCTTGAGTGTTTTATCCCCCATGTACCTTTATCCCGGGTGTTTTATTCCCCGTTTACCAGATATTCCTGGGTTTACCTAACATCATGGTGTTTTACCCCCATTTGCTTTTTTTTCTCCCTGAGGTCGTGTTTTACTCGTGTCTTACCTTGCGGACAGTTTCTAATTTACTTGGCACCTATCAACAATTCTGTGTCGTGTCTACCCGACGTTCTTCCAGATATGACATGTCTTCTTCCCTAGTGCAATTCCTCGGTGGGTCGTCCCCTGTGACGTTGTTTCGTCTGTATCCGTGCATTTGTCATTTTCATCATACGCATCATATCAGATTCATATTATATTTAGCATTATAGTTCGTTTTGTTTTGTCCATATCATTGCATAGCACTGCGTCTAAAGGCAAAATTTTCGGTTATCTGTATTTAAATCCCTCCACCATGATTTCTCGAGTCTCCGTTGTTCAAATCACCCGGTGAAGTTATTTAAATAGGGGCAACTGTAATACCCCAAATTTTGCCCTAAGATTTGTCGTCGCATTTCATTGCATTTAATCAATTACTAACAAATTTGTGTAGTCGTTTGACTTTTTGCAGGTAAATATCATATGGCATGTATTTTTTTTCTAAAAAAGTAAAAATGGCACAATTGGCAAGAGGACATGTGTAAGGAGTTGTGAGTGTGAGAGGTTGAGAGTTCGAATCTCACCTTTGTCGCTTTTTTGTTTTTTATTATTTTTACTCTAAATTTTTCTATCTTTCATTAAAAAATAACAAAATTAGTTTTTTATTATTATTTAATTATTATTTTCGTATTTTAATTAAATCATTTTTTAAAATATTATTTTTTTTCACTTTTTTCTAAATTATTCATAAAAATATCCAAAAAATCATAAAATAAAAAATATTAGGAAAAATTTTGTTCTTTTTATAATATTTTTGATTTTAGGAATCAATAGGATTATTAGTTTTTATTTTAAGTTTATTTTAATTATTTTAAATTATTTAAATTTTATTTTTTTCTTAACTAATTATTTAGTTTGGGCTTTAAAATGGGCTTTAGGGACATTATTGACAATTTGGTGTTAACCCTAATTTGTTCCCTATATATACATGTGTTGCCTTGTTGAAAAGGGGTCAGAAGGTTTTCTTCAGAAAATATGAGAGAAAAAGGGAGAAACAAAGGAGATCCCCAGAGAAGAAAGGCGGTCGTTCCCCGTCAGAAGGATTTGAGCTCTCCAGTGTTCCCTTATTCAAACCTTTTTCACATTTACCGAAGCAAACCTCCGCTTCGTAGGTTAAATTACTAAACCTTTTGCCTTTTCATGTTTATGTGCATATTTTGCCATGTTAATGTGTTTAGGTCCGTTAAATTACTAAACCTTTTGCTTTTTCATGTTTATGTGCATATTTTGCCATGTTAATGTGTTTAGGTCCGTTAAATTACTAAACCTTTTGCTTTTTTTCATGTTTATGTGCATATTTTGCCATGTTAATTTTCCCAAAAAACTGAAAAGTCTTTTCCCAAAAAACTGAAAAGCCTTTTCCCAAAAAACTGAAAAGCCTTTTCCCAAAAAACTGAAAAGCCTTTTTTTGGGATGAAAAACCTTTTTTGTTCTAAAAAAAACTGAAAAGACTTTTCCCCCAAAAACTTTTTTTTATAATTTAAACTTAATTTTTTTTTATAATTTTAACTTAAATATTTTTTATTAAAAAATTAAAACTTTTTTTATATAATTTAAACTTAATTTTTTTTATAATTTTAACTTAAATATTTTTTATTAAAAAATTAAAACCTTTTTTTTATAATTAAAATATTAAAAAATTAAAACCTTTTCGTAAGGAACTCCTGATGTTTCATGTTTGTCGTGTCATTTTATGTACCCTTTTATTACTTTTCTTTCTTTTGGCATGGCATTTCATGTGCATGCTCGAGGTTGAGATGTGTTTGTGGTGGCCACAACCCCACACTATTTTCCTCCCTCACTTCATTCTAAGTGTCATTACATATTTTCATATTCTTCATTCTAAGTGTCATTACATATTTTCATATTCTTCATGTTTTCAAAAATGTTTCTTTGTTTCTTTATACCATCTGCCTTTATTATTTTTCTTATTTCTGTACCTTAATTATTCCTCCATATAATGATTTGTCATATTTTCACATTTTTTACAGTTTTATCCTTCTGAAGGATTAGGTCCAGCCTTTTGGCCGCCGAGTCAATAGCCTTACCCCTTTAATGGATCAAACCCTGTTTGGCCTAGGTGTCCCGCCGCGGGCAAAATTGCTTTTATCCTAGTGTTAGGCCAAAATAGTCGTCGTACTCTATTTTAGGGTTTCCCGCCGCGGAATCCCTAACCTAACCCTAATTCACTTAACAATTTACAACGTAGATATTGGAGTTTCTACACTCCGCGTAAGCGTGTCCCTAAGATACGTTTATTCCCCATTGAAACCTTGGCCACAGTCAAGACGTTTCTAACCTCCCTTTTGAGGGGAACTACAGTTACTCTAATTCCATTCCCGTAAGGATATGTAGGCACAAGATGCGATGTCTTGCCGAGTAAACTTAGAATTAACCCCTAGGTCTTTTTTAATTTTCAATCCTTTGTATATACCCTAAAGCAAAATAATTAATGAAATAAATAAAAAAAATAAACAAAAGGTTCCCGTAGAGTACTACGGAAGTTTAGGGTGCTAATACCTTCCCTAAATTTAACCAACCCCCGAACCTTAGATCTCTCCCTTTTAGGTTTTTCCTTTCTTTAACCTTTCCTTCGGATAAATCAAAGACCGGTTGTAAATGAATTAAGATTCAAGTTAATCAATAGCTTGACATCCAAATTTCACCGCAACAAGAGGGTATTTATGAGATTCCCCCAACACAAGGCCAAGGTCTCCCATGTGGCTGAAATATCTGGTCGACCAATGGGAGACTGCCAGGTGGAAGATCTAGCATGTGATCTTTGACCTGGTCCAGCTGTCCCCGTGAATTGTGAAGGGACAGTTGGTCACGTGAACTGTCAAGCGCGTGAGGGGGATGTCCCCAACGACTATATTCTCCAACGACTATATTGCCCAACGACAAGATTGTCTTAATCTCCTTATTGGGCCTTTCCTAAAGCTAGATTAGATTGGGCCTTGTCCAACTGTGGACCATGTGTCAGTCCAGTCCAGAAT
Source organism: Lathyrus sativus (assembly GCA_963859935.3). Lineage (NCBI taxonomy): Eukaryota > Viridiplantae > Streptophyta > Magnoliopsida > Fabales > Fabaceae > Lathyrus > Lathyrus sativus. Next base: position 496,110,995 of record OZ012741.1, read on the forward strand.
AGGAACCCCCTAAGTCGTTGCTTTGAGGCGAGGAGCAATGACTTGAGTTAGCATAGCTGGTCGACCGATGGGCAAGAAACGCGTCGCAGGGAGGCTTTTTGAGGTCGTCATTATTCAAATAAAAATATTCGGGGACGTGCTCATCAATAGTATATGATTAATATGGTCAATTGTTGATTACTCGTGGTCATCTTTGGCATGCAGAGAGGTGGTCGCGGAAGGAACATTTTACATCGACCAGACTTATGCTTAAGGTAAAGAAATATCCTCTCGCCGAGACTTCTGATCAGAGGATATTATGGGCCCTGTCGAGGAGGATGTGCCTGCGTGGAGCTAGAGCGACTTATCCAGAGGAATGTAAAGGGTCAGTCTCGAAAATGTCAACCGAAAGATTTCTCTTTTGACACGTGTAATGGTGTAATCAATTTTGTTAAGGCCTAGGAGGTCTAGGTTGGCTAGGCAATGATGGCTCTTGCCTTTTTCACTTCTCTATGCCAACAAATTCTTATAAAAGGGGGAACGAGGATTCACTTTCACACTTTGCGCAAATTTCTCTCCTCGCCCCTTTTGCTCTGCAACAATTATGGTCTCGCATTTTTTGTCGGATCTCTCTTTGTCGCCGTCTATCCTCCTATTCTTTCTCCAGATCTTCATATTTTCTTGCTAGAACTTAGGGTAGTTCTTAAATTTCTAGAAATTAGCTTGAATTTCCCAGCAAAACATGAATTTTCCAGTTGAAGTTCAAGTGTTATTCGATAAACACATGAATTTTCTGGGAAATTCATGAAGGCCCTAAAGAACATGAATCTAGGATGTTGCATATGATTGTAGATCTTCCTAGGTTTTTTGTTCGAAATATCTTATGTTCGTGGTCGGGCAGCAGGCCTCCTCAACGTTAAGGATTATATTCTCGCGTGCCCGATAAGTTTTAGCTGTCGAGGGGGCTTGTCCCCCTTGGAGCCTTTTAGAGTCGTAGAGACTTGTCTCCGTCTTCGGGGAGGGGATTATGCCAAGTCCTTTTATTGTTGATAAGGGCTTGAGTCGATGATATGTCCTCGTACTTATTCCTTGCCCTTTCACTTGATTTATGGTGGAAGGGTGGATTTGATCTCTATTGTCGAGTTCATTTTTTCTTCCTCTGCTTTTCAGGTGAAATGGTTGGTCGGAATGAAGAGATTTCCCCCAACGTAGGGGTAGCTAATGAAGTTGTTCCTATTGTCGAGTATGTTAATGTCAGGGTTACTCAAGGGGATCTTAGTTGGATTGCCCAAGAGCCCTTGGTGACAAAATCAACTTTCACCAAGGAGAAGGCCAATTATTTTACTCTCCTCGAGGATCAAGTAGAGGATGCGCCTACAAGCTGGAAAGCGATCATCCCCGTAGAAAATGATCGGATATGCTCGGTGTATCCAGGGAGAAGGTTCCTGATGTACGAATTTGCATTCAAGGAGGCAGGGTATCGTTTTCCCTTCACTGATTTTCAAGGGGGAATATTCTATCACCTCGAGTTGTCCCCTGCCCAACTTTACCCAAATGCTCTGGCGTTCATTCGGGCCTTTGAGATGGTGTGATGGTATATGAGGATTAGGGCTACCTTGGAGCTATTTTTCTATATTTTTCAGCTTCAGAGGATCATGGTTGAGTCGAAGCAAAGTTGGATGTCCTTCAAACAATATAACAGGTTGTTCTGGCCATATCTAGAATCTGTTCGAAATTTTAAATTTAGGTTCCTGGTCGAAAATCCTCTCTTAGAGGCGGCCAAGAATTCTCTGGTCACCATGGAAACGGTGGAAGAGGACGGTCAGAAGATGATAAGGCCCGTGTCAAAGTTTCCAATGGAGTGGGTGTATGCCCATTTCAGATACAGGACCAACCAGTTCCTCGTGAAGCATGACTAGTTGTGTACCAAGGACAAGAAATCTTCCCGAGCATTGACGATGTTCGTGGAGAGTTTTATCCTCACTACCATGGTAGACAAGAATAATAATTTTCTTTATGCAGAGGACGACGAGCCTGCTCGCATCCCGTTATATAAATACTAAGGCCCACCTCGACTGTAGAACCGAGGACGAGGTTTTCGAACTTCTAGGTATAGATGATTAGTTTTGCTTATACTTCTGATGTTTTGATGAAAGTGCTAACCCCTCTTTTGTTTTTCCTTTTTGTAGGGAAAATATCGAATTTGTGTGAACGACTTGTCAAGTCCGTCGCTGCCAAGAACTTCGAGAAGGTGTCGATCTCAAGGGTTGATACGATTAGACAACATGCAATGTTGGAAAAGCTTGTGGGTGGTTCTTCTTCTTCTCCAAGAAGCACCTCTAACCTTCTTACCCCGGATCCTTAGAAGAAAAGGAAACAGGACGATCTCGGTTCTTCCTCTGTTGATGGATCAAGTGGAATTGTCGGGGGTAAACTCATTTTGTCGCCTTGCTACCTGCAGGACAAGATCTTCAACAAGGAAGGGTATGTTGTTGTCCCAGACCTTGAAGCGTCAACAATATTGTCCGCTGACCCTAAGGTGAGAAGGAGGCTCATTTGTTAGGATGTGGTGGCGATAATGAGGGTACTAGAGACGATGCTGGTCCTGGGCGACACGAAGACATTTTTGCTCAAGGAGTTTAAAAAGATAAAGGCCAGGGAGAGTGAAATCTAGTTGGAAACAACTGATTTGTTCAACCAACTGATGACTCTTCAGGGAAATTACGAGGCCAAGGTCGCACCCCTGAAGGATATGAACGAGATGACAGAGGAAATGAAGAAAATGAAGGAGGAGAATACCAATTTGAAGGCGAGGGTTGATGAATTGGAAGGCTCGTTGGCGGTCAGACAAGATGAAATCGATGAGGAGAAGACCTTGAGAACCCGGTGAGACTTTATCAACAAAATCTGCATCCTCGAACAGGATACCCTAGGAGTGGCCAAGTTTGAGTTTAATGCTGTCGTGGAGCAGATGAAGGCTCTAGACCTCGACGTCCAGCTGGTCACTTAAGGGATGGGCGTTTTGCACTAAGTTGTTGACGGACAGGTGGTCCCTCCAGAGGTTCCAGTTGATAATGCTTAATGTTTCCTTGTAACTTAGCATATATTGGCCTACACGCCATTTTTTATGTAAATTTTGACTGTCGGGCTTGGCCTGTGTTTTGTAATATTTAGACACTTTTCGGCCTGGTGGTCGGACTTATATATATATATATATATATATATATATATATATATATATATATATATATATATATATATATATATATATATATATATATATATATATATATATATATATATATATATATATATATATATATATATATATATATATATATATATATATATATATATATATATGTGTGTGTGTGTGTGTGTGTGTGTGTGTGTGTGTGTGTGTGTGTGTGTGTGTGTGTGTGTGTGTGTGTGTGTATGTGTGTGTGTGTGTGTGTGTGTGTGTGTGTGTGTGTGTGTGTGTGTGTGCGTGTTTGTTTGACATTGTATGCCTTATTATGTATTGTTTTTTGTATAGGCGTCTGCCTTGTGTTAGTTTTTTGCGTGTTGTGTTTGCTAACTATGGGAGTTTGCTCGACTCGTTACAATGCTCGACAGTTTAGGGAACTTGTCGAGGGAGCAAAGTAGTTTCGCCGGTCGTGGGACTAGTATCTCGATCGGGGTCCTGATTGCACAAGGCTTAGACTTTTCCATCGCGAGCTGGGTGTCCTGCCACACTGGTACGACAACGGCGAAGCTCAATTGAGGTATCCCCGTTGGGCACATAATCTACTCATTCCATGAGCATAAACTTACCTTCATTATAAGTTTGAGGATTGTGCTTGCACCAGGTCACACTTCCTTGGCTGAGCGGCCTTTCTTTGATGTGAGATGACGTCATCGACAATTAGTCTTAATTAATTATTAACACTAATTATAATATTGTTTGAGCTTTTCAGTATTCTATGGTCGAGAAAATGGTTCTCCCTTTAGATGTTCGAGGTAGTAGGCTTCAGTGTCTGTCTTTGATCTTACCCGATAAGGGCCTTCCCAATTTGCGGCCAGCTTGCCCTCGTGCGAATCTTTTTGATTTTGGTGTAGGACCAGGCTACCCACTTGGAAGTTGCGCTTTATGACCCTGGTGTCATGGCGCAATGTTATTTTTTGTTTTTCTGAAGCTTCGCGGAGGGTTTCCCTTGATCGAATTTCTTCGATCAAATCGAGTTCCTCCCTTAATGCTTTGTCGTTCAGTTCCTCGTCGAGAGGAGCCTCTGTTCGTCTAGAAGGTTCTTTGATTTCCACTGAAATTACTGCTTCGGTTCCATATGATAGTCGGAATGGAATCTCTCGGGTGGTGGAGTGTAAAGTTGTTCTGTAGGCCCAGAGCATGCTATGTAGCTCCTCAACCCATCTTTTTTTTTGGCTTCGCCTAACCTTCGTTTTAGACCTCAGAGGATCACCTTGTTCGCAGCCTCTGCGTACCCGTTGGTCTGAGGATGTTTGACGGATGTGAAGTGTTGCTTGGTGCCTAGTTTGACGACAAAGTCTTGAAACTTCTTATCTGTGAACTGCGTCCCATTGTCGGTCACGAGGTCCTGGGGTATGCCAAATCATCCGAGAACGTTTCTTTTGTAAAAACGAAGTATGTTGAATGTCGTGATTTTGGTGAGGGCCTCGACCTCAATCTATTTGGTGAAGTAATCGACGACCATGATCAGAAATTTGTTCTAATAGGATCCCATGGTGAAGGGACCGAGAATGTCCATCCCTCACCAAGCGAAGGGTCATGGGGAGGACAAAGTCTTCAGTTCGTTGGGGGGTGCTAAGTGCATATCCCGATGGTGTTGGCACCTGTCACATTTTTTGACATGCTTCTTCGCTTCATGCTACATAGTTGGCCAGTAATATCCTGCTCAAAGAGCTTTTCTCACTAAGGACCTTCCTCTTAAGTGTTGTGCGTTGATTCCATCCTGAACTTCTTGAAGAATGTCGGGGACCTTGTTCTCCTCAACACACTTTAGGAGGAGGGGTGGAGAATCCTCGTCGGTAGAGCATGTCTTTGACTAGTACGTACGAGCATGACATTTGCTTAATTATGCTAGCCTCTTTGCTATCTTCGGGCAACTTCCCTGTGGTGATATGTCATACACCAGAGTCATCAAGAAGTTGCTATCGCTGATGACATTGACGTCGAACAGTCTTGTTGGTTTTAGATGTTTGGACAGGGAAATGTCTCTTGTATAACATACTTGTTGCCTTCTTTTCTCCTAGTGCTAGCTAATTTTGATAGGACGTCTGCTCGAGCGTTTCGTTTGTGGGGGATGTGTTGGACTTCCCATAAGTCGAACTTAGTTATTTTATCTTGTACCAACATCAGGTATTCGATGAGATGATTGTTTTTGGCCTGATATTCACCTCGTACCTGGAAGGCCATGAGCTGGAAGTCCGTGGAGATTTTTATTTCCTTAGCGCCCAGGTCATCAGCCAATCATAAGCCCGTGAGGAATGCCTCATATTTGGCTTGATTGTTCGAGGTTGGGAAAGACAAGACCAACAACACTTTGATTAGGATCCCCTCTTTCTTTTCTAGGATGATGCCTGCTCTGCTGCTCGTGGAGCTGGAAGATCCATCAACGAAAATGGTCCACTTGTGCGCTCCGCTACACGGGGACTCCAGGGGCGTCATTTTCGCCACGAAGGCGGCTAGGACTTGTGCCTTAAGGGCCTTCATGCTTTCGTAGTGGATGTCAAACTATGACAGTCTAGAGACCATTGAGCATCCTACCGTCCATATCTGGTCGGCTGAGCAGTTGCCTTATGGGTTGGTCTGTCTGTACCACTATTGTGTGGGCCAAGAAGTAATGCCTTAATCTTCTCGCAGCGTTGATGAGGGCCAAGGCGACCTTTTCGATCTGCTGGTATCTGAGTTCTGGCCCTTGCAAGGCCTTGCTCGTGAAATATATTGACTTCTTCTCGTATAGGGTTTCTCGAATAAGGGCAGCACTAATGGCTTTGTTGGTGACAGAGAGATACATGTATATTGTTTCCCCGTTGTCTAGTCCTGACATAACTGGTGGTTCAATCAGGGCTTCCTTAAGATGGCGTAGAGCCTGCTCACATTCCTCTGTCCATTCAAACGTTGCCTCTTTTTGTATGCGCTTGAAGAAGGATAGAGTGTGTTGGGCAGACTTGGCCACGAAGTGAGATAACGAGGTAAGCAACCCAATGAGGGATTGTATGGACTTCTTCGACTTTGGCGTGGGGAACTCCAAAAATGCTCGACATTTGTTAGGATTGGCCTCGATTCCTCTCCTAGTGAGGTAGAAGTCGAGGAATTTCCTTGCTCGCACATCGAATGTGCATTTTGCTGGGTTAAATCGCATTTTTCACTCCCTTGCTTGGTCGAAGACTTTTTGCAAGTGGAGCGTATGATCAAATTCCTCTTGGAATTTCACGATCATGTCGTCCATATATACTTCGAGCATATCCCCGATTTGTGATAGGAAGACTTTGTTCATCATTCGCTGATACGTGGCCCCGATGTTTTTCATATTGAAGGGCATTACATTCTAGTAATAGTTGTCCGATGAGGTCATGAAAGTGGTGTATCTCTTGTTCTTTTCTGCCATGTGAATTTGGTTATATCTCGAGTATGCATCCATGAAAGACAAGAGTTTGAAACCGGCAGAATTATCTATTGACTTATCAATACTAGGCAAAGGATAAGCGTTTTTTGGGCAAGTCTGATTGAGATCAATGTAGTCAATGCACATCCTCCATTTTCCATTATGTTTTTTGAGTAATACAATATTGGACAACCAGGTTGTATATCTGGCTTCCGAAATAAATTTCGCCTCTAAGAGGTCTTTTATAAGCTTTTTCGCTGCTTCAGTATTCTCGTTGGATTATTTGCGTCTGTGTTGTGCTACTGCTTGAGCTGATGGGTCGATGGTGAGCTGATGGCAAGCAATCTCATGATCGAGGCCGGGCATGTCTGCGGCGCTCCAGAAAAATAAATCTGCATTGTCTCTTAGGCATTTCTTCAGCTGCTCTTTCACCTCTTTGGGCAGTCCTGTACCTATCCTGACTCCTCTGTTGGGATTGTCCCCGAAGGTGATCACTTGGAAGTCATCATCTGGTACCGGGCACATGACATTTGCGGAAGGGGAGCTACCCGTTGGAGCTGGAGTGTCGTTGTTGCTATCCTTCTCGCCTTCTCCTAAGATTCGGTTGTCTAGGTCAATGGTGTGGTCTTGAAGTGCTGGATTCTTTTTGGGTTGGCTTTCTTCATTAGGAAGTTTTCGTCTCTGGCTCGTTTGACGGTTGGCAGTGTTGTGCCAATCGAACTCTGCCCCCTGGTAGCTGTCTCAAAGAATCGTCTTGCGGCTTCGATGTCTCCATGCAAGGTGACGACGTGACCCTTCTCGGTGTATTATTTCATCTTGAGATAAATTGTAGATGGAACGAAGATCAGCTCATTAAGGGTTGGCCTCCCCAGGATACACTGGTACAAAAAGGGACAGTCGATGATTAAGAATTACGTCTTAATTATTTTGGAAGCCTCTTCCTCCCTGAAGGTGACTAAGATTTCCACGTATCCCCAGGGCCTAGCAGTAGCCCCATTGAATCCCTGCAAGTCTGAGCCCACATAGGGGGACAAGTTCTTCTAATCGAGCTTAAGGGCGCGAAACAGGCTGGTGTACATGATGTCTACTGAACTCCCCTGGTCGATAAGAATTCGGCAGATATATGTGTTCGTTAATTTGGCTCTTATGAGTAGAGGAATATGCGCATTAGGGGAGCCTCCAGGGAGCTATTCATGATAGAAGGTGATGGGTTGAGATCGTCCTCGGAACTTATCAAGTGTTGACAGTCAGTCCGGGTTGCAGTCGATCAGCTAAACGAATTTCCTCTTGACTGATCCTACCGTGAGCTCGTTATACCCGCCACAGGAGATGACCATCATGTTGGGGAAGGTCTCTCAAGAGCTGTGCATGGAGAAATACGAAGGGTCCTCGAGATAGTCGGCGACGAATAATTCCTCTGGCCATGAAATAGACATGACAACTTACGGGGGAGGACTAAAAGGCGAAAATCTTGTTTCCATCTTCTTAAACTCGGACACCTCTCGTCGGGGGGCTTCTCCCTTCTTAGTGCATTGCTTCAAATGACCATCCTTTATGAGGATCTCGATGGCGTCCTTCATATGGACACAATCTTCGGTCATATGGCCATAATTGCGATGAAAGCGACACTATTTACTTAGGCCAGTGTTGCCCTTTGATGTTGTCGGTTTAGGGAATCGTACCCCTCTTGCTTGAACTCGGTGTTGATACACTAAAAAAGGATACGCTCGCAGAGAGTTGTCAGCAGGGTATATTTAGTAAAGCGACCAGCAGGTCTTTTATTATCTCGGGGACAATCATCTCATCGCCTTTCTCTGTCGCGTCGGAGAGCTTCTGCATCGTTCTTTTTTGATGCTTTAGAATTCTCTTGGTCCCTAGAATCTATGGCTTTGTACGCGACTTCTTTTTCCTCGTATTGGATGTAAGATTATAATTTGGAGAGGAGTTCGGCCAGGTGACGAGGCGGTTCGATCCCTGCTACTTTAAGGAAACCACTTTTCGCCCTTAGTCCCTTTTCTAGAAGGTACTTCTTCATCTGGTCAATCGTGCGGAACTCGACTGCTTCCTTGTTAAACCTCTCGATATAGTTACGGAAGGGCTCATCTTTGCCTTGTATTATGCCTTCAAGCGTGGCTTCAAACTTCAGGTGACGCCTGGAGGCAGTGAAATGTCGGAAAAACTGATCTTTCAAGCTTTTCCACGAGGTTATCGAGCCCCGAGGAAGATTCTTATACCAGACCATAGCCCCCTTTCTAAGGGTGATAGGGAACAATCTGTATTTGATCGCTCCATTTACATTGTGGTAATGCATAATAGCCTTAATATTCTCTATATGGTCGCCAGAATCTGTGGTACCATCATAGAGAGCTAGAGGGGGAGGCTTCTCCAGCCCACGAGGAATGCGGGTGTCCATGATCTCTTGGGATAGAGGTCCATAGATGTTGTCCTCGTCACCCGTTCTTGATGACCTGCTAAGAGAATAACTACATCCACGACTCCTGCTACATCGAGGAGAGTGCCTGTGCCGACTACGATGTTCTCCGTGAGGCTTTTTTAAAGGCATAGTCCTCTTAGGTGCTAGAGAATGCCTAGACCTCTAGGGAGGGGTACAATTTCATCTTCTTGTGATCTCATGCTCAAGTTTCTCCAACTTTGATCATTCCTTGACTAGGGAGATGCTTTGAGACCCGTCTTGCCGATGTTTATGAGTAAGGGAACAAGATCGGGGAGAAGGACTGAGAGGTCTTCGCGGGGGAGGCCGTTCTCCGAGGGTATTTTCAAGCATGTGGATCTTCTCGCCTTGCTGGAAAATCATGTAGTTGGATTTGTTGAGGGTGGGGATGAGAGCCGTTGTGTAGGGATCAACATCTTGAGGGGCTCTGGACATGGGGCTTCACGTTATCAGATGATGGAGAGGCAGTCTTTCCATCCCAATTACCGGTCTCGCAGATTGCAGCTCTAGGATTGGGGGTTTCATTGTTACCCAATGTGACGACGATGATAAAGTCTTGATGGATGTCATTATTATGGTGAGAGGCCATGGCGATGAAGGTTTAGAGACCAAAAAGCTTTGGTATTTGGTTTGAAAAAGTTAGGGATCTTGGTTCAACAAGACGGGGGAGCTAGGTTCCCACAGACGGCGCCATTGATCTGGTGTGATCAGAATGGATCGTCGTGGCCTTCAATGTAGGACATCAACAGTAGTTGTAGGAGAGGAGGAAGGTGTACCTGCAAGGTACTCCGATGCCAAAGTAAGTTTGGACTAGAGAGAAAGCAAGTACAAGTGTTTAGGTATGAATTAGAATGATTTGAATACCTGACCCTCTCAAGAGAGAGGGTATTTATGAGATTCCCCCAGCGCAGGGCCAATGTCTTCCATGTGGCTGAAATATCTGGTCGAGCAATGAGAGACTGCCAGGTGGAAGATCTAGCACATGATCTCTGACCTGGTCCAACTGTCCCCGTGAATTCCGGAGGGGCAGTTGGTCGCGTGAACTGTCAAGCGCGTGAGGGGGATATCCCCAACGACTATATTCTCCAACGACTATATTGTGCCCAACGACTATGTTGTTCCCAACGACTATATTGTGCCGAATGGCTAGATTGTTTTAATCTCCTTATTGGACCTTGCCTAAAGCTGGACTGGATTGGGCCTTGCACAACCGTGGGCCATGTGTCAGTCCAATCCATAACAGTACCTACTTATCACTTACTATTACCATCTATAAAGGCAATTCCCTCCATTACATTCCACACATCAAACAAACACTCATAATAACTAAACCTCATACGTTTAATAGTATCTTCAACATGCCTTGACAAAAAATGTTATCAAGAGAGTCATTTCAGCAACTGCAAGTATTTGTAACCACTGCCTGAATATTAGAGGAACGAAAAAGAGAGAACTCATTCCTCAACTAACATTAGCTAGCTCAATATCAATCTCTCGAGATTACCACTCACCCTGACTTTTTTTTATGTAACTTTCTATTTTGACTATGAAGGATTGAGCTCACATATTCATTGCACTACAAATACACAATATAGTATAAATAAAATTTAAAACAATAGTTCTCAAAAGCAGTGAAAGCTCATATTTGTCATTTTGCTTTATTTTATGAATAGATTATAAAATCGACATAAGTAAAAGCATTAGAAATCCTCCTAGTAAAGAAGGTATTTGAGTCTCTCTGAGGCTTTGATGACAGGCTCTCTCTGGCCAAAAGCGCTAATTCTAATATACCCTTCACCACCTGGACCAAAACCACTGCCTTAAAAATGTAATCATGTGTGTACTCTCGAGAATTTTATCAAAGACATCCCAAGATTTTAAGTCAGGAAAAAGGGACATAAACATAGGGTGAATTTTTACCTCCATAAACCGTCTGACCAAGAAAGGTCAAAACATTGACCAATATTCTTCCATTGTCCATGTAGTAGTTAATAAGGGACTTCACATCCTGAGAAAATTTCTAAAACATTATAATTTCAACACAAAATTTTGAAAGAAAGGCTTGTGACCATAATATAAACAACGTTATCAAAGTTTTAGATGTTTTGGTGGAAATTTCAAACATTTTTACGATCATTTGATAGCTCAGAAATAAACTTTCCGAGTATGATATTGTTGGTAATAATGACGAAGACATTCCACCGCCTTATGAACAAAATGAATAGTGATTATGATCAATTAACTTAGCACCTAAGAAAGATGAACCGAAGCTTCTAATATCATAATCTGAGCTTCTTGAAAGTGGATGAGTCAGTCCACTTTCACTTTGTTTCTTCATATAATGAAGGAACATCCTATAAATAATTGGCCTTCCATTGCTCTTGAATGAGACATTTAAGTCAATGATCATAAACTTGTACGACCCGTGAGTTGGTCTTGCACCTTTTGTAAATGGCGACCTATCCATAAAATTTAGTTAGTCTTGTCATTAACCATTTCTCATGCACACTAATATTGTATGGATTTATAAGTTGCTTACTCGATTTCACTCTCTTTGTCATGAAAATGTGAAATTAGTTATGGATTCTCTGCTAATGGTGTAAATTAATAATGTTTAATGAGAAAGCGACATAACAAAATTAGTTGATAAAAGAATGTTGGAATAAGAAGACAAAAAGCCACAAATTTGAGTAAAAAAATAAATAACCTGAAAGCAAAGCCAACCAAAATAAAAATAAAAATATTGTAATAATCTATGGAAGAATGAATAACCTAAAACAAATAAAGTTGACAATTTCAACAGAAACTGTGTCATATGCTTTTCTTCCTCAAGTTTATGTAACTACTTGTTTGTAAGGGTTCACCACACTCTCTGCTACTGATACATTATATTGTAAAAGAACCCTGTAGTAAAATTAGACATTATCATGAACATTCTGCAATGAACAAAAGCACATGTAAATAAACGTCAAGAACATAGTTTTCATTTCCCCTTCCATGAACACTAAAAACACCTTTAAATAACACGATAATGTATTTTATATCACCTTTCTTTACACCAACTCATTCATAAAAAATTTCTATATCAACAATCGACATGACACACAACTAATCAAAAAATAAAGATACTCAATCAAATGAAGAAAAACAACATAATCAATAATAAATTACAACAGTCATTGTTTGAACAACAATAGAGGAGGTAGTCTATGTACCTTGATCTAGTTTATATGTATCTGTCAAATTTTGGAAAGCATGAGGGATGCTTTAACACGTTTCTATCTGCAAATAAAATATATGCATATAAATTGAAGTTAAACAAAAACCAAGCAATGTAATATAATAGAAGGAAAAAGAGGGAGAGATATATTACTCTTAAAATGTGAGACAATATCGTCGTCGAAAATGGTGAGGGCCATGTGAGTGTTGGTGAAGACAACATTGTCATTTCTAGAAGTTAGCGTGACCATCTCACGATTATGCTTAACCTTAATTTACAATCTGATTTTTTAACAATTGCATTTCTCTAAATGTGACTTGTCGTTTCTCTTGTGAGAAAAACAAAACCAGAAGAAAATTAAATTCAGAAAAGTAGTAGTAATAATATATAAAAATGAAACATCAAACCATGCTTCAAAAGAACAATTGAAATGAAGTAAGCAATACTCTATTTATTTAATCCATCAAAAATAGAGAATTTCAAGGAGGAGAAAAGACAAATTAAAACCGAAAAGATAAACTAAGTAAATCTTACTGAAACTAAATCAAACATTAAACTTGAAAAACCAATCAGATCGAAGACATCCTTTCACCTTAATTTCCCCAGATTCAACATCAGATTCCATTTTCTTCTTTCCAACATCACTGCTGTCACCTATTAACAATGAAAATAGTTAACAACAATAGAAAACCATATCAAGTACATATCAAAGTGACAAAAGAAGATTTACCTGGATTTTATGTGGCAGAGCTTTTAAGAAGACGTCGAATTACATATATTCTTTTCATAAATGATCTTAACTCCAATGACATGATTAACAAACCTTGTTACAATGAGCCTTGTACCATTGCATAAGCCTTCAGATTGATTTAAGTTCCGCAATAACATAATAGTGGTATCAATCTTCAACTTGATTGAATGATTAGACAATCCAGATGTTTTTAGAATATTTGGAAATTCAAGAGTCAAGTGCTCAAATGCATCAAAGTTAGTATATTTAGATCTATCAATTGAATTATTACTTAAGTATTCATTTTATTCTCTTAAAATCTTAAAACGACATTCTAATGTAAAAACAAAAGAAATATAAGATATCGAATAATAACCACATTAAAACAATATAAATGCATGCTTATTATTTGAAAGAAAGTTTGTGATGTATTAATTGATATCACCGACTGTTTTAATTGTCGAAGCCAAAATTGTACGACTTTGTAGATAGTTGGAATCATGGTAGTTATAAATGCAATCAGGATATGTACTATTAACAATAGCCTCAATAGAATTTAGAAAATTTGAAATTAGAAATTCATCAGAAATTGAAATGTCAACATGACTATCATTAGACTCATACATGGTTTCATCTCCAATCTTTAATATCCACTATGAAAAAAATGCGAATTTCCTCTTTGATAGATGCACTTGCGCCACTTTATAAACACATGTTTTAGCATTGGTTGTTGCATGAATAATATATTGTTCATATTATATCTATTTTTTTAATAAGATTTTTTATAAAATTTATATACAGTTTGACAATTTTGAAATTTTATGTGTTGAAGATGGCTTTGTTTTATTTTGGGGCCTTGACCCTGTTAATGGGCCATGCAAATTGAAACTAGGAACCAATTGGGCTTACAAGCACGTATGGCCCGTTATTATCACTATTCATTTTCTCCACATCTTTATTACTAATATTTATAGTTATATATGTCGCTCAAATCAGCGCCTCCTTCTCTCCGAGTTGTAATTTAGGGTTTATGCCTCTAAAACCCTCTTCAATTCAAAATCCCCAAAACCGATTTTGAATCGTGCTACATCTACACTATACGCCGCAACACTAGTCTCAGCTTAAGGTGAATGCTTCTTTCTTGTCTCGATCATCAACGAGTATCGTTTTTCTTTTTTTTTTTTCTCCTGGTGTTGGAAAAGTTATCGATTATATGGTGCTTTTTTGCGTTGTTTTTCAGGTTTATTTAACGTGATAAAATGCTTCTACTGTTCGAAACGGCTGCTGGTTTTGCACTTTTCAAAGTGCTGGATGAAGGAAAGCTTTCAAAAGTTGAGGTATTATCTTTGAACTTTCATCACTTCACAAAACTGTATCTTTTATGTCAGTTTTTACTCACTATGTTGACATGTATGTATATTGTATCCACATGATCTATAAAGTTTATATTTTCCCCTTTAAAATTTGTTATCATAAACCTTGTTTGCCAATATCTATTACTACTCTTATCTTTGTCTTGGCCTAATTGATTTATATTTCAAATTGGTTTATACAGGACTTACAAGAGTCATTTTCCAGTGCAGCTACTGCTAGAAAGGTTCTACTTTGCATCTATCGTACACCCTTACAATCTCAATTACTTATTTTATGATCTCAGCAACACAATAAATGTTATACTCAATTTATTTGTACACAGCTATTTTTTTTCTCTGCTAGCTTACCCAAAGTTATGCTTATCTAGGTGGTCAAATTGAAAGCATTTTCCAAATTTGAGAATACATCAGAAGCTCTAAAGTCGGCTAATTTATTGATTGATGGAAAAGCTAGCAAGGATTTGCGCAAGTTTTTAGGTGTTCATTGCCAAAACGAAACATTAGGTGTAGCTGATACAAAGCTTGCGAGTATCATCAAGGAAAAATTGGTGTGCTACCTTACTTCCCCAGAGAAACTTTTGACGACAGTTTACATATTCATGCATGAAATAGCTAACTTTTTTTTTTGTTGTTTGAACATTTTAGCAAATTGACTGTGTTCACAACATTGGTGTCATGGAGTTGATGAGAGGTGTCAGATACCAGTTGACCGAACTCATAGCAGGTCTAGCTGTTCAAGACATGGCTCCAATGAGCTTGGGTTTGTCTCATAGCTTATCCAGATACAAGTTGAAGTTTAGTGCTGACAAGGTGTATATTGCTGTTGACTCTAAATATATAAGTAATAGTTATTGTTCACTTTTGTTGTTGTACTTTTTTATTGACATGATCAATATATATTTGTCACTTAATTTTTTCTTTATGTTAATATCCATATCCGCATATGCTACTCATCAAACAAGTTATGTACAAATATGATTACTGATTGATATAAAGTAAAGACATCATTAATCATCCAGTGAGGGAGAATTGAGAGGGAGAGTAATATTGCTGAAATTGAATGACCATTTAGTTATGAAATCTGTTAACATCAATATACTTATAAAGTTACAGCTTAAAAGACTAACATAACCCAGCTGCAATTTGAAAATTGTTATGTAGACCCCATTGTCTGCCCATGTATAAATTTTGAGGGCATGTTCTAATGTGAGGTGCTTTAACCTGTTTACTGCTAGTGTGCATGAGTAATAGCTTATATCTGATTTGAGGTTCTAGTGGATGGACTGACTTTTTCTGCAGTTCAAGGCAAACACGCTAAGAGAATTGTATAATTATTAATTATCTTCAAATTGCCACATTTGTTGTCATTTAGTTTGTTTGGCAATTTTAAATGATTCAAAGCGGTGTCTTCATATTTTTTTCCTATAGGCTAACGAAGAGCTTTTGAACAACTGTTTTTTGACCTTAAGATACTTTTTTTTATAGGTGGATACGATGATCGTCCAAGCTATTGGTTTACTTGATGATCTTGATAAAGAGCTGAACACCTATGCCATGAGAGTTCGTGAGTGGTATGGTTGGCATTTTCCAGAACTTACCAAAATCATATTGGACAATATCCAATATGCAAAAGCAGTCAAGTTGATGGGTGATCGCATCAATGCTGCAAAGCTTGATTTCTCCGAGGTAAAGTTATGATTTTCCATGACTTGCTGCCAATAATTTACTCACTTGCATTCTAGATACAATGTTAATTTACTCTGATTGCGGGCAATTAAGAATTTCTGATATACCAATAGCCTGTACTCTGTTTAACTAACAGACTTATTAATTGATTTTTCTTGACTGCATGTTGTTTCTTGAGGCAATATTTAGTTTCATATGTTTATATGTATATAAACTGATAACTTTTTTATTTTAATATTTATCTTTTATCCTGAAACAAATTTCAGATTTTGTCAGAGGAGGTTGAGGCAGAGGTGAAGGAAGCATCAGTAATATCTATGGGAACTGAAATTGGTGACCTTGATTTAGAAAACATTAGAGAGCTCTGTGATCAGGTTTTGTCTCTTTCAGAATACAGGGCCCAACTCTATGATTATCTCAAAAGTAGGATGAGCACCATAGCACCCAATTTGACTGCTATGGTTGGGGAGCTTGTCGGTGCTCGTCTCATTGCCCATGGTGGTAGCTTATTAAATCTTGCAAAGCAGCCTGGTAGTACTGTGCAGATTCTCGGTGCTGAGAAGGCTCTTTTTAGGGCACTTAAGACTAATCATGCCACTCCAAAGTATGGTCTTATTTACCACGCATCCTTAATTGGTCAAGCAGCTCCAAAGTTCAAGGGCAAAATTTCACGATCACTTGCTGCAAAGACTGCTTTGGCTATCAGGTATGATGCACTTGGAGATGGGCAAGATAACACCATGGGATTGGAGAACAGAGCCAAGGTACTTGTTATGCTTTTAGTTATTTGTTATATGATATGGGTTTTAATATCAGACTTTATATAGTCAAGTTTTTGTACAGCTTGAAGCACGATTGAGGGGTCTGGAAGGTAAAGAATTAGGTCGCTTTGCCGGTTCTGCTAAAGGGAAACCCAAGATAGAAGCATATGACAAGGATAGAAAGAATGGAGGACTGATAACACCCGCCAAGGTAATATTTTGCTTTATTTGGTTTTATTTGGAATTTTTTTCTTTTATTTTCAGAATGTGCTGATTATTAATCTTTTCTTTGTAGACATATAATACTGCAGCTGATTCAGTAATTGAACCCAAATCTAGTTCTGCAATGGATGAAGATACACAAGAGACTCCTGTTACTGGCAAAAAGAAGGAAAAGAAAGAAAAGAAGAAAAAGGAGAAAAAAGAAGAGAAGGTTGAAGATGTTGTTGAGGAACCTGAACAGGAAGTTGTGAAAAAAGAAAAGAAGAAAAAGAAAGAATCCACAGAGAAAACAGAGTTGCAGAATGGAGACAATAATTTGAATGGAGGAGAAAAGAAGAAAAAGAGAAAGAAGAGTGCAGAGGAGGAAGACACAACTGACATGCCGAGCAAAAAGAAAGGAAAAAAGAAGAAAAAAGACGTTTAGAGCGGAATGTATGTATAGTCACCAGTAATCAGTATGGTGACTGGTAAACACCATTTTTGTATACTTTGGGAGCTCAGTAGTTGTTTTGGTATCATATTTGCTTTTCATGTTAATGCAATTTGTAGGTCTATGAATTCTTATTTATTTAATGTTATAAATTTTGTCTTTCATAACTTCAGTGGATAGATATGGTGCATTAATTATGTTTGTGAAGGGAAATAGGGTTTGCTACACGATCATTAGTCGGTCAAAAAATGTTGAGAAAAATTGTGTGAATTTTTAACTTATATTGATACTTGTAATCGGTAACACATTTTATTGCTTTAATCTCCTCATCTTTCCTCCACTGTAATTTTTTATGGGTGCCTTACGTTTAGGGTGGTTGGACCTAACTCAGCCCTACAAAACCGATTGGTAGAGTGAGGATTGTCCCCACTTATAAACACATGTTCATGTCATATATTGTCCGATGTGAGACTCTTCACACACCCCCTCACGCTCAGGACTGGACAACTGAAGCGTGGAAATAAATGGTGGGTGGCCCGATAGCGGAAACCATAGAAGGTGGCCTACCGGATCTTAAACGAGGCTCTGATACTATGTTAAAAAATTGTGGTTGGGCCTAACTCTCTAAAAAAATTATTAAATGAGTCTAAGAAACTATTTTATCTGACTATTTTACACCATATTTTTCAAAACGATTTTTTTTATAGTTGGCGACATCAAGGAAATTGTTGAATTTGTTATTTGATTGACACTAAATATATCAATGGCACACAAATATTTATGGAATTTGTTGAATTTGATTGACACTAAATATAAGTTGGCACACAAATATTATCGAATTTGTTAACACTAAATATATCAAAAAGTTGGCACACAAATATTTGTTGACACTAAATATATCAAAAAGTTGGCACACAAATATTTATCAAGAAAATTTAGGAAAATTTAGGAGCTCTAGGAGCTCTTTCTGTGATTACATCTTTTCACCCTTTAATTGACTTAGCATATGGCGACGCGGCCCCGTAGGAGCTCTTTCTGTGATTACATCTTTTCACCCTTTAATTGACTTAGCATATGGCGACGCGGCCCCGTTCTTAGCCTTGCTACTGCGAAAATCGGCGCCGGCTGAACAGAAGAGTCGCCACCGTGCGTTATTTATCCCAAAGGAGGGAGATGAAACGCTCAGAGTAAACCTACCGCAAAACGGGGAAAGGAATGGTCATCGCAACCAAATCCTGGATTCGGGAGTCGGTTACGCAAGGGGAAGGTATTAGCACCCCTCACGTCCGTCGTACTCGACGGGATCCACGCTTGTTTTCTGGTACGGATTGTTATTTCTATCTATTCTACAGGTCAGGGGTTAAAAAGAAAGAAAGGGACTCGGCAAAGTATTGCACTTTATGCCTACGTATTCCCGTCTGGAACGAGAAATCAGAGTCAACGTAGTTCGCCTACCTACGGGAAAGGAGGGGAAGGTTGCTCGCTAGGACATCGCATCCTATGCCTACGTACTTTCATACAACATGAAAGATCAGAGCAAACGTAGTTCGGGCCACGTACGACACAAGTTTGTTTGACTGTTTTTTATCCTTTGTTTGACTGTTTTTTATCCTTCTGAAAAAGGGTTTTTCTGATTACTGGTCCAAGCGGACAAAAATGACGTTTTGATGAGTTCACATTCTTTTACGGAAGAAGTGTCTTTTATTGTGTTTGAAATATTTATTGTGTTTTTCTGTTTGTTTTGAGAAAGAAGAGACAGAACTCTAACCTACGGTTGAAAAGGGAATCAAACTAACCTAATGTTATCATGCATGGGTTAAGACCTAATGTCTATCATGCTCCTCTCTTGCGCAGGGAGAAACAGAGATCCTAAGGGATAAACGGAAACAGAAACAATAACATATATACAATAAAGCAGTAAAATGCATGAATGCAACAATACAAGCGAGGCAAGGGAGTCCCACTCAACCTCGAACCTAGAAAACAACAGGCAAAAGTGAACAGAATTCACTTTCAACCTAACAGGTTAAACAGCAAGCAATACAGTCAGGGAAATTCAGACAATACATCAAAAATTATAAACAGCAAAAGAAATCTTCATCAACATCTATCTTCAAGTCCTCTTCAACCATCTACAGGCTTTAAACAAGCATCAGTCTTCATCTTCACAACCTTCAAGCAAGGTCTCTATCTTCAATCTTTCAATGGCTTTTCTTCAAGTCTCAATCTCCAAGATGAGCAGCAGTCAACAAGATGAATTGGATGTTAAGCAGTCAGTTGGCTACCAAGGGTGGCCTACTGACTGTTAACATGATACAAACAGTTTTCTCTCAAAAGTTCTATCTTTTAAATACATTCACTAATCCTTCCAAAGGAAGGAGGTGGGTATTTAAAAGAGACTTTGAATCATAGAGAAAGAATGGAGGCAAACAAGACCTTCCATGTTTGTGAATCAAGTTTCCTACTCTAGGGCTCTGCCTAACTTCTAGATCCTATAACCTGCAACAGCTGCCAGCAAGAGATACTCCTTATCAACTCTGGAAATTGGTCTTCATTCTCTTAATCTTCAATGGGCTTCATCAACAAAGTCTTCAGCTCAAACCCAAACCCCAAACAGGCCAAATACCCCACACAGTCAAACAATAACCCTAGAGAGGGCACACCACACAATCAAGCAGATACAGGAAATATACTAGTAGTAAAAGTAGAATAGGGGAAGCCTAATCTTTTCTAAGGGATCTATTATTTACCCATAATACCCCTATAGTCCCATACCCCAAAATTCAAACTACAACTCCTAAAAGAAATGATTTCTCACACCTATGTCACACCTAAACCCTAGTTTTGATTCCCCTAATCACACCTAAACAAACCATCTAAAATTTAGTCCTAAAATCATGAATTAAGTCTCATATGAAAATTAAAGTCCTAAGTGAAGTACTCTAAAAAGAATGGGTCCAAGATATAAAGGGATCTAGCTAAACTAAAATCAACAAGATCAAGTATTAAACTAAACATCATTTAAAACCTATTTAAAAGAAAAATATACTAAAAATGCAAAAATAAAATAAAATGCTAATTTTATTATATGACAATTTTCTTAACAGAAATATAAAAAAGATGCAAAAACAACCACTTAAAAATATGGAATTTTCAATTTGTTAGGAATTTTCAAAGAATTAAAAAATGAATGAAATTAAAATGATTTAAAATTGGTTAGGGGTGCAGTTAGTAGTGATTTCAGTTAAAAAATGGATGATGGGCCCAGACTGGGGGTGCGCGTAGCAAGGCGCGTCTGGGCCCAGTTTGATCAGAAAACACAAAAGAAAATAAAAAAACAAAAATGGTGCAAATAGCAATTATGTTAGTTCATTTGAGATTGGGCCTTGAAAGTGGGGTGTGATTAGCATTAGCAACTTAAGCCCAGTCTGAGTCGTTTAATGAAACGACGCGTATGACAAAGCAATAGTAATAGCAATATGTTGAACATCCGCGATGGTGTTTCTAAGTACTCATGCATTTTTGAAGTGCCTGCCATGTGCTTGAATTTTTTGGCCTGTCGTGTTCATTCTAGCCAGCAAATTTTTTACATTTTGGGAAATACTTCATCTAAAGAACAAAGCGAAAGAGTTTCCTAGGTCTTTTTTAGATCTAAGCATATCATCATTCACTAAGGTGATCCATATGAAAATGATATCATCTTTTTGCTTGCACCTTATTTGATTCTTTATGTTAGAGCCAATCCACTGCAAATAAATGTTACATCTAGACAAATATAAATTGTTGGTGTTCTGGTTTTGCTGTGATCCGTAATATTATAGTAAAATACAAGCAACAATAACTGTTGTTGTAATTCCGTTGTGGAAATTTCTATAGTTTATATAGTACAACTACAAATGTGGATTGGAGACAACAATTTAAAACTATAGCTATAATTAATAGACATGTAATAATGTTGCGTGTATTGTGTTTGCTAGTTGTAAGTGTTCTATCACTAGAAATAGGCCAAGATTCCTTCTCTGTCAACATTCTTGTTGGTGACAAATATTAACTATCTTAAGAAAACATGCTTGTTTAAAGAATAAGGATCAGAAAAAAAAAGCATAAAGATATTATAAGAATATACAAGTAATCAAAGAGTGAGATCAAAACACACATGTTCAACTGAGCGAGTTAGTTATATGAGTAAGACTATTTGAAAAGCAAACCACGTATTTAGATTGCTAATCTGAAAAGCAAACAAGCAAACCGCATATTTAGATGGCTAATATGTTATTCTTTTCAACAGAGGATCCGCATATTTAAATTGCTAATCTATTATATTTTCAACAGAGGACCGTGTCATTCTATGTACATTTAATGAGGAATTAAAGTATATAGTTCTAAAAGTATCTAGTTCTTAGCCTTGTTTTTTAATTCCGCTTTAATTCCGTTCTTAGCATATGGCGAGGCGGATTGTAGGATCCGGTCCATTAATGTGTTTGTCCCGTTTAGTTTCATTTTTTTTTTATAGATTTTTGCAGATAGACTTTAACATAAAATTTTGTATTTTTAATTATGCGTGTCCACATATTCGCCCTACACCGCGCCGAATTTTTGTGAGACAGTTCTAAACGGAGAGATATATCCGTTTATCACTCCTAATAAAAATCTAAATTAGCTCAGTCTAATTACAAAATAATTATGTCATGCTAATTCGAATGTGATCCATCCCTTTATAGTGTTTCCAGTCGACATAGTGTATGAAAGAGGTCTATATGACATAGTAAGAGTTTTTTTTAATCTTTATTTATTTATTTATTTAAAACTATTATTTATTATTATTTGTAAGAGGTCATAATATAAGACATAGTAAGATTTTTTTTTTAATCTTTTTTTTTAAATTATTATTATTTATTTTTTAACACAGCTAAAAATTATTTATTATAAACTCGTGTATTTGCATCATTGATATAAAAAATATTTATACACGTGTATTTGCATCATTGATATTTTAGATAATTTAATAAGTATATTATTATTTATTAAAAATAATGAAATATACTAAATATTATCTAAATGATACTAAATAAAAATACGAATGCTTATGTCTATTTAGATGTTTTAACGATTAATTTAACCTATGTCAAAAGTAAAACCCCAACAAATATTGTAACTTTTAAAAGTTGCACTAGGTTGTGTACGATTTACTTGATGGACATCTCATACCATACAACAATAACATATGTATGAACAACAATAAATATGCATGAGTTAATAATGATATTTATAAATTTACAAAATAAAAAGAATACCTCACTAAGTGAATAGTAAAAAAAAATATTTGACTAAAAAATAGAAATAGGTAGTAGATGGATTGTTCAATTTAAATGTTAGTTTTCATATAAAATATTATATTGATACAAAAAATATTTGACATAACATATAGAGAAAGAAAAATACAAATTATATATATATATATATATATATATATATATATATATATATATATATATATATATATATATATATATATATATATAAACATGTTTGATGAGCTACTTGAGTAACTTAGATGAGATTTGTCTTAGAATTTGCATTATAGTAGAGCTGACATGACATCTAATGAATTAAAGTTTAGTTTCCATTATCTATATAGTTAACCTTAACTGAGAAACATATTATAATATTATTTAATACTAATAAAATATTCCAATAGGAAAGATGTTTATATGTTTTTTCTTAATAACACAAATTAAATTTAATGTGTTTGATTTTTTTAAAGTAACTTTTGATTTTAAATCACTTTTACATGAATGTATTTAAACATAAACACATTTTACTAAACTTAAATCTATTAAAATCAATTATACTAAACTCAATTTTATCAAAATCAATTATGTACACGCCAATTCAAATACAAAATAAATCAACCATGACCAAACAAACTAATACTAACATGAATTTTTAAAACTTTGGTTTAAAAACATAAAACTTTGGTTTAAAAACATAAAACTTTAAACGACATGCATATACTTGAAAATACCTTAACTTATAACTTAAGAAATTTTTAAACGAAAGTGAACTTTAAAAGTGAAAAAATACGCAAATAAACATAAAAATTTCAACTTCAAGGTTTGGGGGTGGTTTTATATAAACAAAAATAAAGTTCAATATGACATTTGATTTATAGCGGTGAAAGATGAGACATTTGGTTCAATATATCTATCACCAAATTGAGTCTTTTATGTTATTTTCACAATTATAGGATTTATTGAAGAAAAATCATGAGATTTAGAGTTAAATCATGAGGTTTCTATGATACTCTACGTTGTGTGTATTTTGTGTGTATTGAAGAAAAAACATGAGGGTTAAAGTTAAATCACAAGGGTCATATGGTACTCTTCATGAGTTGTGTGTATGGTGGAGAAATCATGAGACTTATAGTTAAATCATACTCTACTTTGTGTGTATCAAAGAGAAAACATGAGGATTAAAGTTAAATCATGAGGGTCATATGGTACTCTTTATTGTCATGTATTATTTTATATTCCTATGAAAATGTAATTTTTTTTATGTATTATTGTTGTGAATTTTGTATCATTTTTAATTTTATAATAAATATATTTAATATTATTTCTAAGTTTTAAAGATAAACTTTATTTAAAAAATTGTATGCATTTTAATTAAAATAATTAAATTAATGATAACTTGAATAAAAAATATAAATATGGGGCCAAATTTTGGTTTCTTATAGACAATCATAGTTAAAGTAAAAACTACTTAAATCAACTATAAATTTTTTAAATCCTATAAAACACTTTGGACCCAAAAAAAATATCTTAGTTTATCCATTTAGTTTACTCCCGTTAAAGATGCTCTTACATATCTGAAAGTAATATTTACAAACGACTTGATCGAGTATAAATGTGAAATGCATTATTATGATGAAATAAATTAATATGAGATATTAACCTTATTTATTATTACTAAATTTACTCGATTTTTAAAGAATATAATGTTGGAATATACTTCCTCCATTCTCTTTTATAAGCAAAATTTGACTTTCTAGGTTCATTCAATAAATGATGTATTTAGACTATATATAGGTTAGATGCATTAATTACTTAATGAATCTAAAAAGTTCAAATTTGGTTATAAATAGGAATTGAGGTAGTATATACAAGGGTGACACAGATTATTCATTATATTCAATATATATAATATAAAGACATAAGGATAATTATACACATAATCATTATCACATAAAAGTTATATTAAATTATATGACATTCTTATCATTCGGATAACATTAATGCTAGACATCACTATTTATTTATAAAATTATAGGAGTGATTTAATATTATTGTCAATATTATTAGAACTTTTAAGAGTCACTCACATAATGTGAGATGAATGATAGATTAAATAAATGAATAAATTTCATTTATGATTCAATATTTCATTCTAACGATGCACCAATGCTAATTAGAGAAAAACGATGTATCGTAAGCCAATATATATATATATATATATATATATATATATATATATATATATATATATATATATATATATATATATATATATATATATATATATATATATATATATATATATATATATATATATATATATAAATAAGTGGTTCTATAATATAACTCTTATGCTAAAGTGATAGTCATTCATTCTATATTCTCAACACACTAGTTACACTTGAATTTCTGAGTTCATGTTATCTCTAAATCTTCTGTTCGTTCATAATTTGCATGGTAGGCATAAGACTCTTTCATTGTAATTTTTTTCTTCTTCATGTGAAATGAGTAGAGATATGTCGTTTGTGTGACACTCATGATGTTTTGACAATAAAAAATTCTACACTATAAGAAATAATTAATTGATCTATAATTCACGACTATTCATTAGCATACATCGCAATAAACTTTTTTTAAATAATTTTATCTACTGCATTTACTTTGATTATTTACCATTTTCTTCAATTATATTAACTATTTAACCCAAAGATAACAATATATGAAATAAAATAATAAATAATTAAGCAATAGTTTATTTAACTGTACCATTAAGTATTAACATAGTCCCTAAAGTTTTATTTATTTATTTATTATTGTTCTGGCCTGGGCTCCGACCTCACCTCGCGGCCCAACCCAACGATACACAATAAAGGCTCAAAGGGTTTTTATGAGACGGTCAATCACGTGACCCTTCGACGGGCAAGACATGCTCCCGCCGAGGAGAACAACGTGTCCCGGGACGCCCTCTGCCCTCTCCCCTTCGCGGGAAGGCACGACCAATCACTGTCCCTCGTCGGGCAGAACAGCCCTCCGCGGGCAGAATCCCCTTACCGTCGAGCAGGACGACGTGTCTCTCCCACGCCCTCGGACACTCCCCTCCGCGGGGAGAACAACACATCTCCGGAGAACCTCGCGAGCTCCCCTCCGCGGGGAGATCAACGTGCCATTCGCACGTTCTCCACGTGCTCCCCTCCGCAGGGACACGTCATCCACCAACTGCCCACCTCCGAAAGAGCAGGTCAAACCCACTTTCCGCAGATCACGAAACAGTTGGACTAGGGCGAAGACCAAGTCTTGGTCTTCACTACGCCACATAAGCCCTAGTAGTCACCTGGGTTGGGCCTGACATTCCAGTCCAACACAAGTGACCGTTGGCCCAACGCTGGGGTCTCTCTATTAGGGTTTAGGGTTTAGGGTTCAGGGTCAGATAATTCACTTCTTACCCCTTTTCTGTGCTTGTGACCACTCTGTCCATATACTTACTTTGACATCGGAGTGCCTTGCAGGTACACCCCCTCCTCCTCATCACCGGTGAGCAAGCGGCAGTCCAAAAGAGTGTGGCCAAGTAGTAATCCCCTTTTGATCAGGTCAGATCAATTATTATTATTATTATCCATTGAATAATTAGTGAAAATATATTATTCATAGATAGCAATATAGTTGCAATATCATAGATACTATAAAATTACATAATTTTCTTTTCACTTTATTCATGTGAAAAATTAAAAAATATATAATATTTTTTCACTGAAAGACACACAATAATCAATTTTTAAATATATTTTGTTGCATGTCCATCCATCTATAGTAGTGGCAAATCCATAAATATTGTTTATCAAGAGGGAACATAATTTATGAGCAGATCCGCCATTGTAGGAAGTATAGTAAAGCTTGGTTGAGAGAATAAAAAGTGTCTGCCATTGTAAAATTAAAGAGCCAATAAACTAGTTGTCACTATCATTGGAGGGGTTGACAAACAACAATATACAACAATTTTTGAGAGAATGTATCATACCACCCACCAATTTGAGTGGATCCCAGTTAATCCCAAAACTATGAAAGAAATGTTGAAAACAGATTCCATTTTAGAAGCATTGCTATGTTAGAATCTTGACCTACTGTTTTCTCACTAAAAAAACACAACTAGTCATTTAGAACTAAATTAAAATACTTTCTCTTAGCAATATTCACACTTTTCAAAAAAATATATTATAGCCGAATATTCTTGTAAATAAAACATGACAAATTTATACAAACTCTTTAAATTGCTGCAGTGTTTTAAGATATCTTTCATTATCTTTTATTATTGTTATAATATGTTATACTAATACATTACTAGTTTGAACGGTTTTATTTTCAAAGTTCTAAGAATAAATTGATTTAAAAAGTTCTTTAATTCTATAAGATTACTTTTTGTTTTGTTTATAACTATAAATATATCTTTTAACTATAGGTTATTTAAATATCTTTGAGTAAAAAAATTCTTAAGTCATCTATATGCAGATTATATATTATGCAGGTCCTAATGATTTTTTTATAGCTTTCATTGGTGTTAGATTAATTCAATTAATTTGATTTTTGTGTTTTGATGTTAGCTATGATATTAAATGGTTTTTTTTTATTTAAAAAAAGTAACTGTGATTGAAAGGAAGTTGAAATTACTTGTTAGATTTCACTTTTTCGAATCAGATTAATGGATTTAATGACCGGATCCAAGCGTTGAAAAGAAATGTAAATATTTTAAGAAAATGGAATTGATAGTTAATTTCCACATATTTCATCAATATATAAAATTTATATTTTTAGCTATTATTTAGTAGTAATGTATTTGTGTATTATTTTTAGAAATGATACAATAATTGAACATAAAAGAATTTAAT